>OY856412.1:1421715893-1423175893 GCA_963693085.1 Alisma plantago-aquatica
ACTCATCCAAGGGCAACAAAATCAACGCGCGAAACTAATTTGAAATGCATAATTTTTGCAGTCTTCATAACATGAGCTATACATATCCAAATGTGCTCAAATTTTACGTATGAGTTGTTGACAAGATGTTTAATAAGATCAACAGATTAGATTTTCAAAAAAATATTGCATCATGAAAAACTACTTGAGTGTATTCCGCTACGGATACACTTGAGTGTATTCTAGCCTGACTCTCTCTCTCTCTCTCTCTCTCTCTCTCTCTCTCTCTATATATATATATATATATATATATATATATATATATATATATATATATATATATATATATATATGTATGTATGTATGTATGTATGTATATTCACTTCAGAGACATACATAAAATTGGAATGATAAAGAGAAGATTAGCACAAAAGGATGACAAAAGAATTTATATACATATACATATATATGCATATATGTGTGTGTGTGTGTGTATATATATATATATATATATATATATATATATATAAACATACCAATATATATGTATATATGTATTTATATACAAATATATATGTATATATATGTATATATATATATGTATATATGTGCATATATATGTATCTATTTGTGTGTGTATATATATATATTTATATGTATGTATGTATATATGTATGTATATATATATATATATATATATATATATATATATATATATATTATATGATATTTAATTTTTAATTATCTTTTTCTATTCTATTATATTGAATTATTACATAATAATTCAATATAATAGAATAATTTTCATATTTCTTAGAATAGAATAATTCGAAGATATTTTTTCCTATTAGTTCTTTTTACTATACTTGTATAGATATTGTTGATTGCAGTCTGATTATTTCATTTAAGACTTGGGGCTTCAATCCCTTTCATTTCTTCTATCATTCATAAGAACTAATAAGTTTCAGTCTATTTGTGTATATATATATATATATATATATATATATATATATATATATATATATATATATATATATATATATATATATATATATGTAGATATATGTATATTTTTATATATACATATACATACATACATATATATATAAACATAGATATAACACAAAACGGAGGTGTGTCACCTAGGGTTGGCTCCATGCGATCATTTTGGCGATTGACGATGGAACCCTGGGGCATGGCACCCATGCCACCAGCCACCCTGGCTGATGGCATCCTAACTGACACACCACCCCCACACCCACATCACAACCCACCGCCACCAATGACTACAAGCAGGAAGGTCTTCGACGCTACGGGAGACAGGACGATGCGGGCCGCAAGAAATCCTAGCGTGCCGGTGTTGGGGAAGGATGGAGGTGGACCACAGCCGCACGAACGCAAGGTAGGAGAAGCTATCCCGAGATGAGTGGTGGTAGCATGGAATCAAGTCATGAAGCAACCGACGTCATCGACAAAGGAGGCAATGGTGTTTCCGCCGCCAAGGGAAGAAGAAGGGGAGGTCCACATCGACCTCGACGCTGAGGAACTTGATCAGCTCCGCAACATTTGGGAGTACACAATCTTGATATATACATTGGGTAAGAGGCCGTTCTATTCACATTTGCTAGCATGGATCAAATGAACTTGGAAGCCAAAGGGGTTGTTTGAGTTGTTTTCACAAGAGAACGACGTCTTCCTAGTCAGATTCTCAATGGCGGTCGACAAGGAATCGGTTCTAGCAATGGGGCCGCATTGGTTCGACCACCAATTGGTGGGGGCGAAACACTACGCCCACGGTGATGAACTAAGGAAGGACACCTTCAGTACGATTCCAACATGGATGATGATCTGGTCCTTCGGCCAATCGTTGACGAGGAGAGCAGCCGGGACGATCGCCGCGGGTGGTGGTCATGTTTTGCACATCGATGATAGATCCTTAGAAGGCAAAGAGGCGAGAGTCCTCATTGAACTGAAGGCTGACAGCCCGAAGCCCACCAAGGTGTGGCTCAATGTCAAGGGACAGGAGGCCATACCCGTGTCAGTGGCATATGACCATGTCCTGACGAGCTGCGTGCACTGCCAAGCCTTTGGCCACGACATGGTGGAGTGCGGCCAGACAGAGAAGAAATAAGAGGAACTAAAATGAAAGAAAGTTTGGAAGGAGAAGGAGCCCATCCCGTCAGGGGCTGCATTAGGAGGGGCGTCGACCAATGCTAGACAACAGGAGAAGCAAAACAAGTCAGGAGAGACAATGGTCGATACCACCTAGTAGGAGCAAAAGTAACCAGAGGACGAACCGTGGCAAGGTGAAAGCATGCCAATGGCAGCAACATCGAGTAGCACTAGCGAGAATGGAGGAAAAAAAGGAACCTTCGCCTCAAGGTGATAGAGAGGAAGGGGAATTTGTGTCCAGCGCTAGAAGAAAAGGAGTCAAGAAGATAGGGATACCGAGAACCCATGGGGTGAGTGCCATCCTTGACACAACGAATAGCTTCGGGGCATTATCTGAGTCAGACGCTGAGGAGGAGATCGCCACCAAGCAACAAGAGTAGACAGGGAAAGGCAAGAATGCCGGGAAGGGGCCTTCTAAGCGTACCAGGTCCAATAAACAACTTTGATATGTCCATGCTTCTTTGGAATATCAAAGGAGGGTGCGACAGGAACAAGAAGAAAGAAATCAGAGAATGGATCACTGCCAGTGGTCAGTCAATGGTTGCTCTAGTGGAAACAAAGATAAATGTACAAAATAAAAATAGTATTAAATATCTTTTTCCTTAAGGTTGGGAGCATGTGTCCAATGTTGATTGTGTTGAGGTTGCTTGAGTTTGTGTGGCTTGGAAGCCCAATGCTTGGTAGGTTTCTGTGGTACAGATGTCGGACCAGCAGGTGACAGTGGACTGTGTTAATATGGGAGGTCTGCATATATGGTTGACTATTGTGTATGGTCACAATGATGGGAAGGCAAGGCTGAAATTATGGGATGATATGATTTCTCTTTCAAAGCAGGTTCAACTACCATGGATGCATGGTAATAGGTGACTTCAATACTATACGGTTACAAGCAGACAAAAGAGGTAGAAGATTAGCTACTAGTGTTGAGGTTGATGCTTTTAATCGGGCCATTGATAGAGCATGTTTATTTGAGCTACCTATGACAGGAGGGGATATCTTTACATGGAATAATGAAAGAGGACCACAAGACATAATAGCTAGCAAACTTGACAGGGTGTTGGTGAATGACGAATGGCTGAAAACACTCCCAAATGTGCAGGTTAAAGCTGAAGGAGCTGACATTAGCGATCATGCACCTATTTCAGTCCAGATAGCAGAAAAGAAAAAAAACTAAGGCCATTCAGATTCTTAAACTACTGGGCAGACTGGAAAGGGTTTGCGGATGTAATCAAGTATAGCTGGAATATTCAGGTGACAGACAATCCTATGTACATGTTTTCTATGAAGCTGAAGAATACTAAAATGGCTATAAAGAAGTGGGCTAAGGAGGAGGTAAACATTACAAATATGTTGAAGGACATGAAAAGGGAGTGTAAGGAGCTCAGAGAAAGATTGTTGGCTGACCCATTAAACCTAAATCTGATTGATAAAGAAAGGGAGGTGAGGAGGATGCTAGAGGATCTGAAAAAGGCTGAGGAGAAATTCTACTAGAAAAGAAGCAAAGAGAAATGGTTGGAGGATGGTGACAAAAATACAAAGCTCTATCATGCTACAGTTTGAAGGAGAGAGGTAGGTAATATTATTTCTGAACTTATAAATGCAAATGGACAAGTAGTCAATAAGTAGGAGGACCTTGAGGAACAGGCTATTCAATTCTACTCGGCTCTTTATAATAAAAACTTTGATGAGGATATTGATGTCAATGAAGAGGTGGAGTGGAAGTTCAAACTCACTAGTACCCACAACAATATTCTTACAAGGAAGGCCAATGAATAAGAGGTCAAGGATGTGTTGTGGAGTATTGGAAGCAACAAGTATCCCGGGTCAGACGGCTTCAACGCTTTTTTCTATAAAAGGAACTAGGACACGATCAAAGATGATTTGCTAGCCTATGTTGATTGGTTTCTGGAAGGTGGAAATATGGTAAGGCATGTAAACCATTCCTTTCTGGTTTTGATTGCGAAAAAGAAAGTTACTTCTTCTCTAGTGGATTTCCATCCCATTGCATGTTGCTCGTTCCAATATAAAATTATTGCAAAGATCCTGGCTGCCCGGCTGAAAATGGTCCTCCCCTATCTTATTTCTATAAATCAAGGTGCTTTTGTCACTGGTAGAAGCATCAACGATTACGATCTGTTGGCTGGAGAATTTCTGCTGGATTTCAATGTCATGAGAGGTAGTAGGAAATCATGCCTGAAGCTTGATATTTCCAAAGCCTATGATAGTGTGCGATGGGAAAAATTATGGTGGATCATTAAGCAAATGGGGTTTAATGAACAATGGATAGGCTGGATGAAATAGTGTGTTTGGACTACTAGCTACTTTGTCTTGGTCAATGGCACATCTATAGGTCTCTTTCGGGGGGGTAACGAGCTACACCAAGGTGATCCATTATCTCCTCTTCTGTTTGTGGTTGTCATGGAGTACTTCTCTAGGAAGATGCAACAAGCTAAAGAACACAAAGAAATAAAGCCTTACACATTCCATGGCACAAATGTGATGACACACTTCATTTTTACGGATGATATTCTGGTTTTTATTGAAGCCAAACAACAATGCATGGAGAATCTTAGAAGTATTCTGGGAAGATTCGGGCAGAAAACAGGGTTGTACGTTAATGCGAATAAAACACGTGTTGTTTTGTCAAAAAACTACCACCAGATGGAGGACAACCTCATACATGCTATGGGAGTTGAGAGAGGTGAATTCCCAACAAAATATTTGGGATTTCCCCTTACAGGTGGTAATTTACAGGTCAAGGACTTTACTGAATGCATAGACAAAGTGGAGGGAATGATCAATAGATGGCCCACACAAAAAACTTCCATGGTGGGACGTAGAACTCTGATTAAAGCTGCCATTGAGGGACTTCTTATTTTCTGGGTGCAACAAGGTGAAATCCCCATTTCAGTTCTGGGCAGAATAGAAATGAAGATGGCTAACTTCTTATGGGGAAATGAGCATCATCCGATGAAATATTCTAGGTTGGCTTTTCCTAAAGATAAAGGAGGACTCAATCTGAAGACTCCCAGAGACATTGCTAGATGGGGATCCATGAGGAGGATAGTTTCTTATCATGAAGGCACATCCACTTGGGGGAAGTGGATGAGAGACAAATATCCTAGGGGGCTGTATTTTATCCCAAAGACAAGAGATGGATATTGCAAATCTATCAATGTTATGTGAGAAGTCTGGCCACAAATCAAGCATTGGTTTGTGTCTAACGGCTCTGGAGGTTGGCAGCTTAAAGATAGAAAGATTAGCATGTGGGAGCTGTCCTGAATGAGAGGCACAAAGGACCCGGTGGGTGACCAGATTTGGAGTGAGAGGCACATGCCAAAATGGAGCATATGTGTTTATAAATTTCTGCGTAATATCCTTGCTACCTTGGACAGAATTAAGAGATGTAACTATGACATATCTACTGTATGCTTACTATATGGGGATGGGGATGAAAATCAAAACCATCTTGTAGGTGAATGTAAGTTCACAAAGGAGATATGGGAGCATATTTGCAGCAATTTCAATATACAAATCCAACTCAATGCAGAACCATAGAGGATGCTTGCAAAATGCGGAATGGATGCAAAGAAAAATCTATTCATGGCGGGCCTTTACTACCATGTTTGGGAAGAGAGGAATGTGAGGAAGTACCACAGAAAGTCTACTAATGCTATTAGTATTGCTGTAAAAAATTGTAAATATATTAGACGTAGATTATGTATTGAATAGATGTGTGAGTTGTAATGATGTGTTGGGTGTATGGCGTTGGGCCTACATGTACTGTTGACCCCCTAATATTTTTTAGGGGGGACATTAGAATATACTTGCCTCATTCTGATAAACACACACACACACACACACACAGATATATATATATATATATATATATATATATATATATATATATATAGGGCCCATCTTTATTGCCCGCACGGGTAGCTACCCGCCCACCCTTCCGATCATTTTTTTTCAAAAAAAATTTTCGAAATTGTAGAGGACTATTTTGTCTAGCTCTCCAAAAAATTTGAGCCAAAAATAATATCATTTGCCCCTCCAAAATCAAAAAACCCGTCCTTATATATATCTGCTGTATATTTTGTACAGAGTTACTTTTTTGGCCAGTAGAGTTACTTTTTTGACACCATAGTTACTTTTTTTACAGCAGAATTACTTTCTTAGCTAGGAGAGTTACTTTTTTGGCTGCAGGGTAGCGAAAATCAATGCTACCCGCGCGGGCAATGAATGAACACCCATATATATATATATATATATATATATATATATATATATATATATATATATATATATATATATATATATACTTTTCTGACCAAATATTTACTTTTTTGGATGCACATGTAAATTCACCTTAGTTACCTGCATTGTTAAATAAGCATTAGTTATTTGTGCATCTTGAAAAGTAACTATTCGGTTAGAAAAGTATCTAAGCAAAAAACAACTATTTTTTCAAAATGTAACTATTCAGCTGAAAAATGTAAAAAGTGCACATTTTACAGTAAAAATTCGACGAATCAATAGAGAAAAGATTTAATTATACATCTGTAACATCTGTAAATACATGGAAGGTAATGTAACTCTTTTAGCATTCACATTAAAAAGTTGCAAAATAGTAACTATTTCTTAGAGCGGGTAGCTACCCGCACGGGCATCATAAACATGCCCATATATAATATGTATGTATAGACACACACACACACAAACACACACACACATATATATGTATCACTACAAAAAATGGTTTTTATAGTAGTTTATTTTTTCCATTTTACAATAGGTGCCAACTGTTATATTAGATCATGTGGTTTTATGGGTGTGTTTTATACAACATATGTTGTACGTGCTATAATATATGTATTTTTATACAACTGTTAATGCATGTTGTAGTTTACTGAACATAACTTTTGTTGTTGGGGTATTTTATACAATATGTGATGCACCTGTATGTTATATATATATATATATATATCATGTTGTCTTTTACTAGACATAAATTGTAATAGGGGTGCTTTTACATCATGTGTTGTGCCAATTATAATATATATATTTATACAACAGTTGACGCATGTTGACTTTCACTAAATACACCCATTACAATAGGGTTGTTTTATATAACATGTGATGCAGCTGTTGTAATATATATATTTTATACAACAATTGTTACATGTTGTAATCCATTGAATACAACCTTAGTAAAAGGGATGTGTTTCCCAAAGACACCTGTTGTAATAGGGGTAGTTTACAAAAATGCATTGTCTGTTGTGATACCACACTATTTACAAGATATCATTAATTATTGTATTTGATTAGAGTTTGTATACTCCTATTAAACAAAATTGATTGATCAATTGACTATGTTTCAAAAAATTTGCAATAAATATGGAATTATACTTATTAGATTTCATAAACAAGTACAAAATTGAACATAATTTCCATCAAACATTGTAAAAATCTTGTAATGAATATTATAAATAACTAATCACTAATACCAAGATTCAATCATACAAACAATCATTTTGTAGCTACATAAACTAGTGAGTACACAAAGTCTAATTGAAAAATAGCTACAAAAGTTTCACACATTTGTCATATGCTAAAGAACATATGTCACCTACTCATATCAGATAAGTTTGTATATGCTTAAGAACACACGTCACCCACTCATTTCAGATCTCATGAATCTATTCTTGATTGAATCAATGACTAATAAATTTTGAATAATACTTCAATCATATGCTAAATATAACAGCATATTGTATATTATTCAATGTATTAAGAAGTTTGAACAAACTAAAAATATATAAAATAACTAGCTTACATTTTTAGGTGTATTCCTAATTCTGGTGTTAGAGACTAATCTGATGTACTTTATCATATAATACCCACAATCTATATTGTTTGGCTTTTTTGGGAACTATATGAAATAAATATAAGATAAACATGAATACCATGTTATATATAATTTGACTTCTATATGTTCTAGTATTCCTCAAAAAATGATATAAATAGAAAATGAAATATGTTAGCTATCTCTAAACTAATGAATAATATGTAAGCATTTGTTTCTTGAGCAAAACCAAAATAAAGGAAGTAAGTCTACCCTACTTCTTTGTTGAAGAAAAATTACAATAAAGAGACTAAGATATACTATCCAATTAGAGGCACTTATCAAGAGTATTAGGACCTATGTACCACCATGTCTAATCACTTTCTGAGTTAGCTATGAGGAAGTTGGTTACCATGGTAGTTAGATACCAAGGACCCTTCCCTATCGATCACATATCCTAACTCTTTTGATAGCTAACATGTAATGCAATTAACCAATAAGACACTCTAAATAATTTTATAGGAGTATATAGAGGGGTGCAAGGATAGAGTTTTTGGGTTCATGCTCTCTGTTCCCTAATCATTAAACCTCTCTGACCCTCACATCCTTGCTAAATAGACACTTCTTTCTATTTAGGAATACAAAAACCCATGCATCTTCATTTCTCTCTTTGTCCTTAAACCCAATTGTCTATGTACTCTTACCATTGTCTTTGTGCTAGCTTGTTCCACCACTTCTATAATATTGGAAACAATCATTAGGACCAACATGTTATTAAGGCAGTGCAATAAATGGCCAGAACAAATACCAATTCACAATGTTCCCAAATGAGGAGCAACTGATAGAGTTCAAGCACAAGGAAGATGAAAATGATAACTACAATAAAGATAAAGCATCTTGCTACATTACTACACATATAAAGCCCCTAGATCCACCATTAGGGCTGGCCCACAGGAGAACAATTCCCCTACACACTCCCTATTCAAGGGGAGTGACCATTTTGAAGCAATCGAGTATGCTCCACTGGAGGAGTGTGGAAGGAAGATGTTAAACAATGTTATGAAGGGCCAACATTGTCCAATCAATTTCTAAGAGGATGAGGGAGGAGTAGCAATCAACTTCCAAACCAACACAAATGTCCCCTGAAATGGATCAATAGATAGAATTGAAAGATCTAGAGGGGGGTGAATAGAGATTTTTGGAGTTTTTAATACAATTAAACAATTAAAATAATCAACCAAAGAAGTAGGAGGAAACAAGGAAGACATAAGGATGTAGAGTGGTTCCTACCTTAGAAATCTAAGGTAGTCAGTCCACTACCTGATTGTTTCCAACCAGGATTTTGAAAGCAACTTATTTTATTACCTCTTGAGGATGTTACACAAAATACAATTGCTTTCCTACATCCTTGAAGTAGCCTTCAGCTGAAGTAGCCTCAATCCTCCTAGAAGTAGCCTTCTGAAGTAACTCCAAGTCCACCCTTGAAGTAGCCTTCACCTGAAGTAGATTAAATCCTTGAGGCATCCTTCCGAAGTAACTTCAAGTTACCAAGAGAAGCCTTCACCACCTCGAAGTAGCTCCATGAACCTCCTTTCAACAACCTCCAACCTAGGAGTAGTCAAGGAGTACAAAATACAATAAAAGGAACAAGATTGGAAGAAAGAAACAATGTTACCAATGAGTACAATGCTTTGATCCTATATCAAGCGTATTGATCTCCTATCCACTATAGATGAACCTGGTAGTATGGTGGCTAGGAGATACTAAGCTATATGGCACTAATGTAGAGCTCAAAGAAACAAATTGCAAGTGTAGCTTTGCTTGTTGCTCACTAAGAATGAATCTCAAGTGTAATTGTATGCACAAGTGATGCTTTGTGTGTCCTAAGGCCTTTCCTATTTATAGGAATGGGTCACAAGTGCTTAGGTACATTCTAGAAACTTTCTAGGGTGTTCTTAGTTCTCAACTGGCCATTAGGTGTCCATAAATTACATTGCAACAGCTAGTTGTTTAGTGCTAAAAAGTGCAGTCCAGAACCTATCTCGGTCGAGAAGTTTGTTGACCGATATGTTCTCGGTCGACAATATCTTCGACTGAGTGTTGGTTTGGAGTAAAAGTGTTCAATGGCTAGTGTGACTTTCCAACAACCAATTACTCTTAGTCTAACGGCTATGGAACCTACTTGAAGGTCTATCTCGATTGAGAATGTTGTCGACTGAGGGTTATTTTAGGGTCACATGAGTAGGTCAATAATCCATATTTGTGAGTTATATTGATGTGGTTCTCCATCTAGGATTTTATCAACCGAGAGTGTCTCGGTCGAGAAGTTTGTCGACCGAGAATGTCCCTATTTCAATGTGTTGAATCATCTACTAAGTGTGTGTATCAATGTGTAATTGTGATTCTATCTTAGGGGAGGAGCTATCTATGTGTTGTGAGTGGATAGGGAAGATCTAACACTTGATTTACATGATATATATGTACTTATACATTATATACTTGTACACGCTTTTACATTGAGTACAATCATGAAAATAAAAGCAATTTAAGCATGTTTATCTTCCAATTGGTATTGATCTTCAACTATCCACAGCCTTATTTGTTTATCCCTAAAATACTAAAATATCAAGTTAGATCAACAAGAATGAAATGTTTGTCATCATAAAAACAAAGGGTTTAATAATGTCCAATTTAGCCAACAATATCCCCCTTTTTGAAGATGATAAACATTTCTAACATAAATTAAGGGAATTTAAATAGCATGAGTTTCATACCTGAGATATACCTTATGTAGACATTCCCTTGTTTATACATGAAGTGTGTGCTAAATATTCCCAAAGAGGTATGGAACATAGTATCCATCTCTTTAAGGAATATAGAATTAATTTATGTGAAGCCAATGAAGCCAAGAGAGTATGAAACTCATTTGATTTGATATATATTATTTCTCCCTCTTTATCATTTCAAAAAGATAGCCATATAATGAATTTTCTCCCCCTGAATGAGATACTCCCCCTTAATTGTTTACATGAACAAGAATATCAATTTAGCCACAATAAAAAAATCATGATTAATTTCTCAACCATTTGCAAGGGATGTTAAGCCTTGAAATGATATGGGAATCATTTAGGCTCATGGATATATCAATATTTTGGTCTCTCAACCATTTGCAAAGGATGTTAAGCCCTGAAATGGTATGAAATGCTTTTAAGCTCATAGTGAAATCAATGAATGTATCTCTAACCAAATACAAGGGATGTTAAGCCCTAATAGGTATAGAGAATTTAGTTAAAAGCAAGATATACATTATATTTAAGAATGTTTTGTGAGATCCCCCTTAATCTCATAACCTAGATCATCTTAATAATACTAAGGTCATAACTAGCTTTAAAGTCAAATAAGTAAAACAATAAATCAATTTTATAACATGATGAGAAAATAGACTAAGGTTGAGTGCAAGTCAATGATTTGATTTCATAAATAAGCATTTTGTCAGGCTTATTTTTGGTCGACCATGACTTCGACTGGGGCACCCCTCGGTCGAGCTCATTTTTGATCGAGAGGCATTTCTGTAGATTTCCAATATAAACATTTACATAATTTATCCAATGATCCACTTCTTCTAGAATATGAATGAACCTTGTTGTATATAATCATTTTTCATTTTACTTACTAGTAATTGTTGAAAAATCGAAGATAAAGCCTTTTTGTGACCTAAGATTAAGTTTGCCTTCTTTTGTCATATATCTTAATTCATGTGAGTAAGATTTAGTTTTGAAAGGGTATTTCCTAGAATGCTCAAACTTTAAAGTTTCTCACAAAATAGTGATGATTATGTTCTAACAAAGTTCCTTGTATGATCAATACTTTTGTTTTCAATTTTGATTATGTTAATGTTGAACAAGATCTCTTATGCCAATGGTTTTGCCATTAATACTTTCCTCTAATAAGACCAATCTTTTCCTCATGTTTGTGAAAATCTCTTTATTTTCAATTTGTATGCTTGTTGGGACAATTTAATCTGGCAACATTTTGATGCACATATATAATTCCTTTAGGGTCATCCAAACATGTAAAGTTTATTACTCAAGAGAAAATTTTATTTAAACAGTTCAGTCAGAAACATCCATGATTGACAATTTTCTTGATCGAGTGAGATTCGGTCGAAGTATTTGTCGGCCAGATGTTTTCCAGGGATTTTCAAGCTTAAGACACTAACTTTCTTGGTCGACTATTTTCTTGACCGAAATGTTCTCGGTTGACAACTTTCTCAACCAAGCAAGTTACTACTTGTCTAGAAAGTGCAAGTTTGAGACAAAAACTTCTTTAGTCGACTATTTTTTCAACCGAAGAGTATCTCGGTTGAAGTTGTTATCGATCGAGATGGTTTCTATTTTGTTTTCAGCAATTATTTTCATGTAAAACATAAGTTACTTCCAATACAATTTTACAGAAATATGCAAATTAAAACTCAGTTTAGTTGAGATAAGACATTTTGAGTATCAAAGTAAAGTTTTAGGTCAAATCTCAACTAATCATGTCCAATATTTCTAAGTTTGGGGATTTGGAACCCAAACTAGATCAACATCCCTTTTCTTATATGGGCAAGAGAATGAATAATGTCCAAGACATAAATAGTAATGAAAACAGCTAGAATCAATTTCATTTCTCTTTTTAGGCACATACATGACTTTAGTCTTGGGTACTTGTGTCCTTTTCATTCTAGGTTTTTGATAGGATTTATTTTTGGGCACATAACCTAGTCCTCTTATTCCATTTTGACCAGAAGAGTCTTTTAGAATTTTATCAAGAATATCTTTATTTTTCAAGCTGCTAATATCTTTTCGTAACCTAGCAATTTCATCTATTCTCCTTTTAATGTCCAACTTTACTTGATCTAGATTGGATAACAAACTATCTCTTTCTTTGACACTAGAATCATAATCTAAATGAGTGCACAAGATAGGTTGAGTTTGAAGATCATTTAATTTTGCAAGCAATTCAATCTTTTCTTGAAAAATAAAATTGTAGTTTGTTTCTAGAGTAAGCAACTTCATATTGCAATCATTAAAAGATGATTTCAAGGTAGAATTTTCAGAAATACTACTTTCCTTTTTAGAAGCAAGATCACATAATTGAGCATATAATTCTTCATTATTTTTTGTAACTCTTTTAATTTCTTTTTACAATCAATATATTTATCATGTAATTCTTCAATGTTAGCAACTAACTCTTCTTTAGATAAATTAGTTAGGCTTAACTCATTTTCTTCTTCATTTGTAGTAGCAATGAGACATTGTACCTTGTCTTCTTTAGACATGAGGCATTCTACTTCTTCTTCTCCAATCTCACTATCACATGAATCATCCCATGCTGCTTTGTATGCTTTTTCCTTCTTCTTGTGAGAGGATTTCCTTCCCTTCTTGACTTTGGGACATTCATTCTTTAAGTTTCCCTTTTTTCCACATTGAAAGCACCTAGGGGAAGAGGAAGAAGACACACTATAAATTTTGTTATTTTTAAATCTTCTATACTGCTTACCATTTACAATGAGAGTCTCTTCTTCACTATCTTTTTCACTTGTATCATAACTATTTTTACTTATTGCCTTGAATGCAATTTCCTTTCTTTTCTCCTTTTTGTGTTCAGCTGCCAGTCTTTCTTCTTCTTCTTCAAGGGTGTAAAGACTCGATCTTTACGGTCAAATATTTACAAAATAATATCACAATCATAAACAACTCTATATTACAATCATGCTTGTACAACAGAGTCGCGGAAGCTACAAATATGATTACAAGTTTAAGAAATAGAATTTTTTTCCTATCTAGTCTTCAACGGAGGACTACTCAGTGCATGTCTCTTCAAACTCTTCCATCTACCACCTGTCCATGAGTTCCCAGAAGGAACGAAACCACACATGGACCCCATTAAAGGGAAATAAAGGTCCGCAAAGCTGGTACTAAATCCAATCATTGAGCTATTAAAAATATAGGTACAAAACATGATTCAGGTATAAGATGAATTCTAGGAGGGGACTATTTGGTGGAATTAGTTTAGCCAAAAGAGAATAACATGTATCAACGGTTTCCATATATAGAGTTCAAGATGGTCTTAACAAGATTAGCAATTCTACAAAAATTGTCCAAGTTCAAGAGATCAAAATATTCAACATGATATTGATAATGTTAACAATTATACAACATTTTCCAAGTTCAAGATATCTACATATTCAACATTATTTGTAACAAAATGATGAGTTTAAATATTAGGATTAATCACTTTCATATCATTTCTTTCAATGACTACAATGCCATGTGTTCAATCATCTATGAGAGAATGACACGGTAGTTTGCTATTTCAACCAGTATACTGGGGGACCACTAATCCATTACAACCTATGCACAGGGAGGCGGGACGTACCCAACCTCTAGGAGCCAAAGCTCTAAAGGGCCAAAGCCCAAAGGGACTAAAGTCCGGGGAGTCAAAACTCCAAGAATTCAATTCCAGTGCTTATCATAATATTTATCAATGTTTAACAATAATGAATATAAAGTGGTGAACTTTCAAAGAGGCAGAAATGGCTTATGAAAAGTATTGGGTTTACCAACAAACAATATGCATGGAATTTCAAGAGGGAAGCCAAATAACTCAATAATTAAATAGAGAATCTAGTACCTTTTTCTCCAAGCAAAAACCCAAGATGTTTCACACTCACAATTCAATGAGTTTCAAGGTTTTGAGATCTAATAAGAAAAGGAATTCTATGTCATCATGGGGTTAACAGTTGTTCAAATTGACTTATCTAGGATTATGATACTTTCTATATTAGTTTAGTATTTCATATCCTATCCTTCATTATGATTTCTATCATCTAAGTTTGTCATGTTATTGAGTGAGCATATGATCCTTAACATATTTGTGTCCATGTATAGACATCCATGATCACATACATATTAATATTTAGTTATGGACTATAGGATTAGGTGTCTATGCCATCCACATAACTACATATTCAATTGTCAATTTTTCATATTATAGACTATGACCTAATGTTCCACATTCTCTTTCTATTTCATTTCTCGACATACATTTCTTAATCTCTATACTCATTAATTCATTCAAGTCATAAGGGTATAAAACTCCATAGAATACATTACATGTGATCTATAATATCACATGTGTTCATTCATCAAGTTAACCCGAAATTGATTATATGTCTTCTCTCAGATTAATTAAATTCTAAATAAGACTAGGACAAGAGTACCCATTACTAATTATTTTATTTTACAAAATATATGTTCATATATATTTTAAGGGTTTAGGGATTTGGTCTATATACATGGATTTATCTCGCAATTCTTATATAACTAGTTTACCCACAAATCAAATTAGATCATTTCCTCGTGATATATATTATATGGTACAATCGGTATCTAGGCTTATTTGTTAGTGGAATTCTAAAGACCTTTCATTTTCTACTATAGTAATGGTTATATGCATACATTAATATGATTTCATTAATTGTGATAGTTTGACTTATCTGGTATATCTACATGATCGAGTGGACATAATGAGATTCCAGATTATTATATGATCATAAGAGATTGATCTACTGAAATTTCTAGTTTGTTATGAAATTAACCAACTTCAGTATATATGAAATACAATGAGAAATTGCTGACCTGTGAAAGGAGAGATCAGTTTTGATCTTCATGGATTAGCTTTATGGTAGAGCTTGTTCTAGTTGTTCATTGAGTTCTCTGAAGATCTGGCCATTAAACTAGCAGGCATGGCTGGTTTTTGAGGGAGCTACGAAACTGGGATCTGCACCATCATCAAGTGGTTGCAGGTTCAGAACATGGTGACGTCTGAAAGCTTCAGATTTTTATAACTTCAATCATCACGAGGATCTTTAGGGGATAGGAAAGGGATGACGAGGCTCGTGGATGCATTTCAGATTGGTAGTTTTGATTGGGTTATGATGTTGCAGGTCGTGTTTGCAACTAGCATGTCGTCGGTGCATGCAACTGTGGTTGCTGACGGCCAGTCCGAAGGCAACCATGTCAGGTGGTGGTGCTTCATAGCGGTTACGATGGTTGCCCTTGTTGTGTCAGGTGGAGAATTGCTATCTGTAGTTCTCATCCGTCGAATAGGTCGGAGGGGCTGGCGAGGTCCAGTATAGGTCGACGGCGCTGAGGAGCAGATCTTCAGGGGTTGTGCTAGAACCGTTGGTGGAGGAAGTGGCGGGAGCAGCAGGGATCGAATCTGCCGTCTACATCATGCAAGCACCTAGAGCACCACTGGGGTTGAAGTTTAGGGGACTTCCAGATCCGTCTGGTTGCAGATCTGTTTGCAGGTGGCGGAGTGGAACTAGCAAGGTTGAGGCAGGCGATATCGAGTCGCTGACCCTGTTGTGAAGTTTGCAATCTGTATTTTACTAGGTGTCCCAGTGTAAAGCTATATACTAAGTCGAAGTTGCCAATGCGTCAAGGAAGAACGAGGGTAAATGAAAGGTCAATATACTTGAGAAAAGGTTAACGGCTGTTGAGGATGCATAAATTCTAATAATCGTTGCCGTTTTCGTAGTTGAGGGAATTAGGAATGAGTAAGGTTGATAGAGACGACCCGTTGTGGATATTTTATAATCCATACATACTTACCATAAAAATGTATTAATTACTATCTACCCTTTTATGAAAACATAAATAAATGACGCCATAAACTTTCTAATTCAAAGGATGATGGTGCATCTGTTTCTTTTATGATAAGATAACAAAATTGAATGGGTTATAATTACTTCCCCCAAATACATAACGTAGCCAACCTTTCAACACTCTCACCTCCTTTCTCACTCTTTAATTAATTTTAGAAACCTATAATTCTCCAATTACACTTCCAATTGATCGACAAAATTTAACCAACTCTTATAACATCGATCATTAATTTCTAAAATTAAAAGACACAACTTTTATAATCACAACAACCTTCCTTAAATTATCTTCAATAATGATTCTAAAGTTAATTTCTTATAATCCAAAATACTTTTCAAAGTAATGCCAAAATCAAGGTTTTAAAATTATCATAAACACCCAAATGTGGGTCACATTACATTAGATTGGACTAGGATGACAAGAATTCATTTCGTCACAAAATATTCAAGTATATTCAAATATAGTTCATACATAAATTGTGGAATTGCCATCGTCATTTTCAAACGACGAGAACCAAAACCAATATGATATCCAAATTCCATTATGTTACAAAGGGTGACCTCATGAGTCTCTAGGGTGCCAATGAGCTGCTCCATCTTCAATCTGGTGAGATCATTGGCTTCTTCAATGGTCGTCACCTTTGGTTTGTACTTTGGAGGCAAACACCTAAGAATTTTGGATACTTGATCTTCTTCACTTATAAATTTTCCTAATGCACTCTGTTACAACCTCAATTTTTGGGGTTCTTTTGGGAGAAATATAATTACTCCTATTAAGGATATTTGAACAAATAATGATATAATTTGTTTTGAATAAATGGATTTCATTTACAATAGCCTTGTTGGTTGTTTTGTGGGCTTGATTGGTTGTTGGGCCCAATAACAAGGAAATTCGATTAGTAAATGAATAATTGGGAATTTGAGTAAAGAAAGATGCAAAAACCTCTACAAGGAAAAAGAATATAATCCAAAGTTGGATTTCGTGCCTCTTGGGTTCCTTGGGTTCCAAGGAGTCCAAAGTTGCAAAGATAATGCAACAAGTAAAGAAAAGATCAATTAAGTATTTCTTTATTAAGAAAGAAATTGAAAATAATGATAAAATGTGGAAATAAGTGGAAAGAGGTATAATTGAGTTATCTTTGGTTGATTTTCATATCCATGAGGTTTCTAATGTTAAAAGGAATTCTAATAAGGAAAATAAAAAGAGAGAGAAAGAGAAATCCTCGAAAAGAGATATTTTACTAAAGAAATGAATAAGAAGAAAGAGAAAATAGATAAAAGATAAGTAAAAGGCTAAGGAATATTCCCAAGATGGGATTCCGAGCCATTAAGGTTCCTTGAGGTTCAAGGAATTCAAAATAATAATTTAATGGCAAAGAAAGAGGAAATACCAAATTAAATTGGCTTAATTTAAAAGATATCTTGCTTATAAAGAAATTACCCTTCTCCTTCGGAATTTAGGTCTCCAATTTGGTACATAGGTAAATGATGTCGACCCAAAGCTTCCTCTAAAATTTGGTGGAAAACGGATAAAGGAATAATGAGTTTTGATTTTTAGAAGTTTCCTAAAATAAATGGGTAATCTTTGAACCGTTTTAAATGTCACAATGAAATTAGATTATTTGAATTTTTGGATTAAATGAGAACCGTAGATCTAAGATCCAACGGACCAGACTCAATCCCAGTTCTACGATAACTCTGGCAAGCAGATGACCTGGAAGTGTGACCTTCCTTTTGGATTTGCTCAAAGTAGAGGCAATGTGCAACGAAGCAAACAGTTCCATTGGTTTCATGAGTAATTTTCGCATCAAACCGACCTGGGATTGCAGACCTTTCCCGAACTGTGCAGGTTTTCCCCAATTCACAGGGATGTCCTCACTGGGATGGATGTCTAGGCTATAAAATGGGGGTCTGAGGTCTTACTGCGAGGGAACAAACTCAACTGTAAGGTGACATAGGGTCTATAGTAGTTTCCCCTTGTGCTAGTCCTTTGAACAGAGCAAAAATTTCTTAAGTTTTGCTCCTCCCTTGCCTACAATGGCGTCTCCATGGTTATCCATGATCCATGCCACTAGGTGGAGGATGAAGGCCACCGGTGAGTCCGGCCAGGCCTGGAAACGGTGATGGAACCTTCACCTTAACCTTCGGTGCTCTAGAGCCAAAGGTCAACTATCAAGTTGACCTATTGCAGAACCTGACTCGTGAGCAGGAGTTGAGCGCAGGGAGGAAGACGATCAGGCTAAAAGACTATTTTGTCCAGTTCACGTGGGTCCAGAAGTTGGGGGTCATAAGGGCGTAAAGGTAATTTGGTTATTTTTCTTTAGCCGGCCCACCGATAAATGAGTATATGCTATAAGATGACGTGTCAAGCTATGATTGGTCGGTATATGCTTATCTTGCAAAAATAGTAGAATCTGCTAGGAAGATCTAATGAGAAAAGTTTATACATGAAAGTTTCTTAGAAAAATATGAGGAACACATTAAAATTGGTTTGAGAACTTGATTTCATACCTATTTGCAAAAGTATGCTAAGTTAATGAAAAGTGCTTTGAAATTATGTTTCAAACCCTAATTGAAATTAATGGTTAAGTTCATGATGCTTAATTGGTGAAATTAAGTAATAGAAACCTGTTGAAACGTTAATGATGAACTTGAACCTGATCTAGATGAATTATTGCATGGTTTAGGGTTTTACACCAATTATGAATAATAAAGCATTTAGAAACCCTAATTTAGGGTAAAAGAGGGAAAGATCATATTTAATTCGAAATATGTGAAAATGTATTGTTAAATGATGATTCTAAGCCTGTTAGATGAGATAGGATATGATCCTTAGGGTTTGTGAGTTATTTTTCTTAATTAGGGTTTGTAGTAATAAAAGTGAAAGAAAATCCCTAATTGCAAAGTAAACCCTAAAGGTGGACTAGAAACCCTAGGAAGCGAGCTAGGTTTAATAGACCTTGATGGCTTGATCAATGATAGGAAAATTGGATGCCTATTTTAGGATCATCTTGTGTGCTTTCTTGTTACTGGATTACTTTCTTAGTTGGATTATTTCTACACTCAAGTCAGCCTGACAGGTATGTGGTTAATTATGATTAATCGCATTAGTTTCCCAAAGGTTTTTCGAATGATTCATCGCATTGAATGCAACCTATCAGTTGGATGTTCATTCTAGCAAATTATAAAGTCAATATCATTATCACACTTGTAAAATAAATGTGTATTCTCGCACCTACATGCCACCCTGATGGATGATTCAAAAAGGACAAGCCCAGGAGGGAAGGCCAATGGGTACCATGAGAGGTGACCCCAGACACCAAGCTCGGGAATGAGAAGGTGGTCTATGTTGCATGACTAATGGGCACCATGAGAGGTGACCCCAGGAACCAAGCTCGGGATTGAGAAGGCAGCCTTAAGTCAAACCCTAGAGAGGGTAATCCAGGGTTAGGGCAAAAGCGGTGGAGATTGACACATTGAAAACGTAAATTGGCTTGTTAATCACCTTGATTGTGATAATTAGATTGTTAGCCATATTTGTGAGATTTTGGTTGTCGCCACATACTGTACCCCAACCCCTCGCCCGTTGGCCTACCGACACACTTGCCCGCTGCTCCTGCCGCCCGGCGGGCGGAGCGCTCTTCCTCCTTATTATTCCATATTTCGATATGCTGACCAACATTTTGTTTGTCGACGTTTTAGGTACAAGGTTGAAAAGGACAAAAAGTAAAGTGGCATATGTGGAATTAAATAAGAATTAAAGTACAAAGGAGGATTAGTTAGAATGAACTCCTGATGTGGATAGAAGTAGATATCCAAGTTTTTGAAAAAGGTATGCAAAGTTTTATTTTATACCAGTTTTCAGTTTAGTTGGTAGAATTTGATAATTGTCATTAATTATTTGTCGAACCTTTGATCCTGTTAATTGGGATAATGGCTCTAACCTCTTGTTCTTCCTTAATTGGGGGTTACTGGGAGGCGGGGTCATTACATTTGGTATCAGAAAAGAGGTTCCTCATTTAATCTGTAATAATTATTAAATTTTACAAACTCTATAGAACCCAAGGGAGTTATTAGAGGATTTTCCGAAAGATAGAGGTGTCTAGAAAAGGATCACATCCGGGGGATGGAAATTTTTTCCTCCACACCATTAGTCAGAATACGAGGACTCCCGCATTAGTGTGACTGCCTGGCCAATGTCTCAAGATTTGACTCGAAATAAGATACTTTTAGGACTCTCTCATCTTATTCATCCCTTCTCGACTCAAATACTATTAAGGACCTTAAGGATTAGGATTTTCTCTCTCTTCCTCACCCCCTTGAGGTATGGGTAAGGTTGATAAGGTTTAAGGAATCCTCCACCAAATTAATAAAAAGCACATAAATAAGATGTCATGGACATAAGCTTAATAGTTTAAGTGTAAACTAAAGAATAGATACATTCTTTGGTCGTATGACATATGTTGTCATTCCCTCAGGTGAGACCTGAGTCTAGACCTCCTTGTTAGGAAGATGAGTGGAGAAAGTTAGACTTGGAGGTAGAGACATCCATTTTAAGTAGAAACCTAGCACAATCCTCTGAGGATGATGCTGACCCTAACCCTAAGTGATGGTTAGAGAGAGAGATGACATGATGAGTAGATGTCATGATAGACCAGGTGTGTGGGTGAACATGCTTTTGGATGCCCATGATGTTGTGAGCCATATGAGGTTGGATGACCTAGTGCCTTTGGCGACCCAACCCTGGAAAGGGTCGTGCATGGTTAGAGAGAAGGATAGCCCCTTCATTGATAAGGTTAGAGAAGGACCTATAGAAACCCTATGGGCATGGCATAGTATGCACCCAGAGTACGTCAATAGTGGGGGTAGTAGGTTGAAACTCTGACCAGGAGAGCATGTTGGATGGCTTATGATATAAGCATGAAGAGCTATGGATAGCCTTGATCAAACATAAGTTTGAACATAGGCTTCACCCATGTAGGGGTGTGCTTGTGATCTTGATCCACCTTCGTAGAGAGCAAGACCCAAGAAAGAGGGTTGGAAGCTTAGACTCTGAGACATGAGGAATAGTGGGAAGTTGAGGATTATGCGAACTAACTAGATGTTTGTGGTTGCCTCATGCATGATCCCTGGAGGCTGTTGGTATCTTGGTTGCCTTTAGAGGAACCAAACCCTAGAAAGAGGATAAAGTTGCTAGTACCTATGTGCAAATAAGTGCTTACCTTCTGAGCTAGGAAGAAGAGTTCCTTAGACCTGAAGAGGTTTAGTAACAGGTTGTGAGGCCTTATACCTTGTTGGTTGTCCTTGAGGAGGACTCCACTCTGAGGTGTTTCTCGAGTAAAAGGAAAATAGAAGTGCATGTCGTACCTTGTACATGTTTGGTTTGTGGTTAAGAGGTTGAGCATGCAGTGGGACATCTAAAAGTGGACCTAGGATTCCTAGGCCTAAGAGGGAAAGAGGTGTACCCGATGCTCATGATGAGATCTGAGTTTTTATAGATTCAAGCATGGTACTCCTCAAGTTTAGAAGGAAAGGGAAACCCCTTCAGTTTAAGGTGTGTTTGATGAACCCCTCACAGCTAAGTTGGTGACATGGGAAGGTTTGTTCTTGGTCCAATGTTGAGGAATGAGAACAAGTATGACCTAGCATGGTTTAGTAGGTGGTATGCTCGTGCTTTAGTAGCTTTCTAGGGTTAAGAATGCTCATGTGGATGTAAACCCTAGACCTAAGCACGTTTGTGACCTTTGTTGTCAAGAGTTGTAGTTTCCTCCCATCCTAGGAGAGGGACCCTTTGGTAGGGCGTATACCAGTTTTATAGGTTTTGAGGAAGCCTATAGAGGTCTCATAAGATCTTGAGAAGCTAAGTGAAGAGTACATGGTATGAGAATGAACCAATAGACCCATAGATAACCATCTCTAAGTGCATGTGGATGTGTTACCATGGAGGTAATCAGTATGGGGCCTGACCAAGGTAGGCAGGTTGCTAAGACCCCTATGAAAGGATGAAAGACAACCCATGAATGCAGAGAGAGAGAGATGGTGAACGCTAGGGTAAGGTTCTTATTTGGACATGTACTATGTCAGAATACTAAGTCTATCCTAGGGTTGGGTAGGGATAAGATCGATGGAAGTAGGAGTTGCCTAATTCCCTAGTTGCACATGACCATAGGGTTAGGAGGTAACAGCTATCATTGTCTGATGGCCATGGGTTAGGAGATTGATCACCTTCATGAACTCATAGAACCCAAAGGGCAGATGAGTAGGGCACTCTCTGGATGCATAAGGGAAGAAGGATGACCCCAAAAGTGCCGGCACCCTACAGACCTAGAGGAGATGACCAAGGATTGTGTGGTGACCCAAGTAGGTTCGAGATCAGTTTTCCATGGAAGTAACTTTAATATCGATATGATTGTGATGTAGAGACATATTTGGCACATTTCAACTTAGATTTATAGGTGTACTAGTAAGGTGGGATGTACCATCTCTACTCTTGGAACATGAAGAACTATGTGTTTGGACTACAGCCAAATGCTTATTTCCTCTTGTTATGGGAGTGAGAGATAGGACAGTACGCATGCCATACACCAAGGATGAAAGATGAAGTGAGTTGGAACGTTGCTATGAGGTATGAGGACAGAGATGATAACATACCCTTGTGGAGTGAAATACATGGAGGTGTATGTCTTCAACATTACCTTATACCTAAGGATGTGAAGTGGTAATGGATGCTCTGGTTGAGATGCAACTGTCTAGTTTAGCTAGAAACCAGAAGAGGTTGTTAGGTTAGCCCTAAGTTTGAAAAAGAAGATATGTTTGGATAACACTCAGATGTAACGAGATCTGTTGAACAAGTTAATGGTCGTTTGGTTAGCCTAGGCCTTGATGCAATAAAAGGATGGTGGTAGAACCTCAAATTTACTTCTCTGGAACAGAAGGAGATGGAACCCTAATTAGAATGGTTTAGGTTTCTGAGGAATCGATCTTGAGGAATCATGACATACAGGAGATCATGATTTAAGATCACCATACACCATGGTACTATGAAGATAATATGTGACACTAGTACATGGAATTTTTAAGATGAAGTTGCACATGGCTTGTCACCATGCAAACCAGGAGGTGAAGGATGACCACCAGTAACCCAATGAGTTGATAAAGAGTCCCCGAGAGGGAATGGGAGTTCACTACTAGGGATGTTGTTGTAAGTCTCCCTTAGACCAAGGAAGGTCAAGATGCAATATGGGTTATGGTAGATCTCCTTACCTAGATGATGAGAAAGAAAGAGTATTGTCAAGGGATAGATCCGGTTAAACTACATATGAGAGAAATGGTTCAACCACACCATGATGCGAGTTCAAAAGTTCTTGAGTATAACTTGACGATTCACTTCCACGAGGTGGAAGTAGACGAACTCGATGTTAGTACTGTTTATCACCCCTAACTAATGGTTAGTATGATCCAGACTAGAGGGTCTGATGAGAGCATGTGTGCTCATACGGGGTGATATTTGGAGATAGTTCTTGTCCTCTATAAGATGTGATGATAACCACCATAGCTAGTATCGGGATGTAAATAAGCTCTGTAAGGGAGGTTGTGTCAGTCACCACTTCATTGAGATGATGTTGGTGAAGGGGCCAAACAAAGGTCAAAAAAGAACCACAGTGTGTGCAGATGAAGTCACCTTGATCGTGCAATGGATGAGAAATCCCAGGGGTGACATGAGTCGTAAGCTGATGCAAAGCAGACTGACATGCAGTTCACTGTGGGAGAATATGTGATGTGAAATCCGACCCCTCTAAGTTATAGTTAAGAGAGAGATGAGTCCCGACTGCATGGTCCATTTGAGATGGAATGGTGGAGACTGTTGTGTTTAGCCTTACCCCTCAGGATAACATGATGTATAATGTGTTCCATAGGTTCGATCTAGAGCACTATGTGAGATACCCAAGCCATGTGATGAGCCCTGAACCTATTCAGCTTTATGAGAGGCTGATATGTCCTGAGTCACCTATGAGGGTATGATATACCAAGGTAAGAAAGAACTCAGATGGAAGAATATGAGATGATGAAGGTTCTTGGGAAGCACCATGGAAAGGGTGAGGCCACATGGGAGCCATGATGAACATAAGGAAAGGCTTATCATGTTTGTTGTTTGCTTGAAGGAATTTTGAGGGCAAAATTCCTATAAGAGGGGAAGGATGTTACAACCTCAATTTTTGGGGTTCTTTTGGTGAGAAATATAATTTCTCATATTAAGGATATTTGAACAAATAATGATATAATTTGTTTTGAATAAATGGATTTCGTTTACAATAGCCTTATTGGTTGTTTTGTGGGCTTGATTGGCTGTTGGGCCCAATAACAAGGAAATTCGATTAGTAAATGAATAATTGAGAATTTGAGTAAAGAAAGATGTAGAAACCTCTAGAAGGCAAAAGAATATAATCCAAAGTTGGATTTCATGCCTCTTGGGTTCCTTGGGTTCCAAGGAGTCCAAAGTTGCAAAGATAATGCAACAAGAAAAGAAAAGATCAATTAAGTATTTCTTTATTAAGAAAGAAATTGAAAACAATGATAAAATGTGGAAAATAAGTGGAAAGAGGAATAATTGAGTTATCTTTGGTGTATTTTCATATACATGAGGTTTCTAATGTTAAAAGGAATTCTAATAAGGAAAATAAAAAGAGAGAGATAGAGAAATCCTCGAAAAGAGATATTTTACTAAAGAAATGAATAAGAAGAAAGAGAAAATGGATAAAAGATAAGTAAAAGGCTAAGGAATATTCCCAAGATGGGATTATGAGCCATTAAGGTTCCTTGAGGTTCAAGGAATTCAAAATAATAATTTAATGGCAAAGAAAGAGGAAATACCAAATTAAATTGGCTTAATTTAAAAGATAGCTTGCTTATAAAGAAAACACCCTTTTCCTTTGGAATTTGGGTCTCCAATTTGGTACACAGGTAAATGATGTCTACCCAAAGCTTCCTCTAAAATTTGGTGGAAAACGGATAAAGGAATAATGAGTTGTGATTTTTAGAAGTTTCCTAAAGTAAATGGGTCATCTTTGAACCGTATTAAATGTCACAATGAATTTGGATTATTTGAATTTTCAGATTAAACGAGGACCGTAGATCTAAGATCCAATGGACCAGACCCAATCCTAGTTCTATGATAACTCTGGCAAGTAGATGACCTGGAAGCGTGAACTTCCTTTTGGATTTGCTTCAACTAGAGGCAATGTGCAGCGAAGGAAATAGTTCCATTGGTTTCAGGAGTAATTTTCACATCAAACCGGCCTGGGATTGCATACCTTTCTCGAACTGTGTAGGTTTTCCCCAATCTGCAGGGATGTCCTCACTGGGCTGGATGTCTAGGCTATAAAAAGGGGGTCTGAGGTCTTACTGCGAGGGCACAGACTCAACCATAAGGTGTCGTAGGGTCTGTAGTAGTTTCCCCTTGTGCTAGTCCTTTGAACAGAGCAAGAATTTCTTAAGTTTTGCTCTTGCCCTGCCAACAATGGCGGCTCCATGGTTTTTCCCTAATCCACGCCATCAGCTGGAGGATGAAGGCCACCGGTGAGTCTGGCCAGGCCTGGAGACAGTGATGGAACCTGCACCTTAGCCTTCGACACTGTAGAGCCCAAGGTCAACTATCGAGTTGACCAGTTCCAGAACCTGACTCGCCAGCGGGAGCCGAGCGCAGGGAGGAAGACGATCAAGCTAAAAGACCATTTTTTCCAGTTCACATGGGGCCAGAAGCTAGGGGTCATAAGGGCGTAAAGGTAATTTGGTTATTTTTCTTTATCCGGCCCGCCGATAAACGAGTATATGCTATAAGCTGACGTGTCAAGCTATGATTGGTCGGTATATGCTTATCTTGCAAAAAACTGTAGAATCTGTTAGGAAGCTCTAATGAGAAAAATTTATACATGAAAGTTTCTAAGAAAAATACGAGGTACACATTAAAATTGGTTTGAGAACCTAATTTCATATCTATTTGCAAAAGTATGCTAAGTTAATGAAAAGTGCTTTGAAATTATATTTGGAACCCTAATTGAAATTAATGGTTAAGTTCATGATGTTTAATTGGTGAAATTAAGTAATAGAAACCTGTTGAAATGTTAATGATGAACTTGAACCTGATCTAAATGAATTATTGCATGGTTTAGGGTTTTACACCAATTATGATTAATAAAGCATTTAGAAACCCTAATTTAGGATAAAAGAGGGAAAGATCATATTTAATTTGAAATATGTGAAAATGCATTGTTAAATGATGATCCTAATCATGTTAGATGAGATCAGATATTATTCTTAGGGTTTATGAGTTATTTTGCTTATTTAGGGTGTGTAGAAATAAAAGTGAAAGAAAAACCCTAATTGCAAATTAAACCCTAAAGGTGGACTAGAAACCCTAGGAAGCGAGCTAGGTTTAATAGACCTTGATGGCTTGATCAATGATAGGAAAATTGGATTCCTATTTCAGGATCATCATGTGTGCTTGCTTGTTACTGGATTACTTGCTTAGTTGGATTATTTATGCACTCAAGTCAGCCTGACAGGTATGTGGTTAATTATGATTAATCGCATTAGTTTCTCGACGGTTTTTCGAATGATTAATCGCATTAAATGCAACCTATCAGTTGGATGTTCATTCTTGCAAATGATAAAGTCACTATGATTTGTCACTCTTGTAAAATAAATATGTATTACTGCATGGTCCATTTGAGATGGAATGGTGGAGACTATTGTGTTTAGCCTTACCCCTCAGGATAACATGATGTATAATGTGTTCCATAGGTTCGATCTAGAGCACTATGTGAGATACCCAAGCCATGTGATGAGCCCTGAACCTATTCAGCTTTATGAGAGGCTGATATGTCCTGAGTCACCTATGAGGGTATGATATACCAAGGTAAGAAAGAACTCAGATGGAAGAATATGAGATGATGAAGGTTCTTGGGAAGCACCATGGAAAGGGTGAGGCCACATGGGAGCCATGATGAACATAAGGAAAGGCTTATCATGTTTGTTGTTTGCTTGAAGGAATTTTGAGGGCAAAATTCCTATAAGAGGGGAAGGATGTTACAACCTCAATTTTTGGGGTTCTTTTGGTGAGAAATATAATTTCTCATATTAAGGATATTTGAACAAATAATGATATAATTTGTTTTGAATAAATGGATTTCGTTTACAATAGCCTTATTGGTTGTTTTGTGGGCTTGATTGGTTGTTGGGCCCAATAACAAGGAAATTCGATTAGTAAATGAATAATTGAGAATTTGAGTAAAGAAAGATGTAGAAACCTCTAGAAGGAAAAAGAATATAATCCAAAGTTGGATTTCATGCCTCTTGTGTTCCTTGGGTTCCAAGGAGTCCAAAGTTGCAAAGATAATGCAACAAGAAAAGAAAAGATCAATTAAGTATTTCTTTATTAAGAAAGAAATTGAAAACAATGATAAAATGTGGAAAATAAGTGGAAAGAGGAATAATTGAGTTATCTTTGGTGGATTTTCATATACTTGAGGTTTCTAATGTTAAAAGGAATTCTAATAAGGAAAATAAAAAGAGAGAGATAGAGAAATCCTTGAAAAGAGATATTTTACTAAAGAAATGAATAAGAAGAAAGAGAAAATAGATAAAAGATAAGTAAAAGGCTAAGGAATATTCCCAAGATGGGATTATGAGCCATTAAGGTTCCTTGAGGTTCTAGGAATTCAAAATAATAATTTAATGGCAAAGAAAGAGGAAATACCAAATTAAATTGGCTTAATTTAAAAGATAGCTTTCTTATAAAGAAAACACCCTTTTCCTTTGGAATTTGGGTCTCCAATTTGGTACACAGGTAAATGATGTCGACCCAAAGCTTCCTCTAAAATTTGGTGGAAAAAGGATAAAGGAATAATGAGTTGTGATTTTTAGAAGTTTCCTAAAGTAAATGGGTCATCTTTGAACCGTATTAAATGTCACAATGAAATTGGATTATTTGAATTTTCAGATTAAACGAGGACCGTAGATCTAAGATCCAATGGACCAGACCCAATCCTAGTTCTATGATAACTCTGGCAAGTAGATGACCTGGAAGCGTGACCTTCCTTTTGGATTTGCTTCAAGTAGAGGCAATGTGCAGCGAAGGAAACAGTTCCATTGGTTTCAGGAGTAATTTTCACATCAAACCGGCCTGGGATTGCATACCTTTCTCGAACTGTGTAGGTTTTCCCCAATCTGCAGGGATGTCCTCACTGGGCTGGATGTCTAGGCTATAAAAAGGGGGTCTGAGGTCTTACTGCGAGGGCACAGACTCAACCATAAGGTGTCGTAGGGTCTGTAGTAGTTTCCCCTTGTGCTAGTCCTTTGAACAAAGCAAGAATTTCTTAAGTTTTGCTCTTGCCCTGCCAACAATGGCGGCTCCATGGTTTTTCCCTAATCCACGCCATCAGCTGGAGAATGAAGGCCACCGGTGAGTCTGGCCAGGCCTGGAGACGGTGATGGAACCTTCACCTTAGCCTTCGGCACTGTAGAGCCCAAGGTCGACTATCGAGTTGACCAGTTCCAGAACCTGACTCGCCAGCGGGAGCCGAGCGCAGGGAGGAAGACGATCAAGCTAAAAGACCATTTTTTCCAGTTCACATGGGGCCAGAAGCTAGGGGTCATAAGGGCCTAAAGGTAATTTGGTTATTTTTCTTTATCCGGCCCGCCGATAAATGAGTATATGCTATAAGCTGACGTGTCAAGCTATGATTGGTCGATATATGCTTATCTTGCAAAAAACTATAGAATCTGTTAGGAAGCTCTAATGAGAAAAATTTATACATGAAAGTTTCTAAGAAAAATACGAGGTACACATTAAAATTGGTTTGAGAACCTAATTTCATATCTATTTGCAAAAGTATGCTAAGTTAATGAAAAGTGCTTTGAAATTATGTTTGAAACCCTAATTGAAATTAATGGTTAAGTTCATGATGTTTAATTGGTGAAATTAAGTAATAGAAACCTGTTGAAATGTTAATGATGAACTTGAACCTGATCTAAATGAATTATTGCATGGTTTAGGGTTTTACACCAATTATGATTAATAAAGCATTTAGAAACCCTAATTTAGGATAAAAGAGGGAAAGATCATATTTAATTTGAAATATGTGAAAATGCATTGTTAAATGATGATCCTAATCCTGTTAGATGAGATCAGATATGATTCTTAGGGTTTATGAGTTATTTTGCTTATTTAGGGTGTGTAGTAATAAAAGTGAAAGAAAAACCCTAATTGCAAATTAAACCCTAAAGGTGGACTAGAAACCCTAGGAAGCGAGCTAGGTTTAATAGACCTTGATGGCTTGATCAATGATAGGAAAATTGGATTCCTATTTCAGGATCATCATGTGTGCTTGCTTGTTACTGGATTACTTGCTTAGTTGGATTATTTATGCACTCAAGTCAGCCTGACAGGTATGTGGTTAATTATGATTAATCGCATTAGTTTCTCGACGGTTTTTCGAATGATTAATCGCATTAAATGCAACCTATCAGTTGGATGTTCATTCTTGCAACTTATAAAGTCACTATGATTATCACTCTTGTAAAATAAATCTGTATTACTGCATGGTCCATTTGAGATGGAATGGTGGAGACTGTTGTGTTTAGCCTTACCCCTCAGGATAACATGATGTATAATGTGTTCCATAGGTTCGATCTAGAGCACTATGTGAGATACCCAAGCCATGTGCTGAGCCCTGAACCTATTCAGCTTTATGAGAGGCTGATATGTCCTGAGTCACCTATGAGGGTACGATATACCAAGGTAAGAAAGAACTCAGATGGAAGAATATGAGATGATGAAGGTTCTTGGGAAGCACCATGGAAAGGGTGAGGCCACATGGGAGCCATGATGAACATAAGGAAAGGCTTATCATGTTTGTTTTTGCTTGAAGGAATTTTGAGGGAAAAATTCCTATAAGAGGGGAAGGATGTTACAACCTCAATTTTTGGGGTTCTTTTGGTGAGAAATATAATTTCTCATATTAAGGATATTTGAACAAATAATGATATAATTTGTTTTGAATAAATGGATTTCGTTTACAATAGCCTTATTGGTTGTTTTGTGGGCTTGATTGGCTGTTGGGCCCAATAACAAGGAAATTTGATTAGTAAATGAATAATTGAGAATTTGAGTAAAGAAAGATGTAGAAACCTCTAGAAGGCAAAAGAATATAATCCAAAGTTGGATTTCATGCCTCTTGGGTTCCTTGGGTTCCAAGGAGTCCAAAGTTGCAAAGATAATGCAACAAGAAAAGAAAAGATCAATTAAGTATTTCTTTATTAAGAAAGAAATTGAAAACAATGATAAAATGTGGAAAATAAGTGGAAAGAGGAATAATTGAGTTATCTTTGGTGGATTTTCATATACATGAGGTTTCTAATGTTAAAAGGAATTCTAATAAGGAAAATAAAAAGAGAGAGATAGAGAAATCCTCAAAAAGAGATATTTTACTAAAGAAATGAATAAGAAGAAAGAGAAAATAGATAAAAGATAAGTAAAAGGCTAAGGAATATTCCCAAGATGGGATTCTGAGCCATTAAGGTTCCTTGAGGTTCAAGGAATTCAAAATAATAATTTAATGGCAAAGAAAGAGGAAATACCAAATTAAATTGGCTTAATTTAAAAGATAGCTTGCTTATAAAGAAAACACCCTTTTCCTTTGGAATTTGGGTCTCCAATTTGGTACACAGGTAAATGATGTCGACCCAAAGCTTCCTCTAAAATTTGGTGGAAAAAGGATAAAGGAATAATGAGTTGTGATTTTTAGAAGTTTCCTAAAGTAAATGGGTCATCTTTGAACCATATTAAATGTCACAATGAAATTGGATTATTTGAATTTTCAGATTAAACGAGGACCGTAGATCTAAGATCCAATGGACCAGACCCAATCCTAGTTCTATGTAACTCTGGCAAGTAGATGACCTGGAAGCGTGACCTTCCTTTTGGATTTGCTTCAAGTAGAGGCAATGTGCAGCGAAGGAAACAGTTCCATTGGTTTTAGGAGTAATTTTCACATCAAACCGGCCTGGGATTGCATACCTTTCTCGAACTGTGTAGGTTTTCCCCAATCTGCAGGGATGTCCTCACTGGGCTGGATGTCTAGGCTATAAAAAGGGGGTTTGAGGTCTTACTGCGAGGGCACACACTCAACCATAAGGTGTCGTAGGGTCTGTAGTAGTTTCCCCTTGTGCTAGTCCTTTGAACAGAGCAAGAATTTCCTAAGTTTTGCTCTTGCCCTGCCAACAATGGCGGCTCCATGGTTTTTCCCTAATCCACGCCATCAGCTGGAGGATGAAGGCCACCGGTGAGTCTAGCCAGGCCTGGAGACGGTGATGGAACCTTCACCTTAGCCTTCGGCACTGTAGAGCCCAAGGTCAACTATCGAGTTGACCAGTTCCAGAACCTGACTCACCAGCGGGAGCCGAGCGCAGGGAGGAAGATGATCAAGCTAAAAGACCATTTTTCCAGTTCACATGGGGCCAGAAGCTAGGGGTCATAAGGGCGTAAAGGTAATTTGGTTATTTTTCTTTATCCGGCCCGCCGATAAACGAGTATATGATATAAGCTGACGTGTCAAGCTATGATTGGTCGATATATGCTTATCTTGCAAAAAACTGTAGAATCTGTTAGGAATCTCTAATGAGAAAAATTTATACATGAAAGTTTCTAAGAAAAATACGAGGTACACATTAAAATTGGTTTGAGAACCTAATTTCATATCTATTTGCAAAAGTATGCTAAGTTAATGAAAAGTGCTTTGAAATTATGTTTGAAACCCTAATTGAAATTAATGGTTAAGTTCATGATGTTTAATTGGTGAAATTAAGTAATAGAAACCTGTTGAAATGTTAATGATGAACTTGAACCTGATCTAAATGAATTATTGCATGGTTTAGGGTTTTACACCAATTATGATTAATAAAGCATTTAGAAACCCTAATTTAGGGTAAAAGAGGGAAAGATCATATTTAATTTGAAATATGTGAAAATGCATTGTTAAATGATGATCCTAATCCTGTTAGATGAGATCAGATATGATTCTTAGGGTTTATAAGTTATTTTGCTTATTTAGGGTGTGTAGTAATAAAAGTGAAAGAAAAACCCTAATTGCAAATTAAACCCTAAAGGTGGACTAGAAACCCTAGGAAGCGAGCTAGGTTTAATAGACCTTGATGGCTTGATCAATGATAGGAAAATTGGATTCCTATTTCAGGATCATCATGTGTGCTTGCTTGTTACTGGATTACTTGCTTAGTTGGATTATTTATGCACTCAAGTCAGCCTGACAGGTATGTTGTTAATTATGATTAATCGCATTAGTTTCTCAACGGTTTTTCGAATGATTAATCGCATTAAATGCAACCTATCAGTTGGATGTTCATTCTTGCAAATTATAAAGTCACTATGATTATCACTCTTGTAAAATAAATTTGTATTCTCGCACCTACATGCCACCCTGATGGATGATGCAAAAAGGTAAAGCCCAAGAGAGAAGACCAATGGGCACCCTGAGAGGTGACCCTAGACACCAAGCTCGGGAATGAGAAGGTGGTCTATGTTGCATGACTAATGGGCACCATGAGAGGTGACCCCAGGCACCAAGCTCGAGATTGAGAAGGTGGCCTTAAGTCAAACCCTAGAGAGGGTATTCCAGGGTTAGGACAAAAGCGGTGGAGATTGACACATTGAAAATGTAAATTGGCTTGTTAATCACCTTGATTGTGATAATTAGATTGTTAGACATATTTGTGAGATTTTGGTTGTCCCCACATACCGGCATATTTTGATATGCTGACCGACGTTTTGTTTGTTGACGTTTTAGGTACAAGGTTGAAAAGGACAAATAGTAAAGAGGCATATGTGGAATTAAATAAGAATAAAAGTATAAAGGGGGATTAGTTAGAATGGAATCCAGATGTGGATAGAGGTAGATATCCAAGTTTTTGAAAAAGGTATGCAAAGTTTTATTTTATACCAGTTTTCAATTTAGTTGGTAGAATTTGATCATTGTTATTGATTATTTGTCGAACCTTTGATCCTATTAATTGGGATAATGGCTCTGACCTCTTGGTCTCCCTTAATTGGGGGGTCACTGGGAGGCGGGATCATTACACACTCAAACCGTTAATGATAGTAGAGAATCTTGCATACATTTCACTATTGGACTCATTTGGTTCCATATGAAATTGTTCAAACTTTTGTTTAAGCATACAAATCTTAGAATTTTTTAACTTGTATAGTTCCTTCATGTGTAATAGAAAGTCCATGTCATATATAATATGCAGTTTCACATGAAGAAATTCTATTGAATTCACTTACCGAAATAGAAAAATATAAAATACTTACAACCTTGGCATTTAGTTGAGCTTGCTTTACCATATTGATATCCCATGTAGCATATTCAGTTTCCAGAAGTTCATATGGAGTAGACGCCATACTCCAAAGATCCCAATTGATGCCTTGAAAATAAAACTGCATCCTTCTCTTCCAATAGTTGTAGTTGCTTCCTTCGAATGGTGGTGGACAAGATATGTAGGTTCCCTCCAGGTTCAAGTTGTTGAGCACACCATCCCCCATCCTTCAAGACATGTTAAAGCTCCTTGAAGACCTGCTATGATACCAATTGAAAGATCTAGAGGGGCGGTGAATAGAGATTTTTGGAGTTTTTAAAACAATGAAACAATTAAAACAATCAACCAAAGAAGTAGGAGGAAATTAGGAAGACACAAGGATGTAGAGTGGTTCCTACCATAGAAATCTAAGGTAGTCAGTCCACTACCCGATTGTTTTTGATCGATATTTTGAAAGCAACTTATTTTATTACCTCTCGAGGATGTTACACAAAATACAATTTCTTTCCTACACCCTTGAAGTAGCCTTCACCTGAAGTAGCATCAATCCTCCTAGAAGCAGCCTTCTGAAGTAACTCTAATTCCACCCTTGAAGTAGCCTTCTGAAGTAACTTCAAGTCACCAGGAGAAGCCTTCACCACCTTGAAGTAGCTCCATGAACCTCCTTTCAACAGCCTCCAACCTAGGAGTAGTCAAGGAGAACAAAATACAATAAAAGGAACAAGATTGGAAGAAGGAAATAATGTTACCAATGAGTACACCACTTTGATCCTATATCAAGTGTATTGATCTACTATCCACTTTAGATGAAATTGGTAGTGTGGTGGCTAGGATATACTAAGCTATAGGGTACTAATGTAGATCTCAAAGAAACAAATTGCAAGTGTAGCTTTGCTTGTTGCTCACTAAGAATGAATTTCAAGTGTTATTGTCTGCACAAGTGATGCTTTGGGTGTCCTAAGGCCTTTCCTATTTATAGGAATGGGTTACAAGTGCTTAGGGACGTTCTAGAAACTTTCTAGGGTGTTCTTAGTGCATAACTAGCCATTAGGTGTCCATAAAGTACATTGCAATGGCTAGTTGTTTAGTGCTGAAAAGTGCAGTCCAGAACCTATTTCGGTCGAGAAGTTTGTCGACAGATATGTTCTCGGTCGACAATATCTTCGACCGAGTGTTGGTTTGGAGTAAAAGTGTTTAACGGCTAGTGTGACTTTCCAACAACCAACTACTCTCAGTCTAACGGCTATGGAACCTACTCGAAGGTCTATCTCAGTCGAGAATGTTGTCGACCGAGAGTTATTCTAGGGTTACATGAGTAGGTCAATAATCCATCTTTGTGAGTTAGACTGAGGTGGTTCTCAGTCGAGGATTTTGTCGAACGCGAGTGTCTCAGTTGAGAAGTTTGTCGACTAAGAATGTCCATGTTTCAATGTGTTGAATCGTCTACTAAGTGTGTGTATCAGTGTGTAATTATGATTCTATCTTAGGGGAGGATCTATCTAAGTGTTATGAGTGGATAGGTAAGATCTAATGCTTGATTTACATGATATATATGTACTTCTATTTTATATATTTGTACAAGTTTTTACATTGAGTACAATCATGAAAATAAAAGCAATTTAAGCATGTTGATCTTCCAATTTGTATTGATCTTCAACTATCCACTGCCTTATTTGTTTATCCCTAAAATACTTAAATAGCTAGTTATATCAACAAGAATGAAATGTTTGTCATCATCAAAACAAAGGGTTTGATAATGTCCAATTTATCCAACAAGAACTTATTCCTCATCAACAAGCTCAACATGGGCATTTCTAGGCAAGGGTCATCTCCCATATGGTTGTTAAGACATGTTGGATGTGAAAACATTCTTAACCACTGGGTTAGGCTATGTGGACACATTGCATGACTTGGTGACCATTGATAGCATACGAAGATTGCTATCCACATTAAATATTTTTGATATCTGTTTCATCGAGACCATCTCATACACTTAGGGAGGAGAGAATTTGTGTCTTCATTACTCAAATACCTACTGATGAAGAAATAAAGGGAAAACTATTATGGATGATATAAACATCAAGAAGACCTCTATTTGAATCAAGGCTTCACAATTTCCTATACCAGGAGCATACTACCAAAGAAAGTAGACCAACACAATTAATCATTTTGTTCCACCTCCACCAAGATCCCAACATGTGATACATGAGAAATCACCTCTCAAACAACTAAACCACTTAATAACATATACCTAAACCAAGAAGACATGCAAAACCCTTTTCAGGTAAGAAAACCAATGTATCAAACAAACCAAAGAAAACAAAAGGCCATGGTCAGTATAGTGTCTTGTTGCACAACAAACTAGACATGCTACAAAAGGTAAAGTCTGTGAGGAGGAAATTCATTGCCCCATTTATGGCACAAAACCATAACACAATGAAAGAATGGTTGACATTGTTACTCAAAATGATACATACTAATGTCACTGAACACACACATCTTCACTCAGTAAATCGATTGATAAGGGTTACTCTATTTGTACTGGCTCAAACTCCCAAATAAATGAAGTTAAGACTTCAATGATTTCCTTTGATTCAAGGGAGCTTATTAGATTACAAACTACTAATTTAACTCCTCCAAACATACTACAAGATCCCCGCAAAAAAGAGACATGTCTAGTGTTTTTTATTTTATTTATTTGACTTTTTTATGATGATTTAATAAAGTGACAACAAAAGTTTATTTTGGAGACAACTTTTCTATAATAGATTGTTCATTTTTTTCCATTTTTAACAAGTTGTGATATTTTTTTATTTTCCTTTTCTCTTACTATACAAATTTTGTACAAATTAGAGTTCCTATTGCAACCTCAATATGTGATGCAACACATTTTGTAGATGATAAATTTGTGTGCACCAAGAATATGTTGGAAGTTATGGATGTTGGGAAGTGAGTTGTGACACCCATGTGGCCAGAGAGATGTGGTTTGGCAAGCTTCTTTATTGATGAAAAAACATTTTATGAAGGGTCTCTAAAAAAGAAAATAAGATTGGTTTCATTATGTTGTATTAATCTTATTTTTATATGTAGGCTAAGAGAACATCTATTACCTCAACAGTAAAACCTGATTGGGAAATAGTTTCCTTCTTAGTCAAAGCAGTTGGAGGACTAGTAAGCATCTCTAAAAATAGGGTTACTTTCTTTATTAATTTTCAATTTGTTTATTCCACTCCATGTTGGTTGTACTTAGAGGGATTTCTAAAACCTTTTGACTTCTCTTTTCGCGATATGTTCCATACAAGTATTTTACCTAATCAATCTATTATATAAAACCATTTTGGATAAGGTAAAAATTGAATTTGTAAGATCCAAGATCCTTTTTCTCTAATGAAGTTCAATGACTTTGCCTTTTGTAATCATTTGTTTGTCTATGGATAAATTAATGTGACAATGACTAAGATTAGGTTTCATATGTTTTGTATATGTATCATTCTATTGTAACTATCGAACCCCATTTATAAGTAAAGTAGGTACAATTATGTTGGATTAACATTTTCACTCATTGATTTGTTATGTAGTGCTACACTTAAATATGCCAATTAAAATCTATTTATAATATTTGAATAAAGAACTTACCTTGAAATATATGAAGATGGATCATCAGGTGAAAAGCTTAAAGCTCTTCCATATTTCTTACTAAGTTCTAACTGTTCGATGTTTCTCTTTCTTTGATTGGGATTTCATTCTCCTATAATTACAAGTTTTTATGATGACCATGACCATCATCATCATCATTAAAGGATCAGTCCCATCCATGTTGATTCTTGGGGTAGGCTATCTGGATCCTTCCAACACCAACATGGTTGTGAATCGAGGCATAAATGATGAAATGATGATGATCACTTAATTATAAGAGACATAAATAATATCAAATTAAAGAAAATGAAACATCTGATAATGTGCTCAATAAAAAGGGGAAGATATTACCGTGTATATTTACATCATGAGATATCTTCATAACGTTCAACTTAGTCTTCTGGTTGAATCTAAATGCCAATATTGCTATAATTGATGCTTTTTCTATGAGATGTGTGCATACTATTTAATAAATTATCTCATTTTGCTATTTTCATTCTATGGAAATTGTGTTCTAGAAATCCCAATATGTGAATTCATAATATTCAACTATAGAAACTTATACATGTACCATCATTCACTATAAAAATTAAAGATTTTTTCCCAAGAGAGGGATGCTTTGAGTTATGTAAAGCAAAGCCATAATCCACATATTTTATAGTAATTATTCCTTCTCAAACATGGAGCCAATATAAGAAGAAAAAAGGAGGCAACCTGAGGATGTCATTGTAAGATAGGCATGTAGGTACTCCATGTTTGTGACTATTACTCGACATATGGTCCCATCTAAGCTAGGTTCTTTTTCTTTCTATATATCCACAGTGAATGTAAAAGCTAAAATATATATAAATACTTGATCATTATGTTAGTATGTATTGGTTTTTGGCTTAGTTCTGAGTAGTGGCTTGACCTACAATGCTAGCATATAGTGTCTCTTATCCATTGTCCCATGTATGTAGAGACAATCGTGCTGGTTTAGTAACTACAAAAGCTATGGTGGTCAATCACCACCCATGGTTTGTACTTGGACCAACTCTACAATGTCTTACTTCAATAGGCATCCAAATGGATAACAGAAAATCACCACTCCTCAGCTAGTTATCTGAATAAAAATGGCTACTAGTTTGATAATGAGAACATATTTAAATGGTTTCTCCATTCGTTGATTAACTTCCATCCATGCTGGAAAACCCTCAGTGGGCATCATCCTACTTGCATTGTTTCCAATAGCTTCTTCCCCTTCCAAGCACTCAATCCATGGTCATGAACATTGACTAGGGTTTCTTCCTTGTTGTCCTAATCACCCTATTTTTATGTACTCATCTTTTGGGAGTACTCAATGGTCAACAAAAATATTCAAAAAGATGTTGGGTAGTTAAGTATGATACCAAAAAGACCATAGAAAGGTCTAACATAGGTGAATATACAAATGATAGTTATTCCTTCCAGAAACAAATACATTTAAAATCTCATCAAGAGAGTATAGAACAAGATATTATTGCATAAGATAATATAAATGCATAAGGTAAAGCATGACTAGGTATGGAAGCATACCTAACCTGAATAATTTCCCATTTCAAATTCTTCTTATATTGTAAATTCCTCTTTTGGTACAAGCTATAAGTGCTATGAAAATTCAAATCAAGACCTCCATACATTAGAAAAATTATATGGTAGTCTAAAAGCACTTATTATGTAATGAAACAATCTACAATGAACTTACAATTCTATGAGCCTTTTCATGTTCTCTTATATATTTCCTCTCAACAGATAAAGATAGTAGAATCTATCCCAAGCATGGTCGAAACAAAGTATCCAATGTACCCTAAGTATAGAAAGGATTACACGTATGGAAAATTATTTTATAGCAATATTCTAGATTAAAATAATGAAATAATAGACTATGTGGCATTACTGGTCTCAAATGACATGACTATCTCAGGTGAAACGACCCCACTACTACATATGGCCTCACATGACATGATTGTTGACACTCTTGCACCCCTCGTCACCCACTCTATCGATCCTCCCACTCCATTCTCTACTATGACATGTTTGACCATCCTATCCTGTACCATATGTTACAAATTGGTACCTGGACCATCACATAAAAAGTTTCACCCTACATACTAAAAATCTTGTCACCTCCACAACCCTCTTCTTCTCCTATGCCTAAGTTACACTGTACAAAAAACTCACCAATTTTCTCTCCACACAATCACCTTGTTTGGACTAATCAAATAATTGTTTGGATTTCAATAGTAGCTTCAGTCTAGATTTTTTAAATGAGGTTGATAAAAATAATATCATGTCTCTAGAGTACTACAATCATATTGCCCATGACGATGTGTACAATGAGGATATTACATGTATCTTTAGTTTTTTTCACATGTAACGGTTTCATCTCCTCTCTTACCTTTTAAAATTAGTTATTATGATTATTTCTACTAAAACATTAATTCTTTAGTTGTCTAATATGGACAAAGGATTTTCAAACATCATATGTAACAATTTCATCTCATTGAGTACTCCATCACACTGGTACATGTAGAATAGGTAGTTTTTCTATATTGTATGAATAAAATACGAAAGGAATAAACAAGTACTTTGAAAACTTTCTAAAAGGACGTGTAATATAACTGAATATGCAATGATTTTTTGAATTATTATCACTCAAAAAGGAAGAGATAAGTACTTTGAATAAACCTTTTAAAAGGATGTGTCATATACCATAATAAAATTTAGAGATTTTTGAATTATTGTCATTCATAAATGATGTTATTTTTTCCATATATATCTTGTTAGTATCATGTATTATTTAAGGAAAGCTAGATAATTATTGGAAAATAATATAATTAAACATTAGGAAGGTTTTGTTTCATTTTTATCTATTATTATTATTATGTGAGAACATTGCTCTATGGACATAATTTTTGTGGATAATGGTGTTGTGATTGTATACTTTCATTTGATTAATGATAAAATGACTCTCCACTTGCTATTATTTCACCATCGAAACTTTAGGATGATAGGAAATTGAATAAACATTACATGAGATTGTCGATTGCATCGTAACAGTCGAGTACAACCTAGCTAGGTCAAATTTCAGGTCAACAAAGAAACATTGGACCCCAAACCTAACCCAAAACAAACATGTTTGCACAGATAGGTCGACCATGGTGTATAGGATATTGAATTTCGCAAGTATTCAAGTTCTTACTTCTACATCATGTGATTTCCCAAAATACTTGGAACTACAGAGTGAGGATGAAACAATTTATACTATTACATCCTAATATGAATTAGTTCTAGTAGCTTGTACTCATTGGAACATTTTTAGACAACCCCATGTGGAATCATTATCAACGATGCAATTTTATGAGTAGGAAAACAAAGATTGAGGCTAACATACACACTGGTATGGATTGAAAGCATCTTCAGGTGGGAAAGAGGCAGTGTCGCGATTCCTGAGTTTAGAGAAGGAGGAGGCAATGTCATGACAAAGATGTGTTGATAGTAGTTGTGAGTTGGGAGGAGGCAGAAGCTTGGTGACCCTAGAGAAGGAGGTGGTAGTGGAATGATAGAGAGTAGTTAACATCGGGCGTGAGTGGGAAAGAGGCAGTTGATGATAGTGAGGCTCCAGGTTAGAGGGGACAAAGACTACATGAGCCAGGAAGGCAAGTGCGTTGATCGTAGGGGGAAGACTATTGAAGGAGCGAGAAGACTTGGAAGTTTATTGGAAGATTTGGGGAACTAGGAGTCGATGCGGGCAAAGGAAAAAGCTCATATGTGACTAAAACAATGTTGGTGCTACTTTTTAATAGAATGTAACACTATATGTATACCATCAGTTTGATCATGTAGGCTTAAATCAACTATAATGTAACATTCTAGAATTTTTATATGTAACATATAATTCTAAATAAATAAGTATTTACTAATTAGGGATTTTGTCAAATGAAAATGATTTTTAGCACATCTTGTGAGGTTAAAGTAAGTCTCTTAACTAAGAGTTGGGAATTTCAAGGACTCACATGCTCCTGGTTACTCGATGTTAGGTTGATCGATAATGCTTAAATTGATGATCGACGAGGTAAGGGTGGAAATGGGATTCGTTGGGTATTAGAGTGAGACTGAGGGAAGATGAATGAGAGGGTCATAGTAGGCATGGACAAATGCAACATACAAAATAGTGTGAGGATGTGGGGGCATTAAAGCTAGTGTGCAATTGGGTTAGGAGAGGGCACACTCATTGTTCCCAATGAAAAGAAGGGGATGAGAGGGTGTACTCTTCACACCAATTAAAAAGCATAGGAAGTCAGTGTGGCCTAGGGGTTTGTATGTACCAAGGTTTTTTTTAAAATAATAAGGACACATTTTCTTATACAACATATCAAAGTTTGTTGTGTATTTATGGTATATAATAATACTTTTGAGTCTTTTGTGTGATCATGGTATATAAAATGGGTTAAGTGTATTGTGTGACTATGGTCTATTACAATAACTATTTTAATAGGTAAAAGAATTTTGTGTGATTATGCTATATTACAATGGGGTAGATCTCGTTCTTTAATTATGGTCTATTATAACATGTTAACGTATGTAACTATCACAATGAGTTAGATCACAATGGCTTTGAGTATGTTGTGATATTTTGGTCTACTACAACAGTTTCACACATGTTGTAGTATCACATATGCTACAATAAGTTTGGCCCGTTGTATATAACTTGTGATATATAAAATTTACAACAAGCAACAAAGAATTAGATTTATTGTAATAAATATGTTAGAGACAACCCAACCAGGAGTATATATATATATATATATATATATGTGTGTGTGTGTGTGTGTGTGTATGTGTGTGTGTGTGTGTGTATAAACACACACATATATGTATATATATGTGGGGGGGATTAAGAGAGAAAGATTTCTCTCCCCCTCTCTCATGCCCATGGCAGAGGTTGAAAGCCTGGAAGGGTGGTAAATAAAGATGGAAACTGGGATTCAAACCCGGGTCCCTTTGTTATGGTGTGTGTGTCTATATATGTTTGCATGTATGCATATCCATATACACTATAGGTTGTGAGAGAAAGTGGATAAATATTTTTCACTTAATACCACATATAAATGTATATATATGGTATTAAGTGAAAAAGATTTCTCCACCTTCTCTCATAGCCTATAGTTTATATGGATATGCATACATACATACATACAGCCGACAAGGAGTGGCTCAAGTGGTCAAGCACGGTGTCCCCTAACAAAGGGATCCGGGTTTGAATCCTAGTTGCCACCATGATTTAACACCCTCCCAGGCATTTGGCTTCCACCACAGGTGTGGGAGAGGGAGGTGGGAGAACTATTTCTCTCTTAATCCCATACATACATACATACATACATACATACATGTATGGGAGAAGGGGGAGAAATCTTTCTCTCTTAATCTGATACATACATGCAAACAAGTAAGAGGATCTGGAAGAACATGCTATCCAATTTTATTATTCTCTGTACAATAAGGAGTTTGATGATGAGCTGGGAGAGGAGGAGATGTAGTGGAAGTTTAAATTATCAAATAATCATAATAATATCCTCCCAAGGGAAACAAATGAGCAGGAAGTTAAAGATGCAGTCTAGAGTATTGGCAACAACAAGTCACCAAGTTCAGATGGTTTTAATGCTTTTTTCTATAAGAAATCAGGAGACATCATAAAGAAGGACATGATGGCATATGTGAGATCATTCTTAGTAGGAGGAAATATGGTTAGACAGGTTAATCACTCTTTCCTTGTGCTCATTCCCAAGAAGAAAGTGACTGCTTCTCTTTTGCTGATTTTAGACCTATTGCATGTTGCTCAGTATAATATAAAATCATTGCAAAGATCTTGGGTTCTAGGTTGAAGACTGTACTTTCCTATCTCATTTATTTGAACTAGGGAGCCTTTGTGACAGGAAGTAGCATTAGTGATTGTTCTTTACTGGAAGGTGAGTTTTTACAAGACTACAATGTTATGCGAGGGAGTAGGAAGGCATGCTTAAAGCTTGATGTTTCTAAAGCTTATGATAGTGGGAGATGGGATAAATTATGGTGGATCATGAAGCAGGTGGGGTTCAATGAGTAGTGGATTGGCAGTATTAAATAGTGTGTGGGGACCACTAGCTTCTCTACACTAAAATTATGTTCAAAGGAGGCAACAGACTGCATCAGAGGGACCCACTATCTCCTTTGCTCTTTGTGATTGTCATGGAGTACTATACCTATGCAAGAAGCAGAAAGAAGTAAGGTGATTAGACCTTATATAGAGCATGGCACTAAAGTGATGACACACCTAATCTTTGTAGATGACGTTCTTCTCTTTGTGGAATCCAAGAAAAATACTCTAGGGAATTTTATAGGATCTACTAAGGAGCTTCGGGGAACAGACGGGGCTGCGTGTGAATGCTCATAAGACTTTTCTTTTATGTCCAAGAATTTCTACCTAATGGAAGAGCGATTGAAGGAAGCCGTGGGAGTAGAACTAGGGGTATTTCCTACCAAATATCTGGGACTTCCTTTGGTAGGAGGCAATCTGCATGTCAAAGACTTTGTTGATTGCATGGACATATTGGAGGAAATGACCAACATAGGATCAACGTAGAGAACGTCAATGGCTGGAAGAGCCACTCTTTTGAAAGTGATGGCTGAGGAACTCCTGATATTCTAGGTAGAATAAGGAAAGATTTTTGGGGCAGTGTTGGATAGAATGGAAATGAAGATGGCAAACTTCCTTTGGTCTAGTACACACCATCCAATAAGATATGCACGCTTGGCACTCTCAAAAGATGAAGGTGGACTGGACTTAAAAGCACTAAGAGATATGGAAAAGTGGGGAGAAATGTAAAGAATTATTACATATCAGGTGGGAACATCTACTTGGGGAAAATGAATGAGAGAAAGATATCCTAGAGGGCTAAACTTCATACCGAAAATAAGAGAAGGATATTCTCGCACCATCAACGTTATGACGGAAATGTGGCAACATGTTAGACATTTGTTTGATCCGCATGAGGTGGAAGGATGGAAACTCAAAGATACAAAGATCAATTTGTGGGAATTAGCATGATCCAGAGAACCAAAGGACAGGCACATGGAGCAGGTATGGGCTGGTATTCCTGTTCCAAAGTGGACCATGTGCATCTATAAAATTATGCACAACACCTTGGCTATGTTAAATAAAATATATGAATGGTATCAAGATGTTGTTGCTTTTTGTCTACTCTGTAAAGAGGAGGATGAATCCCATATGCACCTTTTTGGTTTTTGCACGTTCACAGGGAAGGTTTGGGAGATTATATGTGAAAAATTCAACCTATACATGCAGTTGAAGGAAGAGCCACGAAGAATGATGTCTAGCTATGGGAAAAGTGATAGAAAGGTTGTTACACCCCGATCTCACAATTACCATTAATCATGAGATTATGGTATAAATTGAGGATTTAACGTAATACAAAGATCACCCTTAACTGTTTCTTCTTTTTCAAACTCTTTGTTTTCTCGCATTGAACCACATAAACTAACTTTACAAGGGAATCTAAATATTGATTTCTCTAATTTGATTTCAACAGTAAAAAATGCATGTTTGAACATTCATTATATTTCTTATACTTTTAAGCACATAAGACTTGCTGATTTGCATATATTGCTAAAAGAGGAATAATGTTATACATCATCATTTACAACTCTCTCTTATTTATTTACAAGGACCTAGAGTGACAAGGACCGACTGAACTTAACTATACTCAGACTTAACTCTTGTCGTAGATCTACTCTGATGCAATGACCTTCTTCAAGTCCATGTGATATCCCTAAAAATTTTGAGTAGAGGGGTGCGCCTACTCGCTCAGTGAATGAGTGCTTCAAAGAAACAATCTAAAGAACTAATATAATTACAGATATACTTTTGAGCAACTGATATCAATTATAATAGTAGTAAGCTTTAAAGAGTCTAATTGTTGACAATCATAAATATGGCATGATACTCTATATATCTACAAGAGTAAATCAATATATGAGCATGCTTGATTAATTTCAAAGAGAACTAATAATTAAAAAATATACAAAGAATAATTGAATAACTGCACACACTTGTTTAACCTCTCATTCATCTTATTATGCCATGAGCCCACATGAGGTGTACCAAAACATGTGGAAGAATCACAGCAAGCTACGATCTCACTGTACAAGGCTTAGAAGCATGCACTGGTTCCTAAGCCTATATCTCAAGTAAGAACTCGTCTCCAGCGGGCCTCAGCATGTCTGCCTCTCGGCAGCTCATGGGAGCGGCCGTATATCTCAGACTCCACCTCTTAGCATGGGTACTCAGGCGGTGAGTGAAGCCACCTATTGGCCTTAGTCAAGCCACCTATTGGCTTTTCTGTACTCTAGTGCCACCAGGATCTCTGGTTGATGTTGGACACTACATTTTGTATTTTTAAGGAGACTTCCACTAGGGCTTCATCCCTCGTACCACCTGTTAGTATGTTCCAACCCTCGTATACCGGACAATGCCAAGGTTAGGTCGCTTCATCCCTATGGCGCAGACCTCTCATAGGGAATCTATAGTGTTTAGGGCATCTACATGTCTAATTCACTCTTTACATTCATAATTCAGTCATCACATTACATATCTTAGTTTAGCTCTGTAAACCATTCGTTTCATAAACCATCTCATAACATTTACCACAATTGAACTGTTAAGCATCACCACATCTCATATCGGAGAGCATGGTAATCAAAATGCTTAATTCATTGAACACCCTATCCTTAGGGTTTCATTTACCTCATTCACTTATCACGTGGCTCTCATAAGGATTTCATGCGACATAAACATTCACTGAATAAAGACTACTATCAACAAATCATATGAAATCAATATAAGTATGAAACCTTGGAACTGAGCTGAATTTGGGTTTCCATACCATTCATTGAGATAACATGCATCAATAATAAAATTGAATAAATAAAATCTATCATGTCAAGAAAATATGTTCAAATGGATTTCACGATATCTATTCACAAATATCCAACTTTCCTCGCATCTAGGGTTTTCCCCTCTTTACTAAGATATCAAACAAATACTATTCACATTAAATGAAATCCAAGATAATATCTAACATATATGTACTATGAATTCAGATAAACAATAATTCATAACCAAGGGGATCTAGATAAACAATTTTCTCTATTTAATTATACAACATTTTTAGTCATAGACAAATTCCCTATATTTTAGTTTACTCTTATAACCTCTGTGAATACTTAGGGAATTCTCATTAGGATGTATTGTACACATTTCTAATATGATTTTATCATCTGAAATTCATCCAAACAGAGGAAGAATCCATTTCATATCATTTTGCAACAACTTAGATCAAACACACAATTCAGGGTTTGTAGTCGCATACTAAGAAATTAAATATTATGGATGATTTAACCAATTTTTCGTGCAATATACTATTTAAAAGAAGTTCCCACTCACCCTAAGGTGTGAAAACACCTTAAAAACGCAGTTCATCCCTGAAAATCTCAATCTCATATCAAATCCCTAGCAATTCACCCTAATCTTCTTCCTTTCAACTCGGAAACCCTAAAATTGAGGGATTATGAAGAAAGAGTGAGAAAAGGGGAAGTTTTGACACTATTTCATATCAAATCATAGGAGGGATGGAATCTTGACATGTGAGAGAATATTCACCATAAAACTATATCCAAAGAGGCTAAACTTACATGATTTCATCATTCCTTGGATCGCAAAACCCTAGATCAGCATCTCCATCACTTTCTCCTCTCAAACCCTAACTCTCCCTCTCTCTCTAGGATTTCATTTCTCTAGATTGAATCACGAATTATGAGATCTCCATGTGTGTTAGGTTGACCATATAGAGAAATTGAGCTGCTTGGGTCAATTGCACATTGATCCCTCACTATACTTTCTCTTATTTCAGCTGGATTTTCTGTCATAAAAATATTACTGTAATTCGTCTACTGATAAGGTCTAAACCCATACAAAAATTATAAAATTTTTACAAGTGGTTTATGATTGAGTTTCAGATCTCCAGTTAAAATTTAAATCATTTGGAGTTACCAATAAATAATTAAAAATAAAACACTACACTGTTGAAAAGCACTCTGTCAGCATTTTGGTCAAAGTATAATTTGACCTAGAACCACATTTAAAGAACACTCAAATATTTTGAAAATTTTCTCCAATATGCATGATTGAGTTATCCATATAATATACAAAATTCAATTAAATAAAAAAAATCTAGAAAATATGAAAAATCATTTACCACACTGCTATCCTGATCAAATTCCATATTCATGTACTATCAAAACCCTAATTTTTGCTGATTAGGGTTTACATTTCTCAAACCCTAATTCTTCAAACTAAAATCATACTTAGAGTTTCTTCTTAGGTTTGAAACATCACAATTGATCTACTATCATTAATCTAGTCTAAACGATGTTCAATCTAATCAAGCATGTAATCATTCAGGTAAACCCTAGTTTACCAATTCAGCACAAATGTGGTCATTACAATTCTCACCCCTTAAAAAGTTTCTCCCTCGAAACATAAATATTCAAGTAAAGTACATTCAGGGTTTATTTTAAGCTTATGAAATCTTACATGTCATTATATTCTTGTATTTCATACTTGAATGCAGTTTTCAACATTAAGTCCATCATTTCTTTTCTAATCACAACATGTTTGAAATAGTTCTCAATGACAACAAACAAATTCTCTACGCCACAATCAATCATAGAAGACAGAGAGAGAAACAACCATTTCAAAAAAATTTATACTCTTAAGGTGTTACCTCAACATTGATAATCTGACCCAACTATCTCAATTCATATGGCTCAATATGTACTATTGTTTTTTTTGTCACCCAAGCGCGCTACACCTTTATTGATATATGGAAGGGTTCAACACCACTTCCAAAAACATGTACAACCAGTCCAAAAGAACAATATGTACTATTGTTATGTATTACCTCTAAGTCACAAAAGAGAGTTCACCATGTTCTTTTGAATTTTACTATTGTGCTACTCAAATAGCAAAACAGTCTTGAGTTGGAAGACTAGATTCAACAACAATTGTACAATACTACTCACGACATCCCCATTGCATCATGGATGCAAAACGTGAAGCATTACCATCACATTCCATATTATTCTCAAGTATGAACCCACACATAATTCAAGGTGTAACCATCGGGTTATAGCATACTAGGGTTTCAACAATAGTAACAAAGTACTCCATGATTGTATTAGTCATTCAAGGACTATTCATACCCAATTACCATCACTTAATTATATTAAAGCTAGGTATAACAAGATATACCACATTAGGGTTACATATCAATACAATATGGTTATCATCCCTTCTATTCATATGACTGAATAGGTAAGACTACCTCATTCAGGGTAACCCTTCATTTGTTCCATCATTATTCAACCCATATCACCATACTACAATTGTACAATACTAAGATGGATTACTGATATGAATGACTACAACTATCAGACACCTTTAATTAACATATTGCTTGCACATGTACACTAAAATCATACGTAGAACTAATTTACATCCCTTAATATTCCTTCAACAAATTATACTTCTAAAAACAAATTCACATATTACTAAAAGCCATTGTTTTCTCATATCTCTCTCCTCATTCACTATTACTTACTTTTTGCTACTTATCCTTCTCATTTTAATCATGTCAATTAAACATTCCTAAAATTGAAACATACAAGGTACAAATAGATTATTCATCATTCTTGCTATCACTGCAAGAATTTATCTCATATCGCACTTCACTCATATTGTATTTCTCCTTTTGTTCTAAACACACTTGTTACATTTCAAATTTATATCTTACTCTTTAATCTGAATCATTTCCATATTGTTTATCTACCTTTCAGATTAGCTATCTTTAAACCCTGGATTACTATCAATGCTAGTTTACTTCTCATAGTGCCAATCCCATGATCTTGTTTTATAGAGATGTTAGTATTCAAGGTCAAATCACTAGTAACATCCCTTGAACTACTACAACTCTAAACATGGGTTTGGTCCTTATCAGTAGCATGAAGTTATTGTGATGTGACTTTGCTCCCTTAATTTGAAATTCAAACATTGGATCTCACAAGTTTTACTAAAGTCTTCTTTATCTTATCGATTGAATTTCTTTTTTCTTACTTGGCCATTCAGATAGATTACATTCTCAATTACCTTGTTAGGGTTTCATCATCATATTGTGTGTGATTATTACATTCACTAGATGTCTCTACCATGGTGGTTATGCATCATATATGATTCATTTTATTATCACTTCATTTCCTCATTGCTCTCATTAAGGAAGATATGAAAGAGAAGATTATTTTGAAACTTAGAATTCTTATCTTCAAACATTCAATAATACATTTCTCATATGTAGGTTTAATTAATTATCAAAAGGGATACTTGACTAATTAGCACTTTCTTGAATCTCGCAACCTCTTTCTTTTATAATCTATATTACTCCATTATGTTTCAAACCCTTCTTTACTTTCCATAATCCCCTTACCATATACTACTTTTCCACATGTCATCTTTAACTTCTAGTTTTCTATTATGATCATGTTGCTTCTTTTATGTGTATGATCATGTATACCATGTTGCATATATTTCCTTTTATCCTTCTACGAATGTGAAGTTGAAATTCTAAATCAATAATCTCTCTACTAGTATCACCTCATGTTTAATACAATACATATCCTTCATTTTAAATCAAACGGCTCATGCATGGGTGGAACATAGTTTCTCTTTCAATCAAGTTTTTCCTTCCTGAATATAGTCTACCTTTGTATGACTTATTCATTTATTTAGCTACACTTTTGTTCTTCTTTTAGAAACTAGTTTTTTGTTCTATAGAGACTTAGAATCCAAAGGCAGTAAGGATGAATGTATTAAACTTATTAATAAAGGTATACATTTCATGCTCTCAATTATATCATAACCCTCATTCCTTAATCAAGCTCATTATTTCCAACATTTCTCTTTGTTTCAACTAAGTTTCTTATCCTAGTTTTATGATTTACATGCTCATCTAGTTCTCTTCACTTTAACTCTTCTGAAGACTCTTCAATTCTATGTACTTATCGTATACTTAACTATTTTCTTCTATTTTCCCTTTGCTTTGGAGTACATAAAAACATTGTACTCAGTTATATAATCCATTCCTCATGATTGAATCTTACTATCTTGTCCCTTAATACTTTTCTCATATATTTTCCATATTTCATATTTAGAGTTTGTATAATACTAATAATTAAACTTAATCTAAACCTTATGTCGTGTTCCATTGTTCCCAATGAAGGGTTTCTCATATGAGGCCCCAAAGTTGGATCTTAGATATCAGTTCCAATTAATTCTTAGTTATCCCAGTCTTTCCCTTATACTTCAAAATCTTAGAGTATATACATTAATACTAGAATTTAGATCTAATCTATCCAGAATTTACTCTTGTTATGTTACTAATAGGAGTCATTAGATCCCAGTAATGCATCTTGCCAGCCGGACCAGACCGAACCTGCAATCCTGAAGCTAAGAGCTACTCAGGATTACTCAACTCCTATTCATCTCAAATGTGTGGAAGAAAACTTATCCACTTAGGAAAGCTCATTCTAAGATCATTTCTAGTCTACTTGATACAAAGAATGTAATCAATAAATGCTACAACTGCATAGTGTACAACAAATCTTAAAGACCCATATATATTTTAAAATACTGAATATATGAATTCAAACATATAAGAAATTTTCTATTCATCTCCAATAAAACAACAATATGAAATGAAAGTTCTATCTCATTTTATATTTATGCTCTTAATTCATGTTACTTATCTTATTTCTAACCCTAATATTTCTAGGGTTCCTCTCTAGACCATCCTTCCACTATATACCTAGCCAGGGTATACATGAAAGAATAGACAGAGTAGCTTGATACTGGTTGATCCAAGTACTCAGATACCGGGCCAGGATATCCAAATACTCAAATCCCTAGAGCTAACATCATAACATCTCCTATCTGCCACACTTATGACTCTAACTTACTAACTTAATGGTCCCTGAAAACTTAGCCTAAGCTCTGATACCAAGTTGTTACACCCCGATCTCACAATTACCATTAATCATGAGATTAGGGCATAAATTGAGGATTTAACATAATACAAAGATCACCCTTAACTTTTTCTTCTTTTTCAAACTCTTTATTTTCTCGCATTGAACCACATAAACTAACTTTATAAGGGAATCTAAACATTGATTTCTCTAATCTGATTTCAATAGTAAAAAAATGCATGTATGAACATTCATTATGTTTCTCATACTTTTATGCACATAAGACTTGCTGATTCGCATATATTGTTAAAAGAGGAATAATGTTATACATCATCATTTACAACTCTCTCTTATTTCTTTACAAGGGCTTAGAGTGATAAGGACAGACTGAACTTAACTATACTCAGACTTAACTCTTATGGCAGATCTACTCTGATGCAATGACCTTCTTCAATTCCATGTGATATCCCTAAAAATTGTTAGTAGAGGGGTGAGCCTACTCGCTCAGTAAATGAGTACTTCAAAGAAATAGTCTAAAGCATTGATAATATTACATATATACTTTTGAGCAACTGATATCAATTATAACAGTAATAAGCTTTAAAGAGTCTAATCATTAACAATCATAAATATGTCATGATACTCTAGAAATCTACAAGAGTAAATCAATATATTAGCATGCTTGATTAATTTCAAAGAGAACTAATAATTCAGAAACATACAAAGAATAATTGAACAACTGCACACACTTGTTTAACCTCTCATTCATCTTATTATGCCCTGAACCCACATGAGGTGTACCACAACATGTGCAAGAATCACAGCAAGCTATGATCTCATTGTACAAAGCTTAGAAGCATGCCCAGGTTCCTAAGCCTATCTCTCGAGTAAGACCCCATCTACAGCGGGCCTCGGCACGTCTGCCTCTCGGAGGCTCATGGGAGCGGCCGGATATCTCAGACTCCACCTCTCAACCTGGGTACTTAGGCGGTGAGTCAAGCCACCTATTGGCCTTATTCAAGCCACCTGTTAGCTTTTATGTACTCTAGTGCCACCAGGATCTCTGGTTGATGTTGGACACTACATACTATATTTTTAAGTAGACTTCCACTAGGGCTTCGTCCCCCGTACCACCTGTTAGTACGTTCTGACCCCTGTATACTGGACAATGCCAACGTTAGGTCATTTCATCCCTATGACACATACCTCTCACAGGGAATCTACAGTGTTCAAGGCATCTACATGTCTAATTCACTCTTTACATTCACAATTCAATCATCACATTACATATCTTAGTTTAGCTCTGTAAACCATTCATTTCATAGACCATCTGATAACACTTACCACAACTGAACTGTTAAGCATCACCACATCTCATACTGAGAACATGGTTATCACAATGTTTAATTCAATGAACACCCTATCCTTAGGGTTTCATTTACCTCATTCACTTATCATGTGACACTCATAAGGATTTCATGTGACATAAACATTCACTGAATAAAGACTACTATCAACAAATCATATGAAATCAATATAAGTATGAAACCTTGGAACTGAGTTGAATTTGGGTTTCTAGGCCATTCACTGAGATAACATGCACCAATAATAAAATTGAATAAATAAAATCTATCATGTCAAGAAAATATGTTCAAATGGATTTCACAATATCTATTCACAAATATCCAACTTTCCTCGCATCTAGGGTTTTCCCCTCTTTACTGAGATATCAAACAAACACTATTCACCTTAAATGAAATCCAAGATAATATCTGACATATATGAACTATGAATTTAGATAAACAATCATTCATAACCAACGGGATCCAGATAAACAAATTTCTCTATTTAATTATACATCCATTTCAGTTATAGACAAATTCCCTATATTTAAGTTTACTCTTATAACCTCTACGAATACTTAGGGAATTCTCATTAGGATGTATTGTATATATTTCTAATATGATTTTATCATCTGAAATTCATCCAAATAGAGGAATAATCCATTTCATATCATTTTGCAACAACTTAGATCAAACACACAATTCAGGGTTTGTATTCGCATACTAAGCAATTAAAGAGTATGGATGATTTAACCAATTTTTCATGAAATATATTGTTGAAAGGAAGTTCCCACACACCCTAAGGTGTGAAAACACCTTAAAAACGCAGCTCATCCCTAAAAATCTCGATCTCATATCAAATCCATAGCAATTCACCTGATTCTTCTTCCATTCAACTCGGAAACCCTAAAAATGAGGGATTATGAAGAAAGAGTGAGAAAAGGGGAAGTTTTAACACCATTTTAGATCAAATCAGAGGAGGGAAGGAATCTTGACATGTGATAGAAGATTCACCATGAAACTATATCCAAAGAGGCTAAACTTACATGATTTCATCATTCCTCGGACTTCAAAATCCTAGGTCAGCATCTCCATCACTTTCTCCTCTCAAACCCTAATTCTCCCTCGCTCTCTAGGATTTTGCTTCTCTAGATTGAATTAGAATTATGAGAGCTCATTGTGTGTTAGCTTGACCATATAGAGAAATTGAGCTGCTTGGGTCAATTGCACATTGACCCCTCACTATACTTTCTCATATTTTAGCTGAATTTTTTGTCATAAAAATATTACTGTAATTCGTTTTCTGGTAAGGTCTAAACACATCCAAAAATTATGAAAATTTTATAAGTTGTTTATGATTGAGTTTTAGATCTCTAGTTAAAATTTCATATCATTTGGAGTTACCAATAAATAACTAAAAATAAACACTACACTGCTAAAAAGCACTCTGTCAGCGTTTTGGTCGATGTATAGTTTGACTGAGAACCACATTCAAAGAACACTTAAACATTCTGAAATTTTTCTCCAATATGAATGATTGAGTTATACATATCATATCCAAAATTTAATTAAATAAAAAATTGCAAAAAATATGAAAAATCATTTACCACACTGCTATCCTGATCAAATTCCATATTCATGTACTATCAAAACCCTAATTTTTTCTGATTAGGGTTTACATTTCTCAAACCCTAATTCTTCAAACTAAAATCATAGTTAGAGTTTCTTCTTAGGTTTGAAACATCAAAATTGATCTATTATCATTAATCAAGTCTAAACGATGTTCAATCAAATCAAGCATGTAATCATTCAGGTAAACCCTAGTTTACCAATTAAGCACAAATGTGGTCATTCCAAAGATGATCTTGTTTTCTGCTCTATTCTTCCACATATGGGAGGAAAGGAATGCACAAAGACATGGAGGTTCAGACACAAATCCAACCACAATTGTTGTAAAAATTTGTAAATGTCTTAAACACAAGTTGCACATTAGTTAGGAGTGTGAGTTTTTACTCTTTTTGATGTACAATGTTGGGCTATAAGTAACTCTTGACCCTCTATAATTTTAGAGAGAAGTCAGAATATATGTACCTGATTTTGATACATACATACATACATACAAGTGGTCAAGCATGGTGTCCCCTAACAAAGGGACCCGTGTTCTGCCGCCTTGATTTACTACCCTCTCGGGCGTTCGGCCTCTGCCACGGGTGTCGGGGGGGGGGGGAATCATTCTCTCTTAATCGCATACATACATACATACATACATACATACATACATATATACATACATGCATACATGTATATATACATATATATGTGCCGACAAGGAGTGGCTCAAGTGGTTAAGCACAATGTCTCCTCACGAAGGGAGCCAGGTTCGAATCCCAGTTGCCACCTTGATTTACCACCCTCCCGGGCGTTTGGCCTCCGCCACGGGCGTGGGAGAGGGGGGAGAAATCTTTCTCTCTTAATCCCATACATATATATGTATGTATGCATGTATGTATGCATATATATGTATTATAAATGCATCTTTGTAAAATTGTAATAAAATGTGGACCTAAATATAACTACAAGCTATACTTTGAATAAAAATTGTTAGTTAAATACATCACATTTATTAGAGTTTATAAAATAAGTAGAAAATTAATTAATCTCACAATATGTTTAATTACATTCAAGTATTGTTGATACATTAATATAATAAAATGTCACATATAATTTATATGTAATGTAATTTATTGAATGAATATGTTTGTTTGAATATATGATTGTAAAAAAAGTCATTAAAGTGTAAGATCAAAAACATATAAATGATACACAAGATATGTACCATTCAACCCTAAGTGAATGTAAGACTAGTTCTTAAAGAAGTAAAATACATTTTTACATTAAAATATTTTGAAATATTTTTGTGTATGTTAGTATGTTTATATGTGCACTTCATGCATTAAATAAAATATGTGAAATTAACAAGAATATGATATTATTCAACTTTAAAATTAACACAAATATGAGAACATTGTATATATAGGTATATGATTATCTTAACCAAAATTTAGTGTAACTTCTTTATAAGATGATCAAATTATAACTTGTGTTGTACCCCATAATATGTAGCTACTGACTAGATGTCTCTTGCTAATGAATAGGCAATGCTTTATAAATGAGGATGGTTAATATAACTTTTATAAATCATCTAAATTTTAGCGATGAACATATTGAATACTCAATATCTGGGGTTGGGTCATCATGATATTCTAGACCCATTGACATTGAGGGATTCATCCGTGTCTTAAGAACTTAATTAGATTTTTGTAGGACCTCACTTTTGATTTACCATAAATGCAAATGAATCGATAAAATCTATAAACCTAAACAATTATTGAGATAATGAAAAGAATGTATAATGACTAGGAATGACATTGTAAAGAAGAATATATGATATTTTTCACCATGAAACGTCATAATCGAACCTGACATAGAAAAAAAAACCCACATACAATTTAATCAACAACATATAGTTTTATTGACATAGATGTAGGATTTTTGGATACGCTACACTCTAATTTCGATGATGTAAATATTTCCCATTTTTTTTACTAGAAATCTATATTTAATATTTGAGGTGATCAAGGAACTTAGACAAGATTTCACATCAAGATGTACCACGAAGGTACCTTGCATTAATACTTTTTGTACAACTTACTAGGAACGATGTAAGAACATGTGATGATCAGCCCTAAAATATCCTAAAACCTATTACACACTCACACAAAGTCTTAAGGATAGTTAGCTGCAATTGGAAAATTCATTTAATATGTTTTAAAAAATTAAGATTTGCATTTACAAGGTCATTTTTGGTCAAACTATACATCAACCGAGAAAGAGCCATTGTTGAAATATAGCAGTTATAGAAAACAATTGTTGCATTTTTTTGAAAGGAGATTTTTTCTTGGTTGAACTATAGTTTTACCCATATGGATCTCGGTCAAACTATAGTTTGATCAAGAGACAATATACTATTTTGTAATCTAGTCATTATAAACTCAACTTTTGACATTAGGACAGTTGGTTTAGCATTTATCTTGGTCTAAACACTCCCAACAACTATATTGAGTATTCCTAATGCCTGGTTTAGCATTTATATTGGTTTAAGCACTCCCAACATCCATATTGACCATTCATATGTGATTTATATAGATAGGACTGTCTTATGAACACTTAGGATACACAATTAGGGCATATATATTTGAGCAAAGCATTGACGTGTTACCATTCTCAAAGCTTAGAATGTTAACATGATGTGCATGATTTATAGATATGTCAACTCATATACATATACATATTTAATGATTATTTTTATTGGAATTATCATTTGTATTAATTTTTGACATCCATGCCAACAAGGTAGGGTAGATATCCTTGTGTGAGAATCGAATTCTTGGTTCAAGAGTGGGTGTCAAGAAGATGCATGTCGTCATGGCATTTTAGGGGCAAAATCCTAGTATATATATATAGATGTTTACTTCTATTCACAAAGAAAAATCATATTTTCCCATAGTTGACCCCCATCCACCATATAAAATATCATGTGATGTATGTGAAATGAAGTAATACATGCATATTAATATTTATTGGTTGCATCATATGCAAATGCAGAAATTGTACAAATAAATTTGAACATATTGACTTTAGTTACTAATGCATCATAGATTGATATGGGTCGGATACCATTTCTGGGAAATGGGGAGATAAAATGTGAAGGAAGCAACACATTTTTACATTTCCCATTAGCAGATTCCATTAAAAGTGGTTTATTTGGGAGAATCGCATGAGATATCCATTTTTGAGGAGCAAGTCTAACAACATTCCTCAAGAGTAGGTATGTGTCACTTATGGTAGTTCAAGGATGATGGTTAAATGTGTCTTCCAACCACATTCACACAACAACTATGTCTCTATGTAGTCCATGTAGATGTAGGGGAACACCTTGTTTTGCTTATGGAGTCGTTAGCAAGGAGTATCCTTTTGGTTTGCAGTGTGTGACATCGCTCACAATCTCCTTCTCTTTCTCCACCTTGAGGCAATGACAGACATGGTTTATTTGTCAAAGTGTGTAACAAAATTTTTTGTCATCATTCCCTTTTATATAGGGAGGGTAGAGAATAGGGGTTTTAAGTAAACCAAGAAAAAAATCCAGTAATTGTGTTTAATTGGCTTATTCATGGTAATATAGTTGTTTGAATGTCTAGTCATGTTAGTTGATTGGGATACATCTGAAAATCTTAGAATTATTAAGTTGTTTGACTAAACTTGTCCAACAAATTGTTTGGACTAATCTTGTCCAACCGGTTGACTACATCATCCAGTCAATCATCTAGGCTTAGAGAGTCTATAATTCTTCTAATTAATTACTAAAATACTCTTTTAACCAATTTAACTTGTGCCCACAAGTATACTCTTCTTTCATGTACATCATACACATGTGACCCTATAGGCTCGAAATTACGTTAATAGTGATGTATGTAGTCATATTATGACTTCACAAGAAATTAGTAGTATTCAACAACACATCATTGCCACCAAAGTAATTTGATAATTTAAAGAACAACTTCAACCTTATATTTTGACCAGTTCCATAGTGAGTATATAGTACCTATGTCTTTGTTATCCATATTAAATATGATGCAAGGAATTTTTCATCATCTTTATTTTCAATCTTTGTCCTTGGTCAATAGTAGACTATTTGAGATACATGTGAGCTCGATGTAAGATATTCACTCACTTGAGCATGTCGATACATTTCTAGTCTCACTCATCAAGTGGGAAGTGTATCACTTTAATAGGAGAGACAAATTTCATCTACATATCTTACAATAATTCACATGTGTCATAGTTCACCCAAGCACTACTTGTATAGAAATAGTTATTCAAGGTTACATGGAGTAGTATAAAATTAAACTGAACAACATTTGAATATTTTAGTGAATCTAGGTATAAGGACCACAATCACCATTGTCACATTGAGATATTATTGTGACTGCTATAATGGCTTCTATGTATCATAATCATGTTAGGTTTATCCAGTACCTACGTGATTGACATAATATAAAAATTAGGGCCAATTAGAAGTAATTATCAATCAAAGCATCTATTAGCCTATGTGCTACTTTTGTTCTATTTTCTACAATAATATCTACCTAGGGACTTTAGACATGAATACTTATAACATATAGATGTTCTCATGATCATGTCCTTAACTAGAAATCATGCATCATTGAGTAATATATTCTCGGGAAATTATTATGTTAAATAATTATCTCATATTTATGTAAATAAAAAAATGGAAATGTCTGGTTTTATTCAAGGCAAGTGCATTTTATACCATTAGAGTTATCATATGACTGGGTCTTAGGACATTACAACCAACATTGATATCTTACATCAATGTGTTTTATTAGCGTGTAATGTGTTGTGCTTTTGCTCATATGAATAGCACTCCAACTATCACTAGAAATGTAGGTTTATGCAAATCCATGCCTATACTTATATAATTTTTCTATATAGTAATTTTCTTAACAATATTTACTAACAAATATACTCTTCGTTACACCATTATTATTGATTCATCGATAATCTTAGTCTTGGGAAATATAGATATCTAACCACCTCACTTTTTATTTTCTTCTAAAGTTATGAAAATTATGTTTATTTAATATTGAATGGTGGAATATGGGGATTTCTATTTGATAATCAAACTTCCCTTAGTTCATGCTACTCATATGTTATAACTAATATCACTTAAAATCATGGACTTGAATTGCAACTTTGAATACATGAATGAATAGAAAGAAATCCTAGTGTAAAATCCCTAATACAAGGCATTAATTAGTGAATCCAGTAGAATGATTAACAATCAACTAAGATACTAAAGTCTTTTTAGTGCACTTAGTTTCATATAGGATAGTTTTTGTTTTAGGATAGATTAATTATAATGTTCATAACAACACTTAGAACAATTTTGCTTAAACTAAATTGAAATGTCAGGTAATTTTTAGAAGGTTTTACCAAACTCCCAATGTTAGTGGGCCAACATATACATGGTTTAAAAATCTCTAGTCTCAAGAGGAGTTGAGGTGAGCTATAAAGTTTAAATCAAATAGGTTGGACCTATGATTATGTCATAGATATATATTTTTAAGAGTTGAATGAAAGTTATGGAGAGATCAAAACAACCACATGACTAGTAAATATTTATAGTGGCTTTATCTCTCCATGAAACAACTCCAATAGGGGGTCAATCTTTAGGATTTGTAAGAGATTACACCAAGTCATATTCCTTGTTCTTGTAAGGTAACCAACAATTAAAAAAGGACTTACCCACTATTATCCAAGGGTCTTACTTCATTACCATTACCTTTGTTTTGCCATGGATGAATCTTCAAATCTACAAATTTTGAGAGAAAGATATGAAGAATATAATAGAGATCTTTACAAATGATAAGTATGTCTAGCCCTCCCTACAAGATTCCTAATACACTCTAATGATTCTTGATAGATGATCAAGCTCAATAAATTATTATTTTCTCTAGTGGCATAACCAATCAAATATATCATAGGTGCATGAAAGGCTTCCTTACAATGGATTCAAAATGTGAGATATGCATAGTAGATGGTTCCAAGTAGCTATTAAGATAGTTAGGATGAATTGTAGACAATTTTGAAGGGTGATATGATGTCTAAATGTATATATTTTCACTTGTTACCCCCTCCCCTCTAATGAGTATATCATATAAAGGAGCATATATAGTATACTTAACTGATTTTATGTTTCCATGACTTGCCATATGGAATTAGCATACAAATAACCACAAAGTCAGTATGATGGACATATTGACTTTGGCTTGTATGTTTTTCAATTGAGTTATGTGTCAATTGGAATGCAAAATGAAATTCTATTTTTTGTATTTAACTATATTACACATTTGAACTTAATTTAAACTATACAATACTTACAAATGACTTAGAAACAATCTCTATTAGTTTTATAGATATTCATATATTCTCTCAAACTTAAGTTCTATGACTTGATATTTGTTGTTTTAGTGTTTGTGAACTTTATGTATTTGATTATGTCTATCAACTGGAAATTGATCTAGATAGAAGCATTAGAGACATATGAATGGAATGACAAAGTTAACATGAAATATGGCCAATATACAACCATTAATTCAACAATGGTTGTGTAGATAGAAACCATTGTTGCTCTTAAAAATCATTTCTGAAAAGATGATTGACTTAGAGACAAGTCACACTAGCATTCATGCCTTGAAGAAATAGGTTGATTCATAGAGGATCAATTGTTGTTGTAGGTGTTTGTTTCGGGGAACTAGAGAGAAATTAATTGACATATAGAGTAGTCATAACAACCTTATGGGATATCTTCTAGTAATGAATTTTGCATGTTGGTGGCCAACTTTTTAGGTGTTTTCACCACCAAAAAAAGGGAGTTGTTGAAAATTTAACTGACTTATGATATATGTATACCAAGTTTATTATAAAGGGTACATTTGTATTAAATTTCTTTCATAGTGGATTTTATTTAACAAATGAATCTATAAATAATTCATTACACATTTCACCTAACCCTAGCCCTTACCAATCCACATATATAGTGGTACCTTGAGGCCATCATAAAAGACAATAATTGAAGGTGATGAAGAAAAATAAGAACATACCAATTATTATGTACACAAACTATGTTTAGTATGAAAGTTTCATTCTTTCATCTTTCATGCATTATTTTTAGGAAAAACATAGTACCATACATGGTTATACTTCTCTTTTAATTTTGTTCTTCTTCTTCAATAGAGAGTTAAATGTGTAGTTTAAAGAAAAGGTTAAAAGAAGGGTTCTCATTTGACTTTATATTTTCTTCCCAAATCTAGATCAAAGAACTTGGGTTTCATTGTAGAAAGATTTCTGTGGCAACACATCCCATTATCATATAGATAACGAGGTGTTATGCGAAAACGTGCGGAAATCACCATAACCACATATTATCAAAACACGGGTTAATTAAAACTGATTGCGGAAAATGGATAAACTGTGAAACTATTACTTTCCAGTCCTCATCCTGCACAGAAACATGTCATATATAAACATACACGAGATCTGATACGTGTTCACAACTTCAAGGAACAACTGTCCATCCATCATATGAGTTCACCACCTATTCATATACAGAAAGGCCCACATCCGTCCAACAGCAGGATATACAAACATTATCGATCGTTCATCGTGAAACAACGTCAAAACACTACCAAGGACCTGAGAGTACATGGATGACTCTAGACTCTACTACAAAACATCCAAAACAGCAGCATATCCATCGCTTGCCTTCTACTGCTCGTCTGGCTGCTCGGCCACAACACCACGACCACCACCACGTCTAGCTCGACCACCTGAAAACCAGCAGAGTGAGACAATTGAACATTGTCCCAGTGGGAAACATAACTCCCCACTGCAATTACAGAATCTCAAGGGGATAAAGCTATAACGGCAGATAACTGATAACACGTATAACAAGAGCAGTCTATATAAAGCAAAGCTATTCTTACCGACAAGCTTACCAGCTGTATAAAAGCATATAGCCCAATATCTCTCAATGGAACATGATTGACAAGTTAACATATATCACTATGTAACATGATTATCAGAACAAGATATAGCATCACATAACCTGATTATCAAGATAGGACATATTACCACATACCTGGTGACTATAGAAGTAACTGCAAGGTAGAACAGAGATATTACACAAACAAGGCTTCAACCAATGTTTTGTGTCTATCTTAAGCAGTAAATACTAAACGGTTGTATTACGTATTATTATGCCCTGAGGAAGTGAACCGTACCGTTCAAATCCAACCTTCAGTTACGAAACCCAAGTCGGTGCCATACAAGGTCAATGGAAGATCCGGACTCCACGACCTCCCACCTTGTGGTCAGTACACGAGCACAACACAAGAAGGACCGCAGTCTCATGCTGAAGTGGTCTTAGCCACAGGGTCAGGTCCATAGGCTACCCCCACTCTAGCCCGCCTTGGTACAGGTCTCGGCGCTAGTAAAACTGAGCCACGAGCCAGTTCATCGTACTCTGAGCCATGAACACATTCATGCTCTTCATATATATATCTGAGTCATGGGCCTGTTCACCATGCTCTATATATAAATCTGAGTCTGCAACTGAAGTTACACTCTTACCTCCTCATTTTAGGCTACGAGCAACCTACACATATTCAACAATATGCGCTTCCAGGTTAACCCATAGGAGAACCCGTTTCACCATCACCAAATCCTGACGATGATGGATCTATGGCCAGGGAAAACTACATGATATATTTCACTGTGATTAATTAGTGTCTTTTAGATGGATTGCAAGATTCAACCAAGTTGTATAACATGCAAGATATAATAAAAAGTAAATAACATAAACTCAACATTATGTTATTATTGTAACCACATCCACCTGATCCACCTCACGGATCCAACATCACATGTTACCGCTTGGCCTCTTGCCAACCATCCAGATCCATCTCAAGGATCATCACATACCATGGGATCTCAATCCTCATCATGTACTGCCAATGCCTCTTCAAGGCTCACATCAACATCATGGGACAAACACATCATACCTACAACCTCATAGAATAATCATCAAAGTGATGTTACTCATCACCTATGCCTCATAGCCTTTTCATGGCTAATCATCACCTGCATGGTTAGGGAATACAATAATCACAGTTTCAACATAAGGAATATGCTTTCTATCATGAAAATACCATTCAAGATACCCTACTTATCATTCTTACACTATTTGGTGATCAAGTGTATAAAGCACATCAAACCATACCCATGCTTAACCTCATCTCATAATTATACAAATAAACAAGATGTTTACTTTATGTAAGAAGTCATGTTGAATATACAGAACAACCACTATTATTATTACCACTATCATTATTGTCACCATCCACTATTACTATCATTATCATTATTGCTATCATTAACATTGTTATTGTTTGTGCATAATCATTCACCTTCATAAAACAAGGGTCCGTCACTGGAAGATCACAAGACCCTCACTAAAACTCCTCACAACCCTCACCCAAACACCAACAACAACAGCTGGTTCACAAAGCAGCAACGCTGTGCCACACAGCGTTACAGGAGATAGTGCGCGTCAGAGAGGGTGTCGGGCATTCCATGTGTATTGGGCAACGCCCGTCACACCTCCTTCCGACCGACACACCAGGGAGTGTGACACCCATCACAGCACCCCAACCACAACGCCCGATACTCCTGCTAGCATAACGGCCAGATCACCACCATCTCCAACCACCAAGAGAGAGAGAGAGAGAAAGAACACTCCACAAAACGTGCAACCACCAACCAAGGCCTATCAGCCGATACACACCAAAGAGAGAGGCGTGACACCCGTCACACGCCCAAGATGTATCGCCCGATACCAACCCTACTATCCCAACACAACTATATCGGCCAACACTCACACTAGCCTATCGTCCAACCCAAACAAGCTTTCCAAACAAGTCCCTATCGTTCAACTCAAGCAAACCATCATGCCACTTCCTGGTCTAACGTCCATCATAAGAACAAAGGTGTTGCTCATCACAAGAAGGACCATCATGTCATCCAACACCACCATATCGGCCAACACTCCTCTAGCTCAACCTATCGCCCATCATAAGAGCAAGGATATCACCCAACACCAAGAACACTCCTGTCGTCCAACACAAGGACACTCATGTCGTCCAACACACCAAGACAAGAGAGGGTATCACCCAACAGGGTCACCATCTACCTCCAGCACAAGGAAACTCCAAACCCTAGAGAGCAAGGTACACTAGATCACAAGGAAACCCTAAACCCTAAGGAGGATCGGCCACCAAAGGTACAAAAGCGAGGAACTAGCTACTACATATGAACAGGAACATAATCAAGAGGTAAAGGAGTTGGGGTTAGAAGCTATGCAACCCGCCTTAAGCTCCAAGCTCTGAGGAAGAAGAAGAACTCCAAGCTTCAAGGGTATCGTCCACCACAGCTCCTCCAAGGGAGTGTATCGGCCACCACACAAGGAAAGGAAAGGGAGTGTCGTGCACTCAAGGTGGAGGAAAGATCAAAGGATCAAAGGAAGCTAAGGCAAGGGAAAGAACCACCTATATAGAAGGAAAGGGAGGAGAAAACAAGGTAGATCCATGCTATGTGTCGTCCACCCAAGGGACACTTGTCCTAGAGCTCAAGCCATCACTATAGCAAGCCATAAGACACTTGTCCAAGATGTGCACCAAGTGTCCACCAAACAAGGTCAAGGCTGGACCAAGCATCATGGGCGACACACATGTTGCTCCATGGGCGACACACTCCATCCTCATGGGCGACACACTCAGCTTGGCCAACACAAACACCATCTTGGGCGACACAAGGCTCAACCAAGCCCAAACAAGGCACCTCAAGGCCCAAACAAGCTCAACCAAGGCCCAAAGAACTCAAGCAACAAGCCCAAGCCTTCCTCTCAACCTTAGAGGAAGCCAAGAGAGGGAAACACCTCACAAGATGGCAAACTTTCACACAAAACCCTAAACTTGGGTTATTTGCAAGTAGCCCCTCCAACTCTCAACAAAGCACAACCAAACCCTAATCACCACTAAAGGTGATTAGCAAGCACCAAAGCACCAAGGTTAAGCAAAACAAACAGGGTAAACCCTAAATGAAGGTCAGGGTCCTTACAAGCTGACCCCCTTTAAGGGATTTCGACCCCGAAGTCCGAAGAGAAAAGCGAGGGATACTTCCTCCTCATCTCTTCCTCAAGCTCCCACGTGGCTTCCTCAACGCCATGACGCTGCCAAAGAACTTTCACAAGAACCAGGTCCTTCTTCTTTAGCTTCTTGATCCTTCTGTCAAGGATCGCCACAGGACCTTCCTCGTAGGTCACATCTGCATTAAGCTCAACCTCAACTGGCTGTATCACTGTACTTGTATCTGGATGACTTTTCTTCAACATACTGATATGGAACACTGGATGCAACCTGTGCAACTCTGGAGGAAACGCTATCTCGTAAGCTACCTTGCCAACACGTGCTATGACTGAGTAAGGCCCCATATACCTGGGTGCTAACTTACCCTTCCATCCAAACCTTAGCACACCCTTCCACGGTGAGACCTTAAGATATACTTGGTCTCCTACCTGGAACTCCAAAGGTCGTCGACGATTGTCTGCATAAGACTTCTGCTTGTCCTGTGCCACTTTCAACTGTTGCTGTATCACTTTGATCTTATCTATTGTCTGATGTACTAACTCAGGACCCAAAAGCTGATACTCACCAGATTCATACCAACACAAAGGAGATCTGCACTTCCTTCCATACAAAGCCTCATAAGGAGCCATGTCAATGCTCCGCTGATAACTGTTGTTGTAGGCAAACTCTATCAAACTCAGATGCACATCCCAGTTGCCTAGAAACTACAAAGCACAAGCTCGAAGGAGATCTTCCAAAATCTGAATAGTCCTTTCAGACTGTCCATCTGTCTGTGGGTGAAAAGCTGTACTGAACCTTAACTGCATTCCCAACGCTCTGTGCAACTGTTCCCAAAAATGACTCGTAAACTGAGGACCTCTGTTAGAAATTATCGTTGTTGGAACACCATGCAAATGTACTATCTCATCCACATACACTCGAGCGAGTCTCTCGGTTGTATATGTCGTCTTCACTGGTAGAAAATGGGCAGACTTTGTCAATCTGTCCACTATCACCCAAATGGAATCATGATTCCTAGTTGTCCGGGGTAGACCAACTAAGAAATCCATGGTTATATGATCCCATTTCCACTGCGGTATCGGCAAAGGTTGCAACGTTCCAGCCGGCTTCTGATGTTCAACCTTCACTTGCTGACAAACTGCACATCTCGCCACGAACTCAGCTACATCTCTCTTCAAACCGGGCCACCAATACAAGTCCTTCAGACTATGATACATCTAGGTGACACCTGGATGCATCGCATACATCGACATATGTGCTTCCTCAAGCACCAACTTCCTCAGATCATCAACATCTGGAACCACCATCCTATCACGATAGCAAACTAGTCCATCCTCGGACTCATGAAACCCATCATGCTTGTCGCTTCTGAACTCTGATCTGATCAACTGTACCGCATCATCTGTCTGCTATGCATCCTTGATCTGCTGTCTCAACGTAGGCTTAACTTGCATCTGTGTGAAAAGACCAGACAACAAAGAAACTTCCATCTGCACATTCATCTGTCACAGAGAAACAAACATATCCCGCCTATGGCATACCAGAGAACTCAATTGTGCCTTCTTTGAAGAAAGAGAAGAAGACTTTCTGCTAAGTGCATCATCTACCACGTTCGCCTTACCAGGATGATACTCGATAGTGCAGTCGTAATCATTGATCAACTCCATCCATCGTCACTGTCGCATGTTCAACTCTTGCTGCGTAAAGATATACTTCAGATTCTTATGATCTGTAAAGATCTGACACACTTCCCCATACAGATAATGTCTCCAAATCTTTAACGCATGAACCACTGCCACTAGCTCTAAGTCATGAGTCGGATAGTTCTCCTCATGTTTCTTGAGTTGTCACGAAGCAAAAGAAACCACATGCTCTTCCTGCATTAGCACACAACCTAAACCTTTCATAGAAGCATCATAGAAAACAACATAGCCCTTCCCAGGCTCTGGCAAGATCAACACTGGAGCACTGGTCAGCTTCTCCTTCAAACTCTGGAAAGCTTGCTGACATCGATTATCCCAAACAAAAGGTACATCCTTCCTGGTCAACTTCGTCATTGGCAACGCGATCACACTGAAGTCCTTGATAAACCTCCGGTAGTATCCTGCCAAACCAAGGAAACTACGAACTTCTGTCGGCGTTTTCAGTTGTTCCCAATCCGCAACGGATTCCACCTTCTTCGGATCTACTTTGACTCCTTCGCCAGATATCACATGACCTAAGAAAGTCACTTCCTCCAACCAGAACTCACACTTACTGAACTTGACATACAACTGATGTTGACGAAGAAGAGTCAACGCTCGACGAAGATGTTGTTCATGTTCTAGCTTGTCCCGACTATAGATCAAGATGTCATCTATAAAGACTACAACAAACTGATCTAAGAACGGACGGAACACTCTGTTCATCAAATCCATGAAAGCTGCAGGTGCATTGGTTAGCCCAAACGGCATAACCACGAACTCGAAATGATCATACCTTGTCCTGAAAGCTGACTTTGGTATGTCATCCACCTTAATCTTCAACTGATGATATCCAGACCGTAGATCGATCTTCGAAAACACTGTTGCACCACACAACTGATCAAACAGATCATCTATCCTCGGTAATGGGTACTTATTCTTGATCGTGACCTTGTTCAACTGCCGGTAATCTATACACAACCGCATCGAACCATTCTTCTTCTTAACGAACAACACGCGAGCACCCCACGGCGACGTACTCGGTCGGATAAAACCTTTCTCCAACAACTCTTGCAACTGCTTCTTCAACTCTGCCATCTCTGTTGGAGCCATCCTATACGGTGACTGTACAACTAGTTGTGTTCCGGGAACCAGATTGATCTTGAAATCAATCTCTCGGGGTGGAGGAACACCAGGAAACTCTTCAGGAAACACGTCTGCAAACTCTCGAACAACTGGCACCTCCTCAAGGCTAGGACCTTTCGCCTTGATAGCCACAACGGTATCCACCACGTGAGCTAGGAACGCCTCACATCCTTGTCGTAACAACCTATCTGCCACCATAGCTGATACTAGACGCGTCGGAAAAATCTTCCTATCTCCCTGGAAGATCCACTTCTCTCCATCACCATCAAACACTTCCTGCTTGGAACCACAGTCCAAAACAACCTTATACTTCTCTAAGGTATCCATCCCAAGGATAACATCGAAACCGTGCATATCAAGTGGTATAAGATCCACTTGAATGTTGTGTCTCGAAAAAGACAAGACACAAGATGGACACTCTTCTCGAAGCAAAGAGGAACCATCAAGAGGGGTTTCTAACAACAAGCTATCCTTCTTACAGCTAACAGGTAAACGACAGTTTTCAAGCATACTATAGGCGATAAAAGAGTGTGTAGCACCCGGATCAACCAGAATGGATATAAAGCAAGAAGAAGACATATCAGAATGAAATAACTCCATCTGACCTGTCACCACTCGCGGGTTGACTATCGCCTCCGACTGACTCATGGCATAGAATCGAGCCATTGCTTGCTGTCCACGACCTCTGCTTCCTTGAGCAGACGATCCAGCTTGAGATGCTTGCCCGCATCCTCGTCCTCTGCTACCACTGGGCTGTGGTCTCTCTGACCTCTGAAAACTATGCCTCGGCTGCTACGTCACTTCAACATCTCTATTCGGGCAATTGAGCTTGAAATACCCGACTTGTCCACAAAGATGACATGACTTGTCCTCAAACCGTGGCCTAGATGGCCCTGTCACTGCCACAGAAGCTGAACTGTGTGCCTTAGATGGTGAAGAAACATAACCTCTCCCCTTACTCGGAGACCACTGAGATGGTACACCAGAACTTCTCATCGCTGACGGTGCCGAAAACCTGGGTTTCTTAAAGCCACCAAACCTCCGTCCTTGAAACTGAGCAGGTCTTTTGTGAGGCATAGACTCTCTTTTCTCCCTTACTGTCCTTTCGATCCTCTGAATAGATTCAACGAACGTAGCAAACCATTCTCGGTTCTCTAACGCAGACACCGGGGTTTTCAACTCAGCACTCAAACCCTTCTCGAAATGTCTGATCCTCTCTTCATCTGTTGCCACCATGTGAGGAAAAAACCTCAACAGATCCATAAACTTGGCTTCGTACTCAGTGATGTTCATCGTTCCTTGTCTCAGGTTCTTGAACTGACTCACCTTCTCATCCAGATATGTCTTCGGGAAGTATCTAGTGACGAACTCGCATCGAAACACTTCCCAACAGATCACCTCACCAGGCCACTTCTCTTCCTCGATGGTCCACCAGTGACCAGCACTACCTTTCAGAAGGTAGACAACATGCTTTACCTTGTCTTCTTCGGGGATGTCAAGGATTCAGAAAGCCTTCTCAAGACTTGTCAGCCACAGATCCGCATCCGCTGGGTCAGTCGTTCTAGCATAATCCGAAGCTCCGACTCGGCGAAGCTGCTCGAAGGTCTTCCCAATACCCGATGCTTCTCCATGGGGAACCTGTGCTCGCGGAGGAGGCACTGGTAATCGCTCAACCATGAGATTCATTGTAGCCATTAACTTCCCCATAAGCTGTTGGTAAGCAGGATGTTCAAGTATGGCTGGGTTAAATTGGGGACCCTCAGGCACCCGATCTTCATGTGCCTGTCCTTCTGCTCCATCAACCGATGCACCATCGCTGTACTCAGGAGCATGTCCTTCATGGTTTCCAGACATCTTGTCTTTTCTTCCGCTGAGGCAGAAGGTTTTGTAAGAAAACCTAGAAAACGCATAAGAACAAACTCAACCTAGTCCTAAATCCTTGTAGACTCAGCGAACCTAAAGCTCTGATACTAGAACTTGTGGCAACACATCCCATTATCATATAGATAACGGGATGTTACGCGAAAACGTGCGGAAATCACCATAACCACAGATTATCAAAACACGGGTTAATTAAAACCGATTGCGGAAAATGGATAAACTGTGAAACTATTACTTTCCAGTCCTCATCCTGCACAGAAACATGTCATATATAAACATACACGAGATCTGATACATGTTCACAGCTTCAAGGAACAGCTGTCCATCCATCATATGAGTTCACCACCTGTTCATATACAGAAAGGCCCACATCCAGCCAACAGCAGGGTATACAAATATTATCGATCGTTCATCGTGAAACAACGTCAAAACACTGCCAAGGACCTAAGAGTACAGGGATGACTCTAGACTCTACTACAAAACATCCAAAACAGCAGCATATCCATCGCTTGCCTTCTATTGCTCGTCTCGTTGCTCGGCCGCAACACCACGACCACCACCACGTCTATCTCGACCACCTGAAAAACAGTGGAGTGAGACAATTGAACATTGTCCCAGCGGGAAACATAACTCCCCACCACAACTACAGAATCTCAAGGGGATAAACCTATAACGGCAGATAACTGATAACAGGTATAACAAGAGCAGTCTATATAAAGCAAAGCTATTCTTACCGACAAGCTTACCAGTTGTATAAAAGCATATAGCCCAATATCTCTCAATGGAACATGATTGACAAGTTAACATATATCACTATGTAACATGATTATCAGAACAAGATATAGCGTCACATAACCTGATTATCAAGATAGGACATATTACCACATACCTGGTGACTATAGAAGTAACTGCAAGGTAGAACAGAGATATTACACAAACAAGGTTTCAACCAATGTTTCGTGTTTATCTTAAGCAGTAAATACTAAACGGTTGTATTACGTATTATTATGCCCTGAGGAAGTGAACCGTAATGTTCAAATCCAACCTTCGATTACGAAACCCAAGCCCGTGCCATACAAGGTCAATGGAAGAGCCGGACTCCACAACCTCCCACCTCGTGGTCAGTACACGAGCACAACACAAGCAGGACCGCAGTCTCATGCTGAAGTGGTCTTAGCCATAGGGTCAGCTCCATAGGCTACCCCCACTCTAGCCCGCCTTGGTACAGGTCTCGGCGCTAGTAAAACTGAGCCACGGGCCAGTTCACCGTGCTCTGAGCCATGAACACATTCATGCTCTTCATACATATATATGAGTCATGGGCCTGTTCACCATGCTCTATATATAAATCTGAGTCTGCAACTGAAGTTACACTCTTACCTCCTCATTTTAGGCTAGGAGTAACCTACACATATTCAACAATATGCGCTTCCACGTTAACCCGTAGGAGAACCCGTTTCACCATCACCAAATCCTGACGATGATGGATCTATGGCCAGGGCAAACTACATGATATATTTCACTGTGATTAATTAGTGTCTTTTAGATGGATTGTAAGATTCAACCAAGTTGTATAACATGCAAGATATAACAAAAAGTAAATAACATAAACATAACATTATATTATTATTATAACCACATCCACCTGATCCACCTCACGGATCCAACATCACATGTTACCGCTTGGCCTCTTGCCAACCATCCAGATCCATCTCAAGGATCATCACATACCATGGGATCTCAATCCTCATCATGTACTGCCAATGCCTCTTCAAGGCTCACATCAACATCATGGGACAAACACATCATACCTACAACCTCATAGAATTATCATCAAAGTGATGTTACTCATCACCTATGCCTCATAGCCTTTTCATGGCTAATCATTACCTACATGGTTAGGGAATACAATAATCACAGTTTCAACATAAGGAATATGCTTTCTATCATGAAAATGCCATTCAAGATACCCTTCTTATCATTCTTACACTATTTGGTGATCAAGTGTATAAAGCACATCAAACCATACCCATGCTTAACCTCATCTCAGAATTATACGAATAAACAAGATGTTTACTTTATGTAAGCAGTCATGTTGAATATACAGAACAAGCACTATTATTATTACCACTATCATTATTGTCACCATCCACTATTATTATCATTATCATTATTGCTATCATTAACATTGTTATTGTTTGTGCATAATCATTCACCTTCATAAAACAAGGGTCCGTCGCTGGAAGATCACAAGACCCTCACTAAAACTCCTCACAACCCTCACCCAAACACCAACAACAACGGCTGGTTCACAAAGCAACAACGCTGAATGACACAGCGTTACAGGAGATAGCGCGTGTCAGAGAGGGTGTCAGACATTCCATGTGTATCGGGCAACGCCCGTCACACCTCCTGCCGACTGACACACCAGGGATTGTGACGCCCGTCACAGCACCCCAACCACAATGCCCGATACTCCTTCTAACATAACGGCCAGATCACCACCATCTCCAACCACCAAGAGAGAGAGAGAGAGAAAGAACACTCCACAAAACGTGCAACCACCAACCAAGGCCTATCGGCCGATACACACCAAAGAGAGAGGCGTGATGCCCGTCACACGCCCAAGATGTATCGCCCGATACCAACCCTACTATCCCAACACAACTATATCGGCCAACACTCACACTAGCCTATCGTCCAACCCAAACAAGCTTGCCAAACAAGGCCCTATCGTTCAACTCAAGCAAACCATCATGCCACTTCCTGGTCTAACGTCCATCATAAGAACAAAGGTGTTGCTCATCACAAGAAGGACCATCATGTCGTCCAACACCACCATATCGGCCAACACTCCTCTAGCTCAATCTATCGCCCATCATAAGAGCAAGGATATCACCCAACACCAAGAACACTCCTGTCGTCCAACACAAGGACACTCATGTCGTCCAACACACCAAGACAAGAGAGGGTATCGCCCAACAGGGTCACCATCTACCACCAGCACAAGGAAACTCCAAACCCTAGAGAGCAAGGTACACTAGATCACAAGGAAATCCTAAACCCTAAGGAGGATCGGCCACCAAACGTACAAAAGCAAGGAACTAGCTACTACATATGAACATGAACATAATCAAGAGGTAAAGGAGTTAGGGTTAGAAGTTATGCAACCCGCCTTAAGCTCCAAGCTCCGAGGAAGAAGAAGAACTCCAAGCTTCAAGGGTATCGTCCACCACAGCTCCTCCAAGGGAGTGTATCGGCCACCACACAAGGAAAGGAAAGGGAGTGTCGTGCACTCAAGGTGGAGGAAAGATCAAAGGATCAAAGGAAGCTAAGGCAAGGGAAAGAACCACCTATATAGAAGGAAAGGGAGGAGAAAACAAGGTAGATCCATGCTATGTGTCGTCCACCCAAGGGACACTTGTCCTAGAGCTCAAGCCATCACTCTAGCAAGCCATAAGACACTTGTCCAAGATGTGCACCAAGTGTCCACGAAGCAAGGTCAAGGCTGGACCAAGCATCATGGGCGACACACATGTTGCTCCATGGGCGACACACTCCATCCTCATGGGTGACACACTCAGCTTGGCCGACACAAATACCATCTTGGGCGACACAAGGCTCAATGGGAGTAGAGAAGAAAAGAAGCAATGGGCGAAATAGTTTGAGTTTGGGGGGCAGATTTTGTCTCCTATATATAGGAGAGCAATATGTCTCCAACCGGTGCGTATTGCCCCCACGTGGCACCCGCCGCACCCCCAAATTGGGGGCAGCGGTCAGGTGCCAGGTGGGGACAATACATCCCAGTTGGGGACGTATTGCTCTCTTAGCTGTTGGGGCGTCTCCGCGCCCGACGCATTGGTCCCACAGTAGGGCAATATGTCCTGAGGCGGGATGTTATGAGATGAGACCAATGCATTGGGAGTGGAGACGCATTGCTCTCTTGCAGAACAATATGTTCCGCTTTAGGACGTATTGACCTCACTGTAGAGCAATACGTCCCGACTCAGGACGTATTGCCCAGATGTGGGACCAATGCGTCATCCGGCGTGACATATTACCCTTGGACAGAGCAATACGTCTCCGCGGGGACGTATTGCCCTCCAAGTGTGCCATTTTGGAAATTAAAATGAAGAACGTGCCATTTTGGTCATTAAAATTGGCAAACGTGCCATTTTAATTTTTTTGCCTAAAACTATCTATCAAAAATGAAACACTTGTATAGTTAGTTCCTTAATTTATTCTTTTACTAAAGAATACTGTGTGTGCGCCGCAAACAGCAGCATACGCCAATTTTTGGAAGGGATATTAAAAAAAATTCCTTAATTTATTATATCAACAAGTCTCAGCTTCAAGCCACAAACAAGGCATGAATACGATCGTTACTTTTTTGAAAGGAAAAAAAAAGATTCATTTCTTATCTCGAAGACTCCAGTTCGTCGAAGGTACATGACTTTCGTCCAGACCCTCAACAACTCGTATTGAACTACATGTTTCGATTTCCCGAGACGCCAACTCCCCGCTACTGTTCGATGATCTGCCCATCTCCTTCAATCTGAACTGCTCGCCGTCATCAAAGCAACTTGCCGGCCCCTTCCTCTCCCTACCCGCCGATAATTAGTGAGGTAGGATATTGACGATATACAATGCATCCATAGTGGACGGGAGTCACCGCACGAGTAAATTCTTCATGTGTGTTTGGACAATGCCATTGTGGGTGCGGGGTTTGCAGATAATATCTATACTATTATAAAAAGAGCGAGTTTGATGCTGCACTCTCCTTGATTCATTCTCTTCTCTCCTTTTTTTCAAGGAATTTTACTCCTACAAATATTTATTCCCACACTCTCCTATTAACTTTTATTATCTTTAATTTTGTATTTCTCTCTCCATCCCACAGAAATGGTTCTTTGATTCTCTCCTTTCAAACAACCAACAAAAATATCTTTTACCGTAGAGACCCTTTCACGGACGAGTCCTCTCCCCGCACATTTCCAACAAATTTTATATGTCACGTACATGCGCATGTGTGCGTTCACTAGTCATAACAAATTAATGCACCAACTTGACATTATCCTAATTGGCTGCCACCATTGGTTAACAACTCCTCGTCATTCGACATGGTAATCGAGCTATATATGACAATTACTATGGATGAGCAAGATACAACTATAAAGAAAGACCTTGGGAGAATTAGGCAAAAACTATATGGGAAATCAACTATGTTTATTTTTTATAATACAGACGTGCTTATTCAGGTTTTGACCTCAATTTTGAGACAATCACAGTAAGGACCTACAAACATTACAATCTACCGAGAGACCTTTAGTGCTTGGAGGAACTATTAGCGAAAACATACCCACTTGTACAGAATACCCAAGACACAATGACAGTAAACATGACGTGAAAAGACTTTGTTTGGCATAGTTGGTCTTGCTTTTTGTCCTTCATTTTACTTGCCTTTAGATTTGTTTACACATTCCCTTCTTTGAATCAATCTAGGAAAATGACATCAACAATCTAATTTTGGTTGCTTCTCTTTTTCCTTTTTCATCTCTTACCAAATTAAGAAAACAAGGGTTGGACGAACCCGTACGTAACACCTCCAAGGGTCAAGTTTATTTCAGGCTCAATTATCCAAACTTTAAGGCCCACGGTATCCCCTTGCAATAAAAAGATAAATTTATCAACATAGAGTAATCATTGAGAGTTTATTGTTTGCTCTGTCAGTTGTATCTTTTCTATCACATTTTTTAGATAGTAATGTCTCACATAGATGTGTTTTGTTATTGTTTGATAGATCATGCTTCTCCTATTCTCCTATGAATGGATACAACAAAATCACTTACAAGTCATGACTATTCGGTCAGGGATACTAGCCCGCAGTAGTTGGCTAACATTGGTAAAGGTTTGCCCCGGGCTAGGGTTCAAATCTGCTGTCTGGAGCACGTTGGTCTGACGTGTCCATGTCAATCTCGACCATGCACACAAAACCTAAATGACACATTTGCCAATTTTAATTACCTAAATGGCACGTTCTTGAACTTATTGCTCAAAATGACACATTTCTGGAGTAATGCGTCCCCTGCTGGGACGCATTGCTCTCACGCGAGGCAATGCGTCCCGGCTAGGGACGCATTGGTCTCACACGAGGGCAATGCGTCATGGTTCGGGACGCATTGCCCTCCCGTAGGACCAATGTGTCCCCCGCCGGGACGCATTGCCTCGCGTGAGAGCAATGCGTCCCAGCGGGGGATGCATTGACCCCACAGGAGGGCAATGCGTCCCGAACCGTGAGGCATTGCCCTTTGTGGGACCAATGCGTCACGCGCCGAGACGCCCCCAACGGTTAGAAATTGCCACGCGGGCAATGCGTCCGGGACGGGGACACATTGCTCCCTGGGCAACGACTATTTTGCCGTTGGGGTCGCCGCGCGGCGCGGGGCAGTGCCACGTGGGCGCAATGCGTCCCCAACTGGGACGCATTGCTCCCCTATATATTGGCCAAAATCAACCCTCCAAACTCACACCATTCTTCATTTCCTTACTCTTGCTCTATACTCCCATTGCTCTGGGGCTTTTTCTCGGATTTCTACTGCTTTGAGGTGATTTCTAGCTTATTTCAGGTGATCTTGGAGTTGATATCTTTTACTGCTCGGAGACGATCTTGGAGCTTCTTCTTTCTCTTCTTGTATTCTTCGATTGTCAACACATCAGTCTCCATTTGAGGTATTTATTCTACCAAAATTTTAATTTTCAAAACATGAACTTAACATTAGTACGAAATATTATAACTGAAATAATTGTATTGTTACTCTTTAATTCCACATTACTGAAATAATGATGTAGAAAATGACAATTGAAGGCTAATTAATACCTGAAAATTTATTGTTCAAAATTGCAAAATTGTTGTTCTGAAATGTTAGTGTTACTAAAAAATTAGCAAAATTGTTGTTATGAAATGTTAGTTAATTTTACTGAAAAAAGTAGCAAAATTGTTGTTCTTAATTGTTGTTCACTATTAATGTTATAGAAAAAGTAGTCAAATAAATTTAATTCCAAATTCAAAATTATTGTTCTAAAATCTTAACTATTATTTTAAAAATAATGTCACTGATCTAAAATATTAATTTATGTTAATATAATGTTATAAAATATGAATTTCTTTCTGATGTTAATATAATATTCTAAAATATAGGAACATGGCATCTAGTTCAAATTCACGAATTGTGAAGATGTGATATGATGGGCAATTTCTCTCTGATGGGTCTTATTCTAGTCGATCTGTTAGACCCATAAACATTTCACTTATTAATACCCTATCTGAACTAAAATCATATATCTATAAAACACTTGACATCAATCCCAACCATTTCTCTATCAAAATATCCTATCTTTTCCCTGGAGAAAATCATATGCTCGTACAAGTTGATGATGATGATGCATAAAGTACCTTGTTATCACTTTCAGCTGATGAAAGTAGAGGTATTTATCCCTTATTACCCCCTAGGAAATGAAGGCAAGCTGAAAGACCAAAGAAAAAGAGAAGGCATTCAACTATGGATGTTGATCCAAATCAGTATACATATCACTGTCATAAGTGTGGCAGAAAGGGCCATAATAGACGCACTTGTCCTAATGTCATATGATGTCTGGTCATGTAATGTTTGCAATTTCAATTTACTCAAGTCATGTAATGTTTCCAATTTTAATTTACTCAAGTCATGTAATGTTTGCAATTTCAATTTACTAAAGTCATATAATGTTTGCAATTTCAATTTCACTAAAACAATGAACTTATAATTCTTTTTCTATAGATGGCTCATCAAAGGATATGGACATTTCACATGTCCATAGAGTTAATCCAAATAATAGCTACGAAGTGCCTACAGGGAAAAATAGCTCATCAAACTCTATTGGATGATGACTGGAATGACGTACCAGATTTGTTGTACAACAAGTTAGGATTTATAGTGACAAAAGAACAAGCAAAATTTCATTGGCAATTTTTGAAGTAAATGTTTCACATGTATTGGGATCACACGAAATAGAAAGCAATGACAATCAATGAACAAGTTAAAAACCAGTTAGCTGTATCACATCCAGAGATACATCAAGTTGTACATCAAATGTGGCCATTTTATGAACCTCTAGATGAGATATTGAATCAAATGCAGTAACTAATTGTTATAGTATTTCTCTTTTAGTAGTTCATGTTGTATTTTTATATTGTTTGGTGGTTCAAGTATTTGAATTAATTTCATCTTATCTAATGAAGAAACTTGACAATCTTAAATGTTGTACAATATTTGCACTTTTCATTTAATGTAATATTTGCACTTTTCATAGATATGGCTCCTAGACAAGAAACCTACCGACTCTCCCATCACCACATTATGTTGGCACAATGGCCTATTACTGACCGGGATGTTTTAGAAAATATTTCCATAGTTGGTTTTGGGCTTGTTCATAGGCTACCCTGTATCCACCTTGACCCTACTCTGCATTAGTTAATAGGTGGGACAACTCTAGCAATACTTTTAGGTTTCCCCCTTTTGAGATGAGTGTCACTCTTCAGGATGTTGCAGTTCTTTTAGGCCTGAGGATTGATGGCCCACCGGTTATAGCTTCATATCCTTTAGGTGTAGATGAGGGGCAATTTTCTTCATGGACTCACCTTTGTGGGAATTTCTTAGGAGATGCACCAGATGGGATGTCTAAGGGGCATATCTCCTTGATTTGGTTACGTGAGACCTTCAAGGATATGGATCTGACCGCGGGTGATGAAGAACAACAATTAGAATTGAGGACAAGGTATACTAGGGCATATCTCTTATATTTCTTAGGTAGTTACCATATCCCAGATAGTATAGGGGATAGAGTTCATGTTAGGTACATCCCTCTTGTGTCCGATTTTGCACGTTGTGGCACTCTATCTTGGGGTGCTGCAACTCTAGCTTTCTTATATAGGGAGTTGTATAAGGAAACCACCCGGTCCAGGAGAACTGCCCATCTATCAGGTTGTGTGTGCCTATTACAGCTGTGGTGTTGGGAGAGGTTGGGAATTGGACGCCCAGGTACAATTGCAATGCAATGGAATGATTGGCCAGAAGATGTTCCCTTGGGTTACAGGTTAAAGATCTACACAATTAATTTTTATATTTGTCCAAATATTATGTAGTGTTTATCTAAATTTAGTTTGTCAATTTAATAGGTGGCCTACCTTTGTCCAAAGGAGTCAAACTATTAGGAGAACAATTCAGTTTTACGATTCAGCATTTGACCAGATTTTGCCCTCACAGGTATAACTTACTTACCTCTGTTGTATGGTATGTTTTATTTATTTGCAATTTACTCCATTTTATATGATACACGTTGTCTATATGAATAACAGATAGAGTTGACTCCTTACACTGTTGATGTTCTCGAGAGATTGCCTGCCATTTGTAGAGATGGTAGTGATATTTGGTTGGCACGAGTGCCTCTGTTGTGCTACACAATAGTGGAGTGACACTTTCTCGACAGAGTACTTGGACAGTTCGACTTTGTTGAAGTACAACCTACTCTTGAGCTGCCGCAGCTTACCCGGATAGATGGGAGGGGTCATGCGGCTGAGGATTGGATGCTTCATTATAGACAGGAGGTGCAGATGTGGAACAACAGACGTGACAGTTTAGTTCCCGCTCCACCAGCTGATACAGTCTCCAGTCCTCAGGTTCACTATGCATGGTATCATTCACAATACATCGTGCCCCCTCCAGCTATGCCTCCAAGCATATACTACCCGCAAAGTTATCGCCAGCAGGAATTTGTGAGTATCATTATTATTTCTTTTACAAATTGTTATTATTTATCTTTGTTATTTGTAATATATGTAATTGGTCTTTATTATGTGTACATACTTTGTTTTACAGGTAAAAACACAGGTGGCGATCCGAGCGGCATTAGAGCACGCCCCTGCACAGATCAGAGACAACATCTATAACATCCAGGGGAGTTACTTTGATAGTCTTCCCGACTATGCTCAGCCGTGGGATCCCATACTCACTCATACCACAACCCCTGAGCCCACTCCTACTCCTACTCATACTGTTGAGCCCACTCCCACTCCCACTTCTCAGTTCATGTCATGGGGACCGACATGGCCATATTTTTCAGGAGCTGCTTCATATTCCTCATTCATCACCCCACCTCAACCACCATCATACTATGGAGCAAGTTCTTCTTCTGTTCCATACACTCCATTCCCACCACCAATTATTCCCGAGAGCCGACCACCATCTTATGTCACATATTCACCTACTCCGTTTGATTTCTCAGGATGCACCCCACCTGATGCATGCTATCCTGGTTTTCAGAGACCCCTCACCCACCTCCACCTTTTCATTTCTTCCCTGATGCTCGCCAACAACCTCCTACGCAGTTGTCCCCAGTTCAGCCGTCTCCAAATGACATCGGTACAGAGGATCTTGATGTAGAGGGAGGTGGGCGAGGACGTCGTAGGCGAAGTCGACATACTTAGTTTTTTATATATTGTACAATTTTGTATGTATGTCTTTGTGAGGACATCTATTGTATGTGGATCTATCATATTATGATATCACATTGGTTCATTTTGGATCATGTTGTTGTGTATTATTGTACAGTTATCTATCATATTGTTTTGTTGTGTATTATTCTCTCGTCATGTTGGTTCATGTTTTAACCTTGTTTTTAATTGCTATCTCATTTTTTTGGATTAAGTTCTTATTATATAATCAATTAGGAACCAACTGATGTTGGTTGCAATACACTTATATATTCCATATGCATGTTACGAGCTATTGAAATTGACAAATTTATAATAATTGGGTATATTATAGACATCCAAATACAAGTGAACGAATTGTAAATGTACAAATATAATCAATATTGTTAATATACATATCAATAACCATGAAACAATATCAGTGACTGTAAAAATATAATTAAAAAATGCAATGCGTCCAGCATGGGGACGCATTGAGCAATGCGTCCCGGCGGGGGACACATTGGTCCCACAGGAGGGCAATGCGTCCCGGTTCGGGACACATTGCTCTGTTGTGGGACCAATGCGTCCTCTGCTGGGACGCATTGGTGCAATGCGTCCTCTGCTGGAGACGCATTGGTCCCACAACAGAGTAATGCGTCCCGAACCGGGACGCATTGCCCTCCCGTGGGACCAATGCGTCCCCCGTCGGGACGCATTGAGCATTGCTCCAGAAATGTGTCATTTTGAGCAATAAGTTCAAGAACGTGCCATTTAGGTAATTAAAATTGGCAAATGTGTCATTTAGGTTTTTTTGTCTAATTTTTTTAAGGATAGATTTTTAAATTAATGTGTGGTAGAGATTTTGTGGGAGACAACAGGACCGGACAGCAATTCCGGTACAGCAGATTTGACGCCGGCTAATAAGAGCAAAAACCTTGACCACTAAGTCATCCGTGTGGTTCTCAATACAGTCTGCAAACCTAGTATAATTATCCCAAACGCCACCCCTACCCAGATTAGGTTTCAAGCAGCGCTTCCGTTCTCTCATACGTGCGAGAGCACTTCTCACATACGCGTCCTTGGCGCTGTGGTGGCCGCCGCTCTCCTTACAGATCCATTGCGCCGCTAAATCCTTCCCACTTCCGACTGTTTCTCTCCACTTAGGTTCTTTTTTGCCCTTTGTTTTCATTCTAAGGTCCATGTTCGTTTTTCTCTTTCAGGACCGTTCTCCAGGCTTTGAAAAAATCGCTGTGAATGCTAGCCTACACATGGTGCCGTAACGGAGCAAAGGACGTGTAAGACATCGTCCGGATGTAGCGTCTTTTGTCTTCCGTGAACTTCATCTACTGTTTAGATCTACCACTAATCAAGAGCTAGCACCGACATCACAAGCCTGGAGTATCTTCTTGTCTACCTCGACACCATTCTTTATGTTAAGTTTCAACCTAAACTTTTATTTAATACGTGTTCATCATCTTTTGAATAAATCTTAGTCATCAGATCCATTCATTTTGTTTACATATTATATCATTATCCTCCTTACAGAAAAGAAAAGATACCAATTTTGGGCTAATCTTGTTCATTGGTAATATTCTATACTTCATTTTTAAGCTTTTAAATATAATATATGATTCTGGACTATTGCTCTGCCTTCTGTCTTCTTTCTAGTATAAGAGATCCCCATATAAATCATTTGAATGAATTATAAATCGCTACTTGTTTGCTAGATTGCTCACTGTAACATATCTCCAATTAAATCTAGTATAGTTATTTACAATGACACATGATATATATATATATATATATATATATATATATATTGGTTTTCAATAACGGCTTCTAAGTCTTCATTCTTATAAAGATGTATGAGTGGCATTTTTTATATTTTTTTTGCTATTAATTATTCACTTTATTGTTTAATTGTGGACTTCTAAAGCATAAATTATAAGAGCCTAATGTATACATATTTTTTTAGAGTGCAGGATGTTGACAAAATTTGACAAGGTAGAAAATTAATGCAAATACTAATGAAAATCCTCAAAGTGGATAGATCAGAAGTAATGTTGGGGAAAATACAAGATGCAAACTTGTTCGGGATAGCCAAAATTGGGACCATATGTTTAACACATGTTATATTACATATGATGTATATGAATGTTATGTCAAAATGATTTTAGAGGATACAACATTTTGAATACACATGATGCTTAATCATGTACATTGTATGTAGACAAAATTAAATGTAAGGTTAATATATTTTAAACTTAATTTTCTTATCATGTGATTAGTGATGGTAACTTCCAAGGTATATAAATAAATAAATAAATAAATATATATATATATATATGCGTTCATTCATTGCCCGCGTGGGTAGCCTGGATTTTCACTACCCGGCAGCCAAAAAAGTAACTCCGCTGTCAAAAACGTAACTATGGTGATAAGAAAGTAACTACACGAATAAAAGAGTAACTCTGTACAAAATATACAATAGATATATATAAGGACGGGTTTTTTTATTTTGGTGGGGCAAATGATATTATTTTTGGATGAATTTTTTTGGGGAGCTAGACAAAATGGTCCTCTACAATTGCGATTTTTTTTAAAGGTGGTCGGAAGGGTGGGCGGGTAGCTACTCGCGTGGGTAATAAAGATGGGCCATATATATATATATATATATATATATATATATATATATATATATATATGTAGAGAGAGAGAGAGTCAGGCTAGAATACACTCGAGTGTATCCGAAGAAGAATACACTCAAGTAATTTTTCATGATGCAACATCTTTTTTAAAAATCTAATCGTTGATCTTCTTAAAAATCTTATGAATAGCTCATATATAAAATCTAAACCCATTTGGACATTTATAGGTCATGTTATTAAGACCACAAAAATTATGCATTTCAAATTAGTTTTGGTGCGTCGATTTCCCCCCCCCCTCAGATGAGTGACTTATGCTCATCGAAATGGGCTCAAAATTCTTACATAGCCTAATTATAGTATAACAATGAAGATCAATGGTTTCCATTTTATAAAAGAATAGTCTTCATATGCAAACACAATTTGAGTGTAGTGTGTGGTCAGTACACTTGAGTGTATTCTAGCCTGACTCACTCTCTCTCTCTATCTCTCTCTCTCTCTCTCTCTCTATATATATATATATATATATATATATATATATATATTCACAAACAAGCATTATAGTGACATTCAATTTTGTTGGACATGGATGTGCATTGGGGATAAGGTATCGACTAGGAATACAAATATTTTTGTTGTATCTTTTACTACTCAAGGATCGTATCTCTATTGTTCAGGAATTGGACCTGGCTAACCACTATTGGTCACCAAACTTTTGGCGAGGATACATTGGCCAGGGATTGGCCCTAACCATGATGTATTGGTAAGGGATTCACAAGTATTGGTCAAGGATTTGGCCTTCAGTTTCGACAAGTTTTGTAGTAAAATGATTGGTTAACCTAAGAATGCCTATGTCCTTATAAAATAATACTATATCAAGTATTTCTTTTCCAAATTTTTATAATTTATTCTTGGTTATGACCATTATTTTTATTTATAATCTCGATATTAGGGTCTAGTTTGTATATACAACCTAACATCATATGATAAAAAGATGAATAGTTTATTGATTAAATAATTTATTAGTTGACATATGGTTTCATTTAAAAAACCTTGATTTCAATAATTGCATGTCTCTACTATGTTTTAATTGATATACATATTGATTTAATTGATCACCAGAATATATTTCTAAATCAAATAAAATCCCAACAAAAAAATGTCATGTATTGCATTAAGTAAGTGAGGTAATTAAATATTATTAATGATTAAAAGAGGTGTGAAGAATATGCTTAATGCACTTGTTCTCTTACATGATAGCATTTGATTTGCATAATAAATTGATTACAACTCTTTGAATTGAACTTAATCTATTTCAGCCTTGACTGGATTACAAATGTAACATTTCACTTTCAAGATCGTTAGTAGCTTGGTTTACTTGGTGTTTTTATGCTTTGCATTTTTTAATAAAAATAACAAATTTAAAATAGTTGAAGTTGATGATATGTGTCGAATACACATTTCTTGAATCTAGTCAAGGTTTTTTGAGGGAAAACCCAAGTTTATGGTGGTCGTATTTTTGTGATGAATTGTGCTTTGATGCAAAATGGATGTGACTCAATTGAAGTGTTTGATGTTAACACTAGTTCCATATCAACTTTTGAATGTTGAATTGTACTTTGAGGATAATAGATTATTGGGGGAAACACCAAACCCTAGTTCTCTATGTTAATGTCTTGGGGTAACTTGAGGGTCTTTTGATATAATTACAGTGTAAAAACAAGAAGGAGTCTTAAAATATTTAAATATCATGATGTAGAAACATTTTTATAATATTTTTAATTTACTAAAGTAAGCTTTATTTGACATAGGATTTTTGAAATTGCATTGGTTGAATTTTCTCTAAAATAGGCCTAGTACAGCAAATATGACTCCAAACAACCCATGAGGTGACTTGATTTGGTTTCAAGGGAAGTCAACATACCAAAAGTACCTTTGGACAACCCTTGTTGTCAATTGATCTTTCCCTAATATATCAGCTTGCCATAATATCCTAGATGACTAAACAACACATGGTCAACAAATTTTTCAGATAAAAAACTTATTGATGGTCATTTTGATCAAATATAAATATGAGGAGTGGTGCACATTTTGTAAGAATCTTAATGGTCTTCATTAGTAGCCTAACCCACCAGTATCTTTCATAATCCATCACCATGAAACTAGTTGAAGAGAGTATAAGTTAGGGCCATTAAAGAAAGTGGTAAGTTTTGATGTTTTGAATCTTTGTTTTGAATGTGAATTCAAGTCGATAAATAAGGCTTTTTGGTAAGATATTGGACATGTTCTTCATCCTATAAGTCATGCTAAATTATCTCTAGTATCCCACTTGTAACCCCTATGAACCATATATCTTTTTCTTTTCTCCTTCTTTCATGAGATCTAGCCTAGGTGAAGTGGAACAGGAGGAGTATTATGGTCTTGGTGGATTTTCAAAAGCCTTGGGATCTTCAACATAGCAGAAGTAGGTATACTAAATCTTTTGATTTAGAGATGTGTGTTCTATTCCATTTTCATAAGTTTAAACATGCTAAAATTTAATCACATCAATGAAAGATTGAAGAGCTCAGATTGCTTGCATTTTTAGGTTGTTAGGTAAGAAAATGAGGGAAATGTATATATTTAGTTCTAGATTCATTTTTTGAAGAATAATACTTTCCACTGCATCCTCTTAATTGAGATATATTGTACTTAATGGTAAAAATCTTCATTATGTTTGGTAGTCCTACCTAAAATATAGCCTGAATGAACATGATGCTTGTTGAGTGAAATGAACCACATATAGTCTGAATTGACTAAAAATGAATTGCAACTTATTGGTTGAGTCTTGGATAGATTTAGATGTCATTTCCATATGAGAGTCAATATAACACTTTGAATGAATATTTTCACATTTAGGGTTATTATTGAGGAATTGGCTTGAATGGGTTAACTGGATGAAGCATCATGACAACTAACAAAAAGATTTGTTGGAACTAAATTTAGGGTTTCATAGTCTTTTAAACAACTTTATCTATATTTTAATAGAACATAATGGAACTTAATTTCTATTAGGTGTTTATTATGATGATAAACACGTCAATAACCTAGTTTATTATATGACATACTAAAATATTTTTTTTCATGAAATCAGGAGTAAATCCCCAAACCTAGATAAGATCATGTAAACAAGACATTTTTTTATTATTTAAAGATTTTCTTACTAAATCAGTCTAGAAGTAGTGGGCATGTGGTATTATAACCTAAATCCTAATTTATGGCATATTCTAAGATTATGTTGACAATGTCACATGGAAGTAAGTCATCTTTTAACTACAAGTTAAATAAGAAACATAAATTTTTTAATGTGAGTAGAGTTAATCCTAAATTACTCAACTTCTTAAAATAAATAATTATGTTATAAGTGTAATGTAATACATATATTTTCTTGAAATACATATACTTTCGAACATACTTGGGATATAGGAACTAAGACTAAAAGGAGTGGGAAATGTGGGCTAAATTGGATATGGTGAGCAATGGATACCTATTATTAAAGTGAGCATGCATGTGAGTATAATTTATTTATTAGAAAGATAAAGAAAGTTACCATACTTCTAATAATATAATGTGATGAAAAACCTCAAGTGAAAACTAATTGTATGGATGAAACAAAATAAGTACTACTAATGTTAATAACAATATTAAACAAGTGAATACATATTATATGAGTAATGTGTCTAAAATAATGAACAATATTCTTAATTAAAGATTGGTGAATGAATTTGTGAAACATCCCTTAAGATAAATGGGAGATATGAAAATTGAGGTTGTCAAATGGAGATGAAAACAATGTGGTATAGATCTTGTTTTGTTCTTATAATGTTTGTATATTGAAATTGACTTATCATTCATGGAGTTTTGATGGAGCAAGTCACATGTTGTATAATAGATTTAAATGGGGCATAGTGAGCTATATAATACAATTCCTATGTTGTGATTTTTTTTGGACTTGTTTATTGTGAAGTGTGAAATGGGACAAAATCACAAAAAATGTGAATTATGCGACTGGAATGAAATCTAATAATGAATTTTAAGCGACCTAGTTTAGGGGATACACTTGAGCATGATATTTTACTTCAATATAGCCATGTGTTTATAATTCATAACACATGTGATGAGAATTGGAAGAAACCCATGTTGTCATATTCATAGAGAAATCAATTTTCTTTATAAAAAATGAGTGTAGTTCATTTTAAACTTTAATCTGATACATGTTCTTGGAACTTTGTGAGGATGTGCACAAATGATAAATAACGAGTCAAACTTTATTAAGATAATTAAAAATATTAGGTAAGAAGTGAATTGATACAAAATTGATCTAGTTAGGTGTCATGAAAATACACTGAGTTTCCCCTTAGGTCCATGTTGGGGAACTAAAAGGGATAGTTTAGTATTGATCAAATGATTATGAGAAAATTTTAGAGTGCAGTTGGAAACCTTGAAGGTTACACCACCAAGATTTAGTAATGATCATATGGTGAGTGATATTTACCCTAAATAATTTTGTAACATAGTGCAACATAGGTATTTGGAATTCCATAATATTAGGTAGTTCTTTTCTTATTTAGAATATATTAGGTTTATTCTAGATCAAACTAAATAATACCATGTAATAATGATTATCACTTAATATGAAGTTTTAGGGTAGATTAGCTAATGATTTTCACTAATAGGGTTAATCATACAAATTCACAAATGACGAGGTTAACCTTGATTGACTCTCTAGAAAGCTTTAGAGGTTAATTGGAAGAGGTTACAAGAGAAATTATGAACTACAATATTGTAATTCATAAAAAAGAGTTATGAATGTAGTAGATAACAATTAACATACAAATAATGCTATTTTAAACTCTACAATCCCAAAATGTGAAATTGATTATAAAATTTTGTTACCCACATATTAATTAACCTACATGAAAAGTTTGGAGTTAATTGTACTACTTTTGCGCCACCATTGTAATGAAGAGATTAAGAATTCAAATGACCCTAGGATTTAATTGGTTTACTCAATTGTTCACATTATTTTCCTTGTAATGTGTATTGTTTATCTGTGTAAATCCTCCTTCCTTGTAAACACCCTCACCTTTGAAAACTACTGACGTGGTTTTAAAACTACTGAGCATTTATCCTCTCTTCCTCGACCTTTCCTTTTCCCCTTCTCTCTTTCATTTCTTCTTGTTTATTCCCCTAAGTATTATGTAAAATATAGACAATATCTATCTTCTCTCTTTTCTTTATCTTCTTTTTGGATATATGGACAATGGACTCTAGAGGGGGTGAATAGAGCTAAAAGAACTCAAATAAAATTCATTAGACCTTTAAGATATTTCTAAGTCAATATGGAAAATATGAACTTTGAGTGCAACTAAAACATAAATAGAAAGGGGAGAGAGATTGAACAAGTGCAAGAACACAAGCTATGTATAGTGGTTCCAAACTCCAAACTAGGAGAGTGTACATCGACAACAAAATTCATTAGACCTTCTAGATATTTCTAAGTCAATATGGAAAATATGAACTTCAAGTGCAACTAAAACATAAATAGAAAGGGGAGAGAGATTGAACAAGCACAAGAACACAAGCTATGTATAGTGGTTCCAAACTCCAAACTAGGAGAGTGTACATCCACTACCTAGATAGGTCAACCTCTAGGATTTTTCAACCATGTCTCACTCCTTATATACCATTATAAGTGTTACAACATTGACCTTCCTTTACTTAGACAAGGATAACCAGCCTTCCCATTGAGGATAAGGGAGCCAATAACCTTATAAAGGACTTACCTATCCAAGACCAAGAGTCTTCAACCTCACTAAGGACTTACCCACTTTTCCAACAAGTCTTTCACCTTCACCAAGGACTTACCCACTCTCACAACAAGTCTTCTTCCTTGAAGGAGTTGCCCACTCTTCTTGTATCTTACACCTTTGACTTCACCTTCTCCAAGGGACTCCTTCCCTTCTTCTTCACCTCTCTTAGTCAAGAGAGATCCTTCATTTTCATGGTAGAAAGAGAGATTGGGAGGTGGTGGAAGTGAGAGCCTCACAAGATATACATGTAGGACTAGCTCTCTTATAAATCTCCAACTCACTCTAATGGATGTAGCAAGTGATTAAGATGAAGAGTGGAAGGAGGATCTTAGAAGCACTCAAATATAATATAGGGACTATCATAGTCTTGGAAAACCATGAGATGAAGCCCAAGTGGTCCCATTCATAGTTGGGGATGCCTACTAGCGAGGAGAAACACTTAAGGATGAATTATAGCCATTTGGAGTGTCGTAATGGATATATTTTTGAGTTTTGCAACACTCCAACAGTTAGAAATGTTTTTTTGTACATTTCATATAGTTTGATTGGTCAAGTTTACTTTTGGGAAACATGATCGATAGCACTATGTGGAAAATCAAATTTGAAGTGTTGGTCATGTTTATCCTGGATAAAACTTGGCTGATGGATTAAATTTGGTTTGCATGTGCAGGGTGTCGGTCGAGCTTATCCTAGGGTAAACTCGGCCGAACCTTCCACTTTTCAAAATCCATCAAGGGTGTCCGTTGAGTTTATCAAATATGAAACTCGACAAATAAAGGTCCTTGTCAACAATATCCCCCTTTTTGAAGATGACAAACCATTTCATAAATGTATTTGAAATCATTTAAGAAAAATCAAATCTTTGGAGAAACCTTGGAATTTCAAAAGAATTGAGTTTGTATTCTTCCCCTGAATTAATTCTAATGGAGTTCTCATACTCCCCCTCGATCCATACTATTTCTCCTGCATGGTAGCTTTCATAACATTTATAGAAACAATGTCTTCTACTCATATATGTTCTACATATATTTCTTCTCCTCTTGCCTTCTCCCCCTTTGTCATTTTAAAAAGTGAGGGGGTTGAAAAACACACCTTGTTAATAAAAGGAGATACCAAAAGTTAAAATGGAGAGTAAAAGAGAAAAAACTAGGGTCTTGTTCAAGCCGAGTATATAAAGCAAATCAAGACATGCATTTGAACAACCCATAATGTAATTTTAGCAAATATCAAGGCAATGCTACACAAGCAATCAACTCAATATGGTAGATATGCAAAACAAGGAACAAACTTGAGTATGTATGAAAATAAGATACAAGCATAGCATATAGTTGGATTCCCAAAATTAGAACTACATGTAGATGGACTACTAGTATATGATATCAAAAGTTTTGACTACTAGTAGGATCTAGATCATATCAACAGATGCACAAGTTAAAGAGCAAGCTATGAGTAGATGTAGAGAAATATCCAAACAAAGAGATATGCAGTTTTAGAAGCATGAAAGCATGTTACTCACTAGCAAGTATGCATCATTACCAAAAGATGATTACCACCCAAAAACTCAAGTTGTCAAAACAAGGTATACAACAAGATAGATTTACAAGCTTGAGCACAACAGAAGCAATTTTGAGACACAACTGAGAGATCCCCAAATATAATCATCAAAACATGCATAACAACTCAAGATCGGTAATTGCAAGAAATAGAGATATTAATTTAGAACAATTAAAAAAATAAAGTTGTATGCAATATAGGCAATTTAAAGCATGGAAAAATGCATATGAAAGGTACCAAAGGGAGTTCCAATAGAATAATTTTATTGACTCAGAAAATCTAGTTGAGAGGTAAATTCTTATTCAAAAAGAAATTTGTATATTCTATGCATAGTGTTGTCTATCGAGTTTCTAGGATTAACTTCTCGGTCGACAACAGCTATTGGCAACACTCATTGGTTCTTGTCGGTCTAGTTACATCAAGTGAAACATGGTCGACAACAAGTGTTGTCAAAAAGCACATATATTTCAAAAAACAAATCTAGAGGCATCATAAAATTATAAACCATATTCTAACATGTGTAATAAAGTTAGCAATGCACTAAGAAAACATCATAAATAATTTTTGAGCAAGAAAGTGATGAGAATCACAATATATCACTTTTGACTAAAAAACATATGTATAGTGCATACTGACTTGGCAAAAACACATTATGATTGGATATGAGAAAGAATAAAATTACCTCTGTTCTTATCATTTCTTTTCCACTTGTTGCCACTCCCATACGCATCTCTCCTTTCTTCTTTTATGTAGATTGAGAAACCAATTTGCAAATCAATATCTCATGTCAATCCAATTGTAAGTGACCTACAAAAAAGAAAGATGAAATGGTTCCCAATCACATTTTTGTGTCTGAAGGGGTTAGGTTAGTAGTCCAAGTTCTATTACTCTTGGGTTCTTTCCTAAAAGTGCAATATGTGGAATGATGACCAATTTCATTGCAATGATTACATGATCTCCTAGCCTTGGAACTAGAGGATTCTTCATTGAAGATTGAAGGTCCTTTATCTTTGTTGTTCCTTTGGCTACTGTCAAGTCCAAAACCATATTTACCCATTTGTTAGGTGGTATGATCTAGAATTTTATTATGATTCTTTTTGACAACTAAGAATCTTTGCATAGAAGATCTCAAAATATGATTATCATTCATAAGATAAGTAATAGTAGAAAATAATTGATTAATAATATATCTAGCATGCAAAATATTGGTTTTTAAGCAAAGGGTTTTAGTCATATAAGAGTCTTTTTCAATATGAAGAGCAACAACATTATTCTCTCAACTAGTAGATCTAGAACAAGATTCAAAGACATTGATTTTAGCAGGCAAGTCAGAATTTTCATTTTCAAGCAAAGCAATATTATAAATATAAACACCATTTTCAGATTATATTCCTTGTGTAATAAAGTTTTTTTCCTCAATTATAGTTTTAACAACATCAAAATCAAGAATGAGAAAATTCACAAAATTACTATGCTCTTCATTATAACTAGGCATGAGAGGTTGAGCTTCTAGAAATCTAATCTTATCAAGCAAGTTAGAATTTTCAAGATTAAGAGAGTCTACTTGACTAAGATAAGCATTGTTTTCATCTTGCAATCAAATATTAGCATGTTCAAGATCATCCTCTTCTACATGCAAATTATAAACAATCTTAGCAAGCTTTTTCTTTTTATGCTTCGTGGACTTAAGAGAGACATGAGTAGCATGAATAATTGCAATTAAGGATTCTTTATCTAAAGAGTTTAGATTTACCTCACTTGCATCTTCATTTAAGCTTGCCATGATAGAAAAATGGCATTCTCCATCTTCACTAGAGCTTCAGCTAGATCCTTCACTAGATTCTTCACTTTAGCTAGAGTTGGATGAGTCACAACAACTTTAGTGCCATTTATCCATCTTCTTTTCCTTCTCTTTCCTTATCTTATGATGTTGGGTCTTATTTCCTTGTGGGCAATCTTCCTTGAAGTGACCCTTCTTTCCACATTTGAAGCACCCTGGAGGAGGAAGGCTTGCCTTTGTGAAGTCTAACTTTGGAGTACATAGCCTCTTCTTCAAGTTGAGAGGATGAAGAGGCTTAACCAACAATAGCTTCAATTTGGGATTTGATTTCATCCTTCTTCATTCTTTTGACCTCTTACTCTTCTTCTATTTCTTCCTCATATTTCTTGTCAAGTGTAACTTCATGGGCTTGTAGATTTCCTATGAGCTCTTCAATAGGAATTTCACCAAGTCTCTTGCTTTCTTCAATGGATGTCATCTTGGATTGCCACCTCTTGGGAAGAGTTCTAAGGATCTTTGAGTTGATATTTCCTCTAGCCATAGTATGACCTAGAACAACAAGACTATCTACAATGGTGTTGGGACTTGAGTACATCTTGGCTACCCTCTCTTCCTTTCCCATATTGATGTTTTCAAGAATCGCTTTGAGCATATAGACCATGCTTTCCTCCACTTCCTTTGTCCTCTCATAAGTGACACATTGCTTTGTCCATATTACATAGGATGTTTCACATGAAGAAACTCTATTGAACTCGGTAGGGAAAGAGAGGCATAGAGAATGTTGTTAGCTCGTGCATTCAAGGTTTCTTTATTCAAAGTAGCTTCATCCCATTCTTCTACCTTTATCTCTAACACCTTGTATGGAATATCCACCATTCCCCATAGCTCAATACTTGGTCCTTGGATGTGGAATTGTAACCTTATCATTCAATAGAGGAAGTTGCTCCCATCAAATATTGGAATGTTTTTGAGGTATAGCCCACCTTGATAATCGCTCATCTTCTCCTACTTCTGTAAGTATTATTTGGAGAAGACCCTCTGATACCATTGTTGGAAAAAAAGGAAGATGGGATCTATAGGGTGGTTGAATAGAGATAAAAGCACTCAAACAAAATTCATTAATCCTTCAAAATACTTCCTAAGTTAATATGGAAAATGTGAACTTTGAGTGCAACTAAAACATACATATCAAGGTAGAGAGAGATTGAACAAGCATAAGAACACAAGTTATGTATAGTGGTTCCAAACTCCAAACTAGGAGAGTGTACATCCACTACTATAGAGGTCAACCATTAGGATTTTCCAACCATTTATCACTCCTTATATTCCATTATAAGGGTTACAATATTGATCTTCCTTTTCTGGGACAAGGATACCCAACCTTCGCAAGGGAGCCAATAACCTTACAAAGGACTTACTATCCAAGACCATGAGTCTTCAACCTCACCAAGTACTTACCCACTTTTACAATGAGTCTTCCACCTTCACCAAGGACTTACCCATTCCTACAACAAGTTTTCCTCCATTAAGGAATTATCAAATCTTCTTGGATCTTCCTCCTTTGACTTCACCTTCACCAAAGAGAAGTTTTCACCAAGGGACTCCTTCCCTTATTCTTCACCTCTCTTAGCCAAGAGAAAGAAACTTCATCTTCATGGTATAAAGAGATATTGGGAGGTGGAGGAAATGAGAGCCTTGTAAGATATACATGTAGGACTAGCTTTCTTACAAATCTCCTATTCACTCTAATGGATGTAGAAAGTGATTAAGATTAAGAGTGGAAGGAGGCTCTTGGAAGCACTCAAATATAATATAGGGACCTCCATAGTCTTGAATAACCATGGGATGAATCCCAAGGGGTCCTGTTTATAGTTGGGGATTCTGACTAGCCAGTAGAAACATTTGAGGATGAATTCTAGCTATTTTGAGTGTTGCAAAAAATATATTTTCAAGTTTTGCATCACTCCAGTATTCAAAAATACTTTTTGTTCACATTCTATATAGTGAGGTCAGTCAAGTTTACTTTTAGGAAACTCAATCGATAATGCTATGTGACACATCAAATTTCAAGTGTCAGTCGATTTTATCCTGGATGAAACGCGGTCAATGGCTTAATATTTTTTTGCATGTGGAGGGTGTCAGTTGAGTTTATCCTACGATAAAATCGGCCAAACCTGGCACTTCTCAAAATCCATCAAGGGTGTTGGTCAAGTTTATCAGACATGAAACTCGGCCGATAAAGTTCCCTATAATGAATTTTGGAATTCTCCATTTGAGTTCTTAAATATTCATTTTAAGTGCTCTTGATTTTTTCTAAGCTCAGTTATAAGTCATAGAATCATCACAAGTGATTTACAAAATGATTGTAATGGATTTGAGGCCTTTTCCACAGAAGTGCACTCACATTCATTTTGACTTATCTTCTCCATGTGAGGATGCACAAGTTTCGCCTTTTGGAGTATGTCTATACCTAATCTGAAATCATTCAAGTATAAGCATTAGACACAAATAAGTCAATAATTGGTCATCATCAAAACAAGGGTATAGTCAATAGAAATGAGGGTTTCAATTTTGACCTTGAAACACTTCTTTCCTTCCTTCCCATTGTAGCACCAAAATGCCTAACCATGTCTTCTTTCCTTATTTTCTAAGTGTAATTTGGGTGCTAGACACCACTCCATCCCCGATCGCGGTTAGATGGAGGCTGAAAAAGTTGTGCAGTGTTCTGCATGGCATTGGCTCTTTAAATCACCATCAGAATTTCTTCTGAACTCCTCTTATATGGCCTTCCCTAAATAGATGGGTTGAGATTCTGGTACCTCATCAAGGTACTTAAACATGATGGTAAGCACTAATTCACTATTTTCTCTCTATTCATGACCACTTTGTCTCAAGTTTTTTGTTGACTCATTTTGCCAAGCTTTTCTACCTCATCATGACCAAAATTTCTTCAAGGGGGTTGCAGTAACCCTCTGCTCATAAAATTGTTGTTGAGAGGTTCTATGGGCTTTGATAAATCATCCCCACTCCCCATTTACTTGAAATTAGGAAATTTTTATTGATTTTGCCTTTTCATGTAGGAACTATGTTCATTGTTTCATCTGGGTTGTCTTCTATCTTCTCACCAAGGAATTGTCATGTATTCATCATGTAGTTCTTTGCTCTTTTCTGATCATCTCAGCAATTTCTCAACAAGTAAATGAATTAAAGGATGGGAAATGTTGAATTTCAAGTATTCAATTTTACAAATAAAATATGGAGACTTACTTCACATCTATAATTGTAAAAAAAATTCATATCAGAGGTGTCTTTGAACAATTATGGGGAACACCAATGTTTCTAGTGTATTTGCAAAGGAAAATAGAGTATGCTATAAAAAAATGAACAAGTCAACTGGATATTCAAGATAAAGAAACTCTTTAATTTCATTGAAGCCCAACCAATTTATTAAATTACATTTTTCTATTATGCATTATTAATTTTTTTGAATGTTTTCAAGGAAATTTGATTAGTGCTAAAAAAATTTCATTAAATTACAAATAAGAATATTAGATTTTCTATTTTTAATGAACCTCATTTTGAGAAAATCATAAAATAATTAATTGTGGAAAAAACATATGACTTTACCATCTACAAGAAAAGGATCTTTCATGTATAATCATGCATAATCTCATATGTTATCGGTTTCAGAACATAGAACGAATAAGACAATGCAAACAAAAGTTCCTATATTCATAAAGATATAAAACAACATATAGTTTATCATGCTTGAATATCCATTGTTGAGTCTCCAACAATTATTCTAATAATTTTTTAGTCATTGCAATGGTTGCTAAGCTTAAGTGTTGTAATTTTGGCTTACCCTATGCACATCTGCTCCTCCTTGCTTCCATGGTGACAATATCTCCCCTAGCCCATTTTGGCCACCTCTGGCAAACATGTTTCACCTTCTAGACCCATCTCGATCTTACAAAGTAATGGAATTGATTACTTCCTCCAATTATGGTCGAGTAGAGATTTGATGATCACTATTAGATCTCCAAGATAGTCAATAATGAAGTGCTCATTATAGAGAAAAAGTCGACAATCATTTACTTACATGTTGATGATTAATTTCATCAATGTCACATATAGTATGGGCAAATTTATCCTTACAGTCTGGAATATAATAGTTACGTTCGATGGATTCAATTATTCTAATTGACATATATGCCATGTCATGTGCGGATGATTAATATTTTTGCATCAAAACGTATTTGTTCTATTACTTCCTAATTCTTTTAATAATTAAATAGATTCATTTAACTTATAAAAACATAAATAAATCAATGGTTCATCAAAATTTTAAATTTATATGCTTTTGAGATTAGATAAATATACTCAATTAATTTGTATGAGTTTAAAAATCTAGAATCAAATATTTTTAGCAAGGCCATTTTCTTGAATTCAATGAAATAAATGGAATAATTGATAACTTGGATGTAAATATATTGAAATTAGGGGTTTAATCACTAAGGTCTCTGACCATAGAAGTATATTTGGATATTAGGATGGCATATTGTTCTTTTCAATATTTATTTGGGCATACATGGACTAATTCCTAAATTTTTATCATTGAGGCATATTTCAATTAGCACTCCTCTTTATATATAACTTGAAATACTACTTGCACACCAAACATTATCTTCAAAATTATCCATCATTGGTTACTAGAATAATATCTCTATTTTATATGAGTCATTTGACTCAAGTTTCTGTATGTTAGTTGTTCTAAACCCCTGTTGTACATGAGTATTAATGGGACTATCTTATCATCTTACCTACCCTACTATGCATGTGATATTTGGACTAGAAATATCTATTAGTAGTCTAAAAATGGTTTAGGAATTGAGGTTTTATTCCCCTATCACATGATATATATTTAGGAACTGAGGTTTGATATCTCCTACCATGCATTGGGATTTTATTCACCCTACTATGTTTTATATGTTGGGAATTGAGGTTTTATTTCTTCTATAATAGCTTTTGGTTTATGGTTCCCAAGATGTACTTCAAATTATTCTAGTCTTGTCGTGATATACATGCACTTTGTATTAATTGTTATTTATAAAATACTAAAATACATGAATTTTCTAATTCATGACTTGTTACTCAAAGCTGATAATGGTGCACTCTTTTATTACTAAATATTTATCTTTTTATTCTATTAGCTTAGCCAATTTTCTTAAATTCCCTCTTGCATGTGGATACCCTCTTTTATACTCACAATCTTTTTGTACCTAGAAATTTTTGTTATTTCATACATACAACTTCTTATGATGGAAACCTTTTCCTTGTATCATACTCTTCTAAGTGGTGTTCCCAAACCACTTAGATGTAGGTTTTGTATAGGATGATGACTCAAGAGGACCTTGAACCAAACTTTGTTTTTTGAAAAATAGCTTGAGATGGCTATATCGCCTCCTACAAGTGGTACATAATTTAACTTTGCTGTACCTTTTTCCTTACTATAAGTATACCTTGTTTGGTGAGAAACATTGTAATCTTTGTGATAATGTTGAATAATAACATTTTTTCTATTAATTGATTATGTCTATGTATATCACAGTCCTTAAGAAATTAAATACAATACCTCAATTTGCTTGTACAATTTAGTATGTTTTGAATTTAATGGGTTGATTCTTCAAATTATGTTAGGGTGGATCCCCTCTCGTGTCCTACTCCTTATCCATATATTTTTAAATTCCATGTCAAAAAGGAACGTACCATAATGAAATGTTTATTGTAAAATATGGTATGTTTTGGTATGGTACATTAAGTAAAATAATATACAGTAGATTATTTTGATTTTATTAATATAAATGGGAATTATATGTTGATATATCAAGAAGGGGATAATAGATATTATATAAAAATTGATTCAATTTAAATTACGAGGAGCTTATATTGCAATTGGCTTAAAAAGATAATGCAACAAAAATGTAAAGCAAGTTATGTGGATGAAGAAGGAAAACCACAAGGGACACCCAATTTTGAGCGAATCCATCAAAAGACATCAATTTACTACATGCTTGTTCTCAACCACATTTTTTCAACCTATATTTTAATTTCTTTTTTTTTAATGGATAAAAAATAAATAAAATGTGGGTGTCTTTTGTGGCTCAAGTCAACCCTCCTTTTCTATCTTAAGAAGCCCTTACATGAGGGAGTAGGTCACAGTCAACCTTCCGTCTAGGTCATAGATTTCTCACAATAAGTAGCTCCAATAATGCTTCCCAATAGCCTTCTTCTCAAGAAATAGTTGGAAGTAAGATTATGGAGTAGATCATAATTAGACTTCTCCTTGGACGCATCCTTCTCACCAGAAGTACATCCAATGCACTTTCTAACAACCTTCTTCCCAATAAGTAGTTGGAAGCAACATAACGGAGTAGATTCGATCAACCTCCTCCTTAGACGCAACCTTTTAACAAGTAGTAGCATCAAGAAGCTTCTTTACAACCTTCTCTCAAGTAGTACTACGAAGCAACAAGAATAATAATGGTTAATAAGAGAGGAAGAAGGAATTTACAACTCTTCAAGATATACTATATGAATATCTCTATGGGAAAGTGATGATCAATCTCTCCATAAGGATAGGAAAGGATATATTTGGTGGAGTATGACAATAATTTGAGCTATGTCTTATATCTAAGGATAGCAATATAGAATCCTAAGGTTTGAGAAAGATAGCATGTATATGCTTTACCTAAAGGTATGTATGTCAATTGTGTATCCTAAGTGTTCATAAGGAGATCCTATATATTAGAAACATTTAGGAATGATCAATGTGGTTGTTGGGAGTGTTTAGTCCAAGATAAATGCTAAAATGACCATTAGGATGTCATAAATTGAGCTTACAATGACTAGATTACAAAACAACAAACTAGCTCTCGGTCAAACTATAGTTCAACAAAGAGGCAGTCACCTCTCAAAAAATGCAATGACTATTTTTTGCAATGGTTATATTTTAACAACAACTCTTTCTTAGTTGAAGTATAGTTTGATTGAAAATGACTCTATAAATGCATATCTAAAATTTTGGAAATCATATTTAATATATTTTCTAATGGAACCTAACTATCTTAAAGACTTGATGTGTGAGTGGAAAAGGGGTTTGGTAGGATAGAGTTGATCATCACTTGTTCTTACATCATTTCTAACAAGTTGTATAAAAAGTATTAATATAAGGTACATTCATGGTACAACTTGATGTTGAATCTTGTCTATGTTCCATGCTCACCTAAAATACTAAATTCAGATCATTAGTAAAAAAATGAAAAATATAGACATCATTAAAATTAGAGTGTGCCATATCCAAAAATCCAACAATATCCTTCTTTTTTATGATGAAAATTATTTCCATGAGATAATTTGAAAGTAGAACAATTTAGATCTCATACTTTTAACTAGTCAAAATTATCTTTATGGAAATTTTCTCCCCCTTTGTCAAAGTCAAAAAGGTATTTATTCTTAATGATGCTCCCTTTCAAGGAGACCCTCCCCCTCAAGATAATCATTTTAGGGAGGGAATATATACTCAATGATAAATAAAGATGCACCAATTGAATCAAGGATGTACCAGAAAGAAATTGGATACATCTCATAAAAGAGTGTATAGTGTATAAACAAAAAGCCATATTTCAACATTAAAAAAGTTATCTAATTTCCAATGAAAGGAATGGTTTTGGTAACCCAGGAGACTCATAAGGCTTGCGCCCCATCCCATAAAGAACATAGCCCATTAAGTCGCGCAGAGGCCGACTGCACTACGGGAGAAATAATTATGAATAACAACGCCCGGGGGATTCAAATCTGGGACCCTTCATGAGGGGCCCCATGCTGTGAGCACCTGAGTTACTGCTCGTCGGCCAATGAAAGGAATGTTAAATCCTTCATGATAAAAAGTTTTCATTAAGTACAAATTATTAAAAGGACACAATAAACCAATGGTATGAAATGTCAACTCCACCTTAATATACAGATGACATGAAAAACACCATTTTCTAAAGAATATCTTAATAATCAATACAAGGAATGTTAAGTCCCTGATATAGTTATTTGACATAAAAATTAAAGACAAAACCAAAACTAATGTCTCAATCAGTTACAAGGGATTTTAAGTCTAGAAATGATTAGAGAATCCATTAATAACAAAATGAGGTCAACCAAGATTCTCTAGACCAAATAAAGGGATGTTAAATCCATATTGATATAGAGAAGCCATTAAGAACAAAACTGATATAGCAACAAAAAACTTTGAGCTCTGCCTTACTAACTTGCTCCTAAAAATGGGGCTCAAACTAACAATTGAAATATTAAGATGGAGATATTCATTAAGAGCCAAATTTATTTATAACATGTAAAACCAACCATTTGCTATAAGAAAAGATGGATATGAAAACCAATTTTGATGATACCCAAGAAAATCTTATTACCATCAGCTTTTCATTGAAACTGTACTATGACCAAAAGGAAGTCTAGTGAAAAGAAAATTCCAACAAGAAACTTTTACCTTTATCATAAGTATTCAGTAAAATACATATTTTAAGATATAATAATTTTTTGACTAAAATATAAACAAGATAAAAAAAATCCCCATTAAGCTCATGTTCTTTCAAAAACCTTTATCTACAGAGAAGTTTTAGGGGTCCTAACCATGTTGTTGTCCCTTTTCTTTTTAAACAAGCAAGAGAATGTGTAATGGTCAAATATCTCACAACCATAACAAGTAACATGGTTTATAGAAACAAAAGAACTAGATTTTGATTTAACAAAAAATGGACCTTTCTTTTTTGTTCTTTTATCATGTATTGAAATATAACCAAGTCCATGAGTGCCAACTTGATTTTGAGATCGCATGAGACTATTTAACATAATTCTTATTTTAAAAAGTTTCTAAATACTTCATAAAAAAATTATTTTCCTTGGCAAGCATTAAATAATGTTTAATAGCAGAAATTAAGCATTTTCTTGTACTAGAAATGTTTTCTTCAAGAATATCAATTCTATCATTTATTTCATAATTTATTTCAATTATACGATCACAATGAAAATGTGATCAATAAATAGGTTTTTTCTCCATATTACTCAATTTATCTAAAAGAGTAGTCACTTGAGTATGCAAAGATATATTCTGAGAAAAAGCTCATCTATCTTTTTCTTTTGTTTTGCATATAGATCATTTATCTCATTAAGTTCTACATTTAATAAATAAATAATATTTGCCAATTTAGTTTTTTATCTTGTATTTTTGAACTTTATCTGAAGTAATTTCAACATGTTCAATAAGTTCAATTTTGGAAAAAGTTTAGAGATATACCCCATCACTTGCCTTTGAGTTTGCCGAATCATAGTCATCATTTTCTTCATGCTCAACTATGAAGCATTCAACTGCATGATGACATATTTCCCTCATCACTTGCCTTTGAGTTTGACAAATCACCCTAAGCAACATGATAAGACTTCTTCTTTTTGTCCTTATAGTTCTTCTACTTCTTCTTATTCTAGAGTTATGGGCATTTATTTTTCGAATGTCCTTTCTCTCCACATATGTGACATCTAGTAGACATAGATCTAATATTTTGTTAGAGGAAGAACGCATATATTTCTTACCTTTATGATGTATTTCTTCTTCTTGACTAGATGAGTCACTACAAGAAGATGGATTTGAAGCTTTTGATTTGAAATCCACACCCTTTTTCTCAATAAGCCTTTCTTCTTCTTCTATTCTATCATCTTCTTGAAGTTTCACTTCTTGTGTTTCTAAGTTCCCAATGAGTTTCTCCATCAATAAGTTTGAAAGGTCATTTAATTCTTCTATAGAAGTGACCTTATCTTTGAATTTTGATGATGGAGACCTAACCATCTAGCAGACCTAGTTTTCTTCTGATGTGGGTTTTTCTAAAGCACTCAAATCATTTATTACAATAGAAAATCTAGTATAAATTTGAGCAATAGACTCAGTCTTAGACATGTGAAATAATTCATATTTATATATCAACATAGTAATCTTTGGATGTGTAACCTATTGCGTTCCCGCATGTGTAACTGAAAGTCTTTGATGTATATCAGATGCACATTTACATGAAGATATTCTATTAAATTCACTTAGAGGTAGATAATAATATAAAATGCTTACCAATCTGACATTTAGAGTTTCCTTTCTTACCATCTCTAGATCTTATTTCTCCATCTCTATTGTCAGAGGTTTGTATGGTAAGGCAACCATTTTCCATAAGTAAAAGCTAATTCCTTGGAAGTAATATCGCATCCTTTTATTCTAATATATGTAATATGCCCCCTCAAACACAAGCGGTTGGTAGCTTATATATGATCCTTCAAGATTGAGATGGTTGAGCGTGTTGTCCCCCATCCTTCAAGACTTGGTAAGACTTGTTATGGATCCTTAAAGACCCATTGTGATACCACTTGATAGATCTATATTAGGGTGAATATATCATATATAAAAACTTATTCAATTTAAAACACAAGTAGGTTAGTTTGCAAGTTTCTTAGAAAGATAATGCATCGGAAATGTAAAGCAAGTTATATGGATAAAGAAGGAAAACCATAAGAGACACCCAATTTGGAGTGGTTCCATCAAAAGACATTTGTCCACTACCTAGCTTTCCCAATAACGGTTTTTCAACTTATATTTTGTTCCTTTTATATAACCAATACAGAATATAGAAAATCAATTGGACTTTTGTGTCTCAAGACAACCCTCCTTTTCTTTCTTAATGAAAACTTGCATGAGGGAGTAGATCACAATCAACCTCCCGCCTTGGTCGCATGTTTCTCATAAGAAGTAGCTCCAATAATGCTTCCCAAAATCCTTCTTCCCAAGAAGTTTGGATGCAATACTGTGAAGTAGATCGTAATTAGCCTCCTCCTTGGATGCAATTTTCTCACCAGAAGTAGCTCCATTACACTTCCCAACAACCTTCTTCCCAAGATGTAGTTGGAAGCAACACAACAAAGAAGATTTGATCAGCCTCCTCCTTGGATTCAACCTTCTTGCATGTAGTATCACCAAGAATGTCTCGCCCTCAAAAGGATAATCATTTTGGGGAGGCAATGTATACTCAATGATCTATAAACATGTACCAATTGAATCAAGGATGTACCAAAAAGAAATTTGATAATTTTCATAAAAGAGTGTGTAGTGTATAGACAAAAAGCCATATTTGATTACAGAACATTAAAAAGTTGTCTAATTACCAATAAAAAGAATGTTAAATCAATGATAAAAATATCCCATTAAGGGAAAGTTATTAAATGGACACTTTAAACCAATGGTAAGGAATGTTAAGTCCACCATAATATAGGGTTTCCATGAAAAACACCATTTTCTAAAGAATACTCAATATCAATACAAGGAATGTTAAGTCCTCCATGATATAGATATTTGACATAAAAATCAAAGACAAAACCAAAACCAATTTCTCAATCATTTTTACGAGAGGTTAAGTATGGAAATGATTAGAGAATCCATTAAGAACAATATGTGGTCAACAAAGATTCTCTAGACCAAATAAAGGGATGTTCAGTCCATATTGATTAAGAGAAGCCATTAACAACAAAAATGATATGGATATGTAATTTTATAATAAACAACTTTGAGCTTCCCCATAATATCATGCTCTTAAAAATTGAACTCAAAGAATTGAACCATTAAGATGGAGATATTCATTAAGAGTCAAAAACATTAATATATAACATGTAAAACCAACCATTTTATATAAGAAATAAAAAGGATATGAAAATAAATGTTGAAGAAAACCTAGAAAATCTTGTCACAGTCAGATGTTTGGTGGAATTGCATTCCAACCAAAAGGCATTCTATTGAAAAGAATTATCCGGAAAGAAACGTTTACCTTTATCAAAAAATAATAATAAAATACATATTTTAAGATATAATTTGTAGCATACCATGATTGGACACCTCTAATTAAATGATCTTAAAGAAATGATTTGACTATCCATATCACCAAGATGTTGTTTGTATGTATGCCCAAAGAGCCAATCATGTGATGATTGCAATGGCATATTACCTAAATGATTTGGTTAATAATATAAAGGCAAGTGTCCAATTAATTCTATTTGACTTACTTATAAGACATGAGGAAACTTAATGAATGTCTTTTTTTAGTCAACAAACTTAATGAATGGCTAAAGAATGACATTACTAAATGGCATATGTCTTCAAGTACGTGACTTGAACAATGAGATCATAGGATGTTAAGAATAAGTACATTCTTATTATGTCCCTCATCAAATGTCACTGTGGAAGGAATATAGACAGCAGTAACACTAAAGACTAGAGTGTGTGTTGATTGATGACAACATCTCATCAGTCATGATATATGTGATATCAAACCAAGCACATAGTTACTTGTTGTAGAATAGTGTATTAGACAAGACCCACCTTGAGAGTGACACATGCAAACCATATATGGTAGTCACATTCATCTCTCATAGTGAAGGTGGTGATTGTGGTTCTTAGACCTAAAGTCACTACACTCATCACATGTCATTTTGTATGTTTTGACATCATCCAACATAATTCTGAATAAAGGTTGCCATAAAGGTGATGATTGGATATATTGTGACATATGGGGATGATTGTGAGTGATGTAGATGGGATTTTTCCCTTCTACTGGAGTATGATATCTAGGCCACATGATAAGAGAGACTGAAAAAAGCATGCGCAAGCACATGTGAATCAATATATGATATTGAGGTCACACATATCTCAAACACTCTGCTCTAGATCAAGGAACATGGATTGAACATTGAGAGGATGGATTCCATTCCTCGAGTTCATTCTAGATATTAGAGACAAAGGAATTAGACAATCACAATAACACCTAACATAGATCGTAGGTTAAAGATGTTCTCCAACTTTCCTAATTATTTGGGTAGCAATGATGTGTGAGTAGGCACCGCTCTTTGCTTGTGATGTCATAAATTAGATATGGAAATTCACTGCCAACAATACATGGAACCTATGGGGTCACACACAAAGGATACACCTAGAAGAGGAGTTTAATCATGAATGATAATTAAATTGATTACTAAAGTGTTTAGGTATTAAATTTAAACAACATTGGTTGGAAATTGACTAACTGGATAGTTGAACCGACCATTTCAAGTGTTGAATCAATTTTTTCAGTGTGTCAGATCAATAGAACCAAGTTTGGAAATTCTAGACAGTAAACCAACCGATTCTGGAAGTGAACCGATCGGCTCAGGTCCATGAATCGAACGATTTAGGTTATGAAATGAGTGGTTTGTGTATCAATTTTATCTATTCAAGGAATTTGTGTTGACTTCATGTTGTGCATTAAATTAGATATTAATTGACAATACAATTGTGATAGGGAAGCATGACGAAATGACAAGTTCATTGGGTGGACCGATCAGCTCCCATACCAAATGGTCAACGCACTGGTGAACTGACCGTTTTGCTTGTCATGGGTTGTGAAAATTTGTGAGATTTCGATCCCTTGCACTCCCTCATAGATTGGAAACCCTGACCCTAGCCCCTCCTATAAATGAGGGGTACTAGGGGCTTCTCAAAAACAACAATTCAATTGCCTCTGACAATTGTTATCCTCTGTGGTTGTGGTAACCAATAGAGATCCCAAGAGATTCCTACCCGATAAAGGGAGGCATAAAAAGGGAGAACAATTATGGGAGAGCAAGTTGGTGACTAGTACAACAATGGGAGGGATAAATCCTTTTAGTCTGTTCTACTATAATGACAAGAGTTCTAGGCGGTCTGTGTGGACTTAAATAGAGGCGAGGAGGTTGTTGTCTGTCGCTAGGAGGACAACATCAGTCTGCTGTCTGTAGTGGAGACCATGAGCTTTTACAAATGTCATCCCAATGCAATTAGGAGAGATGTACTACTGCAACGAGTTATAGTCATTGGACTTGCTCCAGGATCGGGTATGAACTCGTTAAACCATCCTTCCCATTGCATAGTTATTGACATGATCTTGTTGTTCCAACAAATATGGATGATAACTTTTATTTTTGTTGCCTACTCTGTGACCAAATTTCCCAATAGTTGTATCAGAGCCAAATCAATTTACTCTATTTTGGGATAATAGATATGATTAGAATTTTGTTTTTCATCATTTATAAATGATATGATATATATACAATTAAAGTCCAATGATATGATATATATTACATATGATGCAAATACTTAAACTGCTTAATGTGTATATCCAATTAAAGTCCACATAGAATTCCAAAATAATATAAATGATATGATATATATACAATTTACATGCATCACCCTAAAAGTGAGTTTTGATGGTGTATGTGTAGCATGGTTATGGCCAATAACCCAAATATTTGTGTGTAGTTGGATGCTTCTTTTTATTCCTATTTTATCTAGGTTTGCATATTGAGCCTCTACCTTCTTCTTCCCAATGTAAAACTATTATTTTTTCCTATTTTTTCGCTCCTCAAATGAAACTCAAGATTTCTCATTACCATGTAATAAGTTTAATAGAAATAGTATAGTTTCTTTTCTTGCAATGATGAAGATGACAACCATCGTCAAATGAGTCGATCATTTCATGTGATAAGCTGACCAACTGGAGGACCAAGGAGGGCAGAATGCATGAAAGAGAAGCGACCGCCTAGTGGGCCCAACTAACCATTTGGAGCGTTCAGACATCTGGAGGAAAGGAGGCTAGACGACCACTTCAGACGACCAACCGACCGGCTGAGAGGCGAGCCGAACGATTCAAGGGTTGAGCCCATCAACCCATACTGGCAAGTACAAATCTACACCAACAAGAGGTTCATGCATGTGATGTTGACCTAGGTGATAGTAATTCCTTATGGATCCAAGGTTTTACAGTAGTGTGGACATAACCATCTCTAATTTTTTATATTACATGTTTTCATTGTGGGATATAGCATGTATATGTATGTACTATATATATGTGGTGATTGGATAAACTATATATATATGTATATATATGTATGTATATATTTATAGCTCCCTCAAATAAAATAGTAAGTCTTAGATGCTTTCCATAAGAAACACACATGAAAAGCTTGATCGACTAAGCATGGGCACCCCAAGGGTGGTGTGTTGTCTATCTCGTGGAAGTGTGATGGTAATAATGTGGTCCTACCAAGCGGGGTGCATTATTATCATGTTGCCTCTTGGGTCAGACTTAACTGTGTGTCCTTAATGAGATTAAGCACCAGAGGATTGCAGAAGCATAAGGAAAGAATTTGTGCATATCATCTATCCAAGAACTACATAATATGCAATTAACAAACATTGTCTACCTTAATAATTCTCTATAGATGCTGGTGTTGGCGATTAATAGTTGAATGGTTATGGATCTTGGCTCACTAGAAGGTTATACATTGCAATCTTTCAAATTGATAGGCTATCAATTTGAATAAAATAGTGGGAATGATATTTAATTAAATACCTAATAAACATCGTCAAATTTTATAAGAATCAAATCAAATCAAAATTGAGTTTTTGATAAAATTACAAATTCTTTTGTAGAATCAAATGGAAACACACAACACCTTTTCTCTGTGATCAGTCCTTGAGAAGGATAGGTTAAATGGGAATAATTTTCATGACTGGTTCAGGACACTTAGAATCATTCTCACATAGTAGAGAAAGCTCTATGTCCTGGAGACATTAGAGCCAGAAGAACCTCTTCCCAATGCTCCTAAAGCTGACAGGGATGCTTACAAGAAGCATGTTGAAGATGTCATGGATGTCAAGTGTCTGATGATGTGCTCCGTGAACTATGAGTTGCAAAGGAAGCATGAGAACATGGATGTAATTGAGATGGTCACACATCTTAAGAACATGTTCCAAGATCAGGCAAGACAGGAGAGATATGATGTCTCCAAGGCATTTTTCAAATGTAACATGGGAGAAGGAGATCCAGTGGGTCCTCATGTGCTCAAACTCATTGGGTATGTGGAGAATCTTTTAAGATTGGGATTCCCCTTAGGTCAAGAGTTGGCCACTGATGTGATTTTTTAGTCTCTACCAGAATCCTACAGTCAATTTTTCATGAATCTACAACATGAATTACTTTGAAAAACCATTGACAGAGTTACTAGGCATGTTGGGAATAATTGAGCTATAAATGAAGAACAACAAGACCAAGTGTGTTGTGATGATCAATAAGACAAAGGGAAAGTCTAAAGGCAAAGGCAAAGCTAAGAAGAGTTAAAAGCTAGTCGGATGCCCAAGTCTTCATATCATAAGGCAAAAGGAGGAGTAAAGAAGGGAGGCAAGTGTCACTACTGTCACCATGTTGGACATTGGAAAAAGAACTTCCCCCTCTACTTGGAAGAACTAAAGAAGGAGGAGAAAGAGATCTCCATTTCAAGTATAAATGTTATAATATAATTCTAAATTACTTCTTCATCACTGGTATGTGATACTAGATGTAGATCTAACATACATTGATATGCCGGATTTGACAAGAAGTAGACCTTTATGAAAGGTCAATGATGGAGTGCAGAAGCAAGAGTTGTTGAAGCTATAGAATAAATTTAGATTTTATCTTAGACCACAGGGCATGTAATAGAGTTAGTTAAACTGCTATTTCAATATGCCAATAAAAGAAAATTTTCCATGTGTCTTGTAGTGACAAGGATTATTATGAATAAAATACTTAGTGTTCTATTTCAAAGATGTGATCTTGTGAGGCAATACTACAAATATCTTATGATATTTATGTGAATGGATCTAAAGATAAATGTTTTATAGTGTAAATATATAAAATATTATAATCGATAACTCAAACAGTAAACAATCTATAGCTTTGTCATCTAAAGAACGATATAAGAAATGCATATCTAGAATTCATATTGATGTTTATCTAGACGCCTTTTTGTTATTGAATCAACAAGATACATACAAGTCTTACATATGAGAAAAATGACAAACCACCTCTTACTAGGTGTAGTGGGAGAATAAGAATTCGACATAGACATGTAAATAATGATGTACAAAGACCTTTGGAACGAATGATATAGATAGATTGTATTTAATGATAATATGATTAAATGTATTCAGTCAAATACAGATCTCTTCAAGTGTTTAAGAAGATCACACATGAAGCACACAACTTCCTTAAAGGTATTAAGATACTTTTATATGATCAAATGTTGAAATACGTTACAAGAATTGTTTGCGGACTTTTTGGAAGAGAATGTGATAGAGTATCATAATAAATCCATCTGCACCTGATGATGCATCAGAAACAAGGAATCACTTCATGATGAGTCTTGATATGATTATCATTTAATTTAATCTTCTAATTTCCTTAAAAGGAATATGCTTAACACTAAAACAACGTACCGTCCAAAATGGTTTTAATGGAAAACATATGAGATATGTTTTGTGAATGTCCTGATGTGTCCTAAGGATTGAAACTTATGCAAGAATTGTTTTTTGAAAAGGTTTAATCATATAAATGTTTGTTTCTAGGATAGCTGAGTTTCATTGGAATCTATAGGAATAAAGTAGAACTCAAAAAGTTCGAGATCAACAAAAAAAATTGAATCTAAGGAGCTACAATGTGAATTTGGAGAGTTACAAGTGGTTGTAGAATCTCAAGTTCTTAATGTAACACAAGACTCATAGATCTGGAAGAACATATGTGAGATGAAAAGATTATGAATCCTATAACTCAGATAAATTATGAGTTGGTCATAATATGATGAGCCAACAATCAGCTAAGAACTTTGAGGAACCAGATTCTAAGTAATGGCCTAATGCCATTATATCCAGAATGGAATCCATGAACATCAATAAGATATGAACTTAGTGGGGTAAGATCCAAAAGGATGTAGTTTGGGTTTCATAAGGAAGACCAAATGGATGACATAAATGATAGATTGGTTGAAAGGTTTTTCAAACTAGTTCATAGTGTTGAACACGATGAAATCCCTTTACCAATAAATGTGCTTGTTATTACAACTTGTTAAGAATATGTGATTTGGCACATAAAGTTTAAAATTACAATCCTTAAAAGGAATAATTAAGGGGATTTGTATGTGACACAGCCTAAAGGTTTTATGACCCCATTAATGCATATAAAGTCTATAAGCTACAATCTAGAGGTTGAAATAAGCATCTCAGAACTAGAATCTTTGATTTGATAAGATAGTCAAAAAATTTGACTCTAGTCATGATTTGAGACCTTAGATAGTCATGATTTATGAACCCATTTTATCATTCTATGATAACAAAAGATTTAGTGGGAGCATACATATATAAGTATTTCACATAATGACGAGGAATGACATTTCAAAACTGAGTATTGAAAACTGGCACAGAAATCACCTTCAACATGAAAGATTAGGTGAAACATCCTATGTGATAGGAATTGAGATCTATAGAGATAGTTCTAGAAATTTTCTTAACCTAAATATGAGCACATATTGGCAAAATGTTTAAAGGGTTCAACATGCATGGTTTAGTGAGAGAATCTATCCATGAAGATGTGATCAATTTCTCAAGAACCAAATGTTTCGATTCTTATGAAGAATGGAAGAGATGCCATATCCATTCACATTTGGATCTATATGAATTATAATGTACTCATCCCATCATCTTGTATGTATTGGACATGACAAGAAGCAATTAATCATAACAAATGAATGTCATTAATATTCCATGAATAGAGTCCATTAGTACTTGAGAAGCATTAAAGGATCAATCGTTGCACTATGTTGTAAAGGAAGAGTTGGATGTAAAGAGTCATCGATGCAAGCCTCTAAAATGGTAGAGAATGATCGCAACATAAAAGTGTGTGTTTAATCTTATATAAGAATTATTAATTGGAAATAGTTCCAAACTAATAGATAATTATTTTAAAATTCTACAAAATAGAAGCTAAGTATCCTTGTGTTGAGAACACATGAGAAGATGTTAGGGATGTATATTTCTCGGTCCAGACCGGTGGACCAGACCGGACTGGCTATTCGGCTCGGTCTGGTCTTGGACCGACTTGACTTTAGGTCCGGTCCTTGATCTGCTATTTATTTTAGATCCATTGATCGGTCTGGTCCGATCCAAAATCGGTAGAAACCAGTCTACACCGGTTGGACTGAATAACATAATAATGTCTTACACATATTAATAAAATCCAATATTTATGAAATATTGTGTGATTTATTAATGACTCTAGTTGTATTAGTAATGTTCTTGATATTCTTATGATAGTTTACTCTCTCAAGTTGCAAGAATTTAATTGTGTAACTTGGTTTGTGTTAACAAACTCAAATGGATTATTAATTATTTAATAATTATAATATAATTATGTATGTTTTATAATCAAGAGTCTTTATTCTGTCCAGTCTCAGTTCGGTCCCGGTCCGGTCCTCCATTTTTCCGATCCAGTCTCGGATCGGACCGATTCTTACTTGGTCTGGTCTTCATTCCATAAATGCTTTATTAACCGAGTCTCGGTCCGGTCTGGTCCAAGTCGGTCTGGTCTGGGTTTGGACCGATGTACAACCCTAGAAGATACTTTATGAATCTAGAAGTTCATATGTGTGAACTTATGGTTCCAACCATTGATGACATAGAAAAAATACAATATCAACAATGGATCTATTGGTTAGGCAAGGAATATTAGATAGCATATTACACAAATTTTATCTCATACGAGATGTTATACGGAAAAGAGATGTGAAACATACAACATACTGACTAAAGAAAATTGTTGCTAACCCATTGGATTAGCACTTGTGTATAAAAAGCATGATGTACATGTTTAGATCACTAAGAATAAGATTTTTGGATGATTGGCTCTTAGTGTAAGTGGGAGTCTACTAGTATGTATGCCTAGAGAGCCAATCATGTGATGATTGTAATGGCATATTACCTAAATTATTTGGCTAGTAATATACAATCAAGATTCCAATTCATTCCATTTCACTCAGTTACGAGATAATGAGAAAAGATAATGTATATCTAAAGAATGCCATTACTCAATGATGTATGCTTTCAAGTACGTGACTTGAATAATGAGGTCATATGGATGTTAAGAGTAAGTACATTCTTATATGTCCCTGGTAGAATGTTATTGTGGATGGCATATAGAAATCAATAATAGTAAAGATTGGAGTGTGTGTTGGTTTATGATAGAATCTCATCAGTCATGATATATGTGATATCAAACCAAGCACATTGATACTTGTTGGAGAATAGTGTATCGGACAAGACCAACCTTGAGAGTGACACATGGAAACCATACATGATGTTCATAGTCATACCTCATAATGAAGGTGGTGATTGTAGTTCTTAAACATGAAGTCACTACACTCATCACATGTTGTTTGGTATGTTTTGACATCATTCAACATGATCGTGAATAACGGTTGCCATAAAGGTGATGATTGGAATACTGTGACACATGGGGATGAGTGTGAGTGATGTATATGGGATTTGTCCCAACTACTAGAGTATGATATTCAAGCCACTTGATAAGTGAGACTGAAAAAGCATGCACATGGATATGTGAATCAAAATATGATATTGAGATCACATATATCTCAAACTATTTGCTCTAGATAATGAAACATGGATTGAACATTGAGAGGATGGTGATTACATGCCTCGAGTTAATTCCCAATATTAGAGACAAGGGAATTAGAGAATCACTATAACACCTAACATAGATCATAGGTTGGACTTGTTCTCCAACGTTTCTGATTTTTTGATAGCAATGATGTGTGACTAGGCACCGCTCTTTGCTTGTAATGTCATAAATCAGTTATGGACATCCATTGCCAACATAACATGGTACCTATGGGGACACACACAAATGATACACCTAGAAGAGGAGTTTAACCATGAATGATAATTAAATTGATTCCTAAAGTGGTTAGCTATTCAATTTAAACAACATTGGTTGAAAATTGAATGACTACATAGTTGAATCGGCCGATTCAAATGTTGAACCAATCATTTCAGTGTGTCAGGTAAATAGAACTAAGTTTGACAATTATGGACAGTGAACTGACTAGTTCAGGAACTGAACCATTCAGCTCAAGTCCATGAATTGATAGGTCCAGGTTATGAACTGAGTGGTTGGTGGATCAATTCGGTTGATTCAAGGATTTGTGTTGACATCATGTCGTGTATTAAATCAGATATTAATTGTCAATACAATTGTGATTGGGAAACATGATGAAACAACCAGTTCACTGGGTGAACCGATCAGCTTATAGGTCAACCTATCAGTTCATTGGTGAACTGACCATTTCTCTTGTCACAGATTGCAAAAATTCATGAGATTCTAGTCCCTTCCACTCCTGAACATGTTGGAAACTCTGACCCTAACCCCACTTATAAATAGAGGGGTATTCAAGACTTTCTAAAAACAACAATTCATTTTACTTTTGACAATTATTGACCTCTTTTTTTGTGGTAACCAATAGAGAGTCTGAGAAAGTCCTACTTGATAAAGGGAGGGATAGCAAGGGAGAACAATTATGGGAGAGAAAGTTGGTGACTAGTACACCAATGTGAGGGACAACTCCTTCCTATCTATTCTACTATAATGACAGGAGTTCTAGGTGGTCTGTGTGGACTTCCATAGAGGTGAGGAGGTTGTTATCTACACTAGGAGGATAACATCAATCTTCTATCTGTGGTGGAGACCCAAAGGTGTTGCAAAAACCGTCCTAGTACAACCAAGAGAGTTTCACTACTGCAATGAGTTATAGTTGTTGGACTTGCTCCAGGACTAGGTATGAACTCATTAAACCATCCTTCCTATTGCATAGTTATTGGAGTGATCTAGCAGTTCTGGGGAATTTGGATGGACAAATTTTGTTTCCACTCCCTACTCTATGCCCATATTTCCCAATTGATGCACCTCCTTTTCAAGGAACTCATTACTAAAAATCAGTGTTTAAGCATTCTTAACCCAGAAATTACTAGGATGGGTGACTAGTTGGGAAGTTTATCCTAACTTGCGTGTGAGTGAGGACAAAGAGTGTAGTTAAGGCTACTAGTAATCTATGGGGCCAGTCGTCATTTTTGAAACTCTACTAGAGTTTTGGATAGTGGGCCTAGGTGTTACAAATGGTACCGGTCATAACCCCTCTAGTAGGTTGGGCCCACATGTCCATGTGCCATGCCAACCTTGATTTTTGCAGTCCAAGATGTTGAAAAGGGTTGTCCATGGTGATGTGTCCACCATTGCACTGATATTCCATGACTGGGAGTTGGGTGTCCATGGGCCATTTTGGGTCATTATTGAAATGGGGAAATATTATGAGACCATATAGTTGAGCCTTGATGAGGATGTCAAGAGTTCAAGTGGGAGAGATTGCAACATTCTAGGATTTGAGACCTTAGATAAAATGATCTTAAAAAGAATGATTGGACTACCCATATCACCAAGGTGAACCTCCTTTTTAGGGATCTTATCATCAAAAAACTCTTTGGCTAAGCATGCCCAACCCAGAGTAGTACTAGGATGAGTGACCAGTTGGAAAGTTTATCCTAGCTTTGGTGTGAGTGAGAACAAAGCACACATTTAAGGGTAGAGTGATTTGTGGGGCCAATCAAAATTCATGACAATATACTAGACCCTTGGGTAGTGGTCCCAGGTGTTACATAATTATTTTTAACTAAAATGTAAACAAGATTAAATAGACATCCATTAAGCTCATGATCTTTCAAAAAAGCCTTATCTTAAGAAAATTTTTAGGGGCCTAACCATTTTTTTCCCTTTTCTTTTAACATAGGAAAGACAATGCATAATGTCCAAAGCTCCCACAACCATAATAAGTAACATGGTTTATAGCAACATAAGAACCAAATTTTGATTCAACAAAAATAGGACCCTTCTTTTTCTTTCGTTTATCATATTTAAAAATATAACCAAGTCCATCAATGCCAACAAGATTTTGAGAATGCAACATACTATTCAACATATATCTACTATTTTAAGAAGAAAAAAATAAAGACTACTTAAGATTTTCATTTTTTTGGCAAACATCAAAGAATCTTTAGTTGTAAAAATTAAGCATTTTCTTTTACTAGAAATTTTTTATTCAATAATATTAATTTTATCAATTAGATCATCATTTATTTTGAGTATACGATCATAATCAAAATGTGAGAAATAGATAGGTTGTCTCTCCATATTACCTAATTTATCCAAAAGAGAAGTCACTTGAATTTTCAAAGATGTATTTTGAGAAACAAGTGCATTTATCATTTTCTTTTCATTTTCATATAGATCATTTAGATCATTAAGTTCTTCATTTAAAGAATCAACATTTTTTCCATTTTATTTTTCGTTCTCTTGTATTTTTCAATTTTAACCGATGTAAGTTGAATAAGTTTAATAAGTTCAATTTTAGAAAAAGTCAAGAGATATATCTTATCATTATTACCTTGTGCATATTCATCATGGTCATCGTTTTATTCATGCTCAGCTATGAAGGATTCAACTACATGATGACATATTTCTCCATCACTTGCCTATGAGTTTGAAGAATCATCTCAAGTGGAATGCAACACCATCTTCTTCTTATCCTTAGATTTCTTCTTATTCTTATTGTTGAATTATGGGCATTTATCTTTCCAGTGTCCTTTCTCTCCACATATGTGACATATAGTAGAGACAGATATAATATTTTTTTAGAAGAAGAATGTATATATTTATCACCTTTATGATGTATTTCTTCTTCACTACTAGATGAGTCACTAGAAGAAGATGTCTTTGAAGATCTTGATTTGAAATCCACACCCTTTTTCTTAGAGTGCTTTTCTTCTTATTCTATTATAGCCTCTTCTTAAAACTTCACTTCATGTGTTTCTAAGTTCATAATGAGTTGCTCCATCAAGAATTTTGAAAGGTCTTTAGATTCTTCTATAGCAGTGCCCTTATATTTTAACTTTTATGGTAGAGACTTAAGAATCTTGTAAACATGCTCTTCTTCTAATATAAGTTTTTCCAAAGAACTCAAATTATTTATTAGACTAGAAAATCTTGCATACATTTGAGCAATATTCTCAGTCTTAGACGTACAAAATAATTTAAATTTATGTTTCAACATAGTAATCTTTGTACTCTTAACCTATGAGTTCCTTCACGTATAACTAAAAGTTTTCATCAATATATTCTATTACATTAACTAGAGAAAAATAAGATTACAAAACAAATACCGCTTTGGCATTTACAGTTGCCTTTCTTACCATTTATAGATCCCATTTGTCCTTTTCTAATGTTGGAGGATTGTATGGTATGGAAACCATTTTACACAGATCGAAGCTTATACCTTGGATGTAATATTGCATCCTTTTCCTCCAATATATGTAGTATACCCCATCAAACACTATCAGTCAACAGCTTACATACGATCCTTCAAGATTCAGATGGTTGATCATGTTGTCCCCCATCCTTTGACACCTGCAATGGCTCCTTGATGATCCTCCCCAATACCACTTGATAGATCTAGGGAGGGGGTGAATAGATCTTATATAAAAACTTATTCAGTTTAAAACACAGGGGGGTTAAATTGCAACTTTCTTAAAAAGATAATGCAATAAAATACTACTAGACACACCCAATTTTAATTGGTTTTGTCAAAAGACGTCAATCCACTTCCAAATTATTCCCAATGAGGGTTTTAAACCTACATTATATTCATTTTGTTTAACTGATATGAAATATAGAAAATCAACCATTGTGTTTTGTGGCTCAAGGCAACCCTCCTTTTCTAACTTAAGGAGAACTTGTATGAGGGAGTTAATCACAATAAACCTCCCACCTTGGTCACAACATTCTCACAAGAACTAGCTCCAATAATGCTTCCCAACAGCCTTCTTTCCAAGAATTAGTAGGAAGCAATACTATGGAGTAGATCACAATCACACTCCTCCTTAGACACAACCTTCTCACCAGAATAAGCTCCAATGCACTTCCCAATAGTCTTCTTCTTGAGAAGTAGTTGGAAGCAATACAATGGATTAGATTTTATTAGCCTCCCCGTTGAACACAACCTTATTTCAAGTAGTAGCACCAAGAAGCTTCTTAACAGCCTTCTCTCAAGAAGTAGTAAGAAGGACCAAGATCAATAATGGTGAATAATAGAGGAATAAGGAATTTACAACTCTTCAAGATATATAATATGAATCAATCTCTTCAAAGGATAGGAAAGGCTATATTTGGTGGAGTATGACACTACTTTGAAATATATTATGTGTGGTTGATGTTTCCATGGTGTGACCCCTTGTATGTTTGCTTGTGGTGGAGGATTCTTATCTCATTTGTTGAGGTATTTAACTTGTTTGTTGATCGTCATGTCTTCTTCTTCAAAATCTATTGGTTTCTATTTCCTCTTATTTCTCCTCGAATGAAACTAGAGGTTTCAACATACCATGTAATATCAAATATAAATACAACAAATTGGGGAAGACTTGATGTGATGAGGCATCTTGGGATTTAACTCCAAGGATCACTCATAGGGCTTTTCACCATGATGAAAGACAAATACAAGTTTATACACGCTGTAGATGCATACAATGAAATAGCCTTAGGTGGAAAAAAAAACCACTGTGTCTCCAAATAATTAATGTAGTATGTCCACAACTATTGTGTGTATGTTTATGGATTGCGATTGTGAATTTTGAATATAACTTTAATGATAAATATTATAAGAGTGTGGTATTTTCATATGTATATGTTCATTAACAAAACCCCTAAAATAAATGTATTAAGTTTAAGACATCTTTCATCGACCACACATTAAAACCTTGACCGACTATGTGTGAGCATGGAAAATCATGGTATTTGTCTATCATGATGAGGTGTGATATGGATATGTGGGTGTTTCGAAGAGGGGTGCATATTTTATTGTATTTCCTTCTGGTTTGTACTTAACTAGGTGATTTTGATAGGATTAAGCACCTAGAGGTATATGGATGGTTTATGACAAAGAGCTATGCAACCATCTTAGAAAGAGTTGCAATAGATGCAATTAGTGAATGTTATCTGCGTAAATAATTTAGTTGTGAGTGGTCTGCTAAAGGTGATTCATGACTTGATGGAATAGGGATCTTGACCCCCTGAAATATTGTATGATGCAATCTTATGAATTATAGGGAGGGATATTAATTTAGAATAAAATAGGGTGAACAATATTTTTGTGGGGAAACTAGAGAATTAAGTTTTATTCATTCAACTCTCTAGTGTAGGCCAAAAGATAAGTAAGATAACATCCATGGCATGTGTGAGCCATGGTGAGCTTACAGAAGTAAATGTACAAGGAATGAAGGACTACAATGTGTTTTTAGCTATGTTATCAGCCACATTGTTTAACTCCCTAGGTATGAAGAACATTAAGAGTTGGATGGGCGTGCTTGTGATGGTTCAAAATTTCCCCCAGTTGGGCTCGAGTTTGGGCCCCAGAGGGTTCTCTTGGTTGACCATCTTAACAGAAGATCTAGAGTTAAAGAATATGATAACTCTACCTCGGTTATTGGCCTTGCATATTGTTTCCTCCAAGATAATAGCATGTAGTTCTATTTCAATCATTGAGGTTGCAAAGAAGGGAGTGCCAGTTCCCATTATGTAATTTCCCAGAGAATCAACAATGTGTACTCCCCCGCCCACTTTCTTGGAGTTATGGTGGTAGGTTGCATCCACGAACACAACATGATCATAGCATGCTTGTCTTGTGAAAGTCTTCTTCATGGAGTGGTTCTGACATGAGATGACTTCCAGTAGTTTTTTAATAGACTCCATGCATTATAGGATGAAAGAAATTTCATCTTGTACTTTAGGTGTAGAGTGTTGGTGTACAAAGCTGTTTCTAAGATACCAAATCCTCCAGCAATCAATGATATATAGAATGTTGTCTTCAGCGGTAGGTGCAATGACTTCTTTTAACAATTGGTGATCAACTGTAGTAATGAAGTCTTATGAGACATTCTGCCAAGACAGATGGCTTTACCCGTATCACAGTCCCTCAAGAAGTTTAGGAGGGTTTAAGGTGTGTTATTTCACCTAGGACATAGAGGATCAACATCCAAGTGACGTCTTACCTTCTTGATATTGATAAGGTGGTCATGCTGTTGTAGTAGCCAGGTGAAAACCAACAATCTTTTAGGGATCTTCAGCTTCCAAATGGGGTTCCAATTCCCTAATGTATTGATGCTCTTCTCGCTTCGGACCCAGTCATAGGTTGTTCTTGTTGATAAAGTGTCAGAGGAGGTGTGAGGCTAGGTCCAATTATCATCCCCAACTTCATTGTAGGGTGGCAGAATGTGTTGGATGAGTGGCCATCTTTCAGGGGGGGTAAGATTGGATGGAATTTGAATCCCACTCTTCATTGGAAAGGCACGTAGAGCTGACTTTAAGGTCCTCTAGATCACCCAATATGGGAAAGGAGGGATGTAAATTGGAGATTGAGTCACCATGAATCCATCTATCAGTCCAGGTGTTAGTGGTTGCATCAGAGCTTATTATTTTGTGACAGGTAGTCAAAAGAGTGTCTATATTCCTTTTAATGAAGGCACAAACTAAGGAACATGGCTTGTTGAGTATTTGTGCATGGCGTAGGTACTTTTCCTTCATGATTCACGCCCAGGTAGTTGTGTGATTATCAAGAAATAGCCATACATTCTTGAGCATCATCGCAATAGTTTGATCATGAACATCCTTAATACCAAGGCCACCTGTATCTTTATTAGATGTGATCATTTTCTAGGAGACCATAGATAACTCCTTCTCATCTCTACCACCTAACAAGATGAAATCTTTAATGTGTCTATTTATGTCATCATAGAGAGACGGGGACAACCAAACTATTTGCATTGTGTAGGATGGGAGGCTTGCAATGTTGGTTTGGCGAGAGTTATTCTTCCTATAAGAGAAAGATGCTTCACTTCCCAACTATTCATATGGTCTTTAATTCTAATGATTATATGCTAGTGAGTGTTATTGTTTAGCCTGTGATGTAGGATGGGAACACCAAGGTAGCAACCTAGGTCCCCAGTTCTTTCAATCCCAATACATCTACAAAAGCTCCTTTTTCTATTCATGTTGTGTTTGATGAAAATAAACATCTAGACTTCGTGAAGGAGACAATATGCCCAGAGACTTTAGTGAAAGAGGAGAGAACAACCACAATAGCATCATCCTATTTTATGTCAGCCTCTGCTATGATAAAGATGTCACCGATGTATAATACATGAGTGGGAGGAGTGCAACATCTGGTGAGGATGATCAGTTTGCATGAATTTTCACTGACTTCCTAATTGATAGCTTGAGACAAGTGATCCATGCATAACACTGCTCCATGCATAACAAAAATATACAGGCTTAAGGGATTGCCCTCCCTAACACCCTTTGAAGAGTGAAAGGGTTCAAGTGGTGTCCCTTCCCAAAGGATGGAAGTGTTATCACTGGTAATGATGTCCATGATCAAACTTGTTGTAATGGTTGGGAAACCCAACTTCTGAAGAGTGTCAAAGATGAATGGCCAGTGTATATGATCAAAAACTTTAGAAAGATTGATTTTTATTATAACCCATTTTTCCCAGAAAATTTTTGTTTCATGGAATGGATCACTTCTTTAAATAGAATAATATTGTCATTGATGTGTCCACCTAGGATGAAACTGAATTGGTTGGCCACAATCCAAGAGCTTAAATATGGAATTAATTGTTCTACTAAGACCTTCAAGATAAACTTGAAAGAGGTTTCATTCAATGAGATCGGACAAAGTTCACTAGATCTCTGGGTTGCTTGGTATTCAGAATAAGAATCATGTAAGAATATGAGGGTTGGGGGTCTATGTGTCTCATGTTGAATGCCTCCTAGACTGTGAGGATAACAAAATGACCAAGCCTCTCCCAATTTGATTGAAGGAAGATATTATAGATACCATCAGGCTCTGAGGCTTTTGAAGGTGCCATCCTTTGTAGAACTTGCTTAATTTCATCACCACATGGTATTCAAGCTATGAAGTTGGTTGCTTGAAGCGAGAGCTGCTTGAAAGTGCCTACATACTCAACAATGGAAGCTTGGCTTGTGTGGACAGATATGTCAGTGTACATGATGCGATGATTTTGAGTCGCATTTATAGACTTGTTCTACTTGTGTTTTATGCATTTATTGGTCATTTTGGTGGTTAATATTGCATAATTCATTTACTTTGGTCTATGACCCTTCTAAACATCAATTCTCCCTTATTTTATCGTTTTGAGCATAAATGATTACAATAATATGTTTTATATCAGCTTATGTGGTTTTGTGTTGCAATTTTAGGAAAAATACATATCTGCAGTTGTCGATACTATCGACGACTGTCAATACCATCGACACAGCTACAGGCAGTCAGCTGCAAGGAGCAGCACAGAGTCGATACCATCGACATGGAAGTTGATGGTAGTGACATTCCATCAGGTTGCTGGCGAGAAGACAGTCGATAATATCGACCCCAGAAGATTCAGCGACGAAAAAGGACAAAACCGACGCCTAAGAGAGTCGATACCATCGACCCTCGTCGATGGTATCGAGTTAGCATCAGGCGTGACGAAGAAAAGAAAAGAAGACTTGTCGATATCACGCAGGGTCGATAGTATCGACTCACGTCGATAGTATCGACACCGTCAGATGTAAGTTTGTTTCAGATTGATCTAAATCTGACGGTTATGATATTTTTGCAACCGAACTCGGTGATTATACCTAATGACGCCGGCCGAGAGCAATCGATCACGTCATTAGCCACTGTACATGTCCCGAGAAGGTGTGGAGAGAAGAACGAAGCCCAGAAGCACGCCCCAACCGTTCCAGAAGCCGAAGAAGACGTTTTCCACCGCCGAAAGGCTACAGATCGCGCATTCCACGTCGAGGAACGCTTGGATCTTCTCCGTTCAGGGGTTTCTTTACTTATTCATGTTTTTCTCCATGTTTCCCCTTTTCTCTACCATGTTTTGCTCTGAGATGAACATGCGGGGCTAATCCCCTTTGTCTTTAGGACTGGGAGTAGCCCGGGGAAGCATTGTATGACATTTTTGTCATAGTAATTCATCATTTATCTCTTAAATCCATGGTATAATTTCGTTTTCTCACTTATATTGTTATGCGTGATCACCATAATGATAATCTAATTCCCTTAATTGCTTTGAAAGAATAATTAACGGTTGAAAAGAGACGAAATTCACATTAATTAACAAATCCCTTGAACAAGGCGATGTACGGTTAATGGTGGACACCCAGAGGTCGATTTTAATGCACCTAGTTTAGGGTATAGGTTACTACGACGGTGGAACTGACCTAGACATAGGTAGTGAATTGTACCACGACAGTGGACAATTCTGACTATAGGCCACTACCCAGATCGAGAGATGAACCTGAATTATTATATGGAAATTCATACAATGAAAACCCGCGGTGAAACCGCAATCCTAAAGATTCCCATCTGAATTGATTAAATTAAACCTTTAATCGATTGCGTTGTTTTATTTTATTTTCTTTAATTTCACAACAACTCGCAAACTCTTTCAATCGGTTTAGCTGATCGCAAACAGTTAGTAGTAGTCTACCGATAGTTCAGTGTCCCTAAGTTCGACTCGGGCCTCACAAGGGCCTATACTACATTGACGCGTACACTTACGTTCTACGCACGGTAAAAGCGTGTCTAGTTTTTGGCACCGTTGCCGGGGACACGGTAATTGTCGGCACTACGATTGCTGCAAGAGGCCATTCTAGGCCACTTTTAAATTTTTATTCTTCATAAATCATTTTAAAATTTATAGTTTATCTTGCACATTGTGTAATCGTCTAGTACGATACTGAACTGAAATTATCATTTTGTAGGTACTGTGCATGGTGCAGACGTGTAGCACCGACTACACGCAACAGGCACCAGAGGTTCCACTACCGAGACCTGATGACGAGGAAGATTACAATCAAGACCAACTACAAGATATAGATTCCGGCTCAGAACAAAAAGCCATGGCCAAAGAGCAGATGATATGGGAGAAGATAAAAGCTTCTTCTTCATCCGCTTCAAAGGGGCCAATAAAGAAGCAGGCGATCAACATTCCGACTTATAAAATTGATCCTGCATTAATCAACTTGGTCAAGTCAAATGCATTCCATGGGCTAAAGAACGAAGACCCGGTGACTCACATTAGCCAGTTTGTGGAGAACTGCGATATGATAAAAATAGACAGGTTTCCACAGGAGACACTGTACCTGAAGCTGTTTCCGAGCTCTCTGGTGGGAAATGCACGATAATGGTTGCATAATCTTGACGATGAGTATGTGGAATCATGGAATCACATGGTGGAAGTGTTCTTTGAAAGGTTCTTTCCACCCGAGAAGACAAATGATATGATCAGAAAAATTCATAACTTTAGTCAGAAAGCAGGAGAAACTTATTCGGAGACCTGGAAGCATTTTTAGATTATGCTGCGGAGGTGCCCACACCATGTTTTGGACAAGGAGAAACAAGTTAAAATCTTCTACTTTGCTCTTTCCGAACATGATAGAAGTAATCAGGATTCAGCAGGTTCAGGGTTCTTCCTAAACAACAAAGGTACGAGGTGTTGGGAGATTCTGAAAAATATGGCAAAGAAGCAATCTTGGGGCGACAGGGATGCACCAGAACAAGTGAAAGTTGTAGGTGAGTCCAGGGACATCAAGGAGGTGAATGATAAATTAGACCTTTTAGCCAAGAAATTGCTTGCCAAAGAAGATGCAGAATCCGATGAGGAAGCCCAGGTAAAATTTATGCAACAACAGGGCTATAGAAACAATGATTATGCTTGGAGGAAGGATAAGAAATTCTCATGGAAGGATCCAAACAACTTCCTACAAGATCCAGATGCAAAGCCACAACCAAGGGTTGAAGACAAAAGCACTGAGTTGCTTAGTGAAGTGGTGCAGCAAAATCAGGAGATGATGAGCATGTTTAGTAAGCAGTTGCAGTCCCAAGGTGAGATCTTGACTAAGTTTGGGCATACATTGCAAAGTCATGGAGCACAGATGAGGGCATTAGAGATGACTGTGACCCACATTTCCAATGAAGTGGCGGCCATGAAGCATTCCATCCAACAAAGACAGGCTGGGAATGCAGAGGTTGTTCAAGCACATCATCAAGTAAAGTACATATCTGTGATTAAGGAGGCAGATTCCCCAGTGGTAGAGGTCCAGGACAAAAGCAAAATGATTTTTGATACGGAGGCTACACCAAAAATATCATATCCTCGCAGTCATTATGGACTACCAGGCGGATATTGTCCATTCAGAAAAACCCGTCAGGAGCACATCACGTTCGTACCTAGGCAAGAAGAGCAGGTGAAGGTCATGTGTCATGGTGAAGCTGTTGTCACTAAGAGAGAAGAGTCGTCACAAGTAACAACCGCTGAAAATGATGTACCAAAGTCTACGCCAGAGGGTGACATTGAAGCAAGCTTAGGGGAGGAGACCCCTAAAGTTCCATATGTGCCACCACACAAGCGAGCAAAGGACCCAAACGAGCCTTTCCCGGATAGTCTGAGGCCGAAGAAAGAGCATAGGCACTACAAGAAGTTCTTGGAGATGTTTCGGAAGCTCCACATTAACATCCCCCTAGTGGAGGCGATAGAGAAAATTCCTTCATATGGAAGATTCATGAAAGACATCATCAACAAGAAACAACGGATCAAAGATACAGATGTTGTGTGTGTTGATGAAAAGGTGAGTTCTATAATCCAAGGATGGCTACCAAGGAAGAGGAAAGATCCAGGATGTTTCTACATCCCATGTTCCATAGGCGGTCAACATTTTCCACAAGCACATTGTGATTCAGGCGCTAGCATTAATCTGATGCCACTATCCACATTTTAAAAGCTTGGGTTGAAGAAATTAAAGAAATATGTTGTTGCTATTGAGTTGGCCAATGGGTCCATTGTGAAGCCATACGGGGTGTGTGAGGATGTACTTGTCAAACTAGATAGGTTTATCTTTCTAGTGGATTTCATTATTATGGATATGCTGCAACTCAAAGGTTGTGAAATGCTCTTAGGAAGGCTGTTTCAAGCGACAAACGATGTTGTCACTGCCATTGGGAGAGGTACTTTGACCTTGGAGATTGGCCAGGATCGAGTTGAGTTCAAACTGCTGCATGATCCCATGGGCACACTCTCCAAAGCTCTAAAGTGATGAAGCTTGATTTCGTCTAGCCAAGACGTTAAATAAGGGCGCTTGTTGGGAGGCAACCCAACCATCGGTAGCTTCGTTTAGTTTCTTTCACGTTGGTACTTTGGTTTGATTTGATTTTGTTTTTAGTGTAAAAATGATACCTTGATTTTTTGTTCAATGTGCAGGACTGAGGCAGAGTCGATACCATCGACCCTTCTGCTGATGGTATCGAGACGGGTACAGGTTGGTGACTGCAAAAATCTCCCTGCGTCGATACTATCGACGGCCTCGTCGATAGTATCGACATACCATCAGGTTGCTCGCCAAAATGAGGTCGATAGTATCGACACAGGCGTCGATACTCATGAGATCTCTGGAGATATTCAAACGAAAATTGTCTCAGTGAAGTCGATACCATCGACGGGCCTGTCAATGGTATCGACCCAGTTACAGGCAGAAAGCGGCGGCCGGGCCTCACGAGGGTGTTTGCCCTAAAAAGAGTCAATACTATCGACTTAAACCCAGAGGTCGATTTTAATGCACCTAGTTTAGGGTATAGGTTACTACGACGGTGGAAATGACCTAGACATAGGTAGTGAATTGTACCACGACAGTGGGCAGTTCTGACTACAGGACACTACCCGGATTGAGAGATGAACCTAAATTATTATATGGAAATTCATACAATGAAAACCCGTGGTGAAACCGCAGTCCTAAAGATTCCCATATGAATTGATTAAATTAAACCTTTAATCGATTGCTTTATTTTATTTTATTTTCTTTAATTTCACAACAACTCTCAAACTCTTTCAATCAGTTTAGCTGATCGCAAACAGTTAGTAGTAGTCTACCGATAGTTCAATGTCCTTGAGTTCGACTCGGGCCTCACAAGGGCCTATACTACATTGACGCGTACACTTGCGCTCTACGCACGGTAAAAGCGTGTCAGGACATGAGGTTCTTAAAGTAGGTTTGAATGAGATCTTTCAATTTAGGTTGAGTTTCAACCCAAGTACCATCATCATTTCACAAATGGTTGATCTTGATGTGGGGTTGTTTGGCTTTGACGCATGCGTGAAGGAAGCCAGTGTTGTTGTCTCCGAACTGTAATCGGTTGATATGTGCCTTCTACTGCCAATCCATCTCTTTGCATAGCAACATGTTGTTATATTGTTCTTGCAAAGAAATGGAAAATAAGTCATTAGAGGAACTAAGATTCCTACTACTGATTACTTGGCATTGATCAATGTGGACTAGAATCTTGGATTTTTATTTCTTCCTCTTCCTGTTGTTGTTTCTTTCCCATTCTAGAGTTGCTTTATGAAATGAGGGGAGGGCGTCTAGGAACGGGTGTGAGTCTTCCCACTGAAGCAACAACATTTGGTGGAAGTCTGGTAGAAGTGCCCAACTAGCCTTTATACAAAAGACTTGTGACTTGGCATCAGCTGACAGACTGCTTGAAAGGAGGATTGGTTTGTGGTCAGAATGGAGGCATGAAATCACTATTGTGCACATACCACCTTCAACGGTGAGCCACTCATCATTGGTGATACCATGATCCAACTTCTTTAGCATATGTTTACATATGAAGGTGTAAAAGTGCTTACTAGTATGCACTTCAGTAAGGCATGTATTCAGAAGTAGGCAGTTGCAAAGGGAACTATTCTGGCGGTCAAAATGATGGCCTCCTTTATTCTCTAAGATATATAGAATTGTATTATAGTCGCCAACTACTTCCCAACCACCATCAATGAGATTGGCAATCTCTCCTAATCTCACCCAAAAAAGGTGTCTCTTTTGAGGAAGTGCGTTTCCATAGACAAAAGTAATGTCCCATGTTTTGTTTATTTTACAGTGGTCAACTGACAATGGTTGATTTTTACTTCTAGATATTAGTGGTCTTTGTCCCATAGGATCCAGATACCCCAAAAAATCCCAAGGTCTCAACACAGTGAGAAGATGAGAAGCCTAGCTTCTTAATGATAGAATCTACAGACTGGATGCTACATCCTTTTTCAATAAGAGTCAAGACATGGAGGCGGTGGTTATGTTTGTATTCCTTGAGTATATGAATTTTATCCTTGGAACAGGATCCTTGGATGCACCAAAAGAGTATGTTAATAATTGGTTAGTAGAGAGATTTGGGCACAACCTTTACTGGAAGGCAGCCTGCAGGACAAGGGCCTTGTCCCATCTTCAATCACTGGATGCTCAATGTATAGGTTTGTTGCAAAGTCAATAATTTCCATGTCTAGGTTTTGGTCCTCTAAGGAGAGATTCTTCTTTGCATGGCCAGAGTTGAGGTTGACCACCGATTGAGAAAGCTTCCCTTTTTTCCTTCTCTACTAGGGATGATTACAACATTCTGGTAGACCACTTTCCTATTACACAAGATGACCCCTCCCTTGCCACCCGAGTCTCCCGATTTGAATTTATAAGGCAAAATGTTTGAATCAAGTTGTCTTTTTGACCCATCGAAGAGGAAGGCCTTACTATTTTTAGGGATAAGGTTGCGTCCTTTAGAGGTTTCATCGGCGACTAGTATGACAACAATGTCTTTCTATGTATTAGTCTTATCTCCTTGGTTGGGTTCACTTGGTTTAAATGGAGCCTTTCCTATTGGGGGGTGTTCTTATTCTTGTTCTTTCTTAGGAACACTATCTCCCAATCACAATCATCTGATTGGGTCTCTACATTGATGTTCGGGTTGAAGGTAGAGGGTGCCTTCGGGGCATCTACAATAGACATTGACACCTTGTCTCCTTTACTTTCTATATGGTGCTCTTTTTGTTGTGTGGTTCGCCACATTGGTTTAGGAGCATGTATTTCTTCCATGTATGTGATGGTTTCCCTAAGATCCAGAGCATTAGAGGTGGATGTTTTAGTTGGGACAAACAGATTCACAAAGCTACAATCTTTGTCGACATGACCCAATCTACCACACCGAAGGCACACTATGGGAAGGTTTTCATATTCAAACCTATAGTGTTCCCCATTTTAGAAGATTACATGTAGAAGGGGTTTTTTGGTGTCTACTTCGACAGCAATGCATGCGAACTAGCCCCATTCACATGTTATCATTGTAGTATCAATCTTGACGGTCTTTCCAAAAAGGTTACCGATGCTAGCTAAAAGTTGATTCTGATAAAGGAACACCAGTAGATCCACCACCCTTAACTAGACCAGAAGTTTACATGGTATTGAATCTGATGGCCTAAAGCTAGAAGACCATGACTGGATGGCCACATAGTTGTTGAATATGGTCCAGGGACCTCCAGTCATGGCTTTGATGAAGTCATCTTCATTGGCTAGTTGGATGATGTACTACCCAAGGTCCAGGTCGACAACACAGAAGTTGTCAGATGGGAACCAGGGAATTGTAAGGATGTTTACTAGGGTTTGAAACCTTATGTTACCCCTGATCAGTTTTATAAGTACCGCATATTTCTAGGGTTCTAGCAATGGTGGAAGCAAGGTAGGATTCACAGTGACTGCTGGAGTGTGCCACTACAATCAATCTTGATGTCCTCTACTCTAAGGGTGTGTGGGAATACTACCTTGATGGTTTCTTCCACTTTGCATCCTTTCATTGCATCCATGTAGGATCAATCATGCCCTTTGTTGGGCTTGTTATCAGTACTCTAGCCCCAGTATTCAGGGTTGCTTGAGTCGGGGGGTCATTTGATGAGTCATCCATGTACGACTCACTGTGGGCCCCATCCTCCTCCTCTTCTATCATGGTCGTGACTGCCTCCGCGCCCAAACCCTATGCACTCCATAGTGAACAATATTTAATTAAAGACTAAATTAATAGTCATTAATTTTTCAAGTAACAATATAAACCTTGTAAACATTTCTTATAGATTAATTGACAAACAACAACAACTTTTCACTATGATTGTTCCTTGAGAAGGAAAACATTATCATATATAATTTCTATGGGTGGTTTAAGACTCTAAAATTTGTTCTACACATGTGTGTAAGATTTATGTCTTGCATGTACCAATACCATATGAACTAGCTCATAATGTGCCTTGGTCCAAAAGGGAATCTTATCATAATAATTCAAATGATGCCTCTGTAAATCATGAGCTTCAGAAACAACATGTGAACAACAAGTTCTCGAGATGGTAACCCATCTTAGGATTATGTACAAAAAATAAGAAAAGTAGGAGAGGTTTTATATCTCAAAGGCACTGTTTAAGTGAAATATGGTAGAAGGTGAACCTCTTGTGACATGTTTGCACAAGGTAATTAGTTGTTTGAAATGTTTGGAGAGACTTGGATTTCTTTTAGGATAAGAGTTGCCCAAGTATTTGATCCTACGTCATTGTCAAAATCATAGTCTATTTTTCGTGAATTACAACATGAACATTTTTGTCATTTTTTTTCAAATCTACTTGGTATGTTGAGAACAATTGAGTGGAAAATGAAGAAATACAAGACTAAATCCGTATTATAGTCAACAAATTTAAAGCAAAGCCCATGGGAAAAGGTAAAGGAAATGGCAAGAAAAGTTCTAAGATGTGCCAAAATTCTAGGTCTTCTACACTTAAGGAAAAAAGAGGAGTAGGTAAATAAGGGAATTGTTACCATTGCCACTAGGCTAGATATTCAAAGAGACATTGTTCTCTCTATATTGAGAAACCAAAGAAAAATAAGCATGGTATATAGATTTTAGTTTAGATATATATGTTATAGAGATACAAGCATGGAATATAAATTTCCAGTTTAGGTATATATGTTATAGAGATAAATGTATCTACTTATTCAACACAGGTATTGCATATTGGATGTGGATCTTGTATAGCTTCAAATATTCAGAGTCTAAAAAGAAGTAGACCTTTGAGGAAGGGAGAGGTGTAACTACACACTACAAATAGAGCATGAGTTACTGCCACTATTCTAGGAAACTATTATTTATTTATGTCTAGCAGGCTTATAATAGAGTTAGGGAACCACTATTATGAACTTTCATAATAAGAACATCATTTCCATTTCATGGTTGGAAAATAATGTTTTTGAATTTCATAAAAAGAATGGTCTATATTCTATTTATAAATATGAGATCTTTGATGATGGTGCCCCTATGTCTTGTAGTGTTTATTTGTTCGATCATGAGAAAGACATATACAATATAAACACTAAGAAGCTTCAAATACATGACTCAAATATCATAATCTATGTCATTTTCATGTAGGTCACATAAATGAGAAGCACATATCTATATTACATAATGATGGATATCTAGACTCATTTGATTTTTAATCAGTAAAAACATGTAGATATTTTTGTGAGACAAGAAGACAAAAGAACCGTTTACTAGTAATTCTAAGAGGGTAACTAACCTTTCAGGACTCATACATATGGATGTATGTGGACCTTTTAGAACAAATGTAAAAGGTGGGTATCAATACTTCATCTTAGTTATTGATGATTCTAGAACACATGTCTTTGTGCATCTAAAGAAACACAAGTTATAACTCATTGAATATTTCAAGAAAGTCTTGAATGAAATACATAATCAACTTGGCTAGAATATTAAACCAGTTCAATAAAAATGAGGAGGGGAATACTTAAGCCAAGTGTTTGAGTCACATATGAGAAATTTTGGTACTGTATAACAATGGACTCAACATGGAACACCACAACATAATGGTTATAGATAGAAGGAATCATACTGTTTTTGACATGGTATGATCACCATTGAGTTTTTTCGTTCTTCCTAATTCCATTTGAGGATATGCCTTAGAATTATGAGGAGTTTTATTATTATCCTACATCCATTTAGAGGATATGCTTCAGAAAAAATAAACAAACTTAACAATGTAACTTCTAACTCGGTTCCAAAGACATCATATGAATTATGGATTGGGAGATTACCAAGATGTCTCTTAGAAATTAGGATGAAATAATTATGTCAATAAATAATTTTCTAAAAAGATTGGACCCACATCACACAAATGTCATTTTGTTGGATAACCTAATGAAACCAGGGGATACGACTTCTATGTTCCATGTGGAAAGAAAGTGTTTGTTGTCAGGACTGTTGTATTTTTCAAATAAGATTTTTATTTCTTCAACCAGTGAGAGGAAGATATAAATCAAAGATTTTCATGATCAATAACATGACATTGAACTAATGGAGATAGATGATTAATAATAGGAACCATAAGTTGTTGTTGAAGCTCAAGCTCTTAGTAGCACAAGAACCTCAAAGGTCTAGTAAGGCAGCTCTTGAGCCAGAGATAATTAGATTTTTTGTGACTCAACAAGATGATGTGTTGGTCATGGATGATGATGAACCAAAAATATACAATGAGGCTATTGAAGGACCATATTTTGATAAATGGATTGAAGCCATAAGATCTGAGATTGAATACCATAAGGTACAACCTTAGTGAATCCACCTAAAAGGGAAAATTTTGTATGGTCCAAATAGGTCTTCACAATAAGACCAACATAGATGGCAATGTAAAACCCTAAAAAGGACAATTGGTTGATAAAAGTTCCAATCAAGTTCAAGGTTTTGACTACAATGGATCTCTTTCACCTATTTCCATGCCTAAATTCATCAAGATCATGCTTTTCATTGCATCTTATCTAACTATGAGATCTAGAATATGGACGTTTGAACTACATTTGGGAATCTACTTGAGGATGTGTACATGAAACAACCCAAATGTTTTATCTCTCCATATGAATTTAGAAAGGTTACAAGCTACAAAGTTCTATCTATGATTTGAACCAAGCATCTTGATGCTAAAATCTTTGTTTTGATGAGTCAATCATAGAACAAAATGAAGATGAACCTTGTGTTTACAAGGAGGTTGGTGGGAGAAAAATGTATTCCCTAGTATTCCTTATTTTGTATGTACATGATATGCTACTGGAAGGAAATGTAATCCCTACTTTGTAGTTGGTTAAGACTTAGTTGGCAAATACCTTCTCTATGAAGGATGTAGGAGAAGGATTTTATATTCTAGGAATTCAGATCCATAAATATAATTCTAAACGGCTTCTTGGTCAAAGTCGATCCACATACATTGACAAATTTCTCGAAAGGTTCAGTGAAAGAGTCTAATAGAGGAAACTTACCTATGCCTCATAGATTTAGTCTCTCTATATCTCAATGTCCCATTTCTTCAAATGAGAGGACACACATGAGTAAGGTTCATATGACACTACAAGTGGATCTATCATGAATGTGATGTTATGTACAGATCCTACTTCTTGCATGCCTTAATAATTATGATCATATACTAATAAAGTCTATGTGAAGGTCATTATACATCCATAAAGAACATAGGTAAGTAGTTGTGAAATACTAAGGAGAATGATCCTATAAATAGAGGTGAGGAAGAGCTTGTTGTGAAGGATTACACTGACCCAAGCTTCCAGATTGACAAGGGTGATCATCAATCACAATAAGGTGTTTTATGCTACCTCAATGGCAGAGTTGTAAATAGGAGAAGTGCCAATTAAGAGACACTAAATGATTGTGTAGTAGAGGCTAACAATATTCTTACATCTAATACAAAAAAAGAAGTTGTATGGTTCAAGAAGTTTGTTGTGAACATGGGGGGGTTCAAAAAAATGATGGTGTTGTACAGATATGCAGTGAAATATTAGTAAGCCATTTCATAAGACCAACAACCTAGATTGTATCAAAATTCCATGCACATACTATGGTGTTATCATATCATACGATATATAGTACATAGAAGATATGAAGATTTGCATAGTGCCAACTAAAAGCAATGCTACCGGCCCTCATATGAAAGAACTTTCACAATAGAAGCATGTTGTTCATGTTGGAATTAAATTTGTGAGTGAATGGGTATGGTTCAATTGGAAGACTATAGGCTGTATGCTCAGGGATACAATCATAGGATGATTATAATGGGATACATTGTGCTTGATTGTATTTATATAAAAATAATTTATACTTGTTATGTTTGCTTCAATATGAGATAAAGATCAAACATAATGATGTCTTGAAAATATGTTACACAATGACATATGACTTTGGGTTGAGGACCCAAACATGAGATTGTGTGTATGTTAAGAGTATTCATTATAGTCTAGTGTCCCTATATTGATATTATTGTGGATATTTCTATAATCTATACTACTATAAAAAGAGCGAGTTTGATGTTGCGTTCTCCTTTATTCACTCTCTTCTCTCCTTTTTTCAAGGAATTTTTCTCCTACAAATATTTATTCCCACACTCTCCTATTAACTTTTATTATCTTTAATTCTATATTTCTCTCTCCATCCCATGGAAACGGTTCCTTGATTCTTTCCTTTCAAACAACCAACACAAATATCTTTTACCGTAGGGACCCTTTCACAGACGAGTCATCTCCCCTCACATTTCCAACAAATTTTATATGTCACATGCATGTGCACGTGTGCGTTCACTAGTAATAATATATAAGGATACTATGTGTGTTGATTGATGACTAAATGATATTTAATATCAAATCAAACACATAGATACTTCTTAATACCAAGTGGACTGGACAAACCCACCTTGAGTATGGTACATGGAATTCATAATTGACATATAGAATTATACCACAATGTAAAAATGGTGATTGTGGTACTTATACCTAAATTCACTACAACAATTACATGTTGTTCAACACTAGTCAACATAACTTTGAATAAGGGTTTCTATTTAAGTAGTGCTTGGGTGCATTGTGACACATGTTGACTATTGTATGTGGCATTGATATTTTTTCCCTCTTATTGGAGTAATATCTTGGTAACTTGATGATTGAGACTATGAAGTTCATGATCATGCTCATATAAATCAATATTTTATACGATTCTCACATGTTTCTGAAATAGTCTACTCTTCATCAAGCAATAAAAATTGAACATTACAAGGATGATGATTCCATGCATCAGCTTCAGTCTAGAATCAAAGAGAAAGGTGTAACATGTTCATTATAAAACTATTCATGTTATAAGGATGAAGTTGTTCTCCAACTTATCTAATTACTTCAATGACAATGAGTTATAAGGCATGGCTGATTGTTTGTGAAGTCATAATATTATTACAGACATCACTACCAATGTAATGTGGAGCCAATAATGTCACACTCATAGTATGCATAGGGAAGAGGAGAATAATCATGGATACAATTTAAACTATTTACTAAAAGGATTAGGTAATCAATTATAACATCATAAAATACTTACAAGCCATATAATAGACTACATAGTCTAAGAAATTGACTGAAGAACTCATCCTAGAAAACTGACTTGGACATTTAGTTGATTGAATTCAAGATCAGTCTTATGGATTGAATGGAAGTATGGTTGACCTACTTGACAAGATTAGTTGATTGATTGGTTTTTATAGAATATTCAAAGTTGTCCAGTAGATCGATCTGACTATCTAGTCAATCAATCGTACAATATTAGTTGATCAAATAGACAATATTAGTTGATCTACTACTCATTTCTAGAATCTCCTAACATTCTCTAGTTGAATGGACAATCGATCGATTGACTGTCCACAAACCATAGGCTTAAACTTAGCCACTTTATTTTTCATTTCTCAATTGATTTAGAACACCTATCCTCTTCCCTGCCCTATTTAAAGAGATATTATAGCCATGGTTTTGGTAACATGCTTTGACATGTGAACCCTATTGTTGTTACCCCAACAAAGAGATAGTTTGTGATGATATCACATTTGTAAGAGAAAAACTACTCCTCAATGGTTCATGAAGCATGAAAAGTTCCCCCCGCCATCCTCGTGGTTCCCCCGCCATCCGTATGGACTACGTAGAGACACAACCATTGCATGACTACATCAAAGGGACGTCGTAGACCACTAATTGTGCACCATTCCAAGTGATACACACTTACACATGAGGAACATCATGAGAATTTCTCCACATTAAGGTATACTGCATGCCCTTCCTTTCTCATACACAATTATCAGAAAAAATTTCTCATGGGAAATGAAAGATGTTTCTTTCTTCTACTACATTTTATCACTCTATATCACAATAATGACAAGCTATATGATCCAATAGTGAAGAATTCAATAAAACAACCATAAGTGAAATCCCAATTATTAATATACCATGAAAAATATCATGTTTGGGGTGCATGGAAGGTTATGTGTAACATCCCAAGATTTGAGGCCTCGGAGAAAATGATCTTATAAGGAATGATTGGACTACCCATATCACCAAGGTGCACCTCCTTTTCAGGAAGCCCATCACTAAGAACTCCATAGTTAAGCGTGCATGGCTTGGAGTAGTACTAGGATGGGCGACCACTCAGGAAGTTGATCATGGCTTGTGCATGAGTGTGGACAAAGTGCCTTATTAAGGCTAGTGGTGGTCTGTGGGGCCAATTGTCATTCCTAAAACTCCACTAGAGCCTAGGGTAGTGGGACCGGGTGTTTGTAAATGGTATCAGAGCCAAAATCCCTCTAGTAGGTGGGGCCCAGACATGCATGGCATGCTAGTCTTTGACTCGTGCAGTCCAGGCATGTTGGAAAGGGTTGTCCATGGTGATGTAACCACCCTTAACCTGGTTTTCTGTGATCGGGAGTTGGATGTCCATGAGCCATTATGGGTCAGCATTGAAATGGGGCAATATTGTGAGGCTATATAGTTGAGCCTTGACGAGGACGTCAAGAGTCTAAGTGGGGGAGATTATAACATCCCAGGAATTGAGACCTCAGATAAAATGATCTTATAAGGAATGATTGCACTACCCATATCACCAAGGTGCACCTCCTTTTCAGGAAGCCCATCACTAAAAACTCCATAGTTAAGTGTGCTTGGCTTGGAGTAGCATTAGGATGGGTGACTAGTCGGAAAGTTGATCGTGTCTTGCACGTGAGTGTGGACAAAGCGCCTTGTTAAGGCTAGTGATGGTCTGTGGGGTCAGTCATCATTCTTGAAACTCCACTAGATCCTAGGGCAGTGGGCCCGAGTAGTACTAGGATGGGTGACCAGTCGGGAAGTTGACCCTAGCTTGTGTGTGAGTGTGGACAAAGAACCTTGTTAAGGCTAGTGGTGGTCTGTGGGGCCAGTCATCATTCCTGAAACTCCACTAGAGCCTTATGTGCCTTAAGCTCTAGATGCTCAAGTCTAATATGAAAATAATTCCCTTATGATGTTTCTCATGGATTTTTCAGACTCCTACTTCTTCATTTGGTAAGAGAGTAAAAGGAAAATAAGAAGAAACCATGAATAGTGTTTGTAGTAGTAATTGTTGTTGTCATTTTTATATGATGAGTGTATGAAGAGAATGTGTAACAAATATAGAGGAAAGAAAATTAAAGGAAAAAAGTAAGATATAAATATCACTCTAAGTTTTATCATGACTTGAGCACTATCACTTTTATTTAAATGTTTTCTACAACTAGATACATTCCATCTAATAATTATCCATACTAGGGATCTCTATTTTGGTTCTATTATTTGTAATATTTTATGCTATTAAGATTTTTTATTTAAAATGAGATCAAAACTTGAAAAGAATGCATTTTTCACCTTTTATGTTATGAAGATAATATTTATTTATAAATTACAAAAAATACATATCCCATCATGTAAATGGAGATACAGTTAATTGTTCATCAAAAGTCATATCGAACTTTACCTATATGACCACATCTTGACATATGTTTTTTTAGTTTGTTAATTACAAATTTAGATTAAGAAATTTATTGATTCCATTATGTTAGTTGAAGATGAACTCATTGAAATGGAATGCTTGTTTGTATTTTGAATTTCATCATTCTTTCAGTGTTGCTTATTGGTGTTAATTACTTTAATTTGAGACATTTTACATGTAGCTTTTTGTTATTTTTAGGAAGTTCAAAACATGAGTGAGTGGCATGATGTATGACCGGGTTTGTTCAAAAGGATAAGAGAAACAAAGGATCCATCACCACGTTTATTATAAAAAGGAGGAAAATCATAAGAAGATCCATGAGTATAAGGAAGGTGGATGATTAATACATGAAGGTCATAATAAAGAAAGTGTAAGGTAGTGGGTTATACATGGGAAAGGTGTTAAGCACCCCCACGATGCTCGAACTTAGTATCTATAACACTAAATAGATTATGTTTTATAAAAATTATGCTTTAGTGGACAAAACATAAACATAAAGGAAAATAAACAAGCATGCATGATTATATAATTAAAGATATAAATTATCACAATGATAATATAATATGATTGTCATTCCCTGATGATTGTATTATCACACCACTTTGGGATTGGAAAAAGGAGGGGGAAGTAATTACATTATTGCTAGACCCAATCTACCTCTCTTGGATGAGGTAGGAATAGAAAGAGGATTATGGTCCTCCTTTTTATACCAAGAGATGCAGATTGGATCCCCAAAATAAGTCCATTTTAGGTCTATGCAGGTTACAAGTGAAGGATCTAGGTGTTGGGAGGGTGGATAGTTATCAAATTGAGAGGAGAAGGTGTCAATGTTGGCTCTTGGGTGGGTAATATATATGAATAGGTTGAACAAGTTAGAAATCATGCAAAGGATATTTAAGCAGATAGATAATATCTAACTCTTTAAGTGGTAACCAAGACGCTTAATAGAGGTAAGGGTTAGGGTCTAACTTAACCTATAAGTAAGTGAAGAAGAGTTTGGAAAACCAGGGATGCACCTTTTGTAGGATTCTAGGTTTGTTGAAATGATATTTGGTTGACCGAATAAAGTTGGGAAGGTGGGTGTGTGTGCCTGGTGCGTGCCCTTCCTTTCAGTAATCTAGGGGAACTTCCAACAATGCTTTTTTGACTAGATAAAGACAAGTAAATGTGGACTGTATCCCTGATGCATGGCCCACTTTCTATATCTTTTGGGGTTTGGAGTAGGTGGGTTATTATTTGTTCATTATACAATCATACTCGTGAAAGTGGAGTGTATCCCATGTTTACACCTATCCTTGTTCTTTATGAAAGTCCATCTGAATGATATGGAATACACACCTAGGCATGATTAGGATAAATAGAGTGCAAGTATGGGGTTCACCGTATTAGTTTTAGGTTGGTATCTCATTGTGGGTGATGGAAAATGATGTATGCATGAAGTATTCTATCAAAAATAAAAACAATGCAACTCCTTATCCCCCACAATAGTTCATCTCACATGTAGTATAGTGTTGATCACATTGATAGAGAGCCAGAGCTATTTAATTTGGAATTATTATAAGCATACAATCTTATTGAGAAAGTTTGATTGGTTGATAAAGTCCTAAACTAAGTCAGGAATGTCATATGTTATCCTTAAAATAACCAATTAAACAAATGTATTTAGTAGTTATGCACTTATTAACCAAAAGATGAACATTGACAACAATTAGATTTAATTATCTCTCTCTTGTCTTATTCTCACACTACATTACTATTTAATATTTTCACTTATTAATCACTTAGTTGAATGGATTATTCACCTCACAACTCATAAGCATATCACAAGATATTTAACTCTCTTGGATCTCTTCAAAGAGAATCACGAATACCCCTTTATTGAACAAATAAGGAGAATATAACATGCAAGAAACCTCATTTACATTCACAAAATAGAAATTAAAGATCTAATTACCCTCCACATAACTAATATCTATCTTAAGCTATACATTTGGAGACATTAAAAACATATGCCTCCGATTCTCATAAACAATTAGCAACAGTTAGAGAAAAAAGAGAGAAAATTCGTAATATTACGAAATTTTGTTCATTACATGACTAATATCTGCCATTTAGGCACCAAATATAGAGAAATCTACTCCATAGTGGTAGTACTACAAAAACTTAGTTAAAAATCAAGAAATTGATAACTTTCATTTAGTATATAGAAGAAAACACACAGGGAGAAGGTGAGGAATGAGATACAAGAATTGTAGAGGGTTATCTCTACATTGAGTTGCACATAAAGATTTCTAAGCTTGAGGAGAGAGAAACCATCCTTGAAAGCCTCATCCATCTTCCTTTTAGCCTTTTTTCGAGTTGTGTCACCTCTAAAGTTGTTTTTCCTCATTTCTCTGAACATTGGAGACCAAATGAAAGATGTAATGAGTAGTTGTCCTCCTTCTATTGATATTTTTTCCACTTATATACAAGTGCACATCCTGGATGAGTTTTGTTTATGTTGTGCACCCCAAAAGTTTATAAATTTCTGGCTCAAAGGTACTTAACACGTCATGCATGAGGAAATGTATGCCATGCTTTAGGTCATGGGGAATGGTTACTAATAAGATTGCATGGTGTGTCACAGATCAGGAATGTCATGCATGGTGATGATCATCAAAGGAGAGTCTACTGATGAGGTGCACAACATGCTTGCAATGTTCACATCATGCAAATTAAAGTTGCGCTATCATTATCTTTTGGGATCATGCAATTCATGCATGTGAGAGTGCACATCATGATAACAACAAGGAGAACTCAAAGAAGGCTCATGGATGAGTGAACGTCGTGCATCTAAGGATACACATCATTCTTCTACACATCAAGGTTTGACCCTATGGTGATGAGGGGTTGGATTGGTATTAGATGAATCATACTTCATAATATTCTCCTGTATTTACCTCGAAGTAGTCTAGATCACAACAAAAGTATAATTAACCTATTTAAGAAAATAAAAGATAATTATGTAGTCAAAAATGAAATTTAAGTGATTAGTACATGAAGTTAGGGGAAAAAGTAGTATGAAATCCATTAGTCAAACCACTTGGAACCTAAATCATTTGTTTTCCTCCAACAATATGATCCACAATAAGATTCAAAGGTAATAAAATTCATTCAAAAGATGAAATTGAACTTGTGTCAATAGAAGCTTACTTTTCTGCACCATGTACCATAACAAAGACAACTAATCATAGAAACCATACCCTATGTCTCCTTCCTCCCAAAAATAGTGCTCAACAAAATATGACAACGTACATATAGAAGTACACTATCCATATGGGTTGTCCTAGATCTCCTGGACTCATAGGACAATTCATTCATAGTTTCAAACCAAAAAAATTATTGGTAGAAGTATGTGTGCTTCAGGTGAAACTCGACATAATTAAACACACATATTTAGAAAAAATCCTCTTATCCTTGTGAATTACTCATCATTCATTTGGAAATAAATGAAACTGGCTCCATATTGATTCTAGTTTTGAGAGTGATGAAAAAATCAAAATGTGAGCATGTTGAGTTTAGGTGTTAACCTTGGAGACTACCTTCAATATGGTGATATTCTTCGGAATTGGTAAAACACCCAGTCGCGCTGCCCAAGGGTCTAGTAGAGGTTCAAGAATAATGACTAGCCCCATTGACCACCACTAACCTGAATAGTGTGCTTCATCCCCACTCACGTGCAAGATAGGATGAACTTCTGAACTGGTCGCTCATCCTGATATTATTCTAGGTTAAGCACACTTAACCATGAAGTTATTAGTGATGGTGTCCCTGAAATGGAGGTGCACTTTAGTTATATGGGTATTCCAATCAATCCTTCTAAGATCATTTTATCCAAGGTCTCAAATATTGGGATGTCACAATATCCGCCCCTAGACAATTGACATCATCAAGGCTCAACTATATGGCCTCGTAATATTTCTCATATTAATGCAAATGCATAATGGCCCATGGACACCCAACTCCCAATCATAGAATACCATAGCAAGGGTGGCTAGATTAGCATGGACAACCCTTTCCAATATGTCTGGACTGCACATATCAAGATTGGCATATGCCACATGTCCATGTGGACCCCCCCCCCTACTGGAGCGTTTATGGCTTTTATACCATTTTTAAACACCTAAGCCAACGAACCAAGGATCTAGTAGAGTTTTAGGAATGGCGACTGGCCACATAGACCACTACAACCTTAATTGTGTGCTTTGTCCTCACTCACATGCAAGCCATGATGAACATCTCGATTGGTCACCTATCCAAGACTACTCTGAGCTGATCATGCTTAACCACAAAGTTCTTTAGTGATGGGATCTATGAAGAGGTTGACCTTTTTGATACATATAGTCTAATTAGTACTTTTATGATCATGGGACCCTAGTCTTCAAATCATGGGACGTTACAATGCACTTGACCTTGTTGGTCAAGTCATATTCCTTTGATGTCTCCTTGCATACAAACATGTGTCATGACTGTAGTGATCAACAAGATTTTGGAAGAAAACGAGCATGTTCTGTGATAGTATGGTGAAGGGGGTTGCATATGAGTCATTTCCTTATACTTCTCCTTCACTTCCCTCCACCTCCACCTAGGACTAAAGATCAATCTCCCAAGTGTGATACATCTCTCCTCATGGTCTCCTGCCTCCCACTCTAATCCTAACCATTAAAGTAGAGGAGGTGGAGATGCATATGATATTAAAATAGAAAACATGTGAATGTTCTCAGGTGGTGCACAATGTGGACCAAAAGCTACACATCATGCACCAACCCAAGGATGGTTGTCTTATTCAAAGCCTTCTCTTTGAATAATTAGGATTTGAGAAGTATAAACCCTAGTCGGATGAAATTAAGGTTTTTTTCCCAAAACACCCATGTTTGGATGAAATGAGCAAGGTGATCTAAGGGACCATAAAAATGGGAGTTGTAGGCTTGGGTATCATGTTCGTGGAGGGTAGCACAACCATGTAAGGTTTTTGGTGGCACGAGCATTCTAGGCCACATGACTATTTTTGTAGAATTGAATTGGCCATTTTGTAAAAAAATGTGCTGGATTGAAGGAACCAAGGCCATGTCACACAACACAACCATTCTTGGTCCATTTTGGCATGGTTGTGTGACCTCACACGGCCTCTCTGCATGTGTCTAAGTCATTTTTTTCTTCAATTGAGCTTTTACAGATTGTAGTATACCATTGTATTCTTCAATTTTTAGTTATTTATTGGTATTTCTGAATGATCTGTATTTTTTACTTGAGATCTCAAACTCAATGAAAAATAACATGATTAATTTTTCATAATTTTTGGAGGAGGTTTGACCTATTTAGTAAATGATTTATAGTAACATTTTTATGACAAAAAGATCTACTGAAATAGTAGAAAGTGCAAAGTGGGGTTAATTTTGCAATTGACCCAAGAACCTCAATTTCTCTAGATGATCAACCTAACATACTAGGATCTCTCATATTTCTCGATTCATTCTAGAGAAACAAAATCCTAGAGAGAGAGGGAGAGTTAGTCTTTGGATGGAGAAAGTGGTGAAGATGGAGAACTAGGGTTTTCTCTTTGTAGAGTTGATGGAATCAAGTAAGTTTGTCATGTCTATATAGATTTGCTTGGTGATTCTTCTCTCACATGTCAAGATTCCACCCATCCTCTGATTTGAGTTGAAATGATATCAAATATCTCACTTTTCTCACTCTTTCTCCATAATTCTCCATTCCTAGGGTTTTCGAGTTGAAAGGAAGAAGAAAGTTGATTTGCTAAGGTTTTGATATGGATGCTAGAATTTTAGCTCTTGAGGTAAGTTTTTAAGGTGTTTTCAAACCTTAGGTGAGTGGGTACTTCTTTTTATAGTAGATTGCACGAAATTGGATTAAATCCACAATAATCTCCAGTCCCTTTGTATGCAACTACAAACCCTAAATCTGCCTATCGGTTTAAGCTTATGAAAGATGATCTAGAAATGGATTGTTTTTCTATTGTGATGAATTTAAGATGATAAAATTATATTAGAAATGTATACAAATGCTCTGAAATCGAATTCCTAAAGTTATTGCAGAAGTTATAAGAATATACTGAAATCTAGTATTTTCAATTATATATGAAATTGTTGTATAATTGAATAAAGAACTTTACCTATTTGAATCTCCTTGTTTGTGAATGATTGTTTATTCTGAATGCATAGTATAATATGTCAAATACTATCTTGAATTTCATTTGTTGTTATCATTGTTTACTTGATCTCAGTGAAGACGGTGAGACCCTAGATGAATGAAAAGTTGAAAGTTTGTGAATAGACTTCATGAAATTCACTTGATGTTATTCTTTTATCATTAAATTCATTTATTAAATGTTATCTTGATGCATGATATTTTAGTGAATGGGTTGAAAACCCTTGTTTAGTTCATTCTAGGGTTTTATATATATGTTTGGTTGTATGTGAACTGTTGAAAGCAATCTTTATCAGTGATAGATTATGATGCATAAAGTTCTTATGCGAGTTGTGTGATATGTGAACGAGGTGAATGAAACCCTAAGGATAGGGTATCCAATGAATCAACTATTTTCATTTCAATATTCTTCTATATGATAAGTGGTGTTTCACAGTTGCTCAATTTACAATACAAATTGTTGAAAATTTATGAAAAAGGATTGCTTATAAGGTTAAATTAAGAAATGTTGATTTGAGTATTGAACTATGAGTTTAAGGAGTGAATTAGACATTTTGATGCCCTGAACACTATAGCATCCTTAGACGAGTCATGCATTATGGGGAGAAAATGTGCAGCCTGATTAGAGGTCTCACGTAGATCGAGGTAAGTTGGAGTGCACCCGTGTGGTGTGAGGGTCTAGGCCAGTGAGGGTGGACTCCTTAAATGATTTTTATCCAAGATCAATGAGCTAGGAATGAGGGTGTTACCTGAGTTACAAGTTGTGGTGATCAGTGAACATCTTCGGTAGGTCCACTGGTGCTGAACAGGCTTGAGGGCATTGATTCCCCTCATGAGTACCCAAGTTTAGAGGATGATTTGAGATATACAGTCGCTCCCATTAGCCACCAAGAGCTAGAGCTGGTGATGCCAACTGCAGACATGGTATTGAGACTAAAGACTTAGGATCTCCGGCATGATTCTAAGTCTTGTACATTGAGATCGTAGCATGTTGTGATACTTTCACATGTTGTGTACACCTCATGTAGGTTCAGGGCATAATAATATGAATCAGAGATAAATTAAGAGTGTGTAGTTATTCATATATTTTTGTGGTAATCTTCAAAAACTTTCCATTTGTATGTTTCTGAATTACTGGTTCCTTTTGAGATTAAATAAGTATGCTCAAATATTGATGTACTCTTTTGGATATTTAGAATATCCTTCCATACATATGGTTGTGAAGGACTAGTTCCTTTATAGGTGGTTACTATTCTACTTTAAGTTCAGTTTGTCAATAATATATCTTTGGCTATTAAAGTTCTTTATACTAGTTCTTTAAAGTACTCATTGACTGAGCAAGTAGGCTCACCCGTCTACTAAAAAAAAATTAGGGAAACCATGTGGATCTAAAGAATGTCAATGCTAGAGTAGATCTACCACGAGAGATAAGTACCAGATTAATTAAGTTTTGTCTATCCCTGTCACTCTAGGTCCTTGAGTAGAAGTGATAGACTTGTAATTGAAGATATGTACTTTGTTTCCTTAATAATATAGAATGTCTCTGATTAACATTTCGTATTTACATGGAAGTGTAAGAAACAAAATGAATGTTTATACACATATCTTTATTATTGAGATTACATTAGAGTAATCAAGTTTTAGTTTCCCTTGTAAAGTTTTTTATGTGTTTGAATGTGAGTAAACAAAGAGTTCAAAATATTAGGCAAAAAAGTTAAGGATGATCTTTGTATTATGTTTAATCATCAACTTATACCCTAATCTCATGATCAATGGTTATCATGAGATGTGGGTGTAACCTAAAGCAACTAGGGGAGGATGCAATCCTCGTCATCTCTGCATGGAAAGCCCCAATGATGTTTGGTTGTGCTTTTGGATGGATCAATATGGACAATGGCAGATGTTGAGACTATTTTGGGCATCAATGATGCCTTCTTATGCTCGAATGTGGGAAATTAATGACCTAGGGCATGGTGTTCACTTGGATCAACACTTACACTCTTTTATGTTTTTGAACTTCCACCCTCATGCGTGTCACACTAGGTCTCGTGCACACCCTGCATGAATCCAGGCATCCCCCATTTTTGTGTATAGCGTGATACATTATTCCTCAAGTATGCATGTTGTGCATGAAGTCATTATTGTTTATTTGTCAATCCACCATTTGGAATGTAATTCTATTGACAGAGCACATCATATGTCTCCCAGGACAAGAGTTTTGGTCTATGATGATGGTGCACACCAATCCATTTGACAAGAATGCCATGTACTGCAATTGGAAGTCTTGCCTTCTCACTTTTAAACATATGCACAATTTGCTGGATTGCTTGCATGTCATACACTATTCTGACCTATACTATGTCATAGAACGTACATTGCATTATTTACAAAAAAATCTTGAATAATTTCATCATGAATGAATAAAAAGAAGTATATGTCACACATATATGTACATGCACAAAGGGAATTATTTAACTAAAGAAATTACAAAAATTATATCCTTTGAATTGTTAAATATGGGTTGTTTTCCATGAACTTCTTAGTTTAATGTACCTCATCTAGAGAAATCCTTTCATCTTCTTTAGCTAAGTTAAATGAGAAATTATGATCAATGAGGTATTCGTAGAGGTTAGCTCATTTTCTCACACATCAATCTCAAGTGTTGTGCCACCTAGATCTAAAGGATCCAACAAAAAGTTGGTATCCATATTAAAGTTCTTCGTCTAAGTTCTCCTCGGTCAACTTAAATCAATACATTGATATCTATAGGAATGGACACCCTAAGATGATGTCTCTTGGAGATCCACCTTTATCTTATACTTCTACAAAATCAATCGATACATAACAACCTTCAACCTTCAATAACACATTTTCTACCACGTCTATGAGCTTTACCTAGAATTACCACCGATTTGGAAGTTGATTTTTAATGGCTAGGGTGCATCTAAATCAAGTTGAGAATATTCATTCAGTGGACCATCATTCAAGGTATGTAGAACCTTGATGATGTAACATATTATAAAGGTGCATATTACCTATATTATTTGAGATGTAGAAAGATCACATTACCAGCTTCATAGTGAGAAGATTGGCTATTTTTGTATCTTTTAGAGAAGCTATAAGAAGCATGTCTTGTTTTCCATTGTCCTCTCCTTCATAATCTTAAATCACTTTGATAGGAAATTCTAGAATGGGTTGGCCTTCCATTTCCTCTTTTTGAGTGGTGAGAAGAATAGGTTGTGCAATTTTCTACACCAACACATTCATCAAATTAGGTGGCACACATGGGGCCTATAGTCTTAGATTCTAAACCCTCATCAACCAAACCTTGTGTACCAAAATAGGTTTCTTACTCAAACTCTAATAAATCACTTTTTAATTCCTAAACATTAAATTAAACCAAAGAAAAACATTATCTAGATTATATATAGATATACACATATATACAAATAACCATCTTGTGTACTAATATATGACGATATAGATCATATACTAAGAGTAAGCCTTGAACATATTCACGTATACTAATCTTACTAACTTATTTCTAATATCAAAGTAAAACACTAAAATATCTTTCTTATCCAATAGAATATATATCACACATTGTCTCAAATAATCATTAATCATCTAACCTAGTGGTCACTTAAACCCAAATACCAAATAAAATAATATTTATATATTACATTCCATCAAAACTTTAGAAACAATAATCATATCATATACTAGGTTCCATATAAAAATATCTGGTCATTTTGTAGTCAACAGGGTTGAAATACCCAAAATACCATGATTAAAGTTTACATGACACCTAGATAATAATGATGAGGCTTTGTAATCATATTAAACATACAAAGTTACTATTACTATAAATGCATATTGATTTCTAAAGTTGTTTGGTATTTTAGTTGTGCATAACCTTGAAACCATATAAGTCTTGGTACACAAAATATATAAATATGTAAATGTCAAAATCATCTATTGGAGTAGCATGTTCAAAAACCTTTTTATTGGTACCTTATTCACCCAAATCAAACTTACATATATTGACATATGACTTAATTGAGATTATCTTTTTGAAATGATCACAGCCATCCAAACTCAATCCAACGGCTAGGAATAAGACTCCCTCTTGAATCAGGATGTAACACGCTTACTAGATTCAACTCGGTATCCACTTAATATCCATATTTGGTTAACCTGGTGCCTCCATCTTCCTATCAAGAGGATGCGACTTTGTTTCCTTTGTGAATTAGAGCATTGTCGTTTAAAACTAAAAACATAGCCAACAGTAGTACCTTTGGAGTTTGGAGCCAAGATCTTTTATTGGATGACACTTCCGACCCAACCCCTCTTGAGGCATCCCAAAGTCTCCAACTTTAGCTAGTCTAGTAACCTTCTTAGTCATGCCCCGGTGCCCTCAATAGGGCTGACAATGCGACTATCCCTAGGGTGACGTTGTGGATGGCCACAAGAAATCTTCCCTTGCTAATATCTTATTCAGTTACATCCCTTACTTTTTCAGATCTCATTAAGTAGGAGGGTCATTATCTCACCCGTTGTGACTACTTCCGCTCAAGACAACACCTCAAGCCTTAGCATCTCAACCCTATTGTTGGTTCTTTTGTTTAGTACTTCGATGGAGATGACCCCTTGTCTCTTTGACTATTATTTTCCCCACAAATTATTATTTCCCAATCCATTAGTAGACCACAAACCTAACCATGGATGTGTGCATAGTTTCAACCTTCTTAGACCTTCAGTGATGGCAAGTAGGTAAGTGTGGACTACAAGAAATTCTTTACACAATTAGGTTGGGGTGCGAGTTCAAGAACAATCTAAATCCTATAACCATGCACTACCCTTTCATACATGTCTACTTCTAGGACACCTCATTATATTAGGATCTTGACAATGATCTTGGAATGATAGGGTCCTAGATCCTTTATCGAGGAAACAAATTCCAACCCCACAATTACCTTCACAATTCCATGATGTTCTGTTGTTTATTGTAATTTTTTAGAGCTAGGAGATCATGGGACCAAGCATCCCAATAGAATTGGCCTTTCTAACAATATACCAAGAAATCCAAAATGGACTCTGAGAATTTCCTTTATCCAAACTCTTGAACCCATTATCCCACCATTTCAAATTTTATACAAAAATATCCTTCGAACTCTCGACCAACTTTAGAGTGTTTATTCATATTATTACAAAGACAGTGTACACACCAATAAGACCTCAAAAATCTCCAAAAGTTCACTTGAAACTCAAAAATAAATTTCAAATGTATATTACAAATTCATGTTCTACATAGACCTGATTGGCCATGTAAACATCTATTATTAAGATTTGGATTTTATAGCTTCATGAAAAGGAAATGGGCATTTGAAAAGAGCATGCTTCCATCGTTTATCCCTACATAAATCATTTACTTAGAATATATATCATAATCTAGGGTTTTTGGGAAAATCTCATTCTTTTAACTAAACTTTAGTTGAACATCTAAGTAATAAGAATTGTATTGATCCATTCGGTCTCAATTAGGTTATAAAACTATAGAAATTAGGATGTGACAATTCCACCCATCCTATAGAAATTTCTTCCTCAAAATTCAATTAAATTATAGAAGGGACTACCCACCTTAGGTTTATAGTTACACTTCACCCAACACACTCCTATAAGTTTGGACATCTATCCATGACACATATTATAGGGTTCAAATAAGAAGGGAATTAGGTTTAGGTGGCAATTGTTACAACCCCAAATTTTGGGTTCATTTGGTGAGAAATGTAATTTCTCATATTAAAGATATTTGGACAAATAATATAATTTGTTGGGAATAAATGGATTTCGTTTAAAATAGCCTTGTTGTTTGATTTGTGGGCTTTATTGGCTATTGGGCCCAATAACAAGGAAATTCAATTAAGTAATGAATAATTGAGTTGTTGAGAAAAGAGAGATGAGGTAGAAACCTCTAGAAGGAAAAGGAATGTAATCCAAGAATGAATTTCGTGCCTCTTAGGTTCCTTGGGTTCCAAGGAGTCTAAATTTGCATAAAGAGAGCAATAAGAAAAGAAGAGATCAATTAAGTATTTCTTTATTAAGAAAGAAATTGAAAATATTGATGAAATGTGGAAAATAAGTGAAAAGAGGTATAATGGAGTAATTCTTGGTGGAATTTCGTATCCCAAGGATTCCTAATGTTAAATGGAACTCCCATAAGGAAAATAGAAAAGAGATAAAGAGAAATCATTAAAAAGGATAAGGAAATAAGTAAGATAATAAGAAAATGGATAAAAGATAAATAAAAGGCTAAGGGATATTCCCAAGATGGTATTTCGAGCCATTAGGGTTCCTTGAGGCACAAGGAACTCGATTTCTATAGATAATGGGTCCCAATTCGGCATAATGAAAGATTAAGTTGTTTCTAAGCTACCCTCAAAACTTGGGATCAAACGCATAAGCGGTTTGAGAGAGACGATTTTTGGAAGTTTTCCTAATGTGTAAAGGAAAATATTAATGTCACGATATATCTGGGATTAAATCCCTATTTTCGGGTTAAATGCAACCGTGGATTGGCGATCCTATGGCTGAGGATGAGTCCTAGTCTCGCGAGGAACAGGTCACACAGAGCAGACTGTGCAATCTTCGATCAATGATAGCTCGAATTGAGAGCAATAGGCAGATCTGGTGATGAGTCCATCACCTTCGAGAGTCTTTTCCGAAGCCAACCATCCCAGTTTGTTGGCAGTTTCATCCACAAACGAGAAAGTTCCCAAATCGCGGATAGGTAGTTGCCCCTATATATAGGGGGGGATCCATGGAACCAGCACATCTAGTAAATGTTCTAACGGGACCGAACAGAGCCAACGACCGCGCTTGTACCTCCAATTGGAGCTCCGGCCATGACCTACACTTCCGCCTAGGAGCAGAGGTCGCCGGCGGAACATGGAGTAGCCTCGACGGCGGGAAAGGCACCCACGGCTAATTAAGGGTCTCGTCGAGTTAGTGAGATGAAGACGGAGCGATCAGTGGTCTTGGATCATGCACAGGTGCTCTGAAACTCGAGGTCAACTTCCTAGTTGACCGCTGGGTTGCGCGAGAAGGAACGCGCGAGGTTGAAGACAACCTCATGCGCAATTACGTTTGTGCCCTTGTGCGCGCAGTGAAGAGGTAAGGACAGAGTCGTCTTTTGCTTCTTTTAATCGTGGAATAGGCGGATTCCTCTGAATCGTTGGATCCCGTGTGATCCTCTGGACCACAGATCTGACGCCTGTTGTTGTTTTAAAAATAGCAAGTAAATCATTAAAGAAGGATTTTTCCTATAAAAATCATATCTTGAGATAGGAAACTCGGATGGGAAAAGTTAATACATGAAAAATGATCAGAAAAATACGAGGGATACATTAAAATTTGTTTGGACACCTAAATATGTATATTTCTGCAAAAGTGCATTTTTTGGATAGAAAAGGTATTAATTTGTGGTTAGAAACCATAAATGTCGATAAAAGATATATTTAATCTTGCAAGTGTGTAAATTCGAGTATTATTAACTGGTTTAATGATTAAGATAGATTGTAACCTATTTTGATGATGGAATTCCAAGGATTAGGGTTTTAAACCCAATATGTTGATTAAAACCCTTAGAAACCCTAAGTGAGGGAAAAACGGAAGAAAGGATATAATAATCTGAAATTTTGGGTTTTTGTGATCCAAATATGATCTTAAGATCTTAATGGAAAATAAAATGAGACAATTAGGGTTTGAGGGATATTTTGATAAAAATAAAGTAAAAGTGGTAAACAAGGAAGTGAAATCCTAATTATGGTCAAAACCCTAAAGAGGGCTAGTAACCCTAAGGCACGATTAGGTCTATTAGATTTGTGTACCCTGATCGATGATAGAAAATATTGGATGAATATTTCAGGATTGAATTGTGCTTGCTTTACTCTGGATTACTTGATTGTTTGGACTGAATCTGCATTCAAAACAGCTTGACAGGTATGTGGTTAATTATGAATAACCGCTTTAGTTTCCCGAGAGATTCGCGGATGTTTAATCACATTGAATGCAACTAAACTGTTTGGATGTTCATATTGCAATTATAAAGTGACTATGACTATCACCATTTAATATAAATGTGTAAATCCTGCACCTGCATGCCACCCTGATGGAAGATGCCATAAAGGTCAGGCCCAGGAGGGTAGACCAATGGGCACCATGAGAGGTGACCCTAAACACCAATCTCGGGAATGAGAAGGTGATTGATGAGGCAAGACTAAGGAGCACCATGAGAGGTGACTCCCAGGCACCAAGCTCAGGATTGAGAAGGTGGCCTTAAGTCAAATCCAGGGTTAGGGCAAAAGCGGTGGGGATTGTCACATGGAAAATGTAAATTGACTTGTTAATTACATTGATTGCAATACTTAAATTGTTAGACCTAATTGTGAAATTTTTGGTTGCCTCCACATACCAGCAATTGCTGATCGATGTTTTGTTTGTCGGCGTTTTAGGTAACTTCCTGAAAATCACAAACATAAAAGTGGCACATCGGGAAAATAAGAAATAAAGTGCAAGGAGGATTAGATAGAGTACTTCAAGCTTTGGATAGTTAGATTTCCCAGTTTTATAAAGGTAAGTAAAAGTTTTAATTTTTGTACCAAATTCTAGTTTAGTTAGTAGAATTTTATAATTATTGTTGAGTATATGCTGAACCTTTGATCCTGTAAATTGATTAACGATTCTGACCTTTGGGTCTCCCTTAATTGGGGGTTACCGGGAGGCGGGGTCGTTACAACAATCTACCTCAAACTTTTCTTATCAACCCCCTCTTTTGTCACCCCTTGATGCACGCCAACTTTTCATATATCTGAAGATGGCATGTCTAATCATATTTATCTTGCCTAATAGTACATGTGTCCCATATGATTGAGATAAGCATAATAAGTATATCATTATACCCACATCATCTCCTCCACAAAACCCCATAATCGTGTGTCCCATGCCACAAACATGCAAGAAAAGGAGAGGTAATTCCATGGGCATATATAGAATTAACATAAAAGTATAAATCATCTAGAGACATAACCCAAACACATATCTCAACTTATGTTATCTGACTAAACCTCTATCTTAGATTCTACTATCTTTCACTCACTTCTTTGATAAGAGGGGAATACATACTCTAGTTTTACTTGGCTTCTAATGGCCAATCTAAACTAAGATAATGGGAATTTTCATGATGGTTATCTACATTAATTATCTATTACTACATTGTAATAGCCCAATTTTCATATCACATGAGTGAAAGCTATTTTTTCTACTTGGAAATGTTACTAACATGATTCTCATCACAATAACAATAGAAAAAAATCATTAATGACAAGTGTAAAAATGCATTGTCATAAATTCTTAGGAAAGAAACTTGGTTACATCAAACTTTGTAAGAAAATATAAATATATAATGCAAAAGCAAGTATACTCTGTCTTAATATCCTAGATCATGTAGATGGTGCCCCGTGAAGAAATAGTCCAACAACTTGAAGATGAAATTTTATCTGACAAATCTCGCTGAATCTTTATACCTACAGACAATTCTTCCCCAACCATGTACAAAGAAAAACCTAGGTTAGAGTAAGTGGTAATGAGTTCTATTAAATGAAAGAAGAATAGTTGCATTATTAAAAATAGGAATCTATAACTGACTTAAACATATTTATGTTACATATTTTATCTTTTAGTGGACATTGTTATACAACAAATCCACTTTTGTGGTAGTGTGAGCCTTCGACAGTGCAACACACCTTCTGTGGCATGAATTTACTTCTAGCGGCATCAATGGGTCTTCTATGAGACAATATGACTTCTACTATACAACACACCTTTTATGGAATAAATACCTTATATTAAATGTACCACAATAATTATATTCTGTGTTGACTTATTATATAATATAAAATTATATTCGAGTGTTATTTTCTATTCTTTTTTGTTCTATTTCTATTTATGATTATGATTCTATTTTTTATTTTATTTCTATTATAATTCTATATCTCAAGTAACTGAGATAAATTCTGAAGTATGCAATCTATTCTGGATATGTCCGAGTTCCGGACTAATAAAGTAAATCTGGAAAGATGGGGATAAATAATATTCCAATTCTATTTTCTGATAATTCTATTCTGAATTTTGAATCTCAATTAGTAAATAATTATGATAATTCCAAATTCTAGATTATCTATCTGATTTTGGTATTCTAAAAGAATTTTGAATTCTAAATTGTAATAGGGAATTAATATATTAAAATACATTATATTTTGAGTTCTAGTGATTGCATGCTAACTTATAAACATTTATGCAAGAATAATAACCTAGAACTAATACTTTATAAGATCTAGGCATGAGCTATCTGAGGTAGTAATTCTACTATGCTATGAGAAAAAAAATCTACAAAAATTCATTAGAATACATATCTAATGGATTATTCAAAATGAGTTATTTAGATTATTAGTCTAATATATATAATATGAATTCAAGTACATGGCCCATTTACCTCTGATGTGGAGGGTATATTTCATGAAATTTTTATACATTAATTAATACCATATCACCTGAATATTAACAAAGTTCTATAAGTCATGTGTATTTACTCTTTTTTGTTTCAAAGTCCTAAACCCAAACCACTCTGTCTTTGTGTACCAAAATATAATTCTTACTAAAACTCTAATATTTATCACTATTTAATTTCTAAATATTAAATTAAACCAAAGCAACATACTATATAGCATATATATACATATATACACATATATACCAATAATAATCTTATGTACTAATATATGAGAATGTACATCATATATCGAGAGTAAGTGGTGAGTATATTCACATGTACCAATCATACTAGATTACTTATGATATCAACAAAAAATGTAATTAAAATTTTTTCCTTACCATGTAGGCATATATATCACATGTTGTCTCAAATAATCATCAATTATGTTATCCAGTGGTAACTGAAACTGAAAAATCAAATAATAAATAATTATATATAACATTCCACCAAAATGTTAGAAACAATAGTCATGTCATGTACTAGGGTCCTTATAAAAATATCAAGTCATTTTGAAGCCAAATCATGGGTGAAATACCCAAAGTACTCTCATTAAGGTTTACATGAAAACCTAATAATACATGAAAATAAGAATGATCAAGCTATGTAATATTAAAAAACATATCAAAATACTATTATTGTCAAATACATATTAATTTTTGAAGTCATTTACTATTTTTATCGCACAAAAACTTTAAATCATATAAGTCTAGGTACACAAAATATATAATAATGTTAATGGAAAAATCATATATTGGAGTAATTTCATGAAATAGTACCTTCAAAAACCTTTCTGTTGGTACCTTATTTTCCCAAACCAGAATTACATATCTTGAGATATGACTTAAATGAGATGTTGCCTTTTTGGAATGATCACTGCCCTCCAAACTCGATCTAGAAACTAGGAAGAAGACCCCTTCTTGAACAAGGAGGCAGCACACTAACTGGATCCCACTTGGGATCTACTTAATATCTAGGTCTGGTTGACCTGATGCCTCTATCTTCCTCTCAAGTGGATGTGCCTCTATTTGCTCTATGAAATAGAGAATTGTCTTACACGATAGAAAACTCAATGACCAGAAATACCTTTGGGGCTTGGAGTTGATGTCTTTCATTGGACGTCACTACCAATCCACCCCCTCTTGTATCAACCCAACATCTCTAACTCGCCCACATCACAAATCCTAGATAAGAGCAACCAACCTTCTCGATCATGCCCCGGTTCCCTCAATTGGGTTGGCAATGCGTCTTCCCATAGGGTGACATTGTCGAGGGCCATAGGAATTCTTCCCTTGCTAATATATTCATATGCAACATCACTTACTTTTATAGATCTCACTGAGCTGGAGGTTCATTATCCCATCCATTGTATTCACTACCGCTCGAGGCAACGCCTCAGGCCTCAAGTTTTCAACCCTATTGTTGCTTCTCTTGTTTTGCACTTCCTTGGAGATCACCCCCACTCTCTTTGACCATCCATTTCCCACTACCCACTTTTTCCCAATCCATCACTAAACCAAAAACTTGATTATGGACATTGTGTAGTTTCAACCTTTTTCAGACCTTCGGTGATGGAAAGAAGGGAAGTGTGGATGATTAGAAAGTGTCTACACAATTAGATTGGGGTGTGAGTTCAAGAATTATGTGAATCCTATACCATCCACCACCCTTTTGTACATATCTACTTGTAGGAATCTACATTCTATTGGGATATTGACAATGATCTTGGAATGACTGGTTCCTAGATCCTTTATTGTGGAAACAAATTCCAACCCCACAATTATCTTCACAATCCCATGATGTAATGTTGTTTATCCTAATTTTTTAGATCTAGGAGATCATGGGACCAAGCATCCCAACAAAATTGGTCTTTCTAACAATATATTGGGAAATATAAAATGGAATATGAGAATTTCCATTATCCTAACTCTTGGACCCATTATCAAAACAATTTGAAATTTTATATACAAATATCCTTCTAACTCTCGACCAACTTTTGGCTTAAAAGGATATTTACATGAGTAAATAAATCCTATAAAGTGTGTATTCATATTATTACAAATACAATATACACACCAACAAGAACTCAAAACTCTTCAAAAGTTCACTTCAGACCCAAAAATAAATTTCAAATGTAGATTAGAAAATCATGTTCTAAATAGACCTGATTGGCCATCTAAACATCTATTGTTAACAATCATATCTTATATCTTCATGAACATCAAATGATCATTTGAAAAGATAATGCTTCCACATTGATTCCTACATAAATAGTTTACTTAGAATATGATTTAGAATCATATTTAAAGTTTTGGGGAAATGTCATTCCTTTAACTAAACCTTGGTTGAACATCTAAATATCATGAGGTTTAATGATCCATTTGACCTTAATTGGGTTAAAAAACTATGAAAATTAGGAAGTGACAAATTCTATGACAGATTAGCTTCCTCACCTTCAAAGTTGTCAACATTAGCGACTTGGATTGCCACTTCAGTTTGTCAATTGTTGGATCAATGGGTAAAGCTATGGCTATAGGGGATGATTCTGATGCTTGGTTCTAGAGAATTAGTTCTTCACATTGGGACTAATGGAAAATGTGCCTACCTTGGTTCCTCCTAAGTTTGGAATCCCTAGAATTCATTTTAGATGATTGGGAAATTGTTATCATTTGGTATGACTAGAAAGATGTCTCTAGAAGTTATGTTATGGTCTGATGTCAGATGTGTACATGTACAAGCTACTAAGGACTTCTTTTGTGGCATGGATTTCTTGATTCATGCCATGTGGTCAATGCACTTGTAACACTCCATTTGTTAGTATCAAGTGTTACATGTTTAAGAAAGATGGCATATTGATAGGTGATCCTAATCATTTCTTTTATATATAAAAATATCTTCTTATCTAAAAAAGGGATGTAAAATAGAGTGCATATTTCATCATTATTAAAAAAAATTCATGCATGGAAAGGGGGAAACAATATTGGAATCCTTGAACTAAGGAGGTAAAGGAATAAATTTCTATCCCTAGCTTGTAAATGGGATGAGATTTGAATTCTTGATCATTCTAATGGATTTTGGTGAGAGGAGACAAAATAAAAAGAAATTTGCCCCTTGTAAAAGGATGATGTGGTTTCATTTAATGGTCACCTTTTGATTTTGTGGATGATTGGAATATGCATCCTAATGAACAAATAAAATATTTTTCATTTATATTAATCCACGGGACTTCTTTAACATATGACTACTTATTCTTACATAAATGTACTAGGGGATTGCCATCATTTCTGGGTCAAAAACTTGTATGATTTTATCAAATGCATCATCTTTTATGGTGATATACTCATGGGATGAGGTTCCCATTCAAGGAATCGTATCCACTCTACCTTTGTCTGATGTTGGTAGCGTGGAGGATCATGCATTTGCTTACTTTTCTAGGAACCTTATTCAGGAATGGTCAAGGGTCCAAATTTGGAATTAATGAAATTTTCAAATCATGAATTATTGAAAGAGAAAAGATGGAATTTATTTTTTGTGTCAATGCCCAAGTATTGTTACAACTCTTATTCCATAAATGTATTTGGGTCTTCTAGATTGTTTTATATTTGTAATTGAATGTTGTTCGAGATGTTAGGGTCAATACTTAAAAATGATATTGGGGTTAATATAGTTTTGTGGTTCTAGAAATCATGAACATTGTACAAGTACATCCCAAAGGATTGAATCATCTCAAGAGACCAATTCATCTTTGGGTTTTGAGAGTTTTAGCATTAAAAATATCAAAATTTAGGGAGTATTTTGACATTTTTTTAGTTGAACTGATTCTAGCTAAATCAAGACGTTATGTAAGATTTTATGTGTTTTGGATTTTGAAAATATTTGGGCCAAAAGATCCAAATGATATCAAACCAATTTTGGTATTAAAAAAGGGGAATCTTACAAAAAGTTAAAAACTCATCCTTTTGGTGTAAGTTTGGTTTTTGAATTTGTTTTAGTGAAATCAAGTCCTTATGTAGGCTTGATATGGTTTGGGTTTTAAAAGGGATTGGAATCAATAGGTTGAAATGATATCAAACATATATGGGATTCAAAAGGGAGTATAGAATTTGGGAAGCATTTTGGTGTTGTTTAAGTGTTATAAATTTAGGTTTACTAAAATAAAGTGCTTTCATAGGATTGATATAGCCCCTATTGGAAAAGGATTTCATCAAATGGTTGGAGGGATATCAAATCTATTTGATTTTTTTAAAAGATATTATCACCAAAAAGCTAAAATTTGGACAACATTTTGATCTCCTTTTGGGTATTTCGAAATCATGTCCATATTGTTGTTAGTTTACGTTTTAAAAACTAATATGGAAAAAGGATGACATGATCTAAAACATATTAGGGGTTTGAAAAATAGACTATTTTGAAATTATTTGGACACATTTGTGTTTTGAAAAAGTAGGTTTACCAAGTAGTCAAATGTTCCACAACATTGCTACACTATCTTGGGTTTTAAAAAATTGATTTTATTGACGGTTTAAATGCTCATATACATTTACACTATTTTGGATCTGTAAAATGGTAGAACAAGAATTTATATGTTTGGTAGTGTTTTGAGTCTATGCTGAGTTTTTGAAAATAGTTTACCAAGGATTCTAAATCATTGTGAAACTAGTTTAGGTTTTAAAAATTGTCTTTACCATGAAGTGGAATGTATATAAAGATTTTCACGATATCTTGAATTTTAAACATAAGTGTCAAATGTGATATTGATATGTAATTTGAAAAATGAGTGATATTATAAACATCTCTACTCTTGTACCAACAATGGTTGAAACATATGCCATTAAATTCATTAGGTATATAGTTTACTTCATCCTACATAGGTCTTTGCTCTCAACAAATCAAAGTACTACCCTTAATGAACATACCAATCATGTTGGTTTTAATCTATCACTTGTACTAGGGATCAGAATGTTTGGGGCAAAGAATGACCCAACTGTATGGGTCCATGCCACTACTTATGCATAGATGTCCTTCAGACCTGGTAGAACTGATGCCACTTCTTGTACTTGACATTGTAGGAAGGGAGAGTGTGAAGTTTAAAGTAATCAAATTTTAAACCCAAGAACTCATTTTTCCGTATGTCAGCATGAGGGGTACGTAAAATGTTATTGATATTGAACAAAAAAAATGCTAAACTACATCCATTTCATACAATAATTTTAGTTGGATATTTTGTATTAATTAACTGACAAAGTTAAGCCCACAATATATTGGCATGTTTACCTAGAGACCTCCCATTCATATTGTATCTCTCCTCTTTTAATATTTTTTTCCGAACAAAGAAGATGAAGAAATGACCCCTACTAAGAAAAAAAATATGAAAAGAAAATCAAGAGATTGTGAAAAACATGATTGAAAGTAACGAGGAGGAACATATGATGACATATGTCGCTTTTAAGGTCTAGTGACAATAAGAATGATCACTATGGTGTCTACGAGGGAGTGTTTGAAAAAAGCAACCTCCTTTTTCCAAATATTCAATCATCTTAATTCATTTTCCCTTCTCAAAATTGCCTAGAAATGCAGTTAAGGGAGGACGTGTAATGATTCCTTATCCTCTTGAATGTGTAGATAGTCAATGATATATAGAAGTAGATCAAATGATTTCCAAGCACAATTCCTAACATATATTTATAAACTCCCCCTAAAACCTTGGGCCACACATGTGATTCAATGGGGGCACACAATCGCTAGATCCCCTTGTGGGCTAAAAGGAGTTAAATTGATGCTTGGTTGAGATATAAAAGAAATAAGGGCATGACGAAATAGGTTTGGGAAGCCCTATATAAAAAACTTAAAATAAACCAATATCTAACCTATTCTAGCCCTTAGTGAAGTCACCACTATGGGTGTGTGGCTTGATGTATAGTTCTGTCTATTTAAAAGGATACGATAAATAATGGAGTTGCCTCTACATTTATGACAAACAAAGGGGAAATATGTAAGAATGAAAACAAGATCAAGGAAAGAAGGTAGATATGGCATGCAGGTAAAACTAAAGAAAAGGATAACACATTTAGTTAAGTGTGGGGAAGGTCATAGTTGTTAGATCAATGGTGGGCTCTAGAGGGGGGTGAATACAACTAAAACCACTAAAAAACAAGCATAAGAGAACACAAGTTATTTATAGTGGTTGCAACCTCCAAACTAGGAGAGTACGTCTACTACCTAAAGAGGTCAACCTCTAAGATTTTCAACAATGTCTCACTCCTTATATTCCATCATAAGAGTTACAGTATAAGACATCCATTTTCAAGGTCAAGGGCACTTAGCCTTCCCTTGAAGGATAAGGGAACTGATAACCTTAAAAAGGACTTACCCATTCATGACCAAGAGTCTTCTACCTTGTGAAAGACTTACCTACTCTTGCAACGAGTCTTCCGTCTTCTCCAAGGACTTACCAACTCTTGCAACAAGACTCCCGCCATTAAGGATTTACCCACTCTTGACTTGGATCTTCTGCCTTTGACTTCAACTTCACCAAGGAGAAGCTTTCACTAAGGGACTCCTTCCCTTCTTCTTCTTCACCTATCTTAGCTAAGTGAGAGAATCTTCATCTTCATGGTAGATAGAGAGATTTGGAGGTGGAGGAAGTGAGAGCCTCATAGGATATACATGTAGGACTATCCCTCTTACAAATCTCTTACTCGCTCTAATGGATATAGCAAGTGATTAAGCATATGAGAGTGGATGGAGGCTCTTGGAGTCAAATCTCTCTCAACTATAATATTGTAACCATCATAGTATGTGGCTAATCATGGGATGAAGGCCAAGGGGTCCTATTTATAGTTGAGGAATCTTCCTAGCCATTAGAACCATTAGGACGAATTATAGCTTTTTTAGGTGACCAACAAATCTTTTTACACCTTATTAACCCCTCCAACGACTATATTTTCACTACAAAAAAGTAACTACTGTAGTACGGTAGGCCAAGTTAGCTATAGTAACAACTCGATCGACAAAGATTGCTATAATGGCTATTTTCTGGTTAGCTGAGTTACCTTTGGAAAGAAACTCAGCCGGCAAAAAGGTTCTAGAAAGCCTTGGGAACAGTGTTGTCGACTGAGTTATACCCAGGGGTAATTCCAACAACTACACTTTCTATTTGGGGTTTTCAAGACCCTCTTAAGTGCATATTTATTCATCCTAATTGTCTCTATTACACTTATGAGATTAATTACAAGTCATACGATCATTACAAGTGATTTACATGAACGATCTAAGGAGAGAACTATCTATTCTTCAATCTTGATCTCCATGCATGTATGATTTGATTTCTCCAAGTTAGGATATGCAAGTTTAGGCATTTGGAGTGTGTCTATCAAATCAAAAATCACTCAATTAGAATCATTAGACAAAAATAAGTGGAATGATTTAATCATCATCAAAATAAGGGTTTAGTCAACATAGACCTTGAGTCAACAATCTCCCCCTTTTTGAAGATGACAAACTATTCCATAAATGTATTGAAAGCATTTAAGTAAAATCACACCTTTGGAGAAACCTAGGACTTCTAATAGATTTGAGTTCATATGCTTCTCCTCAATTAATTCTAATAGGTTCAAATACTCCCCCTCAATTAATATTATTTCTCCTGAATGGTTAGCTTTCATAAAATTTATTGAAACAATGTTTTCTACTCATATACGTCTTCTCACCTTTATGTAAGACACGCCTTCTTGCCTTTTGTAATTTAAAAATGGAGGGGGTTGAAGAGATAAACCACAACTTGTTAGAAAGGTGAGTGTAGAAGGAAAAAAACTAAGGGCTTCTCCAAGCAGTGTATATAAAGCAAACTAAGATATGCATATAAACAACCCTGGATGTAGTTATAGCAAATAATTATCGTAAAACTATGCAAGAAAGGAACTCAAGATAGTAGATATGCAAGTCAAGGAACATGGTTGAGTATTTATGAAAACAAGATGCAAGCATATCATGTAGTCGGATACCAATTGATGTGTCAGATATCAATTGATGAACAATACTAGAACTACATGTAGATGGCCTACTGGTAGATGATATCACTAGTTAGAGCTACTAGTAGGATCTAAATCATAACATAAGATGCACACGTTAAAAACAAGCTATGAGTACATGTAGATAAATATCCAATCAAAGAAATAAGCTATTTCAGAATCATGAAAGGATATTACTCACTAGCAGATATGCATCATTACAAATAGACGATTATCACTAGAAAACTCAAGGTTGTATCAAAAACTAGTTTTACAACTATATAGATGTAGCAAATTAGAACACAGTGGAAGCAATTGAAAACACAACTAGGAGGTCCAGAGAGATCATCATCAAAACATACCTAACAATTCAAGACAAGTAATTGTAAGATATAGAGATACTAATTTAGAGCAATTAGAAAGATAGAGTTGTATGCAAGATAGGAAATTTGAAGCTTGGAAATATGCATATCATATAGAAGTACCAAGCACGTGCCATAGAACAACACTATTAGTTGAGAAAGTCTAGTTGAGAGGGAAATTCTCATCCAAAAAGCCATATGCATGTGCAAATGCACACTGTTGTTAGTCGAGTTTCTGTGTTGAACTTTTGGCCGACAACAACTAATGGTAATAACCCATTGGTGCCTTGTCGGTTGAGTTTCCTCTAAAAAAACTTGACCGACAATAGTTGATGTCAAAAATCACATATATTTCACAAAAAACATATCTAGAGGCATGGTAAAAATATAGACAATATCCAAACATGTATAAGCAAGTTAGTAAATGCACTGTGAAAGCTTCAAGGGAAATTTTTGAGCAAGAAAGTAATGAGAATCACAGTATAAAAATTTTGACTAGAAAACCATATGTGAAGTGCATATAAACTTGGAAAAAAAGCAATGATTGGATATGTGCAATAATGTCTTTACCTCTATTCTTACCATTTCTTTTACACTTGTTGCTAACCCATACAAATCTCACCTTACTACTTTTATGTGATTTGAGATACCAATTTACAAATCAATAGCTCATGTCAACCCGTTAGCAAGTGACCCAAGAGAAGAAAGATGAAATGGTACCCAATCACATTTTTTGGTCCAGGGGGAGGTTTAGCTTAACCACCCAAAATCATTTTGCTCATGGGTGCCTTCCTAAAATGAAAACATATAGAAATATTACCATGATAATTGCAATAATGACATTTTCCCTTAACCTTGGGACTAGAGTATTATCCATAGAATATTGGAGTTCCTTTTTCTTTGTTGTTCCTTTGGCTACTATCATATCCTATAACAAGTCTAGCAATTTGTTTGGTAGTATGATGTAGGATGTCATTCAAATTCTTTTTGCTACATAAGAACTATTGCAAAGAGGATGTCAACATATCATTATAATGCATAAGAGAAGTAATAGTAGATGACATTTCAACAATCTTTTCTATAGCATTCATGAAATCATCCTCTAAGCAAAAAATTACTCATAATAGAATCTTTTCTAAAGTCAGAGCATTAAGTTCTTTCTCTCTATTTAATAGATGGCATGAGTATCAAGAGTGTTGTTACTACTATGCAAGGAATCAAGTTCACTTTCAAGATAAGTAATCATAGAAAGATAAATTCTATTTTCAAATTCTATTCCTAGCAAAGTAATCTCTTGGTTCTCATTAGCACATTTAAGAGCATCAATATCAACAGTGAGAGAATCTATAGTTTTAGATGGCTCTTCATTAGTACTAGACATAATGGAATGCAGATTCAAAGTATTTATCTTATCAAGCAAACTAGCATGTTCACTTTTAAGAACATTTACTTGATTAAGATGAGCATTGTTTTGAATTTCAACATCATTATCTTTCAATTCGAACTGCAAATTAAAGATCTTAAGATTTCTAATATCATCTTGCATGAGTATCTCAAAGTTGGATCTCATCTTTTTCTACATGCAAGTTATCAATAATATGAGAAGTCCTTTTTCTTATATGCTTAGCAGACTTGAGAGATCCACGTGTGGCATGAATTATTTCAATCAAAGATTATTTAGATAAATATATTAGAGCTACCTCATTTAAGTCTTCAATTGAACTCGTCATGAGGGAATAATGGCATCTTCCATCATCACATCCATGAATTCTTACACTAGTACTTTCATTTGTGTTGATGGAGCCTTCGTGATCTTTCTCTCTCTTATCCTTCTTCTTCGTCTTCTTTTCTTCCCTTCTCTTTCTCTCTTTGAAAGTGTATATTCCCTCTTGATAGTTTCCCATCTCCTCCTACTTGTAGAAGTATTACTTGGAGAAGACCCTCTCTGATACCAATTGTAGGATCAATGATGGGATCTAGAGGGGGGGTAAATAGAGATAAAACCACTTTAAAAAATTCATCAGATCTTCAAGTTATATCCCAAGATAATGTTGTATTTATGAAGTTTGAGTGTAACTAAATGTGCATAGCAATGGAGAGAGAGATTGAACAAGCATAAGATAACACAAGTTACTTATAGGAGGCGGGTACTGTGGGGCCGTGGGGTCCCAAGATGGGTACTGCCCCTGAAAACTCGGATCATACTGAGGCATTGGTGGAGGTTGTGGATACCCCCCAAAGTAATTCTGGCTCCAGTAATGATCATAGAAGGGCTACTGCTGCATATCCATCCTATGAAACATGTCATGGATGTGTTGTTGGTTGTCGAGGAGGAGGCGCTCATTTTCAAAAATAGCCCTTTGGTTATCAAGCAGCCGGTTCGTCGTATCATGGATACCGGCATATGAAGCTATATGATGATGCTGCATCTGATGGATCTCTTGTAGCATCGTATACATCCCCTGCATGGAGTAGACATCCTCACTTTGCTATGAGGGCTGTGGTGGCGGAGGTTGCGAAGAAGAAGATGCACCCAGATGCATGCGGGGACGCTTCCTGGGTGCTACTCGTGCCTGAAGAGGAGTGAAAGCCTCATCTTCCTCTTCATTCTTGCCGCCGTCATTGTCATTGTTATCATTGCCGCCATCTTCATCCGAGCTCTCGATGGAGATGACAGGCCATCAAAAATGTTGAGCACCCTCGATGTGGAAGACATGGTCTGGAAGTGAACACTCGTGATAGGCGTGATTAACATGGCAATGTGCATATGCCAGGCCATCACGAAGCAAGATGAGGCTGGAGCGATGCAGATGCTGCAGATTGACTTTGCTCCGGTTGGAGAGGGGAGTAAGCTGGGAGAAATTTAACCCAAGATAGGAGGCCAGCAGTGTGATGAGCCCTCCAAAGTGGATTGGAGCCTTCCGCGTACTCCTCCTGACAGCCAACACGCGCATCAAGAAAAATGCAACTTGTGTAGGAAAAACAAGTCTGTCTCTTAAAATTTGCTGAGAGACAGATCACCACGAGCAAACAAGGTGGTGCAGAGCATGCAGTGAAGAATCCACACGAACGAATGCTCGAAATCTGCCACCGCCGCATTGTGGTAGCTCACAGATTTTCCAGGCGGCGCAGTCACTAGCTCGGCGAAGATAGCATCATAATCTGTCCTATTGTCTGGCCGCCAGTACTGATCTCGCCCATGATTCCAGTTGTAGATGGAATTGAACTGCCGCAAGGTGAGAGTGTAATCATTGTTGTACAGCCGAAAAGAAACGCGGCCTTTGATCCATTCTCGATCAGTGGTGATGATGTCGTTTGGCACGACGCATATATCCAGCGACGCCATGAACTCCACCACTAGCTCTTTGTATGTGGGCCATTCACCGAAGAATGGTTGGTTGTCGGCGTGGAATTCCATCTCATCGGGCCTCCTTCCCGTATGCCTTGCCTGTCCCTTGAGAACGTAGGCAAGATTGGCCTCGAACCCAAGATTGCGGATCATGTCCCGGTCGACATAGTGGGTCGGCTCTATCTTTCTCTTCATCAGTTCCTCATAAACCTTCTTGACCTCTGCAGAAGGATGGACAATCCGCGGTCGCAGAATAGATGCAGTCAGTGGAGGAATGAACATTGGGATCTCCATTGGTGTCGCGCGTGAAGAAGATGCACCGGCGATATGCACCATTGTCAAAGAAGATGGGATAGAAAACGGAGCTAGGGGAAGGTCGGAGAAGACAATCTCCGTTCGGTGAAGGCTCATGGAAGAACACGCTCCTTGGATTCTGTATATTCCATTGTAAAAGTTACAACATAGGACATCCCTATTTAAGGTCAAGGGTACCTATCCTTCCCTTTAAGGATAGGGGAGACAATAACCTTACATAGGACTTACCCATTCATGACCAAAAGTCTTCTACCTTGTGAAGGAGTTACCTACTCTTGCAACAAATCTTCCACCTTCTCTAATGACTTACCCACTCTTGCAACAAGTCTCCCACCTTCAAGGATTTGCCCACTCTTGACTTGGATCTTCCATCTTTGATTTCACCTTCACTAAGGAGAAGCTTTCCCCAAGGGACTCCTTCCCTTCTTCTTCTTCTTCACCTCTCTTAGCTAAGAGAGAGAGTCTTCACATTCATGGTAGAAAGAGAGATTCGGAGGTGGATGAAGTGAGAGCCTCACAAGATATACATTTAGGACTAGATCTCTTACACATCTCCTACTCATTCTAATGGATGTAGGAAGTGATTATGCTTATGCGAGTGGATGGAGGTTGTTGGAGGTAAATCTCTCTCAACTATAATATCGAAACCATATTAGTGTTTGGATAACGATATTCTGAATCCCAAGGGGTCCTATTTATAGTTGATAAATCCTCATAGCCATTATAACTATTTAGCACAAATTCTAGTCATTTTTGGGGTGTCAAACGACTATATTTTCACTGTAGAAAGTGACTGCTACAATATGGTTGACCAAGTTAGCTACAATAACAATTTGACCGATAACGGTTGATGTAAAAACTATTTTCCTGTCGGATGGGTTACATTTGGAAGGAAATTTGACTGACAAAAAGGTTCTATAAAGTCCTATGAACATTGTTGTCGGTTGAGTAATGCCCAAGGTTAATTCAACTGGTTGTACTTATTGTTTGGGATTTTCAAGACCCTCCCAAGTGCATATTAATTCATCCTAATTAGCTGTATTACACATATGACCTTGATTACAAATCATACAATCATTAAAAGTGATTTACATCAAAGATCTAAGGAGAAAATTGGCTATTCTATAATCTTGATCTTTATGCATGTATGCCTTGATTTCTCCAAGTTAGGATGTACAAGTTTAGGCATTTGGAGTTTGTCTATCTAACCTAAAATCACTCAAGTAGAAACATTAGATACAAATAAGTGGAATGGTTTAGTCATCATTAAAATAAGAGTTTAGTCAATATAGACGTTGAGTCAACAATAGGCACCCCCACGATGCTCAAACTTAGTGTTGCTTGTCCCGTCAAGATTTAAATGAGATTTTGGTCTATTAAAAGATACAACAAAAATAAACATACACACATGATAGTGGCATAAAAGAGAAGGGTTAGCACACATATAAAATTATAGGGACATGGTAGGAATTTAAAAAGGATCATTTCTTCCTCTTTAATCTCCCAAGAGATGTGGAATATTGGATCCATAAAGGTGTATTTTTTTTAGGTTTTTGAAGGTTAAGTATGGAGGATATAGGATTTGTGGGTGGATAGTTGTCATCTTGAGGGATGTCAACTTTGTCTTATGTAGGGTTGTCTCTCTAAATAGGCAAACAAGTAAGAACCTAGATAGATGATCTCCAACCAAATATATAGGCTCTAACCTATTTAAATGGTGGCACAGAGGATGTTTATGAATGGTCTAGGAGTTACGTAGGATTAGGGTTACCTACTAGTAAGTCAAGAAGAGTTTATAGAATTGGGGGCATGTGTCCTAGGATAGAGCCCCACCTTCTGGAACCTTGTGGGATCTTTTAAATTATTTTTTTTGACCAATTAATGATGAGAATGTGGGATTCTTTCCTGGTGCACACTCCACCTTTGGGGTCCACTTGGAGATTTTCAATGATGCAATCTTGTCTAGTCAAAGTTGATAAGATGTGGGGTCCATTCCCGGTGCACTCGTCACTCCTCGGGTATTTTGGGGTTTTCAACATATGAAACATTGACTATTTTGTAGGTGAATTCCCGAAGTGAGGACCTAACCTAGTATGCACGCCACTTGTCCTTGGTCTCAAAAAAGGTCATCTTGAATGAAATAGAATATGAGTCAGAGTGAAATCAAGGATCAGAAAGGGTGTGAGTCTAAAGTGTACAAATTGGTTTGTGTTGGAAAGCTTGTTCCAACTGATGGAAACCATGTCCTAGGTTGAAAAATTTTGGAGACAACATCCAAATGATGTAGTCTGTAGAGGAATTTGCATGGGATAGATGTCTTTACTGGTCGACGGCTTCCTATTTGTGGGAGTTTAATGTCTGAATTGTGTGATTGTGACCTTAAATCATGAGAAACCGAGATCAATTTTTACTACTCATTTAGTGACTATCATGTCTAGCAATTGGCAAATTGTATTTCAATAATTGATCATGGACCTAATCAGAATGTTCATGGCATGTTAGTTGTTGAGGTTTATATTGAATCATCTATGCATATCATGATGACCCACAAGATGTTAATCGTGGATCAAAGATGTTTGTATTACTTCTCTAACTCTAAGATGACCTTAAGTGCCTCTAGGACAAATTTTGCTGACTATGATTACACTCATAGTTCACCAACAAACCTGTTCCAATTTTAAAGTTTGTTCGATATAATAATATGACTCTTTAATTATTTACTTGTCACTTGTCACGACTATAACTCAGCGTCTAGCACATCGACTGTATAAAAAATGATGCATCATCACTTCTAGAATATATTATTTAACATTGTTGAAATTATGGAAATCTTTTGATTATCCACCACTCACTAACGGGAATTCACGGTCATATAAGATTAGTTGTACTGTGTGGTGTGGCGATATACGTCACTTTCCATCTTTGTTGAAATGATATGGCCTCTCCCTCAAAATCGAAAATCAATAATGCCAATCTTGAGGACGTTTCCAACTTATTGTGCTTTTGAGTAGAAATTCCTATTCTTGTTACACAACCACAAAGATTCGTTGACCAGAATCTCTCCCATATAAGTGAGAATATGGATAGACCTTTAGCCACTTTTGGACCCCAATTACAGTAAAATCAAAGGGAAACAGGAACAGAAATTCCATTCTGGAATCATTTCATAATCAATTCACTTTCTAGGATTTTAGTTGCTATCAAATATTCATGGACATCTCCTCCATGTTGTTGTAAGGTGCTTGCCAAACTGAGTGTGTGAACCAACTTTTTTCCTTGTTTGGCCCGCAACGGTCCATCAATCGTTTTTAGATGTTCGAAAACTGTGGCCAACAATCACATTCTAGTAAGGGCATAACAGTAATGAAAGGCGTCGAGTAATTCTTATAAAATTTACAAATGCTATATCTTTACGGTACATATTTATACAGTAAACATTAATCGTTACTAGACTGTTATTGGGCTGTTATCCGAGTATAATTCACATTTGGACCCAGTGCTGTGTGCAACTTTGTCGTTGTGTATCTCGATTATTTCGCGGCGCGTCGAATGACAGGAAGTTATTAGCCAAACACCGGCAGCTCAACAATTTCTTACTATGGTATTTGCAAACTCCCCACCTATAATGGCACAAGCCAAACACACATGAAGAATCTACTCATCCACTCCACTGTGGATGATGTATCATGTATCGCTGATACCATAGCTCTTTTACTCTTTGTCGTGTAGCAAGTTGGAGGGGCAAGTTGCTTTGGGGATGGCGCCCAGTTCAGATTGATGGATATGGATAGAAAAATGAAGGGGGGGACTTAGACGTCTGGGAAACTTTAGCACGACTTGTTGAGTGGCCGGATGATGGTTATGAACCTTGGACGATGTGATGGAGAAAAACCCGCGAGGAGGTAGAAATAAACTTGGGTGGATATGCTGGGTGCAATTAAAGTTGTGGTTGCGTATGAGAGTAAGAAAGAATGTAATAAAAAACAAAAGGACAAGAAAGAACAACAAAGAAAGCTAAAATCAAGAAACGGGAATGGTATCGCTCCCCGTGCGTTTTCCTTCTTCATTCATGTTGATATAACAACCGCAGGTCAGGAAAAGAGAGTTGTGAGCAGCAAATAACATCTGCAGTACTACCGACATCTCCGTTATAGACGTCGTCGTCCGTGCCTCAGCATGCTACTCTGTCGTCAAAGACTTGCGACTATAGGTTACCATAGATATGTGTCCACAGGAAAGGTGATATACAGCGACAGCTGCTGAGTAGTTTTCGTCTCTACGAACGTGAAGCTAGGACGAAGACCGTATAAATCATATGAGCTGATGAAAGAGGAAACCGAGGTGGTGGGTGCTTCTGTTCAGTTCGTGCCGTCTTCAACCGGCCGACTTTGCAAGCTAAGCAGCTACTTCAAACCATGCCGTCTTCGGCCGGCCGACTTTGCAAGCTAAGTAGCTAGATGACAAATTAGCTATGTCAACCACCGTCCGCTAACCCTACACTACACAGTAGCGGCTTTGTCCTACTGTTCAATCAAAGCTCCACGCTTATCTCTACCTCCATCATTCCTAGATTCCAAGTTCCCAACAACCACCATTTACGCCCATCACCACTCAAAACTTTTAACCTACAATTATAGATCACGGGCCCCTATCCGTCCTGTTCTTACATTGATAGTTGACGCTTACTACTCTTTCCGGTATTGTTACTACAATGCCGGTTGAAGACAACATCTACGATGCACTCACGATGCTCAAGCAATTAATTTACCTGAAACTTTGTTCAATTGTAGATAGGCCATTCTTTAATTAACCAAAAGCCCTCGCTTGTCGTGTGTGCAGTGCAATCAAAGACAAAGCCGGTTCTTTCCAGACGATCAATGACCAAGCTGAGGAGTTAGGACAGTTCAAAATTTTCGGAAGTGAGGTGAGGCCATCTAGGACGTTTTGGGATGTAGCCTAGGGGTGAGCATTTGGTTAATTCGGTCGGTTATGGTTAATTCGGTTCGGTTAATTTGTGGTTTGAGATTTTAGCTATTAACCTAACTAAATTGATTCGGTTAATTTGGTTTTTGTCCAATCGGTTAATTCGGTCGGTTAATTCGGTCGGTTAATTTGGTTAACCAAATAACACTTGTGTAATAATATTATTTGAAATAGTCATAGAATTCGGGACAATATTGTTATATTATAGTAGTATTGTTGTAAATTTAATTTTGTATGGCTCGTAAAAACTTGATTACTATATATACGGGGAAGTGCTTTTAATTAAAAGTACAGCTATATATGTATATATGCATGTGTAGGATATTATTTATGAATAAATTCTGACTATTCGGTTAATTCGGTGAACCAAACCAAAAATATCGTTAACCGTCAAATTAACTATTTAATCGATTAACCGAAATAAATTAACCAAATTAACCGAATTAACCAAATTGACCCAATAAAATTAACCATTCGGAATTATCCGTTTGGTTAATCGGTTATTAATCAAATTCTGCTCACCCCTAGATGCAGGCGGTACTATGGCAAGCTGCTTGCTAATCAAATGACAACCTTACTTGTCATCATATTGGTGGTGCACCAAAGGAAAATGATATAGAGCAGCGATTCAAGATTAGAAACGAGACCCGGTTTGGATTTTAATGGTGACGTGACTGCTGTTGCTGCACCCAACGGGACACGACGGGACTGCTGGTAGTTGGTTGAAAAGAGAGAGAGTGAGAGAGAGGGTTGGAGAGAGAAAGAGTTGTTGTCTGGAGAGAGAAAATGTAGGAGAGACATGTTTAATTTATTAATAACTTTCAAACCGTTAAGTATTTTTTAACGAAATAAAAACCATTACATCCCTGATGAAAAATGTATTCTAATAAGACTAATGTCGACATATTTTTTAAAATATAACAGAGAGAGAGAGAGTGTGTGGGAGAGAGGACCAGAGAGAGAGTGGTTGTACGGAAAGAGAAAAAACAAGAGAGAGAAATTTATTTTGCTAATAATTTTCAAACCGCAATCATTTTTTCGATGATATAAAAACTGTTAAATTTCTTATGAAAAATAAAATCCAATAAGACTAGTGTCGACATATTTTCGGGAATAGTGAACATAAGTTTTTTTAGATTAGTGGTTATTTTTGGTCTGACTTTTGTAAGAGAGAGAAAATATAAAGAATTGGAGGGAAGTAGTGTCATCATTTTTTAAAATTTAGTCATTATCTTTTGGCTGATTTGTTGTTATATCTAATCCATTTGTTATTGTTGTAATTTTTTTATTATCTCTAGTCAAACTTTAGAATTTTATTTTTCTAATAACTTTCAATCAACAATGAATTTTTCAACGAAATAAAAATCGTTAGATTTCTTATAAAAAATAAAATCCAATAAGACTACTATCGACATATTTTTGAAAATAGTACACATAAGTTGTTTTAGATTAGTGGTTATTTCTGGTCTGATTTTTGTAAGAGAGAGAAAATATAAAGAATTGGAGGGAAGTAGTGTCATCATTTTTTAAAATTTAGTTGTTATTTTTCGGCCGATTTGTTGTTATGTCTAATCCAATTTGTTATTGTTGTAAATGTTTTGTTATCTCTAGTCAAACTTTTTGTTATCCAAGTACTTTTTTTTTTGAAAATTAGTTGTTATCTATAGAGAATCTTTTTATTATAGTTAGCAAATTTTTTGTTATCCTTAGCAATTTTTTCTTGTTATGACTAGTAAATATTTTGTTCTCTCTCTAAATTTTTGTTAAAAAATATATAACGGTTTGAAAATTATATATCAAAACAAATATAACAAAACATATAATAACTATTTTTTTTTAATTCTACTTGGACAAAAAAAATTACCTAGAGATAACAAAAAAAATTGCTAATGATATAGCAAAACATTCTCTACAGATACCAACTAAATTTAAAAAAAAATACCACTTCGATACCAAAGAGTTTGACAACATATAAAAAAAATATTTACTAGGATTTACTAGGGATAATAAGAAAATTTGCTAGGGATAAAAAAAATTCTATAGATAACAATCAATTTTAAATATATATACATACTACTTGGATAACAAAAGATTTTTCTAGTGAAAACAAAATATTAACCAGGAATAACAAGAACATTTGCTAGGGATAACAAGAAACTTTATTAGGGACAACAAAACCTTTCTAATTTCAAAAAGTTTGTATAGAGATAACAAAACATTAACCATGGATAACAAGAGCATTTACTATGGATAACAAAATATTTATTAGAGATAACAAGAAACATTGCTAGGGATAACAAAATATTCTTTATAGATAACAACTAATTTTCAAAAAAAAAATTATACTACTTGGATAACAAAAGATTCGCCTAGCGATAACAAAACATTTATTACGGATAACAAGAAAATTTTGCTAGACATAACAAAAAAATTCTCTGACTTCAACAAAAAAAATTATTTTTCTTACAAAAAATTGAACCAAATATAATAATTATTTTTGTATTATTTTTAGAGTGTGTATTAAATTTCTCAAAACTACATCGACATTGGTCTTGTTGGAAAGTATTATTGATAAGAAGTCTAATACTTTTTATTTTGTCAAAAAATACATCCCAGTTTGAAAGTTATTAATAAATTAAAAATCTCTCTTCTTTTTTCTCTCTCTCCTCCGACGACTCCTCTATCCTCACTCCCTCCCCCCCCCTCTCTCTTTCTCTCTCTTCCCTCTCTCTTTTCAGCCCCACATATACGTTTTCAATAGCAACCAGCGTCTCAGGCTGTACGCTGCATATTGCTGTCATCTGTGCGCTAGGAGTAAAAAATACGTACATTTTCAATTGTTGTACATAACGATAAATGTTGCAATATGCTGCACCGGATAACAATTAATGCTATATAGCAAAGCTCGTGCACCAAATTGGTGATCGCCACCTCCCCTCCAACCGTACACTTTGGTGATTATCAAATAAGATCAAATAAGGAGAGTCTCCGCTTCCCAAACCATGACTTCCATGCATGGGTTCTTCTTGCTTGTTCTTCTTGCTTGTCGTCTAGTCTACCGGCCACTGGTGGTGGGACGCTCTCTTTGCTGATGGTGAGGTTCTTTCCACGAAGAGAAATCTTACTCGTCCATTTGGAGCCGCCAAGCTCAGCAACTCAGCTTGTTCGGGCAGGCACGTTTCCTTTATGGCATTATTATTTTCGTTATTATGATCTTGTCAGCGGATGTCACTCGTCAAGACTTGTTCTTTGCTGTGTTGTTGATAAGGGTGAGCAAATAATGGTCCAGACCGCAGAACCGGACCGGACCGGTCAGTTCGGTCCGGTCCGGTTCAAAATGAGTTCGGTCCGGTCTGCGGTCCGTAAATTTTGATAAATTCGGTCTTCGGTCTGGTCCGGTCCAAAAACAGTCCGACCATGGACCGGACCGTAGACCGACTTTTTTGTATAATATATGTATATTTGTCGGTATATTATGTAACAAGTACAAATAAAGTACACATATAAGCACTAGTAGCGTAAATATTTTCTATTAATGTTATATAATTGTTAGAAGTAACTAATATTATCTATTTTTATAATTAAATAAGTTGTGAAAAAAGAAAAAAGGTTGATTACGGTCCAAACAGTTCGATCCGGTCCGGTCCTACCTCAAAACGGTCCGGTCTATGGTCTACAAATTCTTGCAAATCGGTCCTCGGTCCGGTCCGGTTCGGTCCAATTTTGGACCGATGCTCACCCCTAGTTGTTGGGATCTTCTGCAGGCAGGACCACTCAATGTTGCAGCGCGACGATGTCAAATTATGGATTTGTGTATGCCCACGTGTGATAGGTAAAATCCATTCCCCACTGCTCCTATTTCCCATCATTATTATTTTTTGAAGAAAGTTCATGCATTAATCAAGATAGTTCAGCTTACAAACCCACTACATCTGCAAGCATAGCATTTGAAAAAAAATCAGTTAGGGATAGTGTAACATCCCAGGATTTGAGGCCTCAGATAAAACACTCTTAAAAGGAATGATTGGACTACCCATATCACCAAGGTGCACCTCCTTTTCTGGGAACTCATCACTAAATAACTTCATAGTTAAGCGTGCTCAGCTTGGAGTAGTACTAACATGGGTGACCAGTCGGGAAGTTGATCCTGGCTTGCGCGTCAGTGTGGACAAAGTGCGCAGTTAAGGCTAGTGGTGGTTTGTGGAGCCAGTCGTCATTCTCGAAACTCTACTAGAGCCTTGGGAAGTGGGCCCAGGCATTACAAATGGTATCAGAGCCATAACCCCTCCAGTAGGTGGGGCCCACATGGGCATGTGACATGTCAGTCTTGAGCCGTGCGGTCCAGGCAAGTTGGAAAGGGCTATCCGTAGAGACGAGATGGAGCCGCCCTTGCACTGGTAGCCGTGGACGGGAGCTGGGTGTCCATGGGCCATTATGGGTCTGCAGTGAAATGGGGTCAGATTATTAGGCCATATAGTTGAGCCTTGACGAGGACGTCAAGAGCCTAAGTGGGGGAGATTGTAACATCCCAGGATTTGAGGCATCGGATAAAACACTCTTAAAAGGAATGATTAGACTACTCATATCACCAAGGTGCACCTCCTTTTCTGGGAGCTCATCACTAAAGAACTTCATAGTTAAGCGTGCTCAGCTTGGAGTAGTACTAGGATGGGTGACCAGTCGAAAAGTTGATCCTGGCTTGCGCGTCAGTGTGGACAAAGTGCGCAGTTAAGGCTACTGGTGGTTTGTGGGGCCAGTCGTCATTCCCGAAACTCTACTAGAGCCTTGGGCAGTGGGCCCAGACATTACACTTGTCCTTCTCCTTACTCAACACCAGCACCTGGGTAGTTGGGAAAGCACCCAGCAAAAGGGGAAAGAAAATAAGGTATGTGTCACAAAACTTGTCTAGGATAACAAGATAAGTAAAGCAAAAAAGAACAGGCTAGGATTCATCATAAGATGAAGATAACAAGAGTATGATGCTATATTCAAAAGAAACTTGTCATTAACAATTATATCAAAAAGGATTTGCATGTAAGATAATTATGTCTACCTAACTAAGTAGGGTTGAGGCACCTACTGGACCTCTAACCTATAGGTGATGGGACAATAAGACATTCCCAATGACCTACACAATTATATAGGGGAGAATAAAAGCATTCCCCAGGGTGATTAAATACATTCCCTCTGTGGGTGGTTGTACATAAGTACAGCTACTTTAAATTAAATAGAACATAAATCCACATGCTAGAAAAATAGTCATGGCAAGAGTAGTCATAATATTCAATAAGCATGGTAATGGGGTATAAGACAAGAAGAAATTATAATCTAATTTGAGGTATGAACAATATTAGGATTCAAGAATAGAATATTTAGGGTTCATTTAAGGCTCATTAGGGAAATATAGGGTTTGGCTACAATTATCCCAACATAGGGTGTAAGGAATGCACATACCTCTCTTACTTATATCAATTACTAACTTTCACCACTTTAATTGAGTCCAAGTTCCACTTTGCCTATTTTCAATCTATTAACATGTATTAGAGTACATAGTGTACGTTAATATATAGAAACCCTAATTTCAGAACTTTTTAGCAAAATTCAGATTTAGCTTTTGAAAATACCATCAATGAACTTATTAGGTTCCCCTGAAGAATAAAACACATTCTTATGTTAATTTTGGAGTTATGATGATTAAGATGTAATTTTTATGGACTTTATGCATTAAATTTGTTTTACAAAAATCACCCTTCGTCAAACCATGAAATCAGACCTTAAAAATATTTTTATTAGATAGAGATTAATTTTCCAATTTCAAAACATATTTATTTGTCAAATTTGGATAAGTGGTTTACAATATATGAATTTTTCAATACTGACCAATAGGAAATTGCCACATCATCAAACCGATCGAGATAATTGAAGAGAGAGGAAGAGGGAGAAAATACCATTTGACCCAAGATCAGGTTTTAAGTTGCATAGGTAGCCAAACTAGAGCTTCTAGAGAAGGTAAAACAGCAAGAAACCAAAACCCTAGAAGAACATGGTAAAAAGAGATGGAAATCATCGATTTTAAACATAAAAGCATGAGTTTTAAGCATGTACTAAGCAATATATGAGAAGGGTGTTAACAAAACTTTCCTATAGGAAGGTAAGAAGGTCCAAACAGAAAGGATGCTGAGATTAGAAGGTCTGGTTGCTCCAAGCCAAGCTCCTTTCTTGAGCAAAGATCACCTTCTCCACTTTAGAGGTGCAAACCCTAGCAAAAGAGCATGGAGATGAGATATTTTAGGGTTCTAGGTGGAGTTTCACCATGTATGGTCATGGTTCCGAACTGGAAGAAGGTGGGAGGATAATAAAAGCATGAAAATAGGGAAGGAAAGGAGGATTCTTACTAGTTTTGGTCAAAATCACCAAGGAGGAGCTTAAGAAATCCAAAATAGAGAAATTTGGAACCCTAGGAGGCTTCTTCACCAAGGTAGGCACCTTCTTTTACCTTGGGACAGCAACTTCATGGCCAAACATAGAAGGGACGATTCTCTAAGATATAAGAAAGAGAAGAATAGGATTGCTTCTTGGATTGGGAGGTGGGAAGGGGTAGACATGGCTTTATAAAGAAGGGGCAAGCATGAGGTATCTATGTGACTTTCCATGTGTCCTTAGGCTAGGGCTTCATGGCCATGCAAGAGGACAACTCATGGACTCTTCTTTCATATCAAAAGTCGGTCCTAAGAGCCCCTAGAGCCTTCTATGCCATCCTCACCATCCTTCAAAGAAAGAAATAACCCCATTGGTTGATAGCTTTTAAAGATATGGACATTTATAAAGAGGGTAATCCCTATAATGCCCTTGGAATGTAACAACTTCAAACCAAGGTGAAACCAGGTGCCCCATGGTTTAAAAACTCATGAATGGTAAGGGAATATCTAAGGATTAAAATTCAGGTGATAATTTGCAAAGAAAACCTCCCAATTGGGTAAATTGCATAAAAGTCTACAATGTACCTAAAATTGCATAACTTGCACAAACAACATCCAAATCGAGCCAAATTTGAAACTTAGGCTCATTTTATGTTTTCAAATCATATAAAAAATTTAGATTAAGGTTTAGAGCACTCTATTATGGTAATTAAGCTTTCATTGAGGTATTTGTGCATAAACCCTTATATTGGTACAATTAGTGAATAAATGTTCATTAAACCACTATAAATTCCACTAATTAAACATAAATGATATAAATGATAGAAATGAAAGGGAAACTTGGGGAAAATGTTTACATAGAGATTACATCTAAGATTCATTATGTTACAACACTCCACCCCTTTAAAAGGATTTCGTCCTCGAAATCTCAAGCAAAAAGAGAAGGGTGAGTATGTAACATTTCATCTCTCAACTCCCAAGTGGTTTCTTCCAGACCATGATATTTCCAAAAAACTTTTACTATCTCAATCTCTTTATTCTTTAGTTGATTTACTCGGGAGTCAAGGATATTCACATGTAGCTCTTCATAGGTCAGATTCTCATGTATATCTAAAGGCTCAACAGTAAGCACATGCGAAGAGTCCTTCACATACTTCTTCAGCACAGAGACATGGAACACATTATGAATCTTATCATAGGAAGGAGGTAAGGCTAAGCAGTATGTAAAGTCTCCAACCTTATCTAAGATTTCAAATGGTCCAACATAGTGGGGACTCAACTTGCCTTTAACTTTAGATCTAGCAATAGAACAAATAGGCTTGATCTTCAAAAATGCATAGTCACCCACTAGGAAGTTAACATCGGACCTTTTCTTGTCAGCATACATCTTCAATGGTCTTGAGCATCTTTCATGCATTTCTTTATCAACTGCACCTTTTCTGTCATCATTTGCATGTCATCGGTCTTCACTAGAGAATGTTCACTGACATCATCCCAATGCAAAGGTGAACGACATGGTCTACCATAGAGAGCTTCTGATAACACCAAATTTTGTGATGTTTTTGGCCTTTATTTTGTTATCAAAACTGCCATCTTCTGCCATTTTCCTCTCTTTTATATGCATTTTCGCAATAATTAGCCAAGCAACGCTCTTAGTCCAATATTTCCATCTTTTGTAGAGCTTCCTCCTATTTTGGCCCATTTAGCGCCAATAAGGCCGTTCCGGCCCGCAAATAAGTCCAAGACTGTCTCGACCCCCTGACGCCCGATACTCACGCTGACCAGCAAGGCTGCGCGATACGACGATACACGACGCAAGGATGCCGCACGAGAATGTACCGATGGACGACACGCCTCTTTACCCGACAGGGAGCCACGCGCGCCGCAACTACTCCATGTGCTACACGATACCGGCCACCCACCGGCAGGCGCCTCTCGCCTCGGCGCCCGACAACTGACCTCCTTGTGCCGGGCGATATCGGGCGATACCCACGTCAGCCGACCACCAATTGAATAGCGGAAAGGAGGACACGTGGCGCTTCGAGCACCATATCTTCTCCCAACCAGCTGCCTATAAATAGCAGCTACAGGGAGCCGAAAAGACAGCTTGGTTAGTTTTAGACAGTTCGAACAAGCTGGGTCACTTCAGGGTTCAGATAGTCGACGGATCTTCGGAGGAAGCTGCGACAGCAGGCGTATCGTGCTCCAGTGTTCGTACTGGGCGATACTAGGTGAGCTCTTCCTCATCCCGAGAGGGAGGGGATTGGTTCACCTAGGACTGTACCGGGCGACACAGGGAGCCGATATCGGCCGATGTAGATACGCGACACAAGTGCCTGACACCAGTGCACGCAGCTCCATGCCCGGCACGATACCGGACCCGATACGCTCCGCCCGTTAGGCGTGTCGCCCGAGAGGGTGTGCCGCCCGACTTGAGCGTATCGGCCAGGTCCTTGAGCGATGCAGTCGCCCATCGCGGTGTGCCGCTTGAGAGGGCGTGCCGCCCGACGCGGCTGTATCGGGCTAGGCCCCTGTCCGATATCGGGCGGGATGGTTACTGTAGCTTGTCGTCCTTCTACATCAAGAAGGCGACACATATCTTTAATTCTGTTATTTAATTCTTTACTAATGCATTGTAATTAAGACCTTTAATGCTTATAGAAATAGAAAAGCTTACTTACTTGCTGCTCTATGCTTGGTGCAATATGTTGGATGACCGCTATGCTTGGTATCTGAACTCTAGCTTGCATGTTTTGGATCGCGTTTCGCTTAGCTATCGAATCGTGTTTTCCCATCGCAACAACTTCGAGAGTTGTGTTGTGGCTCTAGTGTTCGGTCCGATTCTGGAGTACGAGAGTGCCCGGAACGGAGTTGCTTTAGTAACCTTTCCACTCTAATTTGAGTCTGGTGACCCCTAGAGTGGAACCGATGCCTTGTTAGAGGTGCCCGCTTTGAGAGGAGGGCACAGTATTGGTCCTACCGCCGCTTGCTTTACCGCAGTTTTATCCTTCGTACCTCGCCTTAGCTCTGAGTGTATCCTTCTATTTCTGTTGCATGAAAACCCCTAAAAACTGCTAATGATTAAAACCCTAAAATCTTTCTAGTAACTCCACTTGGAGGTAGTTTTCTTGTTTTGTTCGTGACATCTTTATGCTTCCCTCCTAGGGAATTAATCATCTCTTTATACCCGCCGGAGTGTAGCGTGTCGATTCTGGGTTCTCAACACTACCCCCTTGTCCCTGTGTTCGACCCCGTATATCTACTTTGACCCCGTAAACAAAGTTGCGGGGGCCTAGAAGGATTCAGGTTTATAAATGTAAAAGCTCGACTACCTCAAATCTGCCTCCAATCTTAGGACGCGCGATTTAGGCCGGTCAACTTTTTGGCGCCGTTGCCGGGGACGAGGCAAAAACGGTACTGTTGACGAATCCGGATCCACTAACTACACTCCCGTGCCTCAAACTTAGTAATGAGTTTGACAGCACCCTTTTTCTTTTCCTTTTTCCTTGCTATTATTTCTTGCCTAAGCCAACTAATTCAATTTCCTAACTGGATTTTATATGCTCTTACAGGAACCTTGGAAGCTGACCAGCTCCACCGAGTCCTGATACCATGTCTAGTTGTGAGCAATCTCTTCTTGAAGGTGAATGTCAGGGCCGAGGAGAGAGGGTGAGCCAGCCTAGCTTGGTTGGTCAGCTTTCAGCCTACATAAAAAGACAGGACACCATTATCAGCAAACTGGTACAGGGTGTGCTTCCCGGCCCCGGAGTTCAGAATTCCATGCAACACCAGATGGCGAGTCTGCAGATGCGCCAATTGGAAGTCGATCAACGATTGGCCCAAATGGCCGCACTGATGAAGAACCCTGCGGGAAAGACACCCTCTTACACAGAAACTGCCAGAATGGCGGTACTAAGGTCTGGGAAAATGGTGGAGCGCGCAGCTGAAGCCGAACCGGAACCTGAACCGAGGTCTGAGAGCACCATTCCAGCAGAGGGCGAAGGTGGACAAGTAGAAGCTCAAGAGCCAGCACGGAAGCCTTCAGACGAGCTACCTGGTGGGAGGAATTCCTACGCCCCAAGGCTGCCGTTCCTGTATAAGCTGATAAAGGCAAATTTGAAGAGGCGTCATGAGAGGTTCATGAACTCGATCAGGAAACTGCATCTTGAAGTCCCCTTCCTTGATGCATTGGAAGAGATGCCTATGTATGCCAAGTTCCTCAAGGACCTTATCACAAAGAAGAGAAGGGGAGGAAGGACAGAGACAGTGTATCTAGCTTCCGCCTCCTCCACCTTCTTGAAGCCCGACACGCCAAATAAAAAAAGGGATCCCAGAGCTTTCACAATCCCGTTCGCCATCGGAGACAACGTCGAGCGCAAGGGTCTGGAAGACTTGGGGGCTAGCATAAGCCTCATGCCCCTAAGTTTCGCACAAAGGGTGGGTTTGACCGACATGGTTCGGACTAACATGCGAATCCAGCTGGAAGACCACACCTTCAAGAGACATGTCGGCATTATCGAAGATGTACCAATCCGGGATGGCGACTTCTTCATCCCTTACGATATAGTCGTCATCGACACAGCTGAAGATCCCCGTTGCCCGATCATCTTTGGGCGGCCCTTCCTGGCGACAGGGATAGCGCTAATTGATGTTTCCGAAGGGATGATCACCTTAAGGGTCGGCAACAACCATATGGACTTCAAGCTGAAAGAAATAATGAAGAGCCCGTCCCTCTCTGAATCAGCATGTTTTGCAGATAGCTATAATAAATTCTGCGAGGAAGTAGAGGAAGATATTCGGACAGTAGACCCCCTCTTGAGGGCTATAAACTGTCAAGATCCCGACCTCGAAGACCCTGAGGTCGCGAAGCATCTCGACCTTTTTGACCTTCCTGACGAAGGCTTGCAGAAAGAGGATAAGGTGGTTGAGTCTGTGATGTACGCCTCTCTTGAGGAGGAGCCTCAGGAAAAGGCACTCAGACCAAAGCCAGAGTTGAAAGCGTTGCCCGAAGGCCTAAAGTACGAGTTCTTAGATGAAGAGCAGAGAAACCCTATCATCGTAAACGTCGATCTTTCGAGCAACCAGCAGGACCGACTCCTTGAGGAGTTAAGGCTCCACAGGAAGGCTATAGGATATTCAGTAGATGATATCAAAGGCCTTAGCCCCGCCATGTGCATGCATCGCATCAACTTGGATGAATCTGCCAAGCCTCTGGTTCAACCCCAGAGGAAACTGAACCAGATGCTCAAGGAGGTCGTCAAGAAAGAGGTAATAAAACTTAGAGATGCGGGGATCATTTACCCAATCAGCGATAGCAGTTGGGTAAGTCCGATCCACGTAGTGCCCAAAAAGGGCGGGATGACGGTGGTTAAGGGTGAGAAGGGTGACGAGGTGGCGGTTAGGACCGTCACCGGCTAGCGGATGTGCATAGATTACTGAAAGCTAAATCAGGCTACAAAGAAGGATCACTTTCTGCTACCTTTTATTGACCAAGTACTCGAAAGGTTAGCGCATCATGATTTATTTTGCTTTCTTGATGGATTTTTAGGTTTCTACCAGGTACCAATCTTGCCCGACGACCAAGAGAAAACAACGTTCACCTGCCTTTACGGCACTTATGCCTTCCGAAGGATGCCCTTCGGACTCTGCAACGCCCCCGCCACCTTTCAGCGATGCATGATATCGATGTTCTCGGATTTTCTAGAAGACATCGTAGAAGTTTTCATGGAAAACTTTTCCGTCTATGGGAAGGACTTCGATAGCTGTCTAAAGAATCTGAAGTTGGTTCTTCAAAGGTGCGAGGAGAACAGCCTAGTTCTAAATTGGGGAAAATGCCATTTCATGGTGCGGGAGGGCATCGTCCTCGGGCATAAGATCTCGAAGTATGGGATCGAAGTGGACGCAAGCAAGGTTGAAGCAATATCCAAGCTTCCTCCACCAAGATCCGTGACGGGGGTGCGAAGCTTCCTCGGGCACGCGGGATATTACCGAAGATTCATCAAGAACTTCTCAAAGATTTCCAAACCGTTGTCCAATCTTCTGGTAAAAGACGCCAAATTTGTTTTCTCTAACGATTGTCTAAGTGCTTTTCAAGCCCTTAAAAACGCTTTAATATCACCACCTATCCTTCAAGCACCAGAATGGGGTTTACCTTTTGAGCTGATGTGCGACGCAAGCGACTACGCGGTTGGAGCAGTCCTGGGGCAAACGAAAGACAAGAAGCACCAGGTGATCTGCTACGCGAGTCGCACGTTGGACGAAGCCTAGGTAAACTACACAACAACTGAAAAGGAGATGCTCGCGATCATCTTCGCGTTTGATAAGTTCAGGTCGTATCTCATCGGAGCAAAGGTCAAAGTATGCACAGATCATGGGGCGATAAAATACTTAATGCAAAATAAAGACGCAAATCCCAGACTATTAAGGTGGGCCTTAATGCTCCAAGAATTTGACCACGAAATTATCGACAAGAAGGGCGCAGAGAATGTGGTTTTTGACCATCTCTCAAGGATCATGACTGAGAAAGAGACAGAGCCTCCTATCAACGACGACTACGCCGACGAAGCCCTTCTGTTGGCCGTAGCCCAAGAGGAAAGTCTACCTTGGTTCGCAGACATCTGCAATTATCTTGCTTGCGGAGAACTGCCCCCTGACATAACGTACAATCAGAAAAAGAAGCTTTTTGCGGAGGTTAAAAACTACTACTGGGATGATCCTCTCCTGTTCAGAAGATGCACCGACAACTTATACAGGAGGTGCATACCAGAACAGAGACCGCGGACATCCTGAAGCAATGCCACGCCTCCCCCTATGGTGGTCACCTAGGCAGCGAAAGAACAGCTGCAAAGGTGCTACAATCAGGTTTCTACTGGCCCTCCTTATTTAAAGACGATGCATAGTTTGTGAAGGCTTGCAAAGAGTGCCAGTTTACGGGGAACATAGGGCGGAGGGACGAAATGCCAATGGCAACCTGGATTGAAGTCGAAATATTTGACGTATGGGGGATCGACTACATGGGACTGTTTCCCCCATCTCAGGGGTATCAGTACATACTCGTGGCTGTGGATTATGTATCGAAGTGGGTAGAAGCGGTAGCCACCCAAACCTGCGACGCCAAGTCGGTTATCAAGCTCTTCGAGAAAACCATCTTCCCTCGCTTTGGCGTCCCGCGCACAGTTATTAGCGACGGAGGATCACACTTTGGAGAAAGACAATTTGAAGCACTCCTGCACAAGTACGGAGTGAAGCACAAGATCGCTACACCCTACCATCCCCAGACGTCAGGGCAGGTAGAGGTTTCCAACAGACAAATCAAGTAAATCTTGCAGAAAACTGTCAACCGAACAAGGAAAGATTGGTCCATGAAGCTTGACGATGCACTTTGGGCCTACCGCACCGCTTACAAAACACCCATTGGAACCACCCCCTACCGTCTCATCTACGGAAAATCCTGCCACCTACCGTTAGAATTGGAACACAAGGCCCTTTGGGCAATCAAGTTCCTAAATATGGACCTCGACAAAGCTGGAGAAAAAAGATTTTTGCAGCTTCAAGAGCTCGAAGAGCTAAGAATGAATGCCTACGAAAATGCAAAAATTTACAAACAGAGGACAAAGTTGTGGCACGATACCCATCTCAGGAGAAAAGATGTAAGCGAAGGGGATAAGGTCTTGCTATTCAAGTCCTCTATTCGTCTTTTCCCTGGAAAGTTGCAAATGAGGTGGTCTGGACCGTTCACTGTGTCAAGGATATACCCATCAGGAATGGTGGAGCTTTACGACAAGGACGATCCGACCAAAATATTTCAAGTGAATGGACATAGCGTGAAAAGATTCTATGAGGATGAGGCCTTTGTCAGGAGAGCAGAGATTGACCTGCAAGTTATGGGCACAGCCAAGGGTTGAACAAGATGATCCCACACCGGTTGAGTTGGCGACGTGAACTTCAGCGCTCCTCGGGAGGCAGCCTGAGTTTTTCTTTCTTTCATAGAGTAGGATGCAAAAACAAACTTTATGGCATGTAATAAGGCCCGAGTCAGTGCATGCGCCACATGCGCTGACTCTGTTTTATGGGCCACCGCTGTAACAATTTTCTGAGGTGGAGGGCTTAACCCTAAACCAATGATGTTTTTCCTTCATCTAGCATCGGCCGCCTATTTTAACCGTGTCGGGCAGCCGCTCAGCTGGTGCGCAGGACCACCCATTCCGGGTTTTGGTCTCTCGGGCATCGCAACGGCCGTGACAGTTGGCGTTCCTGGGCGGCATGCACCCTATCGTGCATGAGAATAAATGCCCTTGATGAGACTGATGTGACCATCGTCTCGGGAACCGCCTGACCCATTGGTTGACGCGCACCCCAGAGATGTCTGTTTCGCCCCCGGCCGAGCTGCCTATAAATAAGAATAGAGATTTCACCGTGTCGGGCAGCCACACTTTACTCATTTTAGCCACCTGTAACGCATGCAGTAGTCCGCCCTTTTGCTCCCGTGTCGGCCAGTTGCCTTCACCGTGGTATCGGGCGATGGCTCCTATGAGCAAAGGTATCGCCCGACACGCTTATCGCCCGACACCCTTATCGCTCGGCAAGCTTTTCCCCGACAGGCTTATCGCCTGACACGAGTCCTGTTGCGCGCTGCCTATCGGGATTACGAGCCTTGTCGGATTTTGTATCGCCAGGCGTGGTTTTGCATGACATAACGACCGATGGTGTTTGCCCGATATGCCATATCGGGTGGCACGTTTTCCTTTTGTGACGTTCTGTCGGGCAGTTACTCTTTGGCGACCTTATCACCCGATATACCTGTATCGGGAGGTATGTTGTGTCGTGCAATCCCTCCTCGTATCGCCCAATCTTGTATCATCTTATGCTTTCTTTCGACGGACGATACCCGGATTTCGAAATAAGTCTAGCATTATCAAGCTTCTTTAACTTTTTCTATCTAACGATTTATAATGGTTGATGAACTTGATAACAGGCAGAATAGATGCCGCAGCTGAAGCAACAACTGTCGGTCAGAAACGTCAACACCCCGAAGAGGGGCAATTCCTTATCATAGTCTGTCTTTTGTAGTAGCCTGGGGCCAACTACAGAGACATCACGAGTACAACCCCGGCGACTGTTGGGACAGCACAAGAGCTCTCTGTCTACCTTGAGCTATTGCGTGTGTTCCGGCTGAGATGGGGAAGTGTTTTTCCGGCAACCTCCAGATGGAACCTGGGAATCCCGGTTCCAGCTACTTAATAAAGAGGAAGCAGCCACAAGTGCTCGCACTTGTTGAAGCTGTTTCCAAATGAGAAAGAAGGAGGCAGCAGCAATAGAAGCATATTACAGCTTCTACGAGGCACAAGCGAACCCGCTAAATAACCTTCACTGGACTAACATGAACTCACCCTCTTCTTCACTACTCTGGGACAGAGTATTGGATAAGTTTGGGGGGGTACCCATGTACCAGTGAAGGAGGTATAAAAATTCTCTTGTACCATTTTGTTCTTCTATATCACATATATGTACCCATGCTCGTGTAAAATGCCTTGCTCATATAATATTTTTGAAAAATTCTGCCTATTTTGCTCCCATGCATATGTACAAAGTCGTTATATTAGCAAAACCTGATGCTACTGCTTGCAAAGTTTGTTTTCTGTATGCTTAATGTGATGCAAGTTATGTTATATCTTTTTGATAATGCGGCTTCAAACAAACAGAAGATTACGTTTTTCCTCGTCAAAATTTTCAAAAATACAATAATCTCGCAAACAGCTAAGAGACGAGTATGGAGAAGGAAAAAGCTGCCCAAACAGCAATAATCTCTTTGTTTCCCTTACCCAACAAACATCCTAAAAAGAGAGAGAAGCCTTATGAGCGTGAATAAAAGCATGAGAGTTGTGCCCAACAAAAGAAAAAAAAAGAGAGAAAAAAATACATATATACACCTCTTGTTTTCCAAAAAGTACCCATCTTTAGGCATGGTAGATCCGGGGCAGTGGTACGTAGGATGTGAAATCACTGCTCTAAAGCCAACTGGCTTGGACTGCAGGGACCACTTGCCCGTTAACGGACCCTTACCTAGATGGACTGATGGGAGACAACAATGAAAAACCCTTAGCCTACCCTATACACAACTTTTGGCCCCGAAAATAAAGTTGTTTGGTGTGGAAGCTAACTTCGGAATCATACAACAATGTCTCGCCAAAGCTGTAGAGAATAATCTTACTTATACAATAAGGCAAGAAAGACGAAGTCTTTTGTTCGTAATGAGGCAGCATTATCTCTAAAGGCATTACGATACTTGTTTTACATCTTGGCCTGAGAAGCATACTACGCAAGAAGAAGCATCGCCAAATAAAGTTTAAATATTGATTGAGGACAATCAAAACGCTAAGTTTGGGGGAGTTGATAACACTAAATTTTGTGATGTTTTCAGCCTTTATTCTGTTATCAAAACTGCCCTCTTCTGCCATTTTCCTCTCTTTTATATGCATTTTCGCAATAATTAGCCAAGCAACGCTCTCAGTCCAATATTTCCATCTTTTGCAGAGCTTCCTCCTGTTTTGGCCCATTTAGCGCCAATAAGGCCGTTCCGGACCGCAAATAAGTCCAAGACTCTCTCGACCCCCTGACGCCCGATACTCATGCTGACCAGCAAGGCTGCGCGATACGACGACGCGCGACGCAAGGATGCCGCGTGAGAAGGTACCGATGGACGACACGCCTCTTTACCCGACAGGGAGCCACGCGCGCCGCAATTACTCCATGTGTTGCGCGATACCGGCCACCCACCAGCAGGCGCCTCTCGCCTCGGCGCCCAACAGCCGACCTCCTTGTGCCGGGCGATACCCGCGTCAGCCGACCACCAATTGAATGGCAGAAAGGAGGACACATGGCGCTTCGAGCACCATATCTTCTCCCAACCAGCTGCCTATAAATAGCAGCTACAGGGAGCCGAAAAGACAGCTTGGTTAGTTTTAGACAGTTCGGACAAGCTGGGTCACTTCAGGGCCCGGATAGTCGACGGATCTTCGGAGGAAGCTGCGACAGCAGGCGTATCGTGCTCCACTGTTCGTACTGGGCGACACTAGGTGAGATCTTCCTCATCCCAAGAGGGAGGGGATTGGTTCACCTAGGACTGTACCGGGTGACACTGGGAGCTGATATCGGCCGATGTAGATACGCGACACAAGTGCCCGACACTAGTGCCCGACAGTAGGATACGCAGCTCCATGCCCGACACGATACCGGACCCGATACGCTCCGCCCGTCAGGCGTGTCGCCCGAGAGGGTGTGCCGCCCGACTTGAGCGTATCGGCCAGGTCCTTGAGCGATGCAGTTGCCCATCGCGGTGTTCCACTTGAGAGGGTGTGCCGCCCGACGCGGCTGTATCGGGCTAGGCCCCTGTCCGATATCGGGCGGGATGGTTACTGTAGCTTGTCGTCCTTCTACATCAAGAAGGCGACACATATCTTTAATTCTGTTATTTAATTCTTTACTAATGCATTATAATTAAGACCTTTAATGCTTATAGAAATAGAAAAGCTTACTTACTTGCTGCTTTATGCTTGGTGCAATATGTTGGATGACCGCTATGCTTGGTATCTGAACTCTAGCTTGCATGTTTTGGATCGCGTTTCGCTTAGCTATCGAATCGTGTTTTCCCGTCGCAACAACTTCGAGAGTTGTGTTGTGGCTCTAGTGTTCGGTCCGATTCTGGAGTACGAGAGTGCCCGGAACGGAGTTTCTTTAGTAACCTTTCCACTCTAATTTGAGTCTGGTGACCCCTAGAGTGGAACTGATGCCTTGTTAGAGGTGCCCTCTTCGAGAGGAGGGGCACAGGATTGGTCCTACCGCCGCTTGCTTTACCGCAGTTTTATCCTTCGTACCTCACCTTAGTTCCGAGTGTATCCTTCTGTTTCTGTTGCATAAAAACCCCTAAAAACTGCTAATGATGAAAACCCTAAAATCTTTCTAGTAACTCCACTTGGAGATAGTTTTCTGGTTTTGTTCGTGACATCTTTATGCTTCCCTCCTAGGGAATTTATCATCTCTTTATACCCGCCAGAGTGTAGCGTGTCGATTCTGGGTTCTCAACACTACCCCCCTTGTCCCTGTGTTCGACCTCGTATATCTACTTTGACCCCGTAAACAAAGTTGCGGGGGCCTAGAAGGATTCGGGTTTATAAATGTAAAAGCTCGACTACCTCAAATCTGCCTCCAATCTTAGGACGCGCGATTTAGGCCGGTCAGCTTCAAAAGGTGGCATACCAATACTAGTTTGGTACCTATTGTTGTAAGCAAACTCAGCTAATGGCAGATACCGATCCCATGCACCACCCCAATCCATCACATAAGCACGAAGCAAGTCCTCCAGAATCTGAACTGTTCTCTCAAATTGACCATCAGTCTACGGGTGGTAAGCAGTACTAAAACGCAAGTCAGTACCCATCTGCTCCTGAATCTGACCCCATAAACAAGAAGTAAACTTTGGGTCACAATCAGAAACTATTACCTCAGTTACTTCATGCAAGCGTACAATCCACTCAACATACAACTGGGCCATATATGCAACTTTGTAATTGGTTTTGAAAGGCAAGAAATGAGCATATTTTGTAAGCCGGTCAATAACCACCCAAACAACATCATAACTTTTCTTGGACTTGGGGAACCAGTAAAAAAGTCCATTGTGATCTTCTCCCACTTCCATTCTGGAATTTTAAGAGGGTGAAGAAGACCACCAGGTCGTTGATGTTTGATCTTGACTTGCTGACATGTCAAGCACTTCGTGATGAATAGAGCTATATCATTCTTCATGTTCTTCCACCAGATGCTTTGCTGTAAGTCCTTGTACATTTTTGTTGTGTCTAGATGGATAGTGTACTTGGACCCATGTGCTTCACTCAGCACTTTCTATCTCATATCACCCACGTCAGGAATCCACAACCTTTGTCTAAAGCGGACAACACCATCTACTCCGACGGAGAAGTTAGATTGCAGTTTCTCAGTCAAGGCCTTCATCTTTTCCATCTCAGAGCTTTCCAACTGTGCATAAATGACTTCTGAGATCTAAGTTGGTGTAACAGTCAAACTAGCCATATGGACACACAACTTGTCTTCTTCCACTGAATCGACAGGTTGAGGTCGCCAACTAGTCACATATTCGAGATTTTCCCACACCGAACATCTTAGAGTAGCACAAACGACATCCTTCTTGTGACTTAAAGCATCAGCTAGGACGTTTTCTTTACCAGGATGATAGGTGATGGTGAAGTCATAATCTTTGAGATATTCCATCCACCTTTGCTGTCGTAGATTCAGATCCTTCTGTGTCAACAAGTACCTTAAGATTTTATGGTCAGAGAAAACTTCAAACTTCACATCATAGAGATAATGTCGCCAGATTTTCAAAGCATGAACAATGGTAGCAAGCTCTAAATCATGTGTAGGCCAATTAGCTTCATTTGGTTTTAATTGGCGGGAAGCATAGGAGATCAACTTTCTGTTTTGCATTAAAACACACCCTAAGCCTTGTTTAGAAGCATCAATGTAGATGACACAGGGTATGCCTTCAACAGGCAAGTCAAGAATGGGAGCAGAAGCCAAACACTCCTTCAGCTTTTGGAAACTATTCTCACATTCTGGTGTCCAAAGAAAACTTGACCTCCTTTCGCGTCAGCTTGGTTAAAGGCAAGGCCAACTCAGAGAAGTTCTTGATAAACCTTCAAAAGTAACCTGCTAAGCCAAGGAAACTACGGATCTCTGAGGGATTCTTTGGATGTTCCACTTGGTCATAGCTTCTACCTTTGTAGGATCAACAACTATATGTCTAACAGAAATCACATGACCCAAAATCATCACTTCCTTTATCCAGAACTCACACTTTGAGAATTTTGTATAGAGTTGATTTTCTCGTAGTGTGTTGAGTACAATCCTCTGATTCTCACGATGTTATTCTAACATCTCAGAATAAACCAAAACGTCATTGATAAACACCACCATGAACTTGTCAAGGTATGGGCGGAACACTCGGTTCATCAAGTCCATGAAGGTAGCAGGGGCATTTGTCAAGCCGAAAGGCATGACCATGAATTCGTAATGCCCATAGCGAGTTCTGAACACCGTCTTTGGGACATCATCATTCTTCACACGCATCTGGTAGTAACCAATTCATAGATCCATCTTGGAGAACACAGTGGCTGACTTCAGCTGGTCGAACAAGTCATCGATGCGAGGCAAATGATAACAGTTTGTCATCGTCACTTAGTTAAGCATGCAGTAGTCCATACACATCCGCATAGAACCATCCTTCTTCTTCACGAACAGGATAGGGGCTCCCCAAGGTGAAACACGGGGGTGGATGAAGCCCATGTCGAGAATCTTTTCTAGCTACTTCTTTAGTTTGACAAGCTCGGCAGGGGCCAAGCGGTAAGGCAGCTTGAATATTGGCGAAGTTTCAGGTACAACCTCGATGAAGAACTCCACCTCCCGAGTTGGTGGCAAATGAGGTAACTCCTTGGGAAAGACGTCTGGGAAGTCCTTCACCACATCTATGTGGTCGAGAGAAGGAGGTGTAGCCTCAAGGACTATAGAGGCTAAGAAAGCTCTACACCCTTGCGAGACTAACTTTTCAGCTTTGATGGCAGAGATAACAAATTTCCGATCTTTTCGCTTCCTACCCTTGACACACAATCTTCCCTCAATAGGATGTGACAAACTAACCTTTGATTCTTCACAAAACAAAATATCTTTGAACCTCTTCAACCAATCCATTCCCAAGATGACATCAAAGGTGGTCATGTCGAGCAAGATGAAATCTGAGGGAAACATTATACCAGATATACAGAGGTCCATGGTCGGAGTTTGGAGATATGAAGAGCAGATCTTACCACTAGGGGTTTTTACATCTAATATATGATCCATATACTCAGATTCTATTTCTAACATAAAAGGAAGATGACATGATATGAAGGTATTGGATGAGCCAGAATCAAATAGTGCCTTTATAGGATTCATATTAAGATGCAAGGTACCTTCAATAACTTCATTATCTTCGCCTGCTTCCTCAACATTGAGAGCAAACACTCTCCCATTCTGCCTCTCCACTGGCAGTCGCCTCGGGTTCTGGTTGTTGTTGTTGTTATTATTCTGTAGAGGTAGATTCTGCCTTGGATGCTGGGCATTATTCTATCCTTGCTGGAAACGGGGGTAGAGTGGTCGGATATGCCCAACTTGGCCACACTCGTGGCAGGTCGGAGGAGGCTGGTTGTCTCTACGAGTAGGTACATTGTTGACAGGACATCTCCCTAGAGGATGGTGGCGAGAGCACTTATTGCACCGATCACGTCTGCGATTCTCATTCTGGGTAGGGTTCTTCCTCTTATTGTTATTGTAGCCATTACTGTGTCCATAGGATTGGAATCCTGGGTAGGACTCGATGGCCATGGCCTTATCCACCATCTACTGGAAAGTGAGTGGAAGTTGTGGAATAAGACTTCAGCCCACTTGGTAGTTCAAGCCCTCCAAGAACAATGTTGCCCTTTTTTTAGCTCCAAGGTCAGTGGTATAGCATTCCAGAAGTAGGAATCGTTGGATGTAGTCAGCCACACTCATGCTTCCTTGCCTGAGGCTGTAGAACTCGGCTTCCTTCATCCTCAGGAAGGCAGGACAGATGTACTTCTCCCTAAAGAGCTTCAGGAACTAGTCTTACTCCATGTTAGAGGTGTCTCGAGTGTGGGTGACACCATTCCACCAGACATGTGCCGGTCCGTCCAGCACATACGTCGCAAACCAAACTTTCTGGTGAGGAGGGCATGCCATACCCTCGAAGGTCTGATCTAAAGTCAACACCCAGTCATCAGCTTTATCCACCATGTTGTGTTCACTTTCACCCTTGAAGTAGGGTGGCTACATCTTTATGAAGTTGGTGAGGGTGAACTCCCTCAGCTTGTTGGCATTGGCATCCACTGTGTGGAGCTACCCCATCTTGGTGGAGAGCAACTGGTGCAGAATTGCCAGATCTTTCTCTGGTGTGAAGGAGGGGGTGCCTGGAGTAGCAGGATTGACCACACTATGGTTGGAAGGAGTCACATGAGTGTTTTCCACATTGGAGTCATTAGGGGTTGACTCCTTTCCCTTGTTCCTGCTGTCGAACAAGTCACCTATCCTAAAAGGTAGGGTTAACATATTAAGTTCCCAGGAGTATTTGAATCATAGATGAAAAAGAATAGAAGCATAGATGAGAAAAGAATATCTAGAATGCTATTGCCAAAAAGCATACTATTTTGGGCAATTCATATCAGCTCAGGCCAGGCCAGTATCACATGGGCACGAGAGTCCTCGTAAACCAAGCTAGTGGTACGGAGGAAAATATTGCCATCCCCCGAAACCCTGATCCATTCTAGACACATTTTCTTCAACTTCATGTCCTAATAGTTGCATGAAGGCTCTGATACCATGCTGTAAAGAGGCAATATCACCTCCTTACTAAAATTTAAAGGAAGTAAAAAACATCCATCTTTTTAGAAAGACAAAAGATATTGAGGGATGCATGTATAATATTTCAAGTAAATAAGCATGCACCAGATACATTACAAAATGTCAATAGTAGCGGAAATAAAAGTACTAAGCCTATTAGTTGGCTTTCATTGTTCATTACATGATTGTTCCCAAAAGAAAAAGATAAGAGAAAAGGATCTAGCTATAGCAACCTGGACATCCTTTTAGAAAGCTTGAGATCTACTCTTGAGATGAATTCCTTCAAACTTGTCCTTCTCCTTACTCGACACCAGCACCTAGGTGGTTGGGAAAGCTCCCAGAAAAGGGGAAAGAAAAAAAGGTATGTGTCACAAAACTTGTCTAGGATAACAAGATAAGTAAAGAAAATAAGAACATGCTAGGATTCATCATAAGATGAAGACAACAAGAGTATGAGGCTATATTCAAAAGAAACTTGCCATTAACAATTATATCAAAAAGGATTTGCATGTAAGATAATTATGTCTACCTAACTAAGTAGGGTTGATGCACCTTCCAGACCTCTAACCTATAGGTGAGGGGAGAATAAGACATTCCCAATCACCTACATAATTATATAGGGGAGATTAAAAACATTCCCCAGGGTGATTAAATACATGCCCTCTGTGGGTGGTTGTACATAAGTACCTCTACTTTAAATTAAATAGAACATAAATCCACATGCAAGAAAAGTAGTCATGGCCAGAGTAGTCATAATATTCAATAAGCATGACAGTGGGGTATAAGACAAGAAGAAATTATAATCTAATTTGAGGGCGAGGATGCGGTCAAGCGTCGCAAGCAGGATCGTCTGCCCAAGGAAGAAGAGGACATGGACAACAAGCAACGGCTCGATTCTATGCTATGATTCAGCCGGAGGAGATAGTCAACCCGCGAGTGGTTACAGGTCAGATGGAGTTATTTCATTCTGATTTGTCTTCTTCTTTCTTTATATCTATTCTGGTTGACCCGGGTGCTATGCATTCTTTTATTGCACGTAGTCTGCTTGATAGTTGTCCTTTACATGTTAGTTGTAAGAAAGATAGCCTGTTGTTAGAAACCCCTCTCGATGGTTCCTCGATGCTTCGAGAGGAGTGTCCATCTTGTGTTCTGTCTTTCTTAGGACACAGTATACAACTAGATCTTATACCACTTGATATGCATGGATTCGATGTGATTCTTGGGATGGATACCTTAGAGAAGTATAAGGTCATGTTAGACTGTGGTTCCAAGCAGGCAGTGTTTGATGATGGTGAAGAGAAGTGGATCTTCCAAGGAGATAGGAAGATTCTTCTGACATGTCTAGTGTCAGTGTTGGTGGCAGAAAAGTTGTTGCGGAAAGGTTGTAAGGCATTCTTAGCTCACGTTGTGGATACCAAGGCGAAGGGTCCTAGCCTTGAGTAGGTGACGGTTATCCGAGAGTTTGCGGATGTGTTTCCTGATAAGTTTCCCAGTGTTCCCCCACCCTGAGAGATTGATTTTGAGAACAATATGGTACTAGGAACACAGCTAGTTGCACAAATACCATATAGGATGGCTCCAGTAGAGATGGCAGAGTTGAAGAAGCAGTTAAATGAGTTGTTGGAGAAAGGTTTCATCCGACCGAGCACGTCGCCTTGGGGTGCTCCAGTGTTGTTTGTTAAAAAGAAGGATGGATCTATGCAACTGTGTATAGATTACCGACAGTTGAAAAAGGTCACGATCAAGAATAAGTACCCGTTGCCGAGGATAGACGATATGTTCGATCAGTTGTGTGGTGCTACAGTGTTCTCAAAGATTGATCTGCGTTCTGGATATCATCAGTTGAAGATTAAGGCAGATGACATACCTAAGTCAACATTTAAGATGAGGTATGGTCACTTTGAGTTTGTGGTTATGCCGTTTGGGCTAACCAATGCACCTGCTGTTTTCATGGATCTGATGAACCAAGTGTTCTGTCCGTTTCTAGATCAGTTTGTTGTAGTCTTCATAGATGACATCTTGATCTACAGTCGGGACAGTCAAGAGCATGAACAACATCTTCGACAAGCTTTGACTCTTCTTCGCCAACATTGGTTATATTCCAAGTTCAGTAAGTGTGAGTTTTGGTTGAAATAAGTGACTTTCTTGGGTCATGTGATATCTGCATAAGGAGTCAGAGTGGACCCCAAGAAGGTGGAATCAGTGGCAGATTGGGAACAACCAAAGCCGCCGACCAAAGTTCATAGTTTTTTGGGTTTGGCAGGATATTACCAGAGGTTTATCAAGGATTTCAGTGCGATCGTGTTGCCGATGACAAAGTTGACCAGGAAGGATGTACCTTTTGTCTGGGATGATCGTTGTCAGCAAACTTTCCAAAGTATGAAGGAGAAGCTGACTAGTGCTCCAGTGTTGGTGCTGCCAGAGCCTGGGAAGGGCTATGTTGTTTTCTTTGATGCTTCCAAGAAAGGCTTAGGTTGTGTGCTGATGCAAGAGGATCATGTGGTTTCTTTTGCTTCGAAACAGCTTAAGAAACATGAGGATAACTATCCAACACATGATTTAGAGTTGGCAGCAGTGGTGCATGCGTTAAAGATTTGGAGACACTATCTTTATGGGGAAGTGTGTCAAATCTTTACAGATCATAAAAACTTGAAGTACATCTTTTCGCAGAGTGAGCTGAACATGCGACAATGACGTTGGATGGAGCTAATCAATGATTATGATTGCACCATTGAGTATCATCCTGGTAAGGCAAAGGTGGTAGCTGATGCGCTTAGCCGAAAGTCTTCTTCTCTTCCTATGAAGAAGACAAAGTTGAGTTCCTTGGTATGCAATAGGTGAGATATGTTTGTCTCCTTGCGGAAAATGAATGTAAATTTGGAAGTTTCCTTATTGGCAGGACTGTTGGCATAGATGCAAGTCAAGCCTATACTGAGACAGCAGATCAAAGATGCACAACATGCAGATGATACAGTGCAGTTGATCAGATCAGAGCTTGGCAGCGAAAAGTGTGATGGGTTCCATGAGTCTGAGGATGGACTAGTTTGCTATCATAGTAGGATGGTGGTCCCCGATGGTGATAATCTAAGAAACCTAGTGCTCAAGGAAGCACACACATCAATATATGTTATGCATCCAGGAGTCACCAAGATGTATCATAATCTGAAAGACCTGTATTGGTGGTCTGGCTTGAAGAAGGTTGTAGTCGAGTTTGTGGCTAAGTGCACAGTATGTCAGCAAGTTAAAGTTGAGCATTAGAAACCGGCAAGTACGTTGCAACCCATGTCGATACTGCAATGGAAATGGGATCACATAACCATGGATTTTGTAGTTGGTCTACCTAAGACATATAAGAATCATGATTCCATTTAGGTAGTAGTGGACAGGCTGACAAAATCTGCTCATTTCATACCTGTAAAAACAACGTATACAACAGAGAAGCTTGCTTAGGTGTATGTAGATGAGATAGTGTGTTTACACGGTGTACGAGCAATGATAGTTTCCGACAGAGGCCCTCAGTTCACGAGCCATTTCTGGGAATAGTTGCACAATGCGTTGGGAACGTAGTTGAGGTTTAGCACTACCTTCCACCCACAGACAGATGGACAGTCTGAAAAGACTATTCAGACCTTTGAGGATATTCTACGAGCTTGTGTCTTGCAGTTCCTAGGCAGTTGGGACGTGCATCTCAGTCTGATAGAGTTCGCTTACAATAAATAGTTACCAGCAGAGCATTGACATGGCTCCTTATGAGGCTCTATATGGAAGGAAATGTAGATCTCTTTTATGCTAGTATGAGTCTGGTGAGTATCAGCTTTTGGGTCCTGAGTTAGTGCAGCAGACAACAAAAAAGATCAAGGTGATACAACAACAGTTGAAAGCGGCACAAGACAGATAGAAGTCGTACGCAAATAATCACTGACGACCTTTAGAGTTCGAGGTGGGAGACAAAGTGTATCTCAAGGTCTCACCTTGGAAAGGGGTGCTGAGGTTTGGTCAGAAAGGAAAATTAGCACCCAGGTATATGGGGACATACCCGGTAATAGCACGAGTTGGCAAGGTAGTCTACATGTTAGAACTGCCACCAGAGTTGCAAGGTTACATCTGGTATTCCATGTCATCATGTTGAAAAAAAGTCATCCAGATACAGGAACAGTGATACAGCCAGTTGAGGTTGAGCTTGATGAAGATGTAACCTATGAAGAAGGTCCCATGATGATACTTCACATGAGGGTAAAGAGGTTGAAAAGGAAAGACCTAGTTCTTGTGAAAGTTCTTTGGCATCATCGTGGTGTTGAGGAAGCCACGTGGGAGCTTGAGGAAGAGATGAGGAGGAAGTATCCCTCGCTTTTCTCTTCAGATTTCGGGGACGAAATCCCTTTCTAGAGGTTTATGGCTTGTAAGGACCCTGACCTTCATTTTGAGATTACCCTGTTTGTTTTGCCTAAACCTTGTGCTTGGTTTCTTGCTAATCACCTTTAGCGGTGATTAGGGTTTGCATGTGTTTTGTTGGGAGTTGGAGGTGCTACTTGCAAAATAACCTAAGTTAGGGTTGAAGAGTAAGTTTTCCACCTTGAGAGATGTCTTTCTCTCTCTTTTCTTCCTCTAAGGTTGAGAAGAAGGTTTGGGTTCATGCCTTGAGTTGCCTTGGGCTTGGTTGAGCTCTTTTAGGCCTTGTTTTCCCTTGTTTGGGCCTTGCCTTTCTTGGTTGAGCCCTGTATCGGGCAAGGATGCTTTGTGTCGGCCATGGGGTATCGCCCATGGGTGTGTCGGCCAAGGTGGTGGTGGTGTGTCGGCCTTTGACTTTGTTGACCTTCTTGCTTTAGTTGTGTCACCCTAGCTTTGACATGTGGTTGTGCCTTGGTTGATTGGTGGCATGGAACGTGCATGTGGTTTGCAAGGTGGTAAAATGTGTGGACAAGTGTCCCTTGGTAAGGTGACACCTTGCCTTGGTTTAACCTTGACCCTCATATGTATATTCCTTGCCTTTCTCTTCCTCGGGAACCCTTTAGCTCTTTTGTTGCTCCTCCCTCCTTGTGTGCACGACACACCTTTCTTGGAGAGTTTGGTGGACGATCCTTTCCCCTTGGTGGAGATCTCTTCTTCTTCCTCTAGCTTGGTGGCCGAACCCTAGGTGGGTCTTGTTCTTTGGTAATCATCTTCCCTCTCTCCTTAGCATCTTCTTCTCCATCTTGCCTACCCTTCGGCCATAGTGGTTATGATCCTTGTTCCTTTTCTTGAGGTGGCCGAAAGTGGTATGCTTGGATCTAGGAGCTTAAAGCTTGGAGCTTTGGAGATTGAAGAGTTTGCTTAAGGCGGGTTACATAACTTCTAACCCTAGCTGGACCGCCTTCTTTATGTTGCATGATTCTTATATGTTGATAATCATCCATGCATGTTATGTTTCTTGCTCTAGTACATGTTGTTGATCATATGGATATGGTGAGCATGTTGTTGTTGATGTTTACATACCTTTGGATCTAGTTGGCCGAACCATAGTTTAGGGTTTTCTTTGGTGGCAACACCCCTTTCTCTCCTTGGTCTAGAGAAGTGAGTTTGAGCTCTAGTGATGTAGGCAATACCCCTCTCTCATTTTAGTTGAGAGGTAAGTCTACATTCTAGTTGCTTGGGAAACACCCTCCTCTCACCATGGATTTGAGAGGTGAGCTCTTGGATATGTGATGACCTATGTTGAGGTTGGTCCTTGTAAATTGCCCGATTTGTGATTGAGGTTGTGCAAAACCCCTCTCTCTTGGTTGTTGAGAGGTGAGTCGATCTTCTTGATCATTTATGGTTTGGTGCCCTTGTTCTTGAGGTTGAAGATGACCATGTTGGGTTGTTCCTTGCATGATATGACCTTAGAGTAGTGATATCTGATAGCCTTGTCTTGGGTTGTACCTTTGACTGATATGTCTAGTTGGGTTTGGTCGATACCCATTGTGGAGTGGGAGCTTGGACGATACACCTTGATGTGTGCTCTGTACGACACACCTTGTGATAGCCCTTGGCCGATATGAGATGTTTTACCTAGTTGGACGATAGGTCATCTTATAGGGTTGCTTGTTATAGGTGGGCGACACCCTGGCCCCTTCCTTGGGCGATATGAGTAAGATGGGTAACCTTGTGTCGAGCATGGGGTTTGTGTTTGCCTGTCATACCCTAAGTGAGTTGACCGATATGGTGCCTTAGTGGTTACCATACTCTCAGACGATAGGATGCCTTGGACGATACAATACCTTGGTCGTCATGAGGGTCCTTTGGACGATATGGGTTGATGGTTGAATGATAGGGCATATTGGGTACCATGATCTTGGTCGACAACCCCTTCTGATGATGCATGATTCATCCTTAGATCTGGTTTCCAGACACCTTGTGAGATGGTTGCATGATAGGTTGAAGCATGGTTGGTCGATATGATGGCACAAGTGCTCTAGGGGTTGGAACCCTAGTTGATACACCCTTTGGTGAGGGTTGGCGATGCTCAACATACCTATAGTGAGGGTTGCAGGAGCTTTGGTGAGGGTTCTGATAACCCATAATGTATATAGTTGATAGTTCTCTATTAATAATGATAATACAAGTGATATGATGTAATCACCTTGAATCATGTATATATGATAATTGGTTAAGATGATAGGTTGTGAACCAGGAAGCTTGGAAGCATATGATGTTGCTTCACATGATGATGTGGCTTATGATTATGATCACATGTATGGAGCATGATATATACTTAGGATTGATGATAAAACTATGCTTTCTACAACTTCTGTGTAATATACTCATGGATGTTGCTCTATACTTGATAGCATGATAATCCTATTAATCCATGATGACTTCAGTTATCTCTATGGATGTGTATACTAACCATGCATGTATTTTTATGTGGATTCATAGCCTGGTAAGAGCTATGAGATGTATGTGCTTGAGTAGCACCATGTGATAATGAGATAATAAGTTGATATGTCTGAGGACCTGATATAAGGTTGAGTGCCTAGTTGAAGTGTTATCCTCTGATGATGAGATAAGGGATGTGTTCCCAGAATGCTGATGCATGATTATGATGCCTTGAGAGGCAGTGGTTGATATAATGAGGGATTGAGGTCCCAGGACAGTATGATGATGGCAAAAATTATGTAATTCTATGAGGTTATTTTTATAACTTTGGTTGCCTCAACAATTGGCTTAAAATATACTAATTAATTATAGATGAACATATCATGTAGTTTTCCCTGGCCATAGATCCATCATTGTCAGTATCATGGTGATGGTGAAATAGGTTTATCCTGCGGGATTACCTGGAGAGCATATTGTTGAATATGTGAGGTTTCCCCTAGCCTAAAATAGGAGGATTTGAGTGCAACTGTGGTTGCAGACTCAGGATATATGGAGCATGGTGAACAGACCCATGGCTTAGGATATGTGATGATGAGCATGATGCGTTCATGGGTCGGATGTATGTACTAGCACCTATGATGAGGTGAGCTAGAGAGATGGGTAGCTTGCGTAGCTGACCCAGAGGCTGAGGCCTTATAAGCATAAGACTGCGGTCTTGCTTGATGATTGGTGTACTGACCACGAGAAGGTGAGGTCATGGAGTCTGGATCTCCTTAGACCTTGTATGGCACCGGATCGGGCTTCGCAACCAATGGTTGGATTTGAGCAGGGAAGGCTCACTTCCTCAGGGCATAATAAAATGTAATCTAGCTATATAGTATACCTCGCTTAAAGCACAACATGGAACATTGATTGAGGCCTTGCTTATATATCTGATCTAGTTATACCTTGCAGATACGTGTATGATCCGTATATTTTGTGATAAGTTCTTATAAAGATTATCTTGTCAATCATGTTCCATAAAGAAATGCTTGGTTATATGCCTCCTGGATATCTTGGTAAGATTGATGGTAATAATAGCCTTACTCAGTATGCTGCTCTTGTTATACGCTTTATTAGTTAACTGTTGTTGTTGCCTTAACCTTATGAGGTTTTATAGTTTCGGCGGGGAGTAATGTTTCTCACTGGGACTGTGTGTCTCACCCTGTTGGTTTACACCCTTTTTAGGTGATCGCTCTAGACGTGGTGGTGGTCGTGAGGTTACGGCCGAGCAGCAAGAATAACAATAGAAGGCAAGAGATGGACATGTTGTTGTTTTGGTGGTTTTGTAGTACAGTCCTAGAGTCATCCCTGTACTCTTAGGTCCTCAGAGGTGTTCGACGAAGTTTCACGATGACTAACTGTTGTAATTTTGGTTTATCCTGTTGCTGGCCGTATGTGGCCCATTATCTATATATAAATAGGTGATGAACTCTGGTGCTGACAGTATAGCTGGCTCTGATAAGCAGTGAACATATATCAAACCCTGTAAATATTTTTAGAACATGCTTTCTCTGCAGGATCTGGATGCAAAAGTTCCCTTGAGTATGCTTTCCTCAATCAGTTTTAATTAATCCGTGTTTTCGGTAAGATGAGGTTCCGCATGTTTTCACGTGTCATCTCATTGTCTGGGTGATGGTGGGGTGTCATTGTTAGTTTGGTATCAGAGCTCTAGGTTCGCTGAGTCTACAGGGATCTAGGACTAGGTTTGCGTCTGTTCTTATGAGTTTTTCCAGATTTTCTTACAATAACCTTCTACCCTCAGTGGAAGATAAAGCTTAAAGATGTCTAGAAACCATGAAGAACATGCTGTCGAGAGCAGCGATGTTGCATCAGTTGATGGAGCAGGAGTGCAGGAATGAGAAGATAGGGTGCCTGAAGTCCCCCAACTTGACCCAGCCATTCTCAAAAATCCTACCTACCAACAGCTTATGGGGCAGTTAATGGCTACGATGAATCACATGGTGGAAAGGTTTCCAGTGCCTCATCCAAGGGCACAGGCTCCCCATGGTGAAACATCGGGTATTGGGAAGACCTTTGAGCGGCTTCGTCGAGTCAGAGCTTCGGATTATGCTGGAACGGCTGATCCAGTGGATGTAGATCTGTGGCTGACAGGTCTCGAGAAGGCCTTATGGATCCTCGACATCCCCGAAGAAGATAAATTCAAGCATGATGTGTACCTTCTGAAGGGTAGTGCTGGCCACTGGTGGGCCATCGAGGAAGAAAAGAGACCCGGTGAGGAGATCGGTTGGGAGGTTTTCCGGCGAGAGTTCGTCAGCAGATACTTTCCGAAGACATAACTAGACGAGAAGATCAACCAGTTTGAGCGTCTACGTCAAGGATCAATGAGCATCACCGAGTATGAAGCCAAGTTCATGGACTTGCTGAGGTTTTGTTCTCACATTGCAGTGACAGATGATGAGCAGATCAGGCAGTTTGAGAAAGGTTTGAGTGTTGAGTTGTCGACACCTGCTGATGCTTTGGAAAATCGAGAGTGGTTTGCCACATTTGTTGAGTCTTTCCACAAGATTGAACAGTCTGTTATGGAGAAAAAGGAGTCCATGACCAGGAAAAGGCATGCTCAGTCCCAGGGACCAATATCTGGTGGCTTCAAGAAGCCAAGGTTTTCAGCACCTTCCACGATGTAGAGTTCTCATGTACCATCACAATGGTCTCTGAGTAAGGGAAGAGGTTATGTTTCTTCACCATCGAAGGCGCATAGTACATCTTCTATGGTAGTGATAGGGCCATCTAGGCTTCAGACAGAAGGAAGGTCATGTTATCACTTTGGACAGACTAGACACTTGAGGTCAAATTGCCCAAGGAAAGATGTTGAAGTAACACAACAGCCGAGGCAGAATCAGCAAGGGTCAGACAGACAGCAGCCTAGTGGTAGCAGAGGGCGAGAATGCGATCAAGCGTCACAAACAGGATCGTCTGCTCAAGGAAGTAGAGGACGTGGACAACAAGCAATGGCTCGATTCTATGCTATGAGTCAGCCGGAGGCGATAATCAACCCGCGAGTGGTGACATGTCAGATGGAGTTATTTCATTCTAATTTTTCTTCTTCTTGCTTTATATCTGTTCTGGTTGACCTGGATGCTACACACTCTTTTATCGCACGTAGTCTTCTTGATAGCTATCCTTTACCTATTAGTTGTAAGAAAGATAGCCTGTTGTTAGAAACCCCTCTCGATGGTTCCTCGATGCTTCGAGAGGAGTGTCCATCTTGTGTTCTATCTTTCTCAGGACACGGTATACAAGTGGATCTTATACCACTTGATATGCATGAATTCGATGTGATCCTTGGGATAGATACCTTAGAAAAATATAAGGTCGTGTTGGACTGTGGTTCCAAGAAGGCAGTGTTTGATGACGGTGAAGAGAAGTGGATCTTCCAAGGAGATAGGAAGATTCTTCTGACATGTCTAGTGTCAGCGTTGGTGGCAGAAGAGTTGTTGCGACAAGGTTGTAAAGCATTCTTAGCTCACGTTGTGGATACCAAGGCAAAGGGTCCTAGCCTTGAGGAGGTGACGGTTGTCCTAGAGTTTGCGGATGTGTTTCCTGATGAGTTCCCCAGTGTTTCCCCACCCCGAGAGATTGATTTTGAGATCAATCTGGTACCAAGAACATAGCCAGTTGCACAAACACCATATAGGATGGCTCCAACAGAGATGGCAGATTTGAAGTAGCAGTTACAGGAGTTGTTGGAAAAAGGTTTCATCTGACCGAGCACGTCACCTTGGGGTGCTCCAGTGCTGTTTGTTTAGAATAAGGATGGATCGATGCGGCTATGTATAGATTACCGGTAGTTGAACAAGGTCACGATCAAGAATAAGTACCCATTGCCGAGGATAGACGATCTGTTCGATCAGTTGCGTGGCACTACAGTGTTCTCAAAGATCGATCTATGGTCTGGATATCATTAGTTGAATATTAAGGCGGATGACATACCTAAGTCAGCATGTAGGATGAGGTATGGTCACTTTGAGTTTGTGGTTATGTCGTTTGGGCTAACCAATGCACCTGTTGTTTTCATGGATCTGATGAACCGAGACGAGTATTCCATCTGTTTCTATATCAGTTTGTTGTAGTCTTCATTGATGACATCTTGATCTACAGTCGGGACAGTCAAGAGCATGAACAACATCTTCAACAAGCTTTGACTCTTCTTCGCCAACATCGGTTACATGCCAAGTTCATTAAGTGTGAGTTTTGGTTGAAATAAGTGACTTTCTTGGGTCATGTGATATCTGTAGAAGGAGTCAGAGTGGACCCCAAGAAGGTGGAATCAGTGGCAGATTGGGAACAACCAAAGACGCCGACCGAAGTTCGTAGTTTTCTGGGTTTGGCAGGATATTACCGGAGGTTTATCAAGGATTTTAGTGCGATCATGTTGCCGATGACAAAGTTGACTAGGAAGGATGTACCTTTTGTCTGGGATGATCATTGTCAACAAGCTTTCCAAAGTCTGAAGGAGAAGCTGACTAGTACTCCAGTGTTGGTACTGCCAGAGCCTGGGAAGGGCTATGTTGTTTTCTGTGATGCTTCCAAGAAAGGCTTAGGTTGCGTGCTGATGCAAGAGGATGATGTGGTTTCTTATGCTTCAAGATAGCTTAAGAAACATGAAGAGAATGATCCAAAACATGATTTAGAGTTGGCAGCGATGGTGCATGCGTTAAAGATTTGGAGACACTATCTTTATGGGGAAGTGTGTCAAATCTTTACAGATCATAAAAACCTGAAGTACATCTTTTCGCAGAGTGAGCTGAACATGCGACAACGTCGTTGGATGGAGCTAATCAATGATTATGATTGCACCATTGAGTATCATCCTGGTAAGGCAAACGTGGTAGCTGATGCGCTTAGCCAAAAGTCTTCTTCTCTTCTTATGAAGAAGACACAATTGAGTTCCTTATTATGCAATAGGCGAGATATGTTTGTCTCCTTGCGGTAGATGAATGTGCATTTGGAAGTTTCCTTATTGGCAGGACTGTTGGCACAAATGCAAGTCAAGCCTACGTTGAGACAGCAGATGAAAGATGCACAACATGTGGATGATACCGTGCAGTTGATCAGGTCAGATCTTGGCAGTGAAAAGCGTGATGGGTTCCATGAGTTTGAGGATGGACTAGTTTGCTATCATAGTAGGATGGTGGTCCCCGATGGTGATAATATAAGAAATCTAGTGCTCGAGGAAGCACACACATTGATATATGCTATGCATACATGAGTCACCAAGATGTATCATAATCTGAAAGACCTGTATTGGTGGTCTGGCTTGAAGAAGGATGTAGCTGAGTTTGTGGCTAAGTGCGCAATATGTCAGCAAGTTAAAGCTGAGCATCAGAAGCCAAAAGGTACGTTACAACCCATGCCGATACTATAATGGAAATGGGATCACATAACCATAGATTTCATAGTTGGTATACCTAAGATAGCTAGGAATCATGATTCCATTTGGGTAGTAGTGGACAGGCTGACAAAATCTGCTCATTTCATACCTGTAAAAACAACGTATACAACAGACAAGCTTGCTCAGGTGTATGTAGACGAGATAGTGTGTTTACACAGTGTACCAGCAATGATCGTTTCCGACAGAGGCCCTCAGTTCATGAGTCATTTCAGGGAACAGTTGCACAAAGCGTTGGGAACGTAGTTGAGGTTTAGCACTGCCTTCCACCCACAGATAGATGGACAGCCTGAAAGGACTATTCAGACCGTGGAGGACCTTCTCCGAGCTTGTGTCTTGTAGTTCCTAGACAGTTGGGATGTGCATCTCAGTCTGATAGAGTTTGCTTACAATAAATAGTTACCAGCAGAGCATTGACATGGCTCCTTATGAGGCTCTATATGGAAGGAAATGCAGATCTCCTTTATGCTGGTACGAGTCTAGTGAGTATCAGCTTTTGGGTCCTAAGTTAGTGCAGCAGACAATAGAAAAGATCAAGGTGATACATCAACAGTTGAAAGCAGAACAAGACAGACAGAAGTCATATGCAGATAATTGTCGATGACCTTTAGAGTTCCAGGTGGGAGATAAAGTGTATCTCAAGGTCTCACCTTGGAAAGGCGTGTTGATGTTTGGTCGGAAAGTCAAATTGGCACCCATGTATATGGGGCCATACCCGGTAATAGCACGAGTTGGCAAGGTAGCCTACAAGTTAGAACTGCCACTTGAGTTGCACATGTTACATCTGGTATTCCATGTCAACATGTTGAAGAAAAGTCATCCAGACATAGGAATAGTGATACAGCCAGTTGAGGTTGAGCTTGATGAAGATGTAACCTATGAAGAAGGTCCTGTGATGATCCTTGATAGGAGGGTAAAGAGGTTGAAAAGGAAAGACCTAGTTCTTGTGAAAGTTCTTTGACATCATCGTGGTGTTGAGGAAGCGACGTGGGAGCTTGAGGAAGAGATGAGGAGGAAGTATCCCTCACTTTTCTCTTCGGATTTCGGGGACGAAATCCCTTTGTAGAGGTTTATGGCTTGTAAGGAGCCTGACCTTCGTTTTGCCTAAACCTTGTGCTTGGTTTCTTGCTAATCACCTTTAGTGGTGATTAGGGTTTTCCTATGTTTTGTTGGGAGTTGGATGTGCTACTTGCAAAATAACCTAAGTTAGGGTTGAAGAGCAAGTTTTCCACCTAGAGAGATGTCTTTCTCTCTCTTTACTTCCTCTAGGGTTGAGAGGAAGGTTTGGGTTCGTGCCTTGAGTTGCCTTGGGCTTGGTTGAGCTCTTTTGGGCCTTGTTTTCCCTTTTTTGGGCCTTTCCTTGCTTGGTTGAGCCATGTATCAGGCAAGGATGCCTTGTGTCGGCCATGGGGTATCGCCCATGGGTGTGTCGACCAAGGTGGTGGTGGTGTGTCGGCCTTTGACTTTGTTGACCTTCTTGCTTTGGTTGTGTCACCCTAGCTTGGACATGTGGTCGTACCTTGGTTGAGTGGTGGCATGGCACATGCATGAGGTTTGCAAGGTGGTAAAATGTGTGGACAAGTGTCCCTTGGTGAGGTGACACCTTGCCTTGGTTTAACCTTGACCCTCATCTATATATGCCTTGCCTTTCTCTTCATTGGGAACCCCTTAGCTCTTTTGTTGCTCCTCCCTCCTGGTGTGCACGACACACCTTCCTTGGAGAGCTTGGTGGACGATCCTTTCCCCTTGGTGGAGATCTCTTCTTCTTCCTCTAGCTTGGTGGCCGAACCCTAGGTGGGTCTTATTCTTTGGTAATCATCTTCCTTCTCTCCTTAGCATCTTCTTCTCCATCTTGCCTACCCTTCGGCCATAGTGGTTATGATCCTTGTTCCTTTTCTTGAGGTGGCCGAAAGTGGTGTGCTTGGAGCTAGGAGCTTAAAGCTTGGGGCTTTGGAGCTTGAAGAGTTTGCTTAAGGCGGGTTACATAACTTCTAACCCTAGCTATACCACCTTCTTTATGTTGCATGATTCTTATATGTTGATAATCGGCCATGGATGTTATGTTTCTTACTCTAGTACATGTTGTTGATCTTATGGATATGGTGATCATGGTGTTGTTGATGTTTACATACCTTTGGATCTAGTTGGCTGAACCATAGTTTAGGGTTTTCTTTGGTGGCAACACCCCTTTCTCTCCTTGGTCTAGAGAAGTGAGTTTGAGCTCTAGTGATGTAGGCAATACCCCTCTCTCATTTTAGTTGAGAGGTAAGTCTACATTCTAGTTGCTTGGGAAACACCCTCCTCTCACCATGGATTTGAGAGGTGAGCTCTTGGATATGTGATGACCTATGTTGAGGTTGGTCCTTGTAAATTGCCCGATTTGTGATTGAGGTTGTGCAAAACCCCTCTCTCTTGGTTGTTGAGAGGTGAGTCGATCTTCTTGATCATTTATGGTTTGGTGCCCTTGTTCTTGAGGTTGAAGATGACCATGTTGGGTTGTTCCTTGCATGATATGACCTTAGAGTAGTGATATCTGATAGCCTTGTCTTGGGTTGTACCTTTGACTGATATGTCTAGTTGGGTTTGGTCGATACCCATTGTGGAGTGGGAGCTTGGACGATACACCTTGATGTGTGCTCTGTACGACACACCTTGTGATAGCCCTTGGCCGATATGAGATGTTTTACCTAGTTGGACGATAGGTCATCTTATAGGGTTGCTTGTTATAGGTGGGCAACACCCTGGCCCCTTCCTTGGGCGATATAAGTAAGATGGGTAACCTTTTGTCGAGCATGGGGTTTGTGTTTGCCCGTCATACCCTAAGTGAGTTGGACGATATGGTGCCTTAGTGGTTACCATGCTCTCAGATGATAGGATGTCTTGGACGATAGAGTACCTTGGCCGTCATGAGGGTCCTTTGGATGATATGGGTTGATGGTTGAATGATAGAGCATCTTGGGCGCCATGGTCTTGGTCGATAGCCCCTGCTGATGATGCACGATTCATCCTTAGATTTGGTTGCCCAACACCTTATGAGCTGGTTGCACGATAGGTTGAAGCGTGGTTGGTCGATATGATGGCACAAGTGCTCTAGGGGTTGGAACCCTAGCCGATACACCCTTTGGTGAGGGTTGGCGCTGCTCGACATACCTATAGTGATGGTTGCAGGAGCTTTGGTGAGGGTTCTAATAACCTGGAATGTATATAGTTGATAGTTCTATGTTAATAATGATAATACAAGTGATATGATGTAGTCACCTTGAATCATATATATATGATAATGGGTTAAGATGATAGGTTGTGAACCAGGAAGCTTGGAAGCATATGATGTTGCTTCACATGATGATGTGGCTCATGATTATGATCACATGTATGGAGCATGATATATACTTAGGATTGATGATAAAACTATGCTTTCTACAACTTATGTGTAATATACTCATGGATGTTGCTCTATACTTGATAGCATGATAATCCTGTTAATCCATGATGACTTCAGTTATCTCTGTGGATGTGTATACTAACCATGCATGTATTTTTATGTGGATTCATAGCCTGGTAAGAGCTATGAGATGTATGTGCTTGAGTAGCACCATGTGATAATGAGATAACAAGTTGATAGGTATGAGGACCTGATATAAGGCTGAGTGCCTAGTTGAAGTGTTATCCTCTGATGATAAGATAAGGGATGCATTCCCAGAATGCTGATGCATGATTATGATGCCTTGAGAGGCAGTGGTTGATATAATGAGGGATTGAGGTCCTAGGACAGTATGATGATGGTAAAAATGATGTAATTCTATGAGGTTATGTTTAAAAATTTGTTTGCCTCAACAATTGGCTTAAAATATACTAATTAATTATAGACAAACATATCATGTAGTTTGCCCTGGCCATAGATCCATCATTGTCAGTATCATGGTGATGGTGAAACAAGTTTATCCTACGGGATTACCTGGAGCGCATATTGTTGAATATGCGAGGTTTCCCCTAGCGTAAAATAGGAGGATTTGAGTGCAACTATGGTTGCAGACTCAGGATAAATGGAGCATGGTGAACAGACCCATGGCTCAGGATATGTGATGATGAGCATGATGCGTTCATGGCTCGGATGTATGTACTAACACCTATGATGAGGTGAGCTAGAGAGATGGGTAGCTTGTGGAGCTGACCCAGAGGCTGAGGCCTTATAAGCATAAGACTGCGGTCTTGCTTGATGATTCGTGTACTGACCACAAGAAGGTGAGGTCATGGAGTCTGGATCTCCTTAGACCTTGTATGGTATCGGATCGGGCTTCGCAGCCAATGGTTGGATTTGAGCAGGGAAGGCTCACTTCCTCAGGGCATAATAAAACGTAATCCAGCTGAATAGTATACCTTGCTTAAAGCACTACATGGAACATTGATTGAGGCCTTGCTTATATAGCTGATCTAGTTATACCTTGCAGATACGTGTATGATCCTTATATTTTGTGATAAGTTCTTATAAAGCTTATCTTGTCAATCATGTTCCATAAAGAAATGCTTGGTTATATGCCTCCTGGATATCTTGGTAAGATTGATGGTAATAATAGCCATACTCAGTATGCTGCTCTTATTATACACTTTATCAGTTAACTATTGTTGTTTCCTTAACCTTCTGAGGTTTTATAGTTTCAGCGGGGAGTTATGTTTCTCACTGGGACTGTGTGTCTCATCCCACTGGTTTACACCCTTTTTAGGTGATCGCTCTAGACGTGGTGGTGGTCGTGAGGTTGCGGCCGTGCAATAAGAAGAGCAGTAGAAGGCAAGAGATGGACATGTTGCTGTTTTGGTGGTTTTGTAGTAGAGTCCTAGAGTCATCCCTGTACTCTCAGGTCCTTGGAGGTGTTCGATGACGTTTCACAATGACTAGCTATTGTAATTTTGGTTTATCCTACTGATGGTCGTATGTGGCTCGTTATATATATATATATATAAACAGGTGATGAACTCTGGTGCTGACAGTACAACTGGCTCCGATAAGAGGTGAACATATATCAAAGCCTGTAAATATTTTTATAACATGCTTTCTCTGTAGGATCTACATGCAAATGTTCCCTTGAGTATGCTTTCCGTAATCAGTTTTAATTAACTCGTGTTTTCGGTAAGATGTGGTTCCACACGTTTTCGCATGTCATCTTGTTGTCTGGGTGATGGTGGGGTGTCACAGAGAGGGAGAAAACACCATTTGACCCAAGATCAGGTTTTAAGTTGCATAGGTAGCCAAACTAGAGCTTCTAGAGAAGGTAAAACAGTAAGAAACCAAAACCCTAGAAGAACATGGTAAAAAGAGATGGAAATCATCGATTTTAAATATAAAAGCATTAGTTTTAAGCATGTACTAAGAAATATATGAGAAGGGTGTTAACAAAACTTACCTATAGGAAGGTAAAAAGCTCCAAACAGAAAGGGTCCCAAGATTAGAAGGTCTGGTTGCTCCAAGCCAAGCTCCTTTCTTGAGAAAAGATCACCTTCTCCACTTTAGAGGTGCAAACCCTAGCAAAAGAGCATGGAGATGAGATGTTTTAGGGGTTCTAGGTGGAGTTTTACCATGTATGGTCATGGTTATGACTTGGAAGAAGGTGGGAGGATACTAACAACATGAAAATAGGGAAGGAAAGGAGGATTCTTACTAGTTTTGGTCAAAATCACCAAGGAGGAGCTTAAGAAATCCTAAATAGAGAAATTTGGAACCCTAGGAGCCTTCTTCACCAAGGTAGGCACATTTTTTATCTTGGGACAACAACTTCGTGGACAAACATATAAGGGATGATTCTCTAACCTATAAGAAATAGAAGAATAGGATTGCTTCTTGGATTGGGAGGTAGGAAGGGGTAGGCATGGATTTATAAATAAGGGGGCAAGCATGAGGTGTCTATGTGACTTTCCATGTGTCCTTAGGCTAGGGCTTCATGTCCATGGAAGAGGACATCTCATGGACTCTTATTGCATATCAAAAGTCGATCCTAAGAGCCCCTAGAGCCTTGTAGACCATCCCCACCATCCTTCAAAGAAAGAAATAACCCCATTGGTTGATAGCTTTTAAAGATAAGCACATTTATAAAGAGGGTAATCAATATATTTCCCTTGGAAAATAACACCTTCAAACCAAGGTGCAACCAGGTGCCCCATGGTTCAAAATCTTGTGAATGGTAAGGGAATATCTAAGGATTAAAATTCAGGTGATAATTTGCAAAGGAAGCCTCCCAATTGGGTAATTTGCATAAAAGTCCAAAATGTACCTAAAATTGCATAACTTGCACAAACAACATCCAAATCGAACCAAATTTGAAACTTAGACTCGTTTTATGTTTTAAAATCATATCAAAAAGTTATATTAAGGTTTATAGCACTTTATTATGGTAATTAAGCTTTCATTGAGGTATTTTTGCATAAACCCTTATATTGGTACGATTAGTGAATGAATGTTCACTAAACCACTATAAATTCCACTAATTAAACATAAATGATATAAAGGATAGAAATGAAAGGGAAACTTGGGAAAAAGGTTTAAATGGATATTACATCTATGATTCATTATGTTACAAGACCCTGGGTTGTTCCTAGTTTAAACATGTTGGTGAGCAAGGATGCAAGAATGATGAAAAGATAAGGAGATTGAGTCTCCTTGTCTAAGACCATTTGTGTTTTTGAAGTACCCAACGGGGATCCATTAATGATTGTAGAAAAGAAGTTTGTAGAGATATAAGCATAAATCCAGGTGTTCCAAGTGTCAGGGAAGCCATAACTAGTCAAAGCTTCGATGAGGCAATCCTAGTTAATGTTATCAAAAGCTTTTTCAAAGTCCAATTTAATGGCTATAAGAGATGTTTTGTTTTTGTAGAAAAGATGAATGGTTTCATTCACCATAATATAGGCATTGTGGATACTTTGGTTTTTGAGAAAAACATTTTGGTTTAAGGAAATGATCTTATTCATGACATGTTTGATCCTATTTGCAGGAGTTTTGGCTATGATTTTGTAAGAAGTGTTGATGAGGCTGATGGGTCTAAATTGAGATATGGTTTCCGGCTGAATGACATTTTTTATGAGAGTGATGAAGGTGTGATTAAGGTGTCTGAGGATGATGTGGGTATTGTTGTGGAGATGTTCTTTTAGAAGCGCCTGAAAGTCTTTCTTATAGTGGATCCAGTTTTCTAGATAAAATTCCACATTAAGGCAATCTGGTCCTGGAGATTCATTTTTACATAAAGATTGAATAGCCAAGTCAAGTTCTTCTGGAGTGAAGGGATTCATAATGGTTTGCGGAGAGTCTATGCAGCTACCACAAAGCATGTGCCAATCAATAGAGTCTAGAAAGGTAGGTTTGTGGTTGGAATTGAAGATATCCCTGAAGTGCTTGACAACATAGGAGGTGATCAAGTGTTTGTTGGTAGTGGAACAACCATTGATGTTTAGATAAGCAATGATATTATTTCTGGAGTTGTTGTTGCAGATTTTATGGAAGAAATTTGTGTTTTTATCTCCTTCTATAGCCCATTGAATTTTAGCTCATTGTCTCCATTTAATATCACTACATTGCTTTAGATGGTCAAGTTCTGATTGGATGGAGAGGACAAGGGCAGGATCTGCAGAAGGATCACTACCAACATAAAGGTGTTGTTGCTCAATGTATTTGAGTTTGAGTGTAAGGCTATTGGATGAGCCCAAGTGCCACTCTTTGAGTTTTTGTCTGACCTTTTTTGCATTGTTATGGATATGATGTCCTAGGTTTCTGGATCTGAGTCAGCTAAGGCCCGGTTTGTCTTACGAAGGTCTATAACATAAGGATCAGAGAGCCAGTAATTTTCAAAATGAAAAGTCTTGTGTCCCCATTTCTCCATCTTGGTATCAATGATAATGGGAAAATGATCAGATATAGGTTGGTGGGCAATTGGACAAAGGCTAGAGGGTATTGATCTTCCCATTTAGTAGAGCAAATGAAATGATCCAGTCTGGCTCTTATTTGATAATGAGTTCAGGTGAAGGAGGCATTAGATGGAGGGATATCTATCAACTTGTGGTCGTTGATGAGCTCTAGGAAGGCTTTATCTGAAGAAGTCATACTACTAGAGGAGGTAGTGAAGTTTTGTCTATTAGCAGCTTGAGTGATAAGATTGAGGTCTCCTCCAAAGAGCCATGGTTTATTTGAATAGAGGTTCATGATATTTGAAAGTTCTGTCAGATAAACAGATTTGTTGTTGCTGGGTTCTCCATAGACACCCATAAAGATCCAACTGAATTGATCAGTGATATTTGTGAAATGAAGGGTTATGGAGAAAGTGTGTTTCTCAGCATGTGTAAGGTCAAAGAGGTTTTTTTTGTAGCCCTACAAGTAGACCTCCCTTAAATCCCATAGGTGGGATTTGGAACCAAGTTGTGATATGTTTTCCACCTATAGTTTTGGTAGCAAAGGGTGAACGGGTGGTTTTGGTTTCTTGGATGGTTATAATGTTGATATTGTTTTTGTGTATGTGGTTTTGAATTTCTTTCCTTCTGTGGGCGTTAGATGCGCCACATACATTCCATGAAGTGATCCTCATGTCCAAGACTGAACGAATTGAGTTGTAAACATGAAGGTTTAGACAATTTGTAATTTTTCTATTTTGGAAAAAGATTTGTGAATAATTCTATGGTTTGTCCAGTTCATAAATTTTTCTATGTTGTTTAGAGCTTGATGTGTTGAGTTATTGTCTTCAAAAGTTATGCCTAGTTTAACAACAAAGTTGGTAAAAGATTGGATATCTGGCCAAGATGCAATATCGTCAATATTGTCTATATCATTTTCTATATGAACAGAAGATGTTGAAACTTCATATGAAGTAGAAAGCGTTGAAGAATTTGGAGAAGGTGTACCTGTCTCTGTCATGGCAAAGAAGTTTCTCCTTGTTTGTCCTTCTGGGGTAGTCTGAATGTTGTTGATAGATTTGATAATTCTAGGAGTCTTTCCTTTTCTCTTCTGTTTAGGACTCTGTGAAGATCTGATTTCGTCAATGATTACAGTCGTTAGCTTCTTCATTGTATCAGAATCAAGATCCAAGGTTGAGTCTATTTCATTGTTGTGGAATGGAAAAGGTTTGAAAGTGTTCAATAAAGGTTTATGAATGCTGATGTCTGTTGGGGAGGAGGTTCTAGGTCTTTTGTTGTTGACCGATCGATTTGTTTCTTTAGATCACTTGGAAGAGGTATTCTTTCTCTCCCAACCCATGTTCCTTTCAACTGGTTTTCTATTAGCATTGAAGGTTTTTTTTGCATTTACATGGCAATAGTATGATGGGGGATGGACAGTAATGTTTGAGAAGGTGGTTTTAATTGCTGAAGGGTTTTCAACAACAAGTTTTATTTGGTAAATCTTTTCTCCTAGTCTAATTTTGAAGGATGCTGAAAGGGTGATGGCTTGTTTCACCGAGAAGACACAGAAGGCTGTAATGAATTGTGTAGGGTGTAGGGTCTCCTGACTAATGAACTAAAGAGTGGCACATATGGAGTTTTCTATCACTTTGAAGACTTCGACCTCCCAGAGATGAGGAGGTAAATAAGATATGGCTACCCAGCCAGAACTGCCTGAACCATCTAGCGATGAACCCTATTCAGGAGTCCACCTAGAAATGTCAACTTGGACAAAACTAGACCCACAATGTATGATCATAATTTTTCCAAATAGTTGGTCAAGTTTGGTCCCTTCTGGGAAAGAGTAAAGAAGTTGAGATGGAGAGAGGATTTTGGGTTTCAAAACTATGTGATCCGAGATGAGGAGAGCTATAGTTCTAGTGACATCAAGAATGTTGATAGTGTTGTTATCTAAATTGTTGATGATAGAGACAAGGACAATGTGGCTAGTGAATACATTGAGTAACCTCATAGAGTTTGTTGGGAGGTCAAAAGGAAACTCAGTTTCTAAGTGGAAAGTGGGCTCCATCTGAAAAGGCGGGGGCAGTCTGGAAGCTTGGAATAAGAGGGTTTGCTTCAGTTTTGGACGTTAGGTTTGGGAAGGTAAGTTGAGGGTTTATGATTTTATGCCCTATTAATAGGAGGATGATGATGATGTTGGACATGTGCATGTGAAGATGGAGAGAGAGGTGTGTGCTCTTCGGGTGTGGCAAGACATGTGAAGGGGTTAGTGGTGTAAAGCCTGTTATCCATGGGTTTATTACACCAATTAGATTTGTCATAACTAAAAGGGCACTGTGATCTATTGGAAAACAATGCTTCTACATTGTTAAAGGTCTTATATCTGTAAAGGTGTCTAAAGTCATTTGGGCAAGAGGTGAAGCGGTATCTACAATAATGCTTGTTGTGTCCCAACTTATTGCAGAGATGATAAATCCTATATTGAGTGCATTGGGACCAAGAATGTTTGGAGATGTTGCATCTGGGGTAGTGTAGGAAGTGAAAGGGTTGTTTAGACATGATAAGAATCCAAGCCTGAGCATTTTGAAAAGTGACAAAGATCGTTAAAGCTTACTCAGTGGCTGAAGGTTGACCTAGAGGTGGAAAGTTTAGATCATACTATTGAGTTGAGATGGGAGTGATCGGTTGGTCATGTTGTACATCTAGAGATTTATCAATAATCATAGAATAATCAAATGATGGGAAGGTATCAAATCTAGCAGCGATGGAGTTATCTTTAGTATGTGAAGCAGTTGTATCTGTTTCTTCCTCTGGGCTCAAACTGGAGGAATTGTCAGATAGCACTATAATCAGTTTGTCTTTAGATCCTTCAGTGGATTGGTGCTTCTCTGGAACGAACAACTGGTCTGCAGAGTTTGAACTAGAAGAGATGTAATCCTATCTGGAGAAGAATAAAGAGTACAATTCTGACAGAGTATCATTATTGAAGTCAAACACCCAAGCCATCAAAGTTTTGTTGGTGATTGGTCTGATAAAGATTGTCCATTCTGGTTTGAGATGGAGCTAGGATATCATATCAGCCCAACCTACTGTAATGAGGATATTGTATTTGCTGTCATATTCTATGAAGACCTTGAATCTTATATTTCCTATTTGGATGGTGTTGATACCCGAAGGGATGTTGTATTTTTGGTATTTCCATTCTCTCGGAAGCTAGACGTATGGACGGTTTTTTGGGTAAGAAAGTTTGTAGTCCATGAATGGGAAGCGAGAGGCCATGACTGGTTTCTATGTCGTCTTATAGTTTATGTGAGTCGATGATGCTATTTTTTTATATTGGAGAGCATGGCACAGGTGGTGTGAAGTGTCAACTCTATGTCTAAGGATCTTGTTTTTACTCTTTGCCGCTGCCAGGTTTCCACTGATTCTTATTTTGGGGGACAAACTGCCTACTGAGTTGACTAGATTTAAATTCTACGGGAGGCTACGCCACCCTAGGATGTGCAACTTTGGATTGCACTCTATTAGGAGTAATAGGGGCCTTACTAGTGTAAGCAAGTCACTCTTTTGTCTATTGGGTGTTTTCTCCGGGAAGGTGTGAAGCTTTGTTGCGTAGATGTTGGTGCTCTCTAGGAATAATCTGCATTACTAATAATGTCTATCAAGTAGTAGTTGGTAGCTTCAGAATGAAGGTCGTCTTAGTTACTGGGATGTTCCTAGCTAGGTGTTTTAAGTGACTTCTTCTTCAGAATTCAGGCGGCGCCTTACCAGGTGTTTCAGGAAGCTTTATCTTGAGTATTCGGGTAGCTCCTTCTCCAGGAAAGGCTAGAGTCAGCTACTGATAGTATCGACCTGCTATGATGAGTTGGTGGAGAGAAATTTCTTGATGATTTAGCTAGTGAGGTTGATCTATCTGATCTTCATCAAATCAAGGCACGACCTACTAAGATGTCGGAGAAGGTTGGAGTAGAAGGATGGTGATTCTAGAGAGATGTTGGAGCTTTCTCTCTCTTAGTAGCCATTTGCTCATGCAAGCTATTACATTTGTAAGACAATAATGGCACATTTTCCCCATCATTATTATGACAACCTCTTATTGGTTTTCATCTGACAACTTCTGCCTATCTTTCTCACTTGTGTTGTTAGTGCCAGTTAACATCATAGTCATCCTCAACCTGAAGCTCCTTTACTCTCATCCCCCAATCAAATAATTGATTGTCATTAAGATTTTTAGTAGGAAAAAAGATTTGTATAACACAAGTTGTTAATTAAATTCCATTTAATATATACCCTCAAGATAATCTTATATAACAAAATAATATTGTTATGTAGAATTGCATACCGGTTCAATTCGTAGGCATTTGGCCCTGAAATACCCGCAACATACTGACATTGCATGCAGATCTTTTCTTACTAAAGACGTAATACCCTAACCATTTTATCCATTGGCATATAATATTTTTATAAGAAATGTTTATATCTTACCTCATTCTCTTTAAAATTACACTCCCATTGTAAGAATATTCTTATCTAATTAGTACATTAATTAAATAATAGACTTGCCATTTTTTAATTTGTGGAATCTTTTAATCCCCTCCCAATTGGATTTTGAACTAAAGATTTTTCTTTTACAAATCTCTTTAGTTAACCACTTGGGCGCCACTACTTTTTCCATAATAGACTTGTTATTGACTTAGAGAAGTTGTATACAAATATATTATAGATGCCAATTAGATAATGTATTTACGGTATCTCTACTTGTGCAATTTTCACATGTCTTAACTTTTCCTTTTAAATGGCCACATATTTTCATTCTATTCATGTACTTCCATCCAACTTTTATGGCATGCATCACATGCAATGTAAGCACAAGATGAATAAACTCCCAATTCTAGTTATGACGCCTTCACCTAGACTAAGAATGGGGGAACTAATATAATTAAAAAACTTAAAATAGATTTGTTACAATTAAGTGATACGTCAATATAAGAAAAAAAAGAAAGGGAGGGAAATGTTTAACAAATAAAATATGAATAAAAATGTTTAGACTAGTTCCATCTTGAAATGCTTTAGCTACACAACCTTTATATTTTGACCTCAAAAATTTATTAACACCTTGAGTACCCCCTTGTATGATCGAAATAAGAGCATACACCAAAAAAACTCTCATTCTAAATGAAGAGTAACTAGCTTCCTTTTTCATCAAGGAGCCAGGAAACATATCTACATGACATCTTTCCTTTTCCTGATCATCCATTATCAACAAAATAATGATATGCCCTTGGATTTTATAGTAGTGTGAATAAAAATCAACTAATTGAGTAGCAATGGAAGGTGTTCCCAATGTGGGTGTATTGTTCCTAGTTCTAAAAAATGACTCTTCCCCAGGGATCCCAGATGAGGGAACCCTAGGAGAGCCAAACCAAAACCAGTATTCAAATGTGACCCAAAAGTGTCATTTTTCCTAAATAAATTTTCTTTTCTACAAACGTGGGTAGTATATAGAAATATATATTATTTGATAATCATACTTATCTGTGTTTCTTCCGTGGACCATTTTTTTTAAATCACTTCCAATGCTACTATATATCAAGTTAGAAAGATGTGTTCTTTTATCCTCTAGTTTTGTTTGTTTGTTACTAGGTCAAATGGCCAAACAAGATATTTTTCTCTACTGAATTCATTTTCCACAATTTGGATGTTCATGAAAATTTTGTACTTTAGAAAAGATACAACAATCATATCTCCCCCATGAGTTTGTGTGTCGGAACACTCTAGTGGGAATGACCTTACATGTTATAAATGAGGGAAAAACTATGGCAATTCCACCATGCTAGGGGTATTGACATGCGTAACATGCATGGGAATATAGATCTCTATTGTCTACAAAAGAAACCAATTATAGTCGTTCACTATCACGTACAAATAGTAAAGAATTTGATTATCACATCACCTCCATTCTACCACGTGTGTCACCTTTCTTACTGATGTCTATGTCTAATAGGATTCATAGTTATGCACCCAACATTAGAGATTGTGACTTAAGATGTCTTACTTCCTAGACATAACTACATTCCAAAAATCTAGGAAAATAGTTAAACTGCAATCCAAATACTAAATATACTTTTCAATATTACATTTTTATGTTCATCTAAAAACTCTAACATAAAATCTATAAATAGATGAGTTGACAAAATCATAAAGTACATCATATCTACATAATAGTAGGGTGTTATCCTTGTATAGTTGAACATCATCCTACTGATCAACAATAGATATGGTGAACAATCTAGGTACAACTCATTCTATAATGAGATGGCCAATTCACGAGGACCCAACTTCACCAAAAACATGATTGTCAAACACACTAACAAAGAAACTCTTCCACACTCAATACCACATTTACCAGAATATATATCCTTCTAAAATTGAGTTTACATGTCCTCTAGTACATTGTGGTCTACCTAATAAAGCATGAATTATTGAAGGATGCCACCATGTAATAGGTTGTACATTGCATCGACCTTAGAAGGTAATATTTCACAAAAATTATCCATCAATAAGCTTCTTACAATATGAACTTTTTTGAAAAAACACTAAAGCAAATCTTAAAAATGTTACCATAGTTCCTATGTCTTCTACATATGATGCAAGATTTTTATAATATAACATGTATCTAAAACATCAATCCTTATGATTTTTATCCATTCAAAGATGATCTCGAGTTTGCTTCATGGTCTACATGTTCCCTTACTCCTCATCCTCATAGTTTCTACAAATGGAAAAATATGTATTCACAAACAAAGATCAACATAAAAAAAAGTTACCCTTATCCAGCTTCATGCCTAATCTAAAGCTCCACCTATCGTGTCTCCTGTCATTAGGATCACCAAAAATCAAACCTTTGGATGCACCAATGAGCTTCGATCACCCAATATTTTCTATAAAACAGCTAATAAACAAGTAAAGGCCAAGCTTTTGTGTCACTTCCGCCAAAGATCTAAAAAAACTTAGATTTAAGAATGTGAAATTTTTAAAACCACTTGTTTCATCATGAAATCTTTTAGATAAGTTGAAAATTCTAGTATAGCTATAATAACAAATACAAGAAAAAATGTATATATGAACATGGAGGAAAAAGGGTCTTTGACACTTTCCTAGAAGAAACTAGAGAGGTTGATGCAAGAGTAGATACTCATTTTCACCAGAGCTACCAGATTAATCATGACAATGAATATTTGCCATAATAGACCTAGGATCCCAAGCAATCCATTTCCATTATCAAACTAATGTCAATATTTCTAATGAAATGCAAATGGAAATGGTGCCATTATGTCACGGTGGATATTGCTTTTAACACCTCTAAGAGTGTCAATACATAAAACACGCACCCACAGAAGGAGGATAGTGGCTTCCTATAACATGCAATCCTCCACCCAATAAGAAAAAGGTAGATACCATCTCACATGTCCCCATTCCCTTGAAAAATCAGAAAGCAAATATGAAGTGAACACGTGTCTATCAACCACTCAACGTTTTGAAGAAGAAAAAAGTACATGAAGGCAAATATAAAATAATTATTCTCATAAAATCCTTTTTGGCAATCCCATAAGAGAGTCATACAACCTTTAACTGCATATTTTGAAACCGATTAGACAGATAAAATTACCTAATACATGGATAAGTTGACATTATCTCAATTCAATTTTAAGCCTTACTGAGGTAATAAAAAAATCAACTTTTATCATAGTAAGCACAATATTTTAGGCCTTACCAACTATAAATTTTCAAGCCTTACTAAAATAAGAACATTTTTAACCCTTAATGTGGTAAGAAACACTTGAAGTCTTACTAAGGTAAGCTTGATATCAAACCTTACTGTGGTAGATGAACCATAACTACGTGGAACCATCCTGGTCAATTCAAAATCTCATTTGTTTTCCATTAAGACAATATGAAATATTAGCAAAAAAAACCGTTGATCCTAAAATGTTTGTCAATTACTTATAGGACTTCACTTCTCACAATTGGTTGATTCATAAACATTGATCTTGAGTGGTGAATTCTATTGACACCCAACCTTTGTTCATCTTATACTTAGGTTTTAATTTCATGGAATCCAAATCTAAAATGATTAATCTATTTCCATCACTCAAAAATAATAAAAAATATAGTGAATCAAATATTCCTCTAGAGAATTTTCAAATCAAAGCATATAAAAACTTAAAGTATAAGTATAACTTGAGTTACATGAATGTGGTCATAATGCAATAAATATCATATTGGTAGGGGAAAGTGTAAAGTATCTCTTAAGTCAATGAGATACATCCACAATAGTGTTAGTGTCCAATAAGATATCAAATGCAAATCTCATTAATCTTACAACAATGATAGTTTTGATTGAACATATGATTGAATACTTGAAATGATACCAAATTTTAATAGTATATTATTTTCACACAAGATGCTAGTGTCATGCACCTAAGAAATGCTATGATCATTATCACACTAACAATATCTAGTTAAAACACTTGATAAAAAGCAAATGTCTTTCTACTAAACATTGTGGAACTCCTTGAACAGAACCACCAAATAAGTCATGCATGAACCTATCCTCAAGCCCTTTTTCACCAATCAATCTTGAGAACACATGATTTCTTGAGTAAACTAAACCCAAACTTCCATATAGAAAATGGGCAGTATCGAGGGTCACCCTCTTTGCATGAGTCCCTATATTATGATCGTATCTGAGCTTAATGGGTAAGTTAGGGTTTATGTGGATGACTACATGCTTAGTTATATTGGTCATTGATTAAACATGATTAATGATGATATCTCAATCATGATATGTTGAACCTAATGAGAACCCCTGACGTGATATTTTTATCGCACTAACAAACTCACTCGGGGTTGAAATCCTCGAGCTTTTACCAAAACCAAATTGTAATAATACCACCCACAAGCGGACAAGTCTTATCACAGTATAGTTAAGGACCGAACCCAAAGGACAACGTTTTAAAGAATCGTTGTCAGTCGAATCTAGCTCAAGAAAAACTAATATTTAGATCAATTGGTTGATTTGAGGTTACTTAAGCTAATTGCAAGAAAGTAAAAGTTGAATTAAAGTTGAGTTTAGATCAAAGATATGGAATTGCTGGGATGGTATCGGGTTTCACCACTGCTACACATGTAAACACATTCAATCACAAACAAACCAGGCAAGATATATCAATCCAAATGGAGCTGTTGCAGAACCCCCCGTTAGGGCGTTAGGTTCGCGTAAGCATCACCTTAGGCATCAGATGTCTCGTCACCAACCAGATCACTTACTTATGACTCTGAAGAAAATCCCATTCTATTTCTAGTTTGGGAGTCAACCACATTAATCAATAAGTGAGCAGGTGATAGATCTACAAACTAACATCGATGATAAACAAAGATGATACAAAATCCAACTAAGGCTGTGGTCCTCCCTGAGGGATGTTTAGACAACAGAAGCATCACCGTAGGCTAGATGTCTTGTCCCCTAAGAGATCATTCACTTACGACCTCAAGGAATCTTATCAGAAGTTCTTGTCAAAGAGTCGAACTTTATAAACCATCATTCCGTCCCACATATAGAAGATTTCACAATATAGGAAAGAACAAGTTGAAAGAAAGTAGATAATCAACTACAAACGTACCAACTAACAATGAAATGGAAAGTTATATACATTGCCATGGAGAGTTTAACAAAAGAACATGATTTGCATGGGCAGCAGGGCTAGTCCCCACACCCCAATGAAAAGGTACTACTCGCTCATGATGCGAGAAATAAGAAGAATGAGAAAGAGAGAGAAATCCGCCATGAACTCAGTGCAGAAAGTGGTCACAGCTCGGTGAAGACGATACGACCTTCTATGTCGTGTCAGAGCAGATCTAGATGCGAACGGGAGTTGCCAAGACAGACCAGACAGTCTCCCTCGCTCCGTCTTCCTTCTCTTCTCAACCTCCTTGGTTGTAACACGGGCAGTAGGTCGAATAAAATTGGTGCGGATGACACTGGATTTGGAACGGACCTGTGTACAGGCAGCATGTCGGTGTCCCGGAACCATCCTCCCAAATGAGGACCCTAGTGGTACTATTTATAGGCATGGGGCAAGTCTTCACATTTTTGGTCTGTTTGCAGTCCAAACAGTTTGGTAGATATTTTTGCCCAAACGGTCTTGTAAAATGTGACCAAATAGTCTTGAGAAGCAAATGGTTTGGAAATCATTTGATATCAAATGGTCTTCGATCCGGTCAATGCTTCAGCCAAACAATCTTTGGTGAGCTTTGCTCTCACGGTTTGGAAACTGAATGAGACTAAACGGTCTCACAGACCATTTGCCGATGAAATGGTCTGCAAACCGTTTGCTTGTCAAATGGTCTTGGCTTCACGGTTTTGCTCACCATTCGGTCTTCACTGCTCAATGACCCAAACGGTCTTGCATTGTTGGGGAAAACGGTCAACGTTGCTCAATCGGCCCTCATTCTTCGCTCAATCCAAACGGTTTGCTGCTCATTCGGTCTTTGTGTTGTTGTTCCAGATAATTATACGGTTTTCTCTATTTGGTTAAGCAAGCTACTCAAGAGACCAAAGGCGGCAGCTATGCAGTCTGTGTCGCAGCTGTACGACGCCGAGGAAGGTAACAAGGAGGGCCGGCATGATCATGGTAGTCGGACGAATCGAAGAGAAGAAGTGTTGCTCGGTGGATGTGCAGAGGTAGAAGACGACGCACCACGGTCGTGGCGAGGCACCACAGTCATTTTGAGCCACCATGGTCGTGGTCAAGACTCGGCTTTGAGGTCTTGAATTCATGTAAAGATCGATCCCTCACGGCTGGGTTATGCCTCCAATAGGCATCTTCTGGTCAAACGGTCTTGAGACTGAATGGGCTCAAATGGTCTTGAGACCGAATGGGCTCAAACGGTCTTGAGACCGAACGGGTGGAAATGCTTGGTTAGATTTCTTGATCAAAGCCAGAGATGAAGGTGGACCCCAACTACTTGTTCATCTTTGTCAAAACCTACATTAAATCAACAATGTTTAGTTAAAACCTTGATAATCGAATCAACTAAGTAGTTTTGCACATTATGATTCATATTGAGTGAAATAGTATATATATAGAGTTGAATTTGTCCCAAGGTGATAATCAAATTCCATGATGAATATGCATTCATCAACCCCAAGTATGTTATCTCTTTGTATAATTAGGTTTTGAGAAAATATAAACCCTAGTCGGCTGAAATTAGGGTTTTCACCAAATATGCACATGTTGGGGAGAAATTAGAGAGGTATGCAAAGGAGAATGAAAATGGTAGTTGAAGGCAAGGATAGCATGGCCGTGGTGGGTAGCACGGTCGTGGTGGGTCGTTGGTGGCACATGCATTCTAGGCCACACAGTTGTTTTGAAAGAATTGAACTGTTGACCAACTTTTGTACTCAAATATGATGAAACCAATGCACCACGATCGTGGTAGGCAGCACGGACATGCTGGGTCCATCTTAGAATGGCCGTGGAAGCTATCATGGCCGTTCTGGGGCATTTTCTCTTCAACCGACTGTTCTGCATATTTCTAGATAGCAGTGCACTATTCCATTTTTAGTTATTTATTGGTCAGTCCAAATGATCTAAAATTTTAAATAGTGATCTAAAACTCAATTATAAACAACATGTAAAATTTTCATAATTTTTGTATGCGTTTACACCTTATCAGTAGACGAAGTATAGTAATATTTTTATGATAGAAAATTCAGCTGAAATAAGAGAAAGTATAGTGAGCGGTCAATGTGCAATTGACCCAAGCAGCTCAATTTCTCTATATGGTCAACCTAACACACAAGGAGCTCTCATAATTCGTGATTCAATCAAGAGAAATGAAATCCTAGAGAGAGAGAGGGAGATTTAGGGTTTGAGAGGAGAAAGTGATGGAGATGCTGACCTAGGGTTTTGCAGTCCGAGGAATGATGAAATCATGTAAGTTTAGCTTCTTTGGATATAATTTCATGGTGATTCTTCTCTCAGATGTCAAGATTTAGTCCCTCACCTGATTGGATTCAAAATCATATCAAATCAAGTCCTTTTCTCACACTTTCTCTCCTAATCTTCAATTCTAGGGTTTCCAAGTTAAAAGGAAGAAGAAAGTGGCGATTGATAGGGTTTTGATATGGATTCAAGATTTTCAGATATGGGATACATTTTTAAGCTATTTTATAGCTTAGGGTGAGTGGGTAAAAGAATATTTCAGTCAATTGTACTCAATTAGATGGTTTTAATTTATATTCTCGATTTCTCCCTAGATGACAATAAATGAAAAGAACTGTTCTTGAATTCAGTTTATAGAATACTTCAATTCATGTTCCAACTATGATCTAAAAACGTTTATATGATGACATGGATATAGATATCCATGTATCTTGAATACTACATAATTAAGAAGTTTATTGAGAATCTTCTGAAGATCTGAAATTTCAAGTTATTCGGGTGCTTGAACAACATTATAGTTGAAATTCGATTTATGCTTATATGATCTTACTTATGTTCCTAGTGCATATAATACTATATGTTTGATCTCTTTGATTTTATATATGGACAAATAGAGTTTCTGATTTTCACAATACATATCCTGTGAATAGCAAGTAATCAAGGATGGAAACCCAATCTAGTATGCTTTTACAAGTATACATATCTAATTTAGTAGTAAATGGCTGATTGAAATGATTCATGTGATATTATGGGATTTTATCTGAATATTATCTTATATTTATATATGCTTTGTTTATGAGATTCTGATTTTCGAACTCAAATACTTGTCATGAAATGCATATGTTGTTATGCTATTGCAAGTGGAGAGATATGACATGCCCTAGATAGGTATGTTATCGATGCCATGCATAAATGAGAGAAATGTTGAAGGAGAATATTTATATTAGTAGACATGATATATGTTTGAATACATGAGAAGTGATATATGTGCATGAGTAAGGAGAAACCCTAAGAAAGGGGTAAACAATATGTTAAGCATTCAGTTCAGTATCATCAGTGATTTCAATTCAATAGTCCGAGTAGTCAGTAATGTATAGAGTTAAAAGAGATCAGTCTAAGAGAAAGATATAATCAAAGTTACAGTAATAATAGTAGCCCTAAACACTGTAGATTCCCTATGAGAGGTTTGCGCCATAGGGATGAAATGACCTAACCCTGGTAGTGTCCAGTATACAGGGGTCGGATCGTACTAACAGGTGGTACAGGGGACGAAGCCCTAATGGAAGTTTCCTTTAAAATATAGTATGTAGTGTCCAACATCAAACAGAGATCATGGTGTCACTAGAGTACAGAAAAGCCAATAGGTGACTTGACTCTCCGCCTATGTGCTCAGGTTAGAGGAGGAGTCCAGTTTTATGACTCATAGGTGTGTCGAGGCCAGAGAGCCATTTTCCTATTATAGACCAGCAATGTAGTCAGGCTTAGCATCCCGGGTGTTTCAACTAAGTCTTGTACGGTGAGATCGTATTTCGTTACGATTCTTCATATGTAGAGTACGCTACATATGATTAGGGTATAAGCTAAAATATGAGAATATAAGTTTAAAGAGTTTCTTATAAGTAAGAAGAGTTAAGAAAGATTTGATTTCAGTTTCACAGTAGTTGTTCTTTAAATGTAATATTGAATATAGTGAGGATTATATTTCCATACTTGTTTATTTCTAATGATGTAGGCTTCAATGTTATTAGTAAGTTTTTGAATATCTAGTCTTTTAATTCGAAATTACTATCTTGTTTTATTTCAATTATCCAAGAATGATAAATGTATGATTCAGTACTTTAGACTGCATTATTATTTTATTCATTCACTGAGCAAGTAGGCTCACCCCTCTACTCAAAACTTTTAGGGAAACTGTGGGGATTGAAGATATCATTGCATCAGAGTAGATATGCCACAAGAGTTAAGTCTGAGTATAGTTAAGTTCAGTCGGTCCTTGTCACTCTAGGTCCTTGTAAAGAAATAAGAGAGAGTTGTAAATAATGATGTATAACATTATTCCTCTTTTAGTAATATATGCAAATCAACAAGTCTTATGTGCTTAAAAGTATGAGAAACATAATGAATGTTCATACATGCATTTTTACTATTAAAATCAGATTAGAGAAATCAATGTTTAGATTCCCTTGTAAAGTTAGTTTATGTGGTTCAATGTGAGAAAACAAAGAGTTTGAAAAAGAAGAAAAAGTTAAGGGTGATCTTTGTATTACGTTAAATCCTCAATTTATGCCCTAATTTCATGATTAATGATAATTGTGAGATCGGGGTGTAACAACTTGGTATCAAAGCTTAGGCTGAGTTGTCAGGGAACATTAAGTTAGTAAGTTAGAGTCATTAGTGTGGCATATCAGAGATGTTATGATGTTAGCTCTGGGGATTTGAGTATTTGGATATCCTGGCCTGGTATCTGAGTACTTGGATCAACCAGTATCAAGCTACCATGTCTATTCTTTCATGTATACCCTGGCCAGGTCTATAGTGGAAGGATGGTCTAGAGAGGAACCCTAGAAATATTAGGGTTAGAAATAAGATAAAAAAACATGAATTAAGAGCATAAATGTTAAATGAGATAGAACTTTCATTTCATATTGTTGTTTTATTGGAGATGAATAGAAAAGCTCTTATATGTTTGAATTCAGATATTCAGTATTTTGAAATATATATGGGTCTTTAATATTTGTTGTATACTATGCAGTTGTAGCATTTATTGATTACATTCTTTATATCAAGTAGACTAGAAATGATCTTTGAATGAGCTTTCCTAAGTGGATAAGTTTTCTTCCACACATTTGAGATGAATAGGAGTTGAGTAATCCTGAGTAGCTCTTGGCTTCAGGACTGCGGGTTTGGCCTGGTCCGGTTGGTAGGATGCAATACTGGGATCTACTGACTCCAATTAGTAACATAACAAGAGTAACTTTTGGATAGATTAGATCCAAATTCTAGTATGAATGTATATACTCTAAGATTTTGAAGTATAAGGGAAAGACTATGATAACTAAGAATCAATTGGAACTGATATCAGAGATCCAACTCTGGGGCCTCATATGAGAAACCCTTAATTGGGAATAAAGGAACACGATATAAGGTTCAGATTAAGTTTAATTATTGAAAAACATTGGGGGGTGAATAGGGTTTTATAATGATTTTAAAATTAATTCAACCAAGCAACCACAATTGAAATTTGGAGGAGGAGACATGGTGTTTAGAGTGGTTCCACCCTTAGCAAAAACTAAAGGGGTTAGTCCACTACCCGGTTGTTACCAACTGGGATTTTGAAAGTATTTGAATTTTATTACCTTGCAAGGATGTTACATAAAATTACAAACACCTTCACCACCCTTTGGACAACCTCCACCCCGAAGTCATCTCATCAACCTTGAAGCAACCTTCACTTGAAGTAACTTCAAGCTCCCCCTTGAAGTAGCCTTCCTCCTTGAAGTAGCTTCCCGTTGAGACCTTCTAGAAGTAGTCCAAAGTCCGCCGAGCTACCTTCACCACCTAAAAAAGCTCCAACAACCTCCTTTCCATAGTCTCCAACCTAGGAGTAGCAAAGGAGAACAAAATACAATAAAAGGAACAAGACTAGAAGAAAGAAGCAATGTTACCAATTTAGTACAGTGCTTTGATCCTATATCAAGCTTTTGATCTCCTAACCAAAGTAGATGGATGTGAATGTATAATGGATAGGAGATATCAACCTATAGGACACGAATTCACAGCTTGTGGAAATGTTTTGTAGGTGAAAGCTTTGCTAATGTCTTGCTACAATGTGATCTCAAGTGAATTATATACGCAAGGGATGCTTAGAGGTGTCCTATGGCTGTCCTATTTATAGGAGTGGTTTGCTAATGCTTGGGGACATTCTAGACACCTTCTAGGGTGTTCTTAGTGCTCAAATAGCCGTTAAGTGTCCACTAATTGCATTTGTAACAGCTAGTTAATTAATTCTGAAAAGTGCAGACAGAACCATGTTCGGTCGAAGTATTTGTCGACTGAGAGTTTCTCGGTTGAGGAATTTTTCGACTGAGTGGGAGTTTGGGTCAATATGTTGTAACGTTTGATTCCAACTCCCAACCACTTTTCTAACTCAGTCTAACGGCTAGGAGGGTCTATTCTCGATCGAGGAGTTTGGCGACTGAGAGTGTCTCGGTCGAAGTTTTTGTTGATTGAGAATATCCCTGATTCAATGTATTCATTTACTGAGTGTGTGTATCAATGTGCAATTGTGACGCTAACTTCGGAGATGACCTATCTAATTGTTGTGTGTGGATAGGGAAGATCTAAATGCTTGATTTACATGATATCTAAGTACTTGTACATTATAAACTTGTACAAGTTTTTACATTGATTACAATCATGAAAATAAATGCAATTTTAGCAAATTGATCTTCCAAGTCTTTGCTATCCAACACCTTATATGCTTGTCCTTGAAACACTCAAATAGCAAGTTAAAACCACAAGAAAGAAATGTTTGACATCATCAAAATAAAGGGGTTATAATAATGTCCAATTTAGCCAACAATCTCCCCCTTTTTGAAGATGACAAACATTTCCAAAATATAAATCAAGGAAATATAAAACATATGAGTTTCATACCTGGAGTTTACCTTTTGCAGCCATTCTCGTATTTGTGAATTGTGTGCAAGTACGCACTAGCTGAGAGATTATGAAACTCATTTTACTTTATGTTATTGATTTTATATTATTTCTCCCCCTTTGTCATTTCAAAAAGATAACCAAGCGAACATTAAGTATGACTTTTATTATTCCCCTTTAATTTTATGCTTTGATGCTCCCCCTTAATAAGATATTCAGTTTTAAGAGCAAGGGATTAATATTAATGCAAACCACTTATTGTCAAATTTAGCCACAATTATTTCTCAATCATTTGTAAAGGATGTTAAGCCTTGAAATGATATGAGATCCTTTTACGTTCATGCCATATGTATATTGATTTCTCATCCATTTTATAAGGGATGTTAAGCCCTGAAAATGACATGAGAATCCTTTAAGCTCATGAATATATTAATAGTTTCTCAACCATTTACAATGGATGTTAAGCCTTGAAATGATATGATATTCTTTTAAGCTTATAGTAGATTCAATGAATGTATCTCTAACCAAATACACAGGATGTTAAGCCCTAATTTGTTTAGAGAATTCCAGTTAGGACAAGATATACATTATATTCATAAATATTGTAGGCTCCTTTATTTTCATAACCAGGATTACTTTAAAGATACTAAGGTCATAACTAGTTTCAATTTTTATTTATGATGTTTACAAAGTTTTTGTGAACTCCTTCTCAATCTTAGAGTCAAGATAGTTTTTGTGAGCTCCCCCTTAATCTTATAATCAAGATAATTTAAGGATTCTAAGGTCATAATAAGCATTAGATTATAATAAGTTAACCTTTTATGAGATCTATGCACTAAAATCTTATTTTAATATACTACGATTGAGTGCAAGGAAATGATTTACAACTAATCATTTTGTCAAGCTTATTTTAGGTCAACCTTGACTTCGACCTGGGCACCCCTCGGTTGATTTATATTTTGACCGAGAGGCAATTTTTGCAAATTTCCAATTTAAGCATTCACAATGATCCACTTGACTGAATATTTGAAACATAGCTTACAGAGTATCATATAAAAAGTATTCATGTATAACAAGGATGATATCATTTTTCATAAGCTAAGCACAAGATAATCATTTAACTAATATGTCAAGATGCATTTGTGCCATAGAGATTTACCTTAATGCAAAAATGGTATTTTCAATGATAACATCATCTTTATGTGTAATGAGCTGAATCACTATGATCATTTTGAAAACAATATCCATTCATGGTTTATATATATATATATAGATCAAAGATTATTTTAGGCAAACCATGTGAAAGATCATATTTAATCAAACTTTTGATAGTATGTGAGCTTGCGATAGTTGTAAAGACTCATAAAGCATGTCCAATTGCAATAAGAATATAGATTTTCAATCAGCATCATTAATCTTTGTAAGCAACATTATTTTCAATAATTTGGGTAAGAACATCATATGCATTATCTCACAATTTTATGATGTAAGACTATCGATATGTTTTGATTTGACAAATTTGTCTCAAAGTTCTTTTCTTCAAAAGGTTTCCTTTAATCCTACTAATAATCTTAGTTAGGTATATTGATAGCAAACTGAATCAATCAAACAGGTTCAACAGGTATTGAGTCAGTCCAACTATTTTTCGATCAAATATATCCTGATCGAAGATTTTCTCGACTGAGTTTTCTGTTGTATTTACAGGTATTATCAGGTTTTTGCAGGCTTAAAATGGTAACCTGCTCGATTGACTACTTTTCGACCGATAGTGTCTCGGTCGAATATTTTCTTGACCGAGTGTGTTTCTATATTATTTTTCAGCAATTATTTGCAAGCAAAACATAAGGTACTTCTAATACAATTTTGCAAGAATATGAAAGTTAAAGCTCACTTTTGTTGAGATAAGACATTTGAATATCAAAGTAACGTTTTTGGTCAAATATCAACTAATCAAATTCAAATCTCTGAGTTTTAGGAACCCAAACTAGATCATCCTCCCTTTTCTTATATGGGCATGAAAAAGAGTAATGTCCAAGACGCAACCAATAGTGACAACAAATAAAGTCAATCTCATTTCTCTTTCTAGAAGTTGAGTTGTTCTTGGGTACATACATAATCTTGGCCTTGGGTGCTTGTGTTCTTCTAGGTTTAGGTTGATAGGATTTTTCTTTTGGAACATATCCTAAACCTCTCCTTCCATTATAAACAGAAGAATTCTTTAGGATCTTATCAAGAACATCATTATTTCTCAAACTACTAATTTCTTTTTGTAGCTCAGCAATCTCATCCATGTTCTTTTTGATATCTAACTTTTCTTGATCTAGATTAAATGATAGAGTGTCGCTTTCTTTAACAATAGAATCATAATCTAGATGAGTACATAGGATAGGTTGAGTCTGAAAACTTTTTAGTTTTGCAAGCAAATCAGCCTTTTCTTGAGAAAGAAGACCATAGTTTGTTTCTAAAGTAAGAAACTTCATATTGCAATCATCTAAATATGATTTCAAGGTAAAGTTTTTAGAAACAATACTGTCCTTTTCAAAAGAAAGATGATTTAATTTAGCCTACAAATCCTCACTAGTTTTAGTAGCTTTCTTTAGTTTCTTTTTGCAATCAACATATTTGTCATGTGTATATTGAAGACTAGCAATTATATCTTCTTTTGGAAAATAAAAAAGGCTTACCTCTTCTTCTTCTTCATTTGTTGTAGCAATAAGGCACTCTCCTTCTTTTTCTCCATCTTCACTATCATCACTTGAATCATCCCATACAGCTTTGTAGGCTTTTTCTTTCTTCTTGTGAGATGATTTCTTTCCCTTCTTAAGTTTGGGACAATCACCTTTTAAGTGTCCCTTTTTACCACATTCAAAACACCTAGAAGAAGAAACACTAGAAGTTTTGTTAATTTTAAAGCTTCTATATTATTTACTATTTACAATGAGAGTTTCTTCTTCACTATCATCTTCACTTGTGTCATGACTAATCTTGGTTGATGCTTTGAATGCAATGTCCTTTCTTTTCTCCTTCTTGTGTTTAGCTACCAATCTTTCTTCTTCCTCCAAGGTTGCCTCATGTGCTTCTAAGTTGCCAATGAGTTGTTCCATCCTTAATGTAGTGAGATCATTGGCTTCTTCAATGGCTATCACCTTTGGTTTGTACTTTGGAGGCAAGAACCTAAGAATCTTTGATACTTGATCCTCTACACTAATGGCTTTACCTAATGCATTCAACCCATTAACAATAGAAGAAAACTTTGCATACATTTTACTAATAGAATCATTTGGTTCCATACAGAACTATTCAAACTTTTGTTTAAGCATACCAATTTTGGAATTTTTTACTTGAACAGTTCCTTCATAAGTAATAGAGAGTCTATGCCATATCTCATATGTAGTTTCACAATTTGAAATTCTATTGAACTCACCTACAGAAATTGAACAATAAAGGATACTTACAACTTTTGCATTTCATTGAGCTAATCTCACCGTGTTTGCATCCCATGTAGTGTATTCAGTTTGAGGAAGATCATAGCCATTTAACACCATTCTCCAGAGATCCCAGCTGATTCCTTGAAAGTAGAATTGCATCCTTCATTTCCAATAGGTGTAGTTGGTGCCATCAAATGGTGGAGGCCGAGCCACAAGTGTTCCTTCCAAGTTGAGGTTGTTTAGTAACCCATCACCCATTTTCTTCAAGACTTTGTTAAAGCTACTTGAAGCCTACTCTGATACCAATTGAAAAACACTAGAGGGGGGTGAATAAGGTTTTATAATGATTTTAAAATTAATTCAACCAAGCAACCACAATTGAAATTTGGAGGAGGAGACATGGTGTTTAGAGTGGTTCCACCCTTAGCAAAAACTAAAGGGGTTAGTCCACTACCCGGTTGTTCCCAACTGGGATTTTGAAAGTATTTGAATTTTATTACCTTGCAAGGATGTTACATAAAATTACAAACACCTTCACCACCCTTTGGACAACCTCCACCCCGAAGTCATCTCACCAACCTTGAAGCAACCTTCACTTGAAGTAACTTCAAGCTCCCCCTTGAAGTAGCCTTCCTCCTTGAAGTAGCTTCCCGTTGAGACCTTCTAGAAGTAGTCCAAAGTCTGCCGAGCTACCTTCACCACCTAAAAAAGCTCCAACAACCTCTTTTCCATAGTCTCCAACCTAGGAGTAGCAAAGGAGAACAAAATACAATAAAAGGAACAAGACTAGAAGAAAGAAGCAATGTTACCAATTTAGTACAGTGCTTTGATCCTATATCCAGCGTTTGATCTCCTAACCAAAGTAGATGGATGTGAATGTATAATGGATAGGAGATATCAACCTATAGGACACGAATTCACAGCTTGTGGAAATGTTTTGTAGGTGAAAGCTTTGCTAATGGCTTGCTACAATGTGATCTCAAGTGAATTATATACGCAAGGGATCCTTAGAGGTGTCATATGGCTGTCCTATTTATAGGAGTGGTTTGCTAATGCTTGGGGACATTCTAGACACCTTCTAGGGTGTTCTTAGTGCTTAACTAGCCGTTAAGTGTCCACTAATTGCATTTGTAACAGCTAGTTAATTAATTCTAAAAAGTGCAGACAGAACCATGTTCGGTCGAAGTATTTGTCGACTGAGAGTTTCTCGGTTGAGGAATTTTTCGACTGAGTGGGAGTTTGGGTCAATATGTTGTAACGTTTGATTCCAACTCCCAACCACTTTTCTAACTTAGTCTAACGGCTAGGAGGGTCTATTCTTGATCGAGGAGTTTGTCGACTGAGAGTGTCTCGGTCGAAGTTTTTGTTGATTGAGAATATCCCTAATTCAATGTATTCATTTACTGAGTGTGTGTATCAATGTGCAATTGTGACGCTAACTTGGGAGATGACCTATCTAATTGTTGTGTGTGGATAGGGAAGATCTAAATGCTTTATTTACATGATATCTAAGTACTTGTACATTATAAACTTGTATAAGTTTTTACATTGATTACAATCATGAAAATAAATGCAATTTTAGCAAATTGATCTTCCAAGTCTTTGCTATCCAACACCTTATATGCTTGTCCCTGAAACACTCAAATAGCAAGTTAAAACCACAAGAAAGAAATGTTTGTCATCATCAAAATAAAGGGGTTATAATAATGTCCAATTTAGCCAACAATCTCCCCCTTTTTGAAGATGACAAACATTTCCAAAATATAAATCAAGGAAATATAAAACATATGAGTTTCATACCTGGAGTTTACCTTTTGCATCCATTCTCGTATTTGTGAATTGTGTGCAAGTACGCACTAGCCGAGAGATTATGAAACTCATTTTACTTTATGTTATTGATTTTATATTATTTCTCCCCCTTTGTCATTTCAGAAAGATAACCAAGCGAACATTAAGTATGACTTTTATTATTCCCCTTTAATTTTATGCTTTGATGCTCCCCCTTAATAAGATATTCAGTTTTAAGAGCAAGGGATTAATATTAATGCAAACCACTTATTGTCAAATTTAGCCACAATTATTTCTCAATCATTTGTAAAGGATGTTAAGCCTTGAAATGATATGAGATCCTTTTACGTTCATGCCATATGTATATTGATTTCTCATCCATTTTATAAGGGATGTTAAGCCCTGAAAATGACATGAGAATCCTTTAAGCTCATGAATATATTAATATTTTCTCAACCATTTACAATGGATGTTAAGCCTTGAAATGATATGATATTCTTTTAAGCTTATAGTAGATTCCATGAATGTATCTCTAACCAAATACACAGGATGTTAAGCCCTAATTTGTTTAGAGAATTCCAGTTAGGACAAGATATACATTATATTCATAAATATTGTAGGCTCCTTTATTTTCATAACCAGGATTACTTTAAAGATACTAAGGTCATAACTAGTTTCAATTTTTATTTATGATGTTTACAAAGTTTTTGTGAACTCCTTCTCAATCTTAGAGTCAAGATAGTTTTTGTGAGCTCCCCCTTAATCTTATAATCAAGATAATTTAAGGATTCTAAGGTCATAATAAGAATTAGATCATAATAAGTTAACCTTTTATGAGATCTATGCACTAAAATCTTATTTTAATATACTACGATTGAGTGCAAGGAAATGATTTACAACTAATCATTTTGTCAAGCTTATTTTAGGTCAACCTTGACTTCGACCTGGGCGCCCCTCAGTTGATTTATATTTTGACCGAGAGGCAATTTTTGCAAATTTCCAATTTAAGCATTCACAATGATCCACTTTACTGAATATTTGAAACATAGCTTACAGAGTATCATATAAAAAGTATTCATGTATAACAAGGATGATATCACTTTTCATAAGCTAAGCACAAGATAATCATTTAACTAATATGTCAAGATGCATTTGTGCCATAGAGATTTACCTTAATGAAAAAATGGTATTTTCAATGATAACATCATCTTTATGTGTAATGAGCTGAATCACTATGATCATTTTGAAAACAATATCCATTCATGGTTTATATATATATATAGATCAAAGATTATTTTAGGCAAACAATGTGAAAGATCATATTTAATCAAACTTTTGATAGTATGTGAGCTTGCGATAGTTGTAAAGACTCATAAAGCATGTCCAATTGCAATAAGAATATAGATTTTCAATCAGCATCATTAATCTTTGTAAGCAACATTATTTTCAATAATTTGGGTAAGAACATCATATGCATTATCTCACAATTTTATGATGTAAGACTATCGATATGTTCTGATTTGACAAATTTGTCTCAAAGTTCTTTTCTTCAAAAGGTTTCCTTTAATCCTACTAATAATCTTAGTTAGGTATATTGATAGCAAACTGAATCAATCAAACAGGTTCAACAGGTATTGAGTCAGTCGAACTATTTTTCGATCGAATATATCCTGATCGAAGATTTTCTCGACTGAGTTTTCTGTTGTATTTACAGGTATTATCAGGTTTTTGCAGGCTTAAAATGGTAACCTGCTCAATTGACTACTTTTCGACCGATAGTGTCTCGGTCGAATATTTTCTTGACCGAGTGTGTTTCTATATTATTTTTCAGCAATTATTTGCAAGCAAAACATAAGGTACTTCTAATACAATTTTGCAAGAATATGAAAGTTAAAGCTCACTTTTGTTGAGATAAGACATTTGAATATCAAAGTAACGTTTTTGGTCAAATATCAACTAATCAAATTCAAATCTCTGAGTTTTAGGAACCCAAACTAGATCATCCTCCCTTTTCTTATATGGGCATGAAAAAGAGTAATGTCCAAGACGCAAGCAATAGTGACAACAAATAAAGTCAATCTCATTTCTCTTTCTAGAAGTTGAGTTGTTCTTGGGTACATACATAATCTTGGCCTTGGGTGCTTGTGTTCTTCTAGGTTTAGGTTGATAGGATTTTTCTTTTGGAACATATCCTAAACCTCTCCTTCCATTATAAACAGAAGAATTCTTTAGGATCTTATCAAGAACATCATTATTTCTCAAACTACTAATTTCTTTTTGTAGCTCAGCAATCTCATCCATGTTCTTTTTGATATCTAACTTTTCTTGATCTAGATTAAATGATAGAGTGTCGCTTTCTTTAACAATAGAATCATAATCTAGATGAGTACATAGGATAGGTTGAGTCTGAAAACTTTTTAGTTTTGCAAGCAAATCAGCCTTTTCTTGAGAAAGAAGACCATAGTTTGTTTCTAAAGTAAGAAACTTCATATTGCAATCATCTAAATATGATTTCAAGGTAAAGTTTTTAGAAACAATACTGTCCTTTTCAAAAGAAAGATGATTTAATTTAGCCTACAAATCCTCACTAGTTTTAGTAGCTTTCTTTAGTTTCTTTTTGCAATCAACATATTTGTCATGTGTATATTGAAGACTAGCAATTATATCTTCTTTTGGAAAATAAAAAAGGCTTACCTCTTCTTCTTCTTCATTTCTTGTAGCAATAAGGCACTCTCCTTCTTTTTCTCCATCTTCACTATCATCACTTGAATCATCCCATGCAGCTTTGTAGGCTTTTTCTTTCTTCTTGTGAGATGATTTCTTTCCCTTCTTAAGTTTGGGACAATCACCTTTTAAGTGTCCCTTTTTACCACATTCAAAACACCTAGAAGAAGAAACACTAGAAGTTTTGTTAATTTTAAAGCTTCTATATTATTTACTGTTTACAATGAGAGTTTCTTCTTCACTATCATCTTCACTTGTGTCATGACTAATCTTGGTTGATGCTTTGAATGCAATGTACTTTCTTTTCTCCTTCTTGTGTTTAGCTACCAATCTTTCTTCTTCCTCCAAGGTTGCCTCATGTGCTTCTAAGTTGCCAATGAGTTGTTCCATCCTTAATGTAGTGAGATCATTGGCTTCTTCAATGGCTATCATGTTTGGTTTGTACTTTGGAGGCAAGCACCTAAGAATCTTTGATACTTGATCCTCTACACTAATGGCTTTACCTAATGCATTCAACCCATTAACAATAGAAGAAAACTTTGCATACATTTTACTAATAGAATCATTTGGTTCCATACAGAACTGTTCAAACTTTTGTTTAAGCATACCAATTTTGGAATTTTTTACTTGAACAGTTCCTTCATAAGTAATAGAGAGTCTATGCCATATATCATATGTAGTTTCACAATTTGAAATTCTATTGAACTCACCTACATAAATTGAACAATAAAGGATACTTACAACTTTTGCATTTCATTGAGCTAATCTCACCGTGTTTGCATCCCATGTAGTGTATTCAGTTTGAGGAAGATCATAGCCATTTAACACCATTCTCCAGAGATCCCAGCTGATTCCTTGAAAGTAGAATTGCATCCTTCATTTCCAATAGGTGTAGTTGGTGCCATCAAATGGTGGAGGCCGAGCCACAAGTGTTCCTTCCAAGTTGAGGTTGTTTAGTAACCCATCACCCATTTTCTTCAAGACTTTGTTAAAGCTACTTGAAGCCTGCTCTGATACCAATTGAAAAACACTAGAGGGGGGTGAATAGGGTTTTATAATGATTTTAAAATTAATTCAACCAAGCAACCACAATTGAAATTTGGAGAAGGAGACACGGCGTTTAGAGTAGTTCCACCCTTAGCAAAAACTAAGAGAGTCAGTCCACTACTCGGTTGTTCCCAACTGGGATTTTAAAAGTATTTGAATTTTATTACCTCCCAAGGATGTTACATAAAATTACAAACACTTCACCACCCTTTGGACAGCCTTCACCCCGAAATCATCTCACCAACCTTGAAGCAACCTTCACTTGAAGTAACTTCAAGCTCCCCCTTGAAGTATCCTTCCAATTTGAAGTAGCTTCCCGTTGAGACCTTTTAAAAGTAGTCTGAAGTCTGCCGAGCTACCTTCACCACCTGAAGAAGCTCCAACAACCTCCTTTCCACAGCCTCCAACCTAGGGGTATCAAAGGAGAACAAAATACAATAAAAGGAACACGACTGGAAGAAAGAAGCAATGTTACCAATTTAGTACAACGCTTTGATCCTATATCAAGCGTTTTATCTCCTAAAAAAAGTAGATGGACGTGAATGTATAGTGGATAGGAGATATAATCCTATAGGACATGAATTCATAGCTTGTGGAAATGTTTTGCAGGTGAAAGCTTAGCTAATGGCTTGCTACAATGTGATCTCAAGTGAATTGTATATTCAATTGATGCTTTGAGGTGTCCTATGGCTGTCTTATTTATAGGAGTGGTTTGCTAATGCTTGGGGATGTTCTAGACACCTTCTAGGGAATTCTTAGTGCTCAACTAGTCATTAAGTGTCCACTAATTGCATTTGTAATGGCTAATTAATTAATTCTGAAAAGTGCAGATAAAACCATTTTCAGTCGAAGTAACTGTCGACCGAGAGTTTCTCGGTCGAGGAATTTGTCGACCGAGTGGGAGTCTGGGTCAACATGTTGTAATGTTCGATTCCAACTCCCAACCACTTTTCTAACTCAGTCTAATGGCTAGGAGTGTCTATTCTCGATCGAGGAGTTTGTCGACCTAGAGTGTCTCGGTCGAAGTTTTTGTCGACCGAGAATATCCCTGTTTCAATGTATTCATTTATTGAGTATGTGTATCAATGTACAATTGTGACGCTAACTTAGGAGATGACCTATCTAAGTGTTGTTTGTGGATAGGGAAGATATAAATGCTCGATTTACATGATATCTAAGTACTTGTACATTATAAACTTGTACAAGTTTTTACATTGATTACAATCATTGATTACATTGATATGTCTCTGTGGTGTTCGCTTGTACTGACCAAGAGGTGTTGGAGAGGTCATGGAGTCCAACTCTTCCATAGACCTTGTATGGTACTGATTTTTACTTCGCAGTGGTCAGTTGAATTTGGGTGGTACAACTCAAATCCTCAGGGCATAATAAAATATGTATTACAGTCATGTAGCATATTTGTTTAAGGACAAATACAAATAACATTGGTTGAGCCCTTGCCTTGATCTTATGTTGTTTAATTTATAATAGTTATACATGTTCTTGGTATTCCTTCTTAGAATATTAATAGATCTACTTATTAGTGATAACTACCTAGTTTTTCTTAATTTGCTTATCTATTATTAGTATAATTTTTTGCTTGTCTTATTTGTTCTTTTAATAGACGTTGGTGGAGATTTATATCTCTCGTTGGGACATTTGGTCTCACCATGTGGGTTTCCACATCATTTAGGTGGTCGAGCATGAGGAAGTAGAGATTGTGTTGTTGGTGCTGAGTAGCAAGAGGACCAGTAGTTGCTGATAGGTTGGACATGCTACTTGTGTATAGAAGTGGAGTCTTATGTATTTTCCCTATACACTCAGGTCCTTGGGGAGGTTTTGGTTGTATGTATCGACATGGCGTTTTGGCTTTATGCCCATTGTTGTATAGAAATGGCATATATGTATATGAACAAGTTATTATGTGTAATAGGATGTGTCTTGAGATCTAGTGGATAGCTTACTATAGAATGTTTTGGGCATGTGATATGCAATACAAGTGGCTTTTGAGGACTCATGTGTAATATGTTGTAATTCTTATGGTTATATGAAATCAGTTTTATTTCTTGTGTTTTATGGTAACCTGGATGTTTAGTTTTAATCCCGTAGTTTTGTTTTGAGTAATCTCATTTGTGGCTTGTCATGGCATCATAATTTGGTTGGTATTAGAGCTTTATGTTCGCTGAGTCTATAGGTACATAGAACTAGGGTTTGTGACTAATCTAGTGTCCTCCAGTTTATCTTATGGCCACTTCTGCTTATGTAGAAGAAGAAGAAGAAGAAGAGTAGAAAATATGGCTGGAGAACACGAAGAACAAGCTACTGAGAGCAGTGTTGTTGCACCCAAAGGTGGTGCAAGGAGGTAGGATGTTGATGAGAGGGTGCCTGAAGTGCCCCAGTTTGATCTGACCATGATGGAAAATCCATCTTTGGACAATTCATGAAGAAAATAATGCACATGGAGGATAGAATTCCTATTCCCCAGTCTAGGTAGCTGCTCCCCATGCAGAATCCTCAGGAACTAGGAAGACCTTTGAGAGTTTGAGACATGTCAGAGCCCTAGAGTATGCTAGTACGGAAGATCCAGTGGATGCATATCTTTGGTTGATAGAGTTGGAAAAGGCTTTCAAGATCCTTAGCATCCCCAAGGCTGACAAGGTGAGGCACATAGTGTGTCTTTTAAAGGGGAGTGTTGGCCATTGGTGGGCCATTGAAGAGGAGAAACGGCTAGGTGTTGATATCAGTTGGGAGGAGTTCAAATGAGAGTTTGTGGATAGGTACTTTCCGCATACCTATCTTGATGAGAAGATCTCTCAATTCCAGAAGATCAAGAAAGGACCCATGACAATCAATGAGTATGAGGTAAGATTTATGGAGTTTCTAAGGTTCTGCCTTCATATGGAAGCAACAAACGAGGAGAGGATCAGACACTTTGAGAAGGGTATGAATAGCAAGCTGATGATAATAGTAGTAGCACTTGAGAATCGTGGGAAGTTTGCGACATACGTGGAGTTTATCAGGAGGATTGAATGATATATGGTGGAGAAGAGAGAGAGAGAGACAAAGGCCAAGAAGAGGCCTACACGATACCAAGGATAGTCGTATGGAGGCTTTAAGAAGCTTAAGTTTTTAGCACTATCGACACAACATAGATCAACGAGCCAGTCACAATGGTCACCAAGTAGAGGCAGAAGCCGTATATTTCTGCTTGTGGGATCCCACAGTACATCTTCAATGTAAGTGACTAGATCGTTTAGGTTGTGGTATGAGAGCATGACATGCTACAAGTGTGGGTAGACTGGGCATACGAAGTTGTAGTGCCCTATGAAGGATGATGAGGTGACCCAATAGCCAAGGCAGAGTCAGTAGGGTCATAGAGAAAATAGTACAACAGTGAGGAGGATGAACATGGACAGAAATCGTAGGTTGGTTCTTCAAGATAGGCCAGCAGGGGATGGGGGAATCAATAGGTGACAACTAGATTCTATGTCATGAGTCAACCAGAAGGAGTGGTCAACTCACGAGTAGTGGCAGGTTAGATGGAGTTATTTCATTCTGATTTGTCTTCTTCTTTCTTTATATATGATTTAGTTTATCCAAGTGTGACACACTCTTTTATCACTCAAGAAGTGATTTCTAGTAGCTCTTTTCCTATTATAGGTTGACGTGATAGCCTTCGTTTAGGAACCCCATTGGTTGGTTTTGTAGAGTTGCAGGAGGTGTGTCCTTCCTGTGTCCTTTCTTTTCAAGACATAACATTCAAGTGGATCTCATACCACTTGACATGCATGGATTTGATGTGATCCTTGGAATGGATACCTTGGATACGTATCGTGTGGTCTTGGACTGTACTACCAAGGTGGAGACATTTCGGGATGGCAATGAGACGTGGATCTTACAAGGAGATAGGAACATTCTTCTGACGTGTCTGGTGTCAGTGATGGTGGCACAGAAGTTGATGAGGCAGGGTTGTGAGGCATTTTTGGCACATGTAATGGATACTAAGGCAAGGAGTCCTAATATTCAGGAGGTGACAATGGTTTGTGAGTTTGAGGATGTGTTTATAGAGGAATTTCTAGGTGTTCCCCCACCTTGAGAGATTGATTTTGAGTTCAATCTAGTCTCGGGTACCCAAGAGATAGCTCTGGCACCATACAGGATGGCTCCAGGTGAGATGGAAGAGTTGAAGAAACAACTGCAAGAGTTGCTTAAGAAAGGTTTTATCAGACTGAGTATGTCACCATGCAGTGCTTCAGTATTGTTTATGAAAAAGAAAGACAAATTCGTGAGATTTTGCATCGACTACTGATAGTTGAACAAAGTGACAATCAAGAACAAGTATCCGTTGTCGTGGATTGATGACATGTTTGACCAGTTGCAAGGAGATGGAGTGTTCTCCAAGATAGATCTGAGATTGGGTTATGAGTAGTTGCAGATCAAGGTAGATGACATACCTAAGTTAGCATTTAGGAATCAGTATGGTCATTATGAGTTTGTGGTTATGTCGTTTGGGCTAACCAATGCACTAGAAACAATTATGGATCTGATGAACAAGGTGTTTAGACCTTATCTGGACCAGTCATGGTGGTGTTTATAGATGATATCTTGATCTACTCTAGGGACATCCAACAACACAAGCAGCATCTGCGTCAGGCATTGACCACGTTGAGACAACACCAATTGTATGTAAAGTTCGGAAAGTGTGAGTTTTGACTGAAGGAGGTGTCCTTCCTAGGACATGTGATATCTGTTGAGGGTGTTCGTGTCGACCCCAAGATGGTTGAATATGTGACCGAGTGGGAGCAGCTGAAGACGTCGACAAAATTTTGTAGTTTTGTGGGATTGGCAGGATACTACAGGAGATTCATCAAGAACTTCAGTTCAGTGGTGTACCCCTAACAAAGTAAATAAGGAAAGATGTGCCTTTCATGTGGGATGATAAGTGTCAGCGTGCCTTCCATTTGTTAAAGGTGAATCTAAATAGTGCTCTAGTGTTGGTTCTTCTAGAGAAAGGGTAAGTTGGCTCCCAAGTTTATGGGACCTTACCCTATGGTAGATCGTGTTGGGAAGGTGGCTTACAAGTGGATTTGCCACTCGAATTGCACAGGTTGCATCCGATGTTTCATGTTAGCATGCTGAGGAAGTGTCACCCTGACACAGAGCAAGTTTTTCCTCCTGTAGAGGTGGAGCTTGATGAGGATGTGTCCTATGTAGAAGGACCTGTGTTGATCTTGGATAGAAGGATCATGAAGTTGAAGAAGAAGGATATCATTTTGGTGAAGGTTCTATGGAATCACCATGACATAGAGGAAGCTATGTGGGAGCTTGAGGAAGAGATGCAGAGAAAGTACTTGTCTCTTTTCATGTAGGATTTTGGATGTGAAATCCTTATTGAAGGGTTTATGGTTGTAAGGCTCCAAACCTAGCTTAGTGCTTGGGTATGCTTTCTTTGCTTAATAATGATTTAGAAACATTGATCTAATCCCTAGAGATGTTTTTTTATCATGTGGCATGCTTATGTTTCAAGTTTGGTCTTATTTGGATGTTGTTTGAGCTATGTTTGCTTATTTTGGACCAAATTGCAATTTACCCAAGTTGAGGGCTATTCTTGAAAATTTTCACCTGTACAATGAGACCTTAGTGATTTTGCATCTTAATATAGATGAAGATGCATAGGGGCACCTTGGTTGGACCTTGGTGGATGAGTGGCATCATGCGGTGATGATAGGTTTTCTAGGGCTTGCTTGGTGTTGAGCATGTTTGAGTGTCACGACCCTTTGTGTAGACCTTGAGGTTTTTTTTGGGAGTGTCTCGACCAAGACACCCTCCCTTGGTGTTCTTGTCTCAATAGTGATGGTCTAGGGTGTGTTTTGGGTTGAGACAATGGTATCCATGAGGTGTGTCTCGACCTAGTGTTGGTGATCCTTTTTGTCTCGACCGAGACAAGTTGCTTTGTGCTTCTTTTGACCTCCCCTAGTTTGTCTCGACTGTGACCTATTTTTGGGGGGCCTTAAGAGGTTGGGACCCAACATAGGTTATATCATCATCTCGTGCATGCATGTTTTAAGTGGTTACATGTTGGTTTATTGGGTGGACATGTGTCCCTTTTATGCCTTTTGGTGTTGACACCTCATCTCCACCCTACTTCCCTTCTCCTTTGGGTATATAACCCCTTTATCCTACATGAAAGTGATCTTTTTCGGCCATCCTTCTTCTCCCTTCCCTTTTTATCTTCCTTAGGGTTTGGTGGAGAAAATAAAGTGTTGCTCTAAGTTCTTTGGAGGTGGATCAACCTTTCATGTGGTGCCTTGAAGCTTGATCTTCATCCTTGTGGTGGTTTCTTTCCTTAGTAAGTAGTTTTATCATCTTGGTCACGTTTTCCTTTGGAAACCCCTATCTTATTCTTCCTCTTTTCTTGGACATAGACTAGGGTTCTACCCTAGTGGTCACTTTGAGAGAAACTCCTCCTCACAAAGGCCATAGACTGTGGTTTTTCCATGGTGGTTACTAGTAGGAGTGTGTTTTCTTCTCTTGTTTCCTTTCTTCTTTGGTTTGGCCTAGGGTCCTTCTTTACCTTTTATTGATCTATATTTGGACCAAGATTTTCATATTTTTGGAGGTGACCTTGTGGCCAAAGTGGTCATCTTTGGAGCTTCTTTCCTTCTCTTTTGAGCTTAAACTTGGAGCTTGAATCTCTTCAAGTCAGGCGGGTTATATAACACTCTACCTTCTCCTATTACTAGCATCTTACTTTTATTCTTGCATGTTCTTATTGTCATATCTAAAGATGATTTTGAGAGGTTGGATGATGATCTCGTAATCTAGGGTTTATGACTGTGTAGTTTTCTCATGAAAATAACTCTCTTTCTAAAACCATAATTTTTGGTGCACATTTTCTAATTGATCTTGAGAGGATGATCTTGTATGCATCTTGATTTTTGGTTTTGTCACCATGATCTATGTTTGTCCATCATGTTTTCCCTAGAGTTTTGGATGTTTTCTCACACATGTTGTGGTTTGATTGTCTCTCTCCTATGTGGTATTGCTTAATGATCCTTGTGGAGCTTGTTCTACGGTTTGATGATCTTGAATCCACAAGTTTTTTTATGTTAGTGACATTTGTTTTCTTATTTCTATCTGAACTTGTTACAGTCGAGATGCTTGAGGTTCATGTTTTTTTGGAGTCGAGACACCCATGTATGGCATGGGGTCAAGACACTTGTGTGGTTTTGGGTCAAAATGCATGTGCGACGCTTTGGGTTGAGCCACTTTAATGTGTTGTGATCGTGACCTATTTTGGTCTTAATGTGGTCGAGACCTTTTGTTTTGGTTTCATTCGTGACCAAGGGTGGTTGTTTCATTCGTAACCATGCACCTATTTTACCTTGTTTTGGGTCAAAAACCTAGGATGGTCGAGACATGTTTGTAGATGATTGAGACTATAATCCGTTGCGGTCTAGACCAAACTTTGTCATGGTCGTGACACCTGCCATGGAGGTGGTCGAGACACCCTGTGTCACAATTGTGACACATGCCTTGGAGGTGGTCGAGATACTTTGTATCATGGTCACGACACCTACCACAGAGGTGGTCGAGATGCCTGCTATGTTACATGGTTGTGACACATACATAACATCATGAGATAGTACACACATACACATATAATGATGGTGATTCTTAGTTTTGTGATGTGATAATCTAATCATAACTCAACTAATGATGTTCAATCCTTATATCAGTTCCAACAATGTGTGAGGTGAATCAATTAGGGTTTGGTGCTATACTCATGATGTAAACCCTAATCGGCTAAGTGTGTGAACCCTAACCATAATCATGGGGTATGTTATACTTATTGAATGTGAAAAGCTATGCATGTGATTATATGTTTTCTCTCTCCTAATTGTATGCATCTAACATTGTAGGTTGATTGAATATCCATGCTAAGTGAATGCGATGGTAACCTATATGTGATACAGGGAGATGGTCATGCACATTGTTCATGTCGAGGCATGATGTTATGTTGACATCCAAGAATGATGTGATTGGTATCATGACGTAGAGAAGTCGTCATGCCTAATGAGAGGTGTTAATCTCCAGTGATATGATGAGGGATTATTATCCCCAGTGATGTGGCTATGTTGAATAGCCAAATATGACTATGTTATGAGGAGATGATGTGACATGTTCACATAAAGTGTCAGTTCTCCTCCAATATCTAGTGGATAAAATGGGAGCTTAATCAGATCCCATAATACGTATGCCCCAGGAAAGTGTTTTGATGAAACCTCCCTATCCGAGTCTAACAGTTAGGGTAAAAAGAGAAGATCTTTTAGTTATTCTTCTACTCCTCCTTCTTGAAAACCCAACTATAGTGCCATCTCCATGATCATTAGAGTTGAGTAAATGTGGATATTGCACTCCTCCTCTATGAGTTCTTTGCCCAGAGATCTTCACTCTCAATCAAAGTAGCATGTGATGGCACTGACGATCGCATGAATCAAATAAATATGGAAAACGTCCTAAAGCTATACAATTATGCATGTTCTTCCCAAAATATCTTTTGCATGGAAGCATGCTAAAGATCTGTCTATTTCCATTCTCTATTAAGATCCAACTTCCATCTCTTGTTGGTTTTATAATAGATTAGTGACAAGTCTATGTTAGTGGAACCCATGCATGCACTAGAACCTTGTTATAGTTCTCACATGGAAAATTATTGTCATGATTTCCTTCCATTCATATCCACCATGGTTAGGAAAAGGAGAAGTCTTTGGCAACACATTCTCTCTTCACCGACCCTACTACATATAATTTTTTTCTTTCTCAAATTTGCCTCCCTTCACTACTCATTTACTTATTGCTAATCATTCCCTAATCGAATCTTAATCCAACCTTATCCATTCATTATCGTGGTTAGATCTGTCTAATTTGTTCATGTAGCACACAGACACACATTATATGGTATATTTATGTCGTATTATATATAAAATACCATGTGCTAGGTTATAAAGAACCAAAAAGGGGCATGTGTAGATTTTTTTTCTTCCTATCCATGGACAATCCACCCTTACCATCCCTCGTGTATCAATTTTTATGTGTAAGGGGATGTTGTTTCTTTTCCACACCAACTACTCGATGACTTCATAAGTGGTGTGGGGGTGGAATAGAGGAGAGAGAGAGTATGAGGAGAGATAGAATTTCTGAAGGAGGAGTATGAGGAGAAAGAGTACGAGAGAGGTAATGTGTATAATTCAAGGCTATTTTGATCTTCATGAATCTTCTTAATATTCAACTCGTCCATCATGTGATGTTTTTATGGTTCTTCATTCCCACTAAGCACTATGCTTCCAGTGCATCACAGATGTTTCTCTTTTCCAATGACACTATGCTTCTTTGTGCTTCAAGTGTATCATCGGTGTATCTATTTCCCAATGGAATTGTGTGTCTTTGCATCCCTTTCTAGATATGCATGTTGGTTGGCTATCTAGACTTCACTTATTCCATTTGGCCACAACTTTCAGAAATGTCTTGAACGATCACAATTGTAGCATTGACATCAAGTTGTTTTGCATTTGTATTGCATTATGTATGTCTATACAGAGCTTGTTTCATTTATTCCAACCTTTATCTTTGTTAGGTGTTAATGATGTGTTAGTTGATCATTCTCACTACATTCTCACATCGATCTACTTTAAATATGTCTTCTCTGAGTTATATTTGTTGTTTCATAGTGTTGAGATGGCAATTCTATTGATCTACTTGGATATATCCTTTATGGTTCCCTTCATTTATAGCAAGCCACTAAGATTCATGTCCCAGAAAATGTATCCAATATGGAAGTCATCAATACCTTGTCTAGTTTGTGTTTTTTCCACATTAATAGCATTTGTGGTCTTCTGGGCTAATTCTAGTTGTCTATACTTCTTAGACAATTTCAAGATACATCTAGTGCTACATTGTTGGATGTGTTGATAGCACTTATTCCAATCACACATTCCTCTCGAGTGAAGATGGCTTAGTCATGTTGTTTTTCATTGTCTGCTCCAAATTAGTTTTTGTTTTGGCATTTGGATTCCATTTATCAAGTGTTCTTCATTCCAGATGCACTTCAAGAGACCTTCTCCAAATCTAGAGTATTTCCTTCCTGTAGAACATTAATTTTTTTTGGTGAATCAAGACCTATATTGATTTTTTGTAATGTTTTTGTACAAGAAAGGGAAAGGCCTGTGAGAATAAAAAATCTCACCAAGCTAACTGTACAGGCCAAAGCAGTCAAAAGCAAAGAAAAGAGATACATAGCAAGAGAAAGCAACATCGAACAACAACAGATAGAAGATATCTTTAACCAATAATCTGATTAGCACAAGTCTTCACTAAGCGCTAGAGCATGGAGGCCTCCATAGATTTGTTCTCATGAACTCTTAAGTTCCTTTCTATCCAGACTAGGTGAATGATAGAAACACCAATACAATGGCTCACTTTACTAGACAGAGCAGTGAGATCCTCCCTGCTACCAGGGATGCAGTGGATTAAGTTATCATTGAAGGCAGACCTCCATAAGAACATAGAAAAAGGATACTCAAATAAAATGTGATGAGTATTCTCACAATCATATCTGCAAAGGGAGCAGATAGGAGTAGAAATGCCCCTTTTTCTCATGTAGTCAGTAGTTGGAAACCTCCCATGTGCAGCTTTCCAAGAAGACACAAGAAATCTTTTAGGACAACTAAACCTCCAAACCCAAGAAAAGACTGGATCAGTCTTTCCAAAGTCTCTAATAAGATTCCAAACACTCTTCAAGGTAACATTACTCTCCTTATTAATGAGAATACTATCCATGCCTCCAAAAGGAGAAGGAATACTAGCAAGATAAGTATTCAACACTTTATGCAACCTAGATTCAGAAAATCTCCATTGGTTACCAGAGACAACTACACTGACTTTACAAGATGAAGTAAGTCCTGATCTAATGATCTCTTTACTTCCAACACATTCATTCAGGAACAAATTCTAAGGAGTCCACGGATCCTGCTAAAGCCAGGTATTAGCCCCATCTCCAATCATGTAACTAACCAGCTTTTTGAAGTCATCAAGATGCTTGATTAATTGGATAACATACCACGATAAATGACCAGAGATTTCAATGTTCCAAATAGATCTTTTAGAAAGATACTTGTCATGGATCCATTTGATCCAGATGCTATCCTTCTTGTAAGAGATATGCCAAATATTGAAGATAACAACAACTTTACAAACATCTTTAACCTTTTTGATAGCCAAACCTCCCTCATCCTTAGGTTTAGTAACATCAGACCATTTAACTACATGAAAATTGTTTTTCCCTTCAAACTGACCCCATAAGAAATTCCTTAAAGTCCTTTCAATCTCCTCACAAATCGAGCTAGGTAGGAGAAAGGAGGAGGACCAGTAGTGACGAATGGAGGCCAAAGTGGAGTTACAAAGCTCCAGTCTACCAGGAAACAACAATTGCTTGATTTTCCAACCATCAAGCCTCTTTTTTAATCTGTCAATCAGAGGAAAATAGAACTTCTTGGAAAGTTTACCTATGAAGAGGGGAATACCCATGTTTCTTTGGGGTAGAGTATCAGGTTGAATACCCATAATACCATAAATGAGATTTTTATCAGCATCAAGACTATAGAAAATTGTGCTTTTCTCATAACTGATACTCAGACCAGTAATCTTAGCAAGATTATCAAGAACACCTTTCAAAGACATGGCACCCATAGAATCATCTTCCATAAAAACCATAAGATCATCAGCAAAAGCTAAGTGAGAAACACTCAACTCACTAGAAGCACTTAAAGGTTTAATGTTCCCCAAACTGACCTCCTTGTTAATTAACTGAGTAAAAGTTTGCATAACTATGGTAAAAAGGTAGGGAGTTAGAGGATCACCCTGCCTAATACCATTAGTTGGTTTAAAGGGGGCAGTGGGATCACCATTAAAAGTAATTTCATAAGAGAAAGTATCAAAAATTTGTCTAATCCAGACAATCCACTTCATAGGGAAATTCATAAGCTCTAAAATCTTGAAAAGAGCATGCCAATAAACAATATCATAAGCTTTAATGAGATCAATTTTAACACACATCCTTCCTTTCCCTTTAATCTTGTTAAAGTCATGAATAAGCTCATTAGAGAGAAGAATAGCATCCTTGATGCTTCTCCCCTTCACAAAAGTACATTGATTGTTGCTAATGAGAAAAGGGAGAACATCCTGGAGTCTATTAGTAAGAACTTTAGAAATCACATTATATACCACATTGCATAAAGCAATGGGCCTCCAATTCTTGATAAGATTACAACCATCATTTTTGGGGATAAGAGTGAGAAAAGTTCAATTAGCTTCTTTTAAAAGCCTTCCAGAAGAGAAGAAGTCCAAAATATCAGATATAACATCATTGCTAATAATAGACCAGCTAGTTTTATGGAATTTTCCATTCATTCCATCAGGCCCCGGACACTTATCAACATTAAGATCTTCAATGAAAGAAATAACTTCATCCTTACTAACATATCTCCCCAACTGAGACTTCTGAGCATCAGAGACAGCAGAAAAGTTAAGATTAGCAAACTCTTCATAGCAAATGTTAACACCATTATTGAACAAATTGTTATAAAATTCATATATGTAACTTTTGATCTCCATAAGATTGTTAACAAGAACACCATAAATATCCAAAGCTTTGATATGATTCCTATGTCTCTGAGTTTTAATGGTTGAGTAGAAAAACTGAGTATTAGAGTCCCCTTCGCGAAGCCATTGAATGCGAGATTTTTGCCTAAAAAAGGATTCCTCAATGAGTCGAGCTTCATTTGCAGCCTTCCTACTGAAAAAGGCAGAATTACACAACTCCTCATTAGTAGGATCACTATCAAGGAGAATTTGCAAGTCAATAGCTTGTTTCTCAAGACTAATGGCCTTCTCAGAAAAATTACCTACTATGTTTTTATTCCACCAAACATAGGGTAACCAGCTATATCAATATTCCAAGCTGAAGAAATTAGATCCAGAAAATCATTCCTCTCTGCCCACACATTAATGAATCTAAAAGGAGATATAACATTCCTTTTACTACCAATAGTAAGAGTCAGTATCCTATGATCACTAGTGATGTTGGGAATAAGAACACCATGAAACTCAGGAAATAAGTCCATAAAGTCATTATTATAAAGAACTTTATGGACTTATTTCCTGAAAAGAGGCATCATCATTTCTTTTATTCATTCGAGAGTCATGTTTAAAAGGAAGTGAAATTCATGTATAGGGAGTGATAATTTTGTCTTTCTTTTTATCTTATTTCTAATTGAGTCTTATAATTCTGACCTGGATATATGTTTCACCCATAATCCAACTTGAGTGAGAGTGTTAAACTTAATATTATTTATTTTATTAAGTTATATGTGACAAATTGTCTTGGTCTATCAGGATTAAGTTTGATTCCCTTGTACTTCCATACTCACCTACATAGAGGAGAGATTTTTTCATCATTCAATAATAAAATATCCCATTAGCATCCCATCTTATTTTCCACACCACACATTCCAACCATCATCCTGGAATGTAGCATAATTGCATCTAGTGTCCAACCATATTATAGATGGCAAAATCTAAGAAATAAATTGTTATACATTCTTAATTTTATCTAGATGGTACTTTTTTAATTTTTAATTGGGTATAGCCTCTTAACAATAGTATGGTGTTACAAGACAAGACCCTTCAATTAGTTGATTTAAAATGGTGTTGTCTTATATAATATTATAGATTAGGGTGTGGTACTCCTCGACTATTCTTATGGTGTTTGGTTTTTGATATATACTTTCATGGTGATTTTATATATTTTCCTACTGAGATCCAATATTATTGTGGTGTGCCTCCTAAAAATGACCAAACAAGTCATTCTAGACTAGCATTGGCAAATGTATACAACACATGTACCCAAAACACAAGTGGTACAATGAAGTGCTCATTTTATTCCTGCTCACTTCTAATATTACCAATTACACCCACAAGTCTCAAGTCTAACCAACTAAACCATCCACTAGTCATTGAATGACGCCATAATTTTCATGTAATACTATTCTTACTCCATCTACGACAACATCCCCATGGGTAGATGAAGCCAACGACTGAAGAGTGGGTTCCAGATGAACCATGTGTATCTCTACTATCGATAATTATGGTTCAGGGTCCATGGACTTGTCGAATTCTTGGTATGTATCTAGTAGTGTGGGAGGTGGTCTAGGAGTAGTAGTTGTAGAAGCTTAGTATCATCAGAGTATTTTCATGCTTATGACTAATATATCTAGCTACAAGATGACTGGGTACTATCACTCACCCTTTTACCTAGACGCCATAGTAGATTTCTTGGAATTCACCAAACACTCCTCCTATCTAGTATCGATGATGGAGGACTACGTCACCTATATTTGATAGTTGTAGATTTTTATATTAATTCAGGTGCTATTTTCTCATCATTGTACTAGTAGTGGTTAATATTGTTGCATTGCAACATCTCCTCTCTCCCACTGGCTTCCTTAATAGTTGTATTATGTGTAGATATTGTATGTACAAAGTATGTGATTGAATTTGTTGTTAATGTGTATGTGCACAAATTCTATTCCACACGTTTAGGTGCATTGCATTTCATTTATAGTTCAAAATGGTGTACAATGCTCAAAGGGCACACCCATAGATAAATCATGACGTGTTTGTTGAACTAGTTATATATAATGCATGATCAATTATGTTATAAATCCATGACTTAATTGTAATTTCATATAGTATACACTACAAAAAATAGTGTTTCTCTACACTTATAAAAGATTTTTTTCACACATAAAAGCATGGAAAATAGTTTTATCTAAACCAATAAAAAACGTGAAAAAATGCAGTGTGAAGATATACCCACATTCTTGAGACCCCACTTTCTAGTGTGAATGTTCTCCTTCAGTTTCATATACTCATTATCCAAACTTATTTTCAAAGAAAAATCTGGTTGTAATCTGGTCGTACATTGCTTTTTCAAGAACAATGTATCCACCTTAAAAAGACTAAAAACTTTTCAAGAATAGAATATTTTGAATAAATTGTGATTTTATTTTCAAAAGTTCACATTGTTCAGAAAATATGAAGACATAATTGTATTACATGACAACAAATAATGGCATACACACATAACATACAAATAATAAAATCTCTCCAAACCATATATAAAGAATTTCCATTAATTTGTTTTGATAAATTAGCACTAAGTGCAAATGGGTAATATAAAAACTATTGAATGTGCATAGTAGGATAATGTGCCAACACGGAGATTTAGTATTGTTGATGACAAAATTTTTAGTTTACAAGATCTAAGGTGTAATATTAAGCATACACAATTACAAAGAAAGGGTTACAACATCTTCATCATTGGACATAAGAAAAAATGCATAGGAACATAAGAGAAAAAATCAAACTCTATCTTCATCATGTTAATATTATCACCTAGTGAGATTATGTATCTTCCATCAATGTGTTAGTTATTAAGATGTTCTCATGTAGCTTGTATAGACTTATGGAAGACCACCTACTCATGTTTAACCAGACAAGAAAAAATATTTTGCTACATCATAGTTGGCTTAACCTTAATGATATGATTTATAATACTATGCAACAACAACTTAACAAATAGTCACACTGAGAAAGGGGTGTATTACAACTTCTAAAGAACAAAAAAAATGAGTTTGCACGTACAAATCCAAGTTATAACCTTACCAAGATCAACCAAGGTGAGGAGTCAAATGACGGTAAGCATTAATCAATAAAAAAAATAAGAGTTAACGCAACTTGCATAAAAAAATGTAACAGGTAGTTAACAATGATCAAAGTACTATCTAGTTGAGCTATGCACAATTAGCCAACATATGTTTACCAAGAATAAAATCAAAAGACATGTATATTATAGAATAGTTGAATAGTTAATCATGTTCTCAAATCCACAAATAGAAAACAACTATGCATAATATATGATTAGAAACTAGACCAATAATGCATAATTTGTGTAGAAGAATAGACTATCTTTAAAATTATAATGCCTATCTTTGAACAGTCGTCATATTAAATGTTCAGAAAGATTGGAACCCTACATTCTAATCACCACTCATCATTATCAATCAATTTCCATGTGTTAGAAGGATACAATTTGTTTTTGGGAGCTGCATGGATAACATGTCAGACTTAATATAGGTAAAAGGAAATGTAATTTGAAATTGTATCTGCCACTAGCAAAATACAAGAAAGAAAATAATGGATACATTGATGAAAGGGAAATAAGGATGCTTTTCCTCCATTCTATTCAACAATGGTGATCCCTCACAACCATGCATCCAAGATAAATAATATAGTTAAAAAAAACACTGCATGGCTCCTTTTGGAAAAGAACATATCATTGTCCTTCCTTTTTTATATCCATACACAGATCAGTTGTTTCCCTCCTAATTCTGACATATCAATAGGTTCTCCTAAAAATGTTTTCCTAATGACATCTATTTTAGTGCAAAAACTGCTAAAAAAGATGGTAAATTCTTGGAATGAAGACTATGGTATCAATTATCCATTCTAAATTGATCTTTCCTTTCTTTTCCAAAATGAAGAAGAACCTTCTCATGTTCTTGGATAATAAACATGTTCTGCTAAATCTACTAGTTGGAAATTCTTGAAAGGAACCATAATAACTCTTACCACTGATATTCAAATACCAATTGTTTATGCCATCTTGGAGCCTTGTTATTTAAAATTGATGATGAATCATACGAACCTAATACATGACCATAATCATGTTGTATTCTCAAAAGGACTTCAATAATAAGAATGAATGTTATGAAAAAGAGTCCTCACTAAGCAAAGGGAAATCTATCTGGGTTGGATCAGCTCCTCAACATTCATTTGTAATGTAGGGAAGAAATTCCAATGATATGTTGCATTATTTATGGGCCTCTTCACACTAATAAATTTAACTCATAGGGAATATGAATAACATGATAGTTTCTCATAGAACTCTATAAGACACCTATCTAGAACCCAGTAGATGAGATAGCAGTTCTTAGAAAATGCAACTCCAATTCATGAAAACATTCTAAAAATGGATGTAAAATTTGTTCCAATGAAGTATGCCCTTATCTTTCCATTCTAGGTGCCACTTGCTTTCAATGTATCATCTGCATCAAGTGGAACATACTTAGTGCAAGTTGTCAATTGGCACTTGCCCACAATTAGAACAAATTGGTGAACATGTTTTAGGGCTTGAGTCAAGATAAGGTAAAGGAAACTGATTTATGTGGATGTGTCCCTTCTTATATAATATTCCATGAGAAAATCTTGTAGTCAAGATAACCCGTGAAAAATGTGGATAATTATCTTGCAAGATAGATCTAGTGCTCTAATAATCCCCCTTGTGATCTCCCTCAAACTCTTACATATATCATTCTATCCATATGCATGGGCTACACCCCAAATCGGGCCTCAGTACTCATGACCATGTGTATAGCAGCTCTGATGGCATGTTGGCCTAGGAGCTCTTCTTGAGAAAATACATGTCGTGGCCTCCATAGACTGATGTGCCTTTAAATTGTCAACCATGGTCACCCTCTAAGACTGCAACCAATGGTTGTATAACCACCATTGAGCTTGACCTTGAAGAAATATATGTTTCTTCATGGTTTGGGACATCTTTCAGCTATGTCGGAGCCTCCCTTGTACATAAATTCTCAATCATATTGGATACATCAAACAACTAATGCCAATATATATTAGATGCCACAATTGTAGAACCAAAAAATCACATTATATTCATCAATATAGAATATTGTAATAAGATACTAGAGTTTTGAACTGCAAGAATAGAGGATGGCCTATATAAAGGAGTTGTTATTTTTTTTTATCGATGTAAATGTTGACAATATTTCTAAAAAAAGGAGTGTGACATTTATGATGCATAAACTCTACCCTAGTGCAAATAGCATGAGTGAGTCAAGTACGAGCCCTAAGAGGACTCACCAACTAGTGAGGGCCCTAAAGGTGGATGAATACACAAAATAAAACATCCGTATAGACAAAATGACTAGGTTGCAACACTATAGGTTTGGAGGATTAGTGTGTCCACCACTATTTTTGAGACTAAGTTGGTGGTCTAACCACCATCACCAGTTAGTAGATATATGCATCTGTGGCACTTAATGTTAGAGTAGACAAATTATGTTATTTTGGATTGGGATCAAGACCAACCATTTTTTAGGAGTGGCACAAAGGTTTCATCGAATCAATCCTTGTGATTGTTGGGTTCATTGACTGGGAGAACACCTCCTTGTACTCAATATCACTAGTACATATACCTCTTTTGACGTCGGTTAAAATAGACTTTTTACGTCAGTTTTAAAGTGGCACCCAAGTGGGTGACACTAAAGGTAGAATCATTCAACGTTGGTTCTAGAACCGACGACATAAATCCGGCCCTGATTGCAACTAAAAAAAGAAATGACACCAGTAGGACCATAGTTATCGATTATGTTGTAAAAAACTGACGCCTATCTCTATATCTCGAAAAAAAATCTGGTATAGTCGTCAGTTTTTTGGTAGGAAACCAACACTTATCTCCATGCTCAAACAAAAAAAAATGGTCCAGGTTAGAGCATACTTGTCGGTTTCCTATATTTAACTGACGTCGTTGGCATTAGGTGATGCTTTTTTTAGATACCCAACAACTAGGTATTGTTTTTTTTATTATCAGCTTGTAGGCCTATTGTCCGGCTGGTCAACATGATGCAGAACCGGTAGTTTAGTTCTAAACTATAGGTTTACATCATCCTTTGATTTTATCTAACAACAGACCACAAACTTGCAATAACAAGATGATCAAGATTATATATACATCATGTGTTTCACACACATCTATAGACACAATTAATCCATTCATATGATTCACACACATGTAGAAACATGTAGTTCCATTTGTTCCTCCATTTTTACATTCACACATTTCTTTTCACATTCACACACATGTAGAAGCACATGTTAGGTTTTAGAGGAGGCAGAGAAGCAGCGGAAAAAAAAATTTTCCTCCCAAACCCAGAACAAAAGGAATCGCGTCAACGTCTATACAATAGGAAAGATGGTTTTTGAATCATACCTTGTCCCGAGGTATGCTCGGTGACAGTACCTCGCGCCTTGTGCGGTTTTCACCTCCGGTCTTGGACGGTGTCTGTGCAGCTCCTGGTCGCACTGGGACTGAAGACTCCTCCTCCTACCGGACTGTCAGATGACAGTTGTCCTCCTAAGCGGAAGTGACCTCCCGCCTCTGAAGTAGTCCACATAGACCACCTGGAACTCCACACTCCTTGTCCCACAAGGAAGTGGAAGGAGTCGCACCCTCCTGTTGACGTACTAGTCGCCAACACACTCTCCTGCTGCCAATTGCAACTGCAGTTGTCTTTCCCTTGCTGCACCTCCCTTTGCGGGAAGCACTTGCTCGGGCTCTCTCTTGGTTACCAAAACCAGAGAGAACGACAACTTTGCAGAGCAACCGGCTTGCACTGACTTGTACTCTGAGAAGCCCCCAATACCCCTATATATAGGCGGGTCATGGGACAGGGTTCTCTGTCCCCGACAATATGGGACTAAAAGCAGGAGTAGAAGGGTTCGAGATTTTCCACAAAAGCAACCAACTCGCAACCTGAACCGATCGGTTCACAAGTGAACCAGTCAGTTGGGGACCTGAACCGGTCGGTTGGAGCACCAACCGATCGGTTGGGACACCTCAACCGGTTGGTTCACAAGTGAACCAGTCGGTTGGTGGTCCTGGTCGATCCCGGATTGACTTTCTTTCTTTTGTTTCTAATTGGTATCGAATACCAATCCTTGTTCCAATCAAATTGGGCAAGTGAAACGCAAGGAAAATTCTCACCGACCTGACTTTCCCAAGTTGCTCGATTACACCAGTTGCACCGATCAGTTCAACACTTGAACCGCTCATTTCACTCTGTGCATGAGCCGATCGGTTCAACAATTGAGCCGATCGGTTCAGCAACCTCAGCCGACCGGTTCATCACATGAATCGATCGGTTGGGAGTGCAGGTTGTGTAGAATCAGTCAAATGCGATTTCAATCAATCTGATACTCGAATCAATGCGTCCAACACCTTGAACATTATGATATTGAGCTATCGATTAATTGAGTGTTTAATTGAACTACTAAACTCCTTTAGTAATCAATCTAAACATGTCTTGTGGACAAAACTCCTCTTCCAGGTTAAATCCTATGTGTGTGACCCTGCAGGTCCATTTCACGTTGGCAGTGAAAGTCCATAACACTTATGACTTCACAAGCAAAGAGCGGTGCCTAGTCACACATCAGTGCTACCCAAGTGAAATAGAAAGTTGGAGAACAACTTTCAATCCTACAATCCATGAATGGTGTTATAGTGAATGTATAATTCCTTTGTCACTGATATCCAGAATGAACTCGAGGCATGGAACAGTCATCCTGTCAATGTTCATTCATTTCCTTGATCTCAGAGTAGACCGAGTGAGATGTGTGTGACATCAATATCACATATTAATTCACACGTGCATGTGCATGCCTTTCTCAATCATACTCATCAAGTGGCCAAGGATATCAAACTCCCTCAGGACGGACAAATCCCATATCTATCACTCACCCCTCAAAAGCCCCATGTGTCAAAGCCACCCAATCATCACCTTTATAACAACCCATGTTTCAGGACTGCGTTTGATGATGTCAAAGTGTACCCAACGACATGTGTTGAGTGTAGTGATTTCAGGTCTAAGAATCACACTCACCACCATCACTGTGAGAGCTGACTGTGACTACCAAGTCATGGTTCCATGTGTCACTCTCACGGTGGGTCTGTCCGGTACCTTGTTCTCTAACAAGTACCTATGTGCTTGGTTTGATATCACCATATCATGACTAATGAGATTCTGTCATCAACCAACACACAATCTAGTCTTCAGTGTTATTGATGTCTATGGTTATTTCCACAATAAAAACCGACTAGGGACCGAACAAGAAAGAATACTCTTAGCATATGTATGATCTCATCATTTAGGTCCTCAACCCAAAAGCATACGTCATTGAGTAAAACAATCTTTAGACATGTATCATGTTACACCATCATCTCAGAAACAGTTTAAACATATAGATTGGAAATTGCCTTTATTATTATTCAAATCATTTACAAAGTATCCCATTATAATTATCACATGACTTGCTCTATGGGCATACATACCAACAGACTCCCACTTGCACTTAGAGCCAGTCACCAAGGAATCACAGTCCTTGTGACCTAGCATGACCATCATTATGCTTCTGCTGAGAAAGGGCCTTAGTCAGTGGATCAGCTATGTTGTCTTCAGTTGGTACTTTTCAAATCTTCACATCTCCTCGCTGTACGATCTCTCATATGAGATGGAAGCGCCGCAGTATGTGCTTGGACCGCTGATGTGATCTGGGCTCCTTAGCTTGCGCAATAGCTCCATTATTGTCACAATAAAGCTCAATTGCATCACAGCTATTGGGAACTACACCAAGTTCAGAAATGAACTTCCTGATCCACACAGCCTCCTTTGCTGCATGCGAAGCAGCAATATACTCGGCCTCTGTAGTAGAATCGGCAACTGTTTCTTGCTTGGAACTCTTCCAGCTCACAGCTCTATTATTAAGGCAAAACACAAATCCTGCCTGCGATCTGTAATCATCTTTATCGATTTGGAAGCTTGCATCGGTGTAACCCTTTACAACCAGCTCTTCCTCACCGCCGTACACAAGAAACTGATCCTTAGTCCTTCGTAAGTACTTGAGGATGTTCTTCACGACTGTCCAGTGAGCATCCCCGGGATCTGACTGGTACCTGCTCGTCATTCTTAGAGCATACGAGACATCTGGGCGTGTGCACAACATAGCGTACATGATGGATCTGATGGATGATGCATATGGGATCCCATTCATCCGCTCCCTCTCTTCACAAGATTGGGGACATTGAGCTCTAGAGACGGTGACTCCATGTAGCATGGGGATGTTGCCTCTCTTTCAGTTCTCCATGCTGAACCGCTTCAACACCTTGTCAATGTACGTGCTTTGACTTAGTCCGAGAAGCCTTCTAGATCTATCTCTATAGATCTTAATTCCTAGAATATAGGATGCTTCTCCTAAGTCCTTCATTGAGAAAGTTTTTCCAAGCCAAGTCTTTACCTTTCTAAGGCTAAGACATCATTCCCCATCAAAAGTATGTCATCCACATACAATATGAGGAATGTGGTCGAGCTCCCACTAACCTTCTTGTACACACAAGGTTCATCTTCATTTTGAATAAAGCCAAACACTTTGACTTCTTCATCAAATCGAAGATTCCAACTCCGAGACGCTTGCTTCAATCCATAGATTGACCTTTGCATCTTACAGACTTTATTGGCATTCTTTGGATCTACAAAACCTTCAGGCTGTGTCATGTACACATCCTCATGTATATCCCCCTTAAGGAATGCGGTTTTAACATCCATCTGCCAAATCTCATAGTCATAATAGGCTGCAATAGCAAGCATGATCCTGATGGACTTAATCATGGCAACTGGAGAAAAGGTTTCGTCATAGTCAACACCTTGAACTTGTCGAAATCCCTTCGCAACCAATCTGCCTTTATAAGTTTGCACATTGCCATCCATGTCCGTCTTTTTCTTGAAGACCCATGTGCACCCTATGGGTTTTACCCCTTCGGGTGGTTCCACCAAAGTCCATACTTTGTTGGAGTACATGGATTCCATCTCGGATCTCATGGCTTCAAGCCATTTATCAGAATTTGGTCCCTCCATAGCCTCTATGTAGGTAGTTGGATCATCATCTATGATCAACTCTCCACCTTCCTGAGTTACAAGGTATCCAAACCTCTCAGGTTCAAGGCGAGTCCTACTAGATCTACGAGGTCCTTGTGTTACCTGAGGAGACTGAGATTCCATAACACCTTGTGAATCTGCATTTTCCTCTGGTACATCTACCGGTTCAATGTTTTCTTGTTGGGCTTGAACCTCTTCAAGCTCTATTTTCTTCCCACTGTTTCCTTTGGAAATAAATTCCTTCTTTAGGAACATAGCTGCCCTGGCAACAAACACTTTGTTGTCAGTAGGGTGGTATAAATAGTATCCCCTCGTTTCCTTGGGGTATCCAACAAAATAACATTTATCGGATTTGGGTCCAAGCTTATCAGGAAACATTTTCCTAACGTAAGCCTCACAACCCCAAATCTTCATAAAAGACAAATCAGGACGCTTCACGGTCCATATCTCATATGGTGTCTTTTGAACCGATTTAGATGGTACACGGTTAAGTGTAAACGCGGCGGTTTCAAGAGCATTACCCCAGAAAGAAATAGGAAGATCAGCAAAACTCATCATTGACCGCACCATGTCCAACAATGTGCGATTCCTTCTTTCAGACACACCATTATGTTGTGGTGTTCCAGGCGGAGTCCATTGTGATACAATACCACAGGCTCGCAGAAGGTCCTCAAACTCCTGGCTTAAGTATTCTCCACCTCGATCAGATCGAAGTGCCTTAATACTTTTACCAAGTTGTTTCTGTACTTCATTCATGAAATCCTTGAACTTTTTAAGGGTTTTTGACTTATATTTCATCAGGTACACATAGTCATACCTACTGAAGTCATAAGTAAAGGTAATGAAGTACTGATACCCACCTCTGGCATTAGTTCTAAAAGGCCAACATACATCAGTATGTATGAGTCCTAATAGATCACTAGCTCTCTCACCTTTGCCTGAAAAGGGAGTCTTGGTCATCTTGCCCAACAAACAAGACTCACATGTCTCTATTGATTCATAATCAAAAGAGTCTAGATAACCATCTTTATGGAGTCTAGAAATGCGCTTCTCATTTATGTGACCTAGACGACAATGCCAAAGATACGTTTCATTTGAGTTGTTGAGTTTTTGCCTTTTGGTGTTTACGTTGTATACACTTTTCTCTAGATCTATCAAGTATAGACCATAAGACATTGGGGCACTGCCATAAAAGATCCCATCTTTAGAAATGGAACAATTTCCATTCTTAATAAGAAATTCAAATCCATCCTTATCCAAACAAGAGATAGAAATGATATTCCTATTTATGGCAGGTACATAATAGCAGTTCTTCAACTCTATTATTAGCCCACTTGGTAGAGTTAACTCATAGGTTCCTACGGCACTGGCGGCAACCCTTGCCCCATTAGCAACACGTAGTTCAACCTCTCCTTTCCCCAAAGGCCTACTTCTCTTAAGATCCTTCACATTTGAACAAATGTGAGATCCGCATCCGGTATCAAGTACCCATGACGAAGAAGTAGTAAAGTTAATCTCTATTACGTATACACCAGAAGTAGAGATCTCTATCTCTGACTTCTTCTTCCATTGTTCCTTCCATCATCTCCATGTAGAAGAAATTGGTTTGGTGAGATAACACTTCTCTCCCTTACCTACTTTCTTCTTCACTAACGCATTAAGCATACATAGAGTGGATTCTAAGGCTCCTGGTATATCTGGATTGTGCAGAACACTTCTCACAGTCCTCAACCAGTTATGGAATTTATTCTCAATTAATTTTCCCATTTTAAAAGATGATTCTTTTGCCATTCTACAAGAGAAAATTTGCATTTGTCAAAACCTTTTTGATTTGATTTGAAAAAATTTGACGATAGTTAATTAGGCATTTAATTAATTACTGCTCCCACTATTTTGACTCAAATTGATAGCCCTCACCATCAATTCGGAAGATTGCAGCGTACAATCTTCTAGTGGGTCAAGATCCCGAAATCCTCTGATCCATGGACCAGCTTGGGCTGTCACCCACAACTCAGATCTTCCATGTAGGCAACTCTTGCCAATTGCATCATATGCAACTCTTGAAAGATATCATATGCAACTCCTTGCCATGATCATCTCCATGCCTCAAGGTGCTAGATCCTATCTAGGTCACCTTGTTAAGTCCGACACAAAGCCAACACGATGAACATGCACCCTGCTTGGGCAGACCCACACATTCATCCTTCACACTTCCACGAGATAGACAGTGCACCACGCTTGGGCGTGCCCACACTTGGTAGATCAAGCTTTTCACGTGTGTCACATTTGGAAGGCATCTAAAACTTAATATTTAATGAGGGATTTGGTTTTTATATATATATACATATCCAATCACCACAATATATAGTAAGTATCATATACATGCTATATCCCACAAAAAATATGCAAAATGATAAAAAGCAATGATTATGGCCATCCTATTGTGATTCCTCGAGCCAAGAGGAATCACGGTCATCTAGGTCTACATCACATGCAACCTGTACAAGATGAAATATGTGTCTGCCTTTCTGGGTTTGATCAGCTCATCTCCATGACCAATCGGCTCGCCATCAGGTTGGTTGCTCGGGTGCCACCAGCCGATCGACTGGCGCCTCCAGCCGATCGGTTCACCGGTCGTCGTGCATCTCCTCAGGTCGCCACCAGCTCGTCTCGTTCCTCGAACCGGCCGTCTGGATCACCAAACGATCGGTTCATGCCTTGAACCGATCGTCTTCAGGTTGTCCGTCATTCTTTGACATTACAGGAAATAAAATCTATCCTATTTACAATATAATTGTGAAACCCCGAGTTACATTCGGGGGGAGCAAAGGTAGGAAAAGAATTCTCGAATTATTTTGAGTTACATCATGAATAGGAGAAAGGGAATCGGTGCGCAGACCGAGATGCAAGCAACCACACAAACAACCATACACAGATATAGGGGTTTATAGGACATAATCATGCTACACATCCACCACAAAACTCATTTAAGGGTGACGCGTATCGAGTGCATTAATATTACATATCATATATGTATATTAGGGATTTGTGGATTGGACATGTATAAAGCCTATATTATTCGCATCGCATGCAATAATTAAAGGCGACAAACCAAAAATCGATCATATCGATAATCCTAAAATATAGAGCAGTTGACGTGGCTCTGATGCCACTGTTAGGTTTTAGAGGAGGCAGAGAAGCAGCGGAAACAAAAATTTTCCTCCCAAACCCAGAACAAAAGGAATCGCGTCAACGTCTATATAATAGGAAAGATGGTTTGTGAATCATACCTTGTCCTGAGGCTTGTTCGGCGACAGTACCTCGCGCCTTGCACGGTCTTCACCTCTGGTCTTAGACGGTGTCTGTGCAGCTCCTGGTCACACCGGGACTGAAGACTCCTCCTCCTACCGGACTGTCGGATGACAGTTGTCCTCCTAAGCGTAAGTGACCTCCCGCCTCTGAAGTAGTCCACACGGACCACCTGGAACTCCACACTCCTTGTCCCACAAGGAAGTGGAAGGAGTCGCACCCTCCTGTTGACGTACTAGTCGCCAACACACTCTCCTGCTGCAAATTGCAACTGCATTTGTCTTTCCCTTGCTGCACCTCCATTTTGCGGGAAGCACTTGCTCGGGCTCTCTCTTGGTTACCAAAACCAGAGAGAACGACAACTTTGCAGAGCAACCGGCTTGCACTGAGTTGTACTCTGAGAAGCCCCCAATACCCCTATATATATAGGCGGGTCATGGGACAGGGTTCTCTGTCCCCGGCAATATGGGACTAAAAGCAGGAGTAGAAGGGTTCGAGATTTTCCACAAAAGCAACCAACTCGCAACCTGAACCGATCGGTTCACAAGTGAACCGGTTGGTTGGGGACCTGAACCGGTCGGTTGGAGCACCAACCGATCGGTTGGGACACCTCAACTGGTCGGTTCACAAGTGAACCAGTCGGTTGGTGGTCCTGGTCGATCCCGGATTGACTTTCTTTCTTTTGTTTCTAATTGGTATCGAATACCAATCCTTGTTCCAATCAAATTGGGCAAGTGAAACGCAAGGAAAATTCTCACTGACCTGACTTTCCCAAGTTGCTCGATTGCACCAGTTGAATCGATCGGTTCAACACTTGAACCGCTCGTTTCACTCAGTGCATGAGCCGATCGGTTCAACAATTGAGCCGATCGGTTCAGCAACCTCAGCCGACCGGTTCATCACATGAACCGATCGGTTGGGAGTGCAGGTTGTGCAGAATCAGTCAAATGCGATTCCAATCAATCCAATACTCCAATCAATGCGTCCAACACCTTGAACATTATGATATTGAGCTATCGATTAATTGAGTGTCTAATTGAACTACTAAACTCCTTTAGTAATCAATCTAAACATGTCTTGTGGACAAAACTCCTCTTCCAGGTTAAATCCTATGTGTGTGACCCTGCAGGTCCATTTCACGTTGGCAGTGAAAGTCCATAACACTTATGACTTCACAAGCAAAGAGTGGTGCCTAGTCACACATCAGTGCTACCCAAGTGAAATAGAAAGTTGGAAAACAACTTTCAATCCTACAATCCACGAATGGTGTTACAGTGAATGTATAATTCCTTTGTCACTGATATCCAAAATGAACTCGAGGCATGGAACAGTCATCCTGTCAATGTTCATTCATTTCCTTGATCTCAGAGTAGACCGAGTGAGATGTGTGTGACATCAATATCACATATTAATTCACACGTGCATGCGCATGCCTTTCTCAATCATACTCATCAAGTGGCCAAGGATATCAAACTCCCTCAGGAGGGACAAATCCCATATCTATCACTCACCCCTCAAAAGCCCCATGTGTCAAAGCCACCCAATCATCACCTTTATAACAACCCATGTTTCAGGACTGCGTTTGATGATGTCAAAGTGTACCCAACGACATGTGTTGAGTGTAGTGATTTCAGGTCTAAGAATCACACTCACCACCATCACTGTGAGAGCTGACTGTGACTACCAAGTCATGGTTCCATGTGTCACTCTCACGGTGGGTCTGTCCGGTACCTTGTTCTCTAACAAGTACCTATGTGCTTGGTTTGATATCACCATATCATGACTAATGAGATTCTGTCATCAACCAACACACAATCTAGTCTTCAGTGTTATTGATGTCTATGGTTATTTCCACAATAACAACCGACTAGGGACCGAACAAGAAAGAATACTCTTAGCATCTGTATGATCTCATCGTTTAGGTCCTCAACCCAAAAGCATACATCATTGAGTAAAACAATCTTTAGACATCTATCATGTTACACCATCATCTCAGAAACAGTTTAAACATATAGATTGGAAATTGCCTTTATTATTATTCAAATCATTTACAAAGTATCCCATTACAATCATCACATGACTTGCTCTATGGACATACATACCAACAGCACATTCATTCATTCATCTTCACATTCACACACATGTATATAGATCAAATTTCAATAAGACAATTCAAAAAAAGTCATTCACACATGTACATATAAGCTTGTCTTTCAAAGTTTAGAAATGTCATCAAATACTAAAATAATTATGACATCAAAGTTTAGAAATGTCATTCTTTATCATCATCAGTACCCAATTATAATAAAAAATTACCTCCCTTTCAAAGGCTTTTGCCCATAGTTCACTTATGTCGTCTAATTGTTCCATCGTATAGGGATCATGTACATCTAATAAATTTTTCCATGTAATGAAGTCACTAGTTTTAAACACCTGCAAAGAGAATGATGTATATATATAATTAATAAGTTTGATATTTTCATATTATCTAATGAGACTATACTTATATATGATGATCAAGACTATATAATACCTATTGTATGTTTTTGATTTCTTGTGCAGAATATCTGACAATTAGGTCCATATACTGCATCACGTAGTATCCACATGTCCAACCATTGTCTTGTACATCACACTATAAATTTCAACATACAAAATGTTAATAAATAAAAATAAGTATAGTTCACATAAATAATATTTGCATTGGATTTAGGAAACTACTTTCACATTCTCCCATACTAACAATTTCTTTTTCTTGCACATGTCTCTTCCAACTTTTTTGAAATCTTTTAAATCCCAACATGTTAATGTAACACACTAAATTGCATTACTAAATAGTAACGTAATAATAGATGTTAATGGTCATAAATATAAACAATTTCTCACATGAATAATGAGCTTTTCATTATGTGTCACGAACTATCTAATTCCTTTCCCTCAGGGTCTAGATAATAAACAATCAACGTCTCAGGGACAACAACCAGTAACCCCCAATGCTTACCACTAGAGATAAGAAAGTTAAATATATATAACTCAAAATCCACAATGAAATGTAATTTTCTTAAGTCCAAATTATAAGCAAAGTAAACTTACTCAACATTGAATAGAGCTATTATCACGCTCTTCTTTGCTTTACCAAAATATTTAGAAGTGATAGAGAAATATAAGGTAACTGACAAAGGGTCTTTATGTACACAACTAATCAAGGATGGAATTAGAAATCCCACATGGGTAAATGAAAATTCTATATAGACCCTATGTAAGTGACTGCAAAACATATATTATGTATGCATTAATATATATGAAAACAGATCACCATATATAAAATAAGGCATATAGATATATAAAGAAGATCTCACCATATTCATAGTTCTATTATAGATGTATTCAGTCAAGCATAAGTAAAAAACTCCAAAATATCTTATATAAACATAATATTATCATATGATTGGCCTCCAACCTCCTCCTTAATAGAAATAATCATAGAATAATTTTTAGGATGCTCACATATCCATATTGCCATACCCCTGCATTGAGGACCTAATGAGTCATATAGGTCCTTTGCAAGCCAACCAGGTAATTCAGGAAGAGGTGGAGGTGGAGGAGGATGAGTTGTAGTGGGTTTCTTCCTTTTGTCCTGTATATATAATTTCATATCAATTGCCATGCATATACATATATAATTTCTTAATGTAATGTAAATTTACCATACATAATCAATATAGATGACATCCGTTTCGAGCCACAAAACCACTCCGCCTTCTACTTCACCAAGCATGTCAACATTTGGGTGGGCATATGGCAATGGATGCTACCTCCAAGTAGCGAACACAAGCCTCGGGCTCACACGAACCGAACCATCAGGTATTGGAGTGCCATAAATTGTGTGCCCTAGAAAGCGTGGGTAAGCCTCGCCCTCTGCAAATACGAATTCTTTCAATTTTAGATGGCATGGATTCAATCCCTACAAATTTATTTAGAGTATGCTATATACATAAATAAACATATCATCTTGAATAGACTAGCTACTATGTCACTAAAATACTTATAGCAGACGTGCTTGGTGGTGGGTGTACAAGATTACTCCCAACCACCTCCACAAGGTCACTCCCAACCACCTCTATTGTAGGGGAAGAGTGGAACGCCACATGTACTGTCAGAGTGGCAGACTGAGATGCCTATCACTTGCTCAATGCTTCTTGAACTCTCTTATCAACTATCTCATCTACCTATACATGGCCAAAAGAAACTCTTTTTGATTCATGAATTCCCTTTTCAATAACATTCTAAAAAAAGAATAGGTTACCTCAGCTTTTAAAATTCCCCCTTTTTGGACATGTTTGAGCTGTGTGGCCCAAAGAACGCTCCCAGGCCCACTCTAGCCCCTACAACCCTAACACATCCAGGATGCTCTGAGTTACCAAGAGCAACTGTCAATTCATCACTTGTGCCCTCAGGGATGAAGAACCTTTCTTCCTCTGCCCATGAAGCTCCCGCTAATCATCATCAATAAAAATTGGTAAGTAAACATAACAAGCATCAATACTAATTGCTCTAAATTTTGAATTTTATCATTTTTACAGCCACCTCAGCAGTTGTAGGGTTGGTTATGTCTCCTTTTTTGTTTTTCATCCCAGCTATCCACACATCATGGTGATGTAGAGGTGCGGGAGTAATAGTAGAGGACTCATCAGTCTCAGTATTAGGAGCAGTAGGCTGCTGAACAGAAGACGTCTGTAGTTTTTGGCGAAGAGCTACATAGCCACCAAGACCCATCGTGTGGTCATGCACATTCAGTGCACGCCTTGCTCTTTGAGCATCGCTCATAGCCTTGTTAGTAATCACATTGAATTGGTTAGTAACAATCAAGGTCAATTGTGAATTGGTGAGTTCATAAGAATGTATATTAATTAAATTGGGAGTGACACCTAATACCTTGAATTCATCAATATTTCTCCTGGCTCCAAACTCCTTCCACTCAGCTGGGTCTAGGTAGTTCCATTGCTCAAGGGCTGACTTCTTCCTCCTATCAGCATCTCGTATGTATTGTCGGTTGAGAGTTGTCCTATAGTTCCTTCGGACCCTCCCATAACATTGCATCACATTTTTACAATGTAGGCTTTCATCCAGTTAAAATATACTCTACAAATTTTTATATATTTAATAGAGTATTCTAAAAAATAGAATTGTAAATAACTTTAAAAATAGAATTGCAAATGATAATTTCTCACACATAGTACTTTCCATACTAAGTCTTTCTTCCCTTTAGGAAATGTATGCCAAGATTATGCATTTGCACCACAATGCACCACAATGGCTACGAGTAAGAACCCTAATATATGAAACAAACGAGCTACAATTGACACCAACTGGATTTCCTGTATGATCAAAATCCACAACCAATTTTGGTACATTGCCCCTTTGTTGTAGTAACTTGTTCATCATAGTGATGCCCCTAATTTTTTCAATTTTTTTTGTTTCTCATCAAGTGCCACAAGGTGTTTAGGGGGTACATCATCAAAAAAATTGACAAAAAACACATATAGGATATATCTTATAAATGGACATATATATAGCTAGATATAGGATATATTATAAAACTTACATTGTGAGGCGGCGCCTGACCCTCATGGTAATCATCATCACGATCATCATACTCATGATCAATCATCTAAAAGTGCCATATAAAAAAATCAAACATTTGACATTTAACATAATTTTTTTTTACATTTATCATTTAAAAAAATAAAAACATGCCTCTAATATCAAGACCTTTTATCAATTAATATTCCTTCAGTGTCATCCCCACACACATATAAGTCATCGTTAGCTTCAATATTTGGTGTTGGCAACCCAACTGAGAATGAACTCGAGTCATCATACTTATCGTAGTAGTCTTCTTCATCTATAGGATTTTCAATGAATTGTCTTTTACCATGAAGAACAACCGACCATTTTTCATTTGTAGGATCATTGATATAAAATACTTGTTTCACTTGTGATGCCAATATGAATGGTTCACCCTTCTCACCAATCTTTACAAAATTCACTAATGTGAAACCCAATTCATCCACTATAAATCCATTGGTGTTATCGACCTAATTTCACTTAAAGAGCAAAATTCTAAAATCTACATAGCCAAACTCCCATATATCTTCAATGTCATCGTAATATGACAAATTAGCTTCACGTGGACTCTTATCTTTTGCACTAGAAAAAAACAATGAAGACGCTTGAAGGGTGACTCCATTGTTTTGGATGATGCTCTTATGATCTTGACGCTTTGTGTAATATGAGAACCCATTTATGTCAAACCCTTCATAAGACATAACATTCATTTTTGGTTTAAAGGCAAGGCATTTGATATTTTCAGCAATATTATTTGGTGTTTGAGATTTTTGATTAAGACTTTATATTCAAACCATTTAATAAATGTCTTGTTATGCTCTCTAGCAAGCCACATTGAATTGGCTTGAGGATATTGTTCCTTGATGAAATTGGTATGTTCTGTGATATAAACACTCACTTCATTGATGTTGTGTAAAATATACTAATAAGTTTGTTCCAAAAACTCACGACTGATTACTTTCATCCGTGATCCTAAAATCCCTTTGCTAGAATATTCCTCAATATTCTTGTGATTTATAGGAGCTTCATTACCACCCAGAAAGTCATTGTAAAAATCCATAACCTCTCTCGCCACATAACCCTCAATAATACTCCCTTTAGTCTGATAATGGTTCCGAACATCATCTTTAAAAACACTCATGTATTGTTCAAAAGGATACATCCAATGTAAGAAAACCGGTCCTAACATTTTTGCTTCCCCAGTCAAGTGGACAACAAGATGTACCATGATATCAAAGAATGAAGGAGGAAAATACATCTCAAGCTGACATAGGTTAACAAACACTTCTCTTTGCAATTTATCGAGATTCTCAAGATCAATAACTTTATTGCATAGACTATTGAAGAAGAAATAAAGTTTGGTGATTGCAAACCTTACATGCTTCAGCAGTACAGATCGAATGGTCATGGGAAATATTTGTTGCATTAGAGTGTGACAATTATGAGATTTAAGACCTATCAGCTTCAGATCTCTCATTGATACCAATCCACAGATGTTTAAAGAGTAACCCTATGGTACCTTAACATTAACCCAGCACTTGCAAAAAGCTTTCTTGTCCTTTCTAGACAACGTGTAACAAGCAGGAGGTAAATATGTTCTCCGACCAGTACTAATTACTTATGTTAATTTTGTCCTTGTTCCCATTTCACGTAGGTCCATTCCGGATTTGATCTCATCTTTAGTCTTACCTGGTATATTCAATAGAGTACTAATGACGCTATCACAGACATTTTTCTCAACATGCACGACATCGATACAATGCCTAACTGCCAAAGAACTCCAACAATAAAGATCCCAAAATATTGACTTCTTGTGTTGGCATGGTACATTGTGATCTCTTACCAAATTCATTGACAAAGTCTTTTACTTTATCATAAACAACCTCCTCTGGTATAGGTTTAGGTGCACTCCATTCCTCATTCCATCCATTGAACGCTTTGTGCAACTTTTGGTACACATGGAATTTTGGAAGAAACCTTACATGACTAAGATATAAAGTCTTGCCGCCATATTTTAGTCGTATTAAATCAATGTTCTCTGCACATATAGGACACACTTTAGATCATTTTACACTATATCCAGAAAAATTTCCATATGCTGGAAAGTCATTAATAGTACAAAACAACATAGCATGCAAACAAAATGTCTCTCTATGTGAAGCATCATAGGTCATCACACCTTCACCCCAGAGTTTCTTTAAGTCATCAATTAGAGGTTCAACATAAACGTCGATATCATTTCTAGGTTGTTTAGGGCCCAATATCAACAACGACATCATAACGTACTTATTTTTCATACACAACCAGGGAGGAAGATTGTATATAACAAGCATAACAGGCCAAGTGCTATGTTGGCTTCTCAATGTCCCACATGGATTCATCCCATCAGTACAAAGCCCAAGTCTTAGATTCCTGACTTCTTCACCAAATTCAGGGTACAATAAATCAATCTTCTTCCACTGTAGGGAATCAGACGCATGTCGTAGGATCCCATCGTTATTTTTTTTTAACCTATGCATGCCACCTTAAATTCTTTACATCTATCGGCTTGGCAAACAAGTGTTGAAACTGTGGTATTATAGGTAGATACCACATCACCTTGGAAGGAGAATCAATTTTGGATTTCCCTGAAGTCATCATTTTATATCTTGACGCCCCACATTTTAGACAATCTTTCAAATCCATGTAGTCCTTTTGAAATAATACACAATCATTTGGGCATGCGTGTATCTTCTTAGCCTCCATTCCCATTGGGCACAATAATTTCTTTAACTCGTATGTTGAGATTGGAAGCTCGTTTCCTTCATGAAGAATTTCTTTCAACAAAGACAACAATGACGTGAAGCTTTTTTCACTCCATCTATTGTTAGCCTTCAACTTATACAATCTCAACATAGCATTAAGCTTCATAAACTTAGTACAACCTATGTATAATGGTCTCTCAACATCATGCAAAATGTTCCTAAATATGGGACATGGATTGGGGTGATCTACCCCACAACTATCCAGCATCTCATTAATGATGTCTATTAGAATTGGTTCGTTCACATCTACGTCATCGAAGGCAATTTCTTCTTCTACAGACGCACTGCTATCGACATCTATTGATTTTAGGTTTGAAATCTCTCCATACTAGTACCATTCTGTATAACCTTGTACAATCCCATTGCACATGACATGACTTTTGATTTCGTCACCAGTGCTGACTTTCAAGTTGTTATCGCAATGCCTACATAGACAATAGAACTTATCTCCAGGTTGTTTCCTATGTTCCTCTACAAATATAATAAACTAATCAAGACCAACAATAAACTCTGGGGTGCAGCGATTTGGAATGGACATCCATGACCTATCCATTCTACGATCAAAGAGAAAATAAGTATATATTAGGGTTTAGGGATTACATATTAAGTTCAAGATTTATAGATAGATTAGGATTTATTGTTTTAGATTTAGGGATAAAGATTTAAAGACTAGGATTTAGGATTAAAAGATTACAGTTTAGGGTTAAAAGATTAGGTTTTAAGGTCTTATAATAAATGTGTGTACCACCTATCCCATTCTTGAACACATAATCTCACTAGTATGTGTATAATGTGTATTGGGTTTTAAAAAAAATTGGTAGTATTTCTCCGCAGTTCTCCAAGTACACCAATGTACATGGGAAAATGCCCACCAACATATGTACTTAGAGAAAAAATGGGGAAGTGCTGATGAAACATCATAAAAATTGAATATATATTATATGCTTACATCTTAAGTCAGATTAAGTGTTCAAGAATAGTCCCGAACCGGGGACTATCTAAGATTTACTCCTAATGAGTAAATCTCAGATGGGTTTCTAGGCCAACAAATTAAATACATGTATGTTGTCATTCCTATACCCATGATCATATTTTCATCGTTCATATCCTAGCTTTATGTAACATCTTTTAATTCAATTCATTCTTCCATTTGGATTTGTTAATCAAGAGAGAAATCAACGAATATTAATTAATTAAGATAAACTAGTAATTGAAATAATTTTGGCTCAACATGTAATCAAACTATTGGTTTTTTATTTCATTTTGTCTCAAAATAAGAATTAGGTATAACAAATCAAACATTTATAGGTGTGATGTCTAGCAGAACACTGGCGGTGGAGGCATGGTGTCCAAAAGCAAGCACATCAAGCTCCTCACTAGAGGCAGCATCCTCTGAGAGCCTGCGGCGGCAATGGCGCATCACCTTGCGCTCCTCACCGGTGGTGCAACAATGGCTCCTCAGTAGTGACGGTGGATCCACAGTAGCTCCACATCAGGTCCTCATTGGTGACTCATCAACAACATAGGTGGTGAGGAAGCCAATGGCACGACGGCGGTGGCGGTTGTGAGGAAGCCCAATAAAGTGGAGGAAGACGATAGTGGTGGCGAGCGGCAATGGAATCGTCAAAATTGCCCTAATGAAATCGTGATGAAATAGAGAAGGGGAAGAGTCTGTTTTGCATGGGTGATATTAAATTACCTTTAGTTGTCACTTGTTTTCCAAAACCGACGCCTAATACCAATAGGCGTCGGTCACAATTGAAAAACTGACAACTCAGTGCAATTTTAAACAAAAAAATTGCACCCAGTTAGGGTTTTAGTCGTCGGTTTCTGGATATAACCACCGACATCTATTCACATATCATAACTAAAAAAATTTTCTTGTGTTAGGACCATAGTTGCTGGTTGCCCAACAAAATCTGGCGTCAAAGAAGCAAATTAAGGGGAAAATATTTTCATGGAGACAATGCGTGAAAACACCTAGTCGTCGATTCTTTGTCAAAAACCGACGACTAGTGAGGGGATAAATTTTGTCTCGCAAAAGGTGATTAGTTATCAGTTTTCATCTAAAATCGACGACTAATGAGGGATAAAAAATTTTGTGGGGACATGGCGCGTAACATGTGTCGTCGGTTTTGGTACAACCAACACTATATTAAAAATTTTATAGGCAAATTTTTTCCCTGAAATTTTGTATTTTGTGGGTAATTTTAGACATTAGTTTTTTGGAAAATAAATCGATGTTAAAGTAAAACTGATACCTGTGTTTTTTGTAAATCTGTCAGACTTCACGTATTGGTGATAGTTGTAGTATTTAGCCAACGCCATTAGATTATGACATCATTTTTTATGTTTGATTGACACCATAAAATGTGACGTTATATATCATTTATGTACTAGTGTATTATCGTATTAAATCACACAATAGTAGTCAAGATGTTGCTATGGAAATGTGAGAAATGGTGGACATAACCTTGGCATAAGAATGTTTTTTATATTGTGGGTTGCATGGATGTAGATGTTGATGAGGAACTCATGGGAATGAAAAATGGTGGTGGGTAAAGAGCATGAAAGGTGGTTTAGTAGAACCTAAAGGTCGTCATTATATCTCATTCTCGATCTGCAATGTCACCTGCACTACGTACGAAAGCATGCAAAAAATAAACAATGACAATTTTTCAATCTCATCATTGTGTCCTCTATGGAATTTGGTGATTATGAATACTTAATTGTTGTGGACACCAGAATGGTGTAAGTGCTCATAAAACCAACTAGTGTACTCATACATGGAGTAAGTTTCTCAATTTAGTTATGTGGACCAACATAGAATCAATTCCAGATATCATGTGAACATGAAGTACCCTAGACAGACCACTACTCTGGAGGGTGAGATGGGGATTTTCTCCATGACAAGTAAAAACCTTAGATGTTCTAGTCATATGGTTTCTCCCATGTTGTTGACTCGACAGACTAGTATATGACTAGTTGCTGACTATTTAAGGACTAGTCACTGAAGGGGGTCCCAACTAGACAACCACCCACAAATGGGCTTAGGCTTGGTGCCCAATGAGGTAGATTGATCCCCCAACTCAAGCATGGGTGGCCTCTTAGTCAGGTCCCATGGACTGTAAGAATTTTATTTTTTAAATTATAATCCCCCACCAGTCCCTATCCCAATTCATTGTGTTTGTCTATTGTCATGATTTGATCTAAATATCAATTTCATTATCACCACACTAGTCTTCTACTATGATTTGATATTAATATAAATTTCATTCACTAGTTTAGTATATAGCTTTTATATTAGTTTCAACAATTTAACAAGTATTGAAAGCCTAATTTTATAGTGGTAGGCCACACTTCTCTATCTAATTATACTTGTTGAATATAAATGCATGAAACAATCTTCATTGAAAATTGTTTGAGTTGTTTTATGAAAAATTTAACATATTTGGATTATAACATGTTTGGATAAATGCTTATATTAGTAAATTTTCATATATGTTTTATATAACTATATGTACATAATTAATATTATGTAAATTTTATACCTACAACTTGGATACTGACTAGTCAACTGGTCAATGACTAGTCATCTGGTCGTGCAAGTAGGGTAGGTGAATGACTAGCTTCCTTGAAGACTTTGGTTTCTCCACAATCTATACGCCCATGTCGAGGACCATTAGACTTTTCAGCAACAAATCAAGGACTTGAAGGACCACCTCAATTGTTCCTCCATGGTAGTCTTGAACTTCCAAAGTTGTCTTGAAATTCTTGACCTCCTTGCGAAACATTTTTCCTTAAGGTATGAGATAGCATGATGAAGTAAATCCTCGACATGGAAATAATGTTCCAAGAATGTACTAATAGTTGGACAGAGAGAATGATAGTCTAAACGGAAGTGTCATAATGGGTTAAAGGGTGGGGTTTGTGTAGTATGGATGATCATGAGTTATACGGGTGATATTATAACATGCATAATTTAAATAAGAGATCAATACATTGTTTGGTGCCTTCAAATGGAAGGTAGTGGTTCAGGGGCAAGAGAAAATAGGAGAGGGAAAGGGAGAGGAAGGCATGTATCCTGAGGGTTGTGGCTAGATGGAGGGGTTCGTTGTAGTAGTTGCATCCTCAAGACATCTTGGAATGGGCTTTAGAGATGCACTTCTTGAGATCAGTTGTGTAGGGGAAATGTGTTTGGTTGGTGACACATGGTAGGGGCCACCCTAACATAGGTATTCTTTGACAAAAGGGGGTATGCAATATGGTGTGACTCATTGACAATGCCATGGGTTAATCAGTGTTCTGTGTGGATTCTGGATTGAAGCACCATGAAAGAAGCATCAGAGAAAGAATAATACAAAATGACTCTTGTGAGTGGAGTCAAGCAAAGAAAAAGAAAAGGCGCACAATGTGTGAGCTACAAAAAAAGAAAAATAAAGCCATTGGTATAGTACAAAAGTCATGGAAGGTGATGTAAATAGGAAATGAGATATAAGACAAGAGAAGAGGGAGAGGGAAGAATAGGTTACCCTATTTGATAATGGTTGGGCTCTGATACGCTTGGTGCATAACTACATCAAAAATGAGATGAAGAAATGAGAATTGAAACAATACATATTTGTTCAATTATATTCAACTATTTGGGACAAACCGTCAAGGTTGATATATATAATGACAGTCAAAAAATCCTATACTTAAGGTAATTGAATAAAATGTCAAACAAAAAGTAAAGCAATATATAATGAGTAAACTTGCAACTAATTCCAAATAACTAGATAAATTGCACTTAGGTCCTTGATAAGCACTATAAATCCAAATAAATGCAAATAAGCAACAATCAGGTTGTATGGCTTTACGCTTATATCCTTGGAAGTTTGTTGAGCTTCTTGAGGTCCAATCCATGATGAATAATGTTAAGCATATATTGTCAATTCAATGTAAGTGGTGAATTAGAAGATCCATATCTATTTTAGATAATTCACTTATCGAATAAATATATAATTAATATCCCAAAGCCTATCAAGTAGCGGGGTAATTAAGATGAATTAAGCATAGATATTTCATGATGAAGATCTAAAAGGACAACAAATAGAAAGAGCACTGGGATCTAGTTTGAAGCTTGCTAATCATCTCAAAAATGTGCATAGAAACACCACCATCATCACTACATCTTGGGCCATGATAGAGGGATGGGAGGGAGGAGGCTTGACATGGGAGAATTATGTTGCAAGTGCCTAAACAAGACGTACAAAATGGGCATCTTCATAGTCACAACGCTTCCCTAGAAACAATTACTTTTGTTCATGAAGAAATGGTCAATCTTGTGCATTTCAAATACTAAAATGTTCATGATGGTACTAAAAATTAAAGATGCAAGAAAATACATGTAACAGTTGTCAAATGGTGTGGAAAAAGAAGTGACGTTAATGTACATATTTTCTATTAATTATTTTGCATATGCACTCATTCATACATAGTCTATTTCTGTTGTAGGTGGCATTTTATCTTCTATGTCTACATGTTCACCACCGGTGATAAAATATAAAAATAGGAAAAAATATGGTTCATATTTATTTTTCACAAATAAAGAAAAACTTAGGATTTTTGAGAACACAAACAACAATAAAGAATATGAAAAATGGATGAGTGATGTAGCTTGGAGAACACAAAACCATTGAAGGAATATATGTGCCACAATTTAGATAAACAAAATCAGTGTTGTAGCTTGTATAAGAAATGTAAAAGAAATATAATGTCAAGTATACCTTAAATGCAAAGAAGTTATAATTGGTTGTAGTCTTCATATTAGTCGATAAATTTTTAAACTTACTATATAAACATATGCAAGCAACAACGAGTGTGATTTATATCCTATTTTATATGATCAACCAATGAGAAAAATAAGTGAAAAAGTATGAGACATCAAATGGATGCAAACATATTGATTGTTTGTCTCTTGCCATATGTGAAGCATGCCAAAATTTCATAGTCTAGATGGAAGTAATAGTAGATGGGAGAGAGACATACACATGTATATGAGTACAAAAAATGTTTTTGTCTTAGGTTTCGCTGGATAAATTATTTGTGTTTAGAATGAGTTCAAATCAAAACATAGAAACTTCACCTTTTACATACAAATTATGTGATCCAAAGTGCACTACCCAACCTCCATGTGTCACAAGCACCATCCTAATAACGAAATATCCTTTAAGTACTCCTCATAATGACTACAGTTTATTCTTATGTCAATAATCAACTAGCTTGGTGAGTACAATGCGGTGTCACCAAGGTTGATAAAATAGAGATTATCACACTCAGAAGCATCATAAGCACGTATATCCCACACGTGTGATCTTTGGCTTCGTCAACCCCTTATATGTGATCCCTTGGTTGTTGTGTGTTTATTATGTGTCGGTTATGTAAGTCATATTTATTCCATCTTAGCATTGTGTTTGCATTAAGGTGAGTGTGTTGCACATCGATCCAAATCCAACCAAATCAGACTGCAATAGAGTGGATCAAGAACTAAACATTATAATTTAGAATCTTTCAACCACGGACCAGTTTGAACAAAAATCAAACCAATGTGCATCTAAAAATATAAAAGGGAAGTATCCATAGAGATGGGGATATAATTAAATAGTAAAATTTCTCACTAAATAAATTATTTGCAACGATAAAGTACATGTTTCATGGAGTATATCAAGTTACACTAGTGCAACTGGCACCTAAATTATATTATTAAAAATTCCATCAAACTTGCACCTTTTTATATAACTAAAACTTAAAAATATAATTCACATAAAAAGAAACAATGTGTTTATAAGTAGATTTAGATCTAAGTGAAATTGGATACTACTTAGAAAATATATAAATATCAGTTGCATTGATATCGAATTGTCTATATATATATATATATATATATATATATATATATATATATATATATATATATATATATATATATATAACCTAAATAGACTTTGTTGTCATTTAAATTATGATGATGCATGCCTGTAGGGTATCACTTAAATTACCTTTTCCATCGTGTCATTACATCGACCTACATAAGTGCATTACATACTGTTGATCACGGTCAAGCACTGATATTGTTAGTCATCTACATGTTTTCATATATTGTGTCTAGGATTGTTGTCAAGTAGGATGTTGTTGGTGAATAAAACAATGTTGCTGACAACCTAGTACATGCCTTATTATCCTGATTTATAACCAATGAAAATTGTCGATGTGATAATATTCCTAAATATAGAGAAATAAGATGGGTTGTCAAGAATGTTTGAGAACGCAAACAACAATAAAGAAAAACTTAGGATATTATGACCTCTTAAGTATGATATGATAGGAATTCAAGAAAAGTTGAACTTTTTTCCCAACCATGGTATTGATCCATCATGTCCATCCTCTTGTGGGCAAAGCATGGATGGAAAACTCATAGTTGGCTTTGGATCTTCCTTCGACATCACACTAAACACAATTGTTGTTGGCTAGAGCTGTGACCTCACTTTTCTTAATGAATCTGGATGGGTTAGCCACTCCAAGCAACACTAGAAGTAGAGGAAGCAGAGGGGTGAGGTATGATAGAGAGGCAGAGACGTATACATAGGAAAATGCTAGAGTGATGACAAAGAACACAGAGACTAGTAAAGGGGGTTGAGATTAAGTCAAGAGGGATGAGAACGGAGGAATATTGCGGCTAGAGTGTGAGAATGGATTTGGTGGGGGTGATGGGAAGGACAACAATGATAGGGTTGAGGACCAGGTGGAGAGAGAAGGTGGATATGAATTACAGATTTTAGATGGGGAGAGGGCACAATCGTGGGATTAGTCAACACGTTGGGGTGTGTGAGCCACGAGAATTGGCTTTTTCTTTTTTATTTTTCACATTTTTAGAAGTGTGGGCATAAAAGCGTGTTAAATTACCATAATATGTTGTAGTGATATTTGAAACCTCACTTATATATTTGTTCAATTATGATAATCGAGATAGTTTTCTTGGTGTAAGAAATGATGGCAATAGAGACAACCCTTATAGTCAAAGCAACAAAAGTAAGAACATACAAAGTCATGAATCATAAATTCTATGAGACAACAAATAGTAGATGATGTTGTAAACTTACTTATTTGATCTCTATTGTAATATTTGTCAAGTAAATGGAACACTAAAACGGTGTTCCAACCCATTTATTTTTAAAGAAAAACGATTCATTTGTCCATTCGGCTTTGAGTTGTTCGTGGAAAACTATGTTAGTGTATGAAAAATAAATATATAAATATCACTGCTTTGGGCAGTTGGTGTATAATTTTCTGTAAATTTATTGATTGTACATTCACAATCAAATGCTAATGTTATAAAGGTACATTTATAGAAAAAATATAATTTATCTTGGAGGCCTTGACCTTGGTTAAAGATCTATCTCGAGTCATGCTCATTCATGTTTGAATGAATGCTCAAGGCTTTTACATTTTTATGCTCTAGGATGGCCCTGACCAGAACTTTTACTCATCAAACCTCCAAACAAGAAATATAGATCAGGGCCAATTACTAACCAATAAATTAGTGTCATGGATTTATCCCCGACCCTTACAGTATTTTGTTGTAGTGTTTTCATATTTGGAGCGAGTATTGTGTACATCTTGCTTGTTGTACATGTCAATTATTTTGTGGCGTGTCGAATGACAGGAAGTTGTTGACCAAACATTGGCAGCTAACAAGGATAACGTCAAGTAATGCTTTAATTTCTTTTATGTTACCTATAATGGCACAATCCAAGCACACGTGAAGAATCAACTCATCCGCTCCACTGTGGACGTATCATGTATCGTTGTTACCCTAGCTCTCTAACTCTTTGTCATGTAGCGAGTCGGAGCGGCAAGTTGCATTAGTTTGGTGATGGAGCAGTTGAGACTGATTGAGATGGATATCGAAATGAAAGCGGGGGACTTGGCGTCTGGGAAACTTTAGCACGAGTTGTTGAGGGGCTAGCCGATGGTTATGAACCTCGGACGATGTGATGGTGAGAAACAGTAGAACGTGACTGGATAATGGATATGCTGGGTGTGGCTGTGTATAAGAGTAAGAAAGAATGTGATAAAAGACAAAAGAGCTAGAACAGGAAAGGACACACCATGAAAACCAAAATCATGTGATAGCAATGCAGGTCTGGAACAGAGAATTGTGAGCAGCGAATAACATCTGCAGTACCACCGACATTTCTGTTAGGCATGCTACTCTCGTCAAAGACGTGCGAATATAGGTTTCCATAGGTATGTGCAAGTCCACAGGTAAGGTGATGTATATGTAGTTGAACAGCTACTGCTGCCGCGTCGTTTTCTTCTTTACCAACGTGGCATATCATATGAGCCGATGAAAGAGGCAACGCTGCTTCTGTTCAGTTCGTGCCATCTTCGGCCGGCCGACTTTGCAAGCTTTGTAGCTAGTTGGAACTATGTCACAATCGTCTGCTGAACCCTACACCACTCATGCAGTAGCTGCTGCGTCCTGCTTAGTGGTCAATCAAAGCTCCACGCTTATCTCTACCTTCATCATTTCTACATACCAAGTTCCCAACAACCACCATTAACGCCCACAACCACCCGAAACCTTTAAGCTACAAGTATACATCACCGGCCCTAGCTCCGTCCTGTTCTTACATCGATAGTTGACGCCTACTATTCTTTCTGGTATATATTTTTGAGGACAATGCCGGTTGACGACAACTGCGACGATGCACTCACGATGTTGAACAATTAATTAACCCCAAGCTTTGTTTCGTGGATCGATCGGCCATTCCTTAATCTAAACCCCTACACGATGTTGAACAATTAATTAACCCCAAGCTTTGTTTCGTGGATCGATCGGCCATTCCTTAATCTAAACCCCTACACGATGTTGAACAATTAATTAACCCCAAGCTTTGTTTCGTGGATCGATCGGCCATTCCTTAATCTAAACCCCTACACGATGTTGAACAATTAATTAACCCCAAGCTTTGTTTCGTGGATCGATCGGCCATTCCTTAATCTAAACCCCTAGCGCGCGTGTCCTGCGTGCAGTGCAATCAAAGATAAAAGCCAGCCCTTTCCTGCTTTCCGTTTATAAACACGATCAATGACCAAGGTGAGGAGTTGGGTCCGTTCAATTTTCCGAGTGTGAAGGGGCTTGCTTAGGCCTAATTTGGTACTGCGTACTAGGGAGTAGTTTTGTGTTTTGGAATTCAATTCAAACATAACCGCAGCTTTTACACCGCCTGAAACGTATTTAGTAACATGTCATATGTATTCCATGCTTTAATCTGCAGCGGTTTACGTGAGAGAAAACAAGACACGGCCAGGTAAGCGGCAGCAGTAAAGCGCTAGAAAATGCTAACAACACATGACTCCACAGAATTTGGGCGCAGCCGTGCAGTTCCAGTTTCGTGTTTTTGCGGCCAAAAGTGTAGTCGGATGTAAACTAAATTCAAGCTACTACACCCAACCAAATAAATTATAGAACTGAAAAGTGGACATTTAATTGTAATGAAATGTAACTACATCCTACGAAATTGGCCCTTAATGTGGATTCAAACGTAATGCAAGCAAGCTGCGAACTAATCAAATGGCAACCGTACTTGTCATTTTGGTGGTGCACCAAATTGCTGACCGTCACCTCCCCTCCAACCGTACAGTTTGGTGATTATCCAATAAGCAGAGACTCCTCTTTTCCCACCCTGACTTTCAGGCTTGGGCTCTTCTTGCTTGTTGTAGAGGTCAAAGCCCTCCATAAAGGTGTCGTTTGGTCTACCAGCCACTGGTGGTGGGACGCTTGCTGGCTAAGTGGTAAGATTCTTTCCACGAAGAGAAACCGTCATCGTCCATTTGGAGCCGCCCAGCTCAGCAACTGAGCTTGTTTGGGTTGGCACGTTTCTTTGATGATTACTATTTTCGTTGGTATGATCGACCTGTCCATCTTCGTGTTGTTGGGATCTTCTGCAGGCAGGACCACTCAATGCTTAGACTAACAAGGCCTAAATTGCCTAAATTATCCTCGTGCCGCGCGACGATGTCCAATTTTGGAATTGTGTATGCCCATCTGTGATTGTAAAATCCACAACCCACTGCTCCCATTTTTGTTTGATATATCTTGAATTTTTTAGTTATTCGGTTTTAGCAACTTTCTTATTTAGCGGATAATTTCTATTAAAATAGTGAAAAGAGATAAGGGGTTCAAAAGAGTGAGTGAAGACGTGTCACAATGATTAATGTCGTGAAGACAAAATATGTTACTCCTATGCACGAGATTAATCATCGACTTGCCTTCCAGATTCAATTCATCTCGGATGCTAATCATAGAGTAGTGTTGAATATTTGTTGGTCCACGTACGTCACCGGAAAAATTATTTTGCATGAATTACACTCAATTACACAAGAATGGGTAACAACAAGTGGAGAAGAAGGAAGAAGATAAAGCTCGAACAAGGTGGTGTGGCAGGCTAACACAAGATGGAGGTGGCATACAATAATAGTAGACAGAAACCAATTCTCGCACATAGCAGTATTCTCGGACTAAGTTATTCTTAGTATGTCTCAATAATTTTTAGATGTGTTAGAAATGGCACGAAACCTATCCATTTTATAAAAGGACGGATGTCATAGATAGGGGTGTAAATGGGTAGGGTATGGTGCGGTTATGGTCATATCCATAACCTTAACCATTTAGCTAAGCGGGTATGGGTATGGGTATATACCCACTTTTTCAAAAGATATACCCGCACCATACCCATACCCACATAACCAATGGGTATTGGATGGGTAACTGGGTATATGGTTATGAATAGACTTGCTACAATAACACAATATAAACTTTGGGTATAACAAACACCAGACAAATTAGGCGATATCGATACTAGTACGACATCAAATACATTATATATCGCGTGCATATAACAGTTGATAAGTATATAATATGACAACCAAGAGTAACATGTTGATACAACTAAATCAAAATATAAAAAGAAATGATGACTATTGGCTCTACTGGGGAATATTATAGAGTTTGACTATAGTATTAATAGAATAATAAAGTCAACAATTGATCTTAGACTTCATGTTGGCTTGCTTGCAATATGGATCATTACATTCTAATATGAACTTTTACTATTTTAAGATATGTATACTTACAAATTTTGAGTAATAAAATATGCACCATTACATTCTAGTATAAATTTTATATATAAAAATATATTTAAATGGGTATATGGGTATACAGGGTATGGGTACATACATAACCATAACCTTATCCAATAAGAGGCAGATACGTGGGTATAAGGGTAAGCGGTTATATGGTTATAAAAACTTATACCCATGACAGGTTTAGAGGGTATGGGTTTGAGGGTACACGGGTATACCCATGTCCATTTACAGCCCTAGTCATAGAGTGGGGCACCCAAAATGATTATTTTTTCCTCTAATAATAGTTGGTATTTGAGTTTTCAAAAAATTAATTCTCGTTGGATGCACCCAAACATGAGTCAAAAAGACCAACCAACCAAAAGATTATTGTATCTATATGGAAAAAGGTTAGGATTTTGTTCAAAAGGAATTATGGTTGGATGACTGATTGTAATAAGTAATAAGAATTTTTTCATATTCAGATTGCATCATTGAACAAAAAAAAATCACTACAACAAATATTAACTTTCACGTCATAGTAAAATGTCATATATAATTGATATTTATGTTGGTATCATTCTAGCACGGCATGATTTATTATGCCAAAAAAATGTCATGTAAAAACGTGCCGCTAAAAGGTTTCCGGCATGTTAAGTGATGCTGAAAATGGAATCAAAATTGGCATTATGTCTATTCCGGTAACGAATAAACTTTGCCGGAAAATGTATACCAAAACCAGCATATTAAGAGGCAGGATATTGGTAGAACCTGTCGGAAATAGATGGTGTGTATGCACAGGTCCGCGTACATAGCAGGTGTGCTGGGAGGGCATCCCAGCCAGAAAATGCAGATGCATACATGCATGGTCGGGTGTGGCGTGTGTGTATGCGGGCGAGGCGGACGCTATGGCACACTGTATGCAAGCGCGAACAAGGGTACACACATGGGGCAAATAGCAACACATGCATATGGGTTAAATAGGCATACACCCTCCGTGCACTTTTTGACGTGCAAGAACGGGAGCGGATACGGGTATGTATATTTTTACATCTATATGTATATAAGTGAAAGTGAACAACAATAGATTTAAAAAAATGTAAACTTCTTATATCGCCATTCAATGTTACATTTGTCTCTGCACAATATTTGAATACATAGCATGGCTGCCTCCTTCAAGTACGTGGATATAATTCGAACATACATAGGCCAGTAGGTCAATCATACAATGATAATAAAAAAAATACGATCACAACAATCTTCAAGCAGTAAAGAATGCCAAAGTCCAAGAAAAGTCGCATCATGATCCACATTTTGCTTTGGCCACACCGTGTATAGAGCCTGGCCACTGAAGACAATCCTCGTCTGAATCGTTTTACCCTTCACTCCATACATTTGTTTCGTGGTACCTCCTTACACATTTTCCACATCCAGCGTCAACTTATACAAATTAACTATAGGTTGGTGCTTACTCGCTAGGATGATTTTATAGTTGTTTTTCTGAAAAAATACAAAAAGAAGATTCACTTTCCTTTCACGCTTTAGATATACGATTAGCCATGACAATAAGCTGAAATTAAACAAAGAAAAGTTCAAGAATAAAATGTAAGAAATGAACCTTCATCAAAATATATGAGTTGTTTCCCTACCCCTCTTGGCTTCAAGAATTTGTAGCAAGGAATGTCTTCAGCTCAATAGCATATCATTTCTAATAAGTTGTAGCTTTCAATTATATTCTCATCAGACCCGGTGCTCCCTACCACATAACACCACACCTCCTTGGTGAGATGTTCCACGATCGAGCTGGCCAACGACGCCGAAGGACATGGAAACAAACACGACCTCAACTTGCTTCATGTCACAAATCTCATGGAAACCAATGTAGACAATGAAGCCTGGCATTTCTATAATAGAAATATAAGACTGATCAATATTAACCAAAGTCACATCTTATTTCAGGGAAATGTAACAAAATCCACAATAATTTCTTTTATTTAGTGAGTATTCCAATGTAGGTGGAAGTGTGGAAGTTTCAGGTGGTTGATCAAAGATAGTGATTCATGTATACAGATGACTGAGTACTCTTCCCACCAGTCATCCCCCACACCAGATCGTCAGGTTTCAGCCCAGGGTAAAAGGCAACGATGACCTTGGAAACACCATTCCCAACGGTCGGTTGTGATAAACATGAAAGAAACTAAGACTTAAGAGAGACCAAAGGTTCTAGGATTCTTTGCAAAACTGCATCACACAAGAGTTACTGAATTGATCATAATGAAATATGATTATGCAACTTCACCTCTCCTTCCACAAAGTCACCAAGGTGTCTAGTCTCATCGTGCTTAGTCATTAATTTTGTGCCTCATGCATGGGTTGCTAGACAGATACAAGTTCTTCACCAACACCTTACCATCAGACGACCTTTATTTTCTTATGCATAGTTATAATAACCCTTCTGACCAAAGGTATGCATTGAAGTTGAATCATAGCTTGGATCATGATGACCATCAATCTTTGTTGGAAAACAATTTATATTAGAATTGTACAAGTATTAGGAAATTTAAAGCCATGTATTAAAAGAAAGGAAGATTAAAGCAAACAATCAGAACCATGTATACTGGCTTCTCTTTAGTAATTTCTCTTCCAACTCTTTCTCATTTGAGGTGTTTGTAGTTTTCTTAGTGGTAGAAGGTTCATCGCTATTCAGCTTCATTAAGACTTCCACTTCTGGAGCTTCATCCAACTTGATCAACAACTTCAACTTCACCAATATTCTTAGAAGGATCAGCAATTGTTCAACATTTTGTATGTTGAGCCAGTTTCTCTTCCTCTCCACTCTGAACGGGCTATTCTTCTGAAAAAGACTATTGCTGAAAGAAATGGTATGAAAATGTAGGTTTCTTATGACAATAGAAAGAGGAACTTTGATACAAAATCTTAGCATATAATCAACATTGAGGCAATCCATCAACATCCTCAATTTAGAAGTGCTCGATATTTTATTGCCAAGTGCTCTAGATTGTGAGTTTCAAACCAAGGAATGTATATTAGTGACCTCTAATAGTAAAATTCCTTTTTTTAGAAAAAAATATCTTTAGAAAAAAGAATATCTTTAGAATATAGATATCTAAAATAAAACCTTATAATGCTTCAAAGTAGTGGTTGGCAAAAGTACTGCAAGATCATAGCAAATACGAGGATGAACTCATATAAATACTTATGCTCAATACCAATATGAAGGTCATGCATCCAAAAAGTATATAAGTACTAACAAAAGACTATTTGGGTGAAATCATATATAGAATAATTGGGAAACTCCCATGCTAATTCCACATAGTCGTATTGATACTCCTTATCTGATCCATATATGTACAAATTCAAAGTTCAATAATAATTTGGAAATACCATGGAACAAAGATGGACATTCACAAAGTAAGTTGAGGATGGAAGATCACAAACAAAACTATAACTTCTTATCCTAAACAAATCATGAAAAAATCTGGAACCACATCACATGTAGTAATTCCAGATTGACTCAAACGAGCTTGTTATGAGTTTGTTACATATTTAAGGCCAAGACTATCTCACTCATCTTACAGTTGAAAAGCTTATACATTTATTATAGTATTATGGACATTTGGACTAGTTCAATCAATTAGAATGTTTAAGAGTGTCTATATATAATAAAGAATAAACATACCATATACACATGCCAGGTTTGGTTAAAAGAAAATCAGAGAGATAATGTAGGATGGGATGGGAACGGATATGGACCAGAAAGAAATTAATGTTCTATTTCTATTTTTAGTTCAAATTTGAGAAAGGATGACAATAATCACGACGAAAAGTTCCAAAGCATTAAGTAGTGTATTCCTCTATAGCTCTTCTTTAAACTCTGAAGTTGAACATTTGCACACCCCTTGACCATAATCAAGAAAATGTCAGGAAGCATCACAAGCAGCTAATGAAGCAACCAATTAGTTTCCAGTACTTGTTGTATTTCTCACACCATTGAGGTAGATAATGATCCCCTATCATGGGTATTCTAGATAAGCCATATGACATTACAGAAGAAATAGCCGATCGATAGAGGAAAATTGGAAGATAGTAGAAATGAAGGTGTAGAGCCAGATGACAACGTATGCAAAAAGGAAGATGCAAATCGTGGGTCCGATTGTTGGATCATATTCTAATTATCTATAGTGTGCTCAATGGGTTTGAAATCCCAAGAGGTAGTTCCCCTTTTAAATATTCACCACATAGAGGATAAGGAATTGTGTTGGATACAACACATTCTATGCAATGGATGCACCAAATGTGGAATACGATTTCTGTTGGAATATAAATCCCTTCTGAAGGTAGTACGTTGCATACCAAACATGCCATTAGTATATGAGGGATACTGTGTAGAATAGTTATGTGTGTACAACACAACCAACAAGTAGTTGTTAGTTATTTTCCCTAATCTCTTATTAATCATCTCATGACAAAGTAATAACAAGATGTAGTACTTGGAAAAAGTCATCACAAAACGTTTTGGTATTGGCATGCAAAAAACTTTTAGTCCTGGATACATGCTACAATACTACTATTGTCCATGTCAGAATCATATTGGGAGTTAAATTATATGATTTTTTTTATAGAGTGATGGTGGGAGTTATCGTTTTATCTGTGTAAAAGAAAGGTGTGCAAAAAAAGTGCTAGATACCTACCCGCCAAATCACTATTGATTTCCCCTCCTAAATACCATTCACTCTCATCTTCCACTAGCACACTAGAGGGTAAGAAATGGACATGAGCTTTGTCGGGGTACATGCTCCTCATTTGTGTGTCCACTTCCATTTTGTAGAAGAATCTACCCTATATTCTATTGCAAGAACCATCATAGAAGAGGGACAACTCTCCTTCTTCATTGGTATACACCCAAAAATGTTGTCCACTTCTAGGTAGCTCCTTCCAACATGGAAGGAGATGTAAGATAAACTTTTATTACAAGCAGGTAAAATACATGAGGACCACATTGAAGTTTCATGTTTTAAAAATTACATTGGATGGTAGCATCACCTATAGAATGCTTATGCATTTATATAAACCGGTCCATTGGTAACATATTCTTGGGTCAGTTAGCAAGAATGTCCACTTTACCTATCAGATTGATTGTCTAATTGCTATAGAGGCATGTGCAAGGACAAGATGAATTCTTCCCACATTAGTATCGATGGGTTTCTATTCTAGATTGCCAATTTCCATGTAGCTCAGGACTTTTCCTATAAATCAAAAGGTGAAGGGTCACGATGGACATATTTCATTAGTGTATGTTGTGATATATATATATATATATATATATATATATATATAGAGAGAGAGAGAGAGAGAGAGAGAGAGAGTCAGGCTAGAATACACTCAAGTGTACGGATCGCACGAATACACTCAAGTGTGTTTGCATATTAAGACTATTTTTTGCAAAATGTAAACTATTGATCTTCACCATCATACTATAACTAGGTTACATACAAATTTTGAGCCCATTTGGATGAGTGTAAGTCACTCATCCAAGGGCAACTAAATCGACGCACGAAACTAATTTGAAATGCATAATTTTTGCGGTCTTCATAACATGATCTATACATATCCAAATGTGCTCAAATTTTGCGTATGAGTTGTTCACGGGATGTTTAAGAAGATCAATGGATTAGATTCTCAAAAAAAATATTGCATCATGAAAAACTACTTGAGTGTATTCCGTCCCGGATACACTCGAGTGCATCCTAGCCTGACTCTATATATATATATATATATATATATATATATATATATATATATATATATATATACATATATATACATATATATATACATATATATATATAAAGAGTTCATTTAGTTGCATTGGATACATAAAGGCATAAGGAAGATAAAAGAATGTGGAAAAGATTCCTTGCAGTAGAGATTGCACAAATCTTGAAATAAATGATCACCTTGTGCAGATGAAACCTCTGAGATTTAACGACCATGATCACATCTGGTTTTATTCTTATTACTCGGCCCCTACACGTTGAACCAAAAAAATAGGAAGGATAAGCATGTAAATATGTTTACATAGCAAGTATATATTAAGAGCGAAGTTACCATTCTTCCACTATACACACTTGGGGCAAATAGCAACACATGCATATGGGTTAAATAGGCATACACCCTCCGTGCACTTCCTGACGTGCAGGAACGGGAGCGGGTACGGCTATGTATATTTTTACATCTATATGTATATAAGTGAAAGTGAACAACAATAGATTTAAAAAAATACAAACTTCTTATATCGCCATTCAATGTTACATTTGTCTCTGCACAATATTTGAATACATAGCATGGCTACCTCCTTCAAGTACGTGGATATAACTCATCCACTTAATTTACCAATTCGGACATACATAGGCCACAAGGTCAGTCATACAATGATAACAAAAAAAATACGATCACAACAATCTTCAAGAAGTAAAGAATGCCAAAGTCCAAGAAAAGTCACATCATGATCCACATTTTGCTTTGGCCACACCGTGTATAGAGCCTGGCCGCGGAAGACAATCCTCGTCTGAATCGTTTTACCCTTCACTCCATACATTCGTTTCGTGGTACCTCCTTACACATTTTCCACATCCAGCGTCAACTTATACAAATTAGCTATAGGTTGGTGCTTACACGCTAGGATGATTTTATAGTTGTTCTGAAAAAATACAAAAAGAAGATTCACTTTCCTTTCACGCTTTAGATATACGATTATCCATGACAATAAGCTGAAATTAAACAAAAGAAAAGTTCAAGAAGAAAATGTAAGAAATGAACCTTCATCAAAATATATGAGTTGCTTCCCTACCCCTCTTGGCTTCAAGAATTTGTAGCAAGGGATGTCTTCAGCTCAATAACATATCCTTTCTAATAAGTTGTAGCTTTCAATTATATTCTCATCAGACCCGGTGCTCTCTACCACATAACACCACACCTCCTTGGCGAGTTGTTCCACGAGTTGGCCAATGACGTCGGAGGCCGCGGAAACAAACACGACCTCAACTTGCTTCAGGTCACACATCTCATGGAAACCAATGTAGACAGTGAAGCCTGTCATTTCTGCAATAGAAACATATAGACTGATCAATATTAACTAGAGTCACATCTTATTTTAGGGAAATGTAGCAAAATCCACAATAATTTCTTTTATTTAGCGAGTATTCCAATGTAGGCGGAAGGGTGGAAATTCTAGGTGGTTGATCAAAGATAGTGATTCAAGTATACAGATGACTGAGTACTCTTCCCACCCAGTCATCCCCCACACCCGATCATCAGGTTTTAGTCTAGGGTAAAATGCATTGAGGACCTTGGAAACACCATTCCCAACGATCGGTTGTGATAAACATGAAAGAAACTAAGACTTAAGAGAGATCAAAGGTGCTAGGATTCTCTACAAAACTGCATCACACAATAGTTACTGAATTGATCATAATGAAATATTATTATGCAGCTTCACCTCTCCTGCCACGAAGTCACTAAGGTGTCTAGGCTCATCGTGCTCAGTCATTAATTTTTTGCCTCATGCATGGGTTGCTAGACAGATGCATGTTCTTCACCAACACCTTACCATCAGACGACCTTTATTTTCTTGTGCATACTTATAATAACCCTTTTGTCCAAAGGTATGCATTGAAGTTGAATCATAGCTTGGATCCTAATGACCATCAATCTTTGTTGGAAAACAGTTTATATTAAAATTGTACAAGTATTAGGAAATTTAAAGTCGTGTATTGAAAGAAAGGAAGATTAAAGCAAACAATCAGAACCTTGTATACTGCCTTATCTTTAGTAATTTCTCTTCCAACTCTTTCTCATTTGAGGTGTTTTTAGTTTGCTTAGTAGTAGAAGGTTCATCGCTATTCGGATTCATTGAGACTTCTACTTCTAGAGCTTCATCCAACTTGTTCAACAACTTCAACTTCACCAATATTCTTAGAAGGATCAACAATTGTTCAACAATTTGTATGTTGAGTCAGTTTCTCTTCCTCTCCACTCTGAGCGGGCTATTCTTATGAAAAAGACTATTTCTGAAAAAAAAAGGTATGAAAATGTAGGTTTCATATGACAATAGAAAGAGGAAATTTGATACAAAATCTTTGCATATAATCAACATTGAGGCAAGCCATCAGTAGCCTCAATTTAGAAGTTCTCCATATTTTATTGCCAAGTGCTCTCGATTGTGAGTTTCACTCCAAGGAATGTATATTAGAAACCTCTAATAGTAAAATTCCTTTTTTTAGAAAAAAAATATCTTTAGAAAAAAAAGAACATCTTTAGAATATAGATATCTAAAATAAAACATGATAATGCTTCAAAGTAGTGGTTGGAAAAAGTACTATAAGTTCATAGAAAACATGAGGATGAACTCCTATAAATACTTATGTTCAGTACCAATATGAAGGTCATGCATCCAAAAAGTATATAAGTACTAACAAAAGACTATTTGGGTGAAATCATATATAGAATAATTGGGAAACTCCCATGATAATTCCACATAATCATATTAATACTCCTTATCTGACCCATATATGTAAAAATTCGAAGTTCAATAATAATTTGGAATTACCATGGAACAAAGATGTGACATTTACAAAGTAAGTTGAGGATGGAAGATCACAAACTGAACTATAACTTCTTATCCTAACCAAATCATGAGAAAATCTGGAACCATATCTATAATGACCCCGCCTCCTGGTAACCCCCATTTAAGGGAGACCAAAAGGTCAGAGCCGTTATCCCAATTAACAGGATCAAAAGTTCAACAATTAATCAATAATAATTATGAAATTCTACCAAACTAAACTGAAATCTAGTATAAAATAAAACTTTGCATACCTTTTTCAAAAACTTGGATATCTATTTCTATCCAAATCTATCCAAATCTGGAATCTATTCTAACTAATTCTCCTTTGTACTTTAATTCTTATTTAATTCCACATATGCCACTTTACTATTTGTCCTTTTCAATCTTGTACCTAAAATGACGACAAAGAAAACGTCAGTCAGCATATAGGAATATGCCGCTATGTGGGGACAACCAAAATTTCGCAAATATGGCTAACAATCTAATTATCACAATCAAGGTAATTAACAAGACAATTTACGCTTTCAATATGACATTCTCCATCGCTTTTTCCCTAACCCTGGCATACCCTCCTTAGGGTTTTTCTTTTGTCAATGACTTAAGGCCACCTTCTTAATCCTGAGCTTGGTGCCTGGGTCACCTCTCATGGTGCCCATTAGTCATTCTATAAAGACCACCTTCTCAATCCCAAGCTTGGTGTCTGGGGTCACCACTCATGGTGCCCATGGGTCTTCCCTCCTGGGCATGACCTTTTGGCATCATCCATCAGGGTGGAATGTAGGTGTGATAATACACACTTCTATTATTATTGTGATAATCATAGTGACTTTATGATTTGCAAGTACGAACATCCAAACTGATAAGTTGCATTCAAGGTGATGAATCATCTGGGAAACTCTTCGGGAAACTAATGCGATTAACCATAATTAACCACATACCTGTCGGGCTGATTTGAGACAAAGTTAATCCAATCAATGCAAGAAATCCAATAGGCAAGAAAGCACACAAAGAGATCCTGAAATATGCATACAGTTTCCTATCATTGATCATGCCATCAAGATCTATTAAACCTAGCTCACTTCCTAGGGTTTCTAGTCCACTTTTTGGATTTCCATTGCAATTAGGGTTCCTCTTCATTTTTATTCTTTTAAACCCTAATTTTATACAATTACTCACAAACCCTAATTATCTCATCTATTCTTCATGAAAGATATTGAGGTTACCTTTTAACAACATATAACCATAATTTCATATTAAAGGCACAATTAACCATCAATTAAGTCCAGTATGCTCTTTTACATTAAAACTACCATTTTTATCCTTTTTAATTTATGATAAGATAATTAGGCTTAATTATTATCTTTGGATCCTTCCGGATTAACAACACATAGTTCAGTATGATCTAATTCACATATGAACTCTATTTATCATTAATTCCACCTTTATCCATTAGAAAACCCTAATTACCATATTAAGGGTATTTATCCACAATTAGGAACTTTATACTCAAAATAACTTAGAACCATCATATCTCATCTTTATTCATGAATTTGAATAATTAAAGCCATTAAGGGTTACAATGACTAATATTAGGGTTTCAAGGCCCATTAAACCTCATTCATGTACATAGAACTCTAAATTAAACCAATTATGTGCAAAGTTCATTCTTTTTGTTCTTAATGTACCTTTTATAATTAACAGGCTAATATAAACTTTAATCATCCATAAAACCCTTCTAAATACATTAATTATCTCAAATTAGGGTTTCTTAATCATTAGTACATTAAAGTTGATAACTTTCACTACTTTTTGAATTGCAAGAGGAATTAGTTTCTAAATCTATTTTTAATGGATTCCTCGCATTTTTATGAGTAAGATTCATATTTTACATGTATCGATCCACGCTACCAATAAAAAGATATGAATTTCACAATATTTACTTACTTGGGCCAATCACAACGTGCCACGTCACTCCTTCCATGCAACGTAGATTTCTTTGGAAATATAACCAAATGACGCTCATGCCCTTACTTAAGTGGTCGGCACTTCATACCCCAGAGGGGTAAAACGGTCCAATGGCGCCTCCACTCATCTTCAACCTCGCGTAGCCCTACTGTTGTGCCCTAGCCGTGATTTTTCCGGCTCCTCCTCCCTTTCCTGGACCCCGACGACCACCGACGATGGTCCCTTTCATTCTGCCTCCTTATTCTGCACCTAAGGAAGCCCCCAGCCATAGCCATAGTGGTTGGAGTCAGGGTGGAGGTTGCTTCCACGGAGGCCGTCCTTGCAAGTCCGCTACAGGCGGCCGGTACGAAGCCAGGAGTAAGGGGATGGTGGCAAAGCCCCCATAGGTCGTTGGGGAAGTCTCATACCTCCATCGTGCAGCTTCCAGTTGCTCCAGGGGTTGCACTACTCCCCTGGTTAGGTTTTGAACGGGTGTATGGTTGGAGAAGAGTGTGAGACGAGGAAAGCTTGAGGCTATGGATCTATCCCTTATATAGGGATAGGTAGCAACGTCCTAGCATGCCTACCCACGAGGAGAACAAGTCCCTTTATCTATAGGAAACCTCCTTTCCTTGTTTACAAAGTAATCCTCTCTTTTTAATTATTTCCTTAATAATTCATATTCCTTAGTCATTAGGAAAACCGAATTTTATCTCCTTTATCTTCTTTGAGTTTGGCTTTTAATCCATTGGCTACGGAATTCTTCTTTCTTAAAGTAAACAATACTTCTTTTTGATATTATCAAAAAGTCATTAATTATGTATCCCATTATCCTCTTATTTTGTATTATTTTTCATTTTCTCTTTCTTCTTCTCCATTGGGACACCTTGAACCCCAAGAAATTCTCTTATTTCGAAATTCATTTTAGTGGATACTCATTATCCTTCTAGATGCATCTATATCCATTATTTCTCATTATCTTATTCATTTCTTTAGTAAAATATCTCTTTTTGAGGATTTCTCTTTATCTCTCTTTTTATTTTCCTTATTGGAATTCCTTTTAACATTAAAAACCTTATGAATACGAAAATCCATCAAGGATGACTCAATCATACCTATTTCCACTTATTTCCCATATTTTATCATTGTTTTCAATTTTTTTATTAATATAGAAATATTTAATTGATCTTTTCTTTTCTTGTTGCACTATCTTTGCAACTTTAGACTCTTTGGAGCCCAAGGAACCCAAGAGGCATGAAATCCAACTTTGGATAACATTCCTTTGCCTTCTAGAGGTTTCTACATCTTTCTTTTCTCCATTTTCTTATTTACTCATTTAATAATGGAGTTTCCTTTTTCTTTTCCTTGTTATTGGGCCCAATAACCAATAAAGCACACAAACAACCAACAAGGATATTTTAAATGAAATCCTTTTATTCCAAACAAATTATATCATTATTTGTTCAAATATCTTTAATAGGAGAAATTACATTTCTCACCAAAAGAACCCAAAAATTGGGGTTGTAACAACCTTCCCCTCTTATAGGAATTTTGCCCTCAAAATTCCACTAGGCACACAAACAAATAGGATAAGCCTTTCTTATGTCCATCATGGCTCCCATGTGGCCTCACCCTTTCCATGGTGCTTCCCAAGAACCTTCATCATCTCATATTATTCCATCTGAGTTCTTTCTCACCTTGGTATATCATGCCCTCGTAGGCGACTCAGGACATTTCAGCCTCTCATAAAGCTGAATAGGTTCATGGCTCAGCACATGGCTTGGGTACCTCACATAGTGCTCTAGATTGGACTCATGGAGCACATTATACATCACGTTATCCTGAGGTGTAAGGCTAAACACAACCATCTCCACCAATCCATCTCAAATGGACCCATATATCGGGGACTCAACTTTCTCAGATGTAGCTTAGAGGGGTCAGATTTCACATCACATACTCTCCCATAGTGAGTTGCATGTCAGTCTGCTTTACATTAGCTCATGACTCATGTCGCCCCTGGGCTCTCTCTCAGCCATTGCATGATCAAACCGACTTCATTTGCACACATTGTGGTTCTTTCTTGACCTTCACGAGGTCCCTTCACCAACATCATCTTAATGAAGTGGTGGCCAACACAACCTCCCTTACAGAGCTTCTTTACATCCTGACACTGGCTATGGTGCTTATCATCACATCTTATAGAGGACAAGAACTGTCTCCATGTATCACCTTGAACAAACACACATGCTCTCATCAGACCCTCTAGTCTGGATCATACTAACCATTAGTTAGGGGTGATAAACTGTACTAGCATCGAGTTCGTCTACTTCCACCTCATGGAAGTGAATCGTTAGGTTATAAAGAACTTTTGAACTCGCATCATGGTGTAGTTGAACCATCTCTCTCTCATATGTAGTTCAACTAGATCTGTCCCTTGACAATATTCTTTCTTTCTCATGTCATCTAGGTAAGGCGATCTACCATAACCCATATTGCATCTTAACCTTCCTTAGTCTAGGGGAGACTTACCACAACATCCATAGTGATGAACTCCCATTCCCTCTCAGGGACTTTTTATCCTTTGTATCACTTACTGGGTTACTGGTGTTTGTCCCTCACTTCCTGGCTTGCATGGCGACAAACCATGTACAACTTCATCTTAATAATCCAATGTACTACTGCAACTTACTAACTTAGTAGCAACTTACTAACTTAGTATTACCATAGTGTATGATGAACTTAAAATCATGATCTCCTGTATGTCATAATTCCTCAAGATTGATTCCTCAGAAACCCTAAACCATTCTAGTCAGGGTTTCATCACCTTCCTTTGTAGAGAAGTGCATCTGAGGTTCTACAACCATCCTTTTATTGCATCAAGGCCTAGGCTGGCTAACCAAACAACTACTAACTTTTTCAACATGTCTCGTTACATTTGAGTGTTAGCCCAAACATATCTCCTTTTTCAAACTTAGGGTTAACCTAACAACCTCTTCTAGCCTCTAGCTAACTAGGCAGCTTCATCTCAACCAGAGCATCCATTACCACTTTATATCCTTAGGTGTAAGGTAAAGTTGAAGACATACACCTCCATGTATTCCACTTATCATCTCCTCTCGGACTTTAGGTCTATCTTGAACAAGAAAACTTAGAACTCATCTTCTTGGTTATCAAACTCAACCTTATATAACTCACAAATTCTACATAGCTCATGATAAAAGCATCCTCATACGATGACTACCTTAGTTCTCTTGGTGTTTGTAAACCATCCACATATCGTTCACTCCACAAGGGTATGTTATCATCTATGTCCTCATACCTCATAGCAACATTCAAACTCACATCATCTTTATCCTTGGTGTATGGTATGCGTACTGTCCTATCTCTCACTCCCATAACAAGAGGAAATAAGCATTTGGCAGCCGTCCAAACACAAAGTTCTTCCTATTCCAAGAATAGAGATGGTACATCTCACATTGCCAGTACACCTTCAAAACTAAGTTGATACATGCAACTTATGTCTCTACATCACAATCATCTTGATATTAAGGTTACTTCTATGGAAACTGGTCTCGAACCTACTTGGGTCACCACATAATCCTTGTTCATCTCCTCTAGGTCTGTAGGGTGCCGGCACTTTTGAGGTCATCCCTCTTCCCTTATGCATCTAGAGAGTGCCCTCCTCATCTGCCCTTTGGGTCCCAAAAGTTCATGAAGGTGATCAATCTCCTAACCCATGGCCCTCAGACAATGATAGCTGTTACCTCCTGACCCTATGGCCATGTGCAACTAGGGAATTAGGAAACTCCTACTTCCATCGGGCTTATCCCTACCTGACCCTAGGATAGACTTAGGATTCTAACATATTACATGTCCAACTTAGAACCTTATCCAAGTCTCCATCATCTCTCTCTGCATTCCTGGGCTGACTTTCATCCTTTCATAGGGGTCATGGTGACCTGCTTACCTTGGTCAGGCCCCATACCAGTTACCTCCGTGGTAACACACCCACATGCACATAGAGATGGTTATCTATGGGTCTACAGGTTCATTCTCTTACTATGGACTTTTCACTTAGCTTCACAAGATCCAATGAGACCTCCTTAGGTTAGTTCAAAACCAATAGAAACTGGTATACACCCTACAAAAGGGTCCCTCTCCCAGGATGGGAGGAAACTATCTCTTGATAGCAACAAAGGTCACAAACGTCCTTATGTCTAGGGTTTACATCCACATGAGCATGTTTAACCCTAGCAAGCTACTAAGCCACAAGAAGACCACCTACTGAACCACGCTAGGTCATACCTGTTCTCATTCCTCAACATTAGACCAAGATCACACCTTCCCATGTCACCAACTTAGTTGTAAGGGGTTCATCAAACATACCTTAGACTTAAGGGGTTTCCCTTTCCCCTAAACATGAAGAGTTCCATGCTCAAATCTATGGAACCTTAAGTCTCGTCATGAGCATCAATCACACCACTTCCCCTCTCCTAGGAACCCTAGGTTCACTTTTTGGGTGTCCAATTGCATGCTCACCCTCTTAACCACGAACCAAACATGTACAAGGTATGAATTGCACTTCCTGTCATCCTTCTACTCGAGCAACACTTCAGAGTGGAGTCCTCCTCAAGGACAACCAACAAGGTGTAAGGCATCACAACCTATTACTAAACCTCTTCAGGTCTAAGGAACTCTTCTTCCTATCCCAGAAGGTAAGCACCTATTCACATATAGGTACTAGAACTCTCATCCTCTTTCTAGGGTTTGGTTCCTCTAAAGGCAACCAAGATATCATCAGCCTCCAGGGATCATGCATGAGGAAACCGTAACCATCCACTTAGGTCGCATCATATTCAACTCCCCACTGTTCCTCATATCTCTGAGTCTAAGCTTCTAACCTTCTTGCTTGGGTCCTACTCTCTCTCTCTCTAGAGCTAACCCTACAAACAGCCTTACTACTAGAGGTCCTCTCTCCATGAAGGTGGATCAAACTCACAAGCATACCCCTTCATGGGTGAAGCCTATGTTCAACTTATGTTTGCTCAAGATTATCCATAAATATTTATGCTTATCTCATAAGCTATCCATCATACTCTCCTAGCCAGGGTTTCAACCTACTGCCCGCACTACTGACGTACTCTGGGTACATGATATTCCCTACTCGCATAAGCCCATAGGGTTTCTATAGGTTCTTTACTAACCTCAACAATGAAGGATCTATCCTTCACTCTAAATGCATGACCCTTTCCAGGGTTGGGTCGCCAAAGGCACTAGGTCATCCAACCCCAGATGGCTCATAACATCATGGGCATCCAAAAGCATGTCCACACACCTGGTCTATCATGACATATAACTCATCATGCCATCTCTCTCTCTAACCACCACTTAGGGTTAGGGTTAGCATCATCCTCAAAGGATGTGCCAGGTCTCTACTTATAATGGAGGTCTCTACCTCTCAGACTAACTCTCTCTACTCATCCTCCTGACAAGAAGGTCTAGTCTCAGGTCTCTCCTGAGGGCATGACAACTCATGTCATACAACCTAAGCATGTATCTATTCTTTAGTTTACGCTTAAACTATTAAGCTTATCTCCATGACATCTTATTTACATGCTTTTCATTAATTTGGTGGAGGATTCCTTAAACCTTATAAACTTTACCCATACCTCAAGAGAGTGAGGATGTAAGGAGTGGGATCCCATAGGGATCCACTCCCTACTAAAAATAAAGAGGGCAACATCCACCAACAATTTTTTTTCTCAAAAGGGGATGAAACCAAATTTATTTAACATGATTGTATCATAACACCAGTAGCAGCAGAATTGAAAGATATATCTAACCATTACAAGGCAACTTATCATACTAGCTTTCACCATGCAGGGTGACATAAAGGAAAACTAACTACACATGTTGATCTAGCTGAAGATCACCTAACAACTTCAAGCCAAGTCTCCCATGAAGTCAGCTACACCTGTTGTGGTCCAGGTCCTCCTATATCTCCTTCTCCTTGTCCAACACCTGGGGTTGGAAGCATACCCCATAAAAGGAAAAGAAAAGAGGATATCAGCAAAATACTGGTATGAGCATACTAAAAAAAAGAATTGAGCATTATATATTTTTAGAAACAGGTACATCAAGTATAGAAGGCTTCCCATGCAAAAATATAAGGACTACCCAAAAAGAGGGCATAAAAGAATAAGATCATAACAAAAGAGATATTTTCCATTAAAAACAATAATAAAAGTGGTGCCACAAAAGCACTCATAAAGATTTTACGACATAAAACTCATAATAACCTGCATGTAGGTGAGATAAACATAGCACTAGAATAACATTAACAACTATAGGCGGCCAACCCTCATAAACTTGAAACTTGATATAGAATGGCACATAACCAAACTCCCAATATATATAAAAATTTGGGCCAACCCCCATAAAGCTGAAACCTGGGTATGGGGCACATAACCACCATCCCAAAACAAACAATAAGGGCACATAACCCAAAACCAATGCAAATTATATTACTCTAGGGCTACTGAGTCACACAACATGCTTAATAGGGAGGCAAGTAAAATGGTATATTCGGATTTACAATTTAATCACCACATAAGTGATCATCATAAACAACCACCTCAAAGTGGGCATATAGTAATAAATTGAGTTCCATAATGAACAAGGCATAATAAAGATTTCAAAAGAAAGTCAAGAAGATATTATGATCACAAGATCAGTAGCAATTAGGGTACTTCACATGAAACATAATATTTAAGAGGAAAAGATATGGTTTTTAGGTTATTGTCCATAGGACCAAGAGAAAGACAATTTAGGTTATTGCTCAATAAAGAAAAATACGAGATGCAAACATACATAAGAGACAAGAATTGCTCAATATGTATAGTCGGAGATGCAACATACCTCTCACAAAGTCTTAATCAAAACACTTTCCAAAATCCTAAGCAATATTAGAGTCCACTTGTCCTATTATAATAACCATATACATGTATTAGCATTATGTGCATTCATTAAGAACTCAAAATCCTAAAGTTGTCAACTTTTTCTACAAACCACCGAATTAGGTCTTGAAAACATCACCATCATCTTAGTTAGGATTTTCTGATCAAAATAATGCATAATATTGAGTATTTTGAAGATATTGACTTTTAGGGTTAGTTTTGGTGATTTGTAGTTAATTAAATCATCCTTAAAAATACTTTCTCGAAAAACTCAAAATCAGGCAGCCAATTTATTTTTATTAGGTAGATCATACTTTTCTGAGTTTAGAACATATTTTACTTTTAATTTTGACCCAAGAGTTTACTAGTTATGAATTATATAAATTATTAACTTTATTAATTAGATTCATTAAAATCACATTTTCAAAACATCTGATCAGGGGATAAAACATACCATAAGAAAGCTTACAATTTTATCATTTTATTGACTATTTATGCATATTTTTTTCATTTAGTATTAATTAGTTATGGATTTTAAAAGATTGACCAATAAGAAAAAGTCAAATCATCAACAAAGGCCGAGAGAGAGAGAGAGATCGGGTCCAACTGAGTTGGCCCAATCGGGTGAGGCCAAGCCTGCAGTCAAAGGCGTTGTTGACTCGTCCCAACAACAAAGAAAACAATGGCTGAAAGATGAAATTGCCCTTAGCGAGAAAAGCATAGAAGAAGGCGAAGAGAGGGGTACAAACATAAAACCACAGAGGGTTTCTTCTACCTCTGCTCGCTCCATTGATCGCAGCGTGAAGCTGCATCTCGACCGATTTGGAATGTTTTGAAATAGGAAACTGAATGCGAAGATGATGGAACCGATGGAAAGCCAAGAACGAAACAAATGTAACCATACATTCAATTTGATTGGAGAGCCGCTATGGTGGGAGGTAGAGGCGCTGCAAGGTCAGATCTAAAGTGAGCTAGGCGGTGGTCAAGAGCTCAGAACATGGAGCAATTGCCTTTGGGGGATGACTCTTTGGTGTGCGGAGAATCCCTTGAAAGGTTCATATTTATACAAGACTCAACCTAGGGCTTCAGTGGTCTAGGCGTAGGGTGCCTTGGCCCACAAGAATTGGGAAAAACTCATATAGGCGGCGAGAGAACAGGTTCAAGGGGTTGTGAGATGCGGAAACCTCTCACGATCATACATGAAGAAAAATCGAGAAAAATGATTAATTGTGGTTCGAGATATCCGCGAAACAATAATAGCAGTTTACGGATGTACTGTTCACTGTGAACAGTACTCCTACGCAAGGTAGGAGACAAAATCTCCATCGTTAAGATTTGATCGGACGGCTCAAAAAGTGCATACATACATCACTTGCCAAAACGAATTATGACTAAAGTTCTCATTTAATCATTTAACCTTTTCTCTTTTCATATTTGAGGGTGCAAATGAACTCCAAAATTAACCAAACTTTACATATTGAGTGATTTTGACGTATAGAATCCGAATCTGAAATTATTTTTGTCGTTTAGGCACTATTAATGTGTCAAATAAATTAATACTATTTTCTCTTTCCTCCTTCATTAATGACATTAGGATTATCCAAAAATTATAAAACTTGACCCACAAGTCATATTAAGTATGTTTAATACGAATTTGTCATTATTTCCATTTGGTGAAGTTGTTTGTTATTTTAAATAATGAGTTAAAAGTTTTGCATACTTTCTCTCTCCTAAATTTATCTTCTCAACAAATATTTTCCAAATTGATTCAAAATTCATCCAAAGGTCTATTTTAACATTTAGAACACGAATTTGGCATTATTATATTTTTTTTAAATTTTTGTTATTTTATTTAATTCATTTAAACTTTATCACTTATTTATCCTTTTAATTTATTAGAGGCATCTAGAAATGTTCTAAAAATATAAATCTTGTCCTATAAGCAATAACAAACGTGAGGAACATGATTTTGATATTAATTAAATTTTTTCAACATATGTTTAATATTTTTGGTCTTTAAAGAATTTTCTCTCTCCTAAATAAAATAAAATATTTAGCATGGACCAAATTAGATACAAATTCACACATAGACTCGTTTTGATATGTAGATTACGAATTTGATATTTATTTCCACTTTTGAAGTCGTTTAATAATTTATTTAATGATTTGGAGAAAAGCTTATCTTTTCCAATTCTGATTAATGCAAAGATAATTATTAATTTTTCAAAATTGTGAAACTTATCATTCAAGCAAAATTTAACTCAAGGAAAATGAATCTCAACTTATTTTAAACCAATTAGTGTTCCTTTTATTAATTTTATCTCATTATCTGATATTACTAATATTCCTCTTATTAATTAATTCCATATCACATTAATATGTTTAAAGCAACATTATTCATTCTTTTTTTTCTCTTCCATGCTCCATAAGGCAAAGGAATGATATAGAATGAATCTACACCACCATTATCCCACATAATATTATCTATTTCGTATTTTTTGGAATTATAACTCACTATTCTCAATTATGGACACCTTGTCTTTTATGCATACATTCTATGTACCTTTTATTGCTTTTATGATTAATTTGAAGGTATTGGGTAATATTAATTTATATTCTATATTTTAATGTGATTTATACTTGCACTAATATATTTAAGGTCACTAAAGAGCATATACTAATCCTTGTTTGGCTAAACCTCCAAGAACTAAGAGTTCTAAGCTTTTAACCCTGGAATAAGATTAAGTCCTAGGTTTCAGTATGTTACAACATACCACCACTTAAAGAGATTTTGTCCTCAAAATCTAAGCAACTATTTACCACCCCTTAAAAGATTCATCCTAATAAGTCATAAGGTTTCCTGCGCAAGGCAAGGATATTAGGTATAAGAAACCTAAGGTAAAGGTAAACATACTAAGGGAGAGATGTTTGAAACAGTTAGATAACCGATAGCTACAGGCTCTGATACCATGTTGTAAGGAGTGGGATCCCATAGGGATCCACTCCCTACTAAAACAATTTTTTTTCTCAAAAGGGGATGAAACCAAATGTATTTAACATGATTGTATCATAACACCAGTAGCAGCAGAATTGAAAGATATATCTAACCATTACAAGGCAACTTATCATACTAACTTTCACCATGCAGGGTGACATAAAGGAAAACTAATTACATATGTTGATATAGTTGAGGATCACCTAACAACTTCAAGTCAAGTCTCCCATGAAGTCAGCTACACCTGTTGTGGTCCAGGTTCTCCTAGATCTCCTTCTCCTTGTCCAACACCTGGGGTTGGAAGCATACCCCATAAAAGGAAAAGAAAAGAGGATATCAGCAAAATGCTGATATGAGAATACTAAAAAAAGAATTGAGCATTATATATTTTTATAAAAAGGTACATCAAGTATAGAAGGCTTCCCATGCAAAAAGATAAGGACTACCTAAAAAGAGGGCATAAAAGAATAAGATCATAACAAAAGAGATACTTGCCATTAAAAACAATAATAAAAGTGGTGCCACAAAAGCACTCATAAAGATTTTAGGGCACAAAACCCGTAACAACCTGCATGTAGGTGAGATAAACATAGCACTAGAACAACATAAACAACTATTGGAGACCAACCCTCATAAAGTTGAAACCTGATAGAGAATGGCACATAACCAAACTCCCAATATATATATAAATTTGGGGCAACCCCCATAAAGTTGAAACCCGGGTATGGGGCACATAACCACCATCCCAAAACAAACAATAAGGGCACATAACCCTAAACCAATGAAATTATATTACTCTAGGGCTACTGAGTCACACAACATGCTTAATAGGGAGGCAAGTAAAAAGGTATAATTAGATTTACAATTTAATCACCACATAAGTGATCATCATAAACAACCACCTCAAAGTGGGCATATAGTAATAAATTGAGTTCCATAATGAACAAGGCATAATAAAGACTCCAAAAGAAAGTCAAGAAGATATTATGATCACAAGATCAGTAGCAATTAGGGTACTTCACATGAAGCATAATATTTAAGAGGAAAAGATATGGTTTTTAGGTTATTGTCCATAGGACCAAGAGAAAGACAATTTAGGTTATTGCTCAATAAAGAAAACTAGGAGATGCAAACATATATAAGAGAGAAGAATTGCTCAATATGAATAGTCAGAGATGCAACATACCTCTCACAAAGTCTTAATCAAAATACTTTCCAAAATCCTAAGCAAGATTAGAGTTCACTTGTCCTATTATAATAACCATATACATCTATTAGCATTATGTGCATTCATTAAGAACTAAAAACCCTAAAGTTGTCAACTTTTTCTACAAACCACCGAATTAGGTCTTGAAAACATCACCATCATCTTAGTTAGGATTTTCTGATCAAAATAATGTATAATATTAAGTATTTTGAAGATATTGACTTTTAGGGTTAGTTTTGGTGATTTGTAGTTAATTAAATCATCCTTAAAAATACCTTTTCGAAAAACTCAAAATCAGGCATCCAATTTATTAGATAGATCATACTTTTCTGAGTTTAGAACATATTTTACTTTTAGTTTTGGCCCAAGAGTTTACTAGTTATAAATTATATAAATTATTAACTTTATTAATTAGATTAATTAAAATCACATTTTCAAAACATCTGATCAGGAGATAAAAGCATACCATAAGAAAGCTTACAATTTTCTCATTTGATTGATTATTTATGCATATTTTTCTGATTTAGTATTAATTAGTTATGGATTTTCAAAGATTGACCAATAAGAAAAAGTCAAATCATCAACAAGGGCCGAGAGAGAGAGAGAGATCGGGCCCAACTGAGTTGGCCCAATCGGGTGTGGCCAAGTCTGCAGTCAAAGGCGTTGTTGACTCATCCCAACAACAAAGAAAACAACGGCCGAAAGACAAAATTGCCCTTAGTGAGAAAAGCATAGGAGAAGGTGAAGAGAGAGGTACAAATGTAAAACCACAGAGGGTTTCTTCTACCTCTGCTCGCTCCATTGATCACAGTGTTAAGTTGCATCTCGACCGATTTGGGATGTTTTGAAATATGCAACTGAACGTGAAGATGATGGAACTGATGGAAAGCCAAGAATGAAACGAATGTAACCATACCTTCAATTTGATTGGAGAGCCTCTATGGTGGGAGGTAGAGGCACCGCAAGGTCAGATCTAAAGTGAGCTAGGCGGTGGTCAAGAGCGCAGAACATGGAGCAATTTCCTTTGGGGGATGACTCTTTGGGGTGCGGAGAATCCCTTGAAAGGTTCATATTTATACAAGACTCAACGTAGGGCTTCGGTGGTCTAGGCGTAGGGTGCCTTGGCCCGCAAGAATTGGGCAAAACTCATATAGGCGGTGAGATAACAGGTTCAAGGGGTTGGGAGATGCAGAAACCTCTCACGATCATACAGGAAGAAAATCGAGAAAAATGATTAACTGTGGTTTGAGATATCTGCGAAACAATAATAGCAGTTTATAGATGTACTGTTCACGATGAACAGTACTCCTACGCAAGGTAGGAGACAAAATCTCCATCGTTAAGATTTGATCGGATGGCTCAAAAAGTGCATACATTCATCACTTGCCAAAACGAATTAGGACTAAAATTCTCATTTAATCATTTAACTTTTTCTCTTTTCCTATTTGAGGGTGCAAACAAACTCCAAAATTAACCAAACTTTACATCTTGACTTATTTTGACGTATAGAATCTGAATCTGAAATTATTTTTGCCTTTTGGGAACTTTTAATGTGTCAAATAAATTAATTACTATTTTGTCTTTCCTCCTTTATTAATGACATTAGGATTATCCAAAAATTATAAAACTTGACCCACAAGTCGTATTAAGTATATTGAATACGAATTTATCATTATTTCCATTTATTGAAGTTGTTTGTTATTTTAAATAATAAGTTAAATGTTTTGCATACTTTCTCTCTCCTAAATTTATATTCTCAACAAATATTTTCCAAACCGATTCAAAATTCATCCAAAGGTCTATTTTAACATGTAGAAAACGAATTTGGCATTATTATATTTGTTTGAAGATTTTTATAATTTTATTTAATTCATTTAAATTTTAATACTTATTTATCCTTTTAATTTACTAGAGGCATCTAGAAACGTTCTAAAAATATAAAACTTGGCCTATAAGTAATACTAAATGTGAGGAACATGATTTTGATATTAATTAAATTTTTTCAACATATGTTTAATATTTTTGGTCTTTAAAAAAATTTCTCTCTCCTGAAAAAATAAAATATTTAACATTGACCAAATTAGATACAAATTCACACATAGATTCATTTTGATATATGTAGATTGTGAATTTGAGATTTATGTCCACTTTTGAAGTCATTTAATAATTTATTTAATGATTTGGAGAAAAACGTATCTTTTCCAATTCTGATTAATGCAAAGATAATTATTAATTTTTCAAAATTGTGAAACTTGTCATTCAAGCAAATTTTAACTCAAGGAAAATGAATCTCAACTTATTTTAAATCAATTAGTGTTCCTTTTATGAATTTTATCTCATTATCCAATATTACTAATATTCCTCTTATTAATTAATTCCATATCACATTAACATGTTTAAAGCAACATTATTCATTCTTTTTTTTTCTTCCATGATCCATAAGGAAAAGGAATGATCTAGAATGAATCTACACTACCATTATCCCACATAATATTATCTATTTTATATTTTGTGGAATTATAACTCACCATTCTCAATTATGGACACCTTGTCTTTTATGCACATATCTTATGTACCTTTTATTGCTTTTATGATTAATTTGAAGGTATTGGGTAATATTAATTTATATTCTACATTTTAATGTGATTTATGCTTGCATTAATATATTTAAGGTCACTAAAGAGCATATACTAATCCGTGTTTGGCTAAACCTCCAAGAACTAAGAGTTCTAAGCTTTTAACCCTAGAATAAGATTAAGTCTTAGGTTTCAATATGTTACAGAGGAAGAGAGAGAAAACCATAATCCTTAAAATCCTTAACAACATTAGAGTTGAGAAGGGATAACAAGATGAGAGAGTCCTAAAGGTATCTTATTTCGAGTCAGATCCTAAGATATCAGCCAGGCAGTCACATAGATTCAGGAGTCCTCGTATTCCGACTAGCAGTGCGGAAGAAAATCTTGCCAGTCCCCAGACGTGATCCTTTTCTAGAAACCTCTGTCTTTTGGAAAATCCTCTAATAACTCCCTCAGTTCTATGGAATTTGTAAAATTTAATAATTATTAAAGATTAAATGCGGAGCTGATGCTCTGATACCAAATGTAATGACCCCACCTCCCAGTAACACCCAATTAAGGGAGACCAAAAGGTTAGAGCCGTTATCCCAATTAACAGGATCAAAAGTTCAACAATTAATCAGTAATAATTTTGAAATTCTACCAAACTAAATTGAAATCTAGTATAAAATAAAACTTTGCATACCTTTTTCAAAAATTGGATATCTACTTCTATCCAAATCTGGAGTCTATTCTAACTAATCCTCTTTTGTACTTTAATTCTTATTTAATTCCACATATGCTACTTTACTGTTTGTCCTTTTCAATCTTGTACCTAAAACGCCAACAAACAAAATGTCATTCAGCATATAGGAATATGCCGGTACGTGGGGACAACCAAAATTTCGCAAATATGGCTAACAATCTAATTATCACAATCAAGGTAATTAACAAGCCAATTTACGCTTTCAATGTGACATTCTCCACTGCTTTTTCCCTAACCCTGGCATACCCTCCTTAGGGTTTCTCTTTTGCCAATGACTTAAGGCCAACTTCTCAATCCCGACCTTGGTGCCTAGGGTCAACTCTCATGGTGCCCATTAGTCATTCTATAAAGACCACCTTCTCAATCTCGAGCTTGGTGTCTAGGGTCACCACTCATGGTGCCCATGGGTCTTCCCTCCTGGGCTTGACCTTTTAGCATCATCCATCAGGGTTGCATGTAGGTGCGAGAATACACACTTCTATTATTATTGTGATAATCATAGTAACTTTATGATTTGCAAGTATGAACATCCAAACTGATAAGTTGCATTCAAGGCGATGAATCATTTGAGAAACTCTTCTGGAAACTAATGTGATTAACCATAATTAACCACATACCTGTCAGACTGATTTGAGACAGAATTAATCCAATCAATGCATGAAATCCAATAGGCAAGCAAGCACACAAAGAGATCCTGAAATATGCATACAATTTCCTATCATTGTTCATGCCATCAAAATCTATTAAACCTAGCTCACTTCCTAGGATTTCTAGTCCACTTTTAGGGTTTCCATTGCAATTAGGGTTCCTCTTCATTTTTATTCTTTTAAACCCTAATTTTATACAATTACTAACAAATCCTAATTATCTCATCTATTCTTCACGAAACATATTAAGGTTACCTTTTAACAACATACAACCTTAATTTAGGATTAAATGCACAATTAACCATCATTTAAGTGCATTATGCTCTTTTACATTAAAACTACCATTTTTATCCTTTTTAATTCATGACCAGATCATTAGACCCAATTATCATCTTTGGTTCCTTCCGGATTTACAAATCATAGTTCATTATGATCTAATTCACATATGAACTCTATTTATCATTAATTCCACCTTTATCCATTAGAAAACTCTAATTACCATATTAAGGGTATTTATCCACAATTGGGAACTTTTATACTCGAAATAGCTTAGAACCATCATATCTCAGCTTTATTCATGAATTTGAATAATTAAATCCATTAAGAGTTACAATGACTAATATTAGGGTTTCAAGGCCCATTAAAGCTCATTCATGTACATAGAACTCTAAATTAAACCAATTATGTGCAAAGTTCATCCTTTTTGTTCTTAATGTACCTTTTATAATTAACAGGCTAATATCAACTTTAATCATCCATAAAACCCTTCTAAATACATTATTATCTCAAACTAGGGTTTCTTAATCATTAATACATTAAAGTTGATAACTTTCACTACTTTTCGAATTTCAAGAGGAATTAGCTTCTATTATTTTTAATGGATTCCTCGCATTTTTCTGAGCAAGATTCATATTTTACATGTATCGATCCGAGCTACCAATAAAAAGATATGAATTTCACAATATTTACTTACTTGGGCCAATCACCATGCGCCACGTCACTCCTTCCATGCAACGTAGCTTGCTTTGGAAATATAACCAAATGATGCTCCTTCCCTTAAGTGGTCGATGCTTCATACCCTAGAGGGGTAAAATGGTCCAACGACGCCTCCACCCATCTTCAACCTCGCATAGCCCTACTGTTGCGCCCTAGCCGCGATTTGTCCAGCTCCACCTCCCTTTCCTGGACCCCGACGGCCACCGGTGATGGTCCCTTTCATTTCGCCGCCTTCTTCTGCACCTAATGAAGCCCCCAACCATAGCCGTTGTGGCTGGAGTCGGGGTGGCGGCTGCTTCCACAGCGGCCGTCCTTGTAGGTCCGCTGCAAGCGGATGGTGTGAAGCCAGGAGTAAGGGGATGGTGGCAAAGCCCCCATAGGTCATTGGGTAAGTCTCATACCTCCATCGTGCAGCTTCCAGTTGCTCCAGGGGTTGCACTACTCCCCCTGGTTAGGTTTTGAACAGGTGTATGGTTGGAGAAGAGTGTGAGATGAGGAAAGTTCGAGGCTATGGATCTGTCCCTTATATAGGGATAGGTAGCAGTGTCCTAGCATGCCTACCTACGAGGAGAACAAGTCCCTTTATCTATAGGAAACCTCCTTTCCTTGTTTATGAAGTAATCCTCTCTTTTTAATTATTTCATTAATAATTCATATTCCTTAGTCATTAGGAAAACCGAATTTTATCTCCTTTATCTTCTTTGAGTTTGGCTTTTAATCCATTGGCCACAAAATTCTTCTTTCTTAAAGTAAACAATACTTCTTTTTGATATTATCAAAAAGTCATTAATTATGTATCACATTATCCTCTTATTTTGTATTATTTTGCATTTTCTCTTTCTTCTTCTCCATTGGGACTCCTTGAACCCCAAGAAATTCTCTTATTTCGAAATTCTTTTTAGTGGATACTCATTATCCTTCTAGATGCATCTATATCCATTATTTCTCATTATCTTATTCATTTCTTTAGTAAAATATCTCTTTTTGAGGATTTCTCTTTATCTCTCTTTTTATTTTCCTTATTGGAATTCCTTTTAACATTAGAAACCTTATGGATATGAAAATCCATCAAGGATGATTCATCATACCTCTTTCCACTTATTTCCCATATTTTATCATTGTTTTCAATTTCTTTCTTAATAGAGAAATATTTAATTGATCTTTTCTTTTCTTGTTGCATTATCTTTGCAACTTTGGACTCCTTAAAGACCAAGGAACCCAAGAGGCATGAAATCCAACTTTGGATAACATTCCTTTGCCTTCTAGAGGTTTCTACATCTTTCTTTTCTCCATTTTCTTATTTACTCGTTTAATAATGGAGTTTCCTTTGTCTTTTCCTTATTATTGGGCCCAATAGCCAATAAAGCCCACAAACAACCAACAAGGCTATTGTAAATGAAATCCTTTTATTCCAAGCAAATTATATCATTATTTGGTCAAATATATTTAATAGGAGAAATTACATTTTTCACCAAAAGAACCCAAAAAATGGGGTTGTAACAACCTTCCCCTCTTATAGGAATTTTGCCCTCAAAATTCCACCAGGCACACAAACAAATAGGATAATAACCAAAATTTCACAAATATGGCTAACAATCTAATTATCACAATCAAGGTAATTAACAAGCTAGTTTACGCTTTCAATGTGACATTCTCCACCGCTTTTGCCCTAACCCTGGCATACCATCCTTAGGGTTTCTCTTTTGCCAATGGCTTATGGCCAACTTCTCAATCCTGATCTTGGCGCCTGGGGTCACCTCCCATGGTGCCCATTAGTCATTCTATAAAGGCCACCTTCTCTATCCCGAGCTTGGTGTCTTGGGTCACCACTCATGGTGCCCATGGGTCTTCCCTCCTGGGCTTGACCTTTTGGCATCATCCATCAGTGTCGCATGAAGGTGCGAGAATACACACTTCTATTATTGTTGTGATAATCATAGTAACTTTATGATTTTCAAGTATGAACATCCAAAATGATAAGTTGCATTCAAGGCGATGAATCATCCGAGAAACTCTTCGGGAAACTAATTAGATTAACCATAATTAACCACATACATGTCAGGCTGATTTGAGACAGAATTAATCCAATCAATGCAAGAAATCTAATAGGAAAGAAAGCATACAAAGAGATCCTGAAATATGCATACAATTTCCTATCATTGATCATGCCATCAAGATATATTAAACCTAGGTCGCTTCCTAGAATTTCTAGTCCACTTTTAGGGTTTCCACTACAATTAGGGTTCCTCTTCATTTTTATTCTTTTAAACCCTAATTTTATACAATTACTCACAAACCCTAATTATCTCATATATTCTTCACGAAAGATATTAAGGTTACCTTTTAACAACATATAACCTTAATTTAGGATTAAAGGCATAATTAACCATCAATTAAGTGCATTATCCTCTTTTACATGAAAACTACCATTTTTATCCTTTTTAATTCATGACAAGATCATTAGGCCTAATTATCATCTTTGGTTCCTTCTGGATTAACAACTCATAGTTCATTATGATCTAATTCACATATGAACTCTATTTATCATTAATTCCACCTTTATCCATTAGAAAACCCTAATTACCATATTAAGGGTATTTATCCACAATTATGAACTTTTATACTCGAAATAGCTTAGAACCATCATATCTCAGTTTTATTCATGAATTTGAATAATTAAACCCATTAAGAGTTACAATGACTAATATTAGGGTTTCAAGGCCCATTAAAGCTCATTCATGTACATGGAACTCTAAATTAAACCAATTACATGCAAAGTTCATCCTTTTTGTTCTTAATGTACATTTTATAATTAACAGGCTAATATCAACTTTAATCATCTATAAAATCCTTTTAAATACATTAATTATCTCAAATTAGGGTTTCTTAATCATTAATATATTAAAGTTGATAACTTTCACTACTTTTGGAATTAAAATAGGAATTATCTTCTAAATCTATTTTTAATGGATTCCTCGCATTTTTCTGAGCAATATTCATATTTTACATGTATCGATCCAAGCTACCAATTAAAAGATATGAATTTTGCAACATTTACTTACTTGGGCCAATCACCATGTGCCACGTCACTCCTTCCATGCAACGTAGCTTGCTTTGGAAATATAACCAAATGACGCTCTTGCTCTTACTTAAGTGGTCGGCACTTCATACCCCGGAGGGGTAAAATGGTCCAACGGCGCCTCTACCCATCTTCAACCTCGCGTAGCCCTACTGTTGCGCCCTAGCTGCGATTTGTGTAGCTCCTTCTCCCTTTCCTAGACCTCGACGGCCACTGACGATGGTCCCTTTCTTTTCGCCGCCTTCTTTCACACCTAAGGAAGCCCCCAGCCATAGCCATGGTGGCTGGAGTCAGGGTGGCGGCTGCTTCCACGGCGGCCATCCTTGCAGGTCCGCTGTAGGTGGCTGGTGCGAAGCTAGGAGCAAGGGGATGGTGGCAAAGCCCCCATATGTCGTTGGGGGAGTCTCATACCTCCATCGTACAACTTCCAGTTGCTCCAGGGGTTGCCCTATCCCCCCCGGTTAGGTTTTGAATGGGTGTATGGTTGGAGAAGAGTGTGACACGAGGAAAGCCTGAGGCTATGGGTCCATCCCTTGTATAGGGATAGGTAGCAACGTCCTAGCATGCCTACCTATGAGGAGAACAAGTCCCTTTATCTATAGGAAACATCCTTTCCTTGTTTACAATGTAATCCTCTCTTTTTAATTATTTCCTTAATAATTCATATTCCTTAGTCATTAGGAAAACCAAATTTTATCTCCTTTATCTTCTTTGAGTTTGGCTTTTAATCCATTGGCCATGAAATTCTTCTTTCTTAAAGTAAACAATACTTCTTTTTGATATTATCAAAAAGTCATTAATTATGTATCACATTATCCTCTTATTTTGTATTATTTTGCATTTTCTCTTTCTTCTTCTCCATTGGATAACATTCCTTTGCCTTCTATAGGTTTCTACATCTTTCTTTTCTCCATTTTCTTATTTACTCATTTAATAATGGAGTTTCCTTTGTCTTTTCCTTGTTATTGGGCCCAACAGTCAATAAAGCCCACAAACAACCAACAAGACTATTGTAAATGAAATTCTTTTATTCCAAACAAATTATATCATTATTTGTTAAAATATATTTAATAGGAGAAATTACATTTTTCACCAAAAGAACCCAAAAATTGGGGTTGTAACAATATCACATGTAGTAATTCTAGATTGACTCAAACGAGCTTGTTATGAGTTTGTTACATATTTAAGGCCAAGACTATCTCGTTCATCTTACAGTTGAAAAGCTTATACGTTTATTATAGTATTATGGGCATTTGGACTAGTTCAATCAATTAGAATGTTTAAGAGTGTCTATATATAATAAAGAATAAACATACCATATACACATGCCAGGTTTGGTTAAAACAAAATCAGAGAGATAATGTAGGATGGGATGGGAACAAATATGGACCAGAAAGGAATTAATGTTCTATTTCTATTTTTACTTCAAATTTGAGAAAGCATGACAATAATCATGAGGAAAAGTTCTAAAGCATTAAGTAGTGTATTCCTCTATAGCACTTCTTTGAACTCTAAAGTTGAACATTTGCATGCCTGATGGAGCTAGAACTTACACCAAAAGATTACTCTTCCAATGGAAGTCCTAATATACACCAAAAACCCTAGGGAGTTGATGTTCTCTCTAGGTTTACCTACAACTGGTGCTAGATAAATGCTCCAACCCCACAAGAGTGTGGAAGCCTTATCGTAGTACAGATTTAGGATCGAACCCAAAGGACAACGTTAAGAATCTGAGTGTCTTTTTCTTGTTTCGTATCAATCTAAGTTAATCATCTAAGACCAGAAGTTTGATTTGAGTTATTTATCCTAAAACATGCAAAAGTAAAGGCAAGAATAAAAACTAGTTTAAGGATTAAAAACTGAGATTAGCAGATGATGATGGATCACTGGGGTGATGCGGGTATTCACCACCACTACACATGAATTGTACTTGTACCAAACGTAGCGAGACTTGTAAGCAGGATACATGGATGTTGTACAATACCGATGTCTTATAGGACAAGAGTAATGCATACATCCTTCACAGGTTGAGTAACTCTCATCCGGTACGTATCTACGTGTCAATGAAGATATGTAGTCTCCGAAGAGAAAATCTTACTCAACCTCGTAAAACGTGCATCGGGAAACTAACAAGCGAGCAAAAATTACCAAATCGATTAGTTTCCTTATAGACTATCCCTCTTTCGAGGATATAGCTACGAGAAACGTGAGAGTGTTGCAACGTCAGCCATTCCCGAACGAATGGTCAAGTACTTTGCACCACTCTCTCCTCAGAGTGTGTTCCTCGACCTGTCAAGGTCACACATTTGTACGTCAACTGATTCCATTTCATAGTACAAAAGTGCAACGATGGAGGTGAGTTTACTCCGCCCCTTAGAAGCGTTCCTAGATACCGAAACGGGTGCGCGGTGGATACACGCACCAGAAACCAAAACTAAATCGGTATTCGAGTCTCAAGAGCGGTCGTAGACAAACCACAATGAAAGACAATAGATGCATACAAGAACGCGGCCAACATTCAAGCATGTATGAAACGATTTAGTATTGAAATGAAATGATAACATCTTTTTAGTACAAGTTACAAAACACGGGCAGCGGGGCTTGTCCCTGCACCCCAGTGGATGTAACTACTCGCTCCTCATAGAGGGAGCAACAAAGAAGGAGAAGAGAGAGAAAGAAAGCATCGTCGGAGCAGAAGAGTACATCTGTGACAGCCTGGTGTAGATCGTCGCAGTCTCCGGGACTGCTCCGTCGTGGTCGATGTCGTAAGTTTCTCCGCCTCGATCTTCGGGTCAACCTCCGGAATAGCAAGAGTAGGATGAGGTGGAACTATGGTGTGAGAAATGGTGAGATGGTGATGGAACAGCCAACTAGATCTGTGCCCAGACTGGCTGCTCACCGGATCTGGACTCAGGATGGGATTCTGAGGTTGTGGGTGAAGTTTGGTCGGAAACGGTGCTCGGGCAATCTGGCGGCGTTCCGACACTGGTCCCAGTCCGGCAGCCTTAGGCCGTCGTGAGATCCCCCCTCAAATAAGGACCCTTGGGGTCTTATTTATAGGCACAGATCTGTCCCTCATGCATTTGGTGTGAGTCCAAACGGTTTACTAAAAGATCTTCTTCATACGGTTTGCTTTGCAAATACGGTCTTGCTTTGCCATTCGGTCTCATATGCAATTGCTCCATTCGGTTTCTAGTTCATTGGGTCTGCTTTTTCAGTGTGCATGCATGCACTCTTCACGGTCTCGACACTCCTCTCAGCCTTCGCGGTCTCGACACTCACCTCAGCCTCGTGGTCTTAATCACTTCAGCCCTCGCGGTCTCGCTCTCGCGGTCTTAATCACTTCAGCCCTCGCGGTCTCTCTCTCGCGGTCTCGGCTTTGACAAAGTGCTGCATGCACTTCGCGGTCTCGGCTGCATGCATAGTCATGCGTTCCTCGCGGTCTCGCCAAAGTCATTCACACGTTCTTTTTTTGGTTATTCACGTGAATCGCAAAACCAGCTCATTCGATCTTCACTCCTTGCTATCATGCACGTGGGAATAACTCTAAAAGCCATGCATGCATGTGGGAATAACTCTAAAAGCCATGCATGCGAGGAGCACTGGCCTTTGAAAGTCCAATCTTTCATGCGTGATCAACATACATGTTTGATCTTTACTTCAAGAGAAAGAAGGAGAACAGTCCCTTCATGCATTTACGTGAACTATTCAATGGATTCTTCTCCATTCAATTTGCACAATCTCCGCAACCCAGCAAACGGTCTTCGGTTATTGTATCATACGATCTTCGAGTGCATGCATACGTACAGCTCAAACGGTCTTCGGCTATTGGTCGCTAGGTTCACGTGGACTTCTACTTGTCTTCACGATCTTATACATGCATGCAAATTAACATGTGTTCTTCATAGTTTGGAGCATTCACGTGGACAACTATTGGTCTTGTTGCTTACTCATCCTGTGCTCACGATTGTTGGTGTAGGTGATGAAGACGACGTTGTTGATGACGTATAGCTCAAACGGTGTCGCATGCCCTCATGCTCAAACGGTCTGGAGACCGAGAGGATCCAAACGGTCTTGAGACCGCGAGGGTCCAAACGGTCTTGAGACCGTGAGGGCCCAAACGGTCTTGAGACTACGAGGGTCCAAACGGTCTTGAGACCGTGAGGGCCCAAACGGTCTTGAGACTATGAGGGTCCAAATGGTCTTGAGACCGTATGGGCTCATACGGTCTTGAGACCGAATGGGTGAAACCGAATGGTGGTCAAGACCTTAGTGGTTGGATGAAAAGGAACCGTTGGATCTCGATCGGATGGTTGTGAGTGATCTGCAGAGGGAAAGGAGAATGTGTAAGAGATAATATCATCGAATATACTAGTAATTAGAACTATTTAGGCAATATTTGCAAGGAATTAGTGAAACACTCAGAGTGAACCAAAGCGAGGGTAAATCAGTCAATATGAGAAATAAAATTCCTAGAATTGGCGACTGTGCAGATGAATCTGGAGGATTCATCATCACACCGAACTTGAGCGTTACTCGTCCCGAGGAACGGAGAAAAACTTAAGATAATCGACAAAAAGCTCGTTCGTCTCGTAATTACCTCATCTGTATGTAAATGTCAGATTTTTCATGAGAAAAAAGAAAAAGATGCAAAACAAAAATGGGGCAAAGATGTCGAAAATCCTTTGAATTGGTGACTGAAGGTGAATCCGGAGGATTCATCGCCACACCGAACTTAAGCGTTACTCGTCCCGAGGAACGAAAAACTTAAAACAGTCGCCAATGAAATGGTTCATCTCGTGTTTGCCTCATTCTTATGTTATATGATAGATTTGTTCGTTGCTCAGATTGATACAACATCAAGGCTTCCTTAGATCACGGAATACATCTTATGATATCCTTGTTTCTGATTTCACTTTGCTGAAGTACTTCCTTCTCACTCTCAGTTGTTTCTGTCATGTTAAAGAGGTTTATGAGATTTTGAATAGACCCATAGAATCAACAAAATGCATATGATCTGTCACTGGTGTTGAAAGAAGAGAGAATGGGGGTGTGATCAAAAGATAAAAGTCTCTCCTCTGATTGAATCAAGACTCTTAAAATTAATTGACTCATCGAGATACTTTGAATGATTTATGCGCAACTCTGGTTGGCTTAGCCTTACACCCGATTATTTTCTTTTTCTAAAGGTAACTCAGAAGTGTGTATAGGTTGGCTTAAGGCTTTTGGCTATTTTACCTCTTTGAGGGGAGGTAAGGGGTTATTTTTGGATCCTTAGGATCTCACTACCGGTCACGACACATCTGCCTTCATGAGGGCAGCTAATGTACCAGCCGAGCAAGACCTTTATCGGTTATCCTTATTCAAGGCACAACTCTCATGTTTTTATTCACACTCTGGCTTTTATTCATTCTCACCTGGCTTAGGACAAAGGGTATTTTTGTATTTTTCGTATTTGGGCTGCCAGGCCTCTTTTTGGAATCGGGGTAGGTTTTTCACCAACCTCGGTATGTGCACAAACATCATTGTATACTCTTTGAGAAGGTGATACACCCCGTTATGTATTAAGGGGTATGGAAGAAGTGGTAGTGGAGAGAGGGGTGTGGTGTACCACACCGAACTTAGAGTTTTGCAGAGGTGTGGTTTACCACACCGAACTTAAAGTTCGGCAATGTTCTAGTTTTCACTAGAAAGGAGTGTGGCGTGCCACACCGAACTTAAGACTTTGGCATGGTTAATGAACAGAGGGGTATGAAAATGAAAGAAGAAGTGTAGAAGAGAGTTTGGATCATGATGCAGTTTGCTTAGCGATTCCATGTGATGGGTCTCTATTCTCCATCACACTCTGCTCCAAAAGAGACATGATGAAACATCAAATGAGAAATCCATACAACAGATCCATTAATCAGATAAAGGTGTGATGTATTTGATCTATCTCAGCCTTATTGAAAGTGTATCATCTTTTCCTATATGAGATATAACATTAGGATTCATAGACAAATCAAAATGAAAAACACGCATTGGCTAGTTTTAAGTATCCTTTTCCAGGAAATTTGCAACGCAAAAGAGGTGATGATCACAGATTCGTAAAGCAAAAGCCGACTAGATAAAGGCTTTATTTTTAGAAAATTAACAAAAAGGCGGAAAGAATTATGAAAAAGAAACTAGAATGGAAAAGCAGGAAGCAATAAAGATAGAGGGTGGAGTGAAAGTCATACCACCCGCCCTCCACCTCGAACTAATAAATTCATTCATTTCTGAACAAATATTAGATTCGAGGTGGAGGGGAAGGGTTGCGCGATGTTAACCAGGCGGTCCCCTTAGTTGGAAGAAGGTCCGGAAAAGATGCCTTGCGATAGCTGGTGCCGAAAATAAGGAAGTGGTCTGAACAACTTGTTGGCTGGGAAGTTGTGGCAACTTGAACGAATCTTCTAGATGACTTGGATGCACCTCACTTTGACCTCGTTGTCCTTCCAGAAGAATCCAGAGACCTTCCCCCATCAGCGAGGGAGGTGGAACATAAGCAGTCGAAACTGGAGGTCTATGTGAGAAATCAAGGTCATGCCCACTTGTGCCTTCCAGTTGTGGCTCACCCTCGAAGTTCAAAGTAAAACTGCTTTCTTCAAAATCTAGGGCAGTTGATTGAGGGTCGGCTACTTGAACTTCCTCCTGTCTAGGATCAGGTGGTGGGTCCGGTTCCGACTTCATTTCATCACCTGGGTTTTCTTGTGTAGGATATGGTGGCCAGGGTGATGTTTCTTCTTCAAAGGAATTATTTTGAGAAGTATCATCATCTTTATCAATATTGAATTTGGTAAGAGCGTCGTTCCTCTTTTCAAGGTTTTGTTCGGAATTTTCTTCGTAGAACATCCTTAATTCATCCAAGTAACTAGAAGAGGGTTTGACTGGTAGAATGAACTCTTGCTCGGGTGAGGAAATCATGGGATCCTGAGATAGGGGTTCCAGTGATGTCTCTTCATGAGAGGGAATAGTCGTTGACATATCATTTTGGGGGCTAAAATCCCTTGATGAACCCGTTTCTTCAATATTGGGACTGATACATTGTTGTTCCAGTTCTTGTTCATAACACTCCTCCAGTTCAATTGAGTCCTTGGGAAGAGTTTCTATGAGAGGAATGGAAACTAGCCCAGGTAATGGATAAATCTCAGTGTCATGAGTGTTAGGGGGGGCTTCTTCATAGGGATGAGTGACTATAAAGGGATAGGTTTGTGGCTTGATGTCATCCCAGGGGTCCTTTTGTCATTACAAGAGTTTATGATAATATCATAATCCGTCCCAAAGTCAAGAGATGGTTCATGTTTCTCTTCATGGTGCACTTTCAACTCGTTCAAGTGACTAGAAGGAGATTCAATAGAAAAATCATGTTCTTGTTCGATGACTGGCTCCGTCAGAACTCCTTGTGGTGGTGTCATCTCATGGGAAGGACCCGTCATAGGATTGTCATCTTGAGACCCCTCATCCTCCCTTGATTCTGTTTCATCATCAGTGAGAGTGGTATGGTCCGTCTCTGGATCTGGACCTTGGTCAGTCCCATCCTCGAAGTTTGTTTCTAGATCAGCCGAATGATCAGAAATGTCTTCATAAGGAAAAATCAGATCCTTTTCCAGTAATGGAATCATTTGAGTCTCTTGCATAAAAGACGTCTCCTCATCTGAATCAGTCTCATATTCATTTATGTCTGACTGAGAAGGAGTATAGAGTTCGTGTAACATAGACCCTTCTTCATTGGAATTCAACGACAAGACAGTTGAAGTTGAAGAACATTTGTCATATAGGGAGTCAATCATTGATGGTTGCCCCTCAATCTGTATGGACGGATCTGAGTTTATGGGGGGAGAAGATGGATAATCATTAAAATTTGTTCCCAATTTATCTCCCAATTGAAGAAAGTCTTCATATTGCTTACTCATGCTTTCATCTAAGAGCATAGTGCAAGAGTCATTATCCGGGTCAGACTTCGGCTCGAAGAATGATTCTTTTTCCTGTGGTGTGGTGAAGGTATCATCCTTGAGTTTAGTCATTGGTTCTGAGGATGATTCCCCACCCTGTACTGGCACTTGAAAATTATTGGGAGGCACATTCCACATGATTTCGTAGTCATCATCATAATTTATTGCAACATGTGGACTAGAGATGTGCTTAGTTAAATTTTGTGGCTGTTCTGCATGTTGCTCAGGAGCATTGACAAGTTGCGTAAGTTGATTAAGGTCGGCTATCAACTTCTTGGTCGCAGCTGTCTGATCAACTAGTTGTTGAGCCACCGATGTTTGTAAGGCACGTAGTTCCTCCATCAATATGTGTTGATTTTCATGAAAAGGCTCTTCATGGCACCCGTTTGATTGTTGATAATAGCTTCCCTCATCATAGTATTGATTTGAGTTGCTTTCCAATTGCCCTCCTGTATTGCAGTCTACGCCTTGAAATCCGCCATAGTTAGGTTTCTCGTAGTAGCCTCCAGGGTGATATGGAATATAACCTGCGTTATATCCATAGTTGTATGGAGTGGCTGCTCTGAGTTTCCCGACTATACGATTCATGATTACTTGACGCAAGGCCATCACGTAGAGAGGATGAACGTTGAAACAGTTGATCGATGCATGAGAATAGTCACCACAGAATTGACAACTATTGGTTGGTGGCACTGACTGCTTCATTTTGAAGAGAATTGGTACCTGAAATCAAAGAAAGAGTTTATCAAGTTTGACCAATCGCTTCAAATCCAAGATGATATGCAAGATTAAGTCCTTCACTTTTTAGGTTTTTGAAAAGAAAAAGAAAACCCTAGAGAAACCTAAATCGACACAAAATTTGAAAAAGACGATTCTTATACCGTTGTCCCCGGCAACGGCGCCATTTTTTGATGGAGCTAGAACTTACAAAAAAAGATTACTCTTCCAATGGAAGTCCTAATATACACCAAAAACCCTAGGGAGTTGATGTTCTCTCTAGGTTTACCTACAACTGGTGCTAGATAAATGCTCCAACCCCACAAGAGTGTGGAAGCCTTATCGTAGTACAGATTTAGGATTGAACCCAAAGGACAACGTTAAGAATCTGAGTGTCTTTTTCTTGTTTCGTATCAATCTAAGTTAATCATCTAAGACCAGAAGTTTGATTTGAGTTATTTAACCTAAAACATGCAAAAGTAAAGGCAAAAATAAAAACTAGTTTAAGGATTAAAAACTGAGATTAGCAGATGATGATGGATCACTGGGGTGATGCGGGTATTCACCACCACTACACATGAATTGTACTTGTACCAAACGTAGCGAGACTTGTAAGCAGGATACATGGATGTTGTACAATACCGATGTCTTATAGGACAAGAGTAATGCATACATCCTTCACGGGTTGAGTAACTCTCATCCGGTACGTATCTACGTGCAATGAAGATATGTAGTCTCCGAAGAGAAAATCTTACTCAACCTCGTGAAACGTGCATCGGGAAACTAACAAGCGAGCGAAAATTACCAAATCGATTAGTATCCTTATAGACTATCCCTCTTTCGAGGATATAGCTATGAGAAACGTGAGAGTGTTGCAACGTCAGCCATTCCCGAACGAATGGTCAAGTACTTTGCACCACTCTCTCCTCAGAGTGTGTTCCTCGACCTGTCAAGGTCACACTTTTGTACGTCAACTGATTCCATTTCATAGTACAAAAGTGCAACGATGGAGGTGAGTTTACTCCACCCCTTAGAAAGCGTTCCTAGATACCGAAACGGGTGCGCGGTGGATACACGCACCAGAAACCAAAACTAAATCGGTATTCGAGTCTCAAGAGCGGTCGTAGACAAACCACAACGAAAGACAATAGATGCATACAAGAACGCGGCCAACATTCATGCATGTATGAAACGATTTAGTATTGAAACGAAATGATAACATCTTTTTAGTACAAGATACAAAACACGGGCAGCGGGGCTAGTCCCCGCACCCCAGTGGATGGAACTACTCGCTCCTCATAGAGGGAGCAACAAAGAAGGAGAAGAGAGAGAAAGAAAGCATCGTCGAAGCAGAAGAGTAGATCTGTGACAGCCCGGTGTAGATCGTCGTAGTCTCCGGGACTGCTCCGTCGTGGTCGATGTCGTCCGTTTCTCCGCCTCGATCTTCGGGTCAACCTCCGGAATAGCAAGAGTAGGATGAGGTGGAACTATGGTGTGAGAAATGGTGAGATGGTGATGGAACAGCCAACTAGATCTGCGCCCAGACTGGCTGCTCACTGGATCTGGACTCAGGATGGGATTCTGAGGCTGTGGGTGAAGTTTGGTCGGAAACGGTGCTCGGGCAATCTGGCGGCGTTCCGGCACTGGTCCCAGTCCGGCAGCCTTAGGCCGTCGTGAGATTCCCCCTCAAATAAGGACCCTTGGGGTCCTATTTATAGGCACAGATCTGTCCCTCATGCATTTGGTGTGAGTCCAAACGGTTTACTAAAAGATCTTCTTCATACGGTTTGCTTTGCTCATACGGTCTTGCTTTGCCATTCGGTCTCATATGCAATTGCTCCATTCAGTTTCTAGTTCATTCGGTCTACTTTTTCAGTGTGCATGCATGCACTCTTCATGGTCTCGACACTCCTCTCAGCCTTTGCGGTCTCGACACTCACCTCAGCCTCGCGGTCTTAATCACTTCAGCCCTCGCGGTCTCGCTCTCGCGGTCTTAATCACTTCAGCCCTCGCGGTCTCGCTTTCGCGGTCTCGGCTTTGACAAAGTGCTGCATGCACTTCGCGGTCTCGGCTGCATGCGTAGTCATGCGTTCCTCGCGGTCTCGCCAAAGTCATTCACACATTCTTTTTTTGGTTATTCACGTGAATCGCAAAACCAGCTCATTCGATCTTCACTCCTTGCTATCATGCACGTGGGAATAACTCTAAAAGCCATGCATGCGAGGAGCGCTGGCCTTTGAAAGTCCAATCTTGCATGCGTGATCAGCATACATGTATGATCTTTACTTCAAGAGAAAGAAGGCGAACAGTCCCTTCATGCATTTACGTGAACTATTTAATGGATTCTTCTCCATTCGATTTGCACAATCTCCGCAACCCAGCAAACGGTCTTCGGTTATTGTATCATACGATCTTCGAGTGCATGCATATGTACAGCTCAAACGGTCTTCGGCTATTGGTCGCTAGGTTCACGTGGACTTCTACTTGTCTTCACGATCTTATACATGCATGCAAATTAACATGCGTTCTTCATAGTTTGGAGCATTCACGTGGACAACTACTGGTCTTGTTGCTTACTCATCCTGTGCTCACGATTGTTGGTGTAGGTGATGAAGACGACGTTGTTGATGACGTATAGCTCAAACGGTGTCGCATGCCCTCATGCTCAAACGGTCTGGAGACCGAGAGGATCCAAACGGTCTTGAGACCGCGAGGGTCCAAACGGTCTTGAGACCGTGAGGGCCCAAACGGTCTTGAGACTGCGAGGGTCCAAACGGTCTTGAGACCGTGAGGGCCCAAACGGTCTTGAGACTGCGAGGGTCCAAACGGTCTTGAGACCGTATGGGCTCATACGGTCTTGAGACCGCATGGGTGAAACCGAATGGTGGTCAAGACCTTAGTGGTTGGATGAAAAGGAACCGTTGGATCTCGATCGGATGGTTGCGAGTGATCTGCAGAGGGAAAGGAGAATGTGTAAGAGATAATATCATCGAATATACTAGTAATTAGAACTATTTAGGCAATATTTGCAAGGAATTAGTGAAACACTCAAAGTGAACCAAAGCGAGGGTAAATCAGTCAATATGAGAAATAAAATCCCTAGAATTGGCGACTGTGCAGATGAATCTGGAGGATTCATCAATGCTCCCTGACCATAATCAAGAAAATGTCAGGAAGCATCACAAGCAACTAATGAAGCAACCAATTAGTTTCCAGTACTCGTTGTATTTCTCAAACCATTGAGGTAGACAATGATCCCCTATCATGGGTATTCGAGATAAGCCATATGGCATTACAGCAGCAATGGTCGATCGACAAAGGAAAATTGGCAGATAGTAGAAAATGAAGGTGTAGAGCCAGATGACAACGTATGCAAAAAGGAATATGCAGATCGTGGGACCGATTGCTGGATCATATTCTAATTATATGTAATGTCCTCAATGGGTTTGAAATCCTAAGAGGTAGTGCCCCTTTTAAATAGTCCCCACATAGAGGATAAGGAATTGTGTTGGATACAACATATCCTATGCAACGGATGCACCAAACGTGGAATATGATTTCTATTGGAATATAAATCCCTTCTGAAGGTAGTACCCTACGTACCAAAAATATCATTAGTATACGAGGGATACTGTGCAGAATAGTTATGTGTGTAGAACACAACCAACAAGCGGTTGTTAGATATTTTCCCTAACCTCTTGTTAATCATATCGTGATATAGAAATAATAAGATGTAGTACTTGGAAAAAGTCATCACAAACAAATTTGGTATTGTCATGTAAAAAACTTTTAGTCCTGGATACATGCAACAATACTACTATTGTCCATATCAGAATCATATTGGGAGTTAAATTATATGAATTTTTGTATAGAGTGATGGTGGGAGTTATCATTTTATCTGTGTAAAAGAAAGGTGTGCAAAAAAAAATGCTAGATTCCTACCCGCCAAATCACTGTTGATTTCCCCTCCTAAATACCATTCACTCTCATCTTCCACTGGCACACTAACTAGAGGGTAAGAAATGGACATGAGCTTTTTCGGGGTTCCTGCTCTTCATTTGTGTATCCATTACCATTTTGTAGAAGAATCTACCCTATATGGAGTATATACTGTTGTAGGGACCATCATGGAAGAGGGACAACTCTCCTTATTCATATGTATACACCCAAAAATGTTGTCAACTTCTAGGTAGCTCCTTCCAGCATGGAAGGAGATGTAAGACAAACTTTTATTACAAGCATGGAAAATACATGAGAACCACATTGAAGTTTTGTGTTTTGAAAATTAGGTTGGATGGTAGCATCACCTATAGAATGCATATGCATTTATATAAACCGGTCCATTGGTAACATATTCTTGGGTCAGTTAGCCAGAATGTCCACTTTGCCTATCAGATTGATCGCCTGATTGCATTAGAGGCATGTGCAAGGACAAGATGAATTCTTCCCACATTAGTATCGATGGGTTTCTATTCTATATTTCCAATTTCCATGTGTCAAATGGCATGTATTAATTAATACTTCTAGTCTTGTAACTACATCTCTATGTAGCTCAGGACTTATCATATAAATCAAAAGGTGAAGGGTCACGATGGACATATTTCATTAGTATATGTCCTTATATATATATATATATTTATATATATATATATATATATATATATATAAATAAGAGTTCTTGTAGTTATATTGGATACATAAAGAGCATAAGGAAGATAAAAGAATGTGGAAAAGTTTCCTTGTAGTAGAGATTGCACAAATCTTGAAATAATTAATCACCTTGTGCAGATGAAACCTCTGATCTTTAACGACCATGATCACATATGGTTTCAGTCCTATTACTCGGGCCCTACACGTTGAACCAAAAAATAGTAAGGATAAGCATGTAAATATGTTTACATATCTAGTATATATTAAGAGCAAAGTTACCATTCTTCCACTATACTTTAAAGATAGAATGGTCGAGAAGATCTGGAGGAATAAGAAAATGAAATTACTTCATCTCAGGAAGCCAGACAGAAGAGAAGATAGAAAGCTTTATCTCCCTCCCCCATGCTCCTCCTCGTCCTCCTATTCTTTCTTGTAGATGGTTTCCACCACACTAAAGCCACTTATATCATTCATTGTTTCCCTTGTTTCTCTAGGTAGAGAGGGACATTAGTGGTTACTAGAAGCTTGATGTGTGTTGGCCTTGTTGATTGATGGTTGAATAGAAATTGTAGGGAGAGATCTATATCAAAGAAATTAATGAGAAATTTAGTATTTTACCTATAGTATTTCTAATACTTTGATCACTTGCTAGCCTCTACAATTTGCTACTATCTTCTATGTTTCTTCGTGTTGAGAGGAACCATGCTTTTCCCTCTTGGTTTTTAGGAATGATGTCCGGTATGGCCCATCATGAGCAGCGACCAAAAGAAGTCCAGATATGGCTTCCAAAATTGTATGGTGTGTCTCTAACAAATGCAATTCTAGTTTTAGGAAAGATTCATGCCATGTAGTTTAACAAGGTCTATCGCTAACATAATTTCAAAGGAATATCCAGAACAAAATAATAAAAATGATGGAAAAGACAAGATGCATAAGCAATAAAATAATATGTATATGAATATCTTCTTGTGCTATGGAATATGTACATGCTTACAAACAAAGCATCCTCTCCAAATCAAAAAGAGTATTACATATCATATATTCATAGGTATGCACCATAAAAAACATTTCTACTTCTAGATAGCTCCTGCCAGCATTAGAGGAGATTTTAGACAAACTTTTATTGCAAGTAGGGAAAATACTATAGGACAACATTGAAGTTGCATGCCTTGAAAATAAGGTTCAATAATAACATGACCAGTGGAATGCATATGCATTTCTATAAACCGGTCCCTTGGGAACACATTCCTGGGTTAGCTAGCAAGGACGTCCTCTTTGCATCTCGGATTGGTCACCCAATTGCTTCATGGGCATGTGCAAGGCCAAGATAAATTCTTCCCAGATTAGTATCAATGGGTTTTGGTTCTATGAATAAACCTAGAGCTAAGCACAGACCCTACAACCTTTGCAGCCTGGGTGATAACTGGGATAATTAAATGATGCCCTTGGGGTGGGAATCTATAAGAGAATGGTCAAGGAGAACAAGAGGATTCATAGAATGGAATTTGTATTATAACAAACAAATTTTGTTGTAGTGTTATTCACTTCTAGCTAGTGAAGAAAAGAATAAAATGTAGTGTATTTTTATGGTATATAAAGAATTAAGCATGTAATTAAAGGCGTATAAGCCAAAATATTTAGAAGAAAAAATGCTTAATATATCTAGCAAAATATGAAAGAGACCATGCCAAAGTTCAGTTGTAGGAAGGCACTACACAAGAATCTTGAAGTTTGTCATAAATCCAGTAAAGGCACACTACAAGAACAAAAAATTGAATTAAATTTGTCTAGAGAAAAAGTTAGAATTAATATAGTGAAGAGAGATACAACATTGGTTGTAGGAAGCTCGTCCTTCCCTTTTTCCTCATAGATAGTTTTCACCACAAAGAAGACACATAGATGAAACACACAAAAAGAAACATATTCAATTAGTTTTATTACATAAGTTATAAATCAGTATTATGTTCAACAATAAAAAGTAACATGGATGTAATCTGTTGTGAATCTAAATGCTATTGTATCCTGTCATGGTGTCTAAAACACCTAATTAGGTGTAACTTCCCCTAATTTCTCCTACATTGACCTAAATGAGCCATAATTTGGCAAAAACAGACCTAATTCTCCTCCTCAGGCATGTTTTAACAAAATAGGCCAATTTCCCAAATCAGACCTAATCCGTGCAAATTAGATCTAATTTGGCATGAATGAGATCCATTTTTCCATAAACTAACTAAATTTCATCTAGTTTGACCAATTACATACCCCTATCCATGTTAATTTGGTCTTTAAGTGTCTTAATTGGGCCTAAAAGGTCTTAAGCATCCACTTCAGTTATCTGAAGGCCTAGTCCAATTTAAGGCGGCCCAACTAGAGCCTAGGGGCCTAGGCATGCCTACGTGGAACCTGGATAACTATGGATGGTATAGGACAAACTTGATAGAGCTCTCTATACATAGCCCAGTCCAACATGCATGATAACCATGCAAAATATCATGATGGAATAGTAGTGGCACATAAGAACAACACATAACAAGTGTAAGGGCAATATGAAATTTTAAAGTAGTCTAAGAATGAACAAGTCTTAATTACCGGATAAGAAAAATCAATATACCAGAATCACTAGCTGGATAGATGCCTTACTGGAACCCGGATGCTTTTTGAGGATTCCATGATTGAGAAAGATGGGAACTCATTTGTAAGACTCGATAGAGCTCTTTGTAGCTCAGGACAACTTGCATATTGATGAATCTTATACATAAGACACAACGACAATAGAGTTGAATACCCAGTGAAAGCACCAACCCTAAAGAATAATCAGGCAAAATTTACTATATGATCCCAATTATATAGAACATAATCAACCACAATGTTGAAAGTAAACATGTATACATAAATAGATAATTTATATTCACTATTTATTGGGATAAAGGAATACATATTTTTCATTATTAAATAAAAAGGAAGAGTATTCAATGATCACACAAAAAAAACTTCTATGTTTATATGTAAATAGACATGTAAAAATTTCAAAATAACACACGCTCAATTCCCTGGGTTGAAGAGAGCTCAGTTTCATTTTAGTTGACACATGCTTAATAGTAGTAATCCCTAGACCCTATTCAATGGAAAAAAAATTATATTTGGGAACATTTGCGATTTCATCTTCAGTGGAAAATCATATAATAATCATGGAATAAATGGTCATTGAAATCTATCAATATATATAATACTAATACATAATGGATTCCATTAAGCTTGTATAAGCAGTAAATATCAAGAGTTAAAGTACCATCATATTATGACAAATTAGGGTTGACTTAAGACAAATGAGAACAAACAAAGTCAAATTAGGTCTACCTTAGATCATGTTTTGTCAAAGTAGGGCTAATGATGCCATGACTTGTGAAAGAACATGTTTGATTTAGGGGATGAGGGTAGGTTAGATTTGGTAAAAGGTCTGATTTAAGGAGATTATGATATATTTAAAAAAATTGGGTTTTATTTTTCCTAATTAGGGTTCATTTAAATAAATGTATGGTAAATGGGGAGTTTATGTTTCATTAGGTCATATTATGTCGAATTAGGCCAGAATTAGGTCAAAGTAGGGCAAACTAAGTCAAATTTGGACAATTTATATCATGAAAGGTCAAATTAAGGCCAATAATGACTAGACTTGGGGAAAACCATGTTTAGTTTGGAGGAAAGCATGTTTAGTTTGGAGAAAAGTTTTCTCTGATTTGGGGAAATTAGGTTCAAAATTAAAAACCAATGAATTGGCAAAGGGGCATTTTAAAGACAATTAAGTGATCTGTAAGGCATTACCATGTGAGTTTGTTGACACACTATATCATGGGGGGTAGATTGCAACCAACTGAGGAAGTTAGCTTTAAAACACCTCTATAAATACAAGATGACCACAATCATAAGACACTTTGAATAGATCAACTAATTAAAGCACAATCCTACTTAAGTTGCGGGTTCGAACCCCGTCAGTCTTGAACTAGGATCTGATGAATTGATAAATTTTTCTTTCCATTCTCTCTCCCTGAAAAAGGGAAGGGTGGAGTAAGAAAAATTGAATTCACTGTGAGTACACTCAATTGGATAAGAACCATGCCTAATCAACCAAGCTAGCCCTCATTTAGACCTTTTTCTATAAATCATATTTGGGTCGAGTCGAACAAACCTAAACTTAAATCATACCCAAAACCTAAGAATGATCAACATGGATCTCATGTAAACCTCCATCAGGTGAATTCATTTGTAAAATTCAAAATTGTATAGGTCACATGCCTTGATGAAATTCATTACAAGATATATATATATATATATATATATATATATATATCTGTGTGTGTGTGTGTATATATATGTATATATATATGATATTATGCATGGATTGGATATATCACGGTCAATTCCTCAGAAAAAATTGTGGAGGAATATATATATATATATATATATATATATATATATATATATATATATATATATATATATATAGGGTATATCTTCGCTACCCGTGCGGGTAACTAAGATTTCGCTACCCGTGCATCAAATTTGTAATGGGATGACACATATATGTAATGAGACAACCAAATTTGTAATGAGACAACTGAAATTGTAATACAAAAGCTCATTTTGTATTACAACGCTGTTACAGTAATAAATATATATTTATTACTGTAACAGCGTTGTAATACAAAACGAGTCTTTGTATTACAATTTCGGTCGTCTCATTACAAATTTGGATTGTCTCATTACAAATGCATACCTTCTCATTACAAAACTGATGCACGGGTAGTGAATCTTAGTTACCCGCATGGGTAGCGAAGATATACCCATATATATATATATATATATATATATATATATATATATATATATATATATATATATATATATATATATATATATATATATATATATATATATATAATGGAATCAATTTATATATCACATTTTAGTCAAGTCCATTTTTATTATTGTATCATGACTGAATTCATATGTATACCAAATATATTAGTAATGTTTTGATTTTAGTACATATATAGCTATGCATACAAACTTTGCATATCAATGATCCTACTATTTCCCATTCGTATATCCCACAAGGAAACATGAGGTATGGTACCATGGGTTCAAAAATAGGTCTAATTCAGGGAAACTATGTCAAATTTGGGGAAAATTGGGCCTATTTTGCCAAATAAGGGCTCATTTAGGTCAATGTTAGGCAATTTGGGGAAGTTATGTTTGACTAGGTTACATTATGCCAAATTAGGTCCGACTTAGGCCAGAGTAGGGAAAAACAAGTTATATTAGGTCCAATATAGATCATTTTAGGTCAAATTTGGGCCATTGATGTCATGGCTTTGGGGGGAAATGCCTTTGCTATGGGGGGGAACAAGTTTGATTTGAGAAGAAAAAAAGTCAAATTTGAGGACATTGGGTTTGATTGGTTAAGCTCAAGGATAATCAATATAATTGTACATAGTAACATATACAAATATAGAAAAATATATATACGTAAAACCATTGATATATACATAAAAAAATGAAAAATCCTAGAAACACCTATTTTTAGGGAAAACAAGTCTACTTTGGAGGAAAATAGGTCCGATTTGGAGAAAAAGTCTCTAAATTGAGGATAGTGAGTGTAAACAGTGGGATCCAGAGGGGATCCACTCCCTACTAGAATTTGAAGAATAAAACATCCATTCCCAAACACACTCCAAAGGTATGATGGAACATGTGTAAAGTTTTCAAATCATAATTGATGGTATTCAAAACAACCAAAGTGTAGGAACATAATAAAAGTAAAGACTATACCCAACTTATACAAAAGATACATCATCATCTCCCATATAGGGTTTACATGTATATTAAAACATAAGGATTTAGCAGAGAGAAATCTAAACCATAACAAGTTTGTCTCCAAGCAACAACTTCATGATCTAGGTCCATGTTGAATGGCATGTCCTCCTTCACCTAAACCTGTGGTTCGAAGCATGCCCCAGTAAGAGGAGAAAAATTAAAAGACATCAGCATAAGGCTGGTATGTGCATACTAAAATATGGATTGAGAAACATCATGAAATAAAGGACATTAAATAAATAAGGCTTCCGAAAGGATAAGGAAAGGACTACCCAATCAGACATATAAGAAATGATTTGCAATAAGAGATAACAAAGGAACTACTTGCCATTAATAAAATAATAAAGTTGTGCCACACAAGCACATACCAAGAATTAGGGCTCACAACCTTTGAATAATAACATCAACCTGCATGAATGTGAGATAAGCATAGCACTAGAACACTATAACGACAATGGTGGCCAAGCCTCACAAACTTGAAACCTGATAGAGAATGATGTATTAACAGACTCCCAATATATATAAAGGTGGTCCAAACCTCACAAACTTGAATCTCAAATATGGGGCACATAACCTCCATCCCAAAAACATAATAAGGGCACATAAACCAAAAACCAATGTACTTACACTACTCTAGGACTATTGATTCACATAACACGCTTAATGTAGAGGCGAGTATAAAGTATGGTCAAAATAAACAAGATTTGTCACCACGTGAATGACAATTTAAGAAACCACCACAAAAGTGGGCAAAAAGAGAAGGCATCACCAAGTAAATTTCCACCATAAAACAATATATAGGATAGACACTACTACATAAAAGCCCTTTAGCATCAGTTATTTAAGCTCTTTAGTGTCAGTTTCAAAGCGACACCCAAGTGGGTGCTGCTAAAGGGGGACACCTTCGGCGTCGGATCCCAACCGACGCCAAAACATTTTTCGCCACCGAAAATGCGCCAGAAAAGGGACTACATGCGTCGGTTGTTTAGTAAAAACTGACGCCCAAACTCTTCCCACCACCGAAAATGCGCCAACAAAGGGACTATAGGCGTCAGTTGTTTACTAAACAATCGCTGCCAAAACACTTCCTGTCACCAAAAACACACCAGCAAAGGGATTATAGGCGTCGGTTTTCTAAAAGAAACTGACGCCACATCATCTGAACCAATGTCAGTTTTGTGATAATAACTGACGCCATATCCCCTGCCTGCCACCACGGACATGCTTCCCAGCACGGGCGTGGTACCTGGTCACATAGACGTCAATTTTAGGTGAAAAACCGCCGCCGTATAACATAGGTGTCGGTTTTGTTCAAATAATCGATGCCTATATTTTGATTTTTTTTATGTCAGTCTGTAGATCTGCTGTGGCTGGTCACAGGATGAGAAACCGACAATTCAGTTATGAACTGTAGGTTTTACGACATCCATTGATATCATCCAACAACAGGCCAAAAACTTACAAAATTAGCATGATGGACAATATTATATATATGTGATTCACACTCATGTATAAGAACATTTAATTCATATTATTTTTTCATCACACGCATGTAGAAACTAGTAGCAACCTGCTGTTCCATTTATTTCATCTCTTTTCACATTCAGACACATGTAGAAACATTCATGTATTGATGATTTTTACACACATATGACAATTCATAAAAATTCATTCACATTCACACAAAATTAATTATGAGAACATTGTTATTCTTTATTCATCATTGCCATCATTGTCATCATTGTTAGTAAAATCATATTGAAAAATTCCCACTCTTTGCAGGGATTTTGCCCAATCTTCTCTTACAACATCTAATTCATCTCTCGTATAGGGAGCATGTACATCGAAACGCTTTGCACTTGTGTTGAAGTCCTTAGTTTTAAAGACCTACAAAGAGAATGACGTATATACATAATTATAATAATATATAATAAGATTCATATATTTCATATTATCTAACGAGACTATGTATAATACATGTTGTATGTTATCGATTTCCAATATGGCATGTTTGATGATTAGGTCCATAAATCACATCACATAGTAGGCACATGCCCAGCCATTGTCTTGTGTAGCACACTATAAATTGAAACATACAAAATATTCAAAAATACAAATAAGCACAGTTCACATAAATAATATATACATTGGAGTCAGGAAATTACTTTCAAATTCTCCCAAATGAGTGTCAGATTTTTTTCCTAGGGACCTTTCCTCCAACTTTTTTTGTACTCTTGTAAAGCCCTATATATGTTAATGTAACACATTAAATTGCATAATTAAATAGTAATGCAGTAACAGATGTTAACAGATATAAAAACATAAAATATTTCTCACAAGAATAATGACCTTTTAATTGCATGTCCATATAATACATCCAACTCACTCCCCACAGGATCTAGATAATAGACGGTGAATGTCATGGGGACAATAACTAATAACTCTCAATGCTTAGCACTACATGTAAGAAAGTATAAAATTAATAACTCAATATCCGCAATAAAAATGTAATTTGCTGAAGTCCAAATTACAAGCAAAGTAAACTTACTCGACATTGAATGGAGCTATTATCACCGTCTTATTATTTCTACCAAAATATTCAAAAGCATCACAACAGTATGAAGTAACTGAAGAAGGGTCTGTATCTACAAGATTAATCAAAGATGGAACCAAAAATCCCACATGGGAAAACCCAAAATTTGTACATGTCTTGTATAAGTGGCTGCAAAACATGTATTACGTATGCATTAATATATAAGAAACCAGATTTCCATATATAAAACAAGGTATATGGATGTATAAACTAGAATTCCATATGCATTAATCTCACCATATCCACAACTCTATCATAGATGTGTTCATCCATTTATAACTAAACAACTCCAAAATATCTTGTATAAATATGTTGTTTCCGAATGTTTGACCTGCATTAATATGTATCTAGAACTTCTATTATGTATGCATTAATATGTATGCTAAACTTGTATAAATAGATTGTTATCATATGATTTACCTGCAGCATTCTTTGGAATAGTAACATTTATAGGGTAATTTGGATTATGTTCTCTGATCCATACTGCCACACTCCTACAATTAGGACCTATCGAGGCGTGTAGGTCCCCTGGAAGCCAACTTGGTAGTCGAGGAGGTGGAGGTCGAGATGTAGCGGGTCTCGTCTTTTTGACCTGTATATATAATTTCATATCAATTGACTCATATATATATACACACACTAACAAATTAAAGTAATGAAAATTTATCATACAATATCAGTATAGAGGACATCTGCTTTGGGCCACAATATCACTCCGCCTACTGCCTCACCAAGTGTTTCAGCATTTGGGTGTGCATGAGGCAGTGCAAGATTCGTCCAGCCAGGGAGTATATGTATCGGGCTCACACGTACCATGCCATCTGGTACTGGACTCCCATGAAACATGCACCCTTTAAGGGGTGGGTAAGCCGATGCCTCTGCAACGATATATCCTTCACTTTGTATTCGGCATAGCTTCAACCCCTACAAATTTACATAAAGAATGTTATATGCATATATACACAAACATATCATCTTGAACAGACTAGCTATTATATATACCATAAAAATACTTATAGAGGACGTGTTAGGTGGGTCTATAGTATTACTCCCAACCTCTACCGTACGAGCAGTAGGAGAAGAGAGGTTCGCCACATGTACTGTCTGAGTGGCAGTCTGAGATGCCTACCATTTGTTAATTACTTCATGGAGTCTTTTATCAAGTACTTCCTCGACTCTCCTATCAATTAAGGAATCTACCTATACATGGATAAAAGAAATGCTAGTTTCTAATTATTGAATTCCCTTTCACAATAACATTCTAAAATAAGAATAAGTTACCCCAGCTTATGAAAGTCCCACTTTTGGGACAGGTTTGTACTGGGATGGCCCAAAGAACGCTTTGTTGCCCACACCAGCGCCTGCACCCCTTACACATCTAGGATGCTCTGGGTTACCCAGAGCAACTGTCAGTTCATCCCTTGTACCCTGAGGGATGAACTTGCCTTCCTTCCTCTGCTCGTGCAGCTCCCTCTAATCACCATCAACAAAAATTCATAAGTAACCATAACAATAATCAATATCGATAGATTGCTCTAAGAATTGTTTTTTACCATTTTTGCAGCCACCTCAGCAGTTGCGGGCTTCAGTATCTCTCCCTTCTTGTTTTGCCTCCCAGCTATCCACATAACATGACGAGGCAGAGGTGTGGGAGAAGCAGTAGAGGACTCTGTAGTCTCCTGAGTAGCAGTAGGCTGAGTAGACTCAGCCTGTAGTCGTTGGCGAACGCCTGCATATCCTCTTAGACCCATTGTGTGGTCGTGCACATTCAGTGCATGCCTTGCTCGTTGAGCATCGCTCTTAGCCTAGTTAGTTAGCACATTGATTTGGTTAGTAACACTAAAGGTTAATCTTGAATAGGTGAATACATAAAAATGTATATTAATTAAATTGGGAGTGGTGGCGCTTAATACCTTGAATTCATCTTTTTTTCTTTGGGTAACAAACTTCTCCCATTCTTTGGGGTCCAAGTAGTTCCATTGCTGTGTGGCTTCCTTCTTCCTATATTTATTTTTCAAAGAGAATACAAACAAAAATTATTGTGTAAAGTTCGTGAAATACTGATCAATGTCTAGAATTGGAATCTATCAAGAACCTATTCTCAACATCGCGTATGTAATCTCAGGTGAGATTGGTCCTATAGTTCCTTAGGACCCTCCCACAACGTTGCATCACACATTTACGATGCAGCTTTTCATCTAGATCAAATATGCTCTGCAAATTAAATAGAATTTCTATTAACTAGTATCCTAAAAATTAGTAATCTACACAAATAGAATTACAAATAATAATAACTCATGCATAGTTCCCTCCATATGTGGTCTTTCTTCCCCTTAGGAACTTTATGCCATGATTCTAGGATAGGACTGCAATGGCTGCGAGTAAGAACCCCAAGATATGAAACAAATGAGTTGTGGTTCACTCCATATGGATTTCCTTCCTGATCAAAATCCACAGCCAATTTGGGTCCATTGCCCCTTTGATGTATTAACTTGTTCATCATTGTGATGCCCCTCACTTTCTCAATTTTCTTTTGTTGCTCATCAAGTGCTGTAATTTCTTCAGGGGGTACATCACCAACCTAAAATTTGATAAAAAAACACACTTACATAATATAATTATAAATGAACATATAGATAGAAACCTCAGGGATATATTCTTAAAACTTACATTATCAGGCGGTGCAAGCACGTCCTCACCCTCACGGTGATCATCAGCACAGTCATCATGGGAATGCTCAGCCATCTGAAAGTTCGCATTCAAATTATAAATTTCACATTGTAAAGTAACACTAATTGTAAAGTTCACATTGTAAAGTACACATTCACATTGTAAAGTAATTCACATTGTAAAGTACACATTAACATTGTAAAGTAATTCACATTGTAAAGTTCACATTGTAAAATTCACATTCAAATTGTAAAGTTCACATTCACATTGTAAAGTAATTCACATTGTAAAGTCCATATTCACATTCTAAAGTTCACATTCAGAAAAATAAAACATAATAAAACTATAAAAATCCATGCCTCTAATATTGTGATCTTTTATCAATTAACAATCCTTCATTATGATCCCCGCGAACATACAAGTCATTGTGATCCCCAACTTCAATGTTTGGTGGTGTTGGCAACCCAACTGAGAATGGACTGGAGTCATCATACTTATCATAGTACTCTTCTTCATCTATAGGATCTTCAATGAACTGTCTTTTACCATGAAGAACAACCGACCATTTATCATTTGCAGGATCATCAATATAAAATACTTGTTTCGCATGTGATGCCAATATGAATGGTTCACCCTTCTCGCCAATCTTTTCAAAGTTCACTAACGTGAAACCCAATTCATCCACTATAACTCCTTTATTGTTGTCAACCCAATTACATTTAAAGAGCAGAATTCTAAAATCTACATAGTCAAACTCCCATATGTCTTCAATGACACCATAATATGACATTTTAGCTTCACGTGGACTTTTATCCTTTACACTTGCAAAAAACAATGAAGACGCTTGAAGGGTGACCCTGCTGTTTTAGACGACACTCTTATCATCTTGACGCTTTGTGTAATATGAGAAACCATTTATGTCAAACCCTTCATAAGACATAACATTCAATTTTGGTTTAAAGGTGAGGCATTTGATGGTTTCAGTAAGATTATCTGGTGTTTGAGATAGTTGATGTAAGACTTTCTCTTCAAACCACTTAATAAATGTCTTGTTATGCTCTCTAGCAAGCCACATTGAATTGGATCGAGGATATTGTCTCTTGATGAAATTGGTATGTTCCTTGATATAAACACTCACTTCGTCGATGTTGTGTAAAATATACAAGTGACCTTGCTCCAACTTCTCACGGCTGATTACTTTCACCTGTGATCCCAAAACTCCTTTGCCAAAATGCTCCTCAATATTCTTGTCATTCACGGGAGCGTCATTACCACTCAGAAAGTCATTGCAAAAATACATAACCTCTCTCGCCACATAACCCTCAATAATACTCCCTTCAGGCCGATAACGGTTTCGAACATCACCTTTAAAAATGCTCATGTATCGTTCAAAGAGATACATCCAATGCAAGAAAACTGGTCCCAACATTTTCACTTCCCTAGTCAAGTGGACAAGAAGATGTACCATGATATCAAAGAACGACGGAGGAAAATACATCTCAAGCTGACATAGGGTAACAACCACTTCTCTTTGCAAATTATCGAGAGTATCAGGGTCAATAACTTTGTTGCACAGACTGTTGAAAAAGAAACAAAGTCTGGTGATTGCAAACCTTACATGCTTCGGAAATATAGATTGAATTGCCACAGACAATATTTTTTGCATTAGAGTGTGACAATCATGAGATTTAAGTCCTATAAACTTCAGATCTTTCATTGATACCAATGTACGGATGTTGGATGAGTAACCCTGTGACACCTTAACATTTACCAAGCATTCACAAAATGCTTTCTTCTCCTTTCTAGACAACGTGTAATAAGCGGGAGGTAAGTATGTTCTCCGATCGCTACTAACTACTTCTGTTAATTCTGTCCTTATTCCCATTTCACGTAGGTCCATTCTGCATTTTATCCCATCTTTAGTCTTACCTGGTATATTCAACAGAGTACCGATGACTCTATCACATACATTTTTCTCAATGTGAATGACATCGATACAATGCCTGACTGTCAAAGAAATCCAATAAGGAAGATCCCAAAATATCAACTTCTTCTTGAATAAAGACTTGTCACTCCTTGTGGCCATCGTACATTGTGATCTCTTACCAAATGCGTTGGTGATGTCTTTCACTCTTTCATAAACATCCTCCCCTGATATAGGTTTAGGTGCACTACGTTCCTCATTTCGTCCATTGAATGCTTTGCGCAACCTACGATACAAATGAAATTTTGGAAGAAACCTTTGATGAGAAAGATATACAGTCTTGCTGCCGTATTTTAGTCTTATTGAATCAGTGTTCTCTTCACATATAGGACACGCTTTAGATCCCTTGACACTATATCCAGACAAATTCCCATATGCTGGAAAGTCATTCACAGTGCAAAACAACATAGCATGCAAATAAAATATCTCTCTTCATGAAGCATCATAGTTCATCACACCTTCACCCCAGAGCTTCTTCAAGTCATCAATCATAGGTTCAAGATAAACGTCGATATCATTTCCAGGTTGTTTAGGGCCCGATATCAAAGACGATAACATAACATACTTATTTTTCATACACAACCATGGAGGAAGATTGTATATAACAAGAATAACTGGCCAAGTGCTATGTTGGCTGCTCAATGTCCTGTACGGATTCATCCCATATGTACAAAGCCCAAGTCTTAGATTCCTATCCTATTCACCGAATTTAGGGTACAATAAATCAATCTTCTTCCACTGTGGGGAATCAGACGCATGTCGTAGGATCCCATCATTATTTTTCTTAACATATGCATGCCACCTCAAATTCTTCGCATCTATAGGATTGGCAAACAAGCGTTGAAACCGTGGTATTATAGGTAGATACCACATCACCTTAGCGGGAGAACCAGTTTTGGACTCCCCCGAAGTTGTCAATTTATACCTTGACGCACCACATTTCGGACAATCTTTCAAATCCACATAGTCCTTTTGAAATAATACACAATCATTCTTGCATGTGTGTATCTTCTTGGCCTCCATTCCCATTGGGCACAACAATTTCTTTAACTGGTATGTTGAGATCGGCAGCTCGTTTCCTTCAGGAAGAATTTCTTTCAACAAAGACAACAATGACGTGAAGCTTTTGTCGCTCCACCGATTGTTAGCTTTCAGTTTATACAATCTCAACACAGCACTAAGCTTCGTAAACTTACAACCCATGTATAATGGTTTCTCAACATCATGCACAATGTTTCTAAACATGGGAGGTGGATCAGTTTTGGTGTTCTCTACCCCACAACTATCCAACATCGCATCAATGATGTCTACTAGAACTGATTCGTTCACATCTACGTCATCGAAGGCAATTTCTTCTTCCACACAAGCACTGCTATTGACATCCACTGGTTTCGGGTTTGAAATCTCTCCATGCCAGTGCCATTCTGTATAGCCTTGTATAATCCCGTTGCACATGACATGACTTCTGATTTCGTCACCAGTGCTGACTTTCAAGTTGTTACCGCAATGCCTTGGACAGTAGAACCTATCTCCAGGTTGTTTCCTATATTCCTCGGCAAATCTAATAAACTGGTCAACACTAGATATAAACTCTGGGGTGCAGTGATTGTGAATGGACATCCCTGATCTATCCATTCTATGATCAAAGAGAAAATGAGCTATATATTACAATAAGATTAGGGTCTAGGGTTAACAGATTAGAGTTTATGCATGGTTGAAACTTTAGGCCAAAAAATACATGTGTTGTCATTCTTATATATAATAAATGTGTACCACCTATCCCATTCTTGAACACCTAATCTCACTAGTAAGTGTATAATGTGTATTGGGTTTTCAAGAAAATTTCAGCAGCATTTCCCTGCTGTTCTCTAAGTACATATGTACTTAGAGAACAAATGGGGAAATGCTACCGAAATTTTCTTGAAAACCCAATACACATTATACACTTACATCCTAAGTGAGATTAGGTGTTCAAGAACAGTCCCAAACTGGGGACTATCCAAGATTTACTCCTAATGAGTAAATCTTGGACGGGTTTCTAGGCCAACAAATACATGTGTTGTCATTCTTATATATAATAAATGTGTATAAACTACAGGAAACATGGTTAATCCTAATATATAGATCATTATTAAATAATAAATCAAGAAATCAATAGTTTCAAACATGCAATAATTCACAATGCAATGTTATAAACTACAAGCAACATGGTTAATACCCACACTCCAGTAGACAGACTAAACTTAAAATATAGTGATGTATAAGAGATTAAGAAAAAAAATTCTTAGGTAAGAGTAAGATGAAAATCAACATATATGCACAATTAGCATCAAATATAGGACAAAAGGGTAGATTAGAACCCTAATTTACTCAAACATGTATAAAAATTACCCTAATGACAAAAGGTCTAGGAATCTTTACTAGACATTATATGTATAGCCCTAATCATCATATTTAACATACTAAGTTATTATTAACATCCAGATCAGATTAAGATCATACTATGTTATAACTATTGGTTTAATAATCCTATTTCTGCATGTACATGATTATCGACTTTAAAACCCTATAATTCATTGAAATCATTCTAATTCAATTTAAGATGTTGGGATCGCATAATTATATACTGACATCAGAATAAATAAAAGAATCATAATTAACATGATTAACAACATGCTCATCAAACTAGGGTTTTCCTGAATATCATCTAATATTCATGTACTAACTATACCTTTGTAATAAGAAGAATAATAGAGCTTTAAGTATATTTTATTCACAATCTATGCATTTTTTTATCAAAACCATATACAACATGTCTATAATTGGAGCTAGCATTCATTTCCTACATTATTGGTAATATTAATGTGAATGGAAGCATTTTTTATTCACAATCTACGAATTTCCTACATTATTCGAGCAGGAGCAGGGTACCTGCTTGAGGGAAGAGGAAAAGGAGGAGGGAGAAGACAAGGAGCAGGGTACCTTCGTGGCGGCGTTGGGAACGCAGGAGGTGTGATTGGAGCGGAGCAACGACCTGGAGAGTAGGGAGCATAGCCCTAGGAGCCGCGGCCGGCCTGGAGAGCAGCGGCCGGAGAACTGGGGGTGGCTGGTGGAAGCAGATGCGGCAGAGGCGGAAGTAGAGGTGTGCACGGTGACTGGCGGCGACGAGTGGCGGCGGTGTCGGAAACCAAAGCACCAGCAAACGGCGGCGGGGGCGGAGGCGGAGGCAGAGGAGCAGCGAGAGCCAGTGGAGCAGAGGAATCGCCGAACCAGCAAACCCTCAATCGCGGAAATGAATGAAATAGAAGGGGAAGATTCTGGCCCGCGTGGGTGACTTAAGTTAACATTTGGTGTCAGTTATTAAATAAAACTGACACATAAAACTAAGGGTGTCAATTCTACACAAAAACTGACACCTTTTCTACCATAGTCGTCGGTTTTTTTAAACATCCTACGCTCAAAGGGTGTGAAAAATTTCCCACGAACAGCGCGGGAAAACCCATAAGTGTCGGTCATTGTTGTAAAACCGACGATCAAAATGTACCCAATTTCTGTTTCGTGAATAACCTTTAGTCGTCGGTTTATTAGTTCATGACCGACGTCATATGTTAAATTTTGGAGGTAATGTTTTTCGTTGGAAATTTTAGATTTGGCGGTTAATTTTAGGCGTCGGTTTTTTAGTAAGGAACCGACACCGAATAAAAGCGATACCCGTGTCTGGTCACCCTTCACATATTGATGTCGGTTTATTTTATAAATATATGTTGTATTGTTTAGGTGTCGGTGTACTTATGCAACCGACGCCTTTAAAAGTGACATTATAAGCCATTTTTGTAGTAGTGAGAGTTCAGAAGAATGTCCATCACAATAAATTGATCACAAGATCAGAAAAAAATAAGGTATTCTACAAGAAATATATTCTCAAAAGAGAAAGTAATGTCGTGTAGGTTGATTATCCATAGGACCAAGAGAACGAAGAAAATAGGTCATTTCTCAATGTAGAAGAATAAGAGATGCAAAACATACCACACAATAAGTCTAATCAAGTCCAAAGTCAGTTCTATGTCCAAGCCTAGGTTTCTAAAGAACCTATTAAACATATGTGTAAAGTTAGGGTTAAGTTTACATTAATTATTCAAAACCCTAAAATCACCTTTTTATCATTGTTGAATTAGGTTATAAAAACTAGGCCATCTTGTAGATTACATTTTCTTAGATCACAACATATTTTAATTTTTTTTCCTATAGATTATTAATTATGTAGTATAGAAAATCTAACCAATTATGAAAACACATAAAAACTCATTTTTATCATACTGGAGTTACATGATGAAATCGGTACCATTAGATAGATTATAATTTTTTATTCCAAAACATATTTTATTTGATTTTTATGACTTACATGTTAACTACTATGAATTTTGCAAACTTTAGCATTAAAAACTGAGAAAAATCCACATCGACAATTGACTTGGAAACCTATATGTGCACTGCTCAAATACCCAATCATTGTTGACCAAATGGATAGGGTCAAGAACAAGTCAGGCGCTCGACATGGAGCGATCAAACGTAGAGATAGGAGAATAAATACCCAATTTGTCCACGTGACACATAACACAATTGAAATAGAACTAAGGATATGGGATAAACCCATCAATATATATCTTCTTCCCTGATACTTTCAGGCGATCAAGGAATAGAGACAATTGTACTCAACTCAAAAGATGTGTGAAGTTGGAGATCGGAGCACAAAACTTCCTCAACCCAGTGAGTCATGCCCTAGGAATTCACCGCCCCTCCCGGACTCAAGTGTGCCAAAGGAGCGGCAATGAGAAGGGTAGGAACCCAACAACTACCCCCACCATGGGTTACTGGAGCAAGGAGCTCGGCTTCCTGACGTGGCAAGTCAAAGATGCGAGAATCATACGCAATGTACTTTGGCTCCAATTCATCACCATGAACTAGCCGCAAACTATGTCAGAAACAAAGTCATAAAAATCTGGAACTTTGTAGCATAATGCCCCACAGAAACACACTGCCACAACCAAAGCAGTGGAGTGTCGCAGATGAGGTTTCTAACCAAGGTTGAGTTACATTGAGTATGAAGGAGAACTAGTACTAAGAATATGTTCCTCACCTCACAATGAACTCAAGAAGTGACTCCACACATGAAAGGGTGGATCTGCTACCCTAGCAATGGGGCTTCGATGAGACTATTCAAGCATTGGTCAACCAAGGAATATGCACTATGATAAGAGGTTGTGAGTGTAGTGGGATCTTCATAGACTCCTCATGATGGTATAAGTGCGACCAATTAAGTCAGGATGGCTCTGATTGCTTCCACCATGAATAGAGTCTGAAGAAGGAAGGTGCAGCTTGGGAGGGTGACATGTGAGATGCCTAGATGAATTAAGAGGGTGGAGGAATTTTTGGAACCCAACATCACCCTCAACGGTGTCTGTTATATAAGGAGCAAAGTGTAAACTGGTGTGCAACCTTCTGCGAGAAGAGGGGGATAGGGGAATTTGGGGATTCCCAATTTAGGGGGTTTTAGGGTTTGATCCAAGGATCATCTTGCATGGAAAATCCTCTTCAATTCAATGCCCAAATAATCTCGGGAAATTGTTGAGTGGAAAAAGAGTTATTGTTGAGAGAAAAATGGCTCTAAAAAAAAGGAAACAAGGCAGCCGATGGAAGGTAGGAGACAGTCCCCTCACACTATGATCTTGATCGAATGGTTCAAAAAGGGGCCAAGATAAAGCTAGAGGGTGGGTTTCCAAAACATAGTGTGACAGTAGAATAAAAATGAAACTATTGGAAAGTGATATTCATGTCTCTAATATTTAATATTTAAATGTATTTTTAATCTCTTTTTCTTTCCTAATAAACTTGAGGATGCAAACATTGTCCAATGTATATAGAATTTGACATCTAGGATAATTAGGACATGTAGAATCCAATTTTGGCATTAGTTTTCCCATTTAGAGACTTTTTCTATTTTATTTTATTCTTTTAAAGTAAACCAAATTTTCTCTTTCTTATCACATTAGAGACTTCTAGAATTATCCAATTGAAGTGAAACTTCACCCTTAAGTAGACCAAAACATGTGGAACACAAATTGGCCATTAATTTTGTCCATTGGTATTATTTATCATATTATTTAACATTTTGGGTTATTACATACTTTCTCGCTCCTATTCTACACTTAAACATTAAAGGTTGTCCAAATTAGACGAAAATTCATGCATAGGCTTCTTTTAGTATGTAGATTTTGAACATGGGGCTTAATTCCATTTTTAGATACTTTTAGTAATTTATTTAATACTCTTGGCTTTTATCCTATTTTCTTTTCCAAAAAGAATTAAGATAACTATTATTATGCAAATAAGGTGAAACTTGGCTTCCAAGTCAATTGGCCCAAAGAACACGATTTTCACATTAGATTCCACTTTTGAGATTTCCTTTTATGACTTATGTCATAATTAATATTTGTGGCCCATTATTATTTTGGTTATCACATCATTTTATCATTATTACTATTATTCATCCAATTGTGCCTCATACATTCACATTACAACCAAAAGGATTATTGTGCACAAAAGTCTATATGTTTAATCATTTATCTTATGTGACATATTTTATGTATCCATTATGGGTCTAAAGATTTATACAAGAGCATTAGATATTAATTGTTTATATGTATACATATGTTAGGGTAATTTATTCATTCATTAACATACTAGGGTTAAAATTAACTGATTGTAGCTATCATCTTTAACATTGTTTGGTTAAGTCTAAAGAACTAAACTTTCTATCCTCCAAGGCATAAGATCGGGGTCAAGAGGCTAGTTTCAGTTCTTTATAGTAAGTTTTAAGAATTAAAACATGTGGAATGAATCAACCAAGATGCCATGTTAAGAAAATTAAGTAATCAATAAGACATTGCCCTATGAGTTTGCTGGCACGGTATGTCATGGGTAAGGTGGGGAGGGGGTAGGTTGTCCTCAATTGAAGAAGTCAGCCCCAAAACACCTCTACAACTAGAGGATGACCACTATATTAAGCCTCTTTGAATAAATAAAACTAATTAAAGCAGAATCCTGCTTAAACCAACATTAATTTAGATAGAAACTCAGCCTACATTAACCAACTTAAGCCTCAATTATACACATGTTTATAGGCTCTCTAAAATGTGTACCTTTCAGATTAAATCCAAGTGCCTTTTCAGAAATCACAATTAGTTTGCTATCTGTAAGAACATTTGTACATGCATTGAAAATGAGAATGGGTAAAATTTTAGCTTTTTACATGAATTGTAAGAGAGAATGGATATTGGTGCATAAAAAAATTAATATGAAGGGTTTTCTAATAGAATAATATCTCATTATAGAAAAAAATTATTACTCACCCGAAGCCACAATAATTGGAGACATTTCTCTATTTTTAATCATGATGTGAGAAACCACAACAAATCTAGAGAAATATAGAGCACCACCAACCCTGAAAAATCCACAACGAACACTCTCTATTAGGTAGAAATCGGAAAGCAACTGTAAAACCGGTCTAGTGAAATAGTACTACAAACTAGTCCATAATATGAACATGCATCTTTACATCTAGTCAAATAGTACTACATAAAACTACATAATATGACATGTGCAACATGCATCTTTAGATAATGTTAACTAATAAAATCAAATCAATGGAATTGTGTATCTTTCATTTGATAAATTTTGCTTTAGGCTCCAATTCAAACTTGTATCCTAATGTGGGGTCATCACTTCCCCTCTTTGTCATAATGACTAGCTCACTAACATTTACAATACATCTATATCAAAATTTATTTGTTACTCACGTTGGGAGTTGGATATCATCCATCTTAGATGGTTTCTTCATTCTGGTGTTCACAATGGCCCCAGGGCAGGGCGTATCATGCAAACTAGACTCAGGAGTCAGGATGTGGGTGATACTTTTCCTGGTATGGGAATTTATATTAGGAATATTAGGATTGGACAAGAATATTAGTAATTGAAGACTTGTAGAAAATCTTGTGTAGTAAGTCAACTGATTCTTAGATTTTGGGGGTGGCCCCTACCAGCCTCGTTGTTCCTCTGTCACTGTTGGGTCAAGTTAAAAAGGGTGGAGAGTTGCAAAACATTGTCAAAGCAAGATTGCATGCTGATTTCCCAAAATAAGTAGAAAATGAACATGAAGAAAGAGAAGAAGAAAATTTGAAAAAAGATGAAGGGTCGACCAAGGATGATAACAACATGCTAAGTCCTTTTGGTGAAGTGTATGTTGTTGAAAGTGTTTCTGAAAGTTTAGGTTGAAGGATGGTTATTTGGATTTGTTAACTCCTCAAATAGATGGATAAATCAGATTACTTAATTCTAATGAGGCAAATCTTCTAATGAGTAGATAGAGCCCAAATCATATGATTTCATCCTAATCAAAACATTAAAATTACATGCAACCTTCTCTTGGATGGTCATCCTAGGGTTTAAAGGCCATCTCGACACACATGAGTAGGAATCAATGGAGGTCCCAGTTTGCTTCTCTTGTGATGAGATGAAGGCTAGATGAACATTGCTCATCGTCCATTGAATTTAAAGAGTAGACAAGTAGGAAACGATACATGATCCATGTTGCTTATCTTGCAACAAGGGAGAGGCCACATGAACATTGCTCACCCTCCTATGAATTCATAGAGTAGCATAGTAGGAATCGATGGAGGATCCAGGTTGCTTCTCTTGCAATGACGCAGAGGCCAGATGAACACTTCTCCTTGTCTAGAGAATTTACAGAGTAGTGCCTCGATTTCACATAGTACTTTAGATTAGGGAATTGGTGACTGCAAGGAAGAGAAGGGAAATTATGTGAAGAGGAGAGAAGTACACAATTAGTTATTTCTGGGTTTTTTGAGGAAAATGTGAGGAGGGGGTACGTGGTGTGCATGGGGAGTTGAGTGGTGTGGGAACATGGGTTGTTTGGGGGCTGCTTACTGTGCGTCCAGTTGACCGTTATTCTCTATTTATTACATCACATTTTTGTATGTCATAGATAAATGATTAGTTTCTTTTTTCCCTAAACATGGGGAGATGTTGAGGGGGATGTGCTCTCCATGTGCTAACCAATGCCATTCATTTTATGGTATTACATTATATAGATGCCGAAATTAAATGCATGTATATCTATATTTTGTTGTAGGTCAACAGACACATCTCAGTTGTCCGTCCACCATTACCATTGAAATTTCAGCACATTTACAAGGCATCTATGAACATCTCCAAAAATAGAAGAAACATATACATATCACTATACAATAAAAACCATTATGTATTTTCTTATGTTATCCACTTGCTTTGTTTCCTACGTGGGCCATAGAGGCATATCTAGAAAACTGGAGTCACAGGGATGCACAAGTCCTCTATGTAGCTACTATACCACAACACAAGATGATTGACAATGGAACCTATCTAAGAAAGTGCATTACATGCTTTGCACAACTTTAAGAAGGATAAGAATATTTGGTTGTCTTTGAGTGGATTAACACTACCTCTTAATTTATATGATATAGAGGTTGATAGATAGCTGAGCCACAATCTGAGTATGTCTGAGAAACAACTGTTATAATTTGTGTAGAGTTATTGGTACATATAGAGGTGTAGAAATTATGTTGTGTTTTACAACACCCGTCATATTATGTAACACCATACCAAGTTCATCTCAACAATGGTAAACTAAGTAAAAGAGGGGAAGCTAAAAGATTTTGACGGTTGTGGATGGGTGCACGACATGTAAAAACTAAAGTTCACCACATGTGTGGGGTTGATAAAGTGCAACACTGACGCTACCCATGAATAAGGAGGAATAGTGTCAAGCCAGTCAAGGTAGGAGAGCTTGAGAGTATTTTGTTGCTAATTGAACTAGTTGCCATTCATATGACCTCGAATACAACTTGAACCTCTTATTGGAGATATATCATCATAGAAACTGACTGCAGGAAGGAAATCACTATGATTCAGAGCAAAAAAGGGGAACTTCATGTTCTTGGAATATGAATGAGATAATTTACCAAAGTATGAATAAGAGCTAGGCAGTATAGGTGAAACAAGTGGTTTGGAATGGAATACTACCAATTTGATAACCTTTAGTTTACTAGTTTTCTATAAAAAGAAATAGGTACATTGCATGTCAACTTGTGCCCCTACTTTGAAAGGAGCAGTAGAGGTGACCTCCATCTCTCTAATACGAGAAAAGACCTTGAGGAATGTGCTAATATTATTACAATTGTGATAGAGATTCACATAGGGAGAAAGGCTACTTGCCAAATAGGTCTAACAACAATAGTTCATATGAGTGACCTGCCACTACACCAACAAGTCAAATCATGGGAAAAGAAGAAACTAGAATAAAGTTAAGATTACAGTGATGAGATTCTTCTGTTGAATTCAATTAATTACTATTTTGTCTACTACTGAACAACATAATCATTCTTCACTATACTTTGCAACCGTGACAGTAAGACATTGCATCATAACTAGAGCAATAAGTAACAAATACAAGAACTATACCTTGCCCCATATTTGTGAATGATCGACCCAAGGATTAAACGTCTTCTCGACCCACAAGAAATGAACCTGACCTAAATCGACTCTTCACATTGGATAGAACTAGTTGTGCATCGCTGCTCTGACGGTGACATAGTAGATAGGTGAGAAGGTTGCACGCGGTTGTTGAATGCTTTCATAAAAGAATAGGTGATTGTGGAGTATCTGATCGTCTCTTTGGTCGCACGAGCAACAGTCTGGTGAAAAATTGGGGGAATTTGGGAACAAGGAGTCGTGCGGTTCATTTTCATGTTCTAGAGGAAAAAGTCGAGGAGTGAGGAGAGACGTGGCCTCACACATGGGTGTTTGGGGGCGCAAGCCACATGCACTCATGGTGGGTTGGTCACTAAGGCATTTTTGTGGAAACACATTTGACAAATGTTGAAGTAGATGATGGTTTAACTGGGTTATGTTGTTGTGAATCAAAGGATTTTGTTTTATAACAATATCAAATTACATTCTAGAAGCAAACTAAACCCACTAGTATCAGGTCAGGAAGGAAAGGGTAGGGTGAGGCGAGGCAAGGTAAGGTGAGCGCACGCATGTGTACGCTAATTTGTCAAAGCCCAGAGTACATGCAAACCCAATCAACCTTTAAATTAAAAGCCCCAAGATATCCCCGAAACCTTTTGCCTTCACTCCCACTTAACTGGATTCCTCTCATTTCACAATTAAGCAATGTAGGAATAAATATGCCCAAGATATTGAAAATATAGATACAAAATTCCCCTATATATTTCATAATATTCAAAAACTTATAATGATGGAAAGGAAAATGACTAATATTATATCGTTCTACATAAGTAGCTTGTGAAACTTGAGTAGAAATGGTTATTCTACATCTTAAGAGACATGGTGAAGTACATCTTAACTGTAATATTTCTTTGAAGTGTTGTAGAACCATAGCCTTTAGATAATTGGGGTTAGTAATCTATTGTCCATTACAATCTAGCAGGGTTGTCATTTTATTTTTGCATCATCAACATTTAATGAAGACATGTTAGAATGTTGAGTTTTGGTCTAAATCTCTAAGCTAGGATATATGTTATTTTTTCCTGAGATTCGCACACTCTTTTGCAAGAAGGGATTAATATTTTATCTATAAAGAGGTTCATAGATCATCATCATTTGCATTATATAAAAAAGCCAATGTATTTTGTAGGTGAGGAATGTTAGTGAGAATGTTGTTTTTATGTTGTTGTGTTGTCCACATTGTTGCACAACCCCAAGTTAGCATAAGAGGCTTCATGTTACCCATAGTAGAGAAGAAATCAGTGTGAGAGGGCCAGTTACAGTTCATAAATTCTTTGAAATAAGAATTTCCATTCAATTAAGCTTTTGCACTAAAAACATGATTGTATGGATGTCTAATATTTTGCTTAAAATGAATAGGATGTTGATCCAAACAAGTTTGGGAAAATGCCTAACAATGGCATCATTAGAAAATGTAACCAATGAGAATTTGCAAGCACTCGATTGAGTATTTCATGGAGCTTTCCTACCTTGTAAGTAAAGGGGAAAACAGAATAGCAATAATCTGTCAAATTAGCATGTAGTATATTTGTTTGAAAAAAAGGGTTTCATTGTAATTGAAACAAAGCCTTGTGGTGTCATTTTTTTATAGTATTTGCATGTCTTGTTATTGTCAAGCTTGAAGTAAAATCGGGCAAGCTAATGGGAATAAATATATACTTCACTAGAAGAAAGAAGCAATCCTTATCCAATGTATTTATATATATGAGTGAAGAAGCAACTCCTTTAAGATCAAATGGATACTTTGAAATATAGATCCAAGGCTTATTTCTTCATCTTTAACTTGTAGTTTATATATATATATATATATATATATATATATATATATATATATATATGTGTGTGTGTGAAAATATATGTGATTATATCGTAAATTAAAATAGCATCTACAAACAAATCTATAGTGACACCAGATCTGGATCAAAGGTACAAACACATTACATAGGAGAGATTAGAAATAGATTAACTGATTGAATCCATATTCCTAATTTTTGAGAAAAAAGTAGCTTTTTGATTAAATGCCTCCTCCATATTGATCATCTTTCAATTTTATGGTACCTTGATAACTCATAATAATCTAGAACCATATACCCCTTAATATTTTTTCATAAACCTTTCAATATTTGTAGCCTGGCATTAAAGAACGCCCACCAATCTATGATCAAAATGAAGCACCAAAGGGGAACCCCAATACTAGATAGGGATTTGGGGGACACCCAAATCTTGTCGGCCTCCCCACAAGAAGGAAGAACCATCACTATTGACGGAGATAAACAACGCATAGCAAGCCGAATAAAACTTCATGAAACAATAACTAAACAAAATGAGAAAGAAAAAGGACTAACACCAGAACATAATAAAAAAGAAATAGGGAAGAAAATCCTTGATCCTGTAGGAAATTGATAACAAAAATGATTGAGGACTCTGAACCATGAAGGACCCTTAGTGAAAGAACTAGAAACCAGAGTACAGTCCCCTCTGCACTTCTTCCCAAGCACTAGGTATAGCCAGTGGCAGAGCCAGCCAAATTTTAAAGTAGGGGCACAATTACCATTCATTGAAAGATTGAACAACTAGTACAGTGATGGGTGATGACCAAAATTGACATAGAAAACACAAAAAAGTAGTAGAGTTACGACCATGTCAAATAGGGAATTAGTTTCTCAGTCTCAATGATGAATGGAAAGAAATTAGACTGGTCATTAGTATCCCATTTTATCACTGCTATGAACAACTTGATGGCCATTTACAAATCCATCCCCACACAACTTTGGGGAGACATAACACATGCATAAGAGAGCATTAATAGTTGTGAAGATGTTTCATATTCGACTCATCAACTTTAACATCAATCCATTCAAAGATAAGATAGCATGCACTCTCTCGCTAATAATAGAAGGTGGAAGGATCCATTGGAAGTAGGATACCCATTCTTGGACATCGTTAAAAACTTCATCAATATGCATGATATTATATGATTGCATCCTTTTGCAAAGTTAAGGTGGGGCAGGTTTCATTGCTTGACACTTCTTTCCGCCAGCACTAGATATATCTACCAAAGACACTCACTCACCATATCTAGGATCTGCTATCAAGAGTCCAACTAGAGAAGAGGCTGACATCAAGGTTACACCACTAGAATAATTTGCTAACAACCATTGTGCACCACCTTCAGACCAAAGATGTGACACCCTTTGCCACATGAAGTGAGATTACTCAAAACTTAAACCATGATTAACCATTAATATTGGATTACCGAAAATCATAGGAAATTAAAACTAATTTGTAGCAAGAACCATGGGCTAAGATTTATTCCACAAGAGTCAACACTTGCATTTCAGAACATATTGTCGAAGTGATACATCATTGCTTTCCAATCAACTTGTTGCATAAGATAAACACTTCCACATGTATATACATACCACTAAAGGCACACAAGACAAAAACCACATAGCGATCATCATGTCATCAAAACACATCGAGAACATCCGCAAGGAACTGAGTGTATAGGGACGACACATAGGACTCTATTACTAATCACTATCCATATACCATGACTCACCTGGTGTAGTTTCTCTTTGTATCATGTCCTCAATTATCTGATCATTAGCTTGGCATGCACGTCCACCTAAAAGATATTTAACCAAGGAGGTGGGACAAAAGTCCCAACGAAAGATATAACTCTCTGCCAACTCTATTTTCATCACAGATAGCTAAGTAGAAAGGAATATTATTATAAGAGGAGTAGATTCAACAAATTCTCTTAAGCAGGACAACCATCTCTTACTTAATCAGTTTAGGCATCTACACTATAGAGTATATTATTGTTATGCTTGAAAAGGAATATGAAGAACATGTATAATTGTTACAAACTAAACAATATAAAAGCAAAGCAAGGCTTCATCCAATGTTCTCATATTTGATTCTAAACAAATATGCTACACGACTGTTTATGAGTTCATTATGCCCTGAGGATTTGAGTCGTACCACCCAAATCCAACTGACCACTGTGAAGTCAAAATTAGTGCCATACAAGGTCAATGGAAGAGTTGGAATCCATGACCTCACCACCCTCGTGTTCAGTACACGAGTGAACCTATAGTGACATCACAAGTTAACTACTACAAGCAACATATAGTCCAGTTGTACAAGCCTAGCCTGCCTTGGTACATGTCATGGTGCTAGTGAAACTGAGCTATGGCCCGCAACCACACTCTTCTAGAGTATGACCCGCAACCAATCCAGTGTCACATATGAATGAGCTATCACACTCTTCCAGGGTATGGCCTGTAGCCAATCCTGTTTCACATATCACTTATATCAGGAATTGTGAGGCATGATCTGTGGCTCACTCATGGCCAAAGTCACCCTCAATTTCTTGATATTAGGGTACCAAGTTGTCCCTGCATACTCAACATTATGCGCTCTGAGTTTCCCGTAGGAGGCACTCGGTTCACCATTCAACAAATGCAGATGTTGAATAGATATATGGCAGAGGGTAAGCTACATGATTAGATTCCACTTGATTAATTAGACCAATTAAAGTGTCTTTTGCATCAATCAAGTTACAACATATAAAACCATAGAATACTATATAAAATAAGGGAATAACATACTTTTAACAGATGTAAACATATAGGATGTGAGTTTGTCACACTATCACCTCATAATGTTTGTATCATTGTCATTCACAATACCATCACCACTGTTACACAGCCTCTCAAGGCTATCACCAATGTCACATCACTATGGGATATCAATCCCTCATTCCAGTATCAGAGGTTATCATCTCAACTAGGCACTAAGCCCTTTCTAGGTCCTAAGACCCATCACAACACACTTGTAGTTCATGATTATCTCATCGTGCTTCATTGGGCATATAAGCATTACTTATGCCAATCATCACTTATGTTGCATTACATGTACTTGCCATAGAAATCATTACCTATTACATTCATAGGGAGAATATGTTAAAACACATTAAACACCTTTAAATAAAGCAAGCAATGCATCATAAGTTCTCTAGTTTAGGATTAGGATCCATGCTTATCTCACATAGGGTTCACAAGCATCATTCTTTCATAAATTTATGACTTTCACTACCTCCCATAATATTGGAGTGTATGAGGATAAACATTAGACAATATAACCATGTATGCACATTCACATAGTTATACTTTCCATGTTCCCTTATTGGGGTTTATAGCCAATGTTTGATACCATTTAACCATCTTCATAGTATTCACTAATTATAGCACCCAATGAACTCACATGGTTGAAGTTATGTAATTTAAGAGAGAGACTATAATATCATGCTTTCTATTCATACATGTTCAAAAATATGACCTACCCTTAGAATTAGGGTTAGTGCTTTTCACATACGGCCAATTAGGGTTTGACATCACGGTTATTATAACCAAACCCTAAACACACCATTTCCATTTTCTTTGAACTGATTTAAGTTTGATAAACATTAGTTAGGGATGACTAGCTCATTGTTTCATCAGCACTAGGTATCACCATTTCATAAAGGCACATGTGTATTACCTTATTAAGTTATGTGTGGGTTACAACAATGCATTATTCAAAGATATTAACCATTGTACCAACTTGATGTTTCATCATTAAGTGGTCCATATGCCATTACTCTTCACAAGTTATCAACCACATTATCTTACTAAGGAAAGTCAAACCTTATATTATATAATTAGAGGGTTTTACTTCAAACTATACACAAGACACCTATTAGATCATTAAACTTGTTCATAAGATTTCTATACGAAACTAACACCCCTTGATTCCAACAAAGCTCATTTCCACTATCATGTATCAAAAAGTTGTCTCATCAACCTCTCTTACAAGATATCATCATGTAGAAAAGAATATAGAAGACACTTGTCATGGATTAGAATCTTTCATTAAGGTGAATACATAAGTCTTACCGTCTTATGATTAGGATTAACGTATGGTTACTTTACCAATAAACCCTACTTCCATAAGCTCCCACCTCATTGGAGAGTTTTAGGGCTAAGCATCATAATTAAGGATTGACCACTCATAGACACAAGAGTATAGGTGTAACGGCCCTTCGTTACACAAGCATGAACTAATCAATTACATAACATGTCAATCTATCCCTTAACCCTAGATATCAGTTTCACCTTCAACTTAGGGTATCGATTTATCATCAACCCTAGATATCGGTTTCATCCCTTCCAAGGTGTGTTGGCCACTACTACAAAACATGCTAAAGTTGAAGGACAAATCCCTGACCAATACTCGTGAATCCATGACCGAAAGGTGGTGGTCAGGGTTAATCCCTGACCAACGTACCCTCGGCAAAAGCTTGGTGACCAATAATGGTTGGTCAGGTCTTATCCCTGACCAATAGAAGTAAAAGCCTTGACTAGAGTTATAATATGTAATTTTGATCATTGTCAACTCTATGTATCCAAAACCTATATTTCACCAATACAAATAAATGTTCATGTACATTTAAACACCCATGATTGGATACATATAACATTCAAACTTACATAATGAGAACTTGCTCATAATTCAAAACATGACAACCAAATAAACTTTAACACAACAATATTGTATTTAAATTTGAAATGTATACATTCAAAACCATACTTGTCCAAAAATGTAATACATATATTTTACAACCACTTTGAGATAGTGTTCATATACATCATATGATATATAATATTGTTTATCAATTGCTCTAAACTAAAACTAAGCTTCTGCCATTGGTACAAGTTTACTCGATGTATTTTTTTTCTAACAATACTTATGGAACTCTATCATGGAAGCTTTCTCAAGTGTCTCTATAAATTCTGCTTTGTAGAGTATGGTCAACATCCTACACATCAAAATAATCCAATTAGTCTCAAATATTTACATTTGAGGTGATCACAGAGAGATAATTAACACCAACCATAGAACAAAGATACACATTATAATAATGAATAAAATATTTGAACCTTCACTTGATACACACATAAGTTATACAAAATAATAGGCACGCTGTTTTGAAACATTTCTACACATTAGTATCTGGAACCATTGACATCAATCATATATAGAAAAGTAAAGCAACCACACTTCCATTTGTGGAAGATAAATGGAAAAGAAAAGATCTTTTTGTTCTGTGTGGCTCACGACAATAACAATTGCAAATTGAACATAAAAACTGCTCCTTTTAGTAGAACAAAAAGGAACTGGTAACACATTAAATCATCTGGTTGATTGTAGAACAATAGTGGTGTTGATTTGTTGCTTAGATCTAAGTTCAAGTGTTCAGCTTCTCATCTGCTCCTAGAATCCCGATCTCAACCTTATTTTGCCTCACAGGTGTCCACAGTATGCACAAGAAACAACAACATAATAGATTTGTAAAGTACAAAAAAAGTATTATGAGAAAGGTTGATATATCAAGTGAGGCATGCACATCTCGCTGCCAGTTTTCCAATTCTAGAAATCGAGATATGGAAACAGAGGCAAATATACAGAAGTGAGATGAGGCGGAAGAGTATAGATCTATCGAAGAGAAGTATCCCAAAGTAGGAGGACCAGAGACCCAATGTTGGAGGGCCTAAATGTTGAGGGAAGCAAGAACTATTCTCACACACAGTAGAGAGGAAGCCGGTGGGAGCGGAACCGATTGGAGGCTGGTGACGCTTGGGAAAAATGTTCGGCTAAGTTTGTAGTAGGTACAGAATAGGAATATGCACTTATATTGTTAGGATTAGGGTTGTATTAATCGTCAGGTCTGAGTTAGTATTAGTCAAGGATTAATCTTGACCAGTGCAACCCAATCGATCAATGTTGATTTCCCTGACTATATAGCCCTGATTTTTATTAGATTTTGTTGTAATTAACATCCATATTGCAACACGGTCTTAACACCCACTAGGTGCATAGTTTATCTTGTCATGGTGTGTCTTGGTTTGTAACATCTTGGGACAATCTTTAGTATATCGGTTTCATATGGCTAGAGGGATCCCGATTTATCATCTACATGTATCATCTTGACCACACCAAAGTGTATCATGCAAGCTCATCTAGGGATATCAATTTAGAACTCAAGGTGTTGGGTTGATACTTGAATTGAGTTTCGTCTTTTCAACCCCATTACATGTCGACTACCTCTATGTAAGGCACAAGGGTTAGCCTTCTCAAGGTGTGTCAGTTTATCCCTACATGAACATGTGTCAGGTTAAACACATGTATCATCCATGCCATCCTATAGTGTGTCAGACAAGGTTCCAAAGAGTGTGTCACCCATCCTTCTTGAGATGAGTTAGAGGTGTGATGGGCTTTTAGGGTTAGGACATCAACAGGGTATAACGGTTCACCTCATCAAGGTGTATTTGTTTAAGAACTACTTAGGTGTGTCGGTCTAAGACCCCACAAAGCATGCCAGGCTAGTAAGGCATATCAGTTTAGCCCCTTTAGATCATGACAGGTTAGCCCTATCCAAGTGTGATAGTTTAGCATTCCCATGTGTGTCAACTTGTTACATGATGTGTCGGCTTAAGCACCACAAGGCATGATGACCACTCACCGCTTTGTGTATTGTGTCAACTTTGTCATATTCAACCTTAGAATATTGACCACTAGTTCCACCATTGTCATGGTAGGAATGTACCAGGTATGAATAGTAGACAAAATGATATTCCTCCACCAAAATAGTTCTCAAAACCATTAGTAACTTCTAACATATATGAGATGAACAATTTAGAGATGAAAACAATATAGGCATATGAAAAAGTGAAAATAACAAAGAAGGCTAAGACTTATATAACCCGCCTCAAGAAGGTTTTTTTAAGGGTTCAAGCTCCATGGTCAAATCTCCAAATCCCACATTTCTCAACTTGATGATGATCCATCAAGAGTCCCAAGCTCGGCCTCAACATTATCTCCAAGAAAGAAGAAGATGTCGTGGTTATGATAGCTCAAGGAGGAAAGAAGGAAATGGAGAACCATGACCTATTAATCCTTTATTCAAAGTATGACCCATGGCTGAGAGGGGAAGAATACAATGAAGAAGAGAGCTCAAAGGAATCGTCACCAAGAAACATAACTCACCAAGATGGAAGTAAAGAAACACCATGGCAAGGAACTCGACCTCCCAAGCCCCATAGTGACTTCCTCTAGCTCCTTAAGCACCCAATCTCGTCCACCGAGAGGATAAGAATAAGAATGGATGAAAGGGTTCACTTGTGTGAAGATGGAGGGGGTTACATAATTGAGGGAAGAAATAGAAATCAAAAGAGAGGTGTCATCACCTTAAGAGTCTAGGTGACACTTATCCATGCAAAAGGTCCACGTGCAACCACTCTTTCTTAACATGCACACATGGTGATGTACTATAGGTAGGGTATCAGCCTTTTGGCCTCCTACCAAGGGAACCACTTCTCCAAATTGATACACTACACCACAACAAACCGATACACTACCTTCCAAGCTCAAAACACACATTGTCCATAGATCATTATCACTATTAAGGATATCATCTCTTGCCCGTGATACAAAATAGGCACCCACCTTTTTCTCTATCTTATATATTATGTCAAGAAAAAAGGAGGAGAACTCTAGATATGGTAAATTGCATGTTAACCCTTTTATTTTGGGTAAATTGCAATTTACACCAAAACTAGCTCATAAAACACAATCATCATCCACATAGGCTCAACTTGAAACTTAAGCTCTTCACAAGGATCCCCATAGAATAATCCTCTATCTTATGATGCTAAAGAACTTAGGGAACACTCATCATGTGACATATTGCAAGATAACCCCTCATCTTGGGTAAATTGCACTCTGGTCCAAAATAGGCAAACATTGCTCAAACATTATCCAAATAGAAACCAAACTTGAAACATAAGCGTGTCACATGATTAGAAAACACCTCAAAGGATTAGATTAGAGTTTTAAGCAACTTAATTAGGCAAAAGAATAGGGTTATCCCTAAACCCAGGTCAGGGTCCTTACAAAAGATGAGAGGGAAAAGGCTTGGAGGGATAAAGGTAGGGCACACCTAGTATTGCCCCCTCCCTCAACCAGTAGAAGTATCGAGCAACCCTAGTTCACTCACATAGTATCCAGTGCAGCCAAGTAGTGAGAGATTTGTCTATAGGTACCTTTCCTCTACAATTTTTCTAGTTCCACAATAATGGAATGAAATTTGTTAATATTATGATGAGTTGGTGTACCTTGAACCAAACAAAGTATACAGAGACATTGATTAAAGTGGAATTTTATGTGTATGGTTTGTATAATGATGAGACATTCAAGATTTTCCACTTTCTAGTAATATTCTTATGTTTATAAAAACCATGAAGAATCATCCATAATAAAAGGTAACTTTGTATCATATATGGCTTTTCCATCCAACTCCTTTTATTCCTCTGTAACGTAAGGTAACATATTCTCCCTTTCACTAATTCTCCACTCTAGTGAATCTCTTGCAACACCCTCCTTTTGTTCTTCTGTAATGTAAGGTAACATATTCTCCACTACACTAACTCTCCACTCTAGTGAAACTCTTGCAACAACCTACATCATGAGCAAACCTCAAATCATCAACCATATTCTAATGTGGATTTATGCAGTCAGACTTCTTGATCTTTATCTTTCTAGAGATAGTCATTGATAATCAAAACTAAGATACCTACTAATACATATATTTATCGCATCTCATCGATAGAGATATAGTAATGATCATGGCAATCTCCTTTGGTACCTACTAATATGTCAAAATCTGATTAATCTTATATGACACCACTAAGAGAATATAATGACCACAATCAATAGATACATTATATTTTTTTTTATATGGGATACATCAACGTAACGAGAGGATAAAACTTCACCATAGCCAGAAGAGTACTAAGAAAATATACATATAATCCTTAAGAGATTACATCCAAAGAAGAGATTGAATGTTAACTTAAGAGAAACTATGATACTCATGGACCCTATTTAAATCCCAACCTTTTATATTTTCGTCATACGATTTGTCAAACATAGTAAGAGTAACATTTAATCATAATTAAATTTTGCTTACAGTAAGCCATCTCTCAGGTAATTTTTTTAACATCCAACTTAGATTTTGCTCACCTTCAAATGGGCACTATATTTAGAAATCGGATAAGTTGGAGAATTATTTTTACTTAGTGTTTTAGTACACTTCAAGTTTTCTTTCCAATCAAAGTTTTCCATTTATTATATTTGCAAAGATCTCCACATTTTTCTTAAAGAACATGCCCTGATGATTCTTTAGAAATTCATCAATAAAATAGACCCCTAGATGAAATTTGATAAGGTTGCAAAAACATTAGTTGTTTGAGATACTTTGAAGAAGCTAATTAGGTTTTATACTCCCATTCATTCAATCCTCACAAAAATTCAATTTCCCAATACTAGTACCTTGCAAAAGGCATATCATTCCTAGAATAGTATGACCATTCTTTCTCCATCATCCATCTCGTATACACTAGACTTGGGTAATTACGTTAGATTTAGTTACATAAAAAATAATAGTTGTATAGTTGATAGTTTCACCAGCAATTTTACATGTGTGATAATTAGTTCTATGAATATCTCCACCTTCAACTAGTTTTTGAATAAGAATTTTGTAACGACCCCACTTCCCAGTAACCCCCAAATAAGGGAGACTAAGAAGCCAGAGCCGCTATCCCAAAATAGTACATATGGTTTTGCAAGTAATAAAAAATAATTAATAAATTCTACCACAACTAAGCTTAAAATAGGATAAAAAATTCTTTTCACATACCATGCAAAATATAGGATTTTAGGGACTATACCCAGATAAGAAATTATCTATCTACAATCCTCCAATTCTTTATTATGTTTTATTCATTCGATGTCACTTTAAAGGGATATCCACTTTCTGATAAACCTAAAATGGAAACAAACAAAATGGTAGTCAGTATAATGAATTATACTGGTATGTGGGGGAACTAAAATTTTGCATCTATTTGTAACAACATAGTACAACCAAATTATTTTGATGAAACTTTATGTATTAAACATAAATACACAATCCCAATATATCCTTGCCTTTGTGTTGTCCCTACAGTGGACATGGATACTACCTCTCTCGTATGGTAGATCTCAAATAGCCCCTATGATCCTACCTTATAGGTAGACCACAACCTAGGGTTGTGTAGTCGTATGGTCCTATCCAAGGGTAGACCAACACATCGACTAATGATAACCTGATGATCCTACCCCAAGGGTAGACCATGTACTAGGTCATCCATCTCATCATCATCAAAGATACAGAGGAGGACTAGGATCTGAGCTAATCATGCACATATATTTATGGTGATAGCCATAGTTACTTTATAGTAGAATGAAATAAAAGTCAACAAGCAACCCGTAAAACCTCAGAAATCACCATGAAACTAGAGTGATTAGCCATAATCATAACAACATCCCTGATTTGAAGTCTCAAATATAAATAAGATATCTAATCCAAATCAAGATGTCCAATCAAGCTAGCTAAGCAACCAAATCAAGCAACCCATTTTCCTAAAAACATGTGTAACCCCTAATTATTATCATCTCATCCCAAACAAGTCCTTATTGACTTGGGACACCTTTGTAAGGTTGCTAAGTCTCATTAGGATTCATTAGGGTTTCTTATAAATATAAATATATATATAAAAATATATATAATAGCTTTTCTATGCACAAAACCCTAATTACTAAATTATTCACAGTAAAACCCCTTAATTCTCAATTTTTCTCAGGACCATCATATCTTTGTCTTATACATGGATTTTCAAAACAAAATTCATTAAAAGTCATTAACACCTAAATTAGGGTTTCTAAGCCCATTAATTCACATTATACATATGAAACCCTAAATTAGCCTATTAAGCATATGGATCATCTATTTAGATTCAAAATGTCCTTTTTATTAACAACATGTTAATATTCTCATAGAACATCCATATTACTTTTCCCAATTTCATAAAACATCATAATAGGGTTTCTTATTCGTAAAAGCTTTAAAGATAGAAACTTTAGGTACTTTTTAAGCTATGAACATACTTAGGATTCAAAACTTTTTTTTGGATTCCTTGCATTTTTATGATCAAAAATCTTATATAACATGCTTCGATATGATTTACCAATCATTAGTTAGGATTATTCCAAATTATTTACCTTTGGACCAATGGCGTACTGCCACGTCAACACTTTGGTTCTCTTCTTTTTCACGCAGATCCTGCCTTGGATCCAGCTACTCGATAGCCTGAACCCACTCCCCCTTTCTCTCTTTCCTTCTTTGCAGCCACCCTGCGTGAGCAGTCTCTATTTCTACGGAGGAATAGAGCATCTCACTGCTCTTGTCCAGACCGAGGGGAATCAACCAGGTCGGCACCCAGAAGCAACCATCGACATCGGTCGAGCATGGCACAACTCCTCAATGCGGCCCTATCCTCTATGGATTCTAAGAAAGCCCCCCAGCACAATAGTTTGTTGTGTCTCCATGAAACAGGGCAGAGGAGCAAGGAAAGAATCCCCATCTAGAGAGCGATCATCAGACCTTGTGGAGGGGTTTGTTGGAGTATTGCGACTTCTCGACACACTATAGATCTTCAAATGGGTGCTAGGGGCTTATATAGGTGTGGTTGTTTAGCTAGTCCCAGATGGAGTATAAATCTAGTGACACTTTGGGGAAACTCCAAACCGTACGCCAAAATAGGAACATCCAGGGGTCCCCAGGTCAGATTTGTACTCTCAAATCCAATGGGAAAAGAATTAATGAAAAAGGAGAAACAGAGAGTGAGAACGAAGCTGAGGAAGATTCGAGTTACTATAGATTTCTTTCCTTATGTGACTGTATGAAGAAGATGATCGGGAACCGTTGGATCTCAGATCCATGGTCCTTCTCTCACGTGCCCAATAAAATGAAAATCTAGTTCGATTGAAATTGTGACATTTAATTATATCTCTCTCACTTTTGGAATTCTTAAAAAATTCATATCTCCTAATCTGCTTATCCTTTTAATCCAAAATTTTAGAGAAAAGTCTATAATGACTTAAACTACTTGTTTGATAAGTTTGGTACTCAAATTAGAAAGTATGAGAGACTTTGGTTCATATGCAAGTTATCACTTAAAATGGCATATTTTATACATATTTTATCTCTCTTACTCTTTTATTCTCTTTATTTGGATTACTTTTACCATTACAAACTGTGTGGATCCAAAATCCCATCCATGATGATTTAATCATACATCTTTCCACATATTTCTTATATTTTCATTATTATCTCAATTTCTTTTCTTATTTATGCATTATTTGATTTCCTTCAATTTTCTTTCTCTTTTTATCATTTTGGACTCACTAACATAATTGGGTCCATGAAATCATATATTTAAAGGAAATATTAACAAAGAAATCCATTCATTACACATAAATGATACAATTTCCATAATCATACATTTATTGGAAAAATTGCATTTCAAACCTTACAAGCCCAAAAATTGGGATTGTAACACATTCCTTTTTGGGACACATGCCATATGAGAAGTCTGAGTCATGAATCTAGGAATTCCAATAGTACAAAGAGACATTGCCAAAAAAAAGGTCTTCATCTTAGGATGGCATTGGCACTTTCAAGTTGTTCTCATTGATTTGATTTGAACTTTTGTTTCTTACCCTACATGAATCATTTCTTTCGTTTCGTGTCCTTCTTGTCATAATATTTGCATGACTTGTTGTTGTCAAGCTTGAAGTATAATCTGGCAAGTTAATTGGAATAATTATATACTTTGCAAGAAGAAAGAGCCAATCCTTATCCAATGGATTTATATATGTGTATGTACACACAGAGACACACACATATATATAGGCTGTGTATTCATTGCCCGTGTGGGTACAGTAGCTTTGCTACCCATCCAAAGTGACGCGGTGGCATAAATAGTAAATAGTTTGAAAAACTGAAGAAGCGGATTCCGTCTTCTTCATGCGTTGTTCCGCCGCCGACCTACTCAAATCGCACATTTTTGTGCATCCGCCGCTGGACACCCTGCTACATTCAATGAACCCTTTCCATACCGAAGGCATGTAGCATTCCTACTGCTGCTAAAGTTGGGTACCTTTCAGCTCATCGGATTCACCATGTCCTCGTGTGGCTAGTTTGCAGGATTTCGGTAGTGGGAAGAGAATCAGAGAGAGTCATCGGCGATAGAGAGCATTAAAGAAGTGAGCAAGGGGCAGAACGGAACAGGTGGAGGCAACAACCGGGAAAGAGTGCAATTAGAGCCCCAACAAATTTAACTTGTTCTGAATTCATGGTCGATAGTCACTGCTTGATTGCTGCTCTCCCCCTTCTTCCCTCTTAACCTCCGCCCTCACTCTCGGCGGGCCTAATCTACGTGATTGATCTCTGTTACACATCGCTACTTTTAGGTAAAAAAGCAACCAGCCCCCATCATTAGCATCATCCCAACCTGTGCTCATCTGCTTATCATTTACTAGCTTCGATGTGCATCGTCGGTGACCTTTTTTTCTTTCTTTTGCACTCTTACTGACCAGCTCTATGAATCAATATTCTGATGTTGATGGTGGGTTTGTGCTTGGCTTCATCAAATCATCCCATGATTATGAGATCATCACTCTTACTTTATAGGAAATCTACCATGTGTGGGAAACCCAATTTGTGTCTAGATTTTTGTTTTGAAATAGTAACTGTCATACATGCTTTTATGTTCCGCGATGATTTTTTTATGTGCATTTACAGTTCTTGGTCATCAATCCCTATCTGCATCTCCATACCCGAACAACAAGAACGGCTTCCCCAGTTATCAATTTTTGTAGAGGAGGACGATGAAGGTGTATTTGTGCAGATTTGAACATTCTGTGATGTTCGTCGGAGTATCCGGTGAAGATATCGATCTTCACCAGATCAAATCCACGCTCCATACCTCCTTTTGTGAAGCTCACGCCGTTGAGGAGGAGGGAGGGTGGGAGAATACCCAGATCTATCTACATTTTAGGAGTAGCAGTTTGTCCAAGCTACAACCAGTTAGTTTTGTATTCTCTTCGTCACTTCAATCAGTTATACTCATTTTCTCACTTTTTCATCATCACAATGTGTATTCATCTCTCTGTCTTTTGTGTGGGAAAGAAACCTAATTTTGTGTCTTCATTTTTCATTTTTGAAGTAGTAACTGTCATACATGTTTTTATGTTTCACATAGTTACTCTTTTGTTATACGTGGTTACTCTTCGAACTGACAAATTTACTCTTTGGTGTTTCACGGTTACTCTTCTGTCTTGCAGAGTTACTCCCACACGCTGTCATGGATCCCAGCCTTGATACATATGTTGTTGATGCAAGTGTCGGCCATGATAATGATAATCCTCATTCTTATCCTTCTGTTGGTGCTTCCACTCTGACCCCAGCTGCAATCCCTAGAATTGGTCTCCAGATTGGAAGTTTAGATGAAGGTATCTCCTTCTATTCTAGCTACGCTGGCATGATTGGTTTTAACGTCAGGAAAGACGACAACATGTATGAATGGGGAACTAAGATTCTGGTTGCCAAAGATCTGGTTTGTGACAAGTAGGGTAAAATCAGCCGTTCTAAGAGGTTAAGAGGGCTTATGAGCCTCATTTGTGATGAAGTGGGTAACTTGCAGGATAATATGTCCAAGAAGCACAGGCGTTCTGTGAAGAGGTGTGGTTTAGGAGCCATAATCCGATTCACACTAGATAAGTCCTCATCCATGTGGGTTGTGACTGCCTTTGTTGAGGAACACAACCACGATCTTGTTGACAATGCGCATCTCCGTTACCTGAAGTGTAACTCATCTCTTGATGAAACTCAAAAAGAGATCCTTTCTTCCATGAGCCAAGCTAACATACCTGTATCGAGACAAATTGCATTGATAGCATCCGAGTTTGGCGGCTATGAAAATCTGACATTTACCAGTAGACAAGCTCATGGACACATCAGTAGCTAGAGGAAAGAGTCGGCCAAATACGATGTCGACATGGTTTTGGATCGCTTTGCTAGGTTTAAGGTCCTTGATCTGAAATTCTTCTATACATACCAAAATGATCATGATTTCTGCTTGACTCATCTGTTTTGGGCTGATCCTGTCTCTGTTGAAGACTGCGGGTTGTTCGATGATGCGATTGTATTTGACAGCACCTACCGCACCAACAAGTATTCGATGGTTTTTTGAATGTTTGGTGGTGTTGATCACCATCGCAAGACAGTGTTGTTTGCTTCAGCTTTGTTGGTCGATGAGAAGTATGACTCCTTTGTCTGGGTTTTCAAATAGTACTTACTTTGTTTTGGCAAGGAGCCGATTTCCATCATAACCGATCAGGATACTGCTATGAATGCTGCTATCATTACAGTTTTTCTGAATTGCAAGCATCGCTTCTGCATCTGGCACATCCTACATAAGCTTCCCTCTAAGCTTGGTGGTGTTCATAACAAGGACCAGATCATATGCTCCTTGAATGATTGCATGTGGAATGTGGATGATGTCGACATTTTTGAAGAGAGGTGGATTTTGTAGTTCAAGAGAATGATCTGTTTTCTATTACTTGGCTTTCTGATATGTATGCGATGCGTTGGGATTGGGTTTCATGCTATATGCAGTCTTCTTTCTTTACGGGCATGAGGACAACTCAAAGGAGAGAGAGCCTGAATGCATTCATTAGAAGCCATGTGAATAGTAGGCTCTCTTTGAACTTGTATGTTCCTTGGAGACTGCTTAATATCATGTGTGGGAGATTGAAAATTTCAAAGACTTTGACGACGAGTACAGTAAACTCCCTTTGTCATCATTGTGGTCTCTAGAGGAGCAAATGAGAGGTATATACACCTAGTCCATCTTTAAGATCTTTTAGTCTGAGGTTCATTAAAGCATGGTCTACATTGTAAAAGACGCTTCAGAAGGTGTCTTTGAGGTGTATTGTGTCGGTGGCCTTGGATCTCCCTATTTTTTGAAGAAAGAGTCATCTAGTGAGATTGTTTTGTGCAATTGCTTCATGTTGGAATTCAAAGGTATCCCTTGCAGGCACATCCTGTCTTATTTGAATAGTCGTGACATTTGCACTCTTCCCGAGCCATACATACTGAAGAGGTGGACCAAAGGGTACAGAGAACACCCTTTGATTTTTGGCAAAGCATCAGTTAAGCATCCATCCACAGGGAGGACACTTCAGCTTATTTCTGCCTGCAATTGATTGTCAACATAGCATGTAGGAACATTGCTATAGATCTTTGCCATGAAAAACTGTTAGCTTTGCAAAAGGAGCTCGTAGACTTGGATCTCGCTGATACTGGTACAGGTGGTGGTGTAACTGCTTCTAATACAGCTTCTTCTTCTGTTGTCAAGGTCCATATCCCTAGTATTTGTAAAACTAAGGGGAGACCTAGATCGACCGATGTGAGGTTTAAATCTGGAGTTGAGATTGCCCAGTCTAAAAGAAAGAGGCAGTGCAAGAATTGCTTAGAGTTTGGGGTTAACCATGATAGCAAGAACTGCCCTATGAAGAAGTAGTCCATTCTCCAAGGATACTCTTTCTAGACTCTGTGTTGTTGTTGTTTACTACTCAATGATTATCTCTGGTGTTGCTCGTGTGGTCTATTGATGTTGGATGTGTATATTCATTATATAATCTTGTTACTGCTATTTTCTATTCTTTCGAGCTACTGGTGCTGCTAGCTAACCCTTCCTTTCTGTTGTTGTTGTTGATTTTGGGGAGTATCCTGGTGCTGCAAAGTGTGATGTTCTTTTTTCTGTTATCATGCAGTTGGGAGTTGTTGCTGCTACTCCTATTGATGGATGGCTGTCTTTTTTAGTGGAGTTTGTAGTTGATTAGTGTGTGAGTGAGGCATATTCAAATATGTAATGGGTTGTTTTTTTATGTAGTTTTGTGAAAGTGATTTTGTAACCCTCCATGTATTTCACTTGTGTTTGTAATCTATCTGTGTGTTACCTTGAGCTCCAGCAGTTGTACCTATACTTTGAATATGTTACAAAGAATCTATTCTGATCAGATGTTACTCTTTTGAAGAATATGTGTTTCTCTTCGTGTGCAATGGATACTCTTTTCTTCTGAAATACCTACATTTTTAGATTAGTACAGTTACTTTCATGTTTGTTCAGTTACTTACAAAATGTCAGTTTGCTACTATGTGGTTCACATACACTGGTTTTGTATTTTTGACAAACCTTCATCCACAAGAGTTACTTTACAAAGTACAACAGTTACTTTTTGAATGATAGAGTTACTTTTTATATTGTCACAGTTACTCTTAATGTTGTCACAATTACTCTTAGTGCTCTTATAGTTACTCTTAGTGCTTTTACAGTTACTCTTAGTGCTCTTATAGTTACCTTATGGATTACGAGTTCACCACTCTTCTTTGTCAGTGAGTTCTGATACAGTTACCATTTTTTTGGAATCGAACACTTGCTCTCATGCTCGTACAGTTACAAAAACCTTCATCCACAAAGAGTTACTTTACAAAGTACAACAGTTACTTTTTGAACGCTAGAGTTACTTTTTATATTGTCACAGTTACTCTTAGTGTTGTCACAGTTACTCTTAGTGCTCTTATAGTTACTCTTAGTGGTCTTATAGTTACTCTTAGTTCTCTTACAGTTACTCTTAGTGCTCTTACAGTTACCTTATGGATTATGAGTTCACCACTCTTGTTTGTCAGTGAGTTCTGATACAGTTACCATTTTTTTGGAATCGAACACTTGCTCTCATGCTCGTACAGTTACACAAACCTTCACCCACAAAGAGTTACAAACCACAACAGGTGGGTCCAAACACCACACCAGATACAGTTACACAAACCTTCATCCATAAAGAGTTACAAATCACACCATGTGGGTCCAAACACCACACCAGAAAAAGTCCATATACAAAAAGAATAGCTAGGTAGAGGGCTATTCAGAGGCAAAGTAGAAAGAAAGGAAGAGAGGTACATAGAACTATACAATAAAGAAAAGGGGATGTACAAGCTAACTATCATCGGGCTGCTGGAAGGTACTAATAATAGGTCGTTGCACTAACAACAAACATAGTCTCTAGAACAAATGATCCAGAAAACTACAGCCAAACCAGCCATCAGGATGGTTCATCAACTGAATAGAAAAACCAAAGAGCTCAGGGGGTCAGATCCGTCCATGGCGAGAGCTATCATACACACCATTCACTCCATTGCAACTTTAGAATCCTCAAAACTTCTGGCAGGTAAGCAAAACCAGACTACAACAGCAAGAGAAATCATAACCACTGGAACAAGATAACCAAAAAATACAGCCAAACCAGCCTTCATGATAGCCCACCTTCAAAACAAAGAAACGTTTGTATAGCGCAACGGGTCAGCACCAGCACTGCTCTCACCAGGGATGTATCTGAGCAATTCATAGCAGGAATAGCCAGTTAAAACAAAAAATCTGTATATCAAACACACCAGTTCATAGCAGGAACAACCAGTTAAAACACACCAGTTCAGAACAAAGAAAAAACCATATATCAAACACACTAGTTCAAAGTAGGAACAGCCAATCAAAACAAAAAAACACTTAGGAATTAGGATCAGATCAGACAATATATAGCACAGTGAAGTAAAAATCTCTTAAGAAATAGTATTACAAACTGGGGATGGGTAGTTTTTAGATGAGGGATTATGAGAACATTAGGAATGGTAGAAGGAGGTATGTTGTTCCAAAGTGGGTGAAAGGGTGAGAACCATTGGCCACAGTGATGAAATGAGAGCACTGGAACTTAAAAGAAGAGGATAGCAGACCTACTGATGGTGTCATGTGAGATCAATCACTGCTACATAGTTGGGAGGTGATATGATGGTCCTGGCGGCTGCTACATAGTTGGGAGGTGGCAGGAGAGGCTAGGAGGGAGGAAGAAGAGGCGGATCAGGGGTTGTGGGATGAGATGAGTGGTTGTGCTGAAGAAAGACACAACCTCGTGAGGAGGGCTGGGTTGGTGGTGGAGGGACTGGGGAGTATTTCTGGTTACTTGGTAGACGACCACCGCTGTGGGTATCTGTAGGAGGGGTTTATGGCTGGTTACTGGGTAGATAACCACGGCCGCAGGTATCTGTAGGAGGGGTTTATCGACAACCACCGCCACAGTGGTGAGCCCAGGATGGTTGGGGGGAGGTAGATGGTATAGGTGGTGATGGGGAAGATTATCGACCAAAAGTCAAGGAGATAAGGGTGGAGGAGCATACCTATTTATGATCGAAAGGTTGGAAAGAAGAAGAAGCAGTGTCTTCTATAGATGTTGCGGTGTCAGCTGTCGTAGATGAGTCAACTTGTAAAGGATTCACCCATGAACCCGGCGGTTCTTGGTATTTCTCCCTAATGAACAGTTGATTTGCACAGTCGTCCGTTCCAGATTCACCAGGCATTCTAAAGAGCGGAAGTAGTTCAGTTGGTGTTTCTAATAAAAAATATGTGATCCATGTTGTGATAGTCTGCTGATTGGTTGGCTTGAGGAAGAGATCCAATCTCTGCGAAGCTTGAGCTATGTGATCATCTCTTTCTAGATGCTGCCAGTGGGAAGTGATCTATTTTCATTTTGAACAAGGGTGATCTGAAATGTCTGGTTTCTGATACGGAAGGTGGTGTTGCCTAGTTTAATGTGAAAATGGAGATATTTCCATTCTATAGGAAGTTGAATGGATTCCATAGTTTTGTCGTCAAGGGTGTAGTTCATGGGTTGGATGAACAGCTTCATGGTAGGTTGTGTTGAGATTTATGAGAACATTAGGAATGGTAGAAGGAGGTATGTTGTTCGCAACTCAACAAGGTCGACACTAACAATACCTAGAAACCCTAGCATACCACATGATGCCACCTCATCAACCAAGGTCCCACAAGGTGCCCCATAGAATCATTCTCTATCTTATGATGATAAAGCACTAAGGGCACACTCAACACATGACAAATTGCACAATAACCCCTCAACTTGGGTAAATTTCATTTTAGTCCAAAATAAGCAATCATATCTCAAACAACATCCAACCAGGACCAAACTGAAACCATGGGCATGTCACATGATAACAAAACACCTCAAAGAATTAGAGCAAGGTTCTATGCATCACATTATTCAAAGTAAGAACAATTTAGAATTAAGGTAGGTCAGGGGCCTTACAACTAAGTCCATGTTTACCCCACTTCACCATGGTCGGGTGACCAAAATAGTCATGGTGGCCAGCAACCCTAGCATACTTTTTGCATTGCTTTTCCCATTTTGACCTGACTTAACCTAGTACTTCCCTACGACCTATATATATAAGGGTGGCGGATGTAGCATGAGGTAAGCCTCTGTTTAGCTACCTCTTAACATTCATTTCCCCACTCTTTACATTCAAGAGATCCACCTACCACCCTTCTTCAATTTCCACATCATTTCAATCCAAAACCTTAGTTTTCTAGGATTTTCACCATAATCCCCTATATTCTCATGCCATTTTTTACTTTGGAGGGAGGTGCCTCATCTTCTATAGTAAGGAGGTGAAGAAGGAGGATCTACCACGAGCTACCATGGCCTTATATCTATTTCTTCTCTCCTTTTTTCTCTTTTGCTTGGTTATGTGTAGCTAAGTGATGAATCCTCCAAATTCATCCTCATAGTCTCCGTTTCTAGGAATTTTGTGCCTCATATCGACTGATCCACCCTTGTTTTGGCTTACTCTGAGTGTCTCCTCAGTTTCATGAAAATAGTGCTCTAACAGCTCTAATTACTAGTTTATTTAATCTTATCCTCCTTTACTCACTTTCCTTCTTCTCTGCAGATCATTCTCATCCATCCGATAACATATCTACATCTCCTCGTAGTTTGGTCATCCAACCGATTTTACCCTTCATACGGTCTCAAGACCGCATGAGGTCACACGGTCTCAAGACCGTGTGAAGCCTCACGGTCTCAAGACCATTTGGAGCCAAGATCATTTGGACCCAAGATCGTTTGGAAATGAAGACCGTTTAGAAACCGAAGACCATTTGGAGCCAAGACCATTTGGACTCAAGATCATTTGGAAATGAAGACTGTTTGGACACCGAAGACCGTTTGGAGCCAAGACCGTTTGGACCCAAGACCATTTGGAGCCAAGACCGTTAGGACCCAAGACCATTTGGACCCAAGACCGTTTGGATACCAAAGACCGTTTGGAGCCAAGACCGTTTGGACCCAAGACCGTTTGGAAATGAAGACCGTTTGGACACCAAAGACCGTTTGGAGCCAAGACCGTTTGGACCCAAGACCGATAAGAAATGAAGACCATTTGGACACCGAAGACTGTTTGGAGCCAAGACCATTTGAAGTATTCTCACATAAAAAATGTGAAGACCCCATCCAAGCCTATAAATAGGACCAGTAGGGTCCTCATCCGGGCATCAGATTCGGGAGGCCGGAAGGCTGCTCCACTATTCCCTCATCTTCGTTGTTCCACCAAGATCTGCCTGGCCCTACTCGTACATCTCTGAAGGTGCAAACGAAGATCAAGGCAGCAAGAGACGGACTTCATCGACCAAGTAGGAGTAGTCTCGAAGACTGAGGCGATCTACACCAGGCTATCACAGATCTACTCTTCTGCTCTGACGATGCTTGTTCTATCTTTCTTCTTTTTCTTTTTTGCTCCCTCTATGAGGAGTGAGTAGTGTAATTCACTAGGGTGTGGGGACTTGCCCAACTACTCATGTTTTGTAATTTGTACCTAAAGATGTTATCTTTCTGATTCAATGATAATCGTTTCATTACATGCTTTAATGTTGGCCGCTTTCTTGCATGATCTATTGTCTTTTGTTGTGAATTGTCTACGTCTACTCTTGAGACTCAATTATCAATTTAGCGTTGGTTCTTGATGTGTGTATCCACCACACATCTGTTTCGGTATCTAGGAATGCCTTTCAAGGAGTGGAGTAAACTCACCTCCGTTGTTGTACTTTCATACTATGAAATGGAATCAGTTGACGTATGAAAGTACAATCTTGATAGGTTGAAGAACACACTCTACGAAGGGATTGATGCAAAGTAAGTGACCATCCGTTCGGGGATGGCTGGCGTTGTAACACTCTCACGTTTCTCATAGCTATGTCCTCGAAAGAGGGATAGTCTATAAGGAAACTAATCGAATTGATAATATTGCTTGCTTGTTAGACTTTTGATGCACGTTTCATGAGGTTGAGTAAGACCTCCCTTCGGAGAGCACATATCTATATTGACACATAGATACGTACCAGATAGGAGCTACTCAACTTGTGAAGGATGTGTGCAATGCTCCTTGTCTGAGAGGGCATTGGCATTGCACAACATCCATGTATCTTACTTGCAGGTCTTGCTATGTTGGTATAGGTATAATGCATGTGTAGTGGTGGTGAATATCCGCATCACCCCAGTGATCCATCATCATCTGATAATCTTAGACTTCAAACTTTAACTAGGGAGCCGTTTGGGTGGAGTAATTGGGAGCGGTATTGTAATTGAATATGGTATTCTAACTACTGCATTTAATATGTGGTCGTTTGGGTTGCGATAAGTGATTTTGTGACTGTCGGCTTCAGAATACGGTATTTCCACCCATGTGTATTCTACGGCCCTTTCCAAGCCGCCAAAATTGGCGTTATTTAGAACCACTGCGGAAGGGTCCTCCCTCGACTCACCTCGGTATCTCTGTCTCTCCCGATCCCTCTCTTCTCCCCTACGACTGTCCCTCCCGGGATCGCCTCCTCCCCCGTCTCCCTCCGCCGCCGCCACTTCTCCTCATTATTCCTGTTCCCGATCTGGCGACTAGGGCTTCGACGTGGTGGCTCGTGCTGGTTCGCGACGCCTTTGAGAATCTGGAGTTGATCCTCTGCCGCCTCCTGGTCCTTTACAACCCCGTCCCGACCGTCCACTCCATAATCATGGCCATCATCTCCGCGGTGATCTTCCTGGGCATCCTCTCCTCGGCGGCCGAGATTTGCGATACTCGGTGGTTGTAAAGGTGAACAGGGACCACAGCCTTCCGCTGGCTCCTCTGCTTCCCACCCAGGGTCTCACCGTCACGCACTCCACCCTCGTGTTCGTGTGGATCTTGTACAGAGTTTTCCGAGTCGTTCTGAGTCATGGAAATCCCGTTGACCACGCTCGTCATCAATGGGTACAAGTTCTGGATTGGCCTTTGTTGGGTTTCCTACCTGGCTGTGCTTTCTCGTCGTGCTCAATGATGCTCATGAGGCTGTTGTGCCACCTCCGGGTCCTGGTGCTCTACTTTTTGTCCTCACTGAAAGGTGGCGTCTGGGTGTTCAACTTGCTGCTGTTTCTCTTCATCGATTGGTACATCAGGAACGTCATCAAAGAGTTTCACATCCATTTCGCTGCCAGTTGGTACAAGGCGAAGCTGGATGTTAAGAATGTGTGATAAAAATGTCCATTCAGATTGGGAGTTCCGCTCCACGGCCCTATCTCAATTGCTGCATTTTATGTTCACTCGTCACCCAAACAATGTAATTAACAGTTCTGGTATTTGTTAATTGGGTAGTTGAACTCCCATAATTTTTTGACTACTGCGGTGATTAAAAAAGGGCCACCCAAATGGCCCCTAGATTTCATACTTGCCTTTACTTTTACATGTTCTAGATTTGATTAGATTAGATTAATCCTATCAATCTCTTGGTTGTAAACGATTAACTTAGGTCGAGACGAAACGAGACAAAGACATCCAAATTCTTCACGTTGTCCTTTGGGTTCGATCCTAAATATGTACTATGATAAGGTTTCCACACTCGTGTGGGGTTGGAGCATTTATCTAGCACCAGTTGTAGGTAAACCTAGAGAGAACATCAACTCCCTGGGGTTTTTGGTGCACATTAGGACTTCCATTAGAAGAGAAATCTTTTGGTGTAAATACTAGCTCCATCAAAAAATGGTGTCGTTGCTGGGGACAACATCATAAGAATCGTCTTTGTCAAATTCCGTATCAACCTAAGTTTCTCTAGGGTTTTTTGTTTTCTTTTCAAAAATCTAAAAAAAGGGTAAAAAGCTTGATCTCAAAAGTTAAAGTTTTAATTACATACGCTCTTGAATTTGAAGTGATTGGTCAAGCCTGATAAACACTTTATTTGATTTCAGGTACTAATTCTCTTCAAAATGAAGCAGTCAATGCCACCAACCATTAGATGTCAATTATGTGGTGACTATTCCCATTCATCAATCAATTGCTTCAATGCTCCTCCTCACTACATGAATGCACTACGTCAAGTAATCACAAATCGTATAGTTGGGAAACTCAAGCCAGCCTCTTCACACGACTATGAATATAACGCAAGTTATAATCCATATCCTCCTGGAAGCTACTATGAAGAGCCCAATTATGACATATTTCAAGGCGTAGATTGCAATGCAGAAGGAAATGTGGACTGCAATGCAAATCAATATTTTGATGAGGAGAGATACTATCAACATCAACCCAACGGGTACAATGAAGAGCCTTACTATGAAGATCGGTACACATTAATAGAAGAAGTACATGCCCTACAGAAATTGGTGGCTCAACAACTAGCTGTTTAGACAGCCACGAACGAGAAGTTGGTAGCTGATCTTGATCAACTTATGCACCTTGTCCACGCTTCTGAACAACATGAAGAACAACCACCATTTTCCCTTTAGCACACTCCTCATCCGCATATTACAATCGATTACGATGACGATTATGATATCATGTGGGAGGTGCCTTCCAATGATATTCTAGCATCAGTGTAGGGAAAGGAATCATCCTCAGAGCTAATGATTGCACTCGAGGATGATTTCTCCACAGTATCACAAGAAAAATAATCATTTTCCGAGCCAAGGTCCGACTCAGAAAATGACTCCTGCACTATTCTCTTAGATGAAAATTTGATTAGCCAATATGGAGATTTTCTATAGTCAGGAGATCAATTGGGGATAAATTTTGGTATTGATCCATCTTCTCCCCCCATAGACCCAGGCCCAACCATACATATTGAGGAGCAATCATCAATGATTGACTCCCTATACGATAAATATTCTTTGACTTCAGTTGTCTTGTTGATGAATTCCAAAGAACAAGGGTCTACATTACAAGAACTCTACACTCCTTCACAGTCAAACTAATATGAATATGCGACTGATTTAGATAAAGAGATGTCTTTTATGCAAGAAACTTAAAAATCTCCATTACTGGAACAAGATCTGATTTATCCTTATGAAGAAATTCCTAACCATTCGGCTGTTCTAGGAACAGATTTCAAGCATGAGACTGATCAAGATCTTGATCCTGGAGTGGATACCACCCTCACTAATCCTGATAATGATGAAAAAGAATAATGTGAGGATGATGGGTCTTAAGATGATGATTCTATGACCAATCTTTTCCAAGAAATGACTTTACCAGAGCTGCCACCCCTACAAGAAGTCCAAACGGAGCCAGTTTTCGAACAAGAGTATGTTCTTTCCGTTGAATCTCCTTCTAGTCACTTGAACAAGTTGATGGTGTACTATGAAGAGAAACATGAACCATCTCTTGATTTTGGAATGAAATATGATATTTCCGTAGACCCTTATAATGACAAGGAGGACTCTTGGGAAGACATCGAGCCACAAAAAAATCTTCTTATGGCCACTCTTCCCTATGGAGAAGCTCCTCCCGAGCTACCAAATATACAAGAGACTGACATATCTTCGTTACTTGAACAAGGTTTCATTCTTCCCATAGAAACTCTTCCTGAACACTTAATAGAACTGGAGGAGTGCTATGAGGAAGAACTAGAACAACAACCTAACTCAGGAATGGAGTATATTGATCTCAATATCGAAGAAATAGATTCGTGGGAGGATTCTAGTCCACAAAACGATACGTCATAGGCTAACCTTTCCCACAAAGAGACGTCATTGGAGCCTCTACTTCAGGTTCTCATGATTCCTTTATCTAAGCAAGAGTTCGTTCTACCCATTGAATTTGAGCATAGTGTGATGAAGAAAAGGAACCCATTCTATGGAATCACTAAGCAAACTGCATTATGATCCAAACTCTCTTCTACACTTCTTCTTTCATATCCATACCTCTCCGCTCACCAACCATGCCAAAGCTTTAAGTTCGGTGTGGCACACCACACTCTTTTCTAGTGAAAACTAGAACATTGTCGAACTCTAAGTTTGGTGTGGTACACCACACCTCTTTTTCTATAACCATTTCCTCCATACCCCTCAATACATAACATGGGAATATCACCTTCTCATTTTGTTCAAAAAGTATACGATGATGATTGTGCACATACCAAGGTTGAGGAAAAATCTACCCCAATCCCAAAAAGAGACCCGGAAGCCCAAATATACAAAAATCCAAAAATACCCTTTCTCCTAAGCCAAGTGAGAATGAATAAAAGCCAGAGTGTGAATAAAAGCATGAGAATTGTGCCCCGGATAAGGATAACTGACAAAGGTCTTGCCCAACTGGTAAATTAGCTTCCCTCACAAAGGAAGGTGTGTCGAGCCTGATAGTGAGACCCTAAGGCTCCAAAAATAACCCCTTACCTCCTCTCAAAGAGGTAAGTTAGCCAGAAGCCTTAACCAACCTATACACACTTCTGAGTTACCTTTAGAAAAAAAAATTGGGTGTAAGGCTTAGTTAACTAGAGTTGTGCACAAAACACTCAAAGTATCTTGATGAATCCACCAATAATAAGAATCTTGAATCGATTAAAGGAGAGACTCTTATCTCTTGATCACACCCCTATTCTTTCCTTTTTCAACCTACTGGCACCACAATTGCCTCCATTTCAACCATTCTCTTGAAAACACCAGCGACAGATCATATACATGTTTGATTGATTCTACAGGTCTTTTCAAAATCACATAAAACTTTTAAACATGACTGATACAACAGAGAGTGAGAAGGAAAAAATTCAGTAAAGTGAACTCAGAAATGAGGATATCATAAGATGTATTCTGTGATCTAAGTAAGCCTTGATACTGTATCGATCTGAGCCATGAACAAAATTATGATATGACATAAGGATGAGGCAATCACGAGATGAACGATTTCATTGGCGACTATTTTAAGTTTTTCGTTCCTCGGGATGAGTAATGCTTAAGTTCAATGTGGGTGATGAATCCTCCAGATTCATCCTCAGTCACCAATTCAAAGGATTTTCGACGTCTTTGCCCTAATTTTGTTTTGCTTCATTTTTTTTCTCAGTATCGTGAAAATTCTGACATTTTCACAAATACGAGGAAATTACGAGACGAACAAGCTTTTTGGTGACTATCTTGGGCTTTTCCGTTCCTTGGGACGAGCAACGCTTAAGTTCGGTGTGGTGATGAATCCTCCAAATTCATCCTTACAGTTGCCATTTCTAGAAATTTTGTGCCTCATATCGACCGATCCACCCTTGTTTTGGCTTACTCTGAGTGTCTCCTCAGTTTCATTAAAATAGTGCTCTAATATCTCTAATTACTAGTTTATTTGATCTTATTCTCCTTTACTCACTTTCCTTCTTCTCTGCAGATCATTCTCATCAATCTGATAACATATCTACATCTCCTCGTGGTTTAGCCATCCAACCAGTTTTACCCTTCATACAGTCTCAACACCGCATGAGGTCACACGGTCTCAAGACTGTGTGAAGCCTCACGGTTTCAAGACCATTTGGAGCCAAGACCGTTTGGACCCAATACCGTTTGGAAATGAAGACTGTTTGTACACTGAAGACTATTTGGAGCTAAGACCATTTGGACCCAATACCATTTGAAGCCAAGACTATTTGAACCCAAGACTGTTTGGAAATGAAGACCGTTTGGACACCGAAGACCGTTTGGAGCCAATATCATTTGGACCCAAGATCATTTGGATCCAAGACCATTTGGACCCAAGAACGTTTGGAAATGAAGACCGTTTGGACACCAAAGACCGTTTGGAGCCAAGACAATTTGGACCCAAGACCATTTGGAGCCAAGATTGTTTGGACCCAAGATCGTTTGGAAATGAAGACCATTTGGACACCGAAGACCGTTTGGATCCAAGACCATTTGGAGCCAAGACCGTTTGGAGCCAAGATTGTTTGGACCCAAGACCGTTTGGAAATGAAGACTGTTTGGACACCGAAGACCATTTGGAGCCAAGACCATTTGAAGTATTCTCACATCAAAAATGTGAAAACCCCATCCAAGCCAATAAATAGGACCAGCAGGGTCCTCATTTGGGCATCAGATCCAGGAGGTCGGAAGGTTGCTCCACTGTTCCCTCATCCCCGTTGTTCCACCAAGATCTGCCTGGCCCTACTCATACTTCTCCAGAGGTGCACACAAAGATCTAGGCAGCAAGAGACAGACTTCCTCAACCAAGTCACAGTAGTCTCGTAGACTGGAGCAATCTACATCGGGTTGTCACAGATATACTCTTCTGCTCCGACGATGCTTGTTCTATGTTTCTTCTTTGTCTTTGTTGCTCCCCCTATGAGGAGCGAGTAGTGTAATTCACTGGGGTGTGGGGACTAGCCCCGCTACTCATGTTTTGTAATCTGTATCTAAAGATGTTATCTTTCCGATTCAATGCTAATTGTTTCGTTGCATGCTTCAATGTTGGCTGCTTTCTTGCATGATCTATTATCTTTTGTTGTGGATTGTCTACGTCTACTCTTGAGACTCGATTATCGATATAGCGTTGGTTCTTAATGTGTGTATCCACCACACATCTATTTTGGTATCTAGGAACACCTTTCAAGGAGTGGAGTAAACTCACCTCCATCGTTGTACTTTCATACTATGAAATGGAATCAGTTGACGTATGAAAGTACAATCTTGATAGGTCGAGGAACACACTCTACGAAGGGAGTGATGCAAAGTAAGTGACCATTCATTCGGGGATGGCTGGCATTGAAACACTCCCACGTTTCTCGTAGCTATGTCCTCAAAAGAGGGATAGCTTGTTAGTCGTTCGATGCACGTTTCACGAGGTTGAGTAAGACCTCCCTTCAGAGAGCACATATCTACATTGACACACAAATACGTACCGGATGGGAGCTACTCAACTTGTGAAGGATGTGTGCAATGCTCCTTGTCTGAGAGGGCATCGACATTACACAACATCCATGTATCTTGCTTGCAGGTCTTGCTATGTTGGTACATGTATAATGCATGTGTAGTGGTGGTGAATATCCACATCACCCCAGTGATCCATCATCATCTGATAATCTTAGACTTCAAACTTTAACTAGATTTCATACTTGCCTTTACTTTTGCATGTTCTAGATTAGATTAGATTAAATCCTATCAATCTCTTGGTTGTAAATGATTAACTTAGGTCGAGACGAAACGAGACAAAGACATTCAGATTCTTCACGTTGTCCTTTGGGTTCGATCCTAAATCTGTACTACAATAAGGCTTCCACACTCTTGTAGGGTTGGAGCATTTATCTAGCACCAGTTGTAGGTAAACCTAGAGAGAACATCAACTCCCTGGGGTTTTTGGTGCACATTAGGACTTCCATTAGAAGAGAAATCTTTTGGTGTAAATCCTAGCTCCATCAATAAGCCCTTTGTGGCGGGCTATTTGGGGGATAAAATGTTACTTTAATACCATGTTGGGGGAATATAACTTGTAATGAACAAATTTCCATTCTATGATTAGTGTCTCTTGCTTCTATCTCATTTCCCATTATCTTACTTGTGATTTGTGCTTCTAAACATGGATTTCTTGTTGTATGATGCTTGGTAACACCTAGCTTCTAGGGAAAATGGATTGTATATGGCTATCTTAGGAATTGCTCCTAGTTCCAACTAGTGGATCCCTAGATAGCACCCTATATTCCTACATATAAATCCCTTCTCCTATAACTAAGTGTGAGATCGAAGTAGCTAGTGTAAGAGTAATTAGTGCAATTGCCTAGAGTTTTCTAAAGGCTAGGTGGTGAGTAATTGTAACATCCTTAATTTCATAACTAATGTACATCTTTAATGTGGAGTTTTCTAGTAAATGTGTGTCAAGGGACCTAATGAACCTAACCATGGCTAGGTACATAATTATGTTCACAAAAATGTGTATTACAAGCCATCTAATCAACCAATACAGACATAATGACTTAAATGTGTATGATTGTAGTCGGTTGTATATGAATATAAATGAATTATTCCTATGAACAATATTGTGATAATATGATGAGTCCAGTTCATGGCTTGAGCCTTAGACCTAGCTTAGGTTTTCATGTTATGTAATTAAAGAAAAATTGATCACATGTGTCATACATGAGCTTCAATTAAAAAGTTATATTGATTGAAGACTTATTTTCATGATTTGTAATACAATTAAGCTCATGGACCCTTTGAAATGCTAAGGGATGGGCCATGTGCCCTAGAGCCAAATTCCAGCCCTATTGGACCAATAAAGTTCTACAAATAGGTCTTTGGAGTACAAATTGAAAATTTAGTATTTCATATTCATAATGAATGCTCAAAATATTTTTAGTAGAATAATAATTAGAATATAAAATAGTGGGAGAAATTTCAGTTGATTTTGATTTATCTAGTGGCCTAGAAAATTAAATCAGTAATTATGTATCATTTACTTAAAAGCCATGTATGGAGTGTCTAACCATACATTTGTGACCTAATATCTTGTACATTAAAAGATTATGACAATAGATTATTGTTCTAAAAAATTTGAGGCTAAATGGGATCATGTTGTGGGCTATATAAATATTTATAGAAACTAGACTTTTATGTAAAAAGAAAAAAAGGAAAAAAAATAAAGGAAAGGGGCGCTCCAGTCGAGCAGACTGAGAACCGCAACCCCTGTAGGACAGGGCAAACAAACTTCCCTCAAGGGCGGGGAACTATGCCCAAGATCCGAGGGAAGGGGAAATTATAAAATCCATGTTGTGGAATAGCGGCAGAGAGCAACATCCGTTAGGGTTTTTGCTTAAGCGAGGGCTTAGGAGAAGAGGGTAGACATGAGAAAGAGTTGTCGGCGGCGTTGATTGCAACTGTGGTGGCTTTGGGAGGGCCGAACCACCAAGGGTTCCTCTTGGAACTAGTACAACAACCATGACAAGCAAGGGAGGCTACGTCGAGGCAAGGAGACATCCTCCAAGCAAGCAGACGTCTACAAAGAAGGTGGATCGCAGAGACCACCTGGGCGGTCTGCGCTGTTTGGGTCATGGAATTAGGGGAGGTGACGCCTCCAACCAGGTCGTGCAAGTGAGAGCCCAACAACCTGGGTTTCATGTTCACGAGTGTCTCGTCGTCAAGGTGGAATCTCGGTGGCGGAGCTAACCCAGATGGTCGCTCGAACGATCGCTGATGGCCAAACCTGGATGGAGAGAAGGCTGGGCGGCAGCTTGGAGGTTTCGAACATGGACCTTTGATCGTGGCCTCTTCTCCGACATAAGAGGCACTGCCCTTATTGGGAAGTCCAACCATGGACAATGAGAGCTACCCCCCCCCCCCCCCACACACACGAGAAGATGGCCCAGACGCAGCCGCCGAGCTCTTGGGCGGCCTGCTCTGTTCTCGAAGAAAAACAGGGGAAAAAAACCCCTTTTGGTTATCGGGTGAAGAAGACGGAGGGCTACGAGCGCCGCTCAAGGGAGCTCACCATCAGATCAATTTTGAACGGACAATAATCATCTAAAAGGTACTCTGTTTAAAAATTTCATATCTTGTGATGTAGAGCTCGGTTTGGGACAAACAAGATACCTACAGAAAGCTCATGATGAGTACTATCACATAAAAATACTTCCATATTATGATTTTGATATCTGATATTTATTAAATATAGTGTGTTCAAAACTATATGATTTTGATGTTTTGTCAATTAAAAATAGCAAACAAATTTAGAAATTCATGTAAATTTTACTGGATGTGTATCTTAATATTCTTAACATGATTTCAAAGCTTGATCTTTGTTGTATGAAGTTTTATTAAGGTTTTTGATTTAAACCCTAAGAAGGGTATTTTGGGTATTTCACCCATGATTTGATTTTTAAATGACATGCTATTTTAATACATGATCTTACTACATTGTATGATTACTTTTCTAAAAGTTTTGATGGATTTTCATATATAATTGAATTCATATTTAGTCTTTGGCCTAAGTGGCTGTTATGAAAGATGATTCATGAGTATTTGTGAGGCAACATGTATTTTATATGCCTATTTAGTATGGAAAATTATTACAATTATATCTTCATCTGATTTTTATAAATGAGTCAGTAAGAGTAGTATATGTGAGTATGTATGGAGTTTACTCTTGGTCTATGAGGTATGTACTTATATATTGGTGTATATGCTATTTTTGGTATAATGAATATATTAGTATGTGTATGTCATATAATGTGTGAATCAAGTTTAATTCAATGTTTAAACATGAAACATTCTTGAAAATCAGAGTTAGTCTTAGTTAAATATGATTCCTAATTCAGTCTAGGGTATTAGGATGATGGGATTTGAGATTTAGAAATGAAGAGAGGAGATTACACATGGACTTATACAATTTTGTTGATGACTAGGTATATTTGTTGTGAATCAAGGGAACAAGGCTACATTAAGAGCATATTCAATATAAAGGTAAGTGGTTCCTGCCCATGAGTATTTATATCTATCAAACTTAGCATATTTTTGTAAGACTCCATACTTTATGTGACACAATGTTCTAAGATTTGTTGTTAAGATTTAAAGTAAGATTTTTATACATTCATGGATACATCCTTGTATGCGCCTAATAGCTCGAGGAGAGATATATTATTAAGATTTATATGAATGATAGAGATTCATGGACCAGGTTCATGAGAAAACTAAAGGATCATGTTCCCATAGGAACTCTTAGTAATGATTCATAGTGATGAATAAGACTACACGATAAGATATGCAACCAAAATTGATAATGTGGGATAAGAATATAGTAAGATTTCAAGTAGAAACATGCCATTAAGAATCCATACATATGTAGATATCTAGGACTAGATTTCTTAGAATGAGCAATATCTAGAAGCAAAATATAAAGCGACATTTGAATGTATTTAGACATGATCTATTTTCAATAGAAGGGCTCGATTGGAGTGTATAATAAATTGAGTTTATATCAGTAGGTATAAGATTATGATGCATCAAGTTATGATTAAGTTCAAAGTATGATTTTATAGGATTCCTCTTGTAAGACTTAAGATTTTATATGTAAGTTCATATGAAGACATTAAGATTCAAGGAAAGATCTATTATAATGAGTTCTTTTGGTAGAGATTGAATCATCCTATCAGATGGTATGTTTATATATATAGTGTGTGCTAAGAATTCAAGTAGGAACATGTTATCAAGGTTTTTTATAGATGTAGGGATCTAATAATTAGGAAGTTAATTGGATTCCTTAGGATGATTAATATCTAAAATCTAGTTACAATGTGAGGATATGAGTTTTGAACATATTAGGACACTGTCCAGTTTTTAAGATGAAGGCACTATTGGGACCGAAAAATGTTGTAGCTTGAATTGAGGATGATATGATAAGATCATGATGTTTTATGTCATGATGTAGTGACATGATGAGATTCTATATGATCCATGTTCTAATATTTTAAGATTTAAGCTCATATGATTGCATTAAGATTACACTCGATGATATTTTGCAGGGAATGAGTTAATTTAACAGAAATTACTTTTCTTTTGATATTTGATACTTGAGAACTATCATATACTTTGTATATCCATATTCAGATCAGATCCTTTCTCATAAGGCATTAGACTTATTTATGATATAGTTTGTATAGTGAAGTAATCTTACCAAATTAGAGTTTTAGAATAAAATTTACCCAAATAATGAGATACATGTTCAAATCAAGTAATGGATTCAATTTAGAACTTAAAGATAAGAGATTTAGAGTCAGACTTGGACTACTCATTGCATGGGTAGTCAGATATAGAATAAAGATACATGATAAGGGTTATAGAACCATTCTCAATTATGTAGTAATTGAGGTACATGTTTTCATTCATATATATATTTAGTGCATAATATAAGAGCAAAGATTCAGATTCAAATTTTAAAGAGCAGATATTCAGATTCAGATTTCAGATTCAAAACTAAGTACGTGTTGAGTACTCAGTTTTAGATAAGTTTAGATTCAAAGTTTAGTAAAGATAGATTTAAGATAATTAATTCAAAACCTTCACATAATACATTATATAATAAGTCCTCATTCAGAGAGTCTCGGGATGATTCAGAGGCATCTGTTGCCAATTCAGAGGAGTGTTTACTCCATTTCAGATGGCACGTTGTGCCAACAGAGGGTGTTTTACACCATAGAGGACACTTTGGTGTCAACAGAGGGCATGTTGTGCCAATAGAGGGTGTGTTGCACTATAGAGGACACTTCGGTGTCACAGAAGAGGACTTATTGTATAATGGTGGCCACAAACAAATAAAAATCATAAGTAAAAGATAGTTAAGATTAGAGCATGTCTGTAATCTCATCCATGAGTGTGATGAAAGGAATCCAGATAGGATATTTATGATCCATACACTTTGGCATAGGCCATGAGACCTAGAGTATAGGTCTCCAGAAAAGATAGAATAGAAAGTAAGAGTTTAAGAAATGAGAGATAATATGTTTCTAGATTTAATCAGAGTTAAATGTTCGTTTCATATCGATGATGTTCAAGAATCTTTTGTAATATTTCAGTTCTTAGCAATGTATATTTTAGAATACTCATGCCACTTACTCTAACAACTATTTTTCCCAATGCATGGCCGGGGACGTGATGTCCGCAGGTTTTGGAGCAATTGAAGAATAAAGGGACCAGCAAAGGCCTAAGAGACTTTCAAGCTTGCCTATTGGGGTGCCATCTACCTAGACGATCATGAGTATTGACATCTTTTTATTATGAACTTATGCATAAATATGATGTAGTTTTATGTTAACAAAAAGCTATGTATGAATCAGTTTTACTAGTTTTGCAAAGTTTTTCATTTACTTTTATTGCAATGGTTATCATATTTGTGACACTCCCAGAAAGAAAGAAAAAAATTTGCTTCCGCTCATGTGATATAAAAATCTTGGTGTTACAGTAACATGAGGTGAAATACCCTCATCTCTACCCCCATTCCTACCCTTGGCTCCGAATTTCCCTAATACCACTTACCCTAGAAACCTAGACTTGCCAAGTCCTATCACTACTACAGAAATGGCTTATAACGTCACTTTTAAAGGTGTCGGTTACATAAATACACTGACACCTAAACAATAAAGAGTCGATTTATAAAATAAACCGACATAAATATGTGAAGGGTGACCAGACACGGGTATCACTTTTATTCGGTGTCAGTTTCTTAATAACAAACCGACGCCAAAAATTAACCGCCAAATCCAAAATTTTCAGCGAAAAAAATTACCTCCAAAATTTAACATATGGCGTCGGTCATTAACTAATAAACCGACGACTAAAGGTATTTGCAAAACAGAAAATTGGTCACATTTTGATCGTCGGTTTTACAACACTGACCGACACTTATGGGTTTTCCCACGCTGTTCGCGGGAAATTTTTCACACCCTTTGAGCGTCGAATTTTTAAAGATATCGACGACTGTGATCATTAATCGAGAACCAATTTTTTAATCGGCATATCTAGATAGACGTCGGTTGTTTTCTAGTTAAAACCGACGATTATCATTGAGAACAGGTGTCGGTTTTTGTGGTTAACCGACACCTTTAGTGTTATGTGTCAGTTTTTTTGAACAACCGACACCGAATGTTAACTTAATAGCACACGAGCGAGCCCGACTCTTCCCCTTTCTCTCTGTGTTGTAATCGGCTTAGGGTCTGGTGATTCCGGTGAGAGCAGACTCCCTCCGCGCCAATGCCCACCGCCGTCGTTCTCCTTGCTCACAGCCGCCATTCTCCTTGCTCACCGCCGGCCACCTACTGCTCGCCACTTGCTGGTCTCTGCTCCTCTGCCGCCGCCACTAGCTGCTCCAGTGGCCTGGTCTCCTGCTCTCCGGTGGCCCGCTCTCTTGCTGCTCCGACACCTCCGACGGCCTACTCTCTTACTGCTCCGACCAACTCCGGTGGCCTGCTCTCTAACTGCTCCAACTCCGACGTCGCCTTCTTGCTGCCTTACTTCGCCGCCACTGCTCCGGCCAATCAAAGGTAATGGAACCATCTCCGTTTCTAGGTGTGTTCTATGTGTGTGACCTGTAGGAGTACCTTATAGTCTGGTCTCCATCTCTGTTTCTACTGTGGTTGATCCATTGGTTTCTATGTGTGTGCTATTGCAACTAGGAGTACCGTACAGTCTGGTCTCTATCTTCATTTATTGTATCCAATGTTGATTTCTATGGGGTTCTTGTCTGACCAGACTCTAGTATTGGTGTCATTTTTACTTGATTAGTCCTTTAATACATTGTTAAGAGCGGATTTGATGTCTACCTACATGGGAGTTGTGATCTTGAATCAATATATATTTTTCCAGAGTATTTAAGACATGACTTTGTGCCTAATATTAGATCCTCTAAGGGAGTGTTTATTTAAATTGAACATTGTATATGAAACAAAATATGATTCTCTAGTATTTTTTCAATGATCACTTCCATTACGGTTCATGTGCTCGCTGACCCTCTGCCTACTCCATAGCTCACCGCCTGCTACAGAGCTCGATGGCCTTCTACCTTCTCCAGAGATCGCCACTCATTAGCTTCCTGCGCCAGAGCTCACCACCTACTGCCTGCTCACCGCCGCCCTTCTCCCGCCTCCTCCTTGCTCGCTCATTGGCTGCCTGCTCACCACTCTTCCACGCTCGCCTGCCTGCTCGGCCTGCCCGTTCGGCTTCCATGTGCACCCATCCATCTCACCCTCTCTCCCTACTCCAGAGCAAGACACCCGATTGGGCTCAAACAGAGGTAAACATCCCCAAAAACCCTCTGTCTCGCCCTCTCTCCCAGCTCTAGAGCAAGACACTCTGATTTGTATTTACTTAAATACTAATTTGTATTTACTTATCTACTCATTCGTTCATCTAATGATTTTTCATTCATCACATTATTTAAATTTAGGGCTTTATTTTTATTCATCTACTTTTTAAAATTATTTAATCATCTCTTGATTTATATTTGTTTATCAACTGAGATGTACTTTTTTATCTATTGCTTTGTATTTGTTTACCTACTGATTATATTTATTTATCTAATTTTTTAAGTTTACTTATTTAGATGTTGCTATTGTAAATCAACCTATGATATGAATGAATCTTGTGCTTGCATATATTTGTGCTTCTAATCCTCATGCTTGACCTAATTCAGTAAACCCTAGGAATTGATAGTATAAATGCATCTAAACATTCATAAGCTATTAATGTTGATTAATTTAGGAAGCATTGATATGTTGTTATGGCTGTCCACAAGTGTTTTTATAAGAAATTATGTGTTGAATGGGGTTGTGAACAAGGAACTGGTGTTGTATTTGTTGGCCTAGAAACCCGTCCAAGATTTACTCGTTAGGAGTAAATCTTGGATAGTCCCCAGTTTGGGACTGTTCTTGAAAACCTAATCTCACTTAGGATATAAGTGTATAATGTGTATTGGGTTTTCAAGAAAATTTCGGCAACATTTTCCCGTTTGTTCTCTAAGTACATATGTACTTGGAGAACAGCGGGGAAATGCTGCCGAAATTTTCTTGAAAACCCAATACACATTATACACTTACTATTGAGATTAGGTGTTCAAGAATGGGATAGGTGGTACACATTTATTATATATAAGAATGACATCACATGTATAAACCCTAAAGTTTTAACCATAAACTCTAATATGTTTACCCTAGACCCTAATCTTGTTGTAATATATACTTATTTTCTCTTTGATCATAGAATGGATAGATCATGAATGTCCATTCGCAATCGCTGCACCCCAAAGTTTATTTCTGGTCTTGATCAGTTTATTACATTTGTCGAGGAACATAGGAAACAACCTGGAGATAGGTTCTACTGTCCATGTAGGCATTGCGGTAACAACTTGAAAGTCAGTACTGGTGACGAAATCAGAAGTCATGTCATGTGCAACGAGATTGTACAAGGCTATACAGAATGGCACTGGCATAGAGAGATTTCAAACCTGAAACCAGTGGATGTCGATAGCAGTGCTTGTGTGGAAGAAGAAGAAATTACCTCCGATGACGTAGATGTGAATGAACCAGTTCCAGTAGACATCGTTGATGTGATGCTGGATAGTTGTGGGGTAGAGCACACTGATCCACCTCCCATGTTTAGAAACATTGTGTATGATGCTGAGATACCATTATACACGGGTTGTAAGTTTACGAAGCTTAGTACTGTGTTGAGATTGTATAAACTGAAAGCTAACAATCGATGGAGCGACAAAAGCTTCACGTCATTGTTGTCTTTGTTGAAAGAAATTCTTCCTGAAGGAAACGAGTTGCCGATCTCAACATACCGATTAAAGAAATTGTTGTGCCCAATGGGAATGGAGGCCAAGAAGATACACGCATGCAAGAATGATTGTGTATTATTTCAAAAGGACTATGTGGATTTGAAAGATTGTCTGAAATGTGGTGCATCAAGGTATAAATTGACGACTTCGGGGGAGTCCAAAACTGGTTCTCCCGCTAAGATGATGTGGTATCTACCTATAATACCACGGTTTCAATGCTTGTTTGCCAATACTATAGATGCGAAGAATTTGAAGTGACATGCAGATGTTAAGAAAAATAATGATGGGATCCTACAACATGCGTCTGATTCCCCACAATGGAAGAAGATTGATTTATTGTACCCTGAATTCGGTGAAGAGGGCAGGAATCTAAGACTTGGGCTTTGTACAGATGGGATGAATTTGTACGGGACATTGAGCAGCCAACATAGCACTTGGCCAGTCATGCTTGTTATATACAATCTTCCTCCCTGGTTGTGTATGAAAAATAAGTATGTTATGTTGTCGTTGTTGATATCGGGCCCTAAACAACCTGGAAATGATATCGATGTTTATCTTGAACCTCTAATTGATGACTTAAAGAAACTCTGGGGTGAAGGTGTGATGACCTATGATGCTTCACGTGAAGCTAAAATGTCATATTACGGTGTCATTGAAGACATATGGGAGTTTGACTATGTAGATTTCAGAATTCCGCTCTTTAAATGTAATTGGGTCGACAACAACAAAGGAGTTATAGTGGATGAATTGGGTTTCACGTTAGTGAACTTTGAAAAGATTGGCAAGAAGGGTGAACCATTCATATTGGCATCACATGCAAAACAAGTATTTTATATCGATGATCCTGCAAATGATAAATGGTCGGTTGTTCTTCATGGTAAAAGACAGTTCATTAAAGATCCTATAGATGAAGAAGAGTACTATGATAAGTATGATGACTCCAATCCATTCTCAGTTGGGTTGCCAACACCACCAAACATTGAAGTTGGGGATCACAATGACTTGTATGTTCGTGAGGATCATATTGAAGGATTGTTAATTGATAAAAGATCACAATATTAGAGGCATGGATGTTTATATTTTTATTATGTTCCCATGATGGCCGTGCTGATGATCATCGTGAGGGTGAGGACGTGCTTGCACTGCCTGACAATGTAAGTTTTAAGAATATATCCCTAAGGTTTCTATCTATATGTTCATTTATAATTATATTATGTAAGTGTTTTTTATCAAATTTTTAGGATACTAGTTAATAGCAATTCTATTTAATTTGCAAGCATTCGCCAAAGATTACAGGCTATGCAGGATGGCCATGACATAGCTATGCAGGCCATCGACATTGCTTAGTACAACAACAGTGCCGAATTTACATACAACACTAGCTTAGTACATATATAGTGGGACTAAGGTGACGATCCCACCTGCTAAAATAGGTTACCGACAACTACATGTTACGACTGGGAGGTCGTAATTCAGCAACTGTATGCATTAGCAGGAGGACACATAGACTTCACCACGAGTTAACATTGAAGAAGGTCTACTAACCTACACTGAGCTAAACAAGTTTCTCAGTACTAACATTGATAAACTTGTTTAGCTCAGTGTAGGTTAGTAGACCTTCTTCAATGTTAACTCGTGGTGAAATCTGTTTGCCCTCCTACTAATGCATACGGTTGTTGAATCACGACCTCCCAGTCGTAACATGTAGTTGTCGGTAACCTGTTTTAGCAGGTGGGATCGTCACCTTAGTCCCACTATATATGTACTAAGCTAGTGTTGTATGTAAATTCGGCGTTGATGTTGTTATGCACTATATATGTGTTAGTCTGTCATGTTGTTAAATGAATCTGAAACAGTTGTGCGTGCTGCACTTTATGTATTGTATCTGTATCATGCTTCTCTTCATTGTGGCTTCTTTTTGCTATTTCATGGCTCTTCAATATGATTTTGTTGACAATGATGACAATGATGAATAAAGAATAACTTTGTTCTCATAATTAATTTTGTGTGAATGTGAATGAATTTTTATGAATTGTCATGTGTGTGAAAATCATCAATACATGAATGTTTCTACATGTGTCTGAATGTGAAAAGAGATGAAATAAATGGAACTACATGTTTCTACTGGTTTCTACATGCGTGTGATGAAAAAAAGTAATATGAATTAAATGTTCTTATACATGAGTATGAATCACATATATATAATATTGTCCATCATGTTAATTTTGTAGGTTTGTGGCCTGTTGTTGGCTGATATCAATGGATGTCGTAAAACCTGCAGCTCATAACTGAACTGCAGGTTTCTCATCCTGCGACCAGCCACAGCAGGTCTGCAGACTGATAGAAAAAAAACATAGGCGTCGGTTATTTGAACAAAACCAACACCTATGATATACGGCGGCGGTTTTCCACCTAAAACCGACGTCTATGTGACCAGGTACCACAGCCATGCTAGGAAGCACGGCCGTGGTGGCAGACAGGGAATAGGGCATCAGTTATTATCACAAAACCGACGTCGGTTCAGATTATGTGGCGTCAGTTTCTATTAGAAAACCGACGCCTATAATCCCTTTGCTGGCGTGTTTTGGTGGCGGGAAGAATTTAGGCGGCAGTTGTTTAGTAATCAACCGACGCCTATAGTCCCTTTGCTGGTGCATTTTCGGTGGCGGGAAGAGTTTGGGCGTCAGTTTTTACTAAACAACCGACGCATATAGTCCCTTTGCTAGCGTGTTTTCGGTGGCGAAAAAGGTTTTGGCGTCGGTTGGGATCCGACGCTGAAGGTGTCCCCCTTTAGCGGCGCCCACTTGGGTGTCGCTTTGAAACTGACACTAAAGAGCTTAAATAACCGATGCTAAAGGCCTGTTCTATAGTAGTGTATTAGAATTACACCTAGCCCTAGTTTGCCAAGTAGTAGCTTAGGGTAGATTCCAACAACACTTGACTTGTTGTTTGGTTTGGCAATCTAAATTGAAGATATAAGACTTGCATTCTATGGTAACCCCCAACTAATATCTTACTATCATTTCCCAACTGGCCCACTTCTCATTAATATTGCTTGAAACCGATCTAGTTTGCTTAGCTTGTTAATGCTAATTTAGTTAATTGCTTTTATTGCCTCCTAGTGAATTGGTTAGATTTGGATAGTTAGGTCTTGCTTGAGTAGTTAGTGCTCTTTTGAGCTTGCTAGTGTTAATCTTGCTAGTTAGTGATAACCTAGTTTCTCGATTGCTCTAGTGCTTAACTTATCTCTTTAAGTGTTAACTTTTCTCATTAGAGTAACTTAGTTGTAGTTCCTTGCTCCTACTTAGTTACTTGTCTTTCCTTGTTAATTAGACTTAACTTGCTTAGGTTTAACTCAGGGTATCTTGAAGTCTAGTTTCACTTCTTGCTTTTAATTGCTTGCTTCATTAGTTTAATCAATCAAATGACCAAAAAATCCTAAAAACCCTACTCTCTTCATTAGGAACATATCTCACGCTAACTTAGATCTAGTACCCCCTCTCTCCCTGTGGATTCACCTATACTACAACACAACCCCGATGCGCTTGTAGGTGAATATTTTAGTATTGTGAGTGAACCTTATCTAGGGCTTTATAAATTTGAAAGATACCCCCATGTCCCGAGCTTGTGGAGCGCATCTAGTCAAGTCTAATTGATTAGTGTGTGCACCTCTAGTGGAACACACCAGTGAGGAATCTCGACCACCATTCTAAGACAGATAGGAGGTGATTACAAGCCATAACCCTAAGCCTATACACCTCAATTTTCATCATTATGGACTTTTAGGGTTGCCTAGGTTCAAGAGATTAGAGAAATTATTAACTTAATGTATATGGGAGTCTGTGGACTCTAATACCAACTGTATGGGAACCTTATCACCCCAATACCAATTCCACTACCTATATAATGGTAGATATATTGAAGTATATGTCCCTAGGAGTCCTAAAGGAAATAATGCATTGGCATATACAATAAGAAAAAATATATTAGAATAAAAAAATTAACAAGAACTAACCATCTGAAATAATATTATGCCCTACGACCCGATGAACATGATCAATCTTTGTCATAAGAGTAGTATTGTTGATCTGCAAAACATAATCTTAGTTGTCCACATGTATTGCCTAAAATCATAGACTCAAGATTCACGGTCAGTGCATACACACAAGTAAGCTATCAAAAACTATAAGTTTAATTTTCAAGAATAAGTGTGCTTGGAGAGGCTTATAAAATAATAACAATATTTTGTACACAAATAAAGCCATTGGAAAAATCATTTGTATCTTGACATGATTTCTTCCATTAAATCAAAGGTCTCCATACAAGTTATAGAAACATCCAAGGAAGCATTATCCAACAACTATGTGTCATCATCTTAACAAAGATCAATACTTAGTCACTTCTTCAAGAAGGAAATATTATATACATCTAAAAGAAGTGTGAACCTAGACACTTCCAAAGGAAGCATGATCCTCAACAATGATGCAAGTTCCTTTACTTTCTTATGTTCCAAGTTTAGTAAAAAAAAATGTATACGAAAAAGATAAAATTATATATGGGAAATAGTATCTTAGACAAATAAGTAGCCAAAAGTCACTCAAAGATTACATTTAAGATAATATAATAAATACTATAGTCATGTATAAAATGAGTAAAATGTACATTAAATAAATACATGAGATCTTCAAAGGATTAAGTGTCACTATATTTGTTAAGCCCTGCTTCAACAAAAGTAAGGGTCAACCCATGGTTTTTAACATTTTAGGTCACAATGAAAAAATCTTTAGGGTTTTTTAGTTCCTTATAGTGACTTTAGGTGGTCTATTCATCCTTGATCCAAAATAACAAATTTTGAGGTATCATTATCCATACCCTGCATAATAATAATCATCATTTTAAAGTATGGCCACTGCTTAGGTCATTTGGGTCAAACCCTTGATTTTTGAAAGAGGGTCAACATAGTTACAAGAGTCAAATAGTAAACTCTAGATAAAGATTAATATATAGATTCCAAAAAAGATTCTATAAAGTGTTAAAGCTTTTAGAAGGATTAATCATATGGTCTCATTCTTTATTTGAGTTAATTATCATTAGATTTCAATTAGATAATAGTAATCAAAATTTGTTTATTTTTATGAGTGTAAGAATCAAAAGTGATAGATTTGAGTCTACGTATCGTCATGACTCAATTCTAGTTGCAAAAAATCAATAGTTACTAAAATGGGTAGATCTAGTGACTTGGATTCATAATCATTAAAGTTAAAACATTGAACATGGTCAAATAAAGAATATCAAATATCAAATTTACACATGTAGATAAAACATCAATTATGTCAATATAAGTTGGAATCTCAACAGACCCCTTATCTTTGTCAAGTTTCAATTTTATACGTCAAAGTTGAAGATAGTGATAGATATGATACTAATTAAAATAGATCTCATGATGCCAAGGTCAAGTTTATATAAAGGTCCAACCCTTGATTTATAATCACCATTAGGGATAACTATATGAAAAACTTCTCCATATTAGATTGGGCTATATTTTTAGTAGTAGTCCCATTATGTTTGGCTCATTCCTGCGATCAAAATGGACCATAGGTTTGTCTATTTTTCATAACAAATGTGAAAGTTATGATCAAGATATGTTTTTAAAGAGACAATGAGAGAGATACCCAAAGATAGAGAGTTGGTGCAAAAATGAAGCAGCTATATTAGTCAAAAATACTTCTACGAGGCAAGGATTTGGGAAAAAACTCTCGGTAGTGTGAGAGATCAATTGGAGGTGTTGGCTACGGTTGTGTTGGAGAACAGACCCAAAGGAGGTCTTTATAGGAGTAGGTCTACGATTTATTTGGATACAAGAAACCTCCATGGCAACGTCCATGGTAGGGTGTTCTAGAACACTTGCCAAAATGGCTCATTTTGATATGAAAGAAATGCAAAGGGGTTGGAATCTGAAAATGAAGAGAAGGAGACTGAAACCATGTGAAATGGGGCCAAAATCAGAGGAGATCCTGGTACCACTACCCAGGAAGTGGTTGGAATCCTAGATGCCTAAGGTAGGATAGCCATGGTCAGGTCCCCAACTTGGGTTGACTGGGTCTGTGGACAATTAAGGGTTAATGTGGCCCGAAAAAAGAGATAATAGATGAAAATAGGATATTTCAAGATGTATTTTGGGAATTTTTTAGAGGGAACTAGGAAACTATGATTGGGATGAAATTTGAAACCATGGTTGACAACACGTCCTAAATTATGTACAAAAAGTTTGATATCCAAAGGCTAAATTTAAATAATGAAATGAATTAAAGGAGTAATAAGTAAAAAATAAAGTTTCGTTCAATATACACAAGGTATATTTATGTATCAAATACTAAAATAAGAGTCACAAACTTATCAATTGATCCAAGGGGAAGTATAAAGTCAAGAATACAAGGATATGAGGTTACATGATTTATATATTAATGCAACAATTTGAAAACATATCAAACTAGTGTTTTCCCTTATTAGGTGTATCCATTTGATTCAAAGATAATGTCATCATCATCATAAAGCTACATGCTTACACTTATCCACCACATAGTAGTAGGTAAGAGTAACTATATACCTCATAAATACCTTACCCTCTTCACCGACATGTAAACATAGATGGTAAGGGTAAATGAACAATTTGAATGCATACACAATTTCAAAAAATATAATAATATTTGAAATTGCTAGAAGAAATTTGAATGCATACCAAAAGACACATAGTCTCAAGAAAATTTAAACGATGTTATCAAGATTAACCTATTTGTTGGTTCCCCCAGTAGAGATCAATGTTAACCGTCAGACCATGATACTATGAAATACACACTAGGATTCAATATTTTTGCCAATGGGATGTTAGAAGAATGGATAAGAATGTACCAATCATGTACCAGGGGAGGTAGGAAATATGGAATTACTATATCACTGGTTTAGATAAACTTCTTTTCTAGATTTGAAGTTTGTAAATAAAATCCAACTAAAACTATTATAATATTCACATTGATAACTATTATAATTACATCCTGCAATTTGTAAGTGTCCATGCACTTTTAAACTCAAGATGTAAACTATCCTTATATGATTTAATGACTTTACAATCACAAAATATAGATTGTTTATCTTCCCATTTGATACTTGCAAACAACTTGATTCAAGTAAGTTTGGAGAAATGATGACTAATATTGAATATAGAAGAATATTAAAAGATGACATTGTGTATTAATTTGTTGATTAGGAATAGAATACAAAAGTATTTGCTTACTTCCACTTCAAGGTGTATATTAACACTATAGTGAACATGGAGTTGACTATTATTGGTTACCTAAAACCTAGAAGGCTATAGCTCATGATGCCTCCTTTTTAAATCCACAAAAGCCATGGTGTTGGTTGTCTATGAAACTATAATGAACCAAAACCTAGAATATTACCATATTCCTTGATTAGAAAGCTAGAGAGATTGCTTCCTTAGACTTGATCAAACAAGGATAAAATTTACCTTAATGAATAAATAGCATATTATGTGGCAATATGATCTATAAGCATTCATGAAATAATTTAATTATGTGCCAACATTCATGAAATATGTTACATATATTTTCTTTGCTAACTAATATTCACATAATGGTCAACTAAGATGAATAATGTACTTAAAACCTATTTTAGAACAACACTTAGAATTTTTATGTGCAAACATCTAAATTAAGGTGGAATTAATGGACTAAATATGCTAAATGAGTAAAATGTAAAATTTTGTGCATAATAATATACTATAATTCTTTTGGAAACAAAATGAATATAATGGGACTCAAATAAGTAGTCAGAAGAAGCTCTCCATCATCTTGTATCAAATTAGATATTACAAAGGCCTATAATGTTGCAAACTAGAAGTATTTATGGAGTTGCTTAGAAGGTCTTGGTTTTCACAATAGATAGATCCAAATGATAGAATAGTGTTTCACTACAAGATCCTTTTCTGTTTTGATAAAATGGAACATTCTAAGGATTGTTCACTAGCTCTAACGACCTAAGCTAGGGTGATCCACTATCACCACTACTATTCAGAATGTTTATGGATTGAGAAGAGCATCAAAAGAAAACAAATCAAGCTACACTACAAGGAAGACCAAGGTACGATCACATCTATTGTTTGATGATGACATCTTGTTTTTCATGGAAGGTAGAAAGGATAACTTAATAAATTTGAGAAGCTTTACTAAATTTAGTAACATATATAGGATGAAACTAAATGACAAGAAATGCAACATTTTCTTATCAACTTAATGCAATGGGAATTTGATATAAACGGTATAATATTTTGATAAATACAATGGTAATGTGCCAAAAAATCCTAATGGTGCTAGAACTCATAAAAGAAAATCTAAAAAGTGAAATATAATTGTAAAAACACATTCCTTGAGCCACAATTAGCTTGAGAGCCAAGTTTCACATTACTTGAACAATAATAACTATCCTAATTTTATTTAGAGAATAAAATATGAGTAAAACCAAAAGTTCTAAATAAATTATGAAATGACTTCAAAAGTATAAATAAACCCCAAATGCCAAATTCACATACCAAAATTAGTCTATGTATGAATTTTCACATTAAATTGACAAACTTATCTATCCTAAGTGTAGTTTAGGAGAGATAATAAGACATAATGTCCAAAATATTAAATAAAATAGTAAATGTTCCCAAAATGGAAAAGTAATTTCAAAATTGGACCCTTCATGCTTAAGTTTGCTTGTAGGACAAGTTTCACACCTTTTGGGTTCTCTAGATGCCTCAAATTTATTAAGGGAAGAAAATATATAACATGATCCAAAAATATTAAAATAAAATCATAGATGTCTTTAAAATAAAAAAAACTAATGCAAAATTGGAATCTAGATGCCTTAATTATCCTACATGAAATTTGATAATATTTGAAACATGTTTGAGCCCTCAAACAAATACAGAAAGAAATTACATCAAATAACCCCTAAATGCTAATTAAATGACTTGATACACCGATTTCCTATATTTCACATTTTACCATCCATCACATAAAGTAACCTGGTTTCCTATTATGTTTATGACATGATGTCATGCTAAAGACAAAGACCCAGACCTCCCTCATGATTTCAAGGTTGAATATGACCCTTCGATCTTGATCAAACGGTGATCGACTCATCTCCTACCCTGAGTAGGAGGCCGACTCACCGTGAAGAATATGTGTTTTCAACAACGAATTTCTCACTGGCTCTTCTCCCTCCTTGATCCACTATTCTTTGAGTTTTTTCCTACATTGAATTCATCTCTCTCTCTGTCGAACCTTCCTATCCCTAATTCTTCTCCTTTCCTTCCCTAACATGGAAATGCACAAAAGTGGCGTCGACCCTCACTTTAACAGACCCATGCAATCCTACAAAAACCCCTACACTAAAAACTCATCTCAGACTCCCATCTCATTATATTCCAATCACAACCAATGTTGCTCAAGGGGTTTCTTAGCCTTTTGACTTGAGATTTGTTTGTATACCTTCATTGTGCTATTTACAAATTTGTCTCTGATGTTTACGTGAAGGACTCATGCATCATCTCTCATTTCCAACTCTATGTCCTAAGATTTCTCTACAATCATCCATGACATAGATCCGTTCATGGGCTTAAGGCCATATTTGACCAAACCATTTGGTTGAATGAGAATGGCGGAGTAAGGGAACTTCAAATCCATGATCTTCTTGGAAAAAAGCACATTGTTGTGTTTCCTGGTTACCCTTCTTCAATCTATCTATGCATCATGGCTTTGAATAAATCCAGCATGGTACAAAATAATCATTGTCATGAGTTCTCATTTAGGCCCTTGTTTTGGGTTCTATTTTGCTTGACATCTTGAGGGGTGTGATTGTCATTTCACACCTATTTTGATATTGATCGCTTTTTAGCAATGTGCCTTCATGATTGTAGGCTTAGGCCACTAGGCCAGTTCCTATTGGGTCATGTCAGTGGGACCACTCTCACCCATGTGGATATAGCTTGATTTTGTAGATTTTCACTATTTTCTGATTGGTGCGTATTTCTTAAATACACAAATTAATTTGTGGTATCCAAAAATTACGCAAAAATACTTGTTGGACTCAAAAAAATATCCTCTATATAAATAAAGTTATTTCATAACCTAAATCTGATCATAATAAGAATAGTTAATATAGGGTTAAAAATGCATACTAATTAATGATTTATATAAAAATCTATGTTATGTGAGCAAGAACCCTGACTTGGGATTAGGGTTTGGCTTTGGAAAGTTTCAAAACATCTTTATGATATGGTCACATTCCCTATTATTCTTATTAAGCAATATACCTAGTTTTCTTCTCTCTCTTAGTCCCATGGACAAATTAGCCCATACAATTTCTCTCTCTTTTGAGAATTTATTTCTTGTGAAGGATTCTATGTTGATTTTAATCTTGTGATCATCGTACTTTGTTTGATTTTCTTTTTGACTATAACTTGTACTTTTCTTATTGATGAAACCCTAACTTCACCCAATTTTGTGGTGGATATTTATAGTGTCAATTTATGTGATAACAATCTTATTTATTGTCTTTTATAAGATTGGACTTTTAGTTGCATCTACATTTTGCATGTTTTGTGATTCAGTATCCCTAGAGTAATGTAAATGCTTTGGTTTTTGGATTGTTTGCCCGTGTTATATTTTTGATATGGAGGTTGTGTGTCCCATACCCGGGTTTTGTCCCCACTTTATATATATTGGGAGATGGTTGTGCATCATACTCTATCATGTTTTAAGGTTGTGAGCCTTAGTTGTCATTGCTTATTTATATTACACTAGTGCTATGCTTATCTCACATGATGGTTGAGAATGAGTTTTGTGCCTTAATTTCTTTGTATGTGCTTTTGTGTCATAACTATTATGTATGGCCAATATTCTTCTTGGTTATCATCTCATTGCAATTCTTATTCTTTTGATACCCACTAGGGTGGTACTTTCCTCTTCTATGGGAAACATTCTTTATTTGACATCCTTTATTCCTTATATTACTCAATCCCCGATTAATATGCACATACTAACTTGTATGTTAATAATTTCTAATTTTGTCTTCTCTTGTAGGGTACCCTTCCAACCGCAAGTGCAGGTCAAGGAGGAGAATACCAAAGTTGACCAGGACAACATCAAGAGTAGTTGAACCTTCTTCGGAGATAGATTTGAGGTGGTTGTATGGCCCTTTTTTATCCTATAGTTTATTTTAGTTTTCATATGTATCACCCTACCTGGTGAAGGATGTTGATAATACCAAACATTATAATAGTTAGATATTTTATATTTCACTACTACATTTGGTATCTTAAAATATACTTTTGACTAAATTGGTTTATCATTTCTTTTGTGAAAAATTTATTCCTATATTTGGCATATGGGATATTTCCTTTTTATCAAATTTCGTAGGGAATCCCCTCTTGGATCACACTCCTTATATAAACATAGTAAAACAACCGCTTCAACTTGAGGTTGTGAAACAAGCATGTGAGATGGTGGTAGCGACAATATTTAGCACTACCATTGACCACTATTGGAGGAGGTGGGATGATAGAGCACCTAGAACATATTCTGAGGAGGCATTATTGTAGAAGATGGTTTACTAGAGGGAGAGATGATCTTTCAAAGGAACTAGATCTTAGACAATTGGATGAGTGTCACCCTATTGGTACTAGCTAGAACTTGGTAAAATGAGGAGGAATAGTTGATGGATTATGAAGGCGCACATGGAGAAGCAGAATTGTTGTTTGCTCAAGGTTGTGGGAACTAAGTGTATTTGGGGATTTTTTGGGGGGATGGTCTTAATATCAGGGTATAATTAATTTAGCAGGATAACCCTATCATATCTATTTTGTAGATTTTTTTCTAACTAGTAGCAGGAAACATGTATAAAGAACGTCCATAATTTACCCTCTCCAATTAAAATAATAGATTTGTAGTCAAACTAGTAATGAGTAATAGAAATCCTTACACTTACCTTTACCCTATAGACAATAGTTAAAGGGCAAAAGGATATACCTGTATCAATAGCCATCTATACACTCATAGATTGACACCTTCAAATCCCTCCCCACACGATTCCCTACTAGGGTCTAGCATAAGGTTTGAAACCCAGTGTTAACTAGTGACAAAGGATATAACTAGCTAAGTAATATTTGAAGTGTTTCATAGGTTTTTTAAATTATTAAAACTTTAGGTATGATTTTAAAAACTTTATTTGAAACATAAGATCATTTCCAATAATTTAGAAACCAATTAATAATAGGCTAAAAAAGTTATGCTTTTTGCTTCTAGGTGACTTACACATTATTGTAATGGTAGATGAATAGTCTAAATGTCTAATTGATTGGCTTCATTGACATTATCGTACTAAAATAATAGATGTAAGTTCAACCACATATAATGGGGCAACAAAACATGATTCATTTCTAAATTTCGTTGTGTACAATTATGTGTGTGATTTTGACATGTGTGGTATTTGATTGTGCTGACACATATATGCTTCGACCTGGACAATAGACAAAGTCTGTCCAGGTAAGAAGCGCCAGACTGACGTGATTATATTGTCTATACTACTATAAAAAGAGTGAGTTCAGACTGCGCTCTCCTTGATTCTCTCTCTTCTCATAATTTTTCTTGACTTTTTTATATTTATTTAATTTTATATTTTTTCATTAATGATAAAATCAGTTGTCACGTCCCTTCGAACGTGCGTTGAAGAGTTATCATTATCCTTTTGGGCAGTTACGAGGATTATCATTATCATTTTGGGAAGTTTTATTTTTCAAATATTTAATGTAAGACAAATGAATATATGACACGATTATCATTATCCTTTTGAGAAGTTTTATTTTTTAAATATTTTAAATAAACATGTTCAATGGGGCATAAAATACGAGTCCGGCCCCGTAAACCACCCGTTTGCTGCTTGCTTTTTTTGCGTTTTGTACGTATCCTAATTTATAAACAATGCTTCAATACATCTATAAAAGCAAATCCAGCCTGCTCAATGTTGCTCATTTGGTTTCCATTGCACGGGAATAGGCATGTGCATTACAGATAAGGTTTTTAATGACGCTGATACATCAAACGACTCCTTTCCATGGTTCCTGTAATTAGAATGTACGTCATAGTTGTCAACATAATTCCGAAAATTAAGCAAAGGCGGGACACGTGTCTCGAGGATGCAAGTTAGGAGGGCCTGATGGATGAGGCATACTTTGGCATAGGGATATAGGTGCTAGCAGTTGAGAGATTGATGCGCGTTAACGGCGATAATTGGGGGAGGAGGAAGCCAGGAAGGAGGTTGGGTAGTACGTCTTTGGTTGAACGATGGCCGCTAAGATAAGGGTTGGTGGTGGATCTACAAGGGTACCAAGAACCTAGTGTTTTAGCTATAATAAAATCAAAAAGAGTTTTGTTATATGGATCAGAAATGACACTCATAGTGAGACTCTTTTTGTCCTCTTGTATACATGCGAACAAAACTAAGAAGGGAAGTAAATTATATCTTTCTCTAATTTCGTTCACATGCATGTAAAAGACAAAAAAAATTACAAAATAGGTGCCACTTTTGGTCCAAATATCAGCCACATTTAGACCAGGTGAGGCACGTGCCTCACCCAAGTCTTATAAATAAAACCGTCCGTATAATATACAGTGTCTGTTTAGATGCTGAGTGAATAATGTATTCTTCTGAGCCTGATTCGATAACTAATCAATGCGTATTTCACGGCGTGAATTGTTGCGATGGAGAAGTCCGGCAGCATCCATTCTTCAATGATGATTGTGTGAATAGTAACTGAAGGTGTTCGACAATCTGACATTTGGTGAAACGTTCATCTCACGGTTCAGCCGCTGGGAAACACATTTCCGAAAGGCATGAATAGAATGGGAAACGTGGTCATAGACACAAAGCAAGGACTCTAAATAACTTAATCAATATTTAACTCGGCTGGATAATCACACATAATAAAAGGGTATCTGTCGTCTGTGCCCTAAGTTTCTCGCAGCACCCTTGTTAGCAGCCGACGGGCCGACGGCGGCCTCTATCTAGGATAATAGCCGGTGAGATGTCAACTGAGGCATTGGGTGACCCTGTGTCTTGTGTACGAGTGATTGTCTCATATCACTACCTGCGAGGCTGGGAGCAGATCATTTTCTCAGACACTCGGCTTTAAGTTCTCCAAGAAACGCTAGATTACAGATCAGTATTGTATTCTTTTAATATAATATATGTTCTATCCACGTTAACAAGAGAGTCATCTATCAACACTACATATCTCACGTTGTTGTTTTTCGTGCCATCATCTAGTATATTTCTTATTGCTACACCACTCTTCACTAGATCGTAGTGGGAAGGAAGGCAAGACATTTTTAATTTAATCTCTTCCTGGATGCCTCATATCTGCTACAAATTGTGGGCAAGGGGTCTAAATCTTTCTTTCTTAATTTTTATACTAGGAAGGCAAATCATTTACACTTGTCATCAAATTTTAGGTATGTATATTCACTAGTCTTTTTTTTTTTGAGTCTTAGGGAGACTCCGCTCCCCCTCCTCCTCAAACAGGTGCCAGAGCCCGGATGACCCAAGGAGTTGGTAAATACATTGCGCTTAGGGGGATTCGAACCCGGGTCCCCTAGGGAGGACAAGTCAGACCAAACCACATGAGCCACACTAGCCTCTTTTTTCATAGTCATTCTATATCTTTTACACCCAATGTTGCTTGATTGGTATAATTTTCTTAATTTTCGTGCATCTGAATCTGTATATAGAAATTCTTGACTAAGAAATAGTTTAATGGAACCATCAATTAGTAGGATTAATCTTAAAATAAAATAAGAAAGTCAGACCTTACATTAATGTAAAATTATACATTAGAAAGAGAGCATGTTCTTATCGACCCCATTGCCATAAATTTAGATGGATATACATTTAATCTAAGGAATGTTGTTTAATAACAAGATGGCATGATGAATACCATAGTAGGATGGAATATAGTGTCTTTACAAATGCAACATGACCTTTGAGGGGAATTTAATATAGAATCTGTTGAAATGGATTGGGGATGCGTAATATCTTCACATCCCTATATCACTCCATATATCACTCCATTTGGATATTATAAACCCTCTTAATGACGTTTGGTAATCTATGTTCAAAGCAATATCTCTATAATACTCACATAGATGTTATTAGGAAATGATTTCATAAAAATGAAACCATGATGATTATTTTACATTAAATTTCTTCGTTGTATGATTATTTTGAAATGCTTATGCTTTGGTCTTTGTACATATTGAAGAACATTGCAGTCTTAAAATAGTTCTTTAAAGTGTGCCTCACCTACTCCTATGTTCTGGCTCCGTGATTCCAACCAGAAAAGGCGAGCTAGTCTCGTACGAGAAAATGACCACCGCCAAGAAACCCTTGCCAAGTAGACGCAACTGTCACACCCAAACCATCTTTTCTGCTTAACCCATCGGCCAAATTCTACAACTTCCTCATGTCTTTTGTCGGACCTGCTCACGTCCCCGTTAACCATTGCAACGACGGGCACATAGGCTATCCGCCTCTTTATCCCGTGGCTTCACCGACAAAGAAGACGGAATTGAGTCTGGCCCCTCGTCCTACACTTTCTTCGTTTATATACCACCTTTCTCACACCTTGGGTTTTTGTTTCTTTTGTTCTCCTAGCCCCTGTTTAGTTCAAGATTGAGATTATAAAATCCAGATTGAGTTAGTCGATAGATCTGAATTATTTTATCTGGATTCAGTCCGGTTTGTGTTTGGTAGCTCATCTTGTTACAAACACTCATTAAACTGGACTGACACCGTAACTTGTCTTTTTCAGTCTAACATAACACGAAACAACACAGAAGACAGTGTCAAATTCTGACTGGGATTTGAAATCCTTCTAAGAACAGACTGACTTGGTCTGAATTAGAGGATTACGGAACTCTAAACGAACCCTATCCGTTCGATTCGTGCCAAACAAAACAAGATTGGAACCGGACCGGACTAGTTGAGATTAGCGCATGTGTAGCACAAAAAGACAACGCTTAAGCAAGACTGGGTCGCGAACCAAACAACACCCTATAGATCTTGCCTCTACCATAATCGGTCAGACGACATAATATTTACATTCACTGAATCTCATCAATAGGGATGATTCACCTTGCCAGCAGCTTACAAGCTTTTTTTTGTCTTCCTCGCCTTTGTCCGGACCGCCCTACAACCTTACAACCCAACTTGATTGACCTTGCCAACAACTTATTCGAGATCCCGCTACAACTCTTTGCATTTTCAGTCATCTCCTGCCATTACCTTCAATATGAGTGGAGGCAGACATCATGTGTGGTGGATGTGGACGGAATGTTTCCTAAGATTAGGAATGGTAGTGGTGCTAATATAGTGTCGTTTATGCCAAAATCATGATTACGCTACCGTAGAAAAACCAAACACCATTTCCTCATTATATCTACCACTATATTTAATACAAGAAATCACATTCACATCAAACACCTTTTCCTCATTATATCTACCACTATATTTAATACAAGAAATCACATTCACATTAAAAAAAAATTGGTTAGCCTCACTACACCATACCACATCACACAACATTGTGAATACATTGTTCTTACACCAGTCAGCCTTTTTACTTGTCCAACTATATTTTTTCATTCAAATCTGAGCATCATCTTGTATTTCAATAGCTATTTAAGACTCTTTATCCTATTATTATACATTCTTTATTTTTCAAAAAGTATTATCTATTTAAAATGACTCCTCAAGTCTCTTTATCCTAGTTCGTCATTCTCCTTCACTTTTCAATTATGAATTCTCTCATCCCCCTATTATTAAGTTATGTTTAATAATTTCTACTTTACATTATTTATAATGGGAGAGAAGTATATACATTTATAGTTATATGTGATGATATCTTTTTGAATAGTAGGGACAGAAAAAGTAGTTACAATAAGAAGATGGGAGAATATTTGAATTGATAATAGAGAAAAAGTAATAAATAATAATTCAGTTATAAGAAGAAACTTAGTTCTCGCCTTAAGTGTGTACTTTCAATTTCTAATTATTGCAAACTTTAAATCAAGATCTTCATGAAATAAGTCAATAGAAACTAAAATAATACACCAAATGTGAAAACACACACACACACACACACATATATATATATAGTGTAGAATATGTCAAAGTAAAATATAGTTTCTTATATTTTCACATGCAAAGTGCATACAAATGTTTACTAGTAGTACAAAATGTACAAATATCTCTAAGTTTTCAATAAGCACTTATATGTTATTTGTATAAAATAGACAACTATGTGTCCATAATCACACAAAATTTACTTTTCTACTTCTGTTTTAGTTATATTTTAAATACTAGATAAAATGTACATTTTGTTTATTTATACAAGAAACTACAATCAATTATATAATTAAAAAAATTGTATATATATATATACTGCATTTTATCATGCTGTGGTGAAGGTCAAGCGAAGAAGGAGGACTCCTCCTCTGATCGTGCTCCTGGATAACACAGTGATCGAAGATCCCCTTGCCATGGTGCAAGCCGCTGCTGCATATTTTGAGGACCTTTTTTCTCCCACGGATGGCGTTGATGAAGACATGCTCCTGGACTTCCTGAATAATATTCCCTTGGCACTCAATTCGGAGGACAACATCATGTTATCCTGCATCCCCTCCGAAGAGGAGATTATATCGACCATGAAGGAAATGAACACCTCCTCCGCACCAGGTCCTGACGGATTCACAGTGAAGTTCTTCATGGCAGCATGGGATATTGTGAGATCTGATTTCATGGAAGTAGCACGGGCTTTCTTCAATAATCAACCGAGTCACAGGAGTCTGATGAGCTGCCGCATCGCGCTATTGCCCAAAGTCAATCAGCCAAAATAGTTAGTGAATGACTTCAGACCAATATCTATCGAGAATGTGGCTCTACAAATCCTTGCTCGTGTAATATGTAGAAGGATGAAATCTTTGATCTCTAAGCTGGTATCTGATGCGCAAGGCGCTTATGTCCCTGGCAGGGACATTGTTCATCACACCAGGCTTACCAAAGAACTGGTACATGACCTCAAGGCGGAAGGGCAATTTCACAATACTGTAGTTAAATATGACATGAAGAAGGCCTATGACCGAATTGATTGGTATGTCTTGAGAAGAATCTTGATGAAGTTTGGCTTCTTCCCTGAGACGATCGACCTATGTATTAAGCCCTTCATCGGCGCGTGGGCCAGCGTCACGTTAGGTGAGCACACTGCTGGGTTTTTTCATATGCACAGAGGGCTCAAGCAAGGAAACATGTTGTCTCCTTTTCTGTTCATCATCTTCGAAGAGATGCTGGCTAGAAGAATGCTTTGTGCTGTCAGGCTTGGAGAACTCAGTAGATTCCGCACCAGAGGGAAAAGCAAGGCGCCATCCATCTTATTATATGCAGATGATATCATCATTTTCTTCAACGCCACACCCGCATCCATCGATGTTGTCAAATGTATCATCAACCACTATGAGGTTGCATCGGGGCATTCAGTGAATAGATCCAAATCCTTTTACCTTATGGCAGGAGTTGCCCAGGATGTTGCTGACGATTTGGCTAGATCCATTGAGGTTCAGGTTACGGAAGGACACATCACATATCTGGGCATACCCATCATGTATGGCAGAGCCAGCTTACAAACTTTTAAATATCTTATTGAGAAGATGAACTACAAGATCGCTGGATGGAAAGCTAGACTTCTATCATTTTCCGGACGCAGACTCCTAATCAAGAACGCCCTCTCTTCCATCACTTTATACACGGCTGCAGCTGTTGGCATCCTATTTGGCATATGTGATCACATTGAGGCATTGATGTCACGTTTTCTCTGGGCTGATCGTACAAATAGCCTTCGCAAGGCATGGGTCTCATGGTATAATGTCGCTTCTCCAACCGCTCAGGGTGGTCTTTGCCTTGACTCGATCAGAAGCACAGCCAAATCATACATCTACAAAGCTTGTTGGGAAATCCTCAATGGGTCTTCCACTTGGGCCACATTCTGCAGAAGCAAATATGCTTGTTCTTTCAGCCATAGATCAGGATGCTACCCCCCACCTAAAGCTCGGATCATCTACTTTGCCTTTCTGGAAACAAGTGTGGTGTGTTTTTCCTTCGTTCCTACCACATTGCAGATGGATAATTGGTTCTGGGGATGTTTCTTTCTGGAATTCTAGATGGTGCAACTTACCTTTGGCAGAGTTTACCATTACTGCTATTGATAGAAACCGTGATTTCAAGGTTAAAGATTTTTGGATTGAGAGTTCAGGTTGGGATTGGGATGCTTTGTCGCACATCCTACAACCAGAAGGTGTCCGACTCATTGTTGCATCTCATAGTGTTATGTCAGGCGTAAAGGATAAGATGATATGGAGTCCGGCACGAGACGGAGAGCTCTCTATTATGTCGATTAAGCAAGCGATCTTATATCCGTAGACAATGATCAACATACCATGGCTGGATAAGCTTTGGAAGATGGGGAATCCTAGGGCCAGTGCCACGCTCTGGAAGATTGCACATCAGGCCCTCCCGACCGATGACAACGTTCGTAGATGTCATGTCCCAGTGACGTCCCATTGCTCTTGTTGCGATGAGCCTGATTGTGAATCTATGCATCATCTTTTCATTGAAAGCCAGATTGCTCAACGATTCTGGGCTAAGTATTGTGCTATCACTGCATATGCCACACCCCAATCGTTGGTCGAGATCATGTTGAATTGCGACAGATCACATGGCACCTCATCCACGAGAGCATGGATTGCTGGAGAGCTATGCGCACATATCGTATGGAGTACATGGTGCATGCGGTGCGCCGCAAGGATGGATGATAGGAAATTACCTTGGTCCCAGCTATGGAACTACATTATCTTTTGCATGAATCGAATGATATCCAAGAAATGTTTTATCAAGATTGAAGATTAGGTCTTCTACAGAGAACTCAAGCTCCATAACATCAAAGAACCGCAATCTAAGATCAAGCGTTTGGAGCTCACAAGGTGACATCCCCCAGATGTCGCTAAGCTCAAACTTAATCTCATTATAGGGCGCTCTATTGATCCATTCGGTACGCGGAGGAGATGGGCGGCCGGCGTCGTTCGCAACTCTCATGGTCATGTGAGACTTGCTTTCAGGGTATGGCTCCAGGAGAATGATTATACCATTGCCTACATTCATGCATGCGCCGTTGCTCTTAAGATTGCTGATTATAAGAGCATCAACATCTCTATTATAGAGATTGATGACTCATATGTTTTTGATATCATGTGGGGGAATTCCAGAGAGCCATGGAGAGCCACTGTGTATACTAGGGAGATTCGTGCCGCTTTGAGAGACTTCTCCATCACAGGTTTCCTCATACCTAAGCCGGCTAATGCGGTCCCAAGAGAGTTAGGTGTGGGGGGGTACATGCTTGACAACGTGTACATCTGCACCGAGCATACGCTTCTGCCCATGCGAGTACGAGGACTTATGATCCTTGAAAGGCACAATGTCCCATATATTCATTTCCGCCGAGTACCTGAGGAATGATTGAGTACAGTAGCGGCTACGGCAGCACGCAGATGAAGATCTCGTAGGTTCGAGGTTCATGTTGTTGTTAGGGAAGAGGGTTTCAACCAGCAGACTTATAAGCGGGAGTTGTACTCGGTTTTCTGTGCTGCCCACACTGAGGAGAGTGGGATAAATAAATGATCTCCTGGCTTCAAATATATATATATATATATATATATATATATATATATATATATATATATATATATATATATATATATATATATATATATATATCGTAAGTCATTTGTGGTGTGGTTTTCATCCATGATTTTCTTTCTATTCCAAAACCACAACACACCACAATGATTTAAAATATGAAAATTCTATCTGTATCATAATCCCCAAGTGTAGTTATGTGATGTAAAATATGGTATGGTTATCCATGTATGTGGTTATCTTTCACCACCATTTTCATCCCTACCAAGGATCATGTGGTTTGCAGAACATTATGGTAGGAAAATAAGATGTCAATGCTCAATGACTACATTTTTTTTAATTCAAGTGAACTGTAGATTAGATGTCAAATATATGAAACTTGATATCTATTAATAATTTTTTCTAAATACCATGCAATTATGTTAAGGATATGTTCCACATGAAAAGAAATAACTTATAAAAAAAAGAAACATAAAATAATCTACAATGTTGATGTATCTATGTTTGTATGCATACAATGTTGAATAGTCTTTTCATGTAACGGATGCAAACACATTTTCCTTAATACACACATGTTGGCTGCTTAAAAAATAGTGGGTAAATATACTTCTAAATTCTAGGGAGACATTGATTTCTTTGAATGCCAATGGAAAGATCAAAAAGTATAATGACATATTAACCTCAAATGACTAAGAGAAGTGTTATTTAATTAGCATTTCTTCACTTCTTCTTGATATATAATAGATAATTGATGAATCAATTTTATTACACAACAAAATCACTAGGGATAAGAACCAGATATGTACCTAATCAAAGTGTATGATAATCCCATCTTCCAACACATGGATCATATTGTAGTATAGCTTAGGCTTGGATCATATGGGACATATATTTTATGAACCTTACTAATTAATCTAATCTAAATAGAACTAATATCTAATTCAAGGTTTGAGGTTAATTGACTAAAATAATTGTTATAAGAACATATTTTAACTAAGTAGTAATTATTCAATTAATAGAGACACTATAATGCGAGTGATTTCACCAACACCACATGTACTTCTCATTCTTACGGCGTTACTATAGATATGATGTAACTGAGGTCACACAATTTGCAATCCATTTAGTATATGTAATAATATAGATGGAAATCACCGAGGGCTAACCATCATATTCCCTAAGGGTTTCCTTCTATCCCCATAATTTTTGTTACCTTGAAGTTCTAACCTGAGAGTCGGGATAACCAAATGAGATCATCCATCCTATATATCAAAAATCTCAACAATAGGATGTAAGATACATGCAATCGAGTTGGCCAAACAAGATAAAAAATGTCTTTTCATTCACAATCAAATATTGTTCACAAAATAGTACACATATTATAATCACAAGGCACATGTGATGGGGCTACTCCCAATTATGATGACGAAACTACTAACTCATGGAGTATGAAATAGCACAAGTAAGAGAGAGAATTTATGAATGCCAATATAGAGAAGATATAGATAATTGTGGTCTCTACCAATCAATCTTCAATCTTTTGAAGATGGTAGATTCAACACGGAAACAATAGAGGTCCTTGTGTCATCCTTCTCACTTCATTCGTGTCAGGTCACGTCTATGAAATGAGAATAAGCATAACCATTTCCAACTAGTTCATTTTTCTTTTATCCTTGAGCTGCCAAGCTGACAAATTTTGAATACAAGTGTTCTATGGTGTTGAATTATAGATTGACGGGGAACCAAACCGATCAAAGAGAATGCTAGTCGACTATCTCAATTTTTTATGGGGTTGAATCCTAGATGATAGGCTCATAGGTTGAGTTGACTGGTTGTGGGTTGACTTGCACTTATATTGTTGGGACAGCCGCTCCACTAACAATTAAGTCAATTTGTTGGCTTCTAAACCTATCTTCCATAAGAATTTTCAGTGTATCAAATCAATATGTGAGTCAATTTTATTGCATGCAATATGGACTTTATGAAGTGGTCCCAGTCAATAAAATGGGAGGTCCAGTCGACTATCTAGGAATCCTAGTAGTTTACTAATGTATCATGATATGGTTGAGCTTGTCATCTCGCACGTGAATCAGATCGTCAAGTCAATCAGATGAAGACTTGGGAGAGTTTTAGGTTGATTTAAGTGTGGATCGTCACTCCAATTTCATGGAATTAGAGAGTGATGATCATAAATGCCTTTATATGTGTTTGGGGAAAGGATTATAAGATTGTTTCTTGTTGTATGTGCATTAGAGCTATTCCAGATCAATTGAAAGAAAAAATGTGAGACTGAAATGTTAAACTAAATTAAAAATTCAAACCAAGATGAATATAAATTCATAAAAAAATAGTCTTGAACAATGTTCGTCCTCAAGACAAAATGCACATCTCTCCTCATTTTGATTTGAGATTTCTTTTTATTTCTTTGTTTTTCCTGAAAAGATTTACAAGCTATGTTTGTTGTGCACATTAGCATATTTTCTTTGTTTTGATGGTACACCCCTATTACATTGAGAAGGGCATGAAATAAGCCATAGAGGGAGAAGGGGGTGTGATTTTACAAACTTGGGGCATGTTACAGTTCATGGCCTTTTACTTGTATTGGTGAATGGGAAGTAGGATGGTGGAAGGTGTGTACAAGAGGGGTTGGATCATGTGGAAACTCATTTATATGATTTAAGTGCATCTATTTGTTTCTAAAATGATTTTCTTTATTTTTATGTTATGCCCTATTACATTGAGAATGGCATGCAAGAAACCATAGAGGAAGAAGGGGGTGTGACTATATATACTTGGGGTATGTCACATTTTGTGGCCTTTTACTTGTTTTCGATGGATGGGAAGTAAGGTGATGAAAGAAGGTGTTTACAAGACGGTTTGGATCATGTGAAAACTCATTTATTAGATTTAATTGCATCAAGTTGTTTCTAAAATTCATTCTATTTGAATAGTTATATGTCTTGGGAAAAATGGTGATTCCTAGAACATGATTCACTAATTAGTATGAGGTACATCATGCTTGCTCCCTGTTGGTTATATAAAATTTGACATTTGTGTAGGGAACATGATGGTTATGATCTTAGGTTGCATATTCTAATCATTATAGAATTTTCAAATAACGGTGATGATGAAGATTTACATCATTCTAGTGGGTTGTAGGAAAACTCCAAAATGCAAAAAGCATGAATGTTAAATAACATTCAAAAATCTGCTAGCTAGATAATTTATTCAATAATGGAAATATGCATTAGAGTAGGAAAATTTTAAAAAATATTCTAAATGCACTATTACACCAATGATGCAATGATACTTTCATATATCTAGTAGTTCAATTTAAACCAATCACAAAGAAATAACATGTTTGGGTTGACAGAAGAGATACATACCACACACCCTCCACCTTGAGATTAGAAATTTATGTATCCCAATGAAAACAATAAACTCAAGATGAGGAATAGAACTCTCTATCAAAATCCCCAACTAAGACTGCCACAATTCTACAACATGTCGTCCTTACATAATTGTTGACGATTCGGATATGACTAATCATAAGTGTAAAACCAATACCCACATTGGAAGTATGAAGGGTACTTCATGAGGTGGTTCCTGGGTTAGTATTACACCCAATAAGAGAAATTTAGAGGAGGGTAATGCCTAATCTTTTTCTAGTATAGAGGGTAAGGGTTCATGTAATCTTTGTAATGCATGTGCCACAAATAATGGGTTTGCTACATGAGGTACATATGATTGAAAATTGTACCCTTCTCGCTGTTGCACCAGCTCCATACAAGTCTATTTATCCTCATTTAGGAAAGATGAGAAGACTTAGTGTTGAAGTCAAATGGACCCTATCAAGTGGGTGGCATGATGCTAGTAGACAACTAATGCTAAGTGAGACATGCTTCTAAAGTTGTATCAGAATTGAGAATACCATTTTGGCCTCCATTGAGGAACTATGTATGGAACTAATGGGATTCTCTAGTGCCTCTCTGTCTATAAGTGGGTGCTCATACATGTAGTACTTCATGTGCATTGATAATCTAGTAAGGTCGTAGGACAAGTTGCACAAAGAAAAGTGGCCATGTGTGCACAAGGCAAGCTAAGAAGAATTGTCCTTGAACATAAGGAAATGAATATATTTCTCAGGGACATTGGATTGAAGTTATCATCATGTATGTAGTGCATATTAATTAGATTGCTTTCCTTCATGTCCTAAAATAGGTTGTGTCTGTAACCCAACTATGATTCAATGGAGGTGCGGTGTGTTCTTTTTATCACACTAAGAAAATTTACATGGGGAAAGTCCCTAGATCTGTACCGGAACAAATGTGCAATAATACCACCCGTAAGGAGACTAGTTTTATTGCAGTATAGTTGAGGATCAAACCCACAGGAAAACATTTTAAAGAAAATTTTTAATCTTATCTAGTTGTACTAGGGTTAATCTTTAAGCAAGATTTGAGTTTAAACATTAAATAGTTGCAAGAGAAGCAAAAGATCATAATAAAATTAGATCTAGATTAATGATAGAAAATACTAGGGTGAAATTCAGTTTCACCACCACTACCAACATCTCTACATTTATCTCATATCCAAACATGTATGAATATTTGATTGAAGGTATGAAAATGTGATCCTTACAACATGAGGAATATGCATTAGCAAATATCATTGTATAATCAATGTTTATTATATATAAGATCTTGAATTCACTGCTCTAGAGACTTCCCATCTAAAATTCTCATAAGGGCATTTCAAATATTAAATGGCGTAGTTGTCTCAAACTAGGATCATAATAAATCACATAAAGCAGGTGATCAATCCAGAAAACATGCACCAAAAGATTAACAATGAATGAAATAAGGTGTATACAAGCAATGGACCATTGAAATAAATGGAAAAATGTGTGTAGTGCGGCTAATCCCCACACCCTAGTGTAAAGACTACTCCCTAGACATGTAAAGATTAATACAACTAGTGGGGGAAGAGAACACAACTATAGTCATTAATGTAGGTAGAGATAGATTGACCTGATGTGCGACATGAAGACTCCTTCCCTTCTTCCTTCTTCTAGGTATAATCCTCACTTATGACTAGACTAAGTGGGAAGACAACAACTCCATCATTATTGAAACGTAGCGGTCTATCAGTCTGGGTAAGAGGCTAACTATTCTTGTAATGAAGAGTTTGAATGTCAAGGAAATAATCTCAGGGAGGTCGGTTTCTACTAAGTTGTTGGTGATCGATTGTTGATTAGACAACAAGGGTGGAAAATAGGTTCTTGAACTGTAGGAGGTAGCACCCTCGCATTAGAGAGGTGAATTACTATTCATAATGAATAAGTAGATCCCTCTTAAGACACAAGAGGTTGATAATTCTCATTAGAGAGGTCCCAATATTGAGGTGAGAATAGGTTGATCACTCTTATCCTCTTGTGGAAATACTAGCATGAGTTAACTGACATGAGGTCCAAGAGCGATCATTCATAGGTGAAAGATCAATATTTATAGGCCATATACCCATGTTTTAGTAGCATGATTTGTGCCAGATGGATTGTCTAGATCCTTTGTTTGAAAGCTACACAACCACGTAGAGGTTAGTCTTTAGCTGGTCAATTGATTACTACTCAAGCTCACTAGTTGCTCGATCAATAGTGCTCAATTATCATAATGGTTTATTGGAGTCTTTTTCTAGCTCTGATGGTTGAGCATTACTACCGAACTCTAGAAATAAACCTGAAAGGTAAATATGTATTGGTTTTACTTTAGTTGCATTGACCAAATAGAAAGGCCTGAATTTCTTGGATGTTTTGTGACCTCTATCTTTAGATATATCATTATTGTAGTAGATAGGTCGAACAACTCTTTGATATTTTTAGCTTTGAAGATCGATTGTTTTAGGAGGCCGACTACTTGGCATCTCAAACATAGATATCGATTGGTTGTGCTACTCGAGTTGTGGCTACTCAACCATGATGGACGATTACTAAAAGTTGATATTCCTTAGAATCTCAATGTGGTTCGGTCAATCTAGAGGCTGATGGGTTTTAATAGATCAATGGATCTTGACCAGATAAAGCTCGATAAAAGGTCTTCAGCGAGTAGGTGCTTGATTGGGTGGAGTTCAATCAAAAGGCATTGGTTATTGAAGGTCAATTACCAGGTCAACCATGATTTTTGGTCGTTGCCTTGACAAAGTGTTGGTCAATTTGCCTTCTAGACATGTCCAAAATCCATTTTGTAGTAGGGTAGTTCCTCATACCTCATGAGAGGAATCCCCCTATTGACTCCCGACCACTATAAGGATAAAACTACAATTATTAAAGGAAAGTCAAGAGAAGTATCAAAATCCTAATAGATCATCATTAAAATTAAATAGAACTAAATGGAGATATTTCTATGGTAGATGAAAAATCTAGATGTAAAAATGGCCTCAGAATTGCAATAAAAGTTGACAAATATTCATTCATCAAACCACCTTAAACTTAAATGTTGCTCGTCCTTGTGCAACACAATAGATAAAATAGACAATAAATTAATACTTTCAACCCATGTGATTGACTCATCCTCATATCATGTTGTTTTCCTCCCCACCAAATATGTCCAAGTACCCAACTTCCTAAGATCACATAACACATCTTTTTTTGTCTTCGTTCTGGAATTTGTTTCCCAAGAACACTTACTCGTTAGTCCCAACATCGAGCATGTCAAGGAGTTTCATGAGGGTTTGGAGAGACCCATAGAGCAACAACTCTATGCATATGACCTAACACTGGTGTAAATCAAGAAAATGGTAGAATATGGGCATTCATTGTGCCTTGAGGTGGAAATGGAAGAGAATGGAGGCATGGAAGGAAGAAGCAAATATCTCCTCTATTTGACTCGAGATTGTATTTTATTTGCATGAATACATAATCACAATATTTTTCTTGTTCACATTGGAATCTTTTCTTTATTTTTGGTGATACACCCTTATTACATAATGAGGGGTATGGAAGAAGCTGATAGAAAGAGAAGGGACACCCCAAACTTAGGGTTTGTCACACTTTTGTGGCTTTTATTTCTTTTTGGAAATTGAAGGTAATAAGATGAAGACATAGGAACAGAATGGGGGTCGGGTTAATATGCAACTTTCTTTACAATTCCATGCATCAGATTGTTCTCCTTATCACACTACACTCAAATAATGACATGATGAAGGGTTTGATTGGTGATTTTATGCGGTTGTTTTACTAGTCTATAGGAAGAATGTTGTGTTTGATCCCTATTACTTCCTTTCATGCTTGCCTTCTTTTCCAAGGGAACATGTTTTTCTTATTCATAGGCTACATAGGGTGATTTCTAGAGATTAGTTAGTTTCAAAAGTTGGTCCTTTTGAGTTGATTTTTCATATAAGGGGGTGAATGATGTGAATATGCATGTATGTAAATTGAAAATTTAAACTTTCCATCTTTTCCCTATTACTTCCTTTTGAGTTGGTCCTTTTGAGTTGATTTTATGCGGTTGTTTCACTAGTCTATAGGAAGAATTTTGTGTTTGATCCCTATTACTTCCTTTCATGCTTGCCTTCTTTTCCAAGGGAACATGTTTTTTTGATTCATAGGCTACATAGGGTGATTTCTAGAGATTAGTTAGTTTCAAAAGGTTGTCCTTTTGAGATGATTTTTCATATAAGGGGGTGAATGATGTGAATATGCATGTATGTAAATTGAAAATTTAAACTTACCATCTAGATAATGGATTTAATTATTCTAGAATGATTTTTTACTAGAAAAACTTTCACCAAAATGCAATGATGGAATCTTAAGTCAGAAATAGATGAGTGTGGATGGAACGTGAAATGCATACCACCCACCCTAGACCATGAACTTAGAAATTTTTCTCATCGCTGAGGAACCACTAAAACTGATATGGATGCGGAATTTTATGTTGGTTGGAACACAAGATGTGGTTGTGTTACTATCACTAAGGTATCCAAATTGTTAGAACTTAAGATTACATTTTATGTGTTTTATCTAATGAATGCAAAGAATTTTAATCTAAAATTTGAAAGGGGGAACTAGGGTAAGGGTCGAGTTGCCTCCCAACAAGCCCATGTATATTATGTCATTGTAAAGATTCTTGATAGTATCTTTTCTCATTAATCTGGGTTAGGTTTTTGCCTTGCATCATTCCTTTCTTTGAGCTTGGGTCATTCATGCTTGTTATGACTTGGATCTTTGCAGTAGTAGCAAACTCCCATCCCTTGTTTTCATGATCAACCATGGAGTCTTCCAAAAGTGGCACAAGGATCCCTAGAAGGTGGTCCTTTTTAATATTTCCTCTTCCTTTGGTACTTATTATTGTGAGGAGGGTGGTGATGCTCATTAGCATTGTGATTCTTTTAGGGAACATCCTTGTTAAACATTCTTCTAGGGTTATGTTGTAAATACAAAGAAACATTAAGAGAAGCTTGTAATATGCTGAAGCATCTCCCAGAAAGTGCAAAGAAAAGGTTAGTTTTGAGGCCTCCAGTGAAACCTTTTTCTCTACGTCTCTCATCATATCCATGATCATACTTTTTAACTATCCTAAATTTCATGGCATACTAGGTGATAAAGGCATCACCAGAGTCTAAGGTTTAGGAACGCCTCTTCTTTCTTCTTGATCATAGCTTTAAATATATAGTGATTCCATATGCCTTAGGGAATTTCGCCCAGGTAAATGAGGGAGCGTTAGCTTCTCAAACACAAGAGGTTCTCCCACAATGTTCAAGCTACACTTTTCATCATTTGGCCCCAAAGAAGACCTTGGAGTGGTAAGGTAGTGAGGATTATAGAAACTATGTTCCATGTTTGGAAACCAACTCATGACTTTGCCAACCACGTATAGCTCTTCATATTTGGAATACAAGCTAGGCTTGATCTTCAAGAAGTCAACTAGGGGAAGTTGGGGGTTGAACCTAGGGTTGGATATCTAGATCTGTCCTCTTCTAATGGTGGTTGCTAGTAACCTAATAAAAATGTCAAAGGGAGCCATGGGAACATCACCTCCACTAGCATGGACAATAGACCCAAACTCGTCATCTGAGCCCATTGGTTCCTAGTCAGATTCATTTTTGGGATCCATACATGAAAGGGAACATAAAAGAGGTGAGATTTTTAGAAAAGCCTAGTGGGCAACTATATTTTTCACTATGATACCATATTGTAACCTCCCACTTTCTTAAACACAAGCATTATGGAGGGCAAACATAATTGTGAAGAGGGATGTCACAAACATGATGATCACTACATAAAAATCAAGTTAACCAACGCATGATAACAAATGTAGTTCTTGCATCTCAAGTTCCACAACTTGTAAAACTAAACTTTAATCCAAAGTAAAATAAACTAGAATGTGACCCTCACACTGATTGGAAAACTAAATTAAATTCCATAAGATAGTTTGCACCCACCAGGTCTAAACTCTTATTCAGTCCTTGAGACATATGCTCCTTGCTTAAGCTCCCTTCTCCTTCCCTCCCTCAATATCGCATCCACATCCATTCATTTAAAATGGGAAACACATTAGGTAAGTGATATTGAGTATTATTATAACAAATTAAGTAAGGCTTGGAAAAAAAAAGAAAAAAGATGAAAATAATTGATCAATAAATCTTCATTAACATGTTCAAATGCTAGTGTTAATTATAATGCCCTTTAATCTAATGAACCAACATTGTTCATAAGGCCCAAAGGCTCACGTGATGTTCTACTTGAACTCATGATTTGCATCAGAGTGCCATAACTTGTTCTTCTATTGGGATCATAATTTCACCTGAGTGCAACTATGTTCCTTTTAAACTCATAAGGTTTAAGGTCTCAACATTAACATAACAGGGACAAAATAATACAACTAGTTACACGATGAACTTGGAATTACTTAAATTCACTTGAATGTAACATTTCCATGGTATAGATTCTGACATTAAACTTGGAAGTATTAGAATGACTCAATAACTTTTTGAGGACATCCATGAATGTAATATTCAAATTGTAGTACATTAATGTGCATATAATTTATATTGATCATCATACTAAATACTCAAAGTGCATGGATCCTCTCACCAAAGCTTAGAGGAGTCCTATATATTAACCTTCTTGTATGAAAATCTAATTACATGTACCAAACAGCCAAAAATCAATACATGGTATTGATCCCTAGATCAAATTAGGGTTGATTGGGGTTTTGGGTGTAATTAGGGTTAGACTTTGATTTAGTGGAGACTAGATTTAAGGGGTCTTATTGATGATTAGGTTTATTGCACTTATAATTTATTTGTTAATGATTAGGTTAGGCTAATTTGATCCACTAAACACTAAAATGGTTCAATTTATTATGTATACATTTTATTAGGGTTGAAAGTATTGATTTTCAGGAATTCCTAGGAAATCGTCACATGAAAAAGAAAATTAGGTCTAGAAAATATTATAATCATATTGCTTATGAAAATATATTTCCAAATGAGCATTTTTATGAAATATTTTATGACAATATCAATTAGTTGTAGATTTTACAATTTAAACCAATTAGAAATAAAGGAGAATCCACACATGTAAATCCTATCCATTTGAGACAATGAGGCCCTACTAAGATGGTAAATACAATACAACCAGCCACATCCCAGGACAACTCAAGGAAATACTAGAACATGACAAATCCAATCGTGAGCTACCGGAACACTGAAAAAGCTCCTCGGTGGAGTTTTGCAATGACATGTTTAGGGGCCAAGGAGGAATAGTGTTACAGAGTAAGTAGCGATGAACACTAAAATCATGAGTATTTTTGTGGAACCTTGGGAGAAGACAAGCGAGGCCAAAATAAGGACAAAGAAAACAAAAACTAAAAAAATGGCTTCATGTTTCTGAAATAGTAACATGGAACCAAAAAGAGGGAAATGTGATTATTACATGAGTTGACACAGTTGAAAACACTTTTATCTTTAGAAGGACCTATCGAGGTTATTCACATAGTAGAGAGTAATAGAGGTGATAGGTCTCGTCACGATGAACCCTTGGAGCATATAGAACAAGGTTGGGGTCTGGGATGGTGTCATAGGTACTAGAAGGACACGATCATGTTCTATTGGATTTTTGGGTGGCCAGTGGAAATTTTTGGATATGTGGATAAAAAGAGGAAAGGGGAAAAATAGATGAGCTACCTTTAGGAGCCATCAAACAATGGTCGCCCTATTTGGTTGACATCTAATGGTCACCAACAAGTGGTGACAACTGATGGTCATCCTAGAAGGCCTTAGGTTGATGGTTTTCTAGTTTTGGTTCACTTGTACTGGTGGTTCACTAAAAAAGGGTGATCAAATGATGGTTCATCACCTAGTGAGCTAGGGTTTCAAGAACTGATGGTTTCCCATGCATAACAACTGGTGGTGGGCTTGTAGAGTCATCATCCCATGGTCTAGTAGAATCCTACAACTGGTGGAGTTTCTACTTGCATGTCCATGGAAGCTCTTAGCCATGGATACATGGAGAGATACTAGGACACCTCATGCTTCTCCTCTCCCTTATCCTTAAGCTTTATATACCTATCCTTTGGCACCCAAACCAAACATTTAGACCCTTATCTCTTCTCTCCTCTTTAAAGCTTTGTTTCCCCTACTAGGGAAGCAGAGGAGGTACCCAAGGTAGATGAAGATGGAAATCTTCCTTGTGTAAGTAGTTAGAGCTCGGATCTATCCTTTTTTAGGGTTGTGAAGCATCTATGCTTGTTATGACCTAATCTAGTAAGTTTTGCCTTCTCCCCTTCATTTCTGTAGTTCTTCTTCTTCCTCCTAGCTTCTTCCTGGATGGAAATATGGTTTTCCAAGGTAAATCTTTCTCTAAAGCTCAAAGAATCTACCTTTCTTGCTCCTTCTGCCTAGGGTTTGCTTCTTTCATGGAGAAAGGTGCTAGTTGGATGAGTTTAAAGCTTATGCTAGGGTTTTCTACCCTCCTTGCTGGAATTTTCCTACAATTTGGGGTCTTCTCTTCTTCCTAGAGGAGAGTTTTATAACCCTCTTCTCGTTTATTTCTTACTATAAGCTTGCTTACTCAAGTTCTTGTTCTAAAATGATGATCTAAGCTTAGAGAAGTTATGTTTGCTTAGGGTTTCAATTTTTTATGTTGTTCCCTAAGTAGTTTCCAACTCTAGATGAACCTAAAACTATATGCACGATCTTCCTAAGGTAGAGGAAGACTTAGATTAGGTTGGTATGGACACTAATGGTGCCAAGAACCTTGCAAATGATGGTCTATACTTAGGTTTCTAAGCCATTTTCTTCTTTACATATGAACCGATGATCATACTTTTGTGACAACCTGTGGTGTTGTCTTAATGACAACCGATGGTGATAACCAATTGTGACAACTAATGGTGTCAACCAAAGGTCATACCTCAGGTCAGTGTTAGGTTCCCTTGGAAGCTTAACGATCAATGGTTTAAGTACCCTAAAAGTGGGCATAACCAATGGTGACATTAGCTCAACATCTGATGGAGATAGATGATGGTAGTGTTGATCCCATAAACTAATTGTAACACAATAATACACAACTGATGGTGGTCCAATATACTACAACCTATGGTGAATCTAGGTTTCCTATGTTACTTCTTTTAAGCCCAAACTGATGGTTTCTTGGATCAAATGATTTAAGGGTTAGACCTACAATTTTATCAATATTTTCGGATGATGAACTCGATCTAATGGTTGTGATTGAATGCTTCAACATCAAAAGGTTTAAATTGAATCCTATAGTATAATATGTGAGTTATAATAATAAGAATCCAATGGTTTCCCCTATGAGGTTTCCCCTATGTGATCAACTTAAGGAGCTTGTTTGTTGACAAATGGATGGTTTACTTTAAATGTACAACTGATGGTGGGTCTTATCCCTACAATCGATGGTACCCTTTATGTTACTAAACAAGGAATGGTTAGGGATATATGGTAACTCTTTCTAGGAAACAATTTAAGGGATATATAGGTGGTTCGTACAAAGTGTTTACTTATGTAAACAACCAATGGTTTTACCTTCACAGGAAAACAATGGTTATGGGTTTATGTTGTGGTATGTTGGTATGGTTTGGATTATGTTGAAACTAATGGAGGTTTGCCCTTGTTTATATAGTCTTACCTTTTCCCCCATATGAATATAATTGACAATCACCATATTGAGTTAATGGGTAACCCTATTGATGTATAGTTCGTTATACCTAGCCTTAATGTAACCAAGTGATGATGATTGATTATGAACAACCCCTAAAATGATTAATAGAATAAAGGAGGTCTCTCTTATTGTTGCCAAAACCCTAATATGCTATAATTTGGTGGTTAAATCTTGAGTTATGGGTATATCCATACTTGATGATGGTATGGAATGTAATGGTGATGCTTCACCTTATGCATCCACGATCCAATGGGGATGCCATGAGTTAGGGTTTGGGTATGAGTGTGGATTTGTAACATCAAAGTAACTTATCTTATTGAACCTAACCCTAATGTTAATAAATGATGGTAGTTAGTTATGCTACCCTTCCTTGAATGGTTAATACAATGATGGAATATCCTTCCTAATGATTGATTGCAACTCTAATGTGTTAACTAGTGGTCATCGTAGCTTTATGATTCATACTTTCTTATGCTAACTTGTACTCTATAAGTGAAATGATGGCCAATCATACGTAGCTTCCTTATATGTTGATATAATACAAGAATGATCTTAATTGCTTAGGTAACCCTGCAATGTTATCTTGTGAACATATTTTAATTCTTTCATGCAATATTATGTTGAGTTTGTGTATCACATTACTGGTGATGTTTGTTGAGCCTTGTTATAAGGCATGGAAAGATAATGATGATCTTGCAAGGAATGATATGATGCTCTTGATGACCTTTGGGCATGGTTGAGCCCTGAATGAGGTGTAATCCTCTTATGTTGACAAGGGTTGATACCATGTGATATTGTGATAAGGATTTATATCCTGTGATAGTATGATGACAAATGTAGTCTCATGAATGGAAAGTGAATCGTGCCATGTGATGATGAGATGAGGAACAATAAGTTTCATACATTTTATATCTTCTGAAGTTGTTATATGTTAATGCCTGTTAGAGATGAATTAGGGTTTGTATGTCCACTTGTTTGATGCAACCTTAATTCACCTAATTGATAATAAATAATCAAGTGAAACTCTAATCATGTAGTGCCATGTGACGTAGAACCATTTCAGTATCAAAACTTGCTGGTACCGAAACGAGCAATTCATGCGGGAAAGTCAGAGTGCATATTGTTGAATATGTTGGGGCACAAGTCAAGTACCTCTTTTCATCCATAATTGCAGGTTATGTAGGATGACTGTGGTGATGCCTTGGATATTGTGAAATGTGAAAGGTAGCAACATAAGTGTAGGATGCCTCTTATAGAATGGCCATGCATGGGCTTGTTCTCTAGTGTCATGTCATGTACCTAGGGCGAACTAATTGTTAGCAGCTTGATTATATGTCACTATAGTGGTAGCCTTAACTGATATGTCACTGGCTTTTAGCCCGTACTGATTGGGTAGAGGAGAGATCTTAGGATACCAACACTCCTAAATCTTGTATAGAACCGAATATCCCTTCATAGGGGTCGGTTGGATTTTGGGTGGTACAAATCAAACTCCCCAGGGTGTAATAAAAGATGTAATACAACCATGTAGTATATCTATTTAGGGTTATACACAACGCTTCACATTGAATGATAACCCTTCTTTGTTCTGTTTACATAAAGATGATGCTTAGTGCAATTAAGAGATAGTAGATATGCTTATGATGTGGATATGCTTAAGATTGTAGATGTGTGCATACAATAGCCATGCTTATGTTGATAGCCATACTAGTATTGCTGGTTATAGTTATGATGCTAGCTATATCATGTTGTTATCTATGTTTATGATACTAGCCATGTCCTTGTAATTAGAAATGCTTATACTGCTAATTATGCTTATGTAGATAGTTGTGCTTATGTTGTTAGCTCTACTTATGATGTAGATCTACTCAACCTATTAGACATGCTAATGTTGTTAGCCATGCTTATGGTGGTAGACTTTATTCATGATGATAGAGATGCTATGCTACTAGATTTACGTATGATGTTAGACATGCTCATGCTATTCAACTGCTTATATTATTAGCAATTCGAATGATGATAGCCAAACTAATGATGATATATGTTATCTTCTCCTTTATGTATCTTGTTAATCATCACTGTTGCTAAGCCTATTTGTTATATATGTTTAATCTTCTTAAATTGTTAATTTCTTAACCTACTCTAATCAATAAGCGGTATTGAGAGTTAGATCTATCGTTGGGACTGGGTGTCACCCGTGGGTCACCACATCTTTTTTGGTGATCGACAACAATGACAACAAACCTATCGCAATGAGGATATGATGATAGACCTTAGAGAAGATTGTGTAGATGTCTAGTATGTCCTAGAGTCGTCCATGTACTCAGTTTTGGATGGAAAAGTTTATGTACGATGTTTCAATCAAATCGGGCTTTTGTTAACATGTTGATACTTGTTTATTTGATATATATGGATAATGTTCTCCTATGTGTATATGTTGTGGCTAAGTCCATGGAACAAATTGCATCAAATTCTTGGCATTTTATGAATACAAGCAAGATTTTGGCTTTAATGCAAATGTTTCTGAGCAATGTGATGTTGTATAATTGATTTTAATTTACCCTCTTTTCTGGGTTTGTGATTAATTAGTGATAGATTGTGTTTTATGTTTTAAGTAATGTCATTTAGTGTAACAAGTTGTCACAAAGATCTTCCCCAACCTACCCTTAGTGTGCATGAAACAAGACAAAGAAAAGGTGTCCATGAATTGTGAAGTTGAAGATGAAAGTGCAAGCAAGAGCCCCCAAGATGACTGTGGTGACACGGAATAGCCATGCTTCCAATGCCAAAGTTATAGTTAAAATTCCAAGTTCAAGTAGCACTACTGAAGTTCAATAGCATGGAAGTGTCAAGAAAACCCCCACACAATTGCTCCATCCAGAACGACCATGCTTCCCAAAGATCAAGATGTCCATGCCAGTTTGAATGACCAACAACCAAGTCTCTCACCATGACCATTCTTCCCACTATGACTGTGCTACCACCTACCCCCACGAACCTGATTCCCACCATTGTTGTGCTACCAGCCTCTAAAACTCCACCTCAATTGTGATTTTCCCATTCCTCACCATGACCATTCTATTTCAGCACGGTTGTGTCACCCTCCACCCATCAAAATCGTTCTTCCTAGAAGACCATGCTTCCATCGAACCCTAATCATTTTCTGAATTGTTTTTCCCATATTGCCCCCACTTACCCTAGGCTTCCCTAGCTCCTATATACACATGGGTGGCAACTGGGAGCCAGAGGTTAGAAATAATAGACACACACTCAGGCATTCATTGAGCTCCTACCTACTCCCACTCCATTTACACCATTCCATACCTCAAAACCCTAGTATTCTAGGGTTTTAGCTACTTCAACTCACCTTTTCATGCCATTCAACCACCTTGTATGGAGGATAATGATCTCTTGTTATTGGAGGTGAAGAAGAGAAGGACTTCCATGAGCTCCTATAGCTATTATCTCTTCCGCTTCTTCTTCTTTTTCCCTTTTTCTTTCGACGAGTAAAAAAGCCCCTCTAGGTCAGATGCTTGGGGTTAAATGTGACTTCGATACCATGTTGGGGAGAGATAACTTGTAAACTCTATGATTTCATTTTATATTGATTGTAATCTACTTATAACTCATTTCCCATAAATTATCTTGTGATTTGTGCATGAAAACATGGATTATCTTATGATTTGTTCTTCAAACCACCTTTGTCTAGGAGAAAATGGAATTTGTGAGGCTATCATGGGATTTGCTCCTAGGTCCAACTAGTGGATCTATAACTAGCACCCCATATTCATGCACATATATCCCTTCTCCTACTCCCAAGTTTGAGATATAAGTAGCTAGTCTAGAAGCACTTAGTACAATTGGCTTGGAACTATCTAAAAACTACATGGTGGGTGATGTGAGGTGAAATACCCTCGATTTTATCCTCCATTACTACCCTTGGACTCCTATTTCCCCAAGAAACTCTATCCTAGAAACCTAAACTTCATTAGATCCTAGTAGAATTTCACCTAAACCCTAATGCAAACGAGCCTATATAAGGTTGGATAGGTTGTGCTAGGGTGTAGTTCCCCTTCACACACCATGTTTGATCCATGGCCAATAAGTAGTTTAGGGTAATTTTCTAGCATCTATCTTGTTATTTGGTTTGGTGATTCTAAATGAATGAGTATATTTTACATGCTATGAACCTCAACCTACATTCTAGTCACATACCCCAAACGGCCCACACCTTCCTTTTTTACTTAAATCCCTACTTGCTTTCTTGCTACTTAATTCTTCCTTATCTTGTCTTTACTTGCTTAATTAGTTCATTTCCTTGTTCATGGTAGTTAAACTTCCTTAGGATAGTTAATGCTCACTTATAGTTAGTTGTGTTTGTCCTTATCTAGTGTCTTTTCTTACTTAATCTTGCTTTCTTTGTTATTTATAATTAATTATTTGGGGTTAAAGTAGGTTTTGATTCGTGTCTCCCTTTAATTGCTTATTTGGACCTCTGGTGTAATAAAACCAAAACAAGTTAAGACCCTTCAACTCTAGACTCTACATTAGGAACCTAGTCTAAAACTAACTAATCTCTAGTGCCCCCTCTCTCCCTGAGCATCGACTCCTAGCTTGAATGTTCCTATATTTGGATCGATCCTATGCGCTTGTGGGTAGTATTTCTTTGTGTATTTGAGGGTGTCTACCTTATGGTCTTATAAATTTGTAAGATCAATTGTGTGCATCTCACACGTGCACTAATTACCTAATTTGACTACGGGGAACCAAAGATCTAGTTAGTTTTTAGGTTTCATAACCACAACTGTTTTTGTTTTCCTTTTTAAGATATATATTTTTAATTTTCTAGGATTATCTAGAAATGATTACAAGATCATATTTTAAAGAAAATTATTGTATTGTTTTCACTTGATTTTCGTTATGCCTTATTATGACAAGGAATTAGGTAAATTCTCACATCTAATCTTAACATGTCATTTATTTATTAATACAAACTATAGTTCGTGTGATTAAATTTTAAGGACCAAATATTAATTATAAATTTGAGGGTCATTTTCATTGGGGTCCAAAAAAATGGGTTATTATTGCAAACTTCAGTAAGGACCATATGTGATTATTTTACTAAAAGGACTCAAATGTAATTATTCTTATAAGTATTGAATTTTTTTAGAACTTACAATTACTTTCCTTGCCTACTCCTCCTTCAGATTTAATAGATGAAGACTTGGGCTTTTGTCTAGCTTTATAACTCTTCTTATATTTTCCTTTACCCTTTGACTTACCCCTTCATTTGTTGACCATTAACATGGACTTTGTCTTGTCTTTATCTATCATAGCCTCAATAATACTCAACATGTCAATCAAAAGTGATAATGGTGGAACAAAGTTGTTCATGAAAAATGACTGCAAGATTCCATCAATGTTCAATTCCTGGCCTATGGGAATCCATACTTTCTAGGTTCTATACACACCCAATCAACTTGAGTACATGTAACCCAACTATATCACCTTCAGTCATATTGTAATTTAACATATCCTTGATGACTTCATACATCTTTCCTTACTTACTCTAGGCATACCTTAGATGTGTGCTTGTCTCTAGAACTCTTATGTTCACATGTTGCTTCTGAAGCTCATGATTAATGTAACACAACATCATCATGAGTCACTAGATGTCAATACCATCATCAGTATGCCTGCTATAAGCTTACATTTCCCCTTGAGGTGTATTTGGAGCTAGTTCTCCTAGTTGCGGTGTTTCTAAGATGTAGACCTTATGCTAATGAGTGCGAAAAAATCTCAATGTGACACATAAATGATGTAAGTGGTTCTAGTTTGACTTTTCTTTCTCTAGTATCAAACAAAACAAGAACTTTTTATGTGTTTTGCCATTAGATATACAAAGCATATATTTGCATGATTCAACAATTGATTTTGTGATACTGATTTGGCCTTTAGTTAATAACACTTAAAGTATTTTGGCCAAATTAATAGCCTTCACTATTAATTCGCAAGATTATAGTGAGCAATCTTCTAGTGAGCCATTACATTTAGGTTTGAGTCAACTTTGGTAGACCATCATAAGTTAACTATTTAAGTAGGTAATAATTATCAATTGCATCTAATACAACTCCAGTATAGATGGTTTCATAACTCCTAAATCATCTTATGAAGTATATGGTATCTTTGTACCTCTAGATGATTAATCCTATTCAGTTCACCATAACTATATCAACCATAAAGGCCAATACAATAAGCTATGAATCCTCATTTTCCAGACCCACATACTTGTTATCATACTTCCTCAAGATATATGGTGCACTCACACTTTGGTGTGCCCACACATAGTCGATCAAGGTTTTCATGTTTATTTCACATTGAAAGGTTATTATACTTTATATTTATTGAGTAATTTGATATTAATCATATGTATCCAATGACCATCATATATATGGTATTATAAATATCATATACTATAACATCACTGCAAGGAATAAAACAAGATGTGGCAACTAGTACAAAGTCTTGAGCAATCAAGAGTCGTAAAAAAATCCAAAAATTCACATCCATATAATCACAACTCTACTTAATAGGGTTTTCTTATTGACTGACTAGAAAGGTAGTTTCCTTATTGGAATCCCTATTTGGTCATTTTTTTTATTATTGATGGAGTTTTCACTTCTGTGTCTACCACGAACCATCCAAGGACCTTCCTTGTTGGCATGCGCTTTCAATTATATACTTCTCTCCATCATTGTTAATTGGTGATGTGAATACATCATCCTAATCTAATCGTAAGAATTAATTTTACATGGAGAATATTGTGCAGGGGGCTTGCTATGCAAGTCATATGCATGTTACATATTTGATCACCATCAAAACCCACATAATTACATGTCTAAGATCACAAGCACCACCGTGACCTAGTTTCCATATCCACATCCACCAAGCATAATGATTTCAAAGGTGTCATGTTGCTTTATATAATATAGATACATCATATCATATATGATATTTGATGATAAATGTAAATACATGTTGCAAAATTATTCACTCATCCACAATGTGAGGCTCAAAACCCAAACGGATGTTAAAAGTATATGACGTCGAGTTTGAAATCATAATAGAATTTTGAGGAAAGGGGGCATGACATATGTGAATTTTCCTCAACAAAACTCTTAGAAAATTAATCCATATTAGCCACTAAATATTGATATACTAATTACATAGAAGGGATACCAAATATACCCTGAAACACACTATTTTTCCAACAACTAGACATGTCTTTGTCATTAAAGATCACAAAATTCTAGATAAACACATCTTGATGTTGCTTCCCTATCATCACCTTCACAACAACACCTTATTGTCTTGGGGAAATCATCTTAAGCCTTCACACAAGTGTCTCAAACTCTTCATGATCCACATATATGTAGAAACTCTTTTTGTACCATCTTGATTTCCACGAGGAAGCATAACTAGAGTTTTTGGACATACTATTGTCGCCAAACTCCTACTCTCATCCTATCATAGTTCCATCATTGGGCCTAATTTTCTTCTTTAAAAGAGAGAATTATCAAAGGGAACTTGTTTCAAATGTTTCTCAAGGTTTACCTCATCCTCTGATGTACTACCCTATATATAAGAGAGCCATGGGTTTGAAAATCCTAGATATAATGCCTTTCTTGATTGCAACTCATAAATATAATCAAACTGGAATACTCAGTCAGACTTTCCATTCATTCAGTTTGCTAATGAATCAGACGACTCACAAAACTAGTCGAATAACTTCACTATCTAGTCACTATTTTGGCTAAGTTATAAAGTGTTGTAACAATTTGAATCGATCAATTAAAATCCAAATCAATCAAGTACTCTCCAATTTTTGTTGCTTCTTGATTTCTACCAGCCACCTGGCTAGACTGTCTGGTCATCCAATTGGTCACTTTCCCAATTGGTGATTAGGTGGCTGACTAACACTAAATCGACCAGATGACTTAAACCATCTAATCCACCAATTGGATTTCCTAGTCAGCCGATTGGGCTTTATCAGTTTGTACATGATTTAGATATACTCTAATCATTTATATGATAGTTAACTCCAATTCATTTAAGCATCCTTATGCATGTGACCCTACAAGTTCCTTATTATGTTATCCATGAGTTCAAACATGACAAGCTAAGAGGGTATCTAGAAACACATTATTTCTATCCAAATACAATGAATAATTTGGAGAACAAATGAAACCTATAAGTTGACCAATGATACCATAACCTTATAATCCCTTTGTCATAGATATCCAGACTAAAACTAGGGCATGAAGTTGTCATACTTTTAAGACTCAATCTAGTTCTTGAACTAGAGCAAACTACTGATATTATGTGAGTTCCACATCATATATTGACTAACATGAGCATGGACATGCATTTCATAATCTTACTTATCAAGTGGCTATTATAACACTACAATGGAGGGAAAATTTCATCTACATCACCATTAATAATCCACTAGTGTCATAGTGCAGTCAATCACTACATGAATGAGAACCTATATTTAGAGTTATGTTGGTTACTGTTAAACTACGAAGAACGACATGTGATCATGTAGTGACTTCGAGTCTAAGGATCACAGTCACCATTCTCACATTGAGATATGACTTTGGATACCATAACATGAATTGTGTGTCATTCTCAAAGTGGGTCTGTACAATACAAGTCATTCAAGTACACATATATCTAAATGGATATTCAATATCATGACTAAAGAGACGTAGTCATCATTTAACATAAATACAAGTCTTGTATATTATTCCCCACTATAATATTTTTTGGTCTCTATTTCCCCCCTATAATATCAACAAAATAACTGACTAGGGACATAATGAGAATGAAACTCTTGAGTATCATATGATGTCATGTTCAGGTCCTCTACCCAAACCATATGTCTTTGAGTTGAAACATTCTTAGGGCACTATTATATTTATTCATTATCTAAATACTAAAACAAACATAATAAGTGGAATCGTCTTTTATTATTAATCAATTTATGTACAATGTATGACTATTACAGCTATGATGTGATAGCTATTAGGTTATACAATTGACACTCAATGTCTTTTTTTCTTTGTGTTCAAATGAATGACACCACCTCTATATCTCTTTTCTAGATCAAAGGAGAACCAGGTCAAAACCTTATTTTTTCCATAGTTGTTGGAAGGCCAAAACCTAATTTTCTAATATGAAGGAGGACCATCTTTGGCTGTAGATCAATTATTTCATAACTCACCTCAAAGCATCTCTAGATGACTTCTTCACAAAGGAATGATATTGGAAAAATGAAATACATAATGTAGAACATAAGTTTTTTAGAATGGCAAATCATATAGAAATGGAGATGTTCTACTTTACAATAATGTGAGTCAATAAGGCATAATATGACTAGACACTTTTCTCAAAAGATTTTTGTGGCTCAAGTGTATTCTAGCATGATCAAATATGGTCCCTATATATAGGAATGGATTGAAATCAGCCCAAGGAAGAAAATCAGAGCATTTGAGAGCATTTGTAGAAAATAGTGATGTTGGGTTGACTAAAGTGGTTATAAAGTTGTTGTAATTTGACTAATCCTCAATTGAGTTGTGCTTTGACTGAGTTGTCCTGTGATAAATGTTTACTTCAAATTGAGTGTTGGCAAAACTTATCAAGTTCAACATAATGGCTTAGAAATTAAAATTTGGGCATTTTCACTACTCTTCAATGGAACAAGAGTTCAACAGAGATTACACCCACTCAACATGAGAGTTCAACCATAGACATCTAAGTGCTTATCTAATTTGAGATATATCTCAGCTGAACTAAAAGTTTGACCGAGACTATCTAGACTAACTAATAAGTTTGACCAAAAATTCTAATGAACTAAAAAGGCACATAAAATGAATTGCATCACTACACACTAATGTAGTAAGTAGTATCAATTTCAATGGCTTCCTATGGAACTAATTAAGAAAAACTTATCTAGTGGCTCATCATAATTAATCTATATACAAGATATAAAATAAAGAGATTCACTATGTGGAGTTGCAACCCAAAATCGAACACAAATAATTCTCCACCACAAAATAGAAGGTATCTACATAAAATAATATCTTTTCTTTTGTTATATCCTTTGTTTTGTGGTGAATTATATCTTTGGTTTTGGATGGTATCCAAGTAGCACTATTATAAAATAAATGGATATTTTACTTGATTTACAATGCTTTACAATAATATTTGTGTATATATTTTCTTCTTGCAAATTCAGTTGTTCTGACTTATATATTCATGTCAAAAACTTACCCATATAATTAGAAATACCATTGAAAGGAAATAGATTATATATCAAAAGAAGTTTATAATACCCTCAAGTCAATGGAAGAGACAATATAAAATATAAAGAGAGAATAATGCAACATATAATGTAACTATATAATTGAAGGACATTATATTGTAAACATGATATCTCTTATATTTTTCAATTAGATTCCATTTATCATCATGATAAAAATGCTTTAAAATCTTACCATACTAACTTGGAGCTTCCCCAACCAAGGATTATCATCTAGGTTGTATGTTCATAATGCAATTAGATATTCAAATGTTAACCTTAAATAAGGAACTCACATTGTATCAATCAAGCCAACTCCAATATTCACAATTCATCTACATATCAAACATTATGGTACCACTTTCTCATATTTACCTTTCCACATTTTTATCACTTATAAAAGGCATATAAAATGCTAAAAGGATAATCAGTTCAACTATAATTAGAACACAATACTACATGAGAACATTATATTTTATATCTCTCAAGAATCATTAGCACTAAAATGAATGATATGCTTATATTCATTATTGACTGCCTTATCAATGATCATGTGATGTATCAATTCTTATAAAAATTTGAGTTGCAACCAACATCTAATAAAATGTGTATATCTATTCCCCTAGCAAATAATGAATTATTTAAGTTTTCATGTTTTAATAATAAATCAATGATTTGATTAACACTCGTCAACGGCCCACGACAATGACCTCATGGCAATGATCTATCATATCAAACCCATGCAAGCAATCCATGGTAATGACAGACAACATGGTCCCCACGGTAACAACCCTTGCAAGCACACCATTGATAATCTTTATATTCAGAACCATTAACCAAAAATAATTAAATGAGAAAACATAGAGGAAACATATCAAGTTTTGAACACAAGATTGTTGAAAGCATGATTCCTAGTTTGAACTCATAAAAACTATCCAAAATCTCCATCATGCACTTGATCTCCCAAGAATTTTCCTTCCACAACTTTGAAATAGTGTACAATAGGGTTTGGGGTAGATATGGGCTTATATATAGAAGAAGGCGGTTTTGTAATTTGTCCAAAATTACAACTTCTAACAAATAATAATAAAAGTCTAATTAAACTTTTTCTCACATCCTCCAACTTCAGTCCGCAGTGGATCGATCAACCAATCCAATAGTTGTTCTGTAACATCCCAGGATTTGAGACCTTGGACAAGTTGATCTTAAAAGGAATGATTGGACTACCCATATCACCAAAGTGCACCTCCTTTTTTGGGAGCCCATCACTAAGAACTCCATAGTTAAGTGTGCTCAACTTGGAGTAGTATTGGGATGGGTGACATGTCGGGAAGTTGATCCTGGCATGCGCGTGAGTGAGGACAAAGTACGCAGTTAAGGCTAGTGGTGGTATGTGGGGTATGTGGGGACAGTCGTCATTCCTAAAACTCTGCTAGAGCCTTGGGCAGTGAGCCAGGGCGTTACAATTGGTATCAGAGCCAATTCCCCTCCAGTAGGTGGGGCCCACATGAGCATGGCATGCTAGTCTTGAGTCGTGCGGTCCAGACATGTAGGAAAGGGCTGTCTATGGTTGACGTAGCCACCCTTGCGCTGGTATTCCGTGATCGGGAGTTGGGTGTCCATGGGCCATTGTGGGTCTGCACTGAAATGGGGTCAGATTATGATGCCATATAGTTGAGCCTTGACGAGGACGTCAAGAGTCTAAGTGGGGGAGATTGTAACATCCTAGGATTTGAGACCTTGGATAAGTTGATCTTAAAAGGAATGATTGAACTACCCATATCACCAAGGTGCACCTCCTTTTCTGGGAGCCCATCACTAAGAACTCCATAGTTAAGCGTGATGAACTTGGGTAGTACTGAGATGGGTGACCTGTGGGGAAGTTGATCCTGGCATGCACGTGAGTGAGGACAAAGCCCGCAGTTAAGGCTAGTGGTGGTCTGTGGAGACAGTCGTCATTCCTGAAACTCTACTAGAGTCTTGGGCAGTGGGCCCAGACGTTACATGTTCTTTGTTGACTACTCAATGTGACTTCTCTAAAGTCAGATGAATAACAACCTAACATGTCTGCAACATCAATTAACAATAGTGATCACAAGCTACAATCTAAATTATCACTCACATTGATCTAACATTAGTGGTCACTAACGGTACATTGAACGACACCGATCAAGATCTAATTTTGGCTTATACATAGCCAAATATTGATCCACTAATCAATTTAACTTCTAAAGAAGTCATCTAATTAAGGACCATTACCAAGAACCTACAAACCTATATTTTATTAAGTATAGAAAAACCAAAATACATATGGAGACTCCTGAACTCTCCGATTGGGAATGTTGTCATACTCAACCCTAATTAAGCATATCCCGAATGTAACAAGCAAGATTTACACCATCTGATACTAAACAATGGTAAAACCCAAACTTCAATGCAATGAAATGTAATTGGAATTAAAGTAAGAAACAAGGTCTCAAACATGTGTTTGCAGGTGGGTATTGCTTGAATCACTGTCTTGATTAAAACCTCCTTCCCCTATTCGAGAATAGCTTCTCCTTATAGCTTCTTCCATCCCCTGTCTTTCCACATTGTTTTCAACGTGATCATTCAGCCAATAACCATTAGCCACTTTTTAGCTGTTAAGGTATAACAATACCCGGGATCACTTGAAGCCACGAAAAACTTTCCTAATGGAGTCATAAGCTGATGCTGATTTGAATTAATACAATAGCTAATGTTTCCCTTAAAAAAGGACTTATCAGATAGACGTGTGACCTCAGGTTTACGCTGCTAGAGTGGGTATTAAATATCCCTATCAGAGAGTGATTCCACGCAAAGAGAAAACATAATACTATATGTAAATTTAGTCAGCTACTGTAACATTATTTACCTATTGTAGATGATATCGTATTTTATTGTCTGGACGAAATGAAACTCAGTGTGCAAAAAAAGAAACATAATAGTTTTTCACATTTAAAATCCCACTAATCACAAGGCAAAACAAACTTTTCACCTAATCTTACAAGTGCCTTTTCCACCGCAGCAGCAGAAACATGTGTTGGGCGATGCAGATGCACGCGAGACGCTTATGCAACGGTTGGCGACACACACACTATAAACAAGTCATCTTACCGTCAACTACAGCAGCTGAAAGCAACACCTATATTAACCAATAATTGTATTTAGTTACAGGTGTCGACAAGGTCCAAATCTATCCATGCCAATACTTTCCAGAAAGCGGGAGGAAAGGACATCAGACAACGGATAGGGACAACGACATTACGACAGGAGAAAAAGGACAAGTTTGGGGTAGGAGACAGACGTATTCATTGTAATTCGTCAGTTAGTAATCAATCAAAATTCGGATAGAGTCCTCATTATTATTCGCAAAGACTAACAGCGTGCTGAGACGTGTCTAGCTCGCTTAGTAACACACGCGCAAGAGACATGGCACATAGTGGCGATTTGAATCTAAGTTGACGGGTAGTTTTGTCCCAAACAGTCAAAAAGCTCCCAGAAGCTCTTACACAAATATGCAAAGTGTTCCTTTTATCAATTGATGATAGGATTCCGCAAGCCTAAGATCGAGCTCTCTCTCCCTTGGTCTATCTCTATCTTTTTCTTCCTACTTCGTAACCGTTGGCGATAACTCCGTCGTTAGATTTGCACCACAACGGTCGGCTTTTGTCCGGCTCACTGACCATACATTTTTATCATAGGACCCACAAGTTAAAGAACCAAATATTGTAAGACAGAAGTTGGGACAGAAGTTAGGTATAGAAAATTTGGACCCACTTTTGTCGTGTTCTAGCGGTAACAGTTGGTAAAAGACGAGGCATTTTTTAATACTATACACCTATAATCTACTAACTCACCAGGGACGTATATTTGTGGTAGAGCAGATAATTTTATCATATATATCGTCATTGGGACTTAAACTGAAGTAGATGTTCTTTGGCATGTACCATCAGTTCGGCTTAAAAGAGCTAGTGTTTGCGGCATATTAGGAGGTGTAAAAAACATAGCTTTGGGGCAACTATGTCGTTAAGTCATAGAGGATCAGTGGTTTCTTCTGCATGAACTTCCGTTTCCAAGACAAAGAAAGACTTTTTCTTCACATCCTTTCTTCAACATATGTCTCAATCATGGATGTTGAATCATGAACAAAAATAATGCATTTTAGCCTAGACTTGCACAAGTTTTGAGCATTATAGGCGTTGTTCACTTGTGAATTTGGTTGTCTTTGCAAATACTGCAACAATTTTAATTTGTTCAAATTAATCTTGCCATTCTGGTCCCTTCGACTCCCCCGCTGTGGTGATGCTCGTCGCCCCTGAGCGGTAGGTGTGCCGGCTGCTACTGTTCGGGATCTGACATGGGCTGGTAGATGTTGACGAAGACGGACTCTGGTGGGCAGCTTCCCTATTGCCATATCTCAGGAGATCTCCGGCTTTCTCGTTTCTTTTCTTCTTTATTTCCTCCGCTCGTTTTCTTTTCTGTTGGTTTTTATTTTGTTCTTCAAGGAATTTTCTCTGTTGTTTGGTGTCGTTAATCGGCTTTGGTGTTTTCTCTAGTTTAGTCCTTAGCTTTTTTAAGGTGTGAGTCCTTCCTCGGTGAAGGGGTCGGGTGTTGGCTCTCCAGTTTTCTTAACCGTGATTGGGTTTCCCCCTTTCACTTTTTTGCGATCGGTTGCCGGTATCATATTGTTTGTGCTGCATTTCTTAGGTATGGCTGCATGTTTCTACAGTTTGGGTCTTGTTTACTTAGTCTTTGAAGAAAGAGGCTTCTTCTCCACAGTTCGCCAAGATTGTGATTTGGTTACGTTTAAAAGTTGCTTGTTCAAGCGCGTCGGGGAGGAATCCATTCTGAAGTGTATCATTTGTATCCAATCTTATTTGTTTAGAGATGATATACCTCTTTCTTCTTAGCTTTTGTATTCAGTTGGATCTTGCACCTATGTAGATGCCGTATGGCTTTTATCAATATAATGGCAACTATTTAATAAAAAATCTTCATTTAATGCAAATATACACGAAATGGGCATATGATCGGAAGAAAATGAATGCCTTAGTTATCTCTGAGACTCATTGGTCAAAAGTTTTGTGATGTTGGTACATTACCAAAACGATCAATCTAGTTCTAAAGAGTTGGGTATAGTATATGGAGATGAAGATGAAAATGTTTAGCCAGATGGGTTAACAGAACCAAACGAGACACATGATCTTAGTGATAGGATCATAAAATTTTTGATGTTGTTGATCACCTCAATGGCATGTGTCGTGCATCCTTAACCAGTTTCCATATAGAAAATGCCATATATATATGATAATATTGATTCCTTATGAATCATTCATTAAATCTCAATGTACATTGGTTCAAAATCCAATGGAGTTATGAATGTATTTTGTATAAAAAGGTGTAACCATGCTCAATTTTTATCACAAAGTTTGGTACTGTGTGTATATCCAATGCTCGCCTTCTAACTTAGTTTTCTTATATGTTAGCTTGTTAACCTAGAATATTGCAGTCATCAACATTTTCATGCAATGCACATGTTTCACAAATTCTACAAAATAGTAAGCGTACTATAGAGGCTTTTGCACTCATATTGTTTTTCTAAAGAAGAACACGAGAAAGAATAAGGTTGGAAATAACTTACAACACATGCAATATGTGTGGACAAAGTATTTTGGAAGGATAGTAACTTGACTCCTAAAACATGACATTCCCACTATAACATAAGCCACATCACTAACCTATGAGGACCATCCTTCACATAAAAATCATAACATGGTCATTAAGATATATTCATAGATAAAATACCAACCAAACGGGTACACAACAAAACTCGATAATGAGGTGAGTTGCAAATCTTAGTGAAGAAATATCTTTTTAGAAGGAAAAACACATCTCAAAAATTTTGTTTCAATTGATATTGTCAACCATGTATATATAGTTTAATATCTCACCAGCATGACTAGGAATATATCCTATAGTCTTGAACCCAAAACCAAAAGTCATATATTGAAACGCATAAGAACAACCAAAACTCATCATAAACATTATCAATTATCTAAAAATTTTATAGGACATACTACTTCAATTGAAGGTATGACCTTCCAATGAACCGATGATGCCTTTATTTATGTATGTCATCCTTGCACGGGGGGCCCGTGTCATCATGTATTGATCAAAAGAAATAGGTTAGAAAGAGGTCCATATACAAGAAGGTACAACATTTTCCACAATCTGAATAAGTTCATACATCAAAATACAAGGAACAGTAAGGCAATAAACATATAATTAATTCAACTAACCACCCTACACTCAGTGATAGTACATGGACACTCTAAACTAATCCATGTTATCATTTATTAAATCTTTATCATCTCCCTCTTTTGATGATTCCATTTTACCTAACAAGACATGGAACAACCACATGAGACTCATAAGGAGTCTCAATGAGAGTCTAACTCCCACCAAGATAGATAAACATGTAGTGGCGTCATATATATGAATTGATATATATAAAAGAAGTACTAGTACTCTATTCAACTTTAGTTTCCAACTTTATAATGTATTTGAAGAAAAAAATTCTAATCACACAATATAAAGACATCTCACCTACCATAATAGACAAACAAACATATTAATTATCTCATATAAGTGAACATGCAATCACTTATGGTACTTGGAATATCACATATTGATATCCTACTAGAAGTAATAGTCAAGAATAATAGTGTACCCTAATTGATTGTATTATAATTTGTACTCTTCTCCAAGATAATTTTGAGTCTCTCATCCAAATTACAATTTTATGACTATGAAGTCCCAAATCCCACTATAAAGAAACTCAAGAGACACCACTCTCACTATGATTTTTGAATGTGTTTGTCAGTGTAGGTATTAAAACTAGGGTCTCATCTTCCTATGACCTACATCAGGTCCACCATGGGTAAACATTTCATGACACTTATCATATCACCTTTATATATAGTTTCACTAAAATGACCCTAGATACCTTCTAACCACCACTAGATTGTTATAATAATTCTGGTCGCCCTTCAATGAGTTTTGAAATTGGAAATTTCTATAATGGAGATTATATACACTACATGATTAGGGTTTTACTCATTACTTTGTCCAACTACTTGTTTTTCAAGTCCATAGGAATATTATCTTTCTTACTCTGACTGGACTAGAGATCCTTGTCTTATTATTAATATATATACAATATATGAGATAGTTAAAAATGATCTAATAAGAAATACAAACATGTAATAGAGGAGGCACCTATTATAGACTTACCATTCATGAATATCTCAATCACATCCAATTTTTTATTAGTGGGTCACACACCTTAATAATCACAATGCTCTACGGGCTTTTTTTTGGGCCTTTTGTCCCTTTATGGGCATTATACTTAGAAGTTATACTTAAAACAGACATCATAATAATATACTCAAGACATGTGCCATACTCATGAGCTAATGTAAAATGACACAATATATTACCATTTTCTCATATTTATAAGTCATCATTAATTCTCAAATTAATAATGGCAGAAATGGTTGTATTAATAACCATTTCCAACTACAAGTTTAAGCGGCTAGTAAAGGAGAATATTAAAATGTAAATTTCACAACGATCATCAAGTACTAAAGCAACTAATATGTTTATGTTTTGTTTTCATAGAAATTGTTAAAGATCATATTATCTATGATACATTTTAATTAATAGAGTATATGAATTATGTACAGACATTTATATTATTAACCTCCAAAAATTATTTGATTTACTTATTCTCCTCTCATAGTATTTATATTCCAAATGATCAAGTAACCCTCTCCATCGAACCATGGTACAAGCCTCATAGGATCAACCTCATGGCATCATACTACGTGCACATAATTAACCGTTAACCAAATTTGTCACATGGCATAATAAAATGCACTATCCATAAACAAGTTCAAGTAAGATCATATGAAACAATAAGAAGAGAAGTAGAGGAATATATTTCTCTCTTAGGATGTATGATCTCTAGGTATGACTAGTTCCAAAGAGGAACCTCTTGTAAGAAACCATCCATTTTAATTTCATCAATAATTTTCTCATAATTTTTTTTTAGATTGTATTGTTTGCTACCATATAAAACCCTAAATGTGTCATTCAATTGATATTAAGCATAACCAACCAATTTCATGATTTTTTAAGCTTACACAAGAAAAAGTTATTTTAAGAGATAAATATCCATTTTTGTTCTCAAGCATGAGTATAAAATGCAATTTTAGAAAGAGAAGAAATCTAACATCATTCATCCACTAATCACTTTATGCAGGAAATGTGACAATTAGGGTAACATATAGCCGCACATAAGAATGCATAAGAAAATTATACTGGCATACTTTTAGAGAGATATAATACTTAAACAATGTGCTTAAATTCAAATATATGCATAATGAACAATAAATATTTTATTTATAGGGAATCCATTACTTTCATCCTAAATCATAGTAATTCTAAAATGTAAGAATGATATAATCTTTAGTTACTCTTGAATTAAGTATCTATGAATATCTAAGGAAGATTGAACCACTCTCTTGGATAATGAGATCCCTACAATAAGAAGCAGAAAATTTAGACACAAAGTTCCACAAAACAACCAGAAAACATTAAACCTTTCCTACACTAGCTCCAACTAGGCCAAATTGTCACGCCCCAATCTCACATTAACCACAAACCACGAGATTAGGACGCGACAGGATGGGATTTACACGTAAGCCAACCACTCTTCACTTTTTAAAACTTTTTTTTTAAAGAGATTAATAGGATAATCTGATTTATACTGTAAAATGAAACTAAACAAACTGCGGAAACATCTTTATTAAATAGCTAGCAATATAAACAGAGTCTACAGCATTTTACATTGTTTGACATAAATAAAGCATAACAGTTAATTTACATCTTTACACATTCTCTCTCTCTCACACACCTTGTTTGACAGCTGAATCGCGGCTAGGAGGCTATGGATTCTTGTATGAACCTCAAGGTTGAACTCGAGGTAGTTGATCTGGTGCTGCTCTTTATGCCTAAACACTACAGGATGAACCTGCTGCTTACAGCTACCTCATGCTCACAACAGGTTAAAGGAGAGGGCTCTACTTGGTGCTAGACGCAGCTTCAACTGTGGATTTGAATCATGGGCTCATGGTCGGAGTCGAGGGTGGCTTGTTGCTGCTCCTTGCGCCCAAAATAGCTATTGGTCGCTGACCCACGCAGCAGTAGCTGTTGCTTGGCCGGCCGCCATGGCTAGGCAAGCTGCTGATTGGAAGGGAAAAAGGAAGAAGAAGCTTGTTTGGATCGCTACTCGCGGACTGGGAGGCTGCGGATCTGCGATTTGGCTCCATGGCCGGAGTTGGCGAGACCGATTGGGCGGCTGCTATGCGCCCAGAAGCTTCCAGGTCCTCTCCGCTATGCTGTTGGCCGGTGCTAGGGGAAGGTTTGGTTGCAGGTTGTGATTGGGGCGAGCGAGAGAGAGGAAAGAAGGTAGGAGAAGAAGAGAGGAGCTCGGCACCAGGTGAATCGGGGCTATGGGGTCGAATCACCCAGAAATCGCCTCTCCCTTCACTGTTATTCGGTCATCCTGGAAAATTTGGGCGCCGCTTATCGGGGTTCTGGAAACGGTCGTGGGAAAGGGAAGAAAATAAGGAAGAAAGGGGTATTAAGCCGATTAAAAATGGAAAATTTGCATTATAAACCTAAAGTTCCAGAAAAAGTTGTAACTCTCTCCTCGAGTGTCCGATTGAGGTGATTTCTGTTGCAAACTTTCAAGCGTGAAATTCTCTACACCCTCAGTGCACGAATCATGCTAATTGGACTGTCTCACCTGATCGAAACACTAAACGCAACAATGAGTGATTAATTCAACTTAATTAATCATAATGATGCTATGATCATCATACTTATTAGTTAACTTAATTATGGGTCATAACAATCTCCCTCCCTTATAAGAATTTCGTCCCGAAATTCCTATAAGAGAAAAGAAAACTTGTTACGCATCTCGGATTCAAGTTCCCACGTAGCTTCCTCTAAATTGTGGTTCCTCCACAAAACTTTCACTAACGGTATCTCGAATCTTGAGTTTCTTGATCCTCTGATCAATTATCCGTATTGGTCCCTCAACATAGGACATATCAGGTCTGAGCTGCATGAGTTCGAGGCCCACTATCTCCTCTGGACTAGGGTAACACTTCTTCAACATCGATACATGAAACACGTCATGTAAATTGGGCAACTTGGATGGTAAATCCAACCTATGGGCTACAGGTCCAATCCTCTCAACGATAGGATATGGGCCCATAAACCTAGGAGTCAGTTTGCCTCTCTTACCAAACATCAACACTTCTTTCCATGGTGAAACTTTCAGATACACTTCATCGCCAACCTGAAACTCAAGAGGTCAACGCCTCTTCTCAGCATAACTCTTCTGCTTGTCCTGTGCAACTTTCAACTGTTCTTTGATCACAATAATCTTTTCAGTGGTCAAATCCACTATCTCGGGTCCAAGAATCTGCTTTTCACCTACCTCATACCAACATATGGGTGATCTACATTTTCTACCATACAGAGCTTCATACGGGGCCATACCAAGACTGGAATGGTGACTATTGTTGTATGTAAACTCTATAAGGCTCAAGTGTTCTTTCCAACTTCCACTGAAATGCATGAGACATGCTCTCAGCATGTCCTTAAGAGTCTGAATGGTCCTCCCAGACTGACCATTCGTCTGTGCGTGGAAAGCTGTACAGAATCTCAACTTGTCCCCAAAGCATGATGCAACTGATTCCAAAACTTAGATGTGAACTTAGGATCCTTATTTGGTATAATTGAAACTAGGATACCATGCAACCTGACTATCTCATCCATATTACAGAAACTATTATAAAACTGAATTTTCAGCTAAATGTAATTAAAGCTGAGGTTTAGTACAGCGTTTCACCCGCAGACAGATAAATTGTCACGCCCCGATCTCACATTAACCACAGACCACAAGATTAGGGCGCGACAGGATGGGATTATCATATAAACAAATCACTGCGATCTTTTTATTTCTTTTTCAGTTCACGCTTATCTTCTCCAACCTTTTGAAGCGGCGCAAGGGCCGACTTCCGCAGGAGATCGCAGGGGCGATCCTAGCTGATTCCAGCAGCCATCTCCCCTTCTTCTTTTCTTTCTTCCTTTCTCCCTTCTCTCTTCTTCTTCTCTTCCTTCCCTACCCACCACCCACTCTTCCCACCTTTCCTAGGCTAGCTGCCGCACAGCAGCTTGGCTGCGGCAAGCAGCAGGTTGAAGCTGCGTCTGTGCATGGCCTGGAGGAGGAGATCTTGGGGTGGCCAAAGCTTCTAAATCACGGCCTTAGACCTCGGCTAGGAGGTTTGCGTTGGAATTTTCCATCAATTTGGCCCAAATCAAAGCTTAGTAGCCGATTCCAGTTGAGCGTGAAGCAACAGGCCGTGAGCAGGAACAGTAAATCAATTATTACCAAGGTAGAAGACGATCCAAAATCGCCCGGAATCCGGCCTTGGACGCATCTCCGGACGAATCCAGATAGACCAAATCGCTGTGAGTAGCGTTTCGTTTAATTATCATTAATAAACTCAGGCGTTTGAATATTTCCAGTTATGTGCGCGAATTACGCTGATAACAGGCGTTATCAGGCGTCGGGCAGCGTTTGGCGTCGCCCGACTTTTTATTTCATAAATTGCTTCTAGACGCTGTTATATGATTAAATTTAGCAATTGATCAGTGTGGATTGAATCGGTAGATTTATATGGTTCATTGGAACCTAAATTGCTTATTTGAATGTTGAAATTAGAAATTTATGTCTAAAAATGGTATGGATTGGGTATGAACCCAGACAATAAGGATTTCTGATAAATTATCAGATGTACGATTTCAAAGTTGATATGAATAAATAAAATATGCAATAAAACCCTAAATTGTATATATCTTTTGACGTTAATATGTGTAAATTGATATTTACATGAAATGGCATATTTCTCTGAATTATTACCAGAAATTCTCAAGTATTGTTATTAAATTGTGTTGTGATAGGTAATTAACTCTTAATTGAGTTAAGTGATGCACAAACCAGGATTTGGGTTAATGTGCACGTTTTTCGAGAAATTTAGAGAATTGATAATTGTTGAGTATGATTCTCATATGTGAAGTAAATTTCTTTAATTTGTGCAATAAGATGTTCAATTGCGTAAATTCACTATGTATGTGCCAAATTGAAATAAGTTGGGTTATTTATGCATTTCTAATTTGATTGAATGCATGGTATGAGAATTTATCAGAAATTACAATGATTTGAAATATATTGCTCTGTCGGTTTAGAATGACAGTGTATTGTGATTTGATACGAAATCAGTAAATGTGATATTCCTGTTTAAATGTTTATTTGTTAATCAGTTAATAGACTTAGGTGCCCTAACGCCGTAGAACCCCTCGTGAGGTCTGCACCTTGGGGTGAAACGACCTACCTAGCGTGTGTCTAGATGGTCGGTGACTCGTGTTCAACAATAATCCGTGCGTGTGTCACGGTGGCACGAGGGCAGAAAGGCAGTGTTCAACAATAATCCGTGCGTGTGTCACGGTGGCACTGGAGTATATGGGGGTTATTCAACAATAATCCGTGCGTGTGTCACGGTGGTAACCCCGACTCTCCGCCTGTGTGCTCAGGTTCAAGGAGGAGTCTAGAGTACACTCTTTTGAGAGTGCAGTGAGGCCGTGTGAGCCTGAGAGTCCTGTAGCAGACCAGGACAGCAGTCAGACTTAGCATTTCCCGGGTGTGTCGCTAAGTCTTGTACGGTGGGACCGTAGCATGAACTTGCTGCGGATCTTTATATGCAGAGTACACTGCATATATTTAGGGCATAATAATAATATAATTAGGTAATCATATAGGATCACAGTAAATTAATATATATGAACTTTTGTGCCAATTCATTATATCTGTTTATTGGTTTACATTACCTGTTGTTGCATAGAAATGTGATTATATTTTGTAGTCTGCTATGTCATTAGAACTGCCCAGCTTGTACTGTATTTATGTTTATTTCAATTCTATAAACCTGATGAGTTGTTTAGTGATAGCTAAATGAAAGGCTATTCACTGAGCGAGTAGGCTCATACCTCTACTCAAAACATTTTCAGGTTATCGTCAGCAGCAGGAATCTGAAGAATCCTTTCGTCCTAACGCTTAATCAGTAGAAGGTATATGTAATTAGTTTAGTTAGATAGTGGTCTCTTAGTCCCTTCCCCTCGGTCTTTGGGACATGGTGTGGGTGAGAGAGAGTGTGTATGTGTAATGTGTATAAAGATGTAAATTAATTGTTATGTTTACTTTCTGTTAAACAATGTTACATGTTGTAAACTCTGTTTACTTTCTCTAGCCAGTTTAATTGAAATGCTTCCGCAATAGTTTATTATGTTTTAGTTTACAACAATAATCCGGATGTCATTACGAGGTTTTAAAAAGAAAAAGTTCGCAGTGATTTGTTTATATGATAATCCCATCCTGTCGCGCCCTAATCTTGTGGTCTGTGGTTAATGTGAGATCGGGGCGTGACACAAATAGAGAGAGCCAATTGGATTTGAGGTAGAGTAGAGAGATTTCTTCCATGGAACATGAAGAAATCCTTCTAAGGACGTAGGGAGGATGGAAAACAAGAAAAAAAAATGACAAGAACATAAGAAACTTGCATGGGTACTACCTCTAAAAGGATAGGAAGGTGATTTTTATGTTGGATATTGTGAAATATTTCAATATCACCAATGTGCAAGGGCTTTATCCTGAAATGTATCTTCTTCCAACTCTAATTGGAGTCTCACTAGCCCTAAAACGAATTGAATTATCTATATGGGTTTATTGGGTTATATATAACATTATTCTCATGAGAAAATTTAGAAACAGTCTAGATGCAAATCAATTAGACAAAAATTGTATGCATAGATCTCTATAGGGTAGCATCAAACCCCCTAAAATAGGTCACACAACCAGCTTTGGCCACCAATAAACATGAATCATCCATCTCCAACATGCAGCCCCCCCAAACTCCCACGTTGATCACCCAACATCAGAGGCTGATAACATGAGCTTACATCAATCGAAAGTAGATCACACCAATCAAGCATGGGAAAGTTGATGTAGCTAACACCAAATCAATTCAATACTCAGTGAGATGTTGCTTCAGGGATAGAACGGATTGACATTGGGTGTTCATTCTAAAGTTCTACACAGAAGATTCTACAAGTAATCTTGATGAGTTTACAAGATTTGTGGAGGAACATACGAGACAATATGGAGATACATTTTATTGTTGTCCGTAGGAGTTGTGTTAACAACTTGAAAGTAAATTTTGTTGATGAACTGAAAAGTCATGTTATGTGTATTGGGATTATACAAGGCTATATATAATGATACTAACATAGAGATACCTACAATGAGATTAGTAGATGTTTATAGTGGTACTTATGTAGAACAATAAATGGCCAATCATGTTGAAGTGAACGAATTAATTATGAATAACATGGTTGATGCAATGCTAGATAGTTGTGGGGTATATTCTACTAGTCCACATTCCATATTTAGAAACATTTTAAGTGATGTTGAAAAATCATTTTACTTAGGTTGTACTAAGTTTACAAGTCAGAACATTGGGTTGATTGTATATTCTAAAGGTTAATAATAGGTGGAGCGATATAACTTCCACGTCTCTATTGTCTTCATTGAAAATAATTCTTCTTGAAGGTAATGAGCTTCCAATCTCAACATAAGAAAAAAAATAGCTTACTCAATGGGAATAAGGTTACAAAGATGCATACATGCCCAAATGACTATGTGTTGTTTTAAAAAAACTATATTAATTTGGAAGATTGTCAAAAGTGTGTGGCATCAAGGTAAAAAATGATGAATTTGGGTATATCCAAAACTAACTCTTCTTATAAATTGATGTGGTATCTACCTATAACACTATGAGTACAACACTTATATGCTAATTTGATACATGCAAAAAATCTAACACTACTACAAAAATGGCTTATAACATAACATTTACAGGTGTCAATTGTATACAAGAAACCGACGCCTAAGGTGTACAACGTCGGCTAAATACAAAAATAGACATCTATAACATCACATTTAGAGGTAAAGACAAATAACAACAGAGTCCTACGACATGCGTCTAATTCCCCACAATGGAAGAACATTGATTTATAATACCCTCAATTTGGTGAAGAATTCAGGAATTTATTGTTTAGACCTTGTGGTTATGTGATAAATCCATAGGGTACATTAAGTAGCCCACATAGCACTTGGATTGTTATGATTATTATATACAATCTTCCTCCTTAGTTGTTTATGAGAAGCAAGTATCTCATGATGTCAATGTTGATATTATGGCCCAAACAACCTAGCATTGACATTGATTTTTACCTTGAACCTATGATTGATAACTAAATGAAACTCTGTGAAGAATAAATTTGACCTATGATTCTTCATGTGGAGATACCTTTAATTTGCATGCTATGCTATTTTGTATAATAATGACTTTCCAACATATGAAAATTTGTTATGACACAACATAAAAGGAACCAACTTATGTCCTATATGTGATGAAAATACCAATTCATTATAACTAAAATATGGTTCCAAGACTATGATATTGGCCATCAAAGGTTTCTCTTAAAAGTTCATCCTTACCAAAGGTTGTGCTAAGCATTAGGCTCAACTAAGGAACATAGTGCCCCTAATCCTATTTCAAGGGAGGATGTTTATGAAAGAGTAAAAGATATTTTTAAGGTATATGGTAATGGACCATGTAATACCCCCTCATGAAATAGATATTTATTCAAGAAAATATCAATATTATATTATCTTCCTTATTAGAGATCTTTTACAATTAGCATTGTATCAATATCAGGAATGTTGAAAAAAAATATGTAACAACATCATTGGTACTCTATTGAATATACTTGCAAAGACTAAAAATGGCATCAAATACATACCAGACACATGTGAAATAGGTATAAGGAATGAATTAATGACATAACTTATCAATAGCCACACATGTTTACCTTCTTCTTATTACACTTTGTCTGTATAGGATTAAAGCTCTTTTGTGAGTGTTTATTTAATGTTAAGGTACGACAAGGATACTCTTATAATATCTATAGATTAACATCAATGAATGATCTGAATTTGGTAGGCCTTAAATCTCATGATCATCACATACTTATGCAACACATATCGCCTTTGGCTATTTGACGTATACTAGCAAAACATTTATGGTTTGTAATCTCCTGAATTTGTTCTTCTTCAACTATCTACGTAGCAAAGCTATATATCCTGAGAACCTTCATAAGTTGCAAAGAAAAGTGATCATCACCTTGTTCCAGCTTGATATGTATTTTTTTTCTTTCATCCTTTGATATCATGGTACATCATATTTCCCAGTTGATAAGGGAAATCAAGATTGAGGTCCGACTCTCATGCATTGGATGTGTTGTTTTGAACAATACATGAGTGGTTTATGTGGTGATATTTAAAATTGTTATCCTCTATAAGGAAGTAGTGTTGAGGGTTATGTTCCTAGGGAGGTAATTGACTTTTGTAAATGATTTTCTACTTACAATGAAGCTCCTACATATGTAAAGTCTCCTCACATTGAAGATTTTTCTATAAAAGGGGCTTTAGGAAAATGACTGAAAGAAATTATTTGTGATTTGTAGGGAAAAATACACTTATAAGTTTTACACAACACTGATGAAGTGGGTAGTTATATCACTAAACAAACCAATTTTACCAAGAGGAAGTGTCCTTGTACCAGATCAATCTATCTTGGTAGAGAGCATAATTGAACATTTATTAGGTGTTCAACTATCTCAAACACCAAATATGTTATTGAGAATATCAAATATCTTGCCTTTCAAATGAAAAATAATGTTGTATCTTACAAAGGGTTTGGCATAAATGATTTTTTTTACTACACAAAGAGTCAATATGATAACAATTTCGTTCAAGATAGTGGGGTCCCCCTTCGAGTTTTTTCATTATATTTTTCAGATGTTAGAAATAAGATTCCACAAGAAATAATATGTTCAATTATAGTTTCATTGGATACATATGGGAATTTGACTATACAAAGTTTAGAGTTTCCATATTTAGGTGTAACTGGGTTGATAACAAAAAAGGAGTCGAAGTCAATGAGTTGGGCTTCACATTAGTTATTTTAAAAAATATTGGCAGAAGGATGCACCATCCATGATGACATCAAAAGTGAAGCAAGTATTCTATATCGATTTGTTCTTTAGGGAAAAGACAGTTCATTACAGATCCTATAGATGAAGAAGAGTCATATGAAAAGTATGATGAATCCAACCCATTCTTATTTGACTTGCCAAGTGTAAATGTTGAAGCCAATACTAATGAACAATATATGTGTGAAGATCATACGGAAGGAATATGAATTAAAGAGTGGTCTAATCAATACTAGAGGTGTGCCTTTTATGATGAAAACAATAGATTTTTTTTAGATGATAAATATTATAATTATTTCTCTATAACTTACATATGTTTATATACTACATGTGCATGATTCTGACACTTCTTTTTTATATGTTGTTTTGTATATTGGCATAGCATGGCTTATGACTAGGAGGATGTTGAGCACTATGAGGCTATTGAGGAGGATGAAGTAGGCTATTGTTGAGTCTATTGGTGAGGGTACTAGTGTATCTTCCTCAGGAAGTAGAGGCATGAGGCTCATGCATAGGTTAATGGCACTTAGGGCCAAAGGTGAGAAGTTGGACATTGAGCTTGATGATGTAGGAAATTTTATAGGGGTCAATATTGGTGTTATTTGGAACTATTTAGTGTTGCCTAAATTGGACATTATTATAATCTCTTTGTTTTAATGATGACAAACATTTCATTCTTGTGGATCTAACGTGTTACTTGAGTGTTTCAGGAACAAGGTGGATGACAAACCTTTGGAAGATCTATATGCTTCAAAATGCTTTAATTTCATGATTGTAATCAAATGTAAAAACTTGTACAAGTATATAATGTACAAGTACTTAGATATCAGGTAAATCAAGCATTTAGATCTTTCCTAGCCATTCACAATACTTAGATAGGTCATCCCCTATAATAGTGTCACAACTGCACACTCATACACACACTTAGTATTCATCTAGAACCACCAATACAGATACATTCTCGGTCAAACTATTTGTCGACCAAGACACCTCAGTCGAATATCTTCTCAGCTGAGAGTCTCCCAGGTTAATCCTTCTAATAGGTTCTATAGACGTTAGACCTAGCAGACAAGGTGGTTGGGAGTTGGAATCGAACGTTATATACACTTACTCCAGACCATCCTTCGGTCAACAAAGAGTTCGACCGAGAGACTCTCAGTCGACAAAGTCTTCGACCGAGAAGGTGTCTGTCTGCACTTTCAGAATTAATAAACTAGCCATTGCTAAAGCAATTAGTGGATACCTAATGGCTAGTTGAGCACTTAGAACCCCCTAGAAAGTGTCTAGAACGTCCTTAAGCATTCATAGGCCATTCCTATAAATAGGACATGCCTATAATTTTTCTCCTGGCCGCTCGACTCCTAGGGCTTGCTCTGGGTGACAGCGATCCAGGTTTCCCTCCCCTCTCTACCGAGGTGGTTTTCTCTATGTTCTTGCAGGTTCCCTCCACCGCCATGGGGGATGATCTTGTGAAACAGTACGCGACACTTAGGGTTAGGGAGGAGGAGGAAATAGATGTGCTAGATTTCAAAGCGGAGGAAATAAAGACGGGAGGTGAGCACCTTGAGTTGGTAGTCGTGGGAAGGCTGGTGACGGAGAGGCCGTATAACTTTCCGGCACTGAAGAGGACCCTAACGGCAGTGTGGGCGCTGCACCGTGAGGCGAGCTTTAGACAGATCTCCAGTAATATTTTTATCATCCAGTTCTTGCAATGGCAGGACAAAGAGAAGGTGCTAGGAGAGGGGCCATGGAATTTCGACAATAACCTATTAGTCGTAAGGAGCATATGTGCGGAGGATACGCCGGAGGCAATCGAACTGAACTGCAGCGCTTTCTGGGTCAGACTCTATAACATGCCTTTGGGATACCGCACGGATGAAGCCATCAAGGTGGTGGCGGGCAAGATCGGCGACGTCATGGAGGTTGATCGCAAGGACCTAGGACGGGGTATCTCTTGTAGGGTGCGGGTGGAGTCAGACATCACCAAACCTTTGCAATAGAAGCAGAAGATTAGAGATGAGAAGGGAGTTGTGGTGGCGATAGAGATCAGATATGAGCGACTCCCGATTTTCTACTACAAGTGCGGTATGATCGGACATGCTGACAAAGATTGTGGTGCGGCGGAGGATGAGGAGGATGAGGATAAGCAGAGGCAGTGGGGACCGTGGGTGAAGGCCTCACCGGTAAAAAGATGGGCAATTCCTATCAAGGAGGAACTCTTTGGGTGGGACAGTGAGAAAACAGCACTCGTCTTCACAAGGAAACCCAAGGGAAGTAGGCGGAGGGAGGAGGGGGACCGTGACGAATGAGGAACAGGTTCGGGGTCCAGGTGGTCGGAGCTGGCGAGGGACGACAGTCGTAGAAGGGAGGAGGAAGAGGAGGTGGCATCGCGGATGAGCGTGTCTTAGCGCGAACTGGAGACCACGTTCCCGATGGTTGCACGGACAGACGCACAACCGAAGCTGGTGACGACAACCTCACCGGAGGAGACGACAAATGCAGGCCGCAACAAGGTGAAGACACTGGTGGGTCAGGAAACGTCGCTGAAGAAGAAGGGGAAGGACCAGCCGCGAGAGGCGACGATCATGCAGAGGGACAAGATGACCTCGGGGGAAGTTGCACAACTATGGGAGTTGCAGAGAGAGGGACGCAGGTCGGAGACACAAAAAGTGAGGGAAGGAGGAGCCCTGATGACGGACGTGACAGCTATGGATGATACAGCTATGGCAGGCAACGAGACATTGAATGAACCCCCATCGATTTTGGATGAGCAAGCACCAGAGGATCTTGATCCAATCGAGCAAACAACTGAGGACCTCAATCCTACAGGGCCAATGGATGAACAGTTTCTGCATAGGACGTGTGCTAGAAGCAAAGGAAGGAGGTTTACTCAAAGAGGGGACAAGCATGGAGGATCAAACACAAAGAAGCATCCAACTGAGGGGAAAACAAAACAAAAAAGGGGAAGAATAGGTGCATAAGGGGAAGTCACAATGACAGATGAACCCGGACAGGGTGCGGAGAAAAGGGCTCGTATGTCAGAAGGTATAATAGCGACATCAAGCACGCAAGTAGCGGGAGCTGGGGTGGCCCAGCCCCGTGAACAATAATGAAAATATTGGTGTGGAACGTCCAGGGTCTGGGCAGCCCTGGGATGGTGAACTCTCTCAAGCGACGATGTTGGGGACAGATGCCCGACATAGTTTGCGTGGTGGAAACTATGTGTAGGAGTGCGGACCAGGAGAGAGTCAGGAGGGTGTGTGGCTTTAATAGTGGCTTTGGGGTGGATAGCGGGGGCAGGTCAGGAGGTTTGGGGCTTTGGTGGAGAGGAGATAAGGTGGCTATCAAGTCTTTCTCAGATCATCACATTTGTGTGGATATAGACAAAAACAATCCAGAGAAAAATTATTGTTTTGCGGGGATCTATGGGTGGGCAGTAGTGCAGGAGAGATGGAAGACATGAGCACTCATGGAAGATATCCACAAAGCGTCTCACAGACCTATGGTCTTTGGGGGTGATTTTAATGAAATCACAGCAGATCATGAGAAACAAGGGGGACATCAACACAGTGAATGGCAGATGAGGAATTTCCAAGATGCTATTGACAACTGTCAGCTGGTTGATTTGGGGTCAATAGGTTGTAGGTTCACTTGGAGGAGAGGGTTGCATGCTGATAATCTTATTAGAGAAAGACTGGACCACTTTTTGGCGGATAGGGAGTGGTGTGATATCTTCAACTTGCGGAAAGTCAAAAATTTTCCTTTTGGAAATTCAGACCACAGACAGATCCTTCTTTGGGAAGAGAAAGCCAAGAAGATAGAGGAGAGAGGGAAGAGCTTCAGATTTGAGACTTTATGGCTTTCTTCACCAGAGTGAAGGACGATAGTCGAATAAGCTTGGCTGGAAAATCAGGGAGGTGGCCTCTTATCGCAGACTAGAGAGTGTGCTAACAGATTGAGTACTTGGGCGAAGGAGAAATTTGGATGCATTAAAAGACGGATCCAAAGAACTAAGAAGGACCTTGTTCGGGCACAAAACTTACCACCTTCACATGGCATGATTCAAGAGTGTTCTCAGCTGGCTAAGGATCTATAGGAGCTGCAGAGGTTGGAAGAGAGCTTTTGGCACGCTAGAGCACGCACAAATGAGATGAGAGATGGTGACAAGAACACCAAATATTTTCATCACAAGGCGAGCCAAAGGAGGAGGAGGAATACCATAGAAGGCATCTTTAAGGAGGATGGCAGCTGGCAGACGGATTCTGATGAAATTGAGGGGGTGATCACTTCTTTCTTCACTTCACTTTTCTCTACTTCACACCTGCATGGGATGGAAGTTTTTATAGAAGGCATGCAAGGATTTCTTCAGGAGGATAATATTGTACGGATGGAGCAAGCACCCAAAGAGAGCGAGATTTGGCAAGCTCTTCAGCAAATGCACCCGAACAAAGTGCCTGGCCCGGATGGAATGAAAGCTATTTTCTATCAAAATTTTGGGGGACGGTGAAGAGGAGCTTGGTGGAGTTTATCACAGGGTGGTGGAGAGGAGAACACAACCTTGAAGAAATTAATGATACTGACATTGTGTTGATTCCAAAGACTGAAGTTCCACTCCGCTTTTCTGAATATCACCCCATTAGCCTCTGCAATGTTTCTTACAAAATCATTACAAAAGTCCTGGCTAATAGAATCAAACCACTACTAAACGACATTATTTCTGAGAACCAAAGTGCTTTTATTGGGGTAAGGATGATTACTGACAATGCATTAGTGGCATATGAACTCTTCCATACCATGAGACACAAAAAGAATGGCAGGGAGGGGATGATGGCATTGAAGCTTGATATGAATAAGGCCTATGACAGGGTAGAGTGGTCTTTCTTGGGGAGGGTGATGGAGAAGATGGGTTTCCCGAGCAAGTTGAGGTCTAAAGTATATGAGTGCATGTCGAGCGTTTCACATAGATTCATCATCAATGACAAGCGGAGGGGATCTACAAGACCGACGAGAGGACTACGTCAAGGTGACCCTATCTCTCCCTACCTTTATCTTTTTTACGATGAAGCTCTCTACTTATCTCATATAAAAGAAGCACAAGAAAAAAGGATTCATGGCATAAAGGCATGCAGGACAGGACCACATGTTTCTCACCTTTTCTTTTTCGATGATAGCATTGTTTTCACGAGAGCTACCTTAGAAGAATGCTCCATTTTAGCTGAGATTTTCAGCCAATATGAGAGGGCATCTGGGCAGAAAATTAACTTTGAGAATATTGAGATTTCTTTCAGTGGAAACGTGAAGGAGGATAGGAGGGAATCTATCAAAAACATATTGGGGGTTAGGGAGGTGGATCAGCATGAGAGATATTTGGGTCTTCCTACATCGGTGGGGCGTTCCAAAAAGGCGGTCTTTTCTGTGATAAAAGACAGAGTATGGAAAAAATTATAGGGGTGGAAGGAACAATTGTTGTCCAAGCCAGGGAAGGAGGTGCTCATAAAGGCAGTGATTTAGACGATCCCCACATACCTCATGAGTATTTTCAGATTGCCAGAAGGACTCATTGATGAAATACATTTTATGATCGCACGCTTTTTGTGGGGGGCAAAGGATGGGGAGAGGAAGATCCACTAGATCAGTTGGGCGAGATTATGCAGACCGAAGGAATTTGGAGGTATGGGGTTTCGGGATCTTTCCGCTTTTAATCAAGCTTTACTGGCAAAGCAGGGGTGGCATTTGGCTACCAATGGGAGGTCTTTGATCAGTCGTGTTCTGAAGGAGAAGTATTACAGACACACTTCTTCGATACACCCTGCGGTGGGGGGAGCCCCAAGCTACACATGGAGGAGTATTTAGGGTGCACTTCAGCTGGCTAGATCGGGCTTTCTATGGCAAGTGGGGACGAGAAGGATGATTGATATCTATGAGGATAGGTGGATTCCACAGCTAGGAGGGACAGCGAAACGATATCTTATTCAAGGACCGGTGACCTATACTTCAGTGGTTGGACTGATTGACGAGGAGACGGGACAGTGGGATGAGAGCGCACTGTCAGATGTTTTCCCACCCCATATCCATTCTATGATTAGGGCCATACCTTTGAGCACCAGGGAGGCGACAAACACTCTATGTTGGGACAGGGAAAGCAGAGGAGAGTTCACCGTTCATAGTACATACAGACTGATGCACACTGGGGAGGACCTGCTGGATGACTTGGAAGAAGACGATTGGAAGAGACTGTGGAAACAACGTTGGCCGCTAAAACTAAAGCACTTCATATGGTGAGTCCTTAGGGATATACTACCGACCAGATCGGCCCTCTTTAGGAGGCATGCAGTTCAAGACGAGTTTTGCCCACGGTGCTCCTTACACAGGGAGGACGCTACTCATGCACTTTTGTTGTGTACGTCGACGGGGCCTGTGTGGGCAACGGGACAGCTTCACTGGCCTAATCACGTAGGCATGGATGTGAGGAGCTTCACCAGGGAGCTGCTACGTGACAACGATCTGAGGAGACGAGATGAGGGCGCCACTCTTTTGTGGATAGCATGGACAGCTAGGAACAAGTATATTTTTGATCCCCATGATCCGTACGTGCCTACGCTCGTTGTGAGTTTTCTTACGTTGGTGGCAGAATATGGGCGCTATGCTATAGTAGTGAGCAGAATGACACAGAGGGATAGTGCTACGGTTTTTTCAGCTTGGACTCCTCCACCACAGGGGTGTTTCAAGCTCAATGCAGATGCCAACGTCCAGATAGGGGGAAGAGGAGGTATTGTTGTAGTTATCAGGGACCATCTAGGGAGCATCAAGGCTATGTACCAATGTCATCTTGACCATGCGTTCTCAGTGCTTAGTGCGGAGGGAATGGCAGTCCTACATGGCATTAGTCTAGCTTTGAACCTATGCCTGAAGGATGTGATAGTGGAGACAGACAATGATACTCTTGTGCGTGCAGTAAAGGCTGGTGGATGGGGACAAGGATACGAGGATAGTACCATGGCAGAGATCCAGTGTTTAACTTCTAATCTTCTCTCTTTTCATTGTTGTTTTATCCGTAGGCAAGGCAATGGGGTCGCCCATACCTTAGCCACTCAGGCTTGTTGCTTAGAAAATCCTCAGATGTTTTTAGGGGATTTTGATGCAAACATTGTAGCCATTGCTTTTTCCGATATGAATAAATAATGAAGCGACATGCTCCCTTTATCAAAACAAAAATAGGACATGCCTTAGGACACCTAAAATACACTTGTGCAATACTTGAGCATACACACTTGCAATTGGCAATTCTTTCTTGTGAGCAATTGAGAAACTTCTACACTTGCTAATATTTCCTATTACTACAAGCTCGTGTCCTATAGGCTAGAATATCCTTTCCACCATACTTACACTTTCACACACATTGGTTAGGAGATCAAAATTCTTGATATAGGAAATCAAGCCTTGTGCTACAACGGTAATTATAATTTCCATTTTCCCTTCCTGTTCCTTTTTATTACTTGTACTCTCCTTGCTACTCCTAGGGTTGGAGGCTGCGGATTGGAGAGGGTTTATCTTCTCAGATGGAGAAGGGTCTTCTCAGAGGAGAAGGTGGACTTTGGACTACTTCTAGAAGGTCTCAACGGGAAGCTACTTCAAGGAGGAAGGCTACTTCAAGGGGGGATTGAAGTTACTTCAAGTGAGGGCTGCTTCAAAGTTGGTGAGATGACTTTGGGGTGAAGGTTGTCCAAAGGGTTTGGGAAGGTAGTTGTATTTATGTAACATCCTTGGGAGGTAATAAAATACATGTGCTTTCAAAATCCTAATTGGAAACAATTGGGTAGTGGACTGACTCCCTAAGTATTTGCTAAGGGCGGAACCACTCTAAACCCTGTGTCCCCTTGTCTAATCTTTTTTGGTTGATTGTTTTCAATTATTATTTTTAAATCTTCATAAAAACCCTATTCACCCCCCTCTAGTGATTTTTCATTTAGGGGTTCCATCCACAACAAAGTGCCAACAATCACAAAATCTTGGAACAAAGTTGATGATGCCTTCAAGATCTCATATGAATGGATATAGATGTAAGTTATATGCATTTATGCTAAGTTTCTTCTTTTTTCTTATTCTTTCTTTTCACATTTCCAGAAATAGTATGACAATGTTTGCAAGGTATTTTTCACCTTGATGGAAAACCTTATTGTAAAAATGTTCTATAGCACTGAGGGTAAATGCACACAAATTTTCAGACTAATCTGACAAGAGAATACATAAATAATGACAAGAGGAAGAAGCCTACCATTGACAAATACAAGTATTTTGATGCTAATGAATGGGAGAATTTTCATGATTTGAGGCAACTCGATGAGTTCAAGGTACAATCTAATTTAAAATACACTTATAAGTAATGAGATGATTTCAAGATGTTAAGTAACTATCATATCTTTTTGATCAACTAGACTACACATGAGGTTGAAAATCAAAGGAATGCAAAGAATATGTATGATCATTGGTTGGATCCTGGTGGTTATTCCTTTTTCTGCAAAAAAAAAGGAAAACTACAATCATCTAGGGAAAAATCAAGAAGATCTCTAAATCTTCATCTGCTACTTCGACATGAGGAGTGGATAAATACTAGAACAAATGGCTCAGGAGTAACTCTCAACCTCAAAACCACTTAGGTGACTCCATAAATGATAAAGTATAACTCTCATAATTAATGTTTATTTGTTTTGATTGTTAGTTTTGACTAACAAGTTCAATTGATGATGATTAGAGGGAGCTCCATGAGCAAAGAAAAGAAGACATGTTCATACATGAGGGTCAAATGGATAAATTTACATTTTCTCTCAATACTCAAGAGCATATTGATCATGTTAGGTGCATATGAGCTAGTGTTGGGCTTAAAGTATATTGTGGCTCATTAGAGTGACCACATATATTATGACCACATTTGTGCTTAATTGGTAAATTAGGGTTTACCTAAATGATTACATGCTTGATTAGATTGAACATCATTTAGACTCGATTCATGATAGTAGCTCAATTGTGATGTTTCAAAACTAATAAGAAACTCTAATTATGATTTTAGTTTGAACAAATAGGGTTTGAGAAACGTAAACCCTAATCGGAAAAAATTAGGGTTTTGGTAGTACATGAATATGGAATTTGATCATGATAGCATTGTGGTAAATAATTTTTCATATTTTCTAAATATTTTGTATTTATTTTAATTTTGGATATGATATGGATAACTCAATCATTCATTCTATAGAAAAAAAATTTGGAATATTTGGATGTTCTTTGAATGTGTTTCTAGGTCAAACTATACTTCGACCAACCATGTTGACAGAAAGCTATTCAGCAATGTAGTATTTGATTTTTAATTATTTATTGGTAGCTCCAAATGATATGCAATTTATACTAGAGCTCTAAAATTATACTTAAAACATCATGATAAACTTTCATAATTTTTTGAGTATGTTTGATGTCTAAAATAAATGAATTATAGTAAGTTATTTATAATAGAATAATATGTTGAAATAAGAAAAAGTATAGTGAGTGGTCAATGTGTAAATTACCCAAGCACCTCAATATCTCTATATGAGAAATCTAGAACCCAAGGATCTCTTATATTTCGTGATCCATTCTAGAGAAACAAAATTCTAGAGAGAGAGGAGATCTAGGGTTTTGAGAGGAGAAAGTGGTGGAGATGCTGACCTAGGATTTCTCTATCTGAGATATGATGAAATCAAGTAAGTTTAGCTTCTTTGCATAGCCTTTCATGGTGAATCTTCTCTCACATGTCAAGAGTACGTCCCTCCTCTGATTTGATTCAAAATGGTATCAAATCTTCCCATTTTCTTACTATTTCTTCATAATCCCTCATTTCTAGGGATTCCGAGTTGAAAGGAATAAGAAATCAGTGATTTTCTAGGGTTTTGATATGGATTTGAGATTTTCAAAAATGGGCTGCATTTTAAAGGTATTTTCAAACATTAGGGTGAGTGGCACTCCTTTAAACAGTAGATTGCACAAAAATGAGTTAAATCGTTAATTTTGCCCAGTATGCGAGTAGAAACCCTAGATCGTCTTTTTTATATAGTTTTTGCAAAATGATATGAAATGGATTCTTCCTCTACTGAATTTTAGATGATAAAAGCATATTATAAATGGATACAATATATTTTAATGATAATTCCTTAAGTATTTGAAGATGTTATAAGAGTAAACTAAAATTTAGAGTTTTCAGCTATGATAGAAATTGATGTATAATTAAATAGAGAAATTTGTCTATCTGAATCTCATTGATTATGAATGATTGTTTATCTGAATGGGTAGTATATATATGTCAGATACTATCTGGATTTCGTGTGATGTGAATAGTGTTTGCTTGATATCAAAAGAAAGAGGGTGAAACCCTAGATGAGTGGAAAGTTAGAAATTTACAAATAGATATTGTGAAATCCATTTGAAGTACTTTTTTTGACATCATAGACTTTATTTATTCAATGTTATTCTTGATGCATGATATCTCAGTGAATGGTCTGGAAACCCTAATTTTGCTTAATTCCAGGATTTCATACATATGTTGATTGTATATGAATTGTTGAAAGCAATCTTTATTTAACAAATGTTTATGAAACATTTAATCCTTATGTGAGTCATGTGATAAGTGAAGGAGGTAAATGAAGCCCTAAGGATAGGGTGTTTAGTGAATCAAGTATTGTGATATCAATGTTTCTCTATATGAGAAGTGGTGATAATTAATAGTTTAGCTTGTGGTAAATATTATTAGATGATCTATGAAATGAATGATTTACAAATCTAAACTAAGATATGTTGATGTGATGATTGAATTGTGACCTCAAAGAGTGAATTAGACATTTAGATACCCTAAACACTATAGAATCCTTATAGGATGAGGCCTTCTCTATGGGGAGGAAATGGTTTTCCGACTAGAGGTAGTCCAGATCGAGGTAAGCAGTAGCGCACTAGTAGAGTGTGGGGATCTTGACCAGTAGGGAAGACTCCTTATAGTTGTGTGGTACCCAACACCAACCGGGGATGTCGGTGGTACCTATGTTACATGTTGTAGTGATCAGTGGTCATTAGGTCTACTGATGCACAATAAGCCTGAGGGATTTGACTCACCGCCTGAGTACCTAGGTTGAGAGGTGAAGTCTGAGATATCTAGACACTCCCATTAGCCGTCGAGAGGCAGACGTGTCAAGGCCCCCTACAGATGAGGTCTTACTCGAGAGATAGGCTTAGGAACCCAAGCATGTTTCTAAGCCTTGTATAGTGAAATCGTAGCTTGATGCGATTCTTTCACAAGTTGTGGTACACCTCATGTGGGTTCATGGCATAATAATATGAATGAGAGTTGACCAAGTGTGTGCAGTTATTCAATTATTATTTATATGTTTCTGAATTATTAGTTCTCTTTGTGATTATTCAAGCATGTTCATATATTGATCCACTCTTTTAGATATCTATAGTGTCTTGTGATATTTATGTTTGTGAATTATTAGTCTCTTTAAGGCAAACTGTTGTTATAATTGATATCAGTTTCTCAATAGTATACTTGTATTTATATAAGTGCTTTAAACTATTTCTTTGAAGTACTCATTCACTGAGAGAGTAGGCTCACCCCTCTACTCATAATTTTTAGGGAAACCTATTGGATTGAAGAATGTCAATGCCAGAGTAGATCTGCCACAAGAGCTAAGTATCAGAATCAATTGAGTTTAGTCGGTCCCTGTCACTCTAGGTCCTTGTAGAGTAGTGAGAGAGTTGTTAATGTTGGTTTGTAACTTGATTTGATTTCTTAATAATAAAGTATGTATCTGGTTATCATGTCATATGTACATGGAAGTGTGAGAAACGTAATGAAAGTTTAGATATCTATCTTTAATGTTGAGATCGGATTAGAGTAATCAAGGTTTAATTCCCTTATGAAGTTTGTTTATATATTTGAATGTGAGAAAACAAAGAGTTTGAAATAAAGGAAAAAAGTTGGAAGTGATCTTTGTATTTAGTATATTACTTAAAATTCCCTAATATCATGATTAGTGGTAATCTTGGGATGTGGGTGTAACCACATAAATCTACCAAGAGTGAAAGTATGCCACGGGAGGAGATAGATGAGCTGATGCAACATAGAATACAAGAAGCAATGAGAAACTTTCAACCATTGTAATCTCAATCTACTCAGACTATCTTATGCCTCTTCTGACAAGGTACGTAAAAGGTTTTGGGAATACTATCATGGACCCTCTAGATCCATTTAATCTAGTTTTTTGTTCTATAATAGTCTCCCAATTCAATATATATGTTGTCTTATTAAGATATATAACATTATATAAACTTGTAGGTTGCTAGAAAAATATCATCTTGCAGTTTATGAATATGAGTTCAATGTCCTAGTAGAGGGTGAGATTTTTCTATGCTCTAGTGGGACACTATATTTATTCCAATGGCTGATCATACAGACCATGTGTCTATCCAACTTTCCCATACAAGAATGAAAGGGATGCCACTATTGATATATCAACCCAAACAAAATAAAGTAGGAGACGTAGAAGGGGGCATGGTTGGGTGGCCAAAAAGTTGGATTTTGTAAGACAAGGTATATATGGCATATTTATATTGTATTTGTATTTGTGAAAATTTCTATTTGTATATATATATATATATATTGCCAACTAATATGAGCATACTAACATATCACAGTAATGTGCCCTTCACAAATCCTCCTCCAAAGTTTCCTAAACCTACTTTGATGTTGTAGGAACTATTTGGCTTGCTAGGTCCATAGTTTAAGGTATTATTTCGATAGCTAGGAAATGTTCTACCGGAGTGGAATATTGGGGACTCATATGTTGGATGACACCGTAGGACAAGATCATGAAACTACTGTATCCATTCAAGATATGATAGATTTATTTAAATATGATTGCCTAAATACCTTCATAATAGAATGGAAGATTTGGTGAGATCTTACGGTTAAATACCTCATTTTGTCTTAATATATATATCATGCATTGTTTTCTATATATTAAACCATTTCATATGTTCTTATATATACTTATATGTGGATACTACATTGTTTCAAATAATCAATGTGGCATTCGTAGTTCCTTCATTGATTAATAGTGTAGATAGTGAACACTAATCTATACTTGATTATTTCTCTACTTCATTTAAGCCTTTTTGTAGTGCATGAATGGACTTTATTTTGGATCCTTACAATGTTGGTTAAGTTTTCATTTCTTTTCTTGTAGTGCTAACTTAAGAATTGCCTTCTTTGTGTAATTTTATCTTTTTATTTGTCTAGTTCTTTATTCAGCAATAAGCATTGTAATTGTTTGTGATTGTCCCAAACATACTGATCTTGTATTATGTTGACCCATTAGATAGTGAATCATCAGGTACGAGATACCAACCAAAATTCTCAATTTTATAGAAAGTATAAGTTTTTATCCTTTGATATATTTATTCATGTTTGCATCATTATATATATAACTACTTAATCATGCAACAACATTACGTATAGGGGTTTAACACATTCCTTGAGGGAACAAAACTTGTAGATAAATAGAACAGAAAACTATCTTGGGAGTATGTTAAGATCCTTTTATGACTCTGAATCTAATGCCAACTCTAATTTTTTTAATTTATTAACATCTAGCACAATTGTGAATTTGTAGCTGCTTACACAAAATGATGACTGAGCATGCATATACTATGTGGTGAAGTATATGCATGCTATTTTTGAACAATGTCATATGATTTTTAGAATACACAATAGGTAATATAGATTTTGACTATAATTATTTAATCTAATTTGTATTATAACCATACTTCATATAATGTTATCTTAGGATTATATCATTCTTTCTGTAGGTATTAACACCCAGTCGGATTATGCATGGGAGACTTTATATGGTGTATGAGAAATGTGAATGGAGTGCTTTTAAAAGAAGTATATATACTGTATTTGATTCAAAATGATGATTATGTATTTAAATCTTGAATTTGATTGTTGGTATGGTTATGTTATGAATCATATGTATATGAAACTTTATATTAAATTGAACCTAACATGAATGCAAGTGACATTGGATTTTATTCACATCAATGGGGTAATTGAAGATGTCAATGTGAATGTGAATGATGCATTGCATTGTAAATGTGTGTGCGAAGAGAAGTACATTTTGAAGATATATATGAATGCAATGGGATAATTCAAGATGTGGATGTATATGTCTATTTGTTTATTATAATTGATTTTGTAGGTTTGAAATGGCCTATTGTTAAATTTAATAAATAATGGAACTTGCTATTGGAATGAACAAGAAGTTATACATCCTGCTGAACAATAGAACAACGACTCTAGAGACCTACTATAAATAATAAACATTTGAATGTTGCTTATTATATAAAAAGTGATGTATAATATTGTAATGTATGTTTCCAAACACAATACCAATGACATTGAACAATCTATTCAATAAAATATTAAATGGATAAACTAGTCTACTACATGAACATGTGTCCCAAAACTAATGCCATAGTATTGTAACATCAGTTATTGAACACAAACTGTCGATACTAGATGATCTATCCAGTAAATTTTTAGCTAATAATCTAGTCTACTATGTCAATTTTTATCATAAAAATGACATTATAATGTAGCAAGCTAGTCGCCTGTAGTACTTTTTCCAAATGAAATTGATGTCACAGTAAACTATTTAGCAAAAGCTTAATGATAGGAGAGTTTGTTGCACTCGTGTTATTTAACTCAAATTTAGGTTTGTCAAATTGACACAATGGAACCATGTTGGTTTCCTCTTCCTTACTAACCACTATTGTAGCTATCACTCTGATGAGTTGCACGTGTAGGCATCACCAGCAAACCCATGTTACATGACTTAAACAAGAGAAGTTACATACCACTTTTATACTAGTGCCTCCTAAAGATAGGGTTGGGTACACTATCATAAAGATATCATGATTTTATATTATTGTGGGATCTTAGGTCACACACACCTTTATTCATGGCTATCATGCTACCCAAACTATACACACATATGCTTTCATATAATATCATTATTACCCAAAAGTCAAAATAATGGGCTCATCTTTGCTTAAATTCCTATCTTTTCTTGTACCCAAATCCTAGTTCATGTATCCACTTCTAAGATATTAATGCACTTCTCAATTAAACTTGATATAATATGAATGAATACAACATTGAATGTGATCAAAAGTGAGTGATATTGATCCATAAAACTTAGAATACCTAAGATCTTTTAGATATAGAACATTAAAAGTTAAATCAAGTGAAACTGTCGATGGAATCATAAGTGGAATACATGATTATGTATGCCTAAAACCTTGAGATTGTGATCTTATCTTAAATGTTCTTCTAAATAATATTGATGCATTTACAAGTTAGAGCCCGTGTGATATGCTCACCAAATACTAGTTGTGAACTGGCCTAAAGTTTTTCACACTTGTGTTCTTGTAAAATACTAATGCACTCACAAGTTGATAATGGTTTATATTGAATAAGAATCCCTTTTCTCCTTTTATTTGCTTGTTGCATGAAAGAACATGTCTTATGGGAAGAGGACACATCTTACTTTCTACTCAAATTCTGGAGTATGAAGGCTTAATTATGACATTGTTGCACCATTTTAATCCTAGTGTACTCCATATTGAATATTTGAATCCTACAAATAATAAAATGAGATGGACTGTCCAACATTTCTATTGTTGAAACTAAAATATTATTTATCAAATAAATACATCTCAATGTATATATGATATGCACCTTAACATGAACCATTACATCACTCTTCGGATGAAAATTATTGACTCAATCATCATGGAAGGTACAATAATTATTTTCATATTCCTTAATTTATTATATCCAGTCTTTGTGACCAAGGAGGCCAGCACATTTGACAATGTCTAATGACCTATAGTTGGGTGTTACACTAGAATAGTTAGCAACACTTTCTTTTTAACATTAGTTTGTACTATCATAATCAATGCATCTCGCTACACATTCCCCCAATTGGGAATATTCTACTGATTTATTAGAGTATGTTTAGACATTTCATTGATTTTCTTGAAAACTAACTTGAAGAGCTTAATCAAATGGATGATATTGAGGTAGAGGGACTTATTTGTCGGGAAGTTGATTCATAAGGGGAACAAATGGCCATACATTCCAAATAGATCATGCAGTGCAGATAGAAAACGTGGCAACCAATCACCCAAAATTAGATTACACAAAACCAAAACACTAATCAAAAATTAATTAATCAACATTGCCATGAAGGATAGAAAAAAAATCCAAAAACAATTCCAAAATTTTCTATATGAATATTTTCATAAAGGACCAAACTTCAAAAATTCCATATCATGTAAATTTACAAGGAGTTCCAAGGCCTCGTCCACAACATGTATACAAAAGGATAACCTTCAAAATACTTATAACATGTAAACTATGCAAGGCATACAACCACAAACCACAAGTCATGACAACTAGAACCACACCAACCTATGCGTTATTGATATCTATAAAGTGAGACTCCTCTCCACCAACAATATGGCATTGTTCCTGGTCGCCTAAAAGATGTAGAAAAACACGTTGTGAAATCCCCAATCCTAGGAAAATGACATAATAGCTAATAACATTTACTGCTTATGAGCATATTATGTGATTAGATTAGTTAAGGGAGATAAACTAACAAGAACTAACCAAAGTCGATACATTGAAAAGATACATATATAAATAAGTGAATAGTCATGTATGAGTCACATGTGATACTTAATGGAATAAAAAGGCAATAACATGATACAATGTAATTTTCCTAAGAACCTTAAATATATATTATGCACAACTAGATTACATGTTTTACTAATCCTTAATTAGTTTGAGGCATGCCAAATAAACTAATAGATGACATCAATGAAGTTTTTTTATCCTCATGTACGATCTTTGGAGGAATCCTAAATATCTCTTTGTGTTAGTGAGTACAATTCACAAGCTATAGTTGGGTAAACAACCTAACCTACCGATAGGGACACAATAACCACATGAACATAAAACATGAATCCACCTTGTGTACACAAGACATGATATCAAAATCTAGGGTGTGCAATCCTCATATCTAAGTTACCGATGAAACCTCTCTTTATGACATAAAATATGAGACATGGCTTCAGTTTCTCTCAACATTTTGAAACAAGATAATAGAGCCCCCCAAATCTATATATAGTTAATAGTATATGACTATGAGTTACTTCTCAAAATTAAAATTGTTACAATTATTACTCATTTTAATATTGTTGAATGTTTATTCATCATACTTCTAGTTGCATTCTAGATTTAGTTTTGCATATTTTGCACTCTATTCCATATTTCACTTATATTATTTTTTAAGTAGTTTGAGAAATTTATTTGGTATTTCATATTTTTATTTTTTTTAAAGTTAATTTAAGAATAATATATATTCAAATATCCCTCCATGAAAATCCTAAGAGTATGATCAAAGATTACATATCCTCAATATCCAACTCCAACAATCATAGTGATGATCATTAAAATATAGATAGTCATTGAAATGTCCATACCTTTTTTTAAAAGAACTCAAAATTTGATAGTTTAAAATCCATTGGATGCATAATTCAATTATATATAAAATAAATATATATATAATATTATAAGATGGTCAGCAAACTGGCAAGTATGGTTAGCCAATTGGAAGGTTCCTACGAAAATCAAGGTAACTCTGTAGGAAATATACTTGACACTTAAACGACTATATATTCCACATCCTATGTCAGAACTGAGTAATTCAAGTTGAGTTTGTAAATAAAATTGATTATATATTAGCCATCTCTTTGTAATACTACTCCTACAATTTCTCAAAACACATGTGATGAAAATCTACATCAAACGACTAGCAGTTGTTGGATTAATTTGGATGGATCTGATATTTTGTGGACTAATATAAAGTAGTTGAGAGACTTCTAAGACATGAGTTCACAATCTATTCTCTCCCATGAACAACCCTAGTTGTCTCCAAGGAGAGCCAGAGCTTAAATATGATGGCTTGACGTGGAGACACACTTGGTCGTAGATTTGGACTGAAGACTAAAATTATTTCTTGGGAGTTGTTATGAGATCACTAATCTTCTTCACTATGCTACTACTTTCTCCATGAGATTATTCATCTCTCTCTATTTTTGCATCACAAACAATATTTAAAGACTAGATAATTTATGGGGACATTGGGATTAGCCCTGTCCCATATTCTATCTCAACATTGTTAATTGTTTTTTGTTTGAACATCTAGATTGATAATTAATTGTTTGATGCTTGCTTTATAGCATGATCATCTGTCTTGGATAAATATTATAATATTAGACCTAAAAACCATAAAATTTAGGATTAGAAAAAAATATCATTGAACCCTAGATGAGATCACATAAGGCATTCTCTGGGATGTCAGGTTAATGATTCATAGGTAATGATACCTTGGGCCTACGGTGATTTCAGACCACGTGGATTACATATGAAGATAGGATATAAATCCCTTGATCCTAGACCAATATTTATGTGATGAATGATGTAATGTGTAGAACAATTACAATGGTAGTTATGGTGTACCCTATCATCATTGTAATTTTATGAAGTGTAATTGTTTTCTTCATAGTTTGATTTTATTTCTTGCATTGCTAATTTAGTTCATCAATCAAACCATCAACTTGAAATCATCCTTGTTAATTACTTTTTCTTCGTTATTTAAATACAATAAGTTCTTGATAAGGTTTTCTCTTGGGCTTGAACTATATCTATGTGTGGTAATTATGGTATGTTGTTTGGGTAAAAGTATGGGAATGTTTGCCTAGGTTAATTTCTTATACTATAATTCACGACATCAATTTTCCAGCATATTTTGATGCAAAGATAATTCTACACTAACTTGACACTAAATCATTAGGGTTATTCTTAATTAATTAGTACAATTACTCATTTTTCAACTAAATCAAACAAGTGACATACTAGATACATAAAGGTAACTGAAGTTGTAAACTATATCTAACAACTTCATAAGATGTAAAATAGATCCACGTATATGAAATCACACAAACCACAATTCATGTACCATTTCTGGCCATAACAAGGCCATATCATCAAACTAGGATACAATAAGAACCAATAATCGCATAAAGTCATCAAGGCTAAGTATGTGTCAACATTGGATATCCACATGAATGTTTATACATGCTTTACATGACACATACAAGACATCATCCAATATTTTAGATATATAGACAAAAGGATTCAAGAGTTATACTAGTCATAATATTAGGGTATAGGAAGATCAAAGTAAGGCATAAATGAGCTACTTTTAGACATCAAGTTTAGATCCAATCATATTTCAGTAGCATGATAGTTATATATGACAATCATTGTAAAGTAACTCTAAACAAAAAATAGCATGTGAGTCCGTGTCTCATCATATGGTACCAACACATCATAAAGATGTCATGTTTACATACATTTTCACATATATTTCGAATTTTAGACAATAGGTGATTATAAAGGCACTTAATCAACATCAAGGAAGATATTATAATAGATTAAGTAAGACATTCGAATCCCACATTTCCATCTTTCTCATATAGCCCATAAATGCTTACCTTTTAGCATATTTAAGAATATTGGAGAAACATTTGTATTATGTATGTAATGAGTAGGAAAAATACATCAAAACTTATTACTCACCTATAATAGATAGAAAATGTCCAAACAACATGAACACCATTGTATCACCCCTTTGTGTCCCAGATATTACTTCAAGTTCCTAGGTGATCCCTTTAAGCTAGATTTAGGAAAATCTATGCCTATAAGGTAGAAAAGGGTGTGTTTTTTCTAGATGAGTTAGTTTCCACAATGGGGATACATGAATTTCGGTTAAAAGAAGAAGATGAGGTGAACAATAGCAAGAAAAAGACATTAGATGATGGATCATAGATGGGGTTAGGGTTAGAAACGAAGCTGCCAATATTGATTAGAAGCTTGATCGACAATATGCACCCACATGCATCAGCATGCAAGCTTTCATTCATGGGCATATTGACCTCCTTGCATATTTTCATTGACCACTATCACCTCCTCCAAACTGTGTAGCACCTATTAGGTGTATGTAGGTCAATGGGAGGGGTGTGTATAGGCTAGTATGGATGATAATGTCAAAACTTCCCTTAAATAGCATCCAAAATTTCCTTTGGTTGTAGAATGCCTAGAACTTTCATGGGTTTTGAAACACACAAAATTTATGTTGTTTGTTTAACTCCAAAACTTTAATCATTTTTGAACAACCTAAACTTTATTGTTTGTGAAACTGAAGAACTTTCATTGTTTGTGGAATACCTTGAACTTCATTTACTTTTAGAACACAGAAAACTTCCATAACCATTAGAATGCTTAAAACATCCATCTTTTAATGATAACCAATGAAAAGTATAAGTTCCATTGGTTGACAAAAATCAATGAAGACCACAACATTCTTTGGTTGATAAAAAATAAGAAAAATTTCATCCAAAGATTATCGAATCAAATATGATTATGAAGGAAAACATGTGATGAAAACTGATGAATTAAATTTGTAGTTAGACCCCCAAGAATAGGAAAATTTCATATAAGCCAACAATTGTACATAAAGTTGCTAAATAGAGCAATGGAAGTGCAAACCTGCTCGGATTTGAAATGTAACTTTATCCACTGATTTTAAACATAAACTACCATCTTATAATTTTCAAAATTAAGCTTCGTAAGAAGCCTTATAGAAAAATTTGACAAGTGATCTATTGGCAGTATACATGTAGAAATAAAATATCAAACTCTTCATAACTTATACAATGACACTAAGTATGGTAGTAATATTTTTCCTTAAAATGATATATTTTTAGTGTTAAATACACAAATCCCATAAATATATTGATTAGTATTATTATCTCTCTAAACATGTTCACCTTTTACTAAATGGTAGTGAGATTTACACAAATCTAATACATGTACCACTCAAATGGTTGTCCAACTAATATATGAATATATTTTTACTTGTAAATAATTCAACTGAGAAACATATGTTTTTACTTTCCTTCTCCTACAATACAAGTCCCTTCTACTCAAGAAAGAAAGATGGTTTCATCTAGTCAACTGATACTTTGGAGTGGCATGATATACATAGACCAAATACTTATGAATCTATTGTAAAAAAGATTTTTAGTATATATCATAAGTACATATAATCAAACAATTATATATAGTGAAATATATTGAAAAAATCATTCTTTGCAAGATAACATAGGAATCTAGTTCAAATTTATAACTTTTTCTTTTTAATGATGAAAAAATGGTAGATTCAATTTCTATGTGCTTATAGATTAAACTCTCTCCTTCATATTCTAAAATATTTTGCTTGCCTTTCGTCCTCATCTACTACCTCTTATCCTTGATGGTCATGCTCCTTCTCCTCATTCTTCTTTGTGGAGGTCATATAGGAATGAATAAGACATTTTATTGCATTATTGGAAACCACCACCATTTGCATGCAAAACAATTCAAAGTAAGGCATCCAAGTATAGAGGATTTTGGCATCCAAGTGTACAATACATAATCTTGTCCATGGCTAGTTGATCATGTGCCCAAATGATGGTCCTAATTTGAAATCCATTTCATGTGGGTGCAAAGTACATCTGAGTGAAAGTGCAAATATTATATTATTAGACATGAGGAAAAGCAAAGAGAAAGATAGGGAGGATGCCTAGAGGGGGAATTACAAATGGATTAGACTTGCTTCAAAAACTGAATTCACATAAGGTGAAGGATATGATGACTCCAAAGGATAGTGTACACTTGTTTTTGCAAACCATAGAGATTATTTATTGAGCCCGCTCTCTAGTGCAAGAATGAAAAGACTCCAAGTCTACATTAATGCTCGAGCTGAGCCAAGTAGGTCTATTAACAGAAAAAGTAAAGCAGTGAGATGAGAGTCAAGCATGTTTTGCCAAGGCATCAGTCGTGTTGTTAAGGTTTATCAGAATGTGCTGGATCTAGGCATCTTCACACGCACATATGAGATGCTTTATCTATGCGGCATCACTACTACAGAAATAGCATTCAGTGTCGCTTTTCTGGGCGTCGGTTATTAAGGAACACGGACGCCTTATATTAAAGGCGTCGGTTATTTAGAAGAACCGACGTCTATATTCAAAGACCAGCCAAACACGGGTACCACTTTGTATACAGCGTCGGCTGTTTATACAAAACCGACGCATAATGTCATCCAATTTTCGAGCGAAAAAAATAATGTCACTTTCGGCGTCGAGTCTGTAGTTAAAACACCGACGCTTATGTGCGATGGAAATTTGTGCGAAAAGTGTCCTTTTCCGCGTCGGTCGTCCTTTAATCACCGACGCTGAATGTGGTTCCCGCCAAACATTTTCACGAAAATATCGTCCAAATGGACGTCGGATGTTGCGAACGACCGACGGTAAAGATGTTTAGGCGTCGGTTGTTGTAAACAACCGACGCTATTGGGGAACTTCATAACCTTCGATCGCCCGACTCTTCCCCTTTCTTATGTTTCATTGCTACCCTATTTCCCTATTGCGGCGATTTCTCCGACGATTTCTCTGCTGCTGGTACTAGTTTTTCTCCGGTGCTTCTCTCCGGCGCTTCTCTCCGGTGCCCCATCTCCGGCGTCCCCTCTCCGGCGCCCCTCTCCGACGCGTTTCTTCTCTGGCACCCCTGCTGCCCGCCCTGCTGCTCCAACCGCCTGCGTCGCCGCCACGCCTGACAACCGGCGCCGCCGCAACGCCTGGTGCCCACCTGCCTGCCACGCCTGAGAACCGGCGCCGCCGTACCCCCTTCTCCTTCTCCTCCGCCTGGCCGCTGCCTGCCTGCCGCCGCCTGGCCGCCTGCCTGCCTGCTGTGGCTGACGCTCCTGCTCGTCGGAGTCACTGCCGCTGGTTCTGGAGCTCGTCGGCCGCCACCCACGTACTCAACCAGCTCGACCTCATCCTACTCTTCTTGCCCAGGTACCTACAGACCTACCCAGGCGCGAAATTGGTTCTTTATGTGCTGACCTAATCTGCTTGCCTAATCTGCTTGCATGAAATTGGCTCCCTACTCTGCTTGCTTAATGTGCCTAATCTGCTTTAAGTGGTCCTAATATCATAACATGATAGTTTTATTATATGATTTGTGGCACTTTAGGGTGTATATACATGCAAATTATATAAGTGATAGATGTTGGATGTTTGTCAAGGTTTCTTGAAGATTGAATAAGTGATAGATGTTGGATGTTTATTTATTTCATCTATCCATGTTGCCTATAGTTTATAACATTGCATTGTGAATTATTGCATGTTTGAAACTATGAAATTCTTGATTTATTAGATGATATTCAAGAAAACCCTAGTTTGATGAGCATGTTGTTAATCATGTTAATTATGATTCTTCTATATATTCTGATGTCATTATATAATTATGTGATCCCAACATATTAAATTGAATTAGAATGATTTCATGAATTATAGGGTTTATATAAGAATGACAACACATGTATTTGTTGGCCTAGAAACCCGTCCAAGATTTACTCAGTAGGAGTAAATCTTGGATAGTCCCCAGTTTGGGACTGTTCTTGAACACCTAATCTCACTTAGGATGTAAGTGTATAATGTGTATTGGGTTTTCGAGAAAATTTCGGCAGCATTTCCCCGTTTGTTCTCTAAGTACATATGTACTTAGAGAACAACGGGGAAATGCTGCCGAAATTTTCTTGAAAACCAAATACACATTATACACTTACATCCTAAGTGAGATTAGGTGTTCAAGGATGGGATAGGTGGTACACATTTATTATATATAAGATTGACATCAAATGTGTTTGTTGGCCTAGAAACCCGTCCAAGATTGACTAATATATACTTGTTTCCTAATATATACTTGTTTAAAAGGTTAACTGATGTTATACAACTTTTTCTGAAAATATATAACATCGTTATATGTACTTACACTTTGTTAATACTAATATTGTGCAGTCTCTGTCTTCCCATAACAATGACTATGAATTGGGCCTCTATGTCAATGTTAACGTTCCCTATTGAAGAACAATTGGACATCATCCTAGATGATCGTTCCTTAAACCAATTGGTCATACCCAAACATTGGCGTTTTCTAAAAGGAAGACACTACATGCCTGGTAAAGTGACCCTAACTTTTGGAAATTATTCACATGTAATCGAGGTTGAGTATGATTTGGCGGGAAATCTTGTATCAAAATCCGGTTGGCGTGATTGGATTGGAGAGTTGTATCTGGTCCGTTGGAATAGGCTTTTTCTCCGTCCAGTTGGCGATAATTCCATCAAAGTTTGGATAACCAACAACAACTGCGACACCCTCGATCATCTTCTGCGGTATGAGCGCACGGCGTCGGATATCATCTATGAGGAATCGGAATCTGAATCTGAGGCGTGATTGGATTGGAGAGCTTCGTGACACAGCTTCATCATCAAAAAGAAGTTATTGATGCATGCGGGACCATGTTGATGTAGTATTTAGTTGTCTATCTATCTAGACTTGTCTGTATTAATAGTTTTTTTAATTATGCGCATGTTTAGGGGTACACCAACCCCTTTGTTTAGTTATTGTTATAACTAAAGTGTGTGTTCCCATGAATGGAACTGTAAGTTGCTACATGAATGCTTATAACAGAAGAGTGTGTTCCCATGAATGTTCCCATTTACATGATTACACTACTATTTTCTCATATTGTCTTGCCTCAAAAAAAAATTCTTTTATTGTTTAGTCTATTTTAATACGACATACTTGCTTATATCTTTCTTAATGATGAACTGTAATACGACATACTTGCTTATATACTTGTTTCCTAATATATACTTGCTTTCCTAATCTATACTTGCTTTCTCTGATCATAGAATGGATAGATCATGGATGTCCATTCGTAATCGTTGCACCCCAGAGTTTATATCTGGTCTTGATCAGTTTATTAGATTTGCCGAGGAACATAGGAAAAAACCTACAGATAGGTTCTACTGTCCATGTAGGCATTGCGGTAACAACTTGAAACTCAACACTGGTGAGGAAATCAAAAGTCATGTCATGTGCAACGGGATTGTACAAGGCTATACAGAATGGAACTGGCATGGAGAGATTTCAAAATCGAATCCAGTAGATGTCAATAGCAGTGCTTGGGTTGAAGAAGAAATTGCCTCCGATGACGTAAATGTGAACGAACCAGTTCCAGCAGACATTGTTGATGCGATGCTGGATAGTTGTAGGGTAGAGCACACCGATCCACCTCCTATCTTTACAAACATTGTGCATGATGCTGAGATACCGTTATACACAGGCTGTGCTAAGTTTACGAAGCTTAGCGTTGTGCTGAGATTGTATAAGTTGAAAGCTAACAATAGATGGAGCGACAAAAGCTTCACTGAATTGTTGACTTTGTTGAAAGAAATTCTTCCTGAAGGAAACGAGCTGCCAATCTCAACATACCAGGTAAAGAAAATGTTGTGCCCAATGGGAATGGAGGCCAAAAAGATACACGCATGCCCAAATGATTGTGTATTATTTCAAAAGGACTATGTAGATTTGAAAGATTGTCCAAAATGTGGTGCGTCACGATATAAATTGACGACTTCGGGGGAGTCCAAAACTGGTTCTCCTGCCAAGGTGTTGTGGTATCTACCTATAACATCACGGTTTCAACGCTTGTTTGCAAATCCGAAAGATGCGAAGAATTTGAGGTGGCATGCAGATGTTAAGAAAAATAATGATGGGATCCTACGACATGCGTCTGATTCCCCACAGTGGAAGAAGATTGATGTATTGTTCCCTGAATTTGGTGAAGAAGTCAGGAATCTAAGACTTGGGCTTTGTACAGACGGGATGAATCCGTACGGGACATTGAGCAGCCAACATAGCACTTGGCCAGTCATGCTTGTTATATACAATCTTCCTCCCTGGCTGTGTATGAAAAATAAGTATGTTATGTTGTCATTGTTGATATTGGGCCCTAAACAACCCGGAAATGATATCGATGTTTATCTTGAACCTTTGATTGATGACTTAAAGAAACTTTGGGCTGAAGGTGTGATGACCTATGATGCTTCAGCAAGAGAGACATTTCGTTTGCATGCTATGTTGTTTTGCACTATTAATGACTTTCCGACATATGGGAATTTGTCTGGATATAGTGTCAAAGGAGCTAAAGCGTGTCCTATATGTGAAGAAAACACTGATTCAATATGGCGGCAAGACTGTATATCTTGGTCATCGAAGGTTTCTATCAAAATTCCATCCGTATCGTAGGAAGCGTAAAGCATTCAATGGATGGAATGATGAACGGAGTGCACCTAAACCTATACCAGGGGATGTTGTTTATGAAAGAGTAAAAGACATTGTCAATGAATTTGGTAAGAAATCACAATGTAGTATGGCCACACGGAGTGACAATTCTTCATTCAAAAAGAAGTCAATATTTTGGGATCTTCCTTATTGGAGTTCTTTGTCAGTCAGGCATTGTATCGATGTAATGCACGTTGAGAAAAATGTCTATGATAGCATCATTGGTACTCTATTAAATATACCAGGTAAGACTAAAGATGGGATAAAATCCAGACTGGACCTACGTGAAATGGGAATAAGGTCAGAATTAACAGAATTACGTGAAATGGGTAATAAAAGAACATACTTACCTCCCGCTTGTTACACGTTGTCTAGAAAGGAGAAGAAAACTTTTTGTGAATGCTTGGTAAATGTTAAGGTGCCACATGGTTACTCATCCAACATCCGTAGATTGGTATCAATGAAAGATCTGAAGTTGATAGGTCTTAAATCTCATGATTGTCACACTCTAATGCAACAAATATTGCCCGTGGCAATTCGATCTATATTGCCGAAGCATGTAAGGTTTGCAATTACCAGACTTTGTTTCTTTTTCAACAGTCTATGCAGCAAAGTTATTGACCCTGATACTCTCGATAATTTGCAAAGAGAAGTGGTTGTTACCCTATGTCAGCTTGAGATGTATTTCCCTCCTTCGTTCTTTGATATCATGGTACATCTTGTTGTCCACTTGACTAGGGAAGTGAAAATCTTGGGACCGGTTTTCTTGCATTGGATGTATCCCTTTGAACGATACATGAGCGTTTTTAAAGGTGATGTTCGAAACCGTTATCGTCCTGAAGGGAGTATTATTGAAGGTTATGTGGCGAGAGAGGTTATGGATTTCTGCAATGACTTTCTCAGTGGTAATGACACTCCTGATAATGACAAGAATATTGAGGAGGGCAAAGGAATTTTGGGATCACGGGTGAAAGTAATCAGCCGTGAGCAGTTGGAACAAGCTCACTTGTATATTTTACATAATATGGACGAAGTGAGTGTTTATATCGAGGAACATACCAATTTCATAAAGAGACAACATCCTCGAGCAAGTTCAATGTGGCTTGCTAGAGAGCATAATAAGACTTTTACTAAGTGGTTTGAAGATAAAGTCTTACATCAACTATCTCAAACACCAAATGATATTACAGAAACTATCAAATGTCTCACCTTTAAACCAAAACCGAATGTTATGTCTTATGAAGGGTTTGACATTAATGGATTCACATATTACACAAAGCGCCAAGATGATAAGAGTGTCGTCCAAAATAGTGGGGTCACTCTTCAAGCGTCAACTATGTACTTTGCAAGTGCAAAGGATAAGAGTCCACGTGAAGCTAAAATGTCATATTACGGTGTCATTGAAGACATTTGGGAGTTTGACTACATAGATTTCAATATTCCGCTCTTTAAATGTAATTGGGTTGATAACACCAAAGGAGTTATAGTGGATGAATTGGGTTTCACTTTGGTGAACTTTGAAATGATTGGCGAGAAGGCTGAACCATTCATATTGGCATCACAGGAAAAACAAATATTCTATATCGATGATCCTGCAAATGATAAATGGTCGGTTGTTCTTCATGGTAAAAGACAGTTCATTGAAGATCCTATAGATGAAGAAGAGTACTATGATAAGTATGATGACTCCAGTCCATTCTCAGTTGGGTTGCCAACTCCACAAAATATTGAAGCTAATGATGACTTATATGTGCGCGGAGATCACAATGAAGGATTGTTAATTGATAAAAGATCACAATTTTAGAGACATGTATGTTTATACAAATGGTAAATGTTTTCCTTTTTCTAATTTATACAAATGCTAAATGTTTTCCTTTTTCTAGTTGATACAAATGCTAAATGTTTGCCTTTTTTATGACATTTTCAGATGGCTGACCATGATGAGAATGATGTTCATGATGAGCATGAAGTCCATGATGAGCATGTTGTCCATGACGAGCATGGCGAGGATACCAATGTAAGTTCTAAAAACATATCCTGTATTTCTATAAAATTCATTATCTTCTAGTTATGTCATATATCCTATATTTCTATATTGGCCTAATTCAGTGTGTTTATTTTTGTCAAATTTTAGGTTGATGATGCACATGTACCCACTGAAGCACTGGAGCAACTTGATGCGCGGAGAGGACATTCCAACTCGAGATATCGTCTACCGTTTCCTCCTCCTCCGCAGTAATATCCTCATCTCTAAACGTTTCTCGTAGGATTCTGAACCCCTCCCTTCCCTCTACTACATCGAAGCCATGCCGCAGTTGAACCCTTTCGCCGAGCCCTACCCGACCAAGCAGGCGTCGCCTGAAGCACCACCGTCGTCGTCGTCTCCACCTCCATCGCAACTTGCTGTGCTAGTCCTGACAGTTTATCACCCCACATGCCTTCCTCCTCAGTTCCTGCCGCTAGACGACCACACAATGGATCCAAGAGGATTGCAGGCGTTCGCCAAAGACTATAGGCTGAGTTAACTCAATAGTTAACTCAGCCTATAGTCTTTGGCAAATGCCTGCATATCCTCTTGGATCCATTGTGTGGTTGTCTAGCGGCAGGAACTGGGGAGGAAGGCATGTGGGGTCATAAACTGTTAGATATAATTGGGATGTTGATAGTGATGATGAATGATACTTTGTAAATGAATGTTTCTGAATGTTAAAACATGTATTTGAATGATTCTATATGTGTGAACGTGACAATTGAATTGATGTCTGAATGTATCTACTTGTGTGAATCTTTTTATGTTAATTTTGCAGGTTTGTGGCCTGTTTGTAGGCTGATATCAATGGATGTCGTAAACCTGCAGTTCAGAAAACTGAACTGCAGGTTCTCATCCTGCTGACCAGCCACAGCAGGCCTGCAAACAGATTTATAAAAAAAAATAGATATAGGTGTCGGTTATTTACCGATAACCGTCAGCACAGACTTACAGTGTCAGTTTTTTGTTGAACACCGACGCCAAAAGTGTTCGCGCTACAGGAAATGGGAGTCATCTAGGACACTTTTCTGCGTCGGTTTTTTAGTATATAACCGACGCAGAAATCGTCCTAGATGACGCCGTTTTCTGTGGCGCGAACCCTTTTGGCGTCGGTGTTTTATAATAAACCGACGCCTTTATGTTAAATAGGCGTCGGTTTTTTAACCGACGCTGAAGTGTCCAACCTTTTAGCGGCGCCCACATAGGCGTCGTTCAGAAACCGACGCCAAAGGGGGTTAAACAACCGACACTAAAAGGCACTTCTGTAGTAGTGCATACGGCTTGAGCTTTCCAATACCTTCATTGGTGGAGTTTACAAGACTAACTGCTTGCTTGGAGTCTGAGAGAAGGAGGAAGTTTCTCTAGCTCTTCAAGATACATACTTCCAGGCCATGGATAATAGCCTGGAGTTCTGCTTCAAGGGCACAGGAGCTACGAAGATGAATACCACCTTCATAACAACATACCCCCACTTATCAACAACGTGGACTCTGATGTTGTAATCAACAAAGTGGTTGGTGAAGGATGCATCCACCACGATGTAGTGATTGAACTCTTGAATACGTTGCATGCTCAAAAGGGTTGCACTGGCTTCAACACTGGGCTTGCAGTATAGTTTGGTATTAGCTTGAATGGACAACGCTCGATTTGTAATGAAGTCCGCTTTGACTAATGAAGGTTTTAAGGTACCCTTGTAGACTTGCTCGTTCCCACACTGCCATAGGAACCAACAGGGGACTTGGGGAATTGGAGGAGCTGTACAAAAGTCTTTCGGCACATTACAGATACTTAAGATCCACTCATCTTCGGTGAGTGAGAAGAAATTATCACCTACCTTCAATATGCTCCATACTGATCTGCTATAGCTGCAATCGCGTAGAACGTGAATAATGGTTTCATGTGCATTGTTGCATAGAGGGCAGATAGTGCTGAAATCCATGTGTCTTTGATGTTTCTCCACATTAGTAAGGAGGTCCTTGTGTTGGATTAACCATAAGAAGACTCACACTCTAACTGGGAGCGAGGTGGCCCAAATGTCTCTCCAATTTCTGGGGGTAGAGCAATCTTTTTGCTCACAGATCCACCGATAGGCAGAGCTAGATGTAAGGACACCGGATTGCTCTAACATCCATTCCCATGTGTCCTAACCACTATTTGGGAGAGGATTAGGCACAGAACGAATGCTTAACCTTGTAGAGTTAGGTAGGTAGTGGTGAATGAAGTCCCACTCCCACTCACCATGTTGTAGCAGCATGGAACTGACTTTAAGTAATTCAAGATAAGCATGCACTTGGAAGTCTGGCTGAATATCTTGGATGGAGTGGCCCATGATCTAGTGATCAGTCCACACTGAGGTTGTATTGCCATCATTAACCACCTTGTAGATATTTCCTTGTATGAGTGGAATGTTCTTCTTTATGAAGTTCCAATCCGATGACCCATGTTTTTTTGTGGTGTTGCCGTTTCGGGCGTATTTCTCCTTCATAATCTTAACCCAGAGCTTATCTGGCTAGTTGAGGAAGGAACATACATTCTTGAGCATGAGAGATTGGTTTTGGTTGTGTGCATCCTTGATGCCTAGACCACCCAAGTCTTTATTAGACATAACCTTCTTCCAAGAGACAAGGGACAGTTTATTGTGCTCCCAAGTACCTGACCAGATGAATTTTCAAACATGTTTGTTCATCTCATCGCATAGCAAGGGGGACAATTGCATTGACTGCATCGTATGCGTCAAGATAGCTTGGAGTGTAGTTCTTGCTAATGTAACCCTGCCCGTGAGGGATAGATGTTTCAACGATTAGCTATTCATACGGTTACTTATCGAAGAGATGAGGTCAGCATGAGTTGCTTTATTGATTTGATGGTGAAGGGTCGACACGCCCAACTATTTTCCCAAGTCCAGGGTCTAGGGAATGCCCATCTTCCTGCTAACGGCTCATACTGTGGGTCTAGAGGTATTTGCACTGAAGAAACATTTTGATTTCTCAGATGAGATTACTTGTCCATAGACGCATGCAAATTTAGTAAGAACTTCATTAATCATGTTATCCTGGGAGGTAGAAGCTTCTCCCATTAGGAGAATGTCATCAGCAATTAGAACGTGAGACATCTTCGTGCCCCCTCTTGATAGGACCATCAGCTTCCACCTATTTTGGCCCACTGCATTAGTGATTTCCTAACTTAGACGCTCCATACATAGAACAAAAATGTAGGGGCTGATAGTATCACCCTGTCGGACCCCTTGGGAGGCCTTGAACGGTTGAAGAGGTCGTCCTTCCCATAACACCAATGTAGAGCCTTTGGTTATGATTTGCATGATGATGTTGCATATGTTAACCGATAAGTTGGTTCTTTGTAAAGTGTCATGGATGAAATCCCAACTCATATGATCAAAATCTTTTGACAAGTCTAAGTTAATGCACATCCATTTCTTTCTTATTGTTCGTGACTTCATTGAGTGGATAACTTCTTGCTGAAGGAGAATATTATCACTTACTAATCGGCTAGGGATGAAGGCTGATTGGGATGGATAAACCCAATCATTGAGGAGGGGCTTTATGCGCTCGACCAGAACCTTAGAGACAAGCTTAAAGAAGCCATTGTTTAGATAAATAGGATGAAGATCGTTGCAACTCTAAGGATTCTTGACTTTAGGAATAAGGACCATGTGCAAATTAGCCAACTCCTTCTCTATAACCTCTGAGGTGAAGATTTTCTTAAAGGTTTGCATGATTGAGCCTCCAATTTTATGCCATTTTCTTTGCAAAAATTCATTGCAAACGCCATTGGGGCCAGGCGCCTTAGATGGGGCCATGAGGAAGAGTGTGCGCCTTACTTCATCAGCTGTAGGTAAGGAGGAAAGCTCATTGGAACGTTCATGGGAGAGGGGTGGGAAAACACCTACATAGGCAGCTAGAAGTTGGGGATCTAGCCTGAAGCTGGATGTAAGAAGCCTGACAAAATAGCTGGAAATGATATATTGAATGCCATGTGATGTGGTTACCCACTCACCGTCCGCGTTCTTTAGCCTGGTAATCTTGTTGAAGTGGTGTTGTGCTTTGACATAAGAATGGAAGAACTTAGTATCGTTGTCCCCCAATGTTAGCCAGTCAATGTGGGCACGTTATTGCCAATCTGCCTCCTCCCATAGGAGCAGCTGATTGTACCTTTCTTGTAGGTATATAGATTTGTCAACTAAATCAACAACACGGGGTTGTTGTGAGGAAACCTGACATGTATTTATGCATCGTAGTAACATGTCTTTCTCCTTGTGATGGATACTGATTCTTTTAAGCTCCCACTTCTATGCTACAACCTTAAAGGCTTGAAGGGCGTCGTTGAAAGGGACGTTGCTATTCCACGAAGGGAGGACATTAGTGTGAAAGGAAGGAGTTTGGCTCCAACTGCCCTTGGTCCTAAAAGCATGTTGTTTCCTTGTGGTGGAGGCCTTATTAGAGAGGAGAAGACAGTTATGATTTGAAATGATACGAGGGAGGATAGTGAGTGTGGCATTCGCATGGGATTGCAGCCACTCTACGTTTATGATTTCTCGATCCAAACGTTCTTTGACTCATCCCCAGTGAAAGGTGAACAATTATCCTTGGCTTTTTGCATCGAAGAGACCAGTATTGACTAGACATTCATTGAAACCGTTGGATGCAGATTTATCAAAATAGGTACCCCCAATCTTCTCAGAAGCATCAAGCATTGTGTTGAGGTCTCCCATAACGATCCAGGATGGCTTGATCGTGGATGAGAGCTCTTCCAAGCGGTTCCACAGGAATCTACGCTTGATAGGATTTGGGCTTGCATATACCACAATAAGGTATCATTCATTATTGACTTTGCAATGGATAAAATGATGATGGCTACATAGGACTTCAATGTCATTGTGTGCGTTGTCCCACATAATCCATATACCACCAGAAAATCTGATGGATTCAAACCTATGGGAGGTGGAGAATCCCACCTTTTTTATGATGCTAGCTGCAACTTGACCACTGCATCGTGGTTCTAGGATAGACAAAACTTGAAGTTTGTGTGAGAACTTTAGATCCTTCATAAAACCAATCTTTCCTTTTTCGCTTGCCCCTTGAATGTTCCAAAAACAGATATTCATTAAACGAGGAAGGGGGTGGGAGAATTAGATTATGACGGCACACATGCCCACCACCTGTGTGTCGACTGTGTCATCCTCTTTGACATTCATGTTTGTGTCCACTTGGGGAGGGTTCCTCCTCATTCGGGAAGTCCAATGCGCAGGCTGCTCCGGTACTTCCTGCTGGAGGAGGTGCACTCTTTGTAGGGGGGTCTTGAGTGTGTCCCTTCTTCCTCATCTGATCGAGGCTTTGAACAGACTGATACACAATTTGTTGGTTCCTCAACATCACAAACCCACTTCCTCCTTGTCCCTGATGAAGGAGAGTTTGTTGTGGATGTGCGTCCACATCCATCTTGGATGTATGGAACTGGTATGACCCCCCTTGCACTATGGAGGACGGACGTCCTTCACTAATTTCATCTTCATCGAGGGTGACTATCGTATCAGTATCATCATGGGCCGCCACCTTCTTTTTCTTTACGTGATCCTCTGTGGTTGTCTTATTAACCTTAGAGGTCGCCGCCTGCTTCTTGGCCTGCTTTTTCTTATGTTTGCTCATGGTCGTTTCCCACTCATTTTCTGCTTCTGAGCCGTCGTCATCCAACACAGGGATTGGACCATCCTCTTCATGGTATTTGCCTGTCGCTTTCGCATGGGCCTTTTGAGATACTCTACTCTGCGTTTGCGTCTTGCGCCGCTCCGGTTTTTGGGCGTGTATTGCCATGGTGTACGTGACACTAAGGAGGGGGACGAGGTGGATGTAGAGGTGACTGCCGCCTGTGCTAATGGGAGGAATTTTCACTCAGTTTCTGTGTGGCCCACCCTTCCACACTTCATGTAGATCGAGGGTAGGTTCTCGTACTACAATTTGAAGTGCTCGTTGTTGATGAACACCGTAGGGAGTAGATGTTTTGATGTTTCGACCTCTACTGATATTCTTACAAACTTTCGTCGGTTACCCTGGGACGTGGTGGAGTCAAACTTGATGGTTTTTCCGATCAGGTTCCCCACGCTCCACAGTAGTTGATTTTGATATAGGAATACCGGGAGGTCAGAAACCCTAACCCACACTACACGTTTTCTGGGTATTGGGTTGGATGGCCTGAATGATGGTGACAAGGACTGGACCGAAAGGTAATTGTTGAAGATCGTCCACGGTCCTCCCATCATGGTGACCAAATAATCATCTTCATTGGCAAATTGGACAATATAATAACCTTGCTCTAAGTCGATGACCCTGAAGGGTTCCGAAGGATGCTAGAGGACCTGGATCTTGTTGACTAAGACTTGGAAGCTGACATTGATTCCTATTGCCTTGACAACGACAACAAATTTCTAGGGCTCGAGGAGCAGCTGGATGACTTCCCAGCGAATCGTGATCGAGGGGAGAACACCAGACACATCTATAGAGATGTCTGTGTCCTTGAGTAGGCCAGGCGATGTAGGGTTCATGTATGTTAGCATGCCCCCACCCCTCCAGTAGTCACTTCTTTGCACGAGGGTTTTGCGGCACCGACGTCAGATGGTGGTGCTTCCGTGGCAATGTCACCTTCGTTCGAGTTGTCGCATCAGGTTCCATAGATGATGAGGAGTTCTCCGGTGGCTGGTTAAGGTGCACAGAACCCCGGCCGCCACGACCTCTACCGCGGCTTCCGCTGCTCCCACGGCCAAACCCTACATCCGCCATTCTCTGGATAAAGGCTATTATACACTAAAACCTCTATTACTCACAACTCATACATTTTGTTGCATCTCTTTGCAGAGGCATGGTTTCCTATGTCAAGTAGAAAAGTTGACCATGAGAATAAATGTTGGCTAACTAACAAAAAAGCATCTTGAGGGGCAATGGGATTTTTAATAGTGAATGTTGTTGGAAAATGTGCTTAAGAAATATATTAACTCCATTAAATGTCTAACAGGTATGTGCTTCCTTTTAGGATGTGAAAGGATTACAGTTTAGATAAGTAGGAGACATCACCAATAGGTGCAAATACTGATCCTATGTGTCTTTTGCTTCTAGGGTTCCTTATCAAACAGACTGGGATAGTCAACATCACCTCTACAACAGTCTGAACACATAATGCCCTAATTGACATAAGTCCTAATCCAGACTTAAACTAGTTTTGGGTCTATCTTTTGTCAACAAATGCAGTGGCTTGACTTTATGTAACCTTGAGAAATGTAAAAGAAGATCTATGATGTCTCCAATCTTATGTAGTGGAAGGTTCACTACACGGTGTGAAACTTTTAGTTAATACGTATTCTGACATGTGTTTTGGGGCCTAAATGGGCTGAGGCAATGGTTTTAGAACAAGAAAGGATTTTTTTAGCTCATAACATATTTCACCAATCCATAAACAAACCATGCACAAATGAAAATTTGGTCGAATCACAGAGTTCACTACTCTTTTTCTAGATTATGAAATCATACTCTAAGAAAGATTGTGTAGTTTAATCTGAATTAACATCTCTAATCGGACCTTGATGTGCAATTTATCTCAATCCAAACTACACTTGTCCCTACATCATACGAACTCAATCAAAATCTTAAAACCCTGATTTATTGCCAAACAGGGAGTAGGTCTCCATGTATCTTATCTATACATTTACTATAACTTGTTTCTATGAAGACTACCGTGATCTCATTTAGAAGGTTCTAAGAAAATACACTCTCTACACCAAACCACACGTAGTAGTCAATGGTTACGGTTCACATCTCTCTCTCTCTCTCTCTAGCCCGACCCCTCCATCTTATCCAAATATTTGTTGCAAGGAAGGATCGGCCTCTGTATAATTAATAGGTTAACATCCCGCCTGCATGTTTTGCGTGCAGCGGAATTATAGGTAAAAAAAAGCGCGTCTTTCTGTGCACAAGCAACGATTTAGAACCGTTCATTAGGTTTGTTCCTTCTGCAAGCAAGCAGCAGACTAATCAACGGGCAACTGTGCTTGCTGTTGTTTTGTCAGTGCAATTAATGAATCAATTCTGTGTCATTGTGGCCCTTTCATGCTCGGGCTTGCCTGCTTATTCAGAGGCCAAAAAATTGCATAACATGTGCCATCGTCTACAAGATGATACCCTATTGGTCCATCTCCGAAACCGAGCTTGTTCGTGCAGGCACGTTTTCCTCTGATCGTGATGAGTTCCCAGATTGGCCCATCATGATGCTCTTGGGATCTTATCATGCAAGCAGGAGTCGGCACAAAGTCGAGGCTGAAATAATGCATTACCTTCCTCTCTTTCTCTCTTACGTTGTCATTGCTAGGTAACATCGTTGTCCACCTCTTCACTCTCGTCCAACCACTAATGCCACCTGTAAATATTTGGGAGTATCATCACAAGTGGTCCGCTTGTTGCAATAAAACTGTTGGGAGAGGGGCCAGAGGGCGAGACTTTTGTTCTACTCCTTCCGTTGTGTCGTTCACGCCGGCCCAAACCACCTTATTGACTCTTGTTGTTCCAATTTCGGCTTCAGCTGGCCCACGCAGCTAAAATAATATGGCGTTAGTTTTGGTCTACAACTCCGTGGGGGGAGGGGGGGGGGCGCCGATCTTTTGCTTGAAATGTCTCATTTGGTGGGTTCCATGGATGTATTGCCACGTCAATTTGCAGGTCATGAAGACCGCGCGTTCCATCTTCACAACTATTGCATAATAGCTCCTGCTTACCACCATTGATATATTGGCATTGGAGATAAATATCAAAATTGGGTATTTAACTCTTTTTCTCTCTCATTTTAAACTTTATCAATGACCTCCAAACCTTTATGAAAACATCTTTATTGAAGTATGGACAACAAATTCAGATACTGAGATGGTGAAGCTTATACATATTTTATATATAAGATGTAGATGACATCATTATATTTTTAATGATTACATATTAAAGGTGTGGAAGAAGAGAGGTCGCATAATTAGCAAGCACTTCAAAGGCGAAAGGAAAAAATAATAATTTACCTCGCAAGTTGATCCAATATTATGGAACTTGTGTACGTCAACAGAAGAAGATGACATGCTTTAAAGGAGAGTCTGTGCGAGTCCCCACTCTGGAAAACGAGCGATCAACCTAGGGCTCCTCTTCTCCGCCTGGAGGGAGAACGACGATTGGCACACCCAGCTTGTCTCCCCAGATCCTAGTTCAGGCTTGTCCACCCTCGGTGGTTTCCTACGACCCTATTGTGTTTCCCTTCTCTAACGTCAGTCTCAACCTCCGCCAACTACGGGCAATCCATTTTAGATGTTGGGCGCCAACGCTGGCTGGATCTTGGAGTGAGGTGGCTAAATCATGACAGTGGACGACTAGAGCGATTTTGATGCTCCTCTATGAGTTTGGCACTTACCGAGAGTCCCTCTGGGTGCAGAACAAGATGAACTGGGTCTTCTCCCCCTCTCTTTTATGACTTTTCAATGCTTTCTTTCCATTCCTTTCCTTTACTTTTTACGCTGCCTAAGAAGGTTACTTCTCCTTTTAACCGCAACTTAGTAGATGTTTATCTCCATCCTTGGTGATGGCCCTCCTTTAGAGGTTGACCAGATTTAAAGTTTTCCCTTATCTACGTCTTGTGTTGGGGTTTCCCCTGTCACATGATTTTGGGTACAAATGGGTCGGACACCTTTTTGATAGTTGTGCTACATATAGAAGAAATTGTAAGCTATTTACTCTAAGATCAATTGTTCCAATTTTTATATGGGTGATTGGGGTATTCTCATAATGGAAGATGATCAAGTTTGAGGAGGTATTCTATCAGAAGAGGTGTTTTTATGCACATCAACCCGAAATCTAAACTTGAGTAGTGTATTTATTTCCAATCTCATTCTAGTATTATGCTTGTACCCATGTTTGCGATCTGGAATCACAAGAGATCTCTTTGTGGATGTCGTACAGACTTTCAGTTTAATACAATATGTTCTATAAAAAAAGTCATTAAGGTGATGCTTGTCAAGGGGGAGATTGTAGTGAGGTCAACACGTGTGTATGTCATCTATCCTATCAAATAACAAGATACCAACATGATGTTGGGAATGAAGGTCATCACATCATGTGCTATGGAAGGCTAAATGAATTTCTTTTAGAATCTTAATTTAACATGGGAAACAAGACCAAAAGGACTACCATAGATTACATCATGATGAAACTTATAGCTAGGTCATGTGTTGCACTCAAAAATAAATAACTGAAGGTGTCAAGGTCTTAAACATCATAGAGTTGGTGACACTCATCATAAGGGCACATGGAGATCATGTACTAAGGATAGCTTGATACTCATCATGTGACATGGACATTCCAAGATCTTCAAGGGGAACAACATGCATGAGTCATGTACTAAGGACAGCTTGATACTCATCATGTGACATGGACATTCCAAGATCTTCAAGGGGAACAACATGCATGAGTCATGTGTATACACGAGTACATTTTTGACCTCTAATGTCACTTATCTAAATGTTGGTTTCACCAGAAAATCGACACCCTAAGACGTACACTGTCAGTTGTAGAACACAAATGCTACTATTGGTCAAGTCATGTCGATTAAGAAAAAATGTGGGTACCACTTTTTCTATAATATCAGTCATATGTTAAAGAAACCGACATCCTAGATAAGCTACAAAATATAAATTTTTAGGAAAAAAATTGCCTCCAAGTAAATTTTAGGTCAGTTGTCTAAAAACAGACGTCATACTACCTCCCACAAAAAATATGTTATCTCCACAATACCTCTATCGTTGATTTTACAATAGTGAAACTGATGTTGTACTTCTTATAAACCACAGAAAAAAAATATGCATGCAGTGTTAGATCGTAGTCCAAGAATCGACGATAGAGGATTCGTACCAAGTCCCTACAAAAGTGTGATTCTCCCCACAATGCTATCTAGTTTTGGTTCTTCAAATAAAATCAACATCTAAGTCCTTACTGAGCGGACTTTTTTTTTGGATAAGGGCCTCTATCATCTTTTTTTTAACAAACCGACGTTAAGTTCTAACTTAGTCGTTGGTTTATATATCCCAAACTGACGTCTAAGTCCTTACTAAGGATGTACTTTTTTGTTTGGATTAGAGCCTCTGCTATCGGTTTTTTACCCAAATCGACATCTAAGTCCTTAGTTTGGGTGTCAATTTCGGATATGAACCGACGAAGATGTACTTAGTCATCAGTTTTTTCCAACAACCGACGACTATGTGTAACTTAATAGTACCCGCAAAAAAGAATTCCCCCAATATTTGTTTCATCTCTCATGATTTGCCCCACTCTGCCTTCGTTGTTGCTCGAGCTGTTGTGCTCACTGTCATCATTGGTGTGGTAGTTGTGTGCTCGCCGTTGTTGTGCTTACAGATGATGTTGTAATCACCACTATTGTGCTTTCCGCCTTCGCCGCCATAGCTTTTTATCTACTTCTCCTTCATCTCTATCGTGATCTCGTTATTGTTGGAGACATTGCCAGCATCTTGCTTGCCATCACCATCACCTCAGTTGGTTGCCATTGACGTCGCCTCTACCACCACTACCATTTTTGCACCTGCTATTGCTTCTGTCATTGTCATCACTACTTGTAAGGTGAGCCTCTACCCCCTTCTCATTACTTATTTTGATACATTTCATAATATTTTTAATGTTTTTGTTTGCATCATGTGTATGAATGAATATACAAAAAAATGTATACTGTGTGTGGTGATGGTATTTGTTTATGCTTTTTGTTTAAATTTTGAAATGAATTCATTAGATTTGGATGTCTAATTCTCACGACTTGATGAACCTTAACCTTCTTTGTGCATAATTATGGATGGAATGTAAACACTAATATGAATTGTGGATGACTCTTTCTTCAAAATGCATGTATTATTCTAAGCCTATCTTAATTGTTGATTTTCTTGCACCTATGATACGACTGATGGCATTCAGATCATAGGTATATGAATGACAACATTTTCTATTGGCCTAGAAACCTATCTTAGATTTCCTCATTAGGAGTAATCTTGGATAGTCCTTGATTTTGGGACTGTTCTTGAACACTTAATCTCACTTAAGATGTAAGTGTATAATGTTTATTTATTTTTCAAGATGTTTCTTCTGTACTTTCCCATTTGTTCTGTAAGTACATATTTAGGTGGATATTTTCCCATCTACATCAATGTACTTGAAGAACTACATGAAAATGCTACCGAAATTTTCTTGAAAATTGAATATAAATTATACACTTACTAGTGAGATTAGGTGTTCAAGAATGGGATTGGTGGTTCACACATTCATTATTGAATCCCAAACCCTAATTTGTAAACCATAAACCCTAAATCTTAAAATGTAAACCCTAACCCTAATATGTAAACTCTTATCCCTAAACTCTAAATGATAAACCCTAATATGTAAAATCTTATCCTTAAAATCTAAATGATAAACCGTAAACTCTAAATCCTAATTTCTAAACACCTAATTCAATACTTGTATTCTCTTTGATCATATAATGGATAGATCATGGATGTCTATTTCAAATCACTACACCTCGGAGTTTATTACTGGTCTTGATTAGTTTATAATATTTGTGGAGGAATGTAGGAAATGACCTAGAGATAGGTTCTATTATCCATGTAGGAATTATAGTTACAACTTGAAAGTCAACATTGTTGACGAAATAAAAAATTATGTCTTATGCAATGGGATTGTAAATGACTATATAAATTATACTAGCATGGAGAGATTCCTATTATGAGATCAGTAGATTTCGATAGCAATACTTGTGTTGAAGAAGAAACTGTCGACGATGATGTAGATGTGAATGACCCAATTTCAGTAGACATGGTTGATGCGATGCTAGATAGTTGTGGGGTAGAGCACATCGATCCACCTACCTTATTTAGAAACATTATGCATGATGCCGAGATACTATTATACTTAGGTTGTACTAAGTTTATGAAGTTGAGCATTGTTTTGAGATGGTATACTCTGAAGGCTAACAATATATGGAGCGATAAAAGCTTCACGTCATTGTTGTCTTTGTTGAAAGAAGTTCTTCCCAAAGGCAACGAGCTTTTAATCTCAACATACAAATTAAAATAAATGTTGTCCCAATGGGAATGAAGGCTAAGAAGAGATAATCACACCTAACTAATTGTGTGTTACTTTAAAAGGACTATATCAATTTGAAAGATTGTCTGAAATGTGGAGTGTCAAGGTACAAAAGGATGACTTTAGGGAAGTCTAAAACTGGCTCTCCTGCAAAGGTGAATTGGTATCTACCTATAATACCATAGTTTCAACACTTATTTGTCAATATCATGGATGCAAAGAATCCAAGTGGCATGCAGAGGTAAAGAAAAATAATGATGGCATCCTACAACAAGCTCTGATTCCCTATAATGGAAGAAGATTGATTTAATATATCCTAAATTTGGTGAAGAAGTCAGGAGTCTAAGAATTACATTTTGTACTTAAGGTATGAATCCATACAACACATTGAGAAGACAACATAGCACTTGGCTTGTTATGATTGTCATATACAACCTTCCTACATGTTTGTGTATGAAAAATAAGTACATCATGTTGTCGTTGTGAATATTGGTCCCTAAACAACCTGGTATGATATCTATGTTTATGTTGAACCTCTCATTGATGACTTAACAAAACTTTGGGGAGAAGGTGTGATGACCTCTGATTCTTCACGCAAAGAGACATTTTTTTTACAGGCCATGTTGTTTTACACTATTAATGACTTTCCAGTATATGGGAATTTGTCTACATATAATGTAAAAGGATCCAAAGCATGCCCTATATGTGAGGAGAATACTAATTCAAAAGGACTAAAAAATGGTAGAAAGACTGTATATCTTGGTCATTAAAGGTTTTTTACAAACTTTTATCCTTACTGAAGGTTGCGCAAAGTGTTTAATGGATCAAATGAGAAACAGATTGCCCCTAAAACTATATCAGGGAAGTTGTTTAAGAAAGAGTAAAAGACTTTGTCAATGCATTTGGTAAGAGATCACAATGTACTATTCCCATACAGAGTGACAAATCTTTGTACAAGAAGAGATCATTATTCTATGATCTTCCTTATTAGAATGCTTTGGCAATTAGGCATCATATTGATGTCATGTATGTTGAAAAAAATGTATGTGATAGCGTCATTGGTACTCTGTTGAATATACCAGGTAAGACTAAAAATGGCATCAAATTTAGAATGGACGTACATGAAATCGACATAAGAAAAGAATTAACAACAAAAGTTAGTAGAGATCAGAAAATATATTTAGCTCCTGCTTATTACACGTTTTCTAGAAAGGAGAAGAAAACTTTTTGTGAGAGCTTGCTTAATATTAAGGTACCACATGGATACTCTTCCAATATTTTTAGATTGTGATCAATGAAGGATTTGAAATTGATAGGTCTCAAATCTCATGATTGTCACACTCAAATACAACAAATATTGTCTATGGCTATTCAATCTATCATGTAAGGTTTACCATCACTAGGCTTTGTTTCTTCTATAACACTCCATGCATTAAAGTTATTGATCATGAGAATCTTGATAAGTTGCAAAGAGAAGTGGTCATTATCCTATGCCATCTTAAGATGTATTTTCCTCCTTCATTCTTTGATATCATGGTAAATCTTGTTGTACATTTGACTAGGGAAGTGAAAACGGTGGGATCGATTTTCTTGTATTGGATGTATCCATCTGAACGGTACATGATTGTTTCTAAAGGTGATGTTTGAAATTGTTATAAGTCTGAAGGGAGTATTGTTGAAGGTTATGTGGCTAGGGAGGTTATGGACTTTTGCAATGACTTTTTGAGTTGTAATGAAGCTCCTGCAAATGATAAGAATAGTGTAGACTATTTTGACAAAGAGATTTAGGAGAACGAGTGGAAATAATCAGTTGTGAGTTGTGGGAACATGCACACTTGTATATTTTACACAACATCGACAAAGTGAGTATTTATATTACTGAACATACCAATTTTACAAAGACAAAATATCTTCAAGACAATTCAATGTGGCTTGCTAGAGAGCATAATCAGACATTTATTAGTTGGTTGAAGATAAAGTATTATGTCAATTGTCTCAAATAACAAATAATGTTGCTGAAAATATAAAATTGCTCGCCTTTAAACCAAAAATGAATGTCATGTCTTATAAAGGGTTTGACATAAATGGATTTTCATATTACACAAAATGTCAAGATGATAAGAGTGTCATCCAAAATAGTGGGGTCACCCTTCAAGCATCTTCATTATATTATTCTAGTGTCAAAGATAAGAGTCTAGGTGAAGCTAAAATGTCATATTATGGTGTCATTGAAGACATATATACGAGATCTTGACTTGGCAGATTATAGAGTTCCAATTTTTTGGCATAATTGGGTTGATAACACCAAGGGAGTTGTAGTGGATGAATTGAGTTTCACATTACTAAATTTTGAAAATAATGGAGAGAAGTTTGAACCATTCATAATGGCATCACAAGTGAAGAAAGTATTTTTGATGATCTTGCAAATGAAAAATGGTCAGTTGCTCTTCATGGTAAAAGGTAGTTCATTGCAGATCCTATAGATGAAGAAGAGTACTATGACAAGTATGATGACTCTAGTCCATTCTCAGTTGGTTTTCCAACACGACATGTTGAAGCTAACAATGAGTTACATTTGTTTGGAGATCACATAGAAGGAATGTTAGTTGATCCAAGATCCAATCAATACAAAAGATATGCATTTTACTTTCTTTATGCTATATGTGCATTTTAAATTTTTCATCACTTATATTTTACTGTTTGATTGTATTTGTAGATTTTATGACATTTTTTCAGATGGTGTCTGATCGTGAGTATGATGACCGTAAGGATGATAACCGTGATGATGAGCACCATGACAATGACACTGGTCTAAATTGTATTTTCTATTACATATATGTGTCTTTTACAATGTCTATCATTTTTATAAGTTACGTTTTTATAATTTACATCTTTATGACTTATATGTGTTTCTTGTTAATTTTAGAATGTTGAGTATGTGCACCCTAAGGATGTGCATCCTGAGGATCTTGTTGAGCTTGCCGAGGAGCATCGTCAGCATGCACGTTAATTAGGCATCACCATGATGAACAAGTTAGTAGAGAAAAGGGGTAAAAGATCGAATCTGGTCATTGAGTTTGATGGTTAGGGAAATCTTATTGGGAAGAATCATAGTTCTTTAGTGCAATATCTAGGGGTTCTTACTCATAGAAAATGGAAATAACTATACAATATTGGCATAAAGTTGATCAAGTTAAGAAAGACTACATATGGAAGGACTTACATGTGAGATATTATGATTTTTAAAGATATTCAAAATTCTATTTTTAAGAATATTCCGTTAAGTATATGAACATTTGAGAGTAAATTTGACCTTGATGAAAATTGCATCATAAAAAGGAATTGCAACATTGTGGGAGGGTACTAAGGAACTACATGATAAATGTGATAAGAAAATACATAATGAACGAGAAGAATAAAAAGAAGTCAACCACTGGGAGGGTACTGAGGAACTACATGACAAATTTTTTACTTACCAATTTCTATAGTTGTTGGCACTGGTGTCAGTATAAAAACCTTCTTTGGACCATCAGAGCAGAAGCACAAATTTGTCCGGAAAGGAGGATTCTCAGAAGAGAAGGTACATGAGATGATTGTACAGGGAATAGAGGAACAAATGAGACAATAGTATGCTTCTCATTGATCTCCTTAGACAATACCTATGATGCCCCACTCTTCATACAAGGTGGACCCCCCAACGGAAGAGGTGGTTGGGAGTAATCCTATGGACTCACTAGCTAGCACACTCATTGTATATAGTAGTCTTTCAGAGTGATTTGTATAATATGTTTGTGTTTAGGTATATATATATAACACTATATAAAAAATTGTTGGGATTGAGGTCATGTCATCTTTTACAAGAATGATATATCGTTGCACTAGGTGCGACTTACATAGGTCTTCTAGGTGACATAATTCATGGTGATGCAATGCCCTTCGATGTGGTTTGGGTGATGCCAAGGCTTGTCTATGACGCTTGAAAATAGACTGCATTGTGATATGGAAACCCTAACATGACAGGATAGGTGATGCAGAACGCAGTGTGGTTGTGTGGCCCAAAGAAGGAGTTGTCTATACTGATGTCTGATAAATTTACATTGCATTTGTATATGTATATAATTCACAATTTATATGAGAATATATATTTGCGGGACATAGCACCTCATAAACCCCCTATAGTTTTTCCTCCACTTCCTCCTCAAGATATTCAATTGTCTGCTTGGCTTGCAAAGGACCGATTCGACTCACTTGGTCCTAATTTCAAGGGGTTGGTAGTATGGCTAGGCAAATTTGAAGAAGGGTCACTTATGATGATCCATATTAAGGAGGACGCTACATGTCAAGTTCATAATACTAGTATATTTTTATTAGTTGTTGTGGAGATGTTTGCTTATGCTTGGTTGAATACATATGTGACAGAACTTTGGATATGGTGAGATATTATGGCTAAATAACTTTTTTTATATATCTTAAAATATATGTTGATTTGTTTTCTAATATATTGATACATACATGATATATATTTTGCAGCTACTTATATAGGGTGTGTAAAACGTTCACACAACCCCATGTGGAGTTTCTGTTTCCATCATTGATTAGTCATGTACATAAAGACCCAATACTTTTATTTGAATACTGCTCTACCACATTGAGATATTTTTGTAATGCATGAAAGAGAATGATCATATCTCCTTTCAGTGTTGAGTAAGTTTCAGTTATTTTTCTTATAATTTTGACTTAAGAATTACATTTCATTGTGGATTTGAGTTTTCTTTTATTTTCCTTCTTTTCTCTCAGGAATAATCATCGGGTGTCATTGGTAATTACCTTGAGACTTTAACTGTGTATTATCTAGATCCTAAGGGTGACAAAGTAGACAGTGGGGGACAAGAAATTAAAAAGTTATTATTCATGTGAGTAAATTTTTATATACTTTAACATATATTAATTTTTGCATCATTAATTACATGACTATTTAAGAATGTAATTCAATGTGTTACCTTAACGTATAAGGGTATAAAAGAATTCAAAAAGGCTAGAGGAAAGGTGGATAAGAAAAATAAAGTGTTAAGTTGGAAGAATGTTGATGTAATTTTTTTTACTCCATTGCATATTTATATATGCCAACTATGCTTACTTTATTTATTAACATTTTGTTTGGTGGTAAATTTATAGTGAACTGTACAAGACAATATTTGGGCATGTAAATACTATGTGATGTGATATATGAATGTGATTGTCAAACATGGGGCACTAGACATCCGCTGCATACAAAATGTAATATATACAGTCTTGATCATCATATATAAATAGTCTCATTTGATAATATGAAAATATCAAATCAAACTCTTTAATTATGTCATTTTTTGCAGTTATTTGACACAAAAAATCCCTATACAAAAGAAGAGCTAGATGAGATACGATAATAGTGGGCACATGCCTTCAGAAAGGAAGTAAACTTTGAAATTGATTGGTATAAAATATGAGTTTTCTATACTTTGATGCCGATATTTCTATATGCATGTGGTGTTTATGACTTCTTATGACTTTAAATTTGATATGAGTGAATTATTGATCCATATCTGAATGATGAATATATACATGTGTTTGAATGAATATGAAGATGAATGAATACAATGAGAATTGTTTTTTTTTGGAATAGGTAAAATTTGTATTGCCAAAACTTTGCTAAACTTTACAAGGCAGCCACACCCGGCTGAGCATCATATTACAAGGTTATGTAAAACCTGTTGTATGATTAAGAACTAAACTAAAATAGAAAATTATGGGAAGTAGCTACAAAACCCCCAACATTTTCTAGCATTGCAACTCATTCGTACAATGAGTTGTTTTCTGGTTGTGCACACAGCTCTAAAGTCCCTACTGATCTCTTCCATCAGCATCAAAAAATCTTTGGGTGGGCCTCCATGCCTTCTGGTATTTCTTTCCTTCCAAATCCCATACAAAATGCTACCAAGTACTATGCCAACAAAAGAGAGTGCCCATGGATCCACAAACTTACTTTGGCACCAACGTAGAATATTAACCATATCACAAGGCAGATCTGCGCCCCATCCATTCCTAATGCTAGCTATTCTCCAAAGAGGGGTAGTATAGCTGCATTTGAAAAAGAGATGCTCGACAGACTCATCTTCCTTCATGCAAAGTGTACAAACTCTGTCCACCAACAGCCCCCAATTCAACAGTCTATCATTGGTAGGGATGCGGTTCTTGATAATTCTGTATGTTAAAGTGCTCCATTTTTGATAGTAGAACTTGCCCCACACAATCTTCCACCAGCTGACCTCAGGTCTAGGGATCAAGTTGATCTGAGTTGTTGGGTCTATCAAGACCCCAATACCTTGATTATCAACTTGAAATCTGCTAGCAATGTTGTTATAGGACCTGCACATTCCCCTCCAAACCCGTGAAGGGTTACTATTTGTTGCCAGCATAATGTGGTTATCATATCTAACCCGCATCCATTTGACCCACGTAGTGTTAGGTTCAGTGATGAACTTCTGAATTCTTTTCCGCCTTCTTTCCTCCATGATATCTTCAGGATCCATGAGCTGCATCCCACCTTCTTTAAAAGACTTGGCAATTTCCGACCAAGCAATTCCGTGTGCTTTACCACCCCAAAGAAAAGAATCAGTGATGGATCTCATCTTATCCAAACAAGGTCCAGGGATTTCGCTAAGGCAAGCCCAGAATCTAATAGTGCTTTGTAGGACAGATCTAATAAGAACAAGCCGTCCAGCAAGAGAAATATGTATACCACTCCAGTTATTAACTTTTTCTCTAAATTTGTCTATGCACATACCGAAATCTTTGCTATGGCCTTTACCATAAGTCAGCGGAATACCCAAGTATCTTGTGGGCAAACACCCAGACTTTACTCCAAAAGCAGCTTTAAGTCTGCCTCTTCTATGATCGCAGGATTTAGAGTTATAAATTCTCGATTTGATCTCACTAATGTATAGCCCAGTGAGCTTGCCAAACCGAATAAGAACCTTTTTGTATTCAATGAGTCTCTTAGCATGGCCAGTGGAGAAAATTAACACGTCATCGGCAAATATAAGATGGGACATCACCTCAACATTCTTGACCTTGAAAACGTTGATCTTCTTCTCACTCTCGGCCTTGTGGATAGCACAGGACAGCCCCTCCATCACCACTGAGAAAATCAAAGGTGATAGGGGATCACCTTGACGGATGCCATTAGAAGCAGTGAAGAGTCCAGCAGGAGCACCATTTACCAGAATAGAGAACGAAGTTTTTTGCACACACTGTTGGATAATCTTCACCCAAACCTCATCAAAGCCCAGGCTTATCATAATATTCCAGATAGAATCCCATCTAATGAAGTCATAAGCTTTAGTTATATCCAGCTTGATACACGACTTGGCAGTAGATTTATTGATACCGAAATCATTTAGGAATTCAGCGGCAAGAAGAGAACAGTCGGCTATGTTTCTACCTTGGATGAAGGCATTCTGTTCTTTGGATATAATGTCGAGTAAAATTAATTTCAGTCTTCCGGCTATAATTTTTGCCACAATCTTATAGAAAACTGAGCAACAGGCTATGGGTCTATATTCTTTCAAAGTGATAGGATTTTTTACCTTCGGAACCATTTTGATGAACGAGTGATTCACCTCCCTAACCATATTTCCACCTTTGAGAAACCACTTGACAACCTTACAAAGATCGTTCTTTATCAGATCCCATTTACATTGATAAAATCTGCTGTTGAATCCATCCGGTCCGGGAGCCTTGGATGGATGAATGGAAAAGGTAGCTTTCTTTATCTCTTCTTCATTAGTATCTTTGAGCAATAACTGATTCATTTGCTCTGTCACTCTTCTTTCGGGTAAGATGTGGTCCCACCTGCATTCATAAGATAAAGGTTGGTTGTAGAGTCCTTGGAAGAACTCCACAATAGTGTCAGAAATATCCTCTCTGCCCCTTTTGATAACACCATTATTGTCTGTGATTTCGTGGATAGCATCTCTCATTTCTCTTCTTTTTATAGCCGATTGATAGGTTTTGGTATTTCTATCACCTTCATCGATCCATTTCAGTCTACTGATCTGCCAGGCATGGACTTCTTGGGCTTTTTCAAGTTTCAGCAGTCTTTCCTCAGCCACCGATTCCTCCAAGATGGCGTTACTGTTTGAAGGATTCTCCCTTGCATTAAGAGCAGCCTTAGCATAATTCTCCTTAGCCTCTCTAAGCAGGTTAGGAAGATTAGTGGTCTCCCTCGCCCATTTCTTCAGCAGTAACTTGGTATTCTTTAATTTCTTCTGGAATACATACATTGGATTGCCACCAATATCTATGTTCCAGCCCTTTTCCACAGCTTCATTAAAACCATGCCACTCACACCAGTAATTAAGGAACCTAAATGGTCTCGTAAGAATTTCCACCTCCTTCAAATATATTCTCATGCAAGCGTGGTCACTAAAAGGGTAGCTCTCCAACTTGACAACCTGTTGGGGTAACAGATCTAGCCATTTATCATTAACTAGCACCCTATCTAACTGAGCTGCGATTCTGTTAGCTTTCTGTTTATTAGTCCAAGTGATTTTTCTACCTATCATCTTAACTTCATGGATGGCTGCACTGTCAACAGTGTCATTGAACTTTTGTAGGATTCTTTCGGGAACTCTTCTGCCTCCCACTTTCTCAGAGTGTCTTCTAATACAGTTGAAATCACCAAGGACAATCCACGGTATTTCAGTTTGTGCAGTACTTGCAATAGTATCCCACATGGTGTTCCTTTCTATCTCCATATTGTCACCATAAATGCCTGTGGCAATGCAGCTGAACCCGTCTTTGCCAAAGCAGCTAGCAGTCAGCGTTTGATCGGTGACATTTATGATCTCCACTGTCCAAGAGTTTGGATCCCAGCCCATCACTATCCTTCCACCATTAATAGCGTCAAGGTTGTTGAGAGATAGCCAACCAGACGGAAAAATGTTATAGGTGATGTCTCTTCTTTCTCTACTGATCTTGGTTTTAAAGCAGAAACAAAGATCAACTTTAGCTTATTTCAGAATACTCCTCAGCTTTCTTTGTGAGTAGGGACGAGCAGCCCCTCTCACATTCCATCCTAGGATGGACATTAAGACTTATTTTTCTCCCCTCCCCCTCCACTGGGTTCGGGTGCCTTCTTCTTCTCTGACCTCTTGGTTTGCTTGGAGCTTCTAGTTTGCCTAGGACTCCTGCTCCAGTGTCCTCCATCTTCCTCCATTTCTTTGTCTCCCAATTGTTCCATTAACTCAAAGGTATTAACTGTTTCTCTATATTTTCCCCTTCTTTCCGGCACTCCATCAGTAACCTGTGTAGCAGGTGTAGCAGCAGCAAAAACTTGTGTAGCAGGTGTAGCAACAGCAATAACCTTCTGATGTTCGATTACAACCGTGTGAACTTCAGTTCCCTGGATTTCTCCTTCTTCATCTGTTGCGTGGTCGACAACCACCACCTCGGAAACCTTAGATGTTCTGTCTTCCTTGCTTGCATTCTTTCTCTTGGAACGTTTGGGGGGAATGGTAGATGGGATGATGGGAGGAGATAACCTTATGGTCGGATCCCGATCACCAGGGCATTGTCCCTCGCAATGTCCAAAAACCTTGCAAGCTTTGCATCGATCAAGTAATGCTTCATACTTGACATTAACCTCCCACTCTTCACCATCCGGCAGTTCCACCATCACCACCGGGGGTGGTTCTTCTTCCGCCGACAGATCCACGCAAGCTCTTGCACAGCCCAGCAGAGAGCCATCTGCACGCCTGTCTATGGCTCTAGGTTCCCCGATCACATTGGCTATGATGGAGATCGCTCGAGCTGACCAATGCTTGCCGGCGTCCGGTAGGGAAATCCACACCGGAGCAGTCTTTAAAGCTGTTCTTTTAATATCTGCATCAGGGGTCCAGCGTCTAACCAACACCAACCGATCGTCAAAGAACCAAGGACCACCAAGCAGTGCCACATTCAGATCTCTGGCGTTGGCGAACCTGGCGAGCACCAAGCCATTGACTAGAGTGTAGGCCTCGAGCTCCCCCCTGGGTCTCCATGAACGGATCATCCACCCTTTAAGCTGGTTGATGTTGATGTCCTGTCCCAAGACTTGGATGATCATCGAAAATCTGTGGTAGTCATCCATCTCATCGAACACAGGCTTCTCGAATCGAGTCCAAGGTCTCGAATCTCCCTCCTTGAAGAAGCCTTTCTTCGGGTCAGAAGCTAAACCGCCACGGAACCTAGGCGGTGGTTTCTCGCGGGTCGACACCCATTCTCTGGCAAGGGTGACGTCTGCTCCTGGGGAGTTCCAGCGGGAAGGGGGTGGCCTGCTAACATCCGCAGCAGAACCGGAACCAGGGGAGGTAGAAGAGGGGATGGGGATGGTATCGGGAATGTGGTTGGAATTGGTGGTGGTGGTGGTGGTGGCGGGGGTGGGGATGGTGGTGGCGGTGGTGATGATCACGGATGGATGAGGTTGTTGGTTAGCAGCTGAGGAGGAGCTTAGGTTGTGGGAAGAAACGGTTGCCGTAGCCGTCGCAGGCACTCCGCCTCCGCCTCCACCCGTCATTAGTGGTGATTCTCTATGTGTATTACAATGAGAATTGTGTTTCTACATGTAATGAGTATAGAATTGGTGCATATGTGAATGATGTATATATACATGTGTGACAATGAATGTGAAGATGAATAAATACAATGAGAATTGTATTTGTACATGTCATGAGAATGGAATTGGAGAATAGTTCTTGAATGTGGGTGGATTGTGTGTTTGTTATTGTAGGTTTTACAGGTTCATTGGCATGTTGTTAAGTTGAACATAGGATGGAACCTGCTGAATAGCCAGATAATATGTCTGCATACCATCTATTGAAAACATGTAAGTTTCATCAGTTGTTATTAAGAAACTGACACTATAGGGGTTAGTCCTCGGTTATTATACTAAAACCAACAATATAGGGCTAGTCTAAAATGACAGTATCGGGAAGCATGGTTGTGCTACCAACTGGCTTGCTGGTGATGAATCTTCCAGATTCATCATTACAGTTGCCAATTCTAGGGTTTTTATACCTCATTATGACTAAATTACCCTTGCATTGCTTTACTCTGAGTATTTCTTCATTCTCACACAAATAATTCTTAAATAGTTCTAATTACTAGTTTATTTGATGCTATTATATCTTAAACACTCTCCTTTCCCATTGCAGATCACTCTCAATCATCCAATCAAACATCAACAACTCACAACTGTGTGTTCTGTCCTCAAAGACCCAAGCCTGTGCAACAAATAATCAAGATCATGAAGCAGAACAATTGCCACGACCGTGCTAGTCACGCCACGGCCGTAGCGCATCGCCAACAGTGCCAAGCCTCCAACTGCCACGACCGTGCCGGCCACACAACGGCCGTGGCGCATCACCAACAGTACCAAGTCTCCATCTGCCACGATCGTGTTGGTCATGCCACTACCGTGGCGCATCGCCCATAGTTCCAAGTCTCCACCCGCCACGCCCGTGCAAGGCGGCACGATTGTGGGGCTGTAGCCTCACCACAACCGTGGTGTCATGCCACATCCATGGCACAACGTTACCATAGCCCAAATCCTCACTCGCAATGCCCATGCAAGGCAGCACGGCTGTGGGGCAGTAGCCTCACCACGACCGTGTTGCCTCAACACGGCCGTGGCGCGTCGTCCCCTACCTCCCGACGCTGCTAGCTTCTCAACCTGCTGCTCCAAAGCTCCATGGCCCCCGGCATCGCCCTCCTCACCTAGAGTATTGACAACCTACAGCGTCTCATGATCCCAGACCGCTTGGATGAGCGCAAGGTCCCAGACCGTTGGAGAAGCTCTCAGTCCTAGATCGTTTGGAGGAGCTCACGATCTCAGATCGTTTGGAGGCTGGATGCTTGAGGTCGTTTGGTCGTCGCTTAATCAAAATCATAGAGAGAACACGGACCGTTTGGCACCATGGTCACAATATCGTTTGGTAGCAAACGGTCTATAGACCGTTTGGTAGAAAACGGTCTACATACTGTTTGGTCTAAACAAATTGAAACCATTTGATGGAAAAAGCCAAAAGATCTTTTGGGACCAGACATTTTCCTATAAATAGGACCAGCAGGGTCCCCAGTTGGACATTGGTTCTGGGACGCCGACAGGCTGTCAGTACACAGTTCCGATCCAAATCCAGTCCCGTCTACGCCAGTTCCATTCCACCGACTACCCGTATTGCAAGAAAGGGGACTGAGAAGAAAAGGAAGACGGAGCGAGAGAGACTATCCGTACTTTCTTGGCATCTCCCGTTTCGTGTCCAGATCTACTCTGAAACGATGTAGAAGACCGCTTTATCTTCACCGAGTTGTGACTACCTTCTACACTGAGTCCGTGGTGGATTTCTCCCTCTTTCTCATTCTTCTTGTTTCTCGCATGAGGAGCGAATAGTTTCATCCACTGGGGTGCGGGGACTAGCCCCACTGCCCGTGTTTTGTAATATGTACTAAAACGATGTTATCTTTCCGATTCAATACTAAATCGTTTCATACATGCTTGAATGTTGGCCGCATTCTTGTATGCATCTATTGTCTTTCGTTGTGGTTTGTCTACGACCACTCTTAGGACTCAAATACCGATTTAGTGTTGGTTTCTGGTGTGTGTATCCACTGTGCATCCGTTTCGGTATCTAGGAACGCTTCCCGAGGGATGGAGTAAACTCACCTCCATCGTTGCACTTCCACACTATGAAATGGAATCAGTTGACGTACGGAAGTGCAACCTTGCTGGGTCGAGGAACACATTCCGCGGAGGGAGTGGTGCAAGGCATTTGACCATTCGTTCGGGAATGGCTGACGTTGCAACACTCCCACGTTTCTCGTATATATTTCCTCGAAAGAGGGATAGTCTATAAGGATACTAATAGAATTGGTAATTATTGCTCGCTTGTTAGTTTTTTTATACACGTTTCACGAGGTTGAGTAAGGTTTTCTCTTCGGAGGTTACATCTCTTCATTGACATGTAGATATGTACCGGATGAGGGTTACTCAACCCGTGAAGGTTGTGTGCATTACTCTTGTCCTATAAGACATCGGTATTGTACAACATCCATGTATCTTGCTTACAAGTCTTGCTATGTTTGGTACAGGTACAATACATGTGTAGTGGTGGCGAATACCCGCATCACCCCAGTGATCCATCATTATTTGCTAATCTTAGATTTTAATCCTTAAACTACTTTTTATTCTGGCCTTTACTTTTGCATGTTTTAGGTTAAATAACTCAAATCAAACTTTTGGTCTTAGATGATTGACTTAGATTGATACGAAATGAGAAAAAGACACTCAGATTCTTAACGTTGTCCTTTGGGTTCGATCCTAAATATATACTATGATAAGGCTTCCACACTCTTGTGGGGTTGGATCATTTATCTAGCACCAGTTGTAGGTAAACCTAGAGAGAACATTAACTCCCTAGGGTTTTTGGTGCACTTTAGGACTTCCATTGGAAGAGTAATCTTTTGGTGTAAGTTCTAGCTCCATCATCTGTGTAGGTTTAGTTTACAAATTGATGATATAATTCATTTGTATCGTTTGTTTTGAACATATAAACCAACAACACAAATGTACACAACATCAATGTGTTTATAAAATGATGCCATAGAAACCTTTATGAGGTAAAAATGTGACATGGTATGGCAGTACGATGTCGATCGTTACACCAAGACCGATGACACAAATGCTTAATTGTGTATGTTTGTTTAATCATATCAAATGAGGTTGGGTATGTGTTGTCGCTATATGATTCCACAAAAAATTGATGTTGGGGGCGCTCATATGTAGTGTGTCCACTTAGGTTTTGATACAAAACTGATGTTATAGGGCTATTTTAGATGACGTTAGAGGTGGTATATGTACTAGTGATAGTTAACTTGTACAAAGCAAGACATCTGGATACTACTGGGAGAGGCCACTTATAGAAAATTTTGAAATAACGGTATGTACTATCCAAAATAGACTAGGTCTTTGGGGTGACAGAAAGAGTACGTGAAAACAAAGACCATAAAAAGACACTAATATATTGCATATAATGGCTTGCATAGTGACTAAGGAGATTCCTATTTGCACAGAGCCAACCTCTTGAAGAATATGGTCTTAGAATCTCTGTGTTGATCCAAGAGTAAACATATGAAAATTTACTAACATCAAAGGAACACTTGATGCTCAAACCTATGAGATGCATAGGAAGACTAGCCAAGCATCATCACAAATCAATGAATATTTCACAACGACCAACCACAATGTGTGATAGAAATTGACAAAGACAAATTAAATAAATCAACATAGAGATGATATACATGTGTCTTTGGAGAGAAAATTCATCTCAGGAATTTGATTAGAGAATAAGAAGCTCATACTGTGAATCCTAAAAAAATAGGAAATCTAAAAAAAAAGAGTTTTAGCAACACATTTTTAAAAGATCTATGGCAAAACAAAGGATTTTGGAAATAAGACCTCCAAGAATCTTCACTCCATGCTCAAGATAAGATATGTTAGCAGTAAACTTACCTGACTCTAGGTCTCTCTCTGGGTCAGAAGACTAAGAGATTTCCATATGATTAATATTTGAGACGAAGACCATAGTTTGGGCCTTATGTATATATAAGAGCTAGATCCATAGAAACCTATACAATGCATTAAATAAGGATTCCATAGTCAAGATAGAAAGTAATAAGGTCAAGGTGATATATTTCATAGTTGGATCCTTAGATACCTCTAAAATGACATCAATGAGGGAGTCATATTCAACATGAATGCAAGAACATCAAGATAATATTAATTCAATAGCTACAAAATAAAAGGATGGAGATCCAAGAAAGAAAAAAAAGAGTAGCCCCAACTGATGACCTTGTTAGACAGAAGATATGGACAAAAGATTCTCACTCTAATCTATGTAGTGCAGAGCCAGAGATATGTAGTAATATACAATCCAATGTACAATAGTTGGGCAATAAAGATGAGCCTCTTGGGAAATGATGAATCTATAAACCATGCTTAACACATTGCTAAAATAAAAAAATGGGATAATCTGAAGGTGGTTCAATGTTGTAGGTCATGATATATCCAAAGGATAGTTGGTATCAAGGCTTAAACACTGTTAGAAATAATAGTGTTGAACTATTGGCCTTTAATACATGTGACTATAATTTCTTAGAGAGGGATGCATGTTATTTTCTACCTTCAATAAAGGAGTTAAAGTGGCACATGCGAGATGGGATACTATGACATCCAGACAATGACCAATAAGATAAATGTTTGCCATAAATATTATGACATAAAAAAATGCATCTTTAATGGTTGTTTCCTCTGCACACATAGTGGCCAGAAGTTGTCACATGTGAAGGATGTCATGTGCATAAATGGTCCCTTTCTAGAAGGAGTAGATGGCCTTTTTAACCATAACACAAGTAGCAACAAAGGAAGGTAAGAGGTATCAGATAAGGTTGCACCATAACTAAGAAAGTTGGGGTTGCTTTCCTACAACACAAGAACGAGTAGTAGAGTTGAGTGAGGAAGCATCACTAGAAGAGAGAACACACATGGAATCAACAAATTGTCCATCTATATCTTAGAACTTGGTCGAGAGACCTCTGGCTTCAATAGATTGTTCTATGTCAAAAGGATACTAGTGGGTCATAATCTAGGTGAGGATCTATGAAATCTATGAGGACCTAAATTCAAAGTTTCTAGGGGAGGATCATAAGTTCTTACAGAAAGGCACACTTTAAAGTAGAGAATTCTTGAAAAGACTAAGAAGAGAAGTAGTAGAGAACACATGTTGGAAGTAGTAAAAGTGACCCGAGTCTAAATGGAGCAAGGACAAGAAGAATTTGTGTGGGAATGCAGATATGATATCAAAAAAGGTAGGTGAGAAAGAAGTGGGATACTCTTTACCATGGGGAAACCTGTGTGGAGTACTAAGTCATTAAGATTTGCATAGAGCTAGAGGCAGACCATGAGAGGAGATGACATATCAAAATTCTAGAATTAAAGGACTAGGACTTCCCAACTATCATAGTAGTTGGGTCCTAGCTATGACGGTGAGGTAGAGTGGTAGTAATGTAATATCTATTAGTATACATATGGTGGTAGGCTTTGGATTGTGATTGGGTGGGTAGAAGTCACACATTCAACATTTGAAGAACAGAGAGAAGTGACCTCTTCCCAAACTTTTTCATACTCTAGCTCCTTGTAGATTCCACCAACTCATGCCATTGAAGGCATATACACAACTTATATATGATTAGGAAAACTATATGGAACAAAGGAATTTCCATGACAAATTTGAAGACTCCAAAACGGACATGTGATGTGGGAAGATGTGTTGATTGACTTCACAACATCAAATTAGCAACCTATTTGGGTTGAAGCTTCATTATGGTACTATTTTTTTTTGGGAACATAGGAATGCTCTTATGTCAAAAATAACCAGTGCATAAGTAAAAAGTAGAATCACAACTATTAAAATGTTCTAATGAATGATAACTCATACATTGATCATTAGGTATAATACCTACTAAATCATGGGGAGGCTCATCATGAATAAGTCATTGAATAGATTATTGATAGTGAAGCTTAGCAAGGAGATCTACATCTGTATTCAAAGATCTATGTAAATTCACAATCTTCACAAAGCAATTCTTTGCAAAAAGATCTACAATGAAGGGTAACCATGCATTGACTACTAGAATAGACCTTGGAGAATGTATAATAGCTTGGACTACTAACACATAATCAGTCTCAATAACAATTCTATTACAATCAAATGTTGATGCCTATCGTAAAGTAGAATGAATGGAAATTGTCTCATCTACTAGTACAAATGACGAAAAGAAAGATTTTATCCATGTAGAAACCTAAGAACCTCTATAATATCTAATCACTGTAGCAATAGTCAACTTTCCATCTTTAATAGATGTATTAGTGTCAATCTTCAACAATCCCCATTGTGGATGCATCCATGAAGGAGAATGAGATATAGGGTTCACCGTATTGTCACTAATGGAAATCCTAGACCAAGCATGCTATGTTATCGATAGACATGTGGACATTGTTAAATGTGGCATTATTCCTGCATTTCCATGTTACAAAGCAAGTAATGACAAACACATGATGAATTCTAGAATCAATTTTAAGACACATATTGCCAAGTATTTGTACTATAGTTGATGTTGGTGGTGGGAGATGGAATAATACAACACAACAAAGACCAACATTATATTCCTCTCAATGGGATCAAGCAATCACAATAGTTGATCTCGTCGTTGTATGGAAAATTTTGAATATATATGGAGAAAAAGAAAATAGATGTTAACCTCTAGGTAGGGATCAATTCGTCAAGATTTTAGGCATATGAATGATTTCAAATTGTGTGTAATCATTGAAAGGCTATTCTATATTAGGTGAGTGTCCAATACGCCATTTTCTTAAATTTTGAAGTGTTGAAACAAAATTTAATCACTCTTTTACTACTAATATGATACAAGAAATACCAAGAAAATGTCTAATTAGGTGTTATTCTAAAAATCAAAATAGAAGGAGGAAATCACAAATACATTTATAAATAAGATTATCATATCATTTTGTCCATTCAGTTGTAGTTCTTTCCGTTCCTACAAGAGGAAGGCACTATAAACCCCTATATTTTGCCCCAAAAAAGGTTATGATATCATTTAGTGAAGTAATCTTGCTTTCATAGAGACACAAAAAGGCAAAATGAGATGCACTAGTGAAATTTAAAAACATGGAAGATGTTTGTGATTTTCCAGGCTAAAGGATATAATTTTGAATTTGATTGAAATACTTCTCAAAATGTATGTTGCATATATTACTCAATTCTTAATTTCATGATTTGAAGATATGGTTGGTACAAAAAGTAGACTTCTTGCAAATACCCATTTACTATCATTCCAACAAACACAATCTATTCAAACAAGTCTAGAATCCTCAAAAATGAAACAAATAACTCATGCATGCTCAAATGATTAAAAAAATGAAGGAACCCTCGAGTTATAACATGTGTTTGACTACTATAGATTCATTAGTATAATCCTTTTCGATTCACAAGGTCACCATAAGTTTGTTCCATGTAGAAACACATGTGAGATACTAAGGCTCTGATAACCTCCCATTTTGTGATGTTATCTTACTAGTTTTTCTCAGTTTTCCATACTTTTTCTTAGAAAAATTAGATAGAATCTTTAACTTTCCACTCTTTTATGAATATACCATTAGACTAACTTTTCTTCTTTTCTACTTACAGAAAAACACAAAAAATTTACAAAAAACTCCAAACGGTCCCAAGACCGAATGGAAGACAAACGGTCCCAAGACTGAATGGAGGCCACACGGTCCCGAGACCGTGTGAAGCCAAATGGTCCCAAGACCATGTGAAGCCATATGGTCCCAAGACCGTATGAAGACCAACTGGTCCTGCGACTGAATAAAAATTCCAAACGGTGCCAAGACCGAATGGAAGACAAATGGTACCAAGACTGAATGGAAGACAAACGGTCCCAAGACCGAATGGAGGCCACACGGTCCTGACACCGTGTGAAGCCAAACGGTCCCAAGACCGTGTGAAGCCATACGGTCCCAAGATCGTATAAAGAACAACCAGTCCTGAGACCAAATAAAAGTGAAACGGTCTCGAGACCGTGTGAAAGCCAAACGGTCCTGAGACCGCATGAAGCCAAACGGTCCCAAGACCGTATGAACGCAAATGGTCTCCAAACCGTGAGGACTCAAACGGTCTCCAAACTGAGAGAGTCCAAATAGTATCCAAACTGAAAGAGCCCAAACAGTCTCCATGACCGTTTGGACCCACATAACTCAAAACCGTTCAAGATTCACTCAAAGCCTATAAATAGGACCCAAGGGGTCTTCACAAAGTATCAAATTCTTGGATGCCCAAAGGCTGCTCCAACCATTCCAGAGCTGTTTCATCCTCCATCCTCTGCCCCAAGGTTATCGGTTGAAGATCCACACTTCATCCTTTAATTGCTTTCTCTCTCATCGACATAGAAGGTGGGAAGTGAAGAATTCTTCATCAAGTCAACCACGTGGTGTGAAGATAGTTGTTCTCTACTCCAAGGGGTCGACCTTCCTCCCTCCTATGTGGAGATGATGCTCTCTTTCTCTCTTCCTACCTCCTTCTTTGTTCTTGTCATGAGCGAGTAGTCCCATACACTAGGGTGCGGAGAGTAGCCCCGCTACCCATGTTTTCATTTCATACATTGTAATTCATGACTTTGTAATAGAGAAATACTATCTTTTTAGTTCAAAATCAATCATTTAATGAATGATAGTTGCTTGATCACCAACTTGTGTTATCTATTATCTATCAGTGTGAATTGTCTATGTTTGTACTTTTAGATTCAAATATCGATTGCATGCTGGTTTTTGATGTATGTAGTCACCATATATTTGTTTCGGTGTCTAGGAACATATTTCAAGGAGTGGAGAAGAGGCCTCCATCGTTGTACTTTCATACTATGAAATGGAATCAGTTGACGTACGAAAGTACAACTTTGATAGGTCGAGGAACACACTTTACGAAGGGAGTAATAAAAAGTAAGTGACCATTCATTCGAGGATGGCTGGCATTGCAATAATCCCACATTTCTCGTAGTTAGTTATCCGAAAGGAAGCTAAGTCTACAAGATACTAACTGTTTAGACCCTTTTCTTTGCAAGCCATGTTGTTATGATGTATGTTTTAATCCATGTGTAGTGGTGGTGAAACTCGATCACATTCTAGTGGTTTCCAATTATGGTTTACAACCTTAAGTTTACTTTCTTGCTATTTACTTTCTCCACATATTAGTTTAATCATCAAACCAACTCTTTGATCTAAACATCAACTCTTAACTAGATAAGTAGAATTACTACATTTCCATCTTGTTAAACTCTTAACAAGACCGTTGTCTCATGGATTCGACCCTTAACTATACTACGATAATACTTCCACGTATCTTAGCATACCTGGGTGGAGATCTTATTATAGCATACATAAGGCTAAACTTAGAGACTTACTATCTCTAGGATTTTTAGTGGTGCACGCAACTCCATGTAAGTGGAGGCTCCATCAAAAATTAGCATTGTTGCCGGGGACAACAGAACGTTTTAATTTTACTTGTTAACTTTCTAGTTGATTAGGATTTTACACGTTTCTTTAACCATAATTCATAGCATCTTGATTTCATCATTTCTCCGCATTATCTAAAGTGTATTTCTTCTTCTACTCAGGTAGAAAATGTGTATGCAACCTTTGCATAACATCAGATTCTCCCATGAACCAGAGTATGACTCTGAGGTAGAACGAAACTTCCACCGACGCATCCGACTCAACTGCCAATGAGCCAGAAAAATGACTGACGAACAGTGCCAAGCCGCCTTGGTTATGGAAAGAGTCAATGTGGCCATAGTAGCTCAAAGAGCACAACTTATTGTTGACATACATGCTCAGATTCAAGCTGAGGTTCGAGCTGAAGAACAGGCCTGCATTCAAGCTGAGAATGAAGCAACCACAACTGCTGCTTAGATAGTGTTGAGAAATAAGCAACTTCGAGATTATGTCATTCCTAAGAACTTTGAAGATAATCACCCAGTTAGGCCCCCGCCCATTAATGTTCCTAACTTCGAGATCCGCACACAATGGATCCAGATCATGCAAGGCATTTCATTCTCTAGAAGTGATAGGGATGACTGCATGGATCACCTGAAGCGATTCAAGTCTCTTTGTCAGCTAGTACCACATGCCGGAGTTCCTTTCGACGCAATCATGCTACACAATTTTCACTTCACTTTGTCTGAAAGGGCATTGAGCTGGTATAACGTGCTAGATGGGGAGCCAATCACCACCTGGGCTCCTTTGGAAGAAAAGTTTCTAGAGAAGTTCTTTCCACCTTCGTTGACTTATGAGGTTAGGGGACAAATTAATCACTTTTCTCAACTCCCAGGGGAATCACTGACAGAATCATGGGAAAGATTCAAGTAACTTTTGAGGAAATGCCCGCATCACGAAATCTCCCAAAATCAACTAATAGAAACATTCTATAGAGGAGTAAGTGATGACATTAAGAAATTTTTGGATTCCTCATCTGGGAGGAATTTCATGCAAAAGAACTATGAAGATGCCTGGAGGATTGTTACACTTGGAGCCGAGAACCAATCTAATTGGGGAAGGTCTTCCACCAGGGGAATTCTAAAAGTTTGTAAAGCTGAAGAATCAATGGAAATGAAAGCCATCACCGAAGCCCTAAAAACTATAGCTCACAAGCAACAAGTCCTTGAAACGACACTCAGAGAAAAGAAGAGCCCCCAACAGGTCAAGGCAGCTACCAGGATTTGTGAGGCATGTCATGCATCCGATCATCCCACATTATCATGTGGTCTCCTATATAATGTGATGATGGACATGCAGACACCACAACCGCAGTATGAACCAATCATTGAACATCCTGAGGATCTGTTACCAGAGTAAGTCAATTCCATCCACACTATACCAGGAAACGCTTATTATAACCCGAATCAACCAAGAAACCATCCTGGGTTTCAGTATGGGAATCATGCGGGGATTACCAACCCGCAGCACCAGACCCAAGGATGATTTTTAATAGATCGCCACCTGGTTTCCAGAACAACTATAATCAAAACTAGGGAAACTTCAGAGGAGGATTGCAAGGATTCACACAACCAAGAAACCCTTCTGCGTATTACCAATACACTCATCCGCCGTTGCACCTACAATTGCAGCAACCTCAACTGCAACAACCAAAAATTTAACAACCCTAATTACCTGCACCTCAGCAGCAGCAACCACAACAGTATCAAGAAAATCCACAAAAGAATAATATGCCTCTGCCAACAGATGAACTGTCATTCATAAGACAAATGTTGCAGTCACAACAAACCATGCTTGCCAACCAGCAAGCCCAACAAAAATCCATCAAAGCACAATTAGCACATATTGCAACCCAATTAAAACCCCCAGCAGGAACCTTTGCTGTTCAACTAGAGATAAACCCAAGACACGATCAACCCAGACAAGAACAATTGAAATCCATTACCACAAGGTCTGGTCATGTCCTCACTGAAGCCACAAAAATCATTCAGGAAGATGAAGATATAGCTGTAATCGCCCCAATTGCAAGCACGAATCCAGAAACTGAAAAGACTGTAGAAATTGAGAAGGGGAAGGAAAAGGAACTAGATTTCAAAGAACCTGAAGTCCCGCCATATAAGCCCAGAATACCATATCCATGAAGGCTGAGAGGGACTAAAATGGATACTAGATTCCAAAAATTTAAGGAAGCAATGAAGAAACTATACATTGATATCTCGTTCCTTGATACCCTCTCTGAAATACCAGCTTGGGCCAAATACCTGAAGACCTTGCTGTCAAGGAAATGTATGACCAAAGAACAAGAGACTGTTAAACTAGCTCAGACAACTTCTAATATTATTCTCAACAAAATGCCGAAAAAATAGAAGGATCCTGGTTCCTTTGGTATCCAATGTTCTATCAGAAATGCGTCTAGCAAAAAAGGATTAGCTGATCTGGGAGCTAGCATATCTATTATGCCCTTCTCAATGTGTAAAAGGTTGGGTTTTACCGAATTGTTACACATTGCAATGAAAATACAGCTGGATGATTCTACCATCACTACACCGTTGGGGATCATTGAAGATATCCCAGTCAGGATAGGAAAGGACTCTTATGTCCCTTGCGACTTTGTTATTATAGATATAAAGGAAGATCTAAGATATCCAATAATATTTGACAGACCCTTCCTTGCCACGGCCAGAGCACTTATCGACGTTGCAGCTGGTACAATTATCTTAAGACTAGGAAAAGAAGCCATTCAATTCAGAATGCTTAACAGCCAAAAAGGTCCTAGCATCTAGGAAGAAGTTTTTCTTCTCGAGGCAATAGAAAAAATGTCTCAATTACAGGAAGAAACAGTCGAACCATCTGATGATCTGGAGAACATCTTGACAAATCCAGAAGTTGAATTTTCAGCCAGCGAACTAGTACAAAAATGTTTGTGATATTTAGACCAAGCCAAAGAAGGCCCAATAGCCACCTTCGAGGAATTGAAATCTGTCACCATTTTGGAAACTACTGAAGTACCCAAGGCCCCTAAAATGAAAACCTTACCAATAGGACTCAAACATGTCTTCCTAGATGAAGAAAAATTGTGCCCAGTCATAATCAGCTCTACCTTAATAGATGATCAGGAAGAAAGACTTCTTGCTGAGCTAAGGAAACACAAGAAAGCTATCAGGTATAAAATGACTGACCTAACAGGAATAAATCTAGCTATGTGCATGCTCAGACTACCTATGGTAGAAGAGTTTAAACCAACGAGGAACATCAGAGGAAACTAAACCCAAACCTCAAAGATGTGGTTCACCTCGAGGTCCTTAAACTTATAAAAAGCTGGTATCATATATCCCATTTCTGATTCTCAATGGGTTAGCCCCGTCCAAGTGGTCCCTAAAAAAGGGGGGACTGTTGTCGTTCTGAATGATAAAAATGAGCTAGTACCCACAAGGACTGTCACTGTATGGAGGATGTGTATCGATTACAGGAAGCTAAACAAAGCAACAAGATAAGATCACTTCCCTCTACCTTTCCTTGATGAAGTCCTTGAATGTTTGGCCTACCAAAAATTCTTTTACTACCTTGACGGTTATTCTGGGTTCTATCAAATCTTGATACACCCAGAAGACCAAGAAAAGACAACCTTCACTTGCCCCTTTGGAACTTACGTATTTAGAAGGATGCCTTTTGGGCTATGTAACGCACCTGCAACCTTCCAAAGGTGCATGTCTGCAATATTCACAGGATTAACTGAGTCAATCATGGAAATATTTATGGATGACTTTTCAGTCTACAAAAATTCTTTTGATAACTGTCTACTTAACCTCGGGAAAGTTTTACAAAGATGCGAGGAAACAAACCTGATCCTAAATTGGGAGAAATGTCACTTTATGGTGACAGAAGGTGTTGTCCTCGGGTACCGAGTGAGTGAAAGAGGAATTGAAGTGGATATGGCAAAGATTGATGTCATTTCAAAACTGTCACCACCTAAAGAGATTAGAGGAGTGCGAGCATTTCTGGGCCACACTGGATTTTATCGAAGATTTATTAAAGATTTCTCCAAAATAGCAAAGCCCATGACCTATTTGTTGACAAAAGATGCAAATTTCAATTTTGATCAAGAATGCTTAAACAACTTCATGACCTTAAAAAATGCTCTAATATCTACACCCATTCTGAGAGCACCCGATTGGTCACAACCATTCGAGATAATGTGTGACGCAAGTGACTACGCTATAGGAGTGGTGCTAGGGCAAAGAATAGACAAGAAGCCCTATGTGACATACTATGAATCAAAGACGCTAGATGAGGCCCAAAAGAATTATACAACTACTGAAAAAGAATTCTTGGTTGTCGTTTACGCCTTTGAGAATTTTGCTCTTATCTAATCGGATAAAAAGTCATATTATACATCGACCATTCTGTAATTAAATACCTAATTCAAAAATAAGATACAAAACCCAGACTCATTTGTTGGATGTTGATGCTACAAGAATTTGACTTGGAAATAAAAGATAAAAGTGGGGTAGAAAAATTTCGTTGTAGATCACTTAAGTCGCATTGAGCCTCAAGATGATGACAATATACCTATTTGAGACTCTTTACCCGACGACCAACTCATGAAAGTCACTACCATATTTCCTTGGTATGCTGATATAGTAAACTACCTGGCTATCGGAATTATCCACCCTTCTGGCTTCCTACCACGACAGAAAGAATTTTCTTCATGATGCAAAGCAGTATTTTTGGGATGAACCATACCTTTTTCGCTTGTGTGCAGACGGACTATTCCGTCGTTGCCTACCAGAAGAAGAAATTGTCCATGTTCTAGAACATTGTCATTCTGGCCCTACTGGGGGCATATGAGTTCAAAGAAGACCGCCCTCAAAGTTCTACAATCAGGTTTCTTTTGGCCAACGATAGTAAGGGACGCCCATGATTTTGTATGATCTTGCAATAAATGTCAGCTTTCCAGTGGTATATCTAAACGGAATGAAATGCCTCTTACTCTATGGAAAGAAATTGAAATCTTTGATGTATGGGGAGTAGATTACATGGGTCAATTTCCCCCATCTTATGGATTTTCCTATATACTGGTCACTGTGGATTACGTTTCAAAATGGGTAGAGGCTATACCCACTATTTCTTGCGACTCCAAACCAGTTATCAAGATGTTCAAGGATATCATCTTCCCTAGATTTGGAGTCCCTAGAATAATCATATCAGATGGTGGATCTCATTTCTTAGAACGAAGTTTCGAAGCTCTCCTAAGAAAATATGGAGTTAAACATAAGGTCGCCACACCTTACCATCCACAGAAAAGTGGCCAAGTCAAAGTTTCAAATAGACAGTTAAAAGCCATTTTAGAAAAGACGGTCAACAGACATCACACTGACTGGTCTACCAAGCTCCCTTATGCACTTTGGGCATACCGCACTGCTTACAAAACACCAATAGGAACGACTCAGGAAGATGGGTCACGCCTGGTAGTGAGATCCTAAAAGTTTAGATAAACCCTTCCCCACTTAAAGGGGGAGTTACAAAACAGCTTTTAGCCAACCATCATACATATCTTAGCTTCTGGTAGGAATTTCAAAGAAGTATAAAACTTCTTAGAGTCGAAGATATGCATAGAATACGATAAAGGAAAAGGTATTCCTAATGCGAGTTATGCGATATGAAAGAAACCTGAGATCCACACAACTCTGGATACCTGAAAGAGTTAGTGTAAGAGGAAGCCCCGATAAAACTCTAGGAGATATTTGGTTTAGAATTGAAGCACGAGTATAGAAATCTTCACTAAATAAAATCACCTCACCACTACGTGCCTTAACTGTATCTAGCTTGAGGACAAGCTAGACTCTAAGTTAGGGGGGTGATAACCTCCCATTTTGTGATGTTATCTTACTATTTTTTCTCAATTTTCCATACTCTTTCTTAGATTAATTAGATAGAATCTTTAACTTTCCACTCTATTGTAAATATACCATTAGACTAACTTTTCTTCTTCTTTACTTACATAAAAACACAAAAAAATTACAAAAAACTCCAAACGGTCCCAAGACTGAATGGAAGACAAATGGTCCCAAGACCGAATGGAAGACAAACGGTCCCAAGACTGAGTGGAGGCCACACAGTCTCGAGACTGTGTGAAGCCAAATGGTCCCAAGACCGTGTGAAGCCATATGGTCCCAAGATCGTATGAAGACCAACCAGTCCTGAAACCGAATAAAAACTCCAAATGTTCCCAAGACCGAATGGAAGACAAACGGTCCCAAGACCGAATGGAAGGAAAATGGTCCCAAGACTGAATGGAGGCCACACGATCCCAAGACCATGTGAAGCCAAATGGTCCCAAGACCGTGTGAAGCCATACGGTCCCAAGACTATATGAAGACCAACCGGTCTTGAGACCGAATAAAAGCAAAACGGTCCCAAGACCGTGTGAAAGCCAAATGGTCCTGAGACCGCATGAAGCCAAACGGTCCCAAGACCATATGAACGCAAACAGTCTCCAAACCATGAGGACTCAAACGGTCTCCAAACTGTGAGGACTCAAATGGTTTCCAAACTGAGAGAGTCCAAACGGTCTCCAAACCGAAAGAGCTCAAATGGTCTCCACGACCGTTTGGACCCATATAACTCAAAACTGTTCAAGATTCACTCAAAGCCTATAAATAGGACCTAAGGGGTCTTCACAAAGTATCAAATTCTTGGACGCCTAAAGGCTTCCTCAACCGTTCCAGAGTTGTTTCATTCTCCATCCTCAACCCCAAGGCTGCCGGTCTAAGATCCACAATTCATCCTCAAGCTACCTTCTCTCTCATCGACATAGAAGGTGGGAAGTGAAGGATTCTTCATCAAGTCAACCATGTGGTGTGAAGATAGTTTTTCTCTGCTCCAAGGGGTCAACCTTCCTACCTCCTGTGTGGAGATGATGCTCTCTTTCTCTCTTCCCACCTCCTTCTTTGTTCTTTCCATGAGAGAGTAGTCCCATACACTAGGGTGCAGGGAGTATCCCCGCTACCCATGTTTTCATTTCATACATTGTAATTCATGAGTTTGCAATAGAGAAATACTATCTTTTTAGTTCAACATCAATCATTAAATGAATGCTAGTTGCTTGATCACCAACTTGTGTTATCTATTATCGATCAGTGTGAATTGTCTATGTTTGCGCTTTTAGATTCAAATATCGATTGCATGTTGGTTCTTGATGTATGTAGTCACCATATATCTGTTTCGGTGTCTAGGAATGTCTTTCAAGGAGTGGAGTAGACTCACCTCCATCATTGTACTTTCATACTATGAAATGGAATCAGTTGACGTACGAAAGTACAACTTTGATAGGTCGAGGAACACACTTTACGAAGGGAGTAATGCAAAGTAAGTGATCATTCATTCGAGGATGGCTGGCATTCCAATACTCCCGCATTTCTCGTAGTTAGTTATCTGAAAGGAAGCTAAGTCTACAAGATACTAACTATTTAGACCCTTTTCTTTGCAAGCCATATTGTTATGATGTATGTTTTGATCCATGTGTAGTGGTGGTGAAACTCGATCACATCCTAGTGGTTTCCAATTATCATTTATAGCCTTAAGTTTACTTTCTTGCTATTTACTTTCTCTACATATTAGTTTAATCATCAAACCAACTCTTTGATCTAAACATCAACTCTTAAGTAGATAAGTAAAATTACTACATTTCCATCTTTTTAAACTCTTAACAAGACCGTTGCCTCGTGGATTCGACACTTAACTATACTACGATAAGACTTCCACGTATCTTAGCATACATGGGTGGAGATCTTACTATAGCATACACAAGGATAAACTTAGAGACTTACTATCTCTAGGATTTTTAGTGGTGCACGCAAATCTACATAAGTTGAGGCTCCATCCGGCTCCAATCATTTTCAATTGAAAAAACATCTGAGATATAGGAATCCTATCATGCACATTAGATTTAAGTAAAATTAATAACTCATTAGTGATCTACATCTCTAAATGAGTATACCCCTTCTGAATGTGCATGTGTATAAATAAGATGAGGCATAGATGTGAATAGAAATTGTAAAAAAAGAACATTAGAGCAACAATGTACATTTAACTAGTCAAAGAAGAAACACATCAAATCAGGACAGTGGCATAGAGTAAAAAGCATGTGTTGAACCCTATACTTGTAATATTTTGAAGGAAACATTTTTCCCAAACAACATAAACAAATATTTATTCTTATTAAGAGATATCCTTACATGTATCCTCAACCTTAAAACCAAATAAAAAATCCCTAAACCTACTATAAACTTGTTGTAGTAACAAGTTTGACTAATAATTGAACTTGAAAATGGCAATTTAAGTAAGAAAATAGCATGCATAAATGGTAAATCTTAATATAAGAACTTCTATTATATAAAAAAGAGAAAATCTATTAGAATAAATGGTACTTAAAACAAATTTCGTAGCTTACTTATTCTAAGTGTAATGAAGTTAGGTGCTTGGTCCATATGATTATTACAAGGGACCATGTGCTTCACGTGATAAATCCTATTAATCTAACTCGTGCCAATATATACCTTAAAACAATAATTATTTTTCTCTATGTTGATGTAGTTAAATTGGATTTTTTTGCTATATCATAATAAATAAAACTATCATGTAAATTTGTGAAGTAACGTTTCATGGTGTGTGTATCCCTACCCATATAAATCGACTATCTTATATGTGTCATATTTTAGATTTTATTTTTATTTTATACAAGTTGCGTGAAAACTTGTGTCCTTACCAAATTTAGAGAATTTTAACAACTGGTTCAAACAAGAAGGATTGTTATTTTTGTTGAGTTACATATTTGTAATTGATAATATTTTCAGCATAAGAAAATTTAGAATAGAAAATGGTTAATTCTCCTTTCTATTAGCCTTTTAGTTTTTATATGCAATTGATATAGATACTTCTATGTTTTAATAAGAATATTTATGCATCATTACACTTATCATTTATTAGTACCTAGGAAACTTGAGCTCAGATTCATATTATATAATTACTTTTATGGACAAATTCAGGACACCAATATCTTAATACATGGTTTCTTAACCATGATATTGTATTTAGTATCACCTAATTTGTAATAAATACAACCAATTTGTAAAAATAAAAATTATCTTTGAAATAAATGCAAAGCCAAAATTATGGAACCTGACAAGTCAAAAATCATATAAATATTTAGAAAAATAATTCATTGATACCCATCTATGTTTTTTTCTTTGAAATCTACCTATGGTTAAATCATTTATTCGAAATGAAAGATAAATTCTTTGAGAGTAACAATTATGGCATGTACAAGAGAATAAAACACACCTAGATAAAACTCAAGAAAGAAAATTAAAATCTCTATTTGAAGAAAATGAAGTGGTTCTATATAGCCCTATTACAATCAACCACCATTTGTACCATCATTAAAGGGAATTAGGAAGGGAGATCTTTGGGTAGATCATAAGTGGAGGATCTTATTTTATAATACCTCCATATGGATTACCATCTAAAGATAATCATAACAAACTCTAAGAAGATAGACATACTAATGATCTCATGACTCAAAGCTCTCATAAGGTGACACTCAAACCTTAATAATGGACAAAAATTCTCTCACTCAGGGGTACATGTTGAAAACTTAAACCTAAAAATGAGAATCTAGGAGAATTGTACATATCCTAAAGCGCCCAACCAAAAATTGCAATTTTAAAAGGAGATGCATGTAAGCATAGGATACGAGCAGCCATACTTGATCAATCTATCACTGACTATTAACATAATCACATGGATGCATGCAGTAAAGATCATCACATAAGGAACATATTAGGTATATCATTTGGTACTACAATACTATCTAGAATGTTTATCCAACTATATAATTCTTCCAAAAAGTTTGATCTAGCACACTTTGCCAAAATAATGAGCTCTATAGCTTCATTGAGAGAATATTCCTAAAATATACTCTAAAAATTGAATATAAAATGGAAGTTATGTGTTGGTGGTGAGAAGGTGTCATTTGTATTTTTACCAAAAGACTACATAAATAAAATAAAAAATTCACATGGTGTGGAGTTTTCAATTCAAAATCCAAATAAAAAATTTGAAACCATTTTTTGTTTTCCAAACAAACATTTTTTTATCAAAATACCAATTGTAGCAATGCCACTTGAAAGGAGTAACTTTGTTGAAAAATCAAACATATCGTGCTATTTTTAGAAATATTTTTGATGATACCATTAAAAAAACTACTAATAAGAAAATGTATTCAATTGTTTTTCTTAATTGGGTGTAATAAAAACCATCATGTTGTAGTCAATTGACTAATTATTGGGTCAGTTATCCAACTATTTGTGCACCCAAGTCTAATGATAGATGTTATTGAATATTGAAAGAACGCTGCAATGCCACAAAAATAGTGTTAGATGTGTTGATTTATTAGTTGTCAAGTAAAAAATCACTCGCAATAGAAGCAAGCATGAAGATCACATTTCTCTATCCTCCATGGATGGATAAACATCCAATGTTGTCTATCTTATGCTAGATGTGGTGGGAGGCCATATAGTTTGTAAAGAGTTTCACATGTAAAAGATGTACGTATCATGTTATGTGCAATATATAGTGAAAGCACCTAAATGTATTGACTAAACACTTAATATTCGAATGTGGGTATTGTAGCACCACAATGTAATGCGAGTGATGTTTCAATATGTCAAGAAAGGAAAAAACATAGACAGACAACCACAGAAACACACCAAATTTATGTGAAATCCTCCCTACAACACATGAGGGCAAAATCATGGGGTCAAACCCAACGATGATATCCAATATAACAAAGAACATATATAATTTTGTCTCAAGTTTTGAACTAAGGCTTGTCAAATATTGATTCATAGGAGGAGATACACAGATTACCCAACTTGGGACGTCACCACACCAAAGGCCTCTAGGAAAAACACCCTCTTACATATGATAAATGGAGTATCACAAGAACAATGGGATGATAAAGAACATGGTGGAAAAATTGGAGCAGTACTACCCTCCTTCCTTGTCTTCATTCTTTCCTCCCTTGGTTATTTTCCTTTCTTTTTGTCCATCATGTACAAACAACAAAAACCCAATGTATACATTGGTGACAGTCTTTTGCCTTCCTTTTTGGATGGTGGATTCCGAACAAACAACTCTTGTGGGGAATAAATGTTCCTATGATTGTTGTTCTCTTTTCATAAAGCACATCCCAGATCGGGCTGGAAAATTGAAAAGAGACTTGTGCCCAACATTCTTCCCCTCATTCTCAATGGTGAGAATTCCTCATAACTATTGAGTTGGATTCCAACCCAACAACGTCCTTACCTGTATTAAACTACTTTTTAACAAATTACTTTATCAATATGTTAGAAAATGTATTGTATGTTTGGACCTTCTTCAACTACAACTAGTCTCTAGTGATATATTCGCACAACTAGTGGCATCTCATATGGGTATGTCTTATCCTGATAAGAAAAGAAAATCCCAAGTCAATAATGTGACCCAAACCGTCTAACCATGGTTTAGATTTTCCAAAGAGGGAATAGATTAACCATCCAATTTAACTACTAACTCAAGCAATTTATCTTTTATCTTTCTTAATTGTGCAGAAGCATCGTTAACTAAATAAATAACACCTTTCTTATGCATAACATGAAAGGTTATAATATAGTTTGACTTTTACATGAAACTAAGAGTTTTGCTTAATATACATCAGTATAACTTACTACAGAATGCTCTCATTTCTCACTTTCACATTCCCAAGATCTAGCGAAAGAAAAAGAGACCACCAATATAAGCTAACTTTTCCGCTCAAAACTTCAGATGATCTAATCTTGATGAAAGATAGCTTCTCACACCTCCAGTACGGTTGGACCCATGTCTAGAAAATACTTCAGTAGATCATATGAGCTACTAGCTTAGTGCATATAAAATCTATAGGAAACCATAATAATTTGGATGAATATTTCTAACACAATATATATAGAAGAATATAAGTGTAGTAGTTAAAAACTTGAAACCATCTAATATGACATTAGTTATAATAATAACTACAATTAAAAAACAAACTAAATCCTTTCATTAAATCTTAATTCCTTTTATTATACCCTAGACCCAAATGAAGTGTACCACAACATGTGTAAGTATCACAATAAGCTACAATCTCACCATACAAGACTTAGAGTAGACTTGTGTCCTAAGTCTATTCTATTAAAGTAGCTCTCCAGTCTGCAACAGGGATCACCATGTCTGTCCTAGATGGCTATACAACTAGTTAGACAAACTAGACTCCTCATGTAAACATGTATACTTGGGTAGAGAGTCTAAGAACTTGTCTTAACTACCTGCATTATTGGTTCTACAAGGGCTGACCTACTAAGCAATATCTGAACCAATTGAACTGTACTAGGTACCACTGGATCTCCAATTAATATTGGGTACATTTAAGGAGACCGTCCCCACTAGGCTTAGTCTGATGTGCTTCTCTTGTACATTCTAGCTACCTCATATTAGACTCTTCTAGTGAGTAGGTATGTTTACTCCTTCATATTGCAAACATCCTTGATGGATTCTATGATGTTCAAGGCTTCTAGTGTCTACTTTATTCTTTGATTTCATCAACCTATTGGTGCCAAACCAACAATTGTCAAACATTTCGTTTGTGGTCTGTCAAACCTTTGGTTGTTGAACCTTTAGTTTGTGAGTCTATCGAGCCATTGTTTTATGAGTCTACCAAACCATCAGTTATTGAACCTTCAGTTTGAGGGTCTGCAAAAACTTTTATTGTTCAACCTTTAGTTTGTGAGTCTGTCCATCCATTGGTTTGTGAGTTTGCTTAACCTTCAATGGTTGAACCTTTGGTTTGTGAGTCTGTTAAGACATTGGTTTGTGAGTCTTTCAAACTGCCAGTTGTTGAACCTTTGATTTTTGGGTCTATCAAACCTTTAGTTGTTAAACCTTTGAATTGTGATCTTCCAAGCCATTTCTTTATGAGTCAGCTAAACCTTTGGTTATTTAACCTTCAGTTCATGATTTTGTCAAGCCATTGATTTGTGAGTCTACCAAACCTTCATTTGTTGAGCCTTTGGTTTGTGAGTCGAAGGTATTTCAGCATGAAAACTAAAAGTACCATACTCTCTCATTTTAACTCTAAATTCATTATTTTTGCATTGGATTCATAATTGAATTTGATACCCACCTAGTTGATGCATTCCATCTGCTAAGGCTAGATCTTCCCCTACTTTGAGAAGACACAACATCACTTGAACCAGGTCCTTATCTTTGAAAACAACCAAGACATTGTTATATTTTGGAAAGAATCCACCACCTCCTCCTTATCTACTGAAGATTTGTCCTCCTCTATCAAAATATTTAGATCTTCTTCTACCGTCAGAATGTTTATCAACATTAACTAACTCTTTAGTACATCTTGCTGCCTCCACAAAGTCTCCAAGTTTTTTCTATCCCTTTGTCGAACTACCAATATGCTTTGTCTAATTTATGGTCTTAAACATGCTTGAACCCCCATACATTTCTCTATGTCATCCAGTACAAGATGCAGACATATGTTAACCAACCTTGTATAATATGCCTCATACCCACCAAGTGTCATACTACCTTGTCTAATATTCTCCAGTTTCCTAATCTTACCACTAAGGAAGGTAGGAGGGAAACATTTTAGGTGAAACTCATCAATAGAGTCCTTCCATTTCATCATTGTATTTATCCTCTTATCTTCCACTCCATGTCACCATAACTCAACATCTCCTTTAAGTAGATGTATAGCATATTTGATCTACTTTTCCTCTAATAACTCCATCAAGTAGAAAACCATTTTTGGATATTGGAGCCACACATATACCACAACTGGATCTATTGTTCTAGAAAACAAAGTCTCACCAAGCTTCTTCACCGGCTCATAAGATCGCATCCGGTCCACGATTGAAGATGAAGACCTCCTATGCATCTAATATATCTCCTTTGTCTCCAGAAATATTCAATACATTCTAGCTACCTCATCTCTATCCTCTTCACCCAATTCCATCACCTATCGGTCAAGGCCATAATGGCTCTCAGCCTATTCCTCACCTCGAATACATCCTCTTGCCATCCGCATATCCATAATAGAACGCATCTATTAGAAAGTTGCAGTTTGAAGAGGAAAACATCCTAACCTACTGGTCTCTTACCACATCTGTCCCAAACCTAAGATAAACATAAGATCTAATACCAAGAGTTGACATGATCCAAACGAACTAAATAAGGTTTGTGTTTGTAAAAGAGGGATTAGACTAACCATCCACTTTTGATTACTAACTCAAATTGTTTATTTTTCTCTTTCTTAATTATGTAGGAACATCACTAACTAAATATATAGCACCTTGTTTATGTAAAAACATGAAACATTACAATGGAGTTTGACTTCTACATAAAAGTAATAGTCCTTGACTAATATACACCATGTACAACTTATTATAAAGTGCTCTCATTTCTCATTCCCAAGATCCAAAGGAAGAATAAGAGACCATATTTGTAAGGTAACTATTCCTCTCAAGACCTCGACTGATTTACTCTGGATGAAAGCTAGCTCCCAACTCCTCCTGTAGAGTTGGAACCTTGCTTGAAAAAATGTTAAGTAGATTTTATGAGATATTGGCTCAGTGTGTAGAAAATTAACAAAAAACATGATAATTCAAACGAATACTATCAATAGAATTATATATGAAAGAATACAACTATAATAGTACAAAGATATAAACCATCCACATGGAAGTAGTTCTGATAATAACTACAATAAATAAATAAATATCCATTCATTAAATATTTTATTCCTTTTGTTATGCCACAAACCCACATGAAGTGCACCGCTACATGTGGAAGTATCACAAAAGGTACAATCTCATCAAATAAGGCTAACAGTAGACCTCAACTCTAAGTCTTCTAAACTAGCTTTTCGATATTCAATGGGGCTTGCCAAATATATCCTCAGTGGCTATACACCTGGACAAATAAACTACACTCCTCCTCTAAACTTGAGTATTCAGGCAGAGAGTCAAAGTACTTGACTGAACTACCTGCAACAGTGGTTCAATAAAGGCTAGCCTACTGAAAAGTATCTAAACTAACTAAACTATACTGGGTACCACCAAAATCTTCAATTAATGTGGGGTTGCTTACTCATTTTAGGACACCGTGCTAACTGGGCTTAGGCCCATGTACCTCTCTAATACGTTCTGACTAGCTCATCCTCGACTCTACCAGTTGGTAGACACATTACCTACTTCACAGTGCATACCTCCATGATGGATTCTATAGCGTTTAGGGTATCTAATGTCTAGTTTATTCTGTAGCTTCACTGATATATTTAGTACTATACTCTTCTTAGATAAACTCTATAATTAAGGCCTCTATTTTAGCTTTTGAACACTCCACTTAAACTAAATCAGTAGAATAAAAAAAATTGTCTACTTAAACTGATAAACTAAGTGTAATTATAGTTACTAGAATGTGTTATTCTTGTAAATTCATAAGTATAGGACTTGAAACAATTATTGGCTACACATAGATTCATTATATTATTTAATAATATGGAAACTAGGGCAACCCCAAGGTTACAATGCCTCTAATTCAACCATTATCATTCACTACAATCTTCATAGTGAATATTTATAGAGATGAAAACATATATATGCAATGATGAGTATATTGAAATAATCAATAAGTCAACTCAAATCTAATTATTGGGATTAATAAATTGAAAGTTAGTAGCTTTAGTAGAAGAGAATACATGTTCATTACTATTTTTAACTTTATCTCTACAAATAGCAATTTTTGAAGGTGATTTTCCACTCACTTATATGTATTCTAGCTTATTGATCACGAGCTTGCTCTAGGTGAACTTGGATTCAAGTGTAATAAGCTTGGACTCGAGCTCAAAGCTCTAAGAAACAACTTTGGTCAGACTGAGGCTAGTTTAGATGACCTAAACAAAGCCAACTAGCGGTAGAAGATGAAGAAATAATTTTAGAAGAAAACCTTGAGTTTGTGAGTCAGAAATTTTGAGTAGGGAAAATGAATAGGAGAAGAAATCTACAATTGAAACATACTAACCAGGTCAGATATAAGGTAAAGCAATCCATTTCTCCTATTCTTCAGGTTCTTCTCCAAAGTTACCTGAGAAATTTCCCTTTATTTTTCGATTTCTATATTTTAAGACTCTAGTTGTGTATACGATCAAAAAAATCTAACAAAATGATATTCATTAGATTTTTGATATGTATAGAATTTTTTTTGGTTATTTTCTTGATTGGTTGTGTTGGGCAGTGCAGCTGAAAGCCATTGGTTTGTGAGTCTGCCAAATTATTTGTTGTTGAACCTTTAGTTTGTGAGTTTATCAAGCCTTCAGTTGTTGAACCTTTGGTTTGCAAGCATATCAATCCATTGATTTGTGAGTCTGCTAAACCATCAATTGTTAAACCTTTGGTATATGGGTGTGTCAAACCTTCTCTTATTGAACCTTTAGGTTGTGAGTCTACCTAGCCATTGGTTGAGAGTCTTTCAAACTAATCGTTGTTGAATCTTTGATTTTTGAGTCTGTCGATCCATTAGTTTCTGTGTCTACCAAATTTTTGGTTATTGAACCTTTGGTTCATGGGTCTGTTGAACCTTCAATTGTTGAACTTTAAATTTGTGAGTCTTCCAATCCATTGGTTTTTTAGTCTTCCAACCTTTGATTATTGAACCTTTGGTTTGTGAGTCTGTCGAGCCATTAATTTGTGAGTGTGCCAAACCTTTATTTGTTGAACCTTTGGTCTGTGAGTCTAAGGTATTTCTTTTTGAGAACTAAAAGTGCCATAACTCTCTCTTTTTAACTCCAGTTTGGTTCATAATTTTATCATTGGTTTCATAATTGAATTTCATACCATTCTACATAAAAAGTTGTATGGGTTCTCATATGATATTTTTTTATTAATTAATTGTTAAGTATTCTTGAATCTCTTTCTACCAATATGTGTGTTATAACTATATCAACCAAGGTCCAAACCTTGTTATATGCTCAACACTTGTTTTCTTTAACTTCTCAAAGAAAAAGTTTAAGATAGAGCAAAATATTAGTCAACCAACTCATAATGCAAAGTATTTAATAAGGTCATAAGTTAACAACGATATTATCTTAAGCTCTCAATTTACCAATAAATCAAGGTATGAGTTGTAAAATCCATGACTCTCTAACTATCACCAAAAATGATATTCATCAATGTCAAATCTATTTCTTACAAGTTGTTTCATCCAAACAATCTCTCTTTCCCTGCCTCACATTTGTGACATACTTTTCCTCATTTTTAGTAAAGAAACTCACTAATGGCTACACTTGCAAAAAGTGAACAATAAAATTTGAGTAGACTTCCTATGATCAAGATGATCAACTAAATCTACATGTCCAAAACATGTGAAAACTATTGATATGTTGCCAAAGCATAAACAAGCACTGGATGTGTCCCTCAAATATCTAAGAACTTAATTTAGTATTATTCCAATAATTTTTATGATGAGGAACACCTCCTAGGATGAGACACTAATAGAATCCCCTCAGTAGGTTAAACCTCGGGGTTACATGTGTTGTGGTCACTCACCCCATGCCACACCGGATAGCATGGTATGGCATGGTATCCTTTAGCTGGGCGAAACACCTACCAACCAATATTTTTCTGCGGTCAAATACAAATCGTAGTCACACCAAGTGTATGTGAAATATCAGGCCGAGAGCACATCATAGCATACATAAGACTTCCTATTGAATAATAGTAGGTTATTCTAAAAATTTATTTCTTTTACTGATTAGTAGAAGGAGACTATTTTGTACACAATCTAAAGTAATTGGCTAAGGCAATATCCACTAGATTTTCTCCCTTTATGTTAAAGCCATCAAGTATCCATTCAACCTATTTCTCTTGTGATAACCAATGTTTCTTTGCTTTATTGTCATTCTTGATGTCCATGCCAATAATCTATTTGGCTGGTTGCAAGTCTATTATGCCAAAAGACCCACACACTCCTTCAACATGGCAATCATATAAGCAAATTTGCCAATGACTAACACATGATAAAAATAAAGAAAGATAATGGTAATTTTTTTGTTTGAAAGTCTCCACAAGTAAGCACCATGATCCCCTTATGTCGATGGATATAGTTGTCTCAAAATAAAGGAATCTTAGTTTTTATACCATTGCCTTAGTGCTTGTTTCAACTATTGAGACTTTTCTCCAATATACAAACTAGTGTATTTTACCTTTCAATGCAAATCCTTCAGATTGATGCATGTAAATCTCTTCCTATAGATCACCATGGACGGTGATGATCTTCACATCAAGCCACTTAATATCAAGGTCTAAGCTAGCTATGAATCCCTAAACATCACTAATGGAAGTCATTTTCACCACTATAGAAAATACCTCATTGAAGTCCATCCCCATCTTTTCCCCAAAGCCTTTCACAACAAGTCAACATTTTATCTCCCATTGGTTTCATTCCAATCTTTCTTTAACTTGAAGACCCACTTGTTTGTTAAGGCATTTCTTCCTTTTTGAAGGTTGTATTTATCATATCCGTCATTTTTCTTCAATCTTTCCTTCTTTCTAGATCTTGACTGGAGGCCTTCCTCAATCTTCCTTTTTAGAGAAAAGCACTGACTACTCCCGGTGGCACTCCACAACGTACAATAATAGAGGTCCAAAGGCTACTTGAACAGTCCACCCAATAGAATAGAATAGAATAGAATAGAATCCCACTCACTCTTGTCTTGGATCGACATCTCATTTTGCTTACAAAAGTCAAGTGGTCTTCCTGGACACAGTTCCAAGTGACATGACTATTCACTATTTCTTTCCTACATCCCACATGTGTTTAGTCTGGCGGATCAATTGTTTATGTGGCAGTGTGATGCGCTTGAACTCTTTCTTTCACCATCCTACAGAAAGTTAATTCGCTTCTTCCATTATCCCCTTATATGGGAGCGCAAGTGCTCAGTTCGCCCCTTGTATTGGTTTGTGGTCCTCCACTTTTATGACTGATGGGATCTGAGATTGGAGATCGAAATGTCCCTTCCATTCATCTCTCACCGCGGGACCGCCTTTGGCTGCCTATCGGAAACCCTCTTTCATTTGAATTTATCGGTCGACTGGGTCTAAGGAGATTTCCGTCTATTCATCTCATCTTGCATTTCCAGCAACCAAATATGTTTTTCCTAATGATAATTTACTCCCTCATAGCTTCTTGGACCGACCACTTTTCTGTCAATGACCATTTTGAATCAGAATATCTAGTAGACATCCTTTTCTCTATAAATTATGTCTTTGTTGGATCTACTTATTTATTTTCCCCTTCTCATGGATTTCATATGTATTATGATCATCCTCTTCTATATTATCATGAGGGATGTCATCATCTGCAAACGAATAGCATGTTGTGGGTTATGTCTTCAAAAGTCCTTTCACCAGCATAAGTGTGTTTGGAAAGCCACCTTGTTTTGGGTGATTTGGGTTTTATTGTTCATTCTCATTGTTTTTTTGTAGGTTCTGAGATTATGCTGCCTCTCAGTCACCATTCTGTCAACATTGCTTCATCTTACATTAAAGCTAGTAGCCCTTGTATTATGAAGGTGGGTAGTTCCCCAATTTACAACAAGTCTTTACTTGTGATCATGGTTTCCTCTCACCACTATTTTGATTAAGCTATATGTGTTTTGATGTGATAGTGCTAGATCATATACAACTTTTTGAGCAGATTTTATTATGTGATCCAAAAATTTGGAAGAATGGGTATTTTTCTTATAGATAGCTCCCAAAATTGTGTATTGATTCCAAATAAAAGCTTTAATCAACACAAATGGCTAGAATCCAGGATGAAGAGTCTAAATTTTATCCAATCTCATCTTGTAGTGTTGTACCTCTTACATCCTTATCCTTAAGATTACTTGATTTCCTCACTTCTATAGATGTTGTTTGCCTATTTTAATATAATGAAATATGTTTTTCTTGTAGATATAATCTTCCAAGATCAAATTCATTGTCAAAAATAGGAAACTTTATCTTTTTACTTATTTCCCTATCAAATGTGGCATGGAACTTCTTGGAAGTATCAAAGACTTGATCTTTTCTTTACAAGTAGTAGGCATGCTTTTTCCTAGATGCATCATCTATAGAAGTCACAAAGAATGTATTTGTTCTTGAGGAGTAGACTTTCATATAGTTAATCATGTCTAAAACATTAAAATTCTTCTTGGGTTGAGGAATGAATTAGAGTTTTTTTTTCCTAGAAAACAAGTTTCAAAATGACTAAGAATTGCATTCTTCATGTATGGGATCAACTCTATATTTGCAAGCAGTATAATCCTTACTCACTTAATCCACTATGCTGATAATTTGCAGAAGTAGTGACTCCACAAATTGATATTGTCAATACAATCCTATATATTCATATGTTCTAAGTGCATCTAACTTATCCTTTAACCATAACCAACTGTTCTTTATCACCTTTTATTTCTTATCATTGAAGTGATGAAGATAGTCCTGCAATTCCAATCCATAGTCAGAGATGATGTTGTAATCAATTTTCAAAATATGTCTAGACATTCTTTTACAAAATAAACTAGTTTTAAATTGGCATGTATGAGAACATCTTCAAACCCAAGTATTAAGTAATGGATTTTGTAATCATCATTTTGATTACAAAGCCACAATACATGCAGGAGAAGGAGAAGTGTCTTTGGGGAGTGATGTTGTAAGAAGCACTTGTTTCTAACACCCACTCAATGGTATCACTGACATGTATACAACTTCCCATTACAACTCCACATGTGAGTGCCTCCTTATAATATGTAACAATTAAACTTGCATTTCTATCGTCACTTTTCAACTTTCAACTTTCCTTTTGTAATTTTCCTTTTTCACATTCCATGCAATTTCTTTAAATAATACAGGTTGTTGTACTAATGACAAACCACCCCACTTTTGTTTTTTAACATGTGGTTTGAGTTTCCTCTACCACCATCCTAGTTTGACTCTGACTCCTCCCACTATCATCAATAACAAGGGTATGTGAAGTAGATGCATGTGGGGAACTTTTTGTATGATCTATTCATTGAAAGAGTATTGGACACCAAGTCCAGCAACAAGTTCTTAACTGGAAAAAAGTTGCTAACAAAACTCACCAAGGTATCTCAGTTTTTAGGTAAAAAACCAAGAAGTAGTAAACATACAAGTAGTCATCAAGTGACAAACTCATCATGGCTAGTTGATTCACTAAGAATTTAACATCATGTAAGTGCACCAAAAAAATGTCACCTTCTTAAATCTTCGTATTCACAAGATTTTTAATTATAAGTATGTGTTTCCTTCCATATTTCTCTCGTTCAATGACTTGAGTTTCTTCTAAAGTGAATGGGAACTAGTCACATTGGCAATGTGATGGAAGGCTGACTTGTAAAATGCAATGATGGATGAGTCCCAAGTATTTCCTATTTATCTTGTTTAGCCCTCCTATTTCATTTTCATGGGCTTGCTCACATCTACATGAAATAGCCCGTACATAAAATTATAGTAAATAAGATCCTCAGTTTTAAGCTTACACATTAGCAATTTTCCATCATTGACTCAACTATGTTATATGTCCCTCCATATAATCCATGAAACCAACCTCTCTAATATCAATTATAATGAGAGAACCTAAGGGGGGAAGGTTGGCCTAGCACATGATTAAGTTTGAGTTCCATCCTAGCATATGAGAAATAGACCAGTCACTTATATTTTGGTTCATGTACTCGCGAGTTGAAAGTTGAGCATGATTAAATCACTGAACAAATTTATTGTAAGGCCCTTGAACTTACTTAATGAGTTGAATGAGCTTACTTACCATAATTTAATACTTATAACCCTAAGATAACCTTTTGATATGTTTTTAAATCATAAGACAAGCTTAGGTTTCAAATTTGGTCTAATTTGGACATTGTTTGAGCAAGTTATGCAATTTTCTGTACATTTTGGACTTTTCTGCAATTTACCCAATTGAGGGTTTTTATTTGCAATTTGTCACATAAATTATGTTCCTTAGTTGTTATATTATCATTCTTGAGATTTTTGAGCCATGGGGCTCCTAGTTGAGCCATGGTTTGAAGGTGTTTTATCAAGGGTATTTTAGGGTTTTCCCTTCATGGATGAGCTACCTTTAGTAGCTATCAACTAAGGAATTATGTGATTGGCTGGGAATTTCGCCAAAGGAAAGCTAAGAAGGTCTAGAGGGACGATGGGAGAGCTTCTTGTGTGTGTGCTTATGTATTTTTAATAATGTAAAGCCATGGACACTTGGATATATACTAGAATTGCAACTTTTTCTTTTTCTTAATATTAAAGTGTCATATACTTATCCAAAAGCCCCCAAAAGAGCCATTTCCTCTCCATTATCTCTCTCCTTCTCCCATCTTCATACTCCCTCTGTTCATCTATGATTTTTTCTGCCCAAGGAAGAAGAAAGTGGGGATTCTCTTGGAAAACAAATCTAGGGTTGAAATTGATTCTCTTTTGGGGTCTATAAAGCTTCCCCCTAGTGATATTGACCTAAAAGTGTAAGTTTTTCCTTATTTCCTCCATTTAATTCTTTTTTCCTCTTCCTCCTACATATCTCCAGGTCATAACCATGGTTTTCCATGGTGAAAGTGGCCCTAGAACTCAAAAATCCTTCCTTCTTATTTCTTTTCTAGGGTTTTTCTTGTTTGTGGAGAGAATTGCATAGTTGGCACAGTTCAGATCTGAATCCAAGGTTTCCTTGCCCTATTTTCTCAATATTCTTTCTGTTTGGGATCTGACCTACTCTATAGAGGCAAGTTTTATAACTTTCTCCTCGTTTATTTCTTACCATAAGCATTCTAGATCATGTTCTTGCTTGAAAATGATGATCCATGCACTAAAAAGCTATGCTTGACTTGGATTTCGATTTTTATAATGTTCCCTGTTATGATTTCAGTTATATATGAATCTGTGATCATGTGTATGTTATTCCTAAGGTATGACATGACTTGGATCAGGTTGTTTTGATAACCTATGGTGCTAAGAACCTATCAAACTATGGTCAATTTTAGGGTTTAAAGCTGATTTCTTCTATAAATCATGACCCGGTTATGGTGCCATTGCAATAACCCTATGTTGTTGTCTTCATAACAAATGATTTTCGTGATCAAGGGTGTAAAATTATGGTAATAACCTATGGTAACCCCCTTAGGTCAGGTTTGGGATCAATGAGAAGTTTAATGATCAACCATTAAGTACCCTACTGATGTTATCAATCAATGTTGACATTAGCTTAATATTTGATGTTGATTAATGAATTAGTGTTGATCTAACAACCTATGGTGACTTAATGGTCACTAATGATGTTGGATTAGGTCTCTAAAACCTATTATGAGTTAAGCATTGTAGTTGTAGCATCAATTAAGCCTTAGACCAATGGTTTCTTGGGTAACTTGATGCAATGGTCAAACATATACTGTAATTCATGGTTTTAATATAAGAACTTGACCCAATGGTCAAGATATAATGTTTATTCCTCCAATAAAGTGGAATGATGGCTAATGTAATATTTTTGTCCTAATAATGTGATTTATATGGTTTCCTTTATATGATCAACTTAAGGAGCTTACTTGTTGACAATGGCTGACTTGTTTTAAATGAACACTCGATTGTGGGTTTTACCCTACTCTTAATGGAACTTTTTGTGTTATTAATCAAGGGATGTCTATGGTTAGATAGTGACTCTTTCTAGAGCAAAAATAAAGGATTTCATAGGTGGTTTATCTAATGTGTTTACTTATGTAAACAACCAAAGGTCTTACCTTTTAAACATCCAATGGTTCTGGGTGACATTGTGGTATGGTGATACGGGTTGAATGATGATGAAACAAATGGAGGGTTACCCTTAATATGTTAGTCTTACCTATTCACTCATATGAATAGAAGGTATGATAAACATAGTGTGTTTATATGTAACCCTAATGAGGTATATCTTGTTATACCTAGCTTTAATATAACTAAATGATGGTAATTAGGTATGAATAGTCCTTGAACAACTAATACAATCATGGAGACTTTGTTATTGTTGTGGAAAACTTAGTATGCTATAACCTGATGGTTACAGCTTGATTTATGTGTGGGTTCATACTTGAGAATAGTATGGAATGTGATGGTGATGCTTCACCTTATGCATTCATGATCCAATGGGGATGTCGTGAGTTAGGGTTTGGGTATAAGTGTTGATCAGTAACATTGATATAAATTATCATGTTGAACCTAACTCTAATGCAAATAGATAAAGACAAGTATTCATGTTTAACATTCTTATATGATGGAATGATGGTGTAATAACCTCCTTAACATGATCATAACCTTAATGTGTTAATTGGTGGTTATCATAGCCACATGGTTGATACTTTCTTATGTTGAACATGTGCATTGTAAATATGATGAGTGTTAATCATATCGAGATTCCTTGCATGCTGATGTAATAAACGAATGTTCTTAATGTTAATATAACCCCGCTATGATTGTTTATAAATATCTCCTAGCTCATTAATGCAAGATTGTGTTGATTTGGTGTATTATATATAAGTGATGTTGTTGAGCCTTGTTATAAGGCATGGAAAGATAATGATGATCTTACATGGAATATTATGATGGTCTTAATGACCTTTGGGCATGATTGAACCCTGAATGAGGTGTAATCCTCTTATGTTGATAAGGGTTGATACCTTGTGATATTGTGAAAATGATTTATATCTTGTGTTAGCATGATGATTGGTGCGGTCTCATGAATGGCAAATGAATAGTACCATGTGATAATGAGATGAGAAATTATGTTTCACACGTTTTATATCTTTTCAAGTTTTGATATTTATATGCTTTCTAGAAGTGAATTAGGGTTTGTATGTCCACTTGTTTGATGCAGCCTTAATTCACCCAATTGGTATAACTAATCAAGTGCAACTCTAATCATGTAGTGCCATGTGCCATAGAGCAATCTTCAGTGTCAGAACTTGTTGGATGGTGAAACGAGTATTCCGAAGGGAAACTCGGAGCACATACTATTGAGTATGTGGGGGTGGCAGGTTGAGGATATATCCTTGTCATCCACAATGCAGATTGTGGAGTTTGGATATGGTCATGTCTCATACATCTGATGTGATTGACAATGGCTGCGGTCGTGTCTCGGTGATTATAACATGATGTGATTAGAGGACAACTACGGTTGTACCTCAGTGATTGGGTTTGAATACTCTGGTTTCTAGTGTCGTGACCTGTACCAAGGTCAGACTAGTGGTTTTCAGCTTGACTATATGTCGCTGTGGTGGCAGCTTTGACTGATATGTCACTGCCTTTTTACTCATACTGACTGAGAGGAAGAGATCTTAGGATACCAGAACTCCTAGATCTTGTACGGAACCGAATAGCCCTTCACAGGGGTCAGTTGGACTTTGAATGGTACGATTCGAATTCCCCAGGGCGTAATAAAAGATGTAATATAGTCGTGTAACATATTTCTTTAGGGTTATACACGATGCTTCACATTGGATGATAACCCTTGTTTGTTCTCTTTACAAAAAGATGATGCTTAGTGCAATTAAGAGATAATGATTATTCGTATGTTGTGGATCATAATATTGTAAATGTGTACATACATTAGTCATGCTTATGTTAATATCTATAATGCTACTGCTGATTATAATCATGATGCTAGATATCTCATCTTGTTAGTTATGTTTAGCATCCTAGCCATGCCTTTAGAACTAAAGATGCATATACTGCTAATTATGCAAATATGCGTGCTTATGCTAATAGCTCTGCTTATGATATGGATATGTTCAAACTATTAGACATGCTCATGTTGTTATCTATGCTATGTTACTAGACTTTCTCATGATGCTAGAACGGCATATGCTACTGACCTGCTTATATTGTCAACAAGATAAAGGATGATAGTCTGATTAATAATGATAGTTATTATCTGCTCCTTTATTTATTTTGTTAATCATCAGTACGATTGATCATATTTGTTATATTTGATTAAACTTCTTAACTATTTAATTACATAAAAAATGTGTAATCAATAAACGTTGTTGATGGTTATATCACTTGCTGGGACTGGGTCTCACCCTTGTGGTTCGCCACACTTTTTTTAGGTAATCGGAAGTGACGAAAACAAACATGTGGAAGCAAAGAGGAGCTATAGTAATGAATATTTGATAAAGTTGATTAGATATCTAGTTTGTTCTAGATTCATCCCTGTACTCTCAGGCTCGGGCAGGAAAAGTTTGTATATGGTGTTTCAAACAAATTGAACTTTTGTTAGCATGTTAATGCTTGTTTGTGTGGCATATATGAATATTGTTCTCCTGTGTATATATATTGTGGATAAGGCAATAGAACATTTGTATCAAATTCTTAGCCTAGTATGGATAAAAGAAAGATTTTGAGGTCTTATGCAAATGTTTCTGAGCAGGTGCTGACATTGAAATCAGTTTTAATTTACCCATATTTTTGGGTATGTCATTAATTAGTGGTTGACTGTGTTTTATGTTTTGAGTAATCTCGTTTAGTGTAACGGGTCCCGACATGTTGGTATCAGAGCTTTAGGTTCACTGAGTCTACAGGGAAACTAGGACTTAAGACTAGGATGATGTCTAAGTTTGGAATATGACACAAAAACATGGTGCATACTGCCTAATCTCTGTATTTGGGTGCCCTGGCTAGGTATTCAATTATTGAAGAAGGGTAAGTATGGAACTCTTAGATTGTTATCTTTCTGATTACTCTGATCAAGTAGTCATTTTGAGACAATCTAAAGAGCATAATGAATAAGAAATCATGGTGTGAATATCTCAATCCCACCTTAAAGTAGATGAGAATCGCACATAATCTATCAAAACTTGAATGTTTGGTTAATATAAGAGAATGATACAACACCATGTAATCTAAATCTGAATACAAATAAGGAAAAGAGGAGTTCTTGAAGATTTGATTCCCGAAGATAATAAAGTAAAAGACATATAAGTCTATGCTTATAAAGTGAATCAAGGTATGAAATCCACATAAGATGGAAAGAACTCCTATAACAAGTACAAAATGAGAAGATGAATGGGAACAATGGCAAAGAAATAAGGTGGAACCTGAGTTAATCTTAGACCAACCTATGTATGTAAGAAAATTTTAATGAAAAATCAGCATGGCATGTGAAAGAAATTAAGGAAGACGATCCTGATTTAATGAAGCAAATGTGGAATATGAGTATTTACTTGTTGATAAGTGGTTGAAAAATATAATAAAATAAGAGAACATACCCAAGTGTGATAAATAGTCATCAAGGAAGAAGTAATGAGATATGTTAATCATGATGATTCCTGTGCTAATGACAAGGAACCCAAATTGAAAAAGGTAAAATGATACGTAAGAAGTTGTAACTTGGATAATGAAAATAGAATTGGTTACCTTTTTGCTAGTGACCTTGAACAATGTTGCTATGATGTGGGAAGTGTGTTTCCCTTTGTGTCTTTCCTTTCTAGGGTACAACATTCAAGTGGATCATTGCCATTTGGTATGAGTGAATTCATTCTAAACATGAGGATGGATATCTTATTATAGAATAAGGTTGTTTAGACTATGGTTCCATGATCAAAAAGTTTGTGATGATTTTTCTTTTGAGCCTTACAATAATTAGGAAGACTCCTCTTATATGTTTTGAAATTTGTTATGTTGGTAAAAGTAGATAAGGATGTGATTTCCTTATAGCGCATGAGGTGGATACTAAGGTAATGAATCCTAGTATCCAAGATGTATCAATAGTATGAGAAATATGTGAAGGTTGGAGATGATTATTAAATGAACATTACAAGTGTTCCTCTCCCTTAGAGAGAGAGAGAGAGATTTTATGATGATGCTATAAATGTTGTTTGAAAAAAAAAGTGATTCTATAATGTTGTGTATGGTTTAGTGATAGATGGACAAGACCACTATCAAGGATAGATGGTTTGTTGTTCAATAGATATGTGATATTGTGTTCCTTTAAGATAAACCTATGATCAAATATCAATGGTAAGAATTAGATTGGATGACATAATCCACATTACCATGATGAGTTTAGAGTTATGTTCTTTATACTAACCAATGTACCAATAGAATTTATGAATAGGAGGAACAGAGTGTTCCAGTCATGTCATACAAGTTATATCTGGCTTTGAATGATGACATGTCAAAGTATTTCAAATATGGTCAAAAATATGATCAATATTTCTTCAAAAACCTTAGGGTTTCCGAAGAAGCAATAGCTATAAGACAAGTTGAACAAGAGTGAGATGGGGTTTATTAAATTTCTTTATGGGATCATGATATGTCTTCTAAGTAGGTTGTATAAATCTTAGTAAGGAGAAGATGGTGTTGTTGTTTCACCCCTAACAAGGTTGAATAGGAATGATGTTTCCTTGTATGGAATGGCAGCTTCCAGCGTCAACATTTCTTTTGATGTTGAAAAAGAACTGACAAGTGTTCTAGTGTCAATGTATATATATATATATATAAAAAAAAGGATGGATACATTGTTTTTTTTAATGCTTCAAGGAATGGTATGGGACACATGGCATGATTGGTAAAAGGCTAGCAAGTATGACTTTTGAGTAATGTGTTGATACAATAAATATAATTTTTGGATGATTTCTATAATTTAATGTTGAACATTACTACTAGAGTAGTACAGATGACACAACAAGGTTTTATGTACCATATTTGCAAATGTTTTCTTAGGTGGGGGTTTTTGTGCTGACCTAAGATGAGATATGTATGACTGATATGAGATCACCATGATATGTAAGTAACCATGTGAAGGTAATAGGATGAGGTGCAAAGGAAGTACCCATCTTTGTTTACCATGGATTTCGAGGGCGAAATCCCTGTTAGGGATTTATAGTTGTAAGGCCCTTAAACTTACTTAATGAGTTGAATGAGCTTAATTACCATTATTTAATGCTTAGAACCCTAATATAACCTTTTTATATGTTTTGAAATCATAATACAAGCTTAATTTTCAAATTTGGTCCAATTTGGACACTGTTTGAGCAAGTTATGCAATTTTCTGTACATTTTGGACTTTTCTATAATTTACCCAATTGAGGGGTTTTCTTTGCAATTTGTCACATAAATTATGTTCCTTAGTTGTTATATTATCATTCTTGAGATTTTTGAGCCATGGGGATCCTAGTTGAACCATGTTTTGAAGGTGTTTTTATCAAGGGTATTTTAGGGTTTTCCCTTCATAGTGAGCTACCTTTCGTAGCTATCAACTAAGGAATTATGTGATTGGCTGGGAATTTCGCAAAAGGAAAGCTAAGCAGGTCTAGAGGGATGGTGGGAGAGCTTCTTGTGTGTGTTCTTATGTATTTTTAATAATTTAAAGCCATGGATACTTGGATATATACTAGAATTGCAACTTTTTCTTTTTCTTAATATTAAAGTGTCATATACTTATCCAAAAGCCCCCAAAAGAGCCATTTCCTCTCCATTATCTCTCTCCTTCTCCCAGATTCATACTACCTCTGTTCAGCTGCGATTTTTTCTGCCCAAGGAAGAAGAAAGTGGGGATTCTCTTAGAAAAAAATTCTAGGGTTGAAATTGATTCTCTTTTTGGGTCTATAAAGCTTCCCCCTAGTGATATTGACCTAAAAGTGTAAGTTTTTCCTTATTTCCTCCAATTAATTCTTTTTTACTCTTCCTCCTACATCTCTCCAGGTCGGAACCATGGTTTTCCATGGTGAAAGTGGTCCTAGAACTCAAAAATCCTTCGTTCTTATTTCTTTTCTAGGGTTTTGCTTGTTTGTGGAGAGAATTGCATAGTTGGCCAAGTTCAGATCTGAATTCAAGGTTTCCTTGCCCTATTTGCTCGAGATTCTTTCTGTTTGGGATATGACTTACTCTATAGAGGCAAGTTTTATAACTTTGTCCCCATTTATTTCTTACCATAAGCATTCTAGATCATATTCTTGCTTGAAAATGATGATCCATGCACTAAAAAGCTATGCTTGACTTGGATTTCGATTTTTATAATGTTTCCTATTATGATTTCAGTTATATATGAACCTGTGATCATTTGTATGTTATTCCTAAGGTATGACATGACTTGGATCAGGTTTTTTTGATAACCTATGGTGCTAAGAACCTATCAAACTATGGTCAATTTTAGGGTTTAAAGCTGATTTCTTCTTTAAATCATGACCCGATTATGGTGCCATTGCAATAACCCTATGTTGTTGTCTTCATAACAAATGATGTTCGTGATCAAGGGTGTCAAATTATGGTGATAACCTATGGTAATCCCCTTATGTCAGGTTTGGGATCAATTAGAAGTTTAATGATCAGCCATTAAGTACCGTACTGATGTTATCAATCAATGTTGACATTACCTTGATATTTGATGTTGATTAATGAATTAGTGTTGATCTAACAACCTATGGTGACTTAATGGTCACTAATGATGTTGGATTAGGTCTCTACAACCTATGGTGAGTTAAGCATTGTAGTTGTAGCATCAATTAAGCCTTAGACCAATGGTTTCTTGGGTAACTTGATGCAATGGTCAGCCATATACTGTAATTCATGGTTTTAATATATGAACTTGACCCAATGGTCAAGATATAATGTTTATTCCTCCAATAAAGTGGAATGATGTCTAATGTATTGTGTTGGTCCTAATAATGTGATTTATATGGTTTCCTTTATATGATCAACTTATGGAGCTTACTTGTTGACAATGGATGACTTGTTTTAAATGAACAGTCGATTGTGGGTTTTACCCTACTCTTAATGGAACTTTTTGTGTTGTTAATCAAGGTATTTCTAGGGTTATATAGTGACTCTTTTTATAGAACAAATCAAGGATTTCATAGGTGGTTTATCTAAGGTGTTTACTTATGTAAACAACCAAAGGTCTTACCTTTTAAACATCCAATGGTTCTGGGTGACATTGTGGTATCGTGATACGGGTTGAATGATGATGGAACAAATGGAGGGTTACCCTTAATATGTTAGTATTACCTATTCACTCATATGAATAGAAAGTATGATAACCATATTGTGTTTATATGTAACCCTAATGAGGTATATCTTGTTATACCTAGCTTTAATATAACTAAATGATGGTAATTGGGTATGAATAGTCCTTGAATGACTAATACAATCATGGAGACTTTATTATTGTTGTTGAAACCTTAGTATGGTATAACCTGATGGTTACACCTTGATTTATGTGTGGGTTCATACTTGAGAATAGTATGGAATGTGATGGTGATGCTTCACCTTATGCATCCAGGATCCAATGGGGATGTCGTGAGTTAGGGTTTGGGTATAAGTGTTGATCAGTAACATTGATATAAATTATCATGTTGAACCTAACTCTAATATAAATAGATAAAGATGAGTATTCATGTTTAACATTCTTATATGATGGAATGATGGTGTAATAACCTCCTTAACATGATCATAACCTTAATGTGTCAATTGGTGGTCATCATAGCCACATGGTTGATACTTTCTTATGTTGAACATGTGCATTGTAAATATGATGAGTGTTAATCATATCTAGATTCCTTGCATGCTGATGTAATAAAGGAATGTTCTTAATGTTAATATAACCCTGCAATGATTGTTTATAAATATGCCGTAGCTCATTAATGCAAGATTGTGTTGATTTGGTGTATTATATATAAGTGATGTTGTTGAACCTTGTTATAAGGCATGGAAAGATAATGATGATCTTGCATGGAATATTATGATGGTCTTAATGACCTTTGGGCATGGTTGAGCCCTGAATGAGGTGTAATCCTCTTATGTTGATAAGGGTTGATACCCTGTGATATTGTGAAAATGATTTATATCTTGTGATAGCATGATGATTGGTGCGGTCTCATGAATGATAAGTGAATAGTACCATGTGATAATGAGATGAGAAATTATGTTTCACACGTTTTATATCTTTTCAAGTTTTGATATTTGTACGCTTGCTAGAAGTGAAGTAGGGTTTGTATGTACACTTGTTTGATGCAGCCTTAATTCACCCAATTGGTATAACTAATCAAGTGCAACTCTAATCATGTAGTGCCATGTGCCGTAGAACCATCTTCAGTGTCAGAACTTGCTGGATGGTGAAACGAGTATTCCTAAGGGAAACTCGGAGCACATCCTGTTGAGTATTTGGGGCTGGCAGGTTGAGGATATATCCTTGTCATCCACAATGCAGATTGTGGAGGTTGGCTATGGTCATGCCTCATACATCTGATGTGATTGAGAATGGCTGCGGTCGTGTCTCGGTGATTATAACATGATGTGATTAGAGGACAACTACGGTTGTACCTCAGTGATTGGGTTTGAATACCCTGGTTTCTAGTGTCATGACCTGTACCAAGGTTGGACTAGTGGTTTTCAACTTGACTATATGTCGTTGTGGTGACAGCTTTGACTGATATGTCACTGCCTTTTTACTCATACTGCCTGAGGGGAAGAGATCTTAGGATATCGGCACTCCTAGATCTTGTACGGAACCGAATAGCCCTTCCCAGGGGTCGGTTGAACTTTGAATGGTACTATTCAAATTCCCCAGGACGTAATAAAAGATATAATACAGTCGTGTAACATATTTCTTTAGGGTTATACACGACACTTTACATTGGATGATAACCCTTGTTTGTTCTCTTTACATAAAGATGATGTTTAGTGCAATTAAGAGATAATAATTATTATTATGTTGTGGATCATAAGATTGTAAATGTGTACATACAATAGTCATGCTTATGTTAATATCTATAATGCTACTTCTTATTATAATCATGATGCTAGATATCTCATCTTGTTAGTTATGTTTAGCATCCTAGCCATGCCTTTATAACTAGAGATGCATATACTGCTAATTATGCAAATATTCGTGCTTATGCAGATAGCTCTTCTTATGATATTGATATGTTCAAACTATTAGACATGCTCATGTTGTTAGCTATGCGATGTTACTAGACTTTCTCATGATGCTAGAACGGCATATGCTAATGACCTGCTTATATTGTCAACAAGATAAAGGATGATAGCCTGGTTAATAATGATAGTTATTATCTGCTCCTTTATGTATTTTGTTAATCATTAGTACGATTGATCATATTTGTTATATCTGATTAAACTTCTTAACTGTTTAATTACATAAAAATGGTGTAATCAATAAACGTTGTTGATGGTTATATCACTTGTTGGGACTGGGTCTCACCCTTGTGGTTTGCCACACTTTTTTTAGGTAATCATAAGTGACAAAAACAAACATGTGACAGCAAAGAGGAGCTATAGTAATGAATATTTGGTAAAGTTGATTAGATGTCTAGTTTGTTCTAGAGTCGTCCATGTACTCTCAGGTCCAGGCAGGAAAAGTTTGTATATGGTGTTTCAAACAAATTGAACTTTTGTTAGCATGTTAATGCTTGTTTGTGTGGCATATATGAATATTGTTCTCCTGTGTATATATATTGTGTCTAAGGCAATAGAACATTTGTATCAAATTCTTGGCCTAGTATGGATAAAAGAAAGATTTTGAGGTCGTATGCAAATGTTTTTGAGCAGGTGCTGACATTGAAATCGGTTTTAATTTACCCATATTTTTGGGTATGTCATTAATTAGTGGTTGACTGTGTTTTATGTTTTGAGTAATCTCGTTTAGTGTAATGGGTCCCGACATTTACTAGGGATGAGTTCTTACGTTAACTAAGAGTACAACAACCCCACTTGAAATATGATAGATTTTATCATAGTATAGTTTAATACCGATAGCAAAGGACAATGTTTTTAACATATGATTGATCAATATTACCATATAGGAAGTGTACATAACACAAAAGTTGGTTAATTATTAATTATACTATGTGCAAGAAAAAAGACTAAACTAGAGATAAGCTTATCAATTGATATAAATACTAAGATGAGTGAGTTTTACCACCTACCAATGTTCACTCTCTCATTGTATCATAAACAAACATTAAAAATATTAAGGTTTAATAAATCCACCCTTTTAGAATCAAATTAAGCCCATACAAGTATCACACTAGGCCCTCCATTGTGATATTTAGATCACATACACATCACCTCAAAAAACATCAACCTCAATTTCTCATCTAAGGTTTAATAACAAGCAACCAATATCCTAGATCCTATGTTCAAAATTCTCTACAATGAGGTTCTGATTTGACCACACAAGATTGTAAGCGTAAAATAATTGAATCAAAATATATCATGGTTCATACACAGATGGATGCAATAAAAAGTAGAAAACTAAAAAACATGGATACTCCCCGCTCCCTAGCATAAGAAACTACTAGCTCCTCATGTCTAGATCAGAACAAACTCAGATACAGAAGGAGGTACCCATCATTATGGATAGAAAAGATGCAACCTTAGTGTGTATAATAGCAACCTTCATGTTTGGCAACAGAGCTCTTTTCATGCAACAATAAAATATGTTTGGAATGGTCGTTGTGCAACCTTTCTTCTTTTTCATTCCTTGTTCGCTTGGCCGAGCCACTATGAGGAAGTAGCATGTGGAGATGAATGAACGATAGGAGTGGTTGTTGAAAATGGCATTATTGATCTACCTCTTTTGAGGTCAGATTGAAAATCCTTAGTGGAGCAAAGATCGTTGATGAAGACCCATAATGAAGATGATTGATGATCGTCTTCTTCAGGATGAGTGTGGAGCATGCCAGTCTGGAAGGAGAAGAGATGCCTAGTATGGGAGTCTAGAGTGGTGTATTTATTTGTAAAGGTTTAGGGTTTGGTGTATCTATTTCTAACCACCTACACTAATGGTGGCAACTGCAATGAATGCATCAGGAGGTAGTGAGAAGATGATAAAAAATAACATAGAGGAATCCTCCTTAATAAGAATTTTAATCAGTTGGTGGAGGTGCACAACCTTCATCAATTGATGAAGTCAAAAACCTCATCAGTTGACAAAGCTAAAAGTTCCATTAGTTGGCATAGTCAGGAATTGATCTTCATTGGGAAACATCTTCATCTATTAACATTGTCAGTGGATAAGGGCACATAAGTTTCATTGGTTTTAGAGATCTAAGATTTCTATCAGTTGTCGACCTATGGAAATGGAAATAATACAAACCAATGATAGCGCATATGGATGCAAATTGATAAAGGTATAGAATGGTGAATCCACAAACTAATGGAAACGTAGGCTCATGATGGGCCATTGAGCATGGATTTGGGATGCAAAATAGATGATTTTCCCATATGGATACAATGAGAATTCATTATTGGTGGGGTTTTGCTCACACCTCGCAAGAGCTAGAGTCTTCCTGACTCCCATCTACTGAATATCAGTCTAGGCCCTCCACCATGATATCTAGATCACTCTAGGACCTCCACTGTGATATCTAGATCACATACACATCACCTCAAAAAACACCAACCTAAATATCTCATCTAAGGCTTAATAAAAAGCAATCAATATCCTAGATCCTATGTTCAAAATTCTCTACACCTATGTTTTGATTTGATTGGACAAGATTGTAAGTATAAAATAATCGAATCAAAATATACCATGGTTCATACATGCATGGATGTGTTAAAAAGAATAAAACTAGATAACTACTGGATCCTTGTGTCTAGACCAGAAGAAACAATGATAAATAAGGAGGTATCCAACATTATGGTTAGAAAAGATGCAACCTTAGTATGTAAAATAACAACCTTCATGCTTGATGATAGAACTCATTTCACACAACAATAGAATATGTCAGGAATGGTCGTTGTGCAACCTTTCTTCTTTTTCATTCCTTCTTGCCTTGGTATGTATCACTATGAGGAAGTAGCATGTGGAGATGGATGAACAAAGTAGTGGTTGTTGGAAATGGCATTGTTAGTCTACCTATATTGAGGTCAGGTTGAAAATCCTTAGTGGAGCGGAGGTCGTTGATGAATACAAACAATGAAGATGATTGATGATCGTCTTCTTCGGGCTAAGTGTGAAGTGTGGCGGTCTAGAAGGAGAAGAGATGTCAAAGTATGGAGGCTAGAGTAGTGTATTTTTGTAAAGATTTAGGGTTTCGTGTATCTATTCCCAACCACCAACACTGTTGGTGATAGCTGTAATGAATGCCTCAGGAGGTAGCGGGAAGATGATCAAACATCACATAGGGGAATCCTCCTTAATAAATATTTTTATAAGTTGGTGGAGGTGCAAAAACTTCATCGGTTGCCAAAACCAAAAGTTTCATTGGTTGGCGTAGTCAGGAATTAATATTCATTGGGTAACATCTTCATCTATTGAGATCGTCAGTGGATGAGAGAACATAAGTTTCATTGGTTTTTGAGCTCTTAGATTTATATTAGTTGTCGACCTATGGAAATGGAAATAATACACATCAATGATAATGCAGATGAATGCAAATTGATAAAGGTATATAATGGTGAAGCCACAAAATGATGGAAATGTAGGCTCATCGCGGGCCATTGAGTATGGATTTGGGCCTCAAAATAGATGATTTTCCCATATGGATATAATGAGAATTCATTATAGGTGGGGTCTTGCTCCGCACCTCGTGAGAGGAAGAGTCTTCCCGACTCCCATCTGCTGAAGAGTAGAGGGACCCCCTGTGTTGCATTGGTATGAATAGATCAAGGAAAGCTTACATCAGAAGTCCAAAAACACATCAAAATCCTAACAATAATCATACGACTAAAGAAACACCATGGAAGCTAATTCTAAAACAAAAAAAGAATATAAATACAAAACCTAACTGAAAGTGCTACTAAAACTAAAATGCTTATGCATTCATTAACATTGTGGGAGTAGATTCATTCATAGATGACACAAAAATCACCCATCATGTGTATCTCAATAAACACTTCCTCAAAAGACAATTACTTGCATCACAATACATAGGTAGTTCCTATAAAAGAAGTTGTATACTTACAAGGAGAATCCATGCTGGAATCCAAATGATTAGTCATGAGGACAATCTCTCCTTTGGGCTGGAGGAGGAGATTGTTATGTCTACATCAAATTTCAATTTTCTAGACCGATCTAAGGGGCCCTTTTTGGCAAGAAAATCACAATCACAAGGATATATATTTCCAAGGAGAATCTCTTGTTGTGTAGCCGCAAGATGTAAAGCACACAAGACTAAAGAAGCGATTGTCAACAATTATTGGTTGTTTTTTTTTCATACACTATCGATGAGAGGAAAGGAATAGAGAACCAAGGGTGGAAAGAAGGAAGAAAGGAAAGGAGGAAAACACTACTCCGGTTTCTCCACAACATTCTCCATTGTGTCACTATTTTAATTCTAATCTGAGTATTCTCTGCAAGGCAGTGATTTCTCTGGAAGACATTTGGTGTGGTGGCATCCCAAGTTGGACAATCTTTGTATCTATTCCTATTTTTCTATATTCCTAAAGTTTGGATTAAAACTGAAGACAAAATTATGTAGTTTTTTAGTTATGTAGGTGTCCTAGTTATGTCCAGCTTTATGATTGTTCTCTCATACATTGCAGGTAGTTTTCCTCATAAACTCGGTATTTTTTTTTGCGGTTGTTTGATTGTGATTGCTATTTTTCTTTCTTGACTAACTAGGATTTTTTGTGTAATTTTGTTACGCTACACATACACATATGCCTAGTCTATACGTGCATGTGATTGCACGGTATTTTTTCATGATGGATACATGCACTTTTTACATGTGATTCCTTTCAAGTTATCGGTTGCGCGGCGGCGCCTTGTAATGTGGTATAGGTAATTATTACCTTTTGAGAGATAATTTATGGACTTACTTATGAAAAGGATGATCATGTGTGAATGAATTTAGTCCCACAACAGTCTGGTTGTGAAGAAGTGCACCAATTGAAGCACATTTTGTGACATGCCTTTCCACCTTATTTTCTCTCTCATCTGTTTGTATATTAGGGCGATGTAATGCAGGGCTGGACGTACGATATATAGCTATATCCTGTGTGCAAGTTGTAGTTTGGAAGAGAGGAGTAGGGCGATGTAATGCGGGGCTGGACGCTAGCTATGTTCTGTGTGCAAGTTGAAGTTTGGAAGAGAGAAGAAGAGGACTGGCTATGAACTCGGTCACTTGCAGCCGAGTGGAGTGGCCGGGGCATATCATATGAACTCAGCCACTTGCAGTCGTTGTTGATAACGGCAACGGCTGAGACGGCGGCGCAACAAAATATCTTCTGCTTCACCATCGACAACTGTGGCAAAGGTCGTATGCCTGGATGCCGAGGCGTGCGAGTTGATAGTCAAAAGTTACAACAAGCAAGTCCACAGGAAAAGGTTATGGATAGAGAGATAAACGGGTTGGTGAAGGTTTCGGCGTCGCTTTCTTATCTTCCAACCCAGGACAGGAGAAGGGACGAGGAACTGATGGCGGTTGCTCTCGTCCACTTCCAGCTCTCTTCCCGGCCGACTTTGCAGCTAGATAGTTGCTGCTAGGTCCACATCCAACCCCTACAATAAAGTTGCTCAAGCTTGTCACCGCTCGTCTCATCCTTCAACGAGAGAGGAATCCAGACTCAACAGACCGGCCCCTACCCCCAATTCCGAATCAATTCATACATTCTAACTACTTCAATAATTCTTACCACCGCCGCAACTACGTCTCGTCACGGCCGGCCCTGCGGTTTGTGAAGTTTTTTATAATGATGCATGCCCACACGCGGCTGTTGACGAGACGAAGCATTGATGGTAATCAAGAAATAAACCCTAACATTTCTTTTTTGCATTAATGGATCAGCCGTTCTTTAACCGATGAATCGGAACCCATAGGACACCTTTTTTTTTTTTTGAAATTAAGATGAGGAGCGATGTATTCATCCCGCCTCCTCTAACGGGCCCCCATCCATCAAAAACGAGGCATAGGTCACCTATTTCAGGTGTGGTCCGTGCAGTGAAAGGCCGGTTCTTTTCCGTTCATGAACACCCATGCTGACCCAAACCTAGGCGAGGTTTAGGAATACTTTCTCAAATGGTATGCAACTTAATCCAAGCAGGACTAACCAGATGGCAACCGTACTTGCTACGGTGTTAGTTATTGGTTCACCTAATCAATAATATTGTTGAATACCCCCATACCATTCCTAAGCATTCAGATTTATAGACCTAGGTAGCTTACTTCTTCCGCAGGTCAAAGCATGCCATACAGGTATTGTCATGTGGAGTGGAGTGGTGGGATTCTCTCCACGATTTGGAGTCGTCCAGCTCAGCAGTACGAGTGCTTGTTCATATATGTTGTTAATGTTGGTTATTGTACTTCATGCAACATCGACATGTGCAATATAATTAACAGTCCAGGCAGATCCAAAATAAGATTCAAAGAACAAATGAAGCAGGAGAACAGAAAATAGGAGTTAGATTCGCAAACCAGATCGTTCGTTGAGAAACGAACGTGTTACTTAAAGAAACCAGTGTCCGGCAATCCTCACGGATAGGCACCGTTCTCCCAGTCTTGATCCGGCACGAACCTGGATTGTTGCACGTCTTGCTCGCGCACGTCGCACTGCTACCAGTGCAGCACAGCCACCGCAGGTACCACCGCCTGACAGCTGCGTCGAGAAGACAAGAAGGAGGAGCCGCGCTTCGCACAGGAGGACAACTCCACAAAGCGACTCCGGGGACGACGACTCTCGCACTCGGGATTAGGGCTCACAAAACACACGGCGGCAGAAGACTATTTTTCGGTGTGTTTAACCCTAATGACCGGATGTGTATATATAGCCACGCACGTCCCTAATCCTATTCCCAGTGAGACGCAATACTCGGTTGCTCTTGTACACAATACGGAATAAACCGTAAAAGAGAAATACTTTCTAATTAGGATTTAAGAAACCTGAATAAGAAAGCAACAATTAATTACATGAGTAATTAATTACTTAGTTGTATCCTAGTGCAAAAAGAAGACGGAAGACGGAAGATATTCTCCACAATCCACAATCCCAAGCCCGAGCCCGAGCCCGAGCCCGAGCCCGAGCCCGAGCCCGGCCAGGCCAGGCGAGGCGTGGCGTGGCGCGCGCGCGCGCGTGCGTGCGTGCGTTGTGATGTGGTAACCCCACCCACCAAGGAGGTGAGCATACCTCCTTCCTAGGACTCCTTTGGACACTAGTGCCCCATGTGATCCTACATATGAGGACCAAAAAAGTTCTAGGTGTGAGCAATATGGGATAAAACTTCTTTGCCATTTGCACTAGAAACAACACTACATTCTCACATGTACTTGCTGCACTACATTGGGCTTAACCCATGCTAAATAAATGACTTGCTACAGTAACGACAATACAGTAATTACGTGCTACAGTAATTACGTGAAGCTACAGTAACCATCATTTATCTAACAATCCCCCACAAAGTCTAATGTGTAGTGTGCTCTACCATTCAGTCCTCCATACTGTGCTTTCAGCAGATACCTTTTGGTTTGAATCTACCTGAGTTATCCAACTGTGACCCCCGTAGGAACTAGGTGAACAAAAGTCTTGAACCTGAACCTTGGGTACAGGAGTATAGGTTGGTAACAACACAATAAAGACATGGTAGTAAAGAAAAACAATGCATTAAGTCCATACATACAAAATTTTATATCATGATTGATAACATAGAACAATCAAATTCTCTTGTTGCGGCCTACACAACATCAATCACTTAGCTGGAGTCTCCAAGGATGTATTGCTAACATCATGTCCTAAGACTTGACACCATTAAGAGACTACTCTCTTACTAACTTGCAGTCATGACAATAATAGGTTTCCAGGAGATAGACACACAGATGCTAGAAGCATCAAACAAGAATACATAGTGTCATCTGATTTACCCGACAGCTTGTTATTACCACATATTGAACCCAATTTGTGGGATCTCCACTCTTTTGGGTTGGGTTGCTAATGCCTGCAAATCTATAGGGGTTTCAGTCCCATCCCCAACCTGGATTTTTCCACTAAAGCCAAGGTAAGACCTTTAGTGAAAGGATCAGCTGTATTATCTTTGGTACCGACGTAGTCCACAGCCACGACCCCATTAGACACTAACTCCCTTACAGATTTTAATCTGACTTGGATGTGTCTACGCTGTTTTTGATTATACTTGGAACTCTTTATCTTAGCAATAGTTGTAGTGCTATCACAGTGAACTGAAATCGCAGGAAGCGGCTTCATTACCATAGGTAAACTAGACATAAGTCCATGTAGCCATTCAGCTTCCAATCTAGTTTCATCTAAAGCACACAACTCTGCCTCAAAAGTGGATCGAGACAATATGGTTTGTTTCTTAGACCTCCAGGAAACAGCTCCTCCTCCCAACAGGAATACATATCCTGAGACACCATTACTCCCAGAATTCACGGCAATCCAGCTTGCATCACTATATCCTTCGACTACGGAAGGATGTTTACCATAATGCAGCCCAAGAGAACGTGTTCCCTTGATATACCTCAGAACTCTGTCAAGAGCTTCCCAATGGGTCTTGTCGGGACAACTGGTGTATCTACTTAACTTGTTCACGGTAAACGCAATGTCTGGATGTGTACAGTTCATAAGATACATCAAACTTCTGATAATCTGAGAGTATCGTAATTGAGACACTGGAACCCCAGTCTCATTCTTGAACAAAGGTTTGGATGAATCATATGGAGTCTTAACAGGTTTACGTGATGTGTACTCAAACCTCTCCAGTATCTTCTCAACATAGTGAGACTGAGAGAGAGCTATACCATCAGTAGACCTTATGATTTTAAGCCCTAAAATCACATCAGCGACACCCATATCCTTCATCTCAAACTTGCTACACAAGAATGACTTTGTCTCTTTTACTACTTTCATATCAGAACCAAAAAGCAGAATATCATCGACGTATAAGCATAACAAAATGAATCCATAATCAACAATCTTGCAGTAGAGACACTTATCAAATTCATTAGAAATAAATCCAAACGATGATATCACAGAATCAAACTTCTCATGCCATTTCTTAGGGGCTTGTTTCAAGCCATATAATGACTTAACAAGTTTACACACTTTGGACTCATTCCCACGACCCACAAATCCCTCAGGTTGTTCCATGTATATCTCTTCTTGAAGATCACCGTGTAAGAACGCGGTCTTCACATCCATCTGATGGATATAGAGATTATAAATGGAAGCCAATGCTAGAAGCACTCGGATTATGGTCATACGGGAAACAGGTGAATAGGTATCAAAATAATCTATTCCTTCCCTTTGTGTGTAACCCTTAGCAACTAACCTAGCCTTATACTTATTGATTGTCCCGTCTGCATTAAGTTTCTTCTTAAAACTCCGTTTGCAACCAACTGTAGAACAACCAGGAGGCAAATCCACCAATTCCCAAGTTCCATTCGAGAGAATTGATTGGATTTCATCATTAACGGCTTCTTTCCAAAACTTAGCTTCTGGAGATTCCATATCTTGTTTGAAAGTAACAGGATCATCCTCAACATTGTAAGTGAGAAACTCACTTCCAAAGTCCTTGGATGTCCTAGGCCGTTTACTTCTCCTTGGCTCAACTATTTCTTCAGAATCATCAGATTCAGAAATAGCTTGTTCTAAGTCGCCCCCCACATTTGTCATCCTTTCCACGTGCTCGGGAATGGAACCTGTGGTAAATGAATCTTCTTGAGATACTTCATTGGGCACACCCGTTTTCATAGGAAACACATCCTCAAAGAATGTAGCATCACATAATTCCACAATTGTATTGACCTCAATGCCAGAGATATCTGATTTTACAATCAGGAATCTATAAGCATAGCTTGTCTCTACATAACCTAAGAATATGGCATCAACCGTTTTTGGTCCTAATTTCTTCCTTTTGTGTTCAGGGACAAGTACCTTTGCAAGGCACCCCTACACTTGAAGATATTTAAGACTCGGTTTCCTTCCTCTCCACAACTCAAATGGACTACTCTCTGAATGTTTATGGGGAACTCTATTCAGAATATGGCAAGCCGTATTCAAAGCTTCCCCCCACATAAAGTTGGGTAATCCAGATGTTTGGAGTAAGGTATTTACCATATCTATTAAGGTTCAGTTTTTACGTTCAGCTATCCCATTTGATTGTGGTGAATAAGGAGCAGTGACCTCATGAACTATACCATGTAATTGGAAAAACTCCAAAAACAAATTCGAGGTATACTCTCCTCCCCTATCAGACCTTAATCGCTTAAGTACTTTACCGGTTTGAGTTTCAGCTTCTTTCTTATAAATTTAAAATTTATCCAATGCCTCATCTTTACTTCTAAGTAAAAAGACATAACAGTATCTACTCGCATCATCAATAAAAGTTATAAAATAACGTTTTTGATCTCTCGTAGCAACACCATTAAATTCACAGATATCTGTATGAACTAAATCCAAAATTTTCGAATTCCTATTCACAGAATGAAAAGGCTTCCTAGGCAATTTAGCTTGTACACAGATTTCACATTTATTGTTGCTAATTTCATATTTAGGGATCAAATCTAGATTCATCATACGCTTCATTGAGGCAACATTAATATGTCCCAAACGTGAATGCCATACATCGAATGAAACAAGATTCATGCAAACAGAACTATAATCATTCAAATTTAAAACGGAATTTGAAACAGGTTCAACATGAATCTTAAACAAGTTCTCCACATGACATAAGTACCCCTTGCCAAAAAAAAAAAGAATCATGAAGGCGTGTAATAATAGCCTTATTACATTTACAGTCTACTCTATAACCTTCTCTAACTAATATGACGCCACTAAGGATATTGCGTCGAATGGTTGGAACATGTCTGACCCTGTTAAGAGTCAAAACCTTCCCCGAAGGGAACTTCAAGTCCACCCGTCCTTCGTCTTTGACTTCTACAGAGATGGAATCGCCCAAAGTCACAGACCGACCTCGAGAGGCCTGATAAGATACAAACAGGGATTTATCAACACACACATGTACATTAGCCCCAATGTCAATTATCCAATAAAGTGGTTCAAAAATAGAAAGAATTTCAGGTTTAATAGACATGTACCCATCATTGAGGTTCAAGGATGCAGTCATCATGTTGACCACAACCTCCTCAGTTGCAGCTGTGGTAGCTTTTTTTGCCTTCTTAGTAGGACAATCCTTGTTCCAGTGGCCAATCTGTCCACAAGTCCAACAAGGTTTGTTCTTCGGTTTCTTTTGGATCTTTGCCTTGGGTTTATGTGCATTCTTAGATTTCTTATCTTTGGTGTTTTTCGTAGAAGTAAGATTAACAGTTGGATTTACATCAGTAGGCACCTTGACCCCTTTCTCCTTTAAGTGTTCTTCTTGTATATTAATATCCATCATTAATTCATCCATGGTGTGTGTCCCTTTGCGATACTTCAGAGACATACCAAACGATTCCCAAGACTTAGGGAATTTTTCTATGATAGACATAACAACAAATTTCTCAGGCAACACCATCTTGGCATCTGAGAGTTCATGAACTAGGAGTTGTAGATCGTGTGTTTGATCAGAAACTGACTTACCCTCAACCATCTGAAACTTAAGAAATTTAGACACACAGTATTTTTCAACACCCTGATTTTCAGTGCTAAAATTCTTAATTAACAATTCCCATAAAACCTTGGACGTAGTGACTGGCGGCTTTGAGTAAGAATCATATCGTTTGTTATTTAAACCAAACAGAATCAACTCGCGGCACGTTTTATCACCCTTCTTCCAATTAGCAATAATGTTTGCATTATCAGGAATTGTTTCATCAGATACAGGTTCAGTTTCAATTAAATACTGATCATAACCCGCAATATTCAACCAAATTTCCATACGACTCTGCCAACGGGCAAAGTTCGTACCAGTAAACTTTTCAGGCATATTGGTTGTATCAATCTTACATCTCGAACGACCCTGACCGGCCATTGTTAATTTAACGACAGAAATATGATTTCTTTAAGACTGTTGTTAATGTTGGTTATTGTCGTTCATGCAACAGCGACAGGTGTAATATAATTAACAGTCCAGGCAGATCCAAAATAAGATTCAAAGAACAAACGAAGCAGGAGAACAGAAAACAGGAGTTAGATTCGCAAACCAGATCGTTCGTTGAGAAACGAACGTGTTACTTAAAGAAACCAGTGCCCGGCAATCCTCGCGGATAGGCACCGTTCTCCCAGTCTTGATCCGGCATGAACCTGGATTGTTGCACGTCTTGCTCGCGCACGTCGCACTGCTACCAGTGCAGCACAGCCACTGCAGGTACCACCACCTGACAGCTGCGTCTAGAAGACAGGAAGGAGGAGTCGCGCTTCGCACAGGAGGACAACTCTACAAAGCGACTCCGGGGACGACGACTCTCGCACTCGGGATTAGGGATCACAAAACACACGGCAGCAGAAGACTATTTTTCGGTGTGTTTAACCCTAATGACCGGATGTGTATATATAGCCACGCACGTCCCTAATCCTATTCCCAGTGAGACGCAACACTCGGTTGCTCTTGTACACAATACGGAATAAACTGTAAAAGAGAAACACTTTCTAATTAGGATTTAAGAAATCCGAATAAGAAAGCAACAATTAATTACACGAGTAATTAATTACTTAGTTGTATCCTAGTGCAAAAAGAAGACGGAAGACGGAAGACATTCTCCACAATCCACAATCCACAATCCCCAGCCCGAGCCAGGCCAGGCCAGGCGTGTGTGCATTGTGATGTGGTAACCCTACCCACCAAAGAGGTGAGCATACCTCCTTCCTATGACTCCTTTGGACACTAGTGCCCCATGTGATCCTACATATGAGGACTACAAAAGTTCTAGGTGTGAGCAATATGGGATAAAACTTCTTTGTCATTTGCACTAGAAACAACACTACATTCTCACATATACTTGCTGCACTACATTGGGCTTAACCCATGCTAAATAAATGACTTGCTACAGTAACGACGCTACAGTAATTACGTGCTACAGTAATTACGTGAAGCTACAGTAACCATCATTTATCTAACAATACATGCACGCTTTTCTCTCCTAGATGGAGTTGTGCTCAATGACGGCCTCACTCTTGTCGTTCTTATTATAATCATGGTCTCCAGACCAAAATCAACCCACCGGGGTGCTAATTGAAGGGTTGTGCACATACTCTGTGTGCTGTATGATATTGATAGCCACTGCCACTGTTGCCTCCCGTCAATATGATAACTTCTACTCGTTGTCCCCTGCAACCCAGATTCAGTGTCGACGGGTGTTTTCTGAGCATGTACTAAGAGAAATCTGTGCCGTCCATTCCCCAACTCCCTAGAATGTCATTGTACACACGGATCTTAAAGAAGGTTTTAGAGAACAAACGATTGAGATTTCTCTCACCATGTACTAATGTCATTGTACACACGGATCTTAAAGAAGGTTTTGGAGAACAAACGATTGAGATTTCTCTCGCCATGTACTGAGAAACCCCCTTCAGCATCGGACATTTCATGCTGGGTTTGTTCTTTGTGACTTTCTCTTTTTCCTTGCCAGTGCTAGGTAACATTGTTGTCGTCGTCATTCTCGTCCTTAACCTCTTCAACGTTCATCGTCACTTCATAGCCCTCCAATCATTAGTGGTCACATATTAATGCCAAGTGGTTGGTCTATTATAAAGATAAAAGGTCACAGTTCCTACGTACTGCATGTGAGACAGCGAGTCTTTTGTTGAATCCATTGGTTTTGTCCGTTTGTCATCAGGTTTAGCCCGACTAGCTCGACCGATACTCCAGCTGTTTACGTTGTCTCGCATGTTTCAGCTGGTGTCCAAGTAGCTCGACTAATATTCCTTCCGGTTACGTCTCAAGTCTCCTAAAGTTTTTTATTTACCTCCATGATATACTACCCTAAATATATAAACTTGGATATGCATTCCAGCGATCCTGGCTATTTTTGGAGTCCTCTACGATTTAGGACCAATTTGATCCAAGAGTCATCTAGGATTAAGGGTTTCTAATTTAAGTTGGAAGTTAACTTAATTGCTTTAGAGATGCCTTACTGTGTGCAAAATGGAATCAAGTTTAGACCATACTCTTACTATGTTTGACAACTCCTAGTGACGGCCATATAAAAGATGGGGCTTTAAATAGGGTCCATGAGTATCGTACGATGTAATCTCTTACTGATCCTATGTATATTTTCTTAGTACTCTTCTGTCTATAGTGAAATTTTATCCTCTCTCTCCTCTTATGTCTATAGTGTGTGTATATATATATATATATATATATATATATATATATATATATATATATATATATATATATATATATATATATATATATATATATATATATAGAGAGAGAGAGAGAGAGAGAGAGAGAGAGAGGCTAGAATACACTCAAGTAGTTTTTCATGATGTAATATTTTTTTTCAAAAATCTAATCCGTTGATCTTCTTAAACATGTTGTGAATAGCTCATACGCAAAATTTGAACACATTTGGACATTTATAGGTCATGTTATAAAGACCGCAAAAATTATGTATTTCAAATTAGTTTCATACGTCAATTTTGTTGTCCTTAGATGAGTGACATATACTCTTCCAAATGGGCTCAAAATTTATATGTAGCCTAGTTATAGTATGACGGTGAAGATCAATGGTTTATATTTTGCAAAAAATAGTCTTGATATGCAAACACACTTGAGTGTATTCGTGCGATCTGTACACTCGAGTGTATTCTAGCCTGACTCTCTCTCTCTCTCTCTCTCTCTCTCTCTCTCTATATATATATATATATATATATATATATATATATATATATATATATATATGAGTTGATCTTAGATGCCCACGCGGGTAACAAAGCAAAACCTACTCGGCAGCAAGGCGCGGTGGCAAGGCTATAAAAAGTGAGAAAAGGGCGGAACCTCCGTTCAAACCCTCGCTCTGCCCTGCATTTACTGTCGTTCTCGTGCAAAAGCACCGACGACCACATCCCACAACCCCTCCATCCCCACCTCCTCCGTCTCTAGTCGCTCCGACTGCAAATTCCATCTCCATCATCTTCGATTCCACCTCCTCTCTCTCACTACATCTCAATTACGGAGCAGCTACCCGCTTTAGAGATGACGAGGATGAAGAAGGCATCACAGAAGACCTCAATAATGCCACCGTGGAGAAGAAATCTAAGGACTGTGATTGAAGAAGACGACGGCTTCGAATTGTGCCACTATCAAGCCAACGAGAAGATGGCCAAAGAACCAGAGCAAGCGGCAAAAGCAGCGGCCGCAGAAGGGGAGATAGAATGGGATGAAGTGGGAAAAGAAGTAGGTGTGGAAAGGGAGAAGAAAGGTGTTGTAGCGACTACTCTGACGAAACAAAAAGGGAACAAAAGAGGGGTTGTGATGGCCAAAGAAGCAGATGAAGCGGAACAAGAAGCGGCTGCGGAAGGGGAGAAGGGAGGTGTTTCTATGACTCCTCAGACAAAACCAAAAGGGAACAAAAGATGGGATACAGATCCCCTAACGAGTAAACCTTCAGCAAAAAGAGAAAAACATAGTAAGGTGGTGCTAGTAATGGAGGCAATGGAGCTACCACGATTGAAGAACCTCCACGTGACAAAGCGGAGAATGAAGAACGTCAAGGTAATTTTTGTTTGCATGTACATTACAAATGAAAAACATAAAACAAAAAGATTTCGACTAAAAAGTAACAATGCATGTTTAATTGTTATAAGAAGTAGAGTAACTAGACGATGCCTAGAGTAACTACAACAAAATATTGGAGTAACTATACGATAGTCTAGAGTAACTGAAGAAATGATGGAGTAACTATTATAGAACAAAGAGTATCTCGCACACTAGATATAGTAGTTAAACTAGGAAAACCATATTGTTAAGCTAAAGACTACACTTTTCGAGTAAATGTGTTCGTATGCAGGAGAAGAAAGGAAAGGAGATGTTGACAGTACAGATGAAAGTCAGCAAAAGAATGAGACGGAAAAGGCTACTGCGGATGAAGGAGAGGTGAAAAGAAGTAAAACGACAAAGAAGGGGAAAGGGAAGACCGAAGAAACTAAGGAGAAAGCGAAGGCTGCTGATGAGAAAGGGAAGAGGAAAGAAGGAGGAGGAAAGAGAAGGGAAAAGAAAAGGCTACCGATGAGGGAGGAAAAGAGGAAAGAATGAAGAGGACAGAAAAGGGGAAAGGAAAGGCAGATGAAGGTAAGCTTGTATGGATTTATAATTGTGTTAGTTTGTTGTTACTCTCATAGGACACTTACTGGTAATATATTAAATTTTTGTTACAAAATAAATAGTTTGCTTTAAAAATGTGATCACCCTACAACGTATAATGAATTGTGAAAAATTTAAGAGTAACTTGACTAACTAAGAAGTAATAAACAAAAAAAACCTAAGAGTAAGTTTTGATATGTTTGCAGTGGGAAACAAAAGGTTGTACCACAAGTGTTACATAAAGAGCTACATCACCACTAGCAACAGCATGGTGTTTACAAGTAATCAGCTTACAATGATGAGGTCGATGACGTTTACAAACATGATAAAGATGTTGAATCTTATGGTTGGCACAGTCCTTTTGGAGGATTTAATAGATAGATCTGTGGATGATGATAGATTTTTATTGTCCAAAGGGGTGGAAAGACGGATGACCGTTGAGGATGTGGGGGTAATTCTAGGTATCCCCAGCAAAGGTATGGATATAATACCTAGGAAAAATTCTGAGATAGTGAGCTCAATATGGCAATAATTTGCCAGGGCGACAGGTAAACAAGGCAATGAAGGTGAGACCTCGAAGAGGTTAAGGGAAAAGGATGTCCTGCACAAGAACAAATTATCAAAGCTTTGGCAAGAATATGCCAAGACCGACGATCCAGCGGACAATCAGAACATGTGTTGTGCGTGGATGTTGCACCTGCTGGCAACATTCCTACTCCCAGACACCAGCTATTGCACACCAATCTACATAATGCACTACCTAGATAATGTTACTGCCACTGGGCAGATGAATTGGGCAAGGCTAGTACATGGGAGTATCTTCAAGAATATGAAGATGCTGAAGGAGAACGTCCAACTGAGGAGGAAAGGGGAGAAAGGGAAAACCACCCTCTACACAACAGGGTGTGTGATGTGCCTATGTGTAAGTGAACAAAATTATTTTCATCTACATTGTTACAATAACGACTAGGGGGGCAGTTACATATGCATTATGTTTTCTCTCTGTTACATGCAGGTTTGGGCATATGAGATGACGAATATGGCAAAGCCAACCTTCCTTGACGCCAAGCCAAGGATAAAGAAGTGGGTTGCGCCGATCGAGAAATTGATGGATTTAGGGGCTGTGGACCCTAAGGATATAAGAATATTTTGTCTTTGTTACAAAAGCTAATATACAACATAATCCTACATGTTTGCATTGTGACACATAAGTTTTATTTTTTTAGACAGATTTGTCAAAGGATGAAGCTAGACAGGGGAGATGATTGGCGAGCTGCAAGAACAATGAAGGACATGCCCTACTACCTTGCGAAAAAAGGGGCAAAAAGCAATCCAATGACAGATAAGGTGCCAGCAGAGTCGATCATCAAGAAAGGAGTGACTGTTGAGAACTCCACCTTGGAGAGAAGAATCCAGATACTGGAGGAGCTAAAGATGTAGAACGAGATCTGCAAAAAAATAGTTGTTGAGGCATTCACTGAACTGCAGAGGGAGAAGAAACGGATAGAAAAAAGGATAGTCGAGCTAGAAGAGGAAAATAAAAATCTGAAGAGAAAGTGGGGAGATGAAGGTGACAAAGCACAATCACCTGTCAGTGGATTCCAACATTTTGCAGAGGGGTTTGCCTCAGTGAATGTTGATGAACCCAAAGATAGGTCAAATGTGCTTCACAAGAAGGATGTTGATACGGTGGACAAAGTAGAGAAGGAAGGTGTGGAGAAGGATGACACACTGAGTAAACGAGGCAGGCTGAGCCTGAGAAGAAAGTATGTGGAAGAGAAGGAATCAGAACATGAGAATGATGATAAGAAAACTGGTGATGAAGTGGAGAAGAAGAAAGAAAAGGTAGCAGATAATTCTAACCAAGGAAAGTCTGCACGAGATGCAGAAGAAAAGAGCCAAGAAGAAACAAGGGAACAACCAGAGAAAATAATCGAAGAATAAGAAGGGCAGAAGGATGAGCCTAGAAAAAGGTTGACAAAGAGGAAGAAGATGGAACAACACATAATAGGGAGCATAGAGAAGAGTGTAAAGAAAAGGAGGGAGGAAAAGGTAAGTTTGCATCTCCTTTCAAGTATATCATTACTTGAGTAACTATTTGATATAGTAGAGTAACTATGTGATATAGAAGAGTAACTATAGGAATATAAAGAGTAACTATACGATAGTCTAGAGTAACTGTGTAAATTAGTAGAGTAACTATAGGAACATAAAGAGTAATTGTATGCGACATATTAGCATTGTGTAACTTGTGGAAAAAGAAGATTGATTCTAACATGGACTGCTCTTTTATTGTTGACAGCACAAGTTGTCAAATTTCATTAGATTTGAGCATTTCAAAACAAAAGAAACCAGGGAAATTCTCCATCACTTCATGGACAACATAGAAGAAATGTAAGAGAATTGGTGTGTACAAATATAAAACATTACTTATTCAATATCCAACTCATGTGTATAACATATATAAAAATGATTGGCAGGTCAAAAATGAGAATGGAGATTCAATGATGACACTTGGCGTACGGGGAAGGACCTTGCTACTCTCCTATACAAAGATCAGATGACACAATCACCTGTAAGAAACAAGAATGTAGTATAACTCATTGAAAGAGATAATTTGGATTGCTAAATAAGAAAGCTTGTGGTTTTTTCCAGGTTCTGGACTACTTTGTGGAGATGCTCAAGGCAAGCACAAGCAAGCAGAGGAAGAGGGGTTTGCCATGGCACTGCATGAGCCCTTATGCTCCGGTAAGAAAAGCAAAATTTGTATTCAAAATTACATCAAAAAACAAAAATAGATACACAAACTGAAACTTATAGGTGTGCATTTTTAAATTCTACATTTGCAGCAGAAGCTGTCATTTGATGTCGAGGACATCACCCTAGAATAGATTGACATTCTATCTCCACTCTTCAACATTCCGTTGAAAGATTGGGACACAATGGACTTGGTGTTCACCATACTAAACAATGACAACCACTGGTACTGTATGAAGCAAGCTTCAGGGATGGAGCACACCGGTCTTATAACTCGATGAGTGGAAATAGAAAGTCAAGAAAAGAATTCCTTAGATGGGTGAGCGATCTATAAAAAGTAACTCATTAGTAGTGGATTGACAAGGATTAATGTTCGTTGATTGATGATTAATAAAAGTTGTGTTTTTTTAATGCAAGTGGGTATTGTGCATGAATTTTTTAGGGGTGCACCTAAAAAAGGAAGCCAATTGTCACAGTGGGAACGGGAGTACCCGATGTGCCCACAATAGGAAGAAGACTCACTTGACTGTGGGATCTTCATCATGAAGTACCTAGAATGCCTGGTCAATGGAAAACATATGGACTTCACCCGCAAGGACATGCCGACAATAAGGGCTGATATTGTTTAGAGAATGATGGCAAGGGGGCAGCTGCAGCTTGTACAAGCGGATGAAAAGGATGCAAATGAAGACATCAAAGAAGGTCCATCTGAGGAGAACAAGGGAGAAGAAGATGAAGGTCAGAAGCGACAAGAAATAGAGGAGAAAGAAGCAGCAGATTCAGAAGTGCATGAAGAAAAGAGCGCAGAGGAAGAAGCTATTTCAAGCCTAGATAGATGGCTGAATTCTAGCTGAAATACTGAATTATTAATTGAAATGTAGAACTTGAACAATTTGCTTCTGGAGTTCTGATGTGCAACCGTTGTGAGATACATTTATTTGTGTGCTGCAAAAAGCCTAAAAAATACATTAGATCTAAATCATATTGTAAATACGAGTATTGCTGGGTATAATATATAACATTTTATGCTTTGAATGTTGTATTCTTGAATGTACAGTTGTTGTGGTTTTGTATGAAGATATATACTTTCAGTTAGCCTGCCAAAAAATAAACTAACTCAAGAGGAAGAGTGATGATGATATCGTAACCCATAGAGTAATTATAAGAAGACTAAGAGTAATTGTGATATTATAGAAAAGAAACCCTATGATTCAAAGGAGTAACTCTTATACTTTGTAAGAGTAACTATAAAAATAGAGAGGTAAAACACATATCACAAAAACAATATATGTGGAAAGATAGAGTAATAGGGACATCTTGTAAAGTAATTGTACAAGCATGAGAGCAAGTGTTCGATTCCAGAAAAATGGTAACTATATCAGAACTTACTGACAAAGAATAATGGTGAACTCGTAATCCATAAGGTAACTATAAGAGTACTAAGAGTAACTGTAAGAGTAACTGTAAGAGCACTAAGAGTAACTGTGACAACACTAAGAGTAACTGTGACAATATAAAAAGTAACTCTAGCGTTAAAAAAGTAACTGATGTACTTTGTAAAGTAACTCTTGTGGAAATACTCCCTAGTCCCTCCACCACCAACCTAGCCCTCCTCATGAGGTTGTGGCTTTCTTCACTATGAGTAACTGTGAAAACACTAAGAGTAACTATGACTATATAAAAAGTAACTCTAGCAGGTCTGCTATCCTCTTCTTTTAAGTTACAGTGCTCTCATTTTGTCACTGTGGCTGATGGTTCTCACCCTTTCACCCACTTTGGAACAACATACCTCCTTATACCATTCCTAATGTTCTCATAAACCTCAATACAACCTACCATGAAGCCATTCATCCAACCCATGAACTATACCCTTGACGACAAAACTATGGAATCCATTCAACTGCCTATAGAATGGAAATATCTCCATTTTCACATTAAACTAGGCAACACCACCTTCTGTATCAGAAACCAGACATTTCAGATCACCCTTGTTCAAAATGAAAACGGATCACTTTCCACTGGCAGCAGCTGGAAAGAGATGATCGCACAGCTCAAGCTTCGCAGAGATTGGATCTCTTCCTCAGGCCAACCAATCACCAGACTATCACAGCATGGATCATAGATTTTTTCTTAGAAACACCAACCAAACTACTTCCGCTCTTCAGATAGCCTGGTGAATCTGGAACGGATGACTGTGCAGATCAACTATTCATTAGGGAGAAATACCAAGCACCTCCAGCTTCATGGGTGAATCCTTTACAAGTTGACTCATCTACAAAAGCTGACACCGCAACATCTATAGAATACACTGCTTCTTCTTCTTTCCAACCTTTCGATCATAAATAGGTATGCTCCTCCACCCTTATCCCCTTGACTTTTGGTCGATAATCTTCCCCATCACCACCTATACCATCTACCTCCCCCCAACCATCCTGGGCTCACCACCGTGGCGGTGGTCGTCGATAAACCCCTCCTACAGATACTTGTGGCGGTGGTTATCTACCCAGTAACCAGCCATAAACCCCTCCTACAGATACCCGCGACGGTGGTTGTCTACCCAGTAACCAAAAATACTCCCCAGTCCCTCCACCACCAACCCAGCCCTCCTCACGAGGTTGTGGCTTTCTTCAGCACAACCACTCATCTCATCCTACAGCCCCTACTCCGCCTCTTCTTCCTCCCTCCTAGCCTCTCTTGCCACCTCCCAACTATGTTGCAGCCGCCAGGACCAGCATATCACCTCCCAACTATGTAGCAGCGATTGATCTCACATGACACCATTAGTAGGTCTGCTATCCTCTTCTTTTAAGTTCCAGTGCTCTCATTTCATCACTGTGGTCGATGGTTCTCGCCCTTTCACCCACTTTGGAACAACATACCTCCTTCCACCATTCCTAATGTTCTCATAATCCCTCATCTAAAAACTACCCATCCCCAGTTCATAATACTATTTCTTAAGAGATTTTTACTTCACTGTGCTATATATTGTCTGATCTGATCCTAATTCTTAAGTGATTTTTTGTTTTGACTGGCTGTTCCTGCTTTGAACTAGTGTGTTTGATATATGGATTTTTCTTTGTTCTGAACTGGTGTGTTTTAACTAGTTGTTCCTGCTATGAACTGGTGTGTTTGATATACGGATTTTTTGTTTTAACTGGTTGTTCCTGCTATGAATTGCTCAGATACATCCCTGGTGAGAGCAGTGTTGGTGCTGACCCGTTGCGCTATACGAACATTTCTTTGTTTTGAAGGTGGGCTATCATGAAGGTTGGTTTGGCTGTATTTTTTGGTTATCTTGTTCCAGTGGTTATGATTCCTCTTGCTGCTGTAGTCTGGTTTTGCTTACCCACCAGAAGTTTTGAGGATTCTGAAGTTGTTGTTTTGGTTTGCTGTCTCTGCTTTGCAATGGAGTGAATGGTGTGTATGATAGCTCTCGCCATGGATGGATCTGACCCCCTGAGCTCTTTGGTTTTTCTGTTCAGTTGATGGACCGTCCTGATGGCTGGTTTGGTTGTAGTTTTCTGGATCGTTTGTTCCAAAGACTATGTTTGTTGTTAGTGCAGTGGCCTGTTATTAGTACCTTCCAGCAGCCCGATGATAGTTAGCTTGTACATCCCGTTTTCCTTATTGTATAGTTCTATGTAGCTCTCTTCCTTTATTTCTACTTTGCCTCTGAATAGCCCTCTGCCTAGCTATTCTTGTTGTATATGGACTTTTTCTGGTGTGGTGTTTGGACCCACCTGGTGTGGTTTGTAACTCTTTGTGGATGAAGGTTTGTGTAACTGTATCTGGTGTGGTGTTTGGACCCACCTATTGTGGTTTGTAACTCTTTGTGGGTGAAGGTTTGTGTAACTATACGATCATGAGAGCAAGTGTTTGATTCCAAAAAAATGGTAAATGTATCAGAACTCACTGACAAACAAGAGTGGTGAACTCATAATCCATAAGGTAACTGTAAGAGCACTAAGAGTAACTGTAAGAGCACTAAGAGTAACTATAAGAGCACTAAGAGTAACTGTAAGAGCATTAAGAGTAACTGTGTCAACACTAAGAGTAACTGTGACAATATAAAAAGTAACTCTAGCGTTCAAAAAGTAACTATTGTACTTTGTAAAGTAACTCTTTGTGGATGAAGGTTTGTGTAACTGTACAAGCATGAGAGCAAGTGTTCGATTCCAAAAAAATGGTAACTGTATCAGAACTCACTGACAAAGAAGAGTGGTGAACTCGTAATCCATAAGGTAACTATAAGAGCACTAAGAGTAACTGTAAGAGCACTAAGAGTAACTGTAAGAGCACTAAGAGTAATTGTGACAACATTAAGAGTAACTGTGACAATATAAAAAGTAACTCTATCATTCAAAAAGTAACTGTTGTACTTTGTAAAGTAACTCTTATGGATGAAGGTTTGTCAAAAACACAAAACCAGTGTATGTGAACCACATAGTAGCAAACTGACATTTTGTAAGTAACTGAACAAACATGAAAGTAACTGTACTAATCTAAAAATGTAGGTATTTCAGAAGAAAAGAGTATCCATTGCACATGAAGAGAAACACATATTCTTCAAAAGAGTAACATCTGATCAGAATAGATTCTTTGTAACATATTCAAAGTATATGTACAGCTTCTGGAGTTCAAGGTAACACACAGATAGATTACAAACACAAGTGAAATACATGGAGGGTTATAAAATCACTTTCACAAAACTACATAAAAAGAACAACCCATTACATATTTGAATATCCCTCACTCACGCACTAATCAACTACAAACTCCACTAAAAAAGACAGTCATCCATCAATAGGAGTAGCAGCAATAGCTCCCAACTACATGATAATAGAGAAAAGAACAACACACTTAGCAGCACCAAGATGCTCCCCAAAATCAACAGCAACAACAGAAAGGAAGGGTTAGCTAGCAGCACCAGTAGCTCGAAAGAATAGAAAATAGCAGTAACAAGATTAGATAACGAATATTCACGTCCAACATCAATAGACCACACGAGCATCATTAGAGATAATCATTGAGTAGTAAACAACAACAACACAGAGTCAAGAAAGAGTATCCTTGGAGAATGGACTACTTCTTCATAGGGCAGTTCTTGCTATCATGGTTAACCCCAAACTCTAAGCAATTCTTGCATTGCCTCTCTCTTTTAGATTGGGCAATCTCAACTCCAGATTTAAACCTCACATCGGTCGATCTAGGTTTCCCCTTAGTTTTGCAAATACTAGGGATATGGACCTTGACAGCAGAAGAAGAAGTTGTATTAGAAGCAGTTACACCACCACCTGCACCAGTATCAGCGAGATCCAAGTCTAAGAGCTCCTTTCACAGAGCTAACAGTTTTGCATGGAAAAGATCTATAGCAATGTTCCTACATGCTATGTTGACAATCAATTGCAGGCAGAAACAAGCTGAAGTGTCCTCCCAGTGGATGGATGCTTAACTGATGCTTTGCCAAAAATCAAAGGGTGTTCTATATATCCTTTGGTCCACCTCTTCAGTATGTATGGATCGAGAAGAGTGCAAAAGTCACAGCTCTTCAAATAAGACAGGATGTGCCTGCAAGGGATACCTTTGAATTCCAACATGAAGCAATTGCACAAAACAATCTCACTAGATGACTCTTTCTTTTAAAAATAGGGAGATCCAAGTCCACCGACACGATACACCTCAAAGACACCTTCTTCTGAAGCTTCTTTTACATTGTAGACCATGCTTTGATGAACCTCAGACTGAAAGATCTTAAAGATGGACTTGGTGTATATACCTCTCATTTGCTCCTCTAGAGACCACAGTGATGACAAAGGGAGTTTACTGTACTCGTCGTCAAAGTCTTTGAAATTTTCAATCTCCCGCACATGAGATTAAGCAGTCTCCAAGGAACATACAAGTTCAAAGAGAGCCTACTATTCACATGGCTTCTAATGAACGCATTCAGTCTCTCTCTCCTTTGAGTTATCCTCATGCCCAAAAAGAAAGAAGACTACATATAGCATGAAATCCAATCCCAACGCATCGCATACATATCAGAAATGCAAGTAATAGAAAATAGATCATTCTCTTGAACTACAGAATCCACCTCTCTTCAAAAATGTCGACATCATCCACGTTCCACATGCAATCATTCAAGGAGCTTATGATCTGGTCCTTGTTATGAACACCACCAAGCTTAGAGGGAAGCTTATGTAGGATGTGCCAGATGCAGAAGTGATGCTTGCAATTCGGAAAAACTATAATGATAGAAGCATTCATAGCAGGATCCTGATCGGTTATGATGGAAATTGGCTCCTTGCCAAAACAAAGTAAGTACTACTTGAAAACCCAGACAAAGGAGTCATACTTCTCATCGACCAACAAAGCTGAAGCAAACAACACTGTCTTGCGATGGTGATCAACACCACCAAACATTCCAAAAACCATTGAATACTTGTTGGTGCGGTAGGTGCTGTCAAATACAATCGCATCGCCGAACAACCCCCAGTCTTCAACAGAGACAGGATCATCCCAAAATAGATGAGTCAAGCAGCAATCAGGATCGTTTTGGTATGTATAGAAGAATTTCAGATCAAGGACCTTAAACCTAGCAAAGTGATCCAAAACCATGTCGACATCGTATTTGGCCGACTCTTCCTCTTGCTACTGATGTGTCCATGAGCTTGTCTGCTGGTAAATGTTAGATTTTCATAGCCGCCAAACTTGGATGTTATCAATGCAATTTGTCTCGATACATGTATGTTATCTTGTCTCATGGAAGAAAGGATCTCTTTTTGAGTTTCATCAAGAGATGAGTTACACTTCAGGTAACAGAGATGTGCATCGTCAACAAGATCGTGGTTGTGTTCCTCAACAAAGGCAGTCACAACCCACATGGATGAGGACTTATCTAGTGTGAACCGGATTATGGCTCCACAACCACACCTCTTCACATAACGCCTGTACTTCTTGGACATATTATCCTGCAAGTTACCCACTTCATCACAAATGGGGCTCAGAAGCCCTCTTAACCTCTTAGAACGGCTGATTTCACCCTACTTATCACAAACCAGATCTTTGGCAACCAGAATCTTAGTTCCCCATTCATACATGTTGTCATCTTTCCTGACATTAAAACCAATCATGCCAGCATAGCTAGAATAGAAGGAGATACCTTCATCTAAACTTCCAAACTGGAGACCAATTCTAGGGACTGCAGCTAGGGTCAGAGTGGAAGCACCAACAGAAGGATAAGAATGAGGATTATCATTGTCATGGCCGACACTTGCATCAGCAACATCTGTATCAAGGTTGGGATCCATGACAGCATGTGGGAGTAACTCTACAAGACAGAAGAGTAACCGTGAAACACCAAAGAGTAACTCTGTCAGTTTGAAGAGTAACCACGTATAACAAAAGAGTAACTGAGTAACCACGTATAAAAAAAGAGTAACTATGTGAAACATAAAAACATGTATGACAATTACTACTTCAAAAATGAAAAATGAAGACACAAAATTGGGTTTCTTTCCCACACAAAAGACAGAGTGATGAATACACATTGTGATGATGAAAAAGTGAGAAAATGAGTATAACTGATTGAAGTGACGAAGAGAATACAAAACTAACTGGTTGTAGCTTGGACAAACTGCTACTCCTAAAATGCAGATAGATCAGGGTATTCTCCCACCCCCTCCCTCCTCCTCAATGGTGTGAGCTTCACAAAAGGAGGTATGGAGCGTGGATTTGATCTGGTGAAGATCAATATCTTCACCGGATACTCCGACGAACGCCAGAATGTTCAAATCTGCACAAATACACCTTCATCGTCCTCCTCTACAAAAATTGATAACTGGGGAAGCCGTTCTTGTTGTTCGGGTATGGAGATGCAGATAGGGATTGATGACCAAGAACTGTAAATGCACATAAAAATCATCGCGGAACATAAAAGCATGTATGACAGTTACTACTTCAAAACAAAAATCTAGACACAAATTGGGTTTCCCACACACGGTAGATTTCCTATAAAGTAGGAGTGATGATCTCGTAACCATGGGATGATTTGATGAAGCCAAGCACAAACCCACCGTCAACATCAGAATATTCATTCACAAAGTCGGTCGGTAAGAGTGCAAAAGAAAGAAAAAAAGGTCACCGACGATGCACATTGAAGCTAGTAAACGATAAGCAGATGAGCACAGGTTTGGATGATGCTAATGATGGGGGAGGATTGCTTTTTTACCTAAAAGCAGCGATGCGCAACAGAGATCAATCACGTAGATTAGGCCCGTCAGGAGTGAGGGCGGAGGTTAAGAGGGAAGAAGGGGGAGAGCAGCAATCAAGCAGTGACTATCGGCCATGAATTTGGAACAAGTTAAATTTGTTGGGGCTCTAATTGCACTCTTTCCCAGTTGTTTCTTCCACTCGTTCCGTTTTGCCCCTTGCTCGCTTCTTTAATGCTCTCTGTCGCCGACGACTCTCTCTGATTCTCTTCCCACCACCAAAATCCTACAAACTAGCCACACGGGGACATGGTGAATCCGATGAGCTGAAAGGTACCCAACCCCAGTAGCAGTAGGAATGCTACATGCCTTCGGTATGGAAAGGGTTCATTGAATGTAGCAGGGTGTCCAGCGGCGGATGCACAAAAATGTGCAATTTGAGCAGGTCGGTGGCAGAACAACGCATGAAGAAGACGGAATCTGCTTCTTCAATTTTTTGTAGGAGGTGTGTCCATCATGAGATCTTTATTTTTCATGAAGCGACATTCAAGTGGACCTTATGTCACTTGACATGCATGGATTTTATGTGATCCTAGGGATGGATACCTTGGAGAAGTACAATGTTGTTTTGGACTGTAGTTCCAAGGTGGTGACATTCGGTGATGGAGATGTTTCTTGGATCTAACAAGGAGATAGGAATATTCTTCCTACATGTTTGGTGTCAGTGGTGATAGTGGAGAGGTTGATGAGACAAGGATGTGAGGCTTTCTTGGCACATGTTGTGGATACCAAGGCAAGGAGTCCTAGTGTCCAGGAGGTACTTATAGTGTGTGAGTTTAAGGATGTCTTTCCAGAAGAGTTTCCTAGTGTTTGACCTCCCTGAGAGGTTTATTTTGAAATAAATCTTATTTTTGGAACACAACCCATAACACATTCACCCTACAGGATGGCACCAGTAGAGATGCAGGAGTTGAAGAAACAGTTGTAGGAGCTGTTAGACAAAGGGTTTAATCAGACCAAGCACTTCCCCTTGGGGTACTCCCGTGTTATTTGTGAAGAAGAAGGATGGTTCCATGAGGCTTTGTATAGATTATAGACAGATGAACAAGGTCATGATAAAGAACAAGATCCATTGATGAGGATTGATGATCTATTCGATCAGTTGAGAGGTGCTACAATGTTCTTGAAGATAGATCTACGATCAAGATACCACCAGTTGAGGATCAAGGCAAATGACATACCCAAGTCTACTTTTAAGACTAAGTATGGTCACTATGAGTTCATGGTTATGTTGTTTGGCTTAACCAATGCACCAGTAGCTTTCATGAATCTGATGAACAAGGTGTTCAGACCGTATCTAGAGCAATTTGTGGTAGTATTTATGGATGACATCTTAATATACTCTAAGGGTAGTCAGTAGCATGAGCAACATCTATGCTAGGTGTTGATGTTATTGAGGCAGAACATGTTATATGCCAAGTTCAGCAACTATGAGTTCTGGTTGACCAAGGTATCTTTTCTAGGCCACATCATATCTTCCAAGGGTGTTTGTGTAGTCCCTAAGAAGGTGTATTCAGTGATGGAGTGGGAACAGTCTAAGACACCGAAGGAGGTCTGGATTTTCTTAGGTTTGGTCGGTTACTACAGGAGATTCATTAAGAATTTCATTATTGTAGTGTTTCCCCTAACAAAGTTGACCAGAAAAGGTGTTCCTTTTTTCTAGGATGACAAGTGTCAGTGTTCTTTTCATTTGTTGAAGGAGAAGTTGATCAATGCTCCAGTGTTAGTGTTTCCAGAGTAAGGGAAAGGTTACATCATCTTTTGTGATGGTTCCAAGAATGGCTTCATATGCGTGCTAATGTTGGATAAGAATGTGATTTCTTTTGCTTTGCGACAACTTAAGAAACATGAGGGAAACTACCCAACACATTATCTAGAGCTAGAAGTCATAGTTCATGTTCTGAAGATTTGGAGGCACTATTTGTATGGAGAGAAGTGTTAGATCTTCACTTACCACAAGAACCTTCAGTATACCTTCTTCAATTAGGATCTGAACATGAGGAGAGAAGATGGATGGAGCTTATCAAGGACTAAGAATGTACAATAGACTACCATCCAGGAAAGGTGAATGTGGTGGTTGATGCCTTGAGCAAGAAGTCACTTTCATCATCGTCAATAGACAAGGCACTTAGCATGGCTTTCGGCATAGTTGTAGGTGAAGCTTACCCTGATGCAGCAAATTAGAGATACTCAGAAGGGTGATACCATGGTGCAAAATATTATATTGGAGTTTGGCAGAAAGAAGTATTATGGCTTTCATGAGACAGAGGATGGGACAGTTTGTTTTCATAATAGTACAGTGGTTCTAGATGTCGAGGGCTTAAGGAAGATGTTACTTGAGGAAGCTCATTCTTCGATGTACGTGATGCATCCTGGCGGTACCAGATGTATCATTATCGGAAGGATCTATATTGGTGGCCAGGTCTAAAGCGTGATGTGGTAGATTTTGTTGCTAAGTGTTCAATCTGTCAGCAAGTCAAGGCTGATCATAATAAGCCTACATGAACTTTGCAACCTTTACAGATACCACAGTGGAAATGGGATCATATAACTATCGACTTTGTGGTTGGTCTTCCTAGGACAGCCAAAGGTCAAGATTCCATTTGGGTTATAGTTGATAGGTTGACCAAGTTATCTCACTTCTTGACAACCAAGATGATGTATATAGTAGAGAAGTTGGCACATATCTATGTGGATGTGATAGTCTATTTACATGGTATTCCATTTAGCATAGTATCTGACATAGGTCCGCATTTTACAAGTAGGTTTTGGGAGCGTCTGCATATATCTATGGGGACACAACTAAGGTTTAGCACAACTTTCCACCCACAGATAGATGGTCAGTCTGAGAAAATCATTCAGACCTTGGAGTATCTTTTCAAAGCACGTGTCTTGCATCTTTTGGGTAGTTGGGATGTGCATTTGAGTTTGATAGAGTTTACCTATAACAATAGTTATCAGAGGAGCATAGACATGGCACCGAAGCATTATATAGGAGGCAATGTCGGACACCTCTTTGTTGGTATGAAACATGTGAGTATCAGCTTTTAGGTCCTGAGCTAGTGCAACAAACTATAGAGAAGATCAAGGTGATATAGTAGCAGCTGAAAACAGCCTAGGATAGGCATAAGTCGTCTGTTGGTAACTGTCACAGACCGTTGGAGCTCTGAGTTGGGGACCGCGTGTACCTTAAGGTTTTTTAGTGGAAGGGTGTGTTGATATTTGGTAAGAAGGGTAAGTTTACTCCTAGATATATGGGACCTTACCATGTTGTGTCATGTGTTGGGAAGGTGGCTTACAAGTTGGATTTACTGCTAGAGTTACACAGGTTGCATAATGTCTTCCATGTCTCCATATTGAGGAAGTACCACCCTGATACATAGTAGGCGTTGTAGCCAGTGGAGGTTGAGTTGGAGGAGGATGTGTCTTATATTGAGAGTGTTGTGTTGATCCCGGATAGGAGAGTGAAGAAGTTGAATAAGAAAGATATAGTCTTAATTAAGGTTTTGTGGTATCACCATGGTGTGGAAGAAACCACGTGGGAGTTAGAGGATGATATGTGTAAGAAGTACCCATCTTTGTTCGTGTAGGATTTTGGGGACTAAATCCTTGTTAGGGGTTTATGGTTGTAATACCCCTAACCTTGCTTTTTGGTTGAACATGTTTGATTATCATAATTACATGCATAGCACCTTAATCAAACCTTAATATGTGTTTTTATGTCATGTGACAAGCTTAAGTTTCAAGTTTGGTCCGGTTTGGACATTGTTTGAGAAAATTATGTGTAAATGTGCTTGTTTTGGGTTTTTATTCAATTTACCCATATCTAGGGTTTTTCTTAGAATTTATCACATGCTTGTTGTGCCTCACATGTTTTATTATCATGTTTTATATGGTTGTTCTTTGGGGAGCCTTGTTACATCTTAGTTTGAGTGATGACACCTTGTGTTGAGGTTAGGGTTTGCACGGATGCCCTAACTCATATTTGACATTGGGTGTTGAGCCACCTAGTGTTAGTTATCGCTAAGTTTCATGTGTCCCTAAGTTTAGGTGGTCTATGAATTTCTCTTGAGCCATCTAGGATTGGAAGTCGATGAGGTTTCTGACTCATCTTGGTCACCAACATCTAGGGTTGGCGGTTGATGAGTTTTATGATCATCTTGGTCGCTAAGAATGCTTAGTGGTGGATATGTTTTTTTGGACCACCTTGGTCGATGTGTTTTCTTGTTTTGGTTGCTTGTTTTTTTTTTGACTTAGTTGCATGGATGAGATGCTTGCATGGGCTAGATGTTTTGGCCTTGGACACATGGCAAACATGGTTGGACACCTCTACCTTCTCTTCTCTCTTCCCCATAGCCATATATATGTTTGTCCTCTCATGCAACCAAGCCCTTTGAACCCTCTTTCTCTCTTCTTGCTTTTGGATTTCATCCCCTTTGCTTGGTGGTGAAGGAAGAACTCAAGTTTGAAGAAGGAGGCTGATCTTGCTTGCATGTGCCTCTAGGGTTCAAATCTACCCTCTCTTTGTGCTTGTGGAGCTTTTTTACTTTGGTTCTTGGTCTTGGTAAGTGAGATCCATCTCTTTTCCTCCATTTTCCTTGTTGTTCTACCATCCCCTCTCTTCTTATTGGTCGGATCCATAGTAGAGCTTGATCTAGATCTTGAAGAACATCTCTTTCTTGCTTCATTGAACTAGAGTTTGCTTCCTTATTGGAGGAGAAGCTAGCTTGTCCGAAGAGGAGTGTTCAATCTAGGGTTTCTACCTTTTTTCTTCAAGTTGCCTTGTTGTTTGGAGTTTCACCATCATCTCTAAGGTGAGTTATATAACTTTCTCCATGATTATTGTTTACACTCATCTTTCTTGTGCATAATATTGCCCTAAAACGTTGTTCTAAGTAGAAGGGTGATGTCTTTACTTAGGGCTTGTAGTTGTATGGTGATCTTGAATAAATAACTCTTCTTGGAAGAACCCTAAACCTTGTGCATAATTGTCTTGATGGAAGTGGTAATCCTAGACTTTGTTTGCATGTAGAAAATGATGGCTTTTACTCTCTCAAATGATATTTAATTTCTAGGGTTTTAAGATGGTTTTTCCTCCTTGTAATGGAACTCGATGGTTTGGATTTAGTTCAATTATGCTTGACCTTCCTTGTGCCAACCGATGGCATTGAATTTGTTGCTATTTTGTATCTTATGTGGTCATCAATGTTTTGATCGCGTGATTGTCACTAATGTTTTTGGTCTCTTCATGGTTGCTAAGAATTTGATTGAATGATTCTCACCAAGATTTTCTTTATATGGTCGATGATACTTTGATGTTATGTTGTCACGAAGAGTTGTGATTCCAATCGGTTGCCAAGTTTTATGTCTTCAACATTCGCCAATGCTACCTAACTATATTGGTCATTGAAGTTACCTTGCCCTAGCGGTCACCAAGGTCTCTAAACCCTAGTGGTCATTGAGATGGCTAACCCTAGTGGTCCCTATGTTCTCTGACCCTAGCGGTCAATGGAAGTTCTGCCCATGGTCGCTAAGATGTCTGAATTCAATGGTCGTAAAGGCACCAAACCCTAGCGGTCACCAAGGTTCCTCTAACCTAAGTGGTCTCTATGATTTCCTAATCTAAGTGGTTAATGAAATTTCATGATCCTATGGTCAATGGTTGTATTTGACTTTATGCTTTCATGCTTGATGAAGATGCTAGACTTAGGGTTTACCCTTGAGTGTTGTTTTGTAACTCTAATTCAACTCACCTTGGTAAACCTAACCCTAATATGAATTTGGAAAGATAATTAATCGTACATAGTTTCCTTATGTGATTAGTATGGTGAAGGATGTACTTTCTCTCTCTATGTTGTTGTAATCCTAATTTATTGTCCTATGAATATCATAGTTCTTAAATGCAATGTTATGTCGAACTTATGGATCACATGTGTTGTGATGGTTGATGATCCTTTGGAGAGGCATAGAAAGATAATGATGTTCTTACAGGGAATGATGTGGTGGTCTTAATGACCTTTGGGCATGGTTGATTCCTTAGTGAGGTGTTATCCTCTTCATGATATGACAAGGATTTGTATCATGTGATGGTATGATGATGATTGTGGTCTCATGTATGGCAATGAGACAGGTGCATGTGATGATGTGATAAACATTATATTCATATATTTTATATCTTCTGAAGTTGCAACCTACCATGTTTTTGTAGCATTCTTCTAAGGTTGCTTGTAACTTGATTGATGCAGTCTTAACTCACCCAATTGGCATTAACTAAGTAAGTGGAACCCTAATCATGTAGTACACTATTCCGTAGATCCATTCCATTGTCAAGACTTGTTAAATGGTGAAACAAGTATTCCTCTAATGGAAGCTCAGAGTCATATATTGTTGAGTATATGCATGTTTTTAGGATGGTTGTGGTCATACCACGATAGGAGAACGGTCAAGGTCGTATCTCAGATGATCATGACTTAGTATATGTGGTATGATTGAGTACAATTGTGGTTCTACCTCAAATGTTTGGGTTTTGTTACCCTAGTTACTAGTGTCGTGACCTATATACCAAGGGAGGACTAGGTTGTTTAGCGGATGGACTATATATGTCATTGTGGCTGATTCATACTGACCGAGGGTAGATGACATCTTAGGATTCTGTCTCCCCTAGAAATTGTACAAAACTGATTTTGACTTAGCAATGATCAGTTGGAATTTGAGTGGTATACCGCAATTTCCCTAGGGCTTAATAAAAGACGTAATCCAGCTATGTAGCATATCTTCTTAGGGTAAACCACGACTCACATTGAATGCTTACCCTTGCTTTGTTTCTTATTCTGCTTAGTTGTTATGTAATGTGATAAGACAAAGTAACTGTAAATAAAATGATAGCTTGACCTATTTCCTTGTATACTACGCTAATCATGATTAACTTGTTTTAGTTACTTAGCTCGTTAATTTGTTTAATCTATTTAATCTGCTAAAGTTTCTTAATAATATAACTTGTTGCAATCATTAACTGATGTTGAGAGAAATATCTCTCGCCGGTACACGGGTCCCACTCTCGTGGGTCACCACACTTTTTAGGTGATCATCTACGACGTCGTCAGGATTGTAGTGGTGAGGTAGAGCATCTTGGAGAGTAGTAGGAGTAGAAGGTTAGTCAGTTGTTAGTGTGTCCTAGAGTCATCCTTGTACTCTTAGGTTTGGGCAAGGGATTTTTGTAGATGATATGTACACGACTCAAGATTTTTTGCAGTAGGTCAATGTTTGTATATGGCATGTATATGTGGAATCCTATCTTTTGTAACAGGTTGTGGATTTAGCCACTGGACATACATGTAAAGACCTGATATGGTATATGTTGATATGCAAGTTGTTGGATCTTTATGTAAATGTTTACGAATATGATGGTAATGTATAAATCGGTTTTAATTTACCCTCTTTTCTAGTATATGGATAATTAGTAGTTGATTGTGTGTTCAAAAGGTTTAAAATAAAAAAGACTCTATTTGATGAGGTTATTGATCAAATGATTTGAGAGTCTATTCAAACTAGGGTTTTATATGATTAGTACATGTATTTGATTCAAAATAGGGATATTCATTGTAGATATCTTCATAGAGTCATTAATTGTGGAAATCATAAGAGTGAGGAAATCTAGTTAATTGAGGGGTAATGTCGGGACCCACTCTTTTGATCAGCATAAATACCAACCATTAGAGATAATCCCAAACTTAAACCCAGATTATGAAATAAAATAATGAATTCTCGACAAAGGTGATTAAACAATATACGAAAAAGATAGATAAATTTTTCTTTTTTCTTTCTTCACAAACTCATAAATCAACATCACATCAAGGACATCACATTCAGATATCACAAATCATATTCAACTCCATTAAATCCAGAATCAAATCTTGTTCTCATATGCGGTTCAGTTTACATCAAATACATGTACATTGATGAACAAACTTAATCTACAACCCATCCCGGGAAAGAGAGAGTACAGGGACATTCTAGTCTATCTAGATTATGCTATTTATATCTTCCTTGTCACGACCTCTCCGCTGGATAACATTATACCTAAAAACATTTGAAACAACCTCATGAGACTCATATAGAGCCCCAGTGAGTGGATACCTCCCACTCAAGCTAGGTACATGCATCAGCATCAGATTAAGTATAATAAACTTAACAGAAACATGTAGATATTGAAAAGTCTAGCAGATAGATCTATCATAAGTCATTTCTAACTTGCAATGATAATCTGATCCAACAGATAAGGTAATCACTTAAACCAATTATAACTTTGAAACATCTTTTAAAGCATGTCTATGAACAATTCAACAGATACTTCTTAGTTCAGATTAAGAATCCTACTGCATGAGAAATAAGTCAAGTTCTAAGTATTTTGAATCAATACATAACAATCACATTATCTTTGTGACACTCCACTAGCTGGACCAGGAACACATCCTGCAGTCCTGAAGCTGAAGTACACGTAATACATATCTACCAAACAATACTATCAAATAGCAAGCAATCCAACTCATATTCATAATGGATATAAATCCCAACATTTATAACTTTTCAGCATGACATATCATAATATGAAATAGAAACTGTCCATAGCAACATGATTACTTTCCACAACATGAAGCTTAATCAATAATGACAAATCATCAACTAGCAGTACAAGGAATGTAATAATCATTCAAATTATGTTCTACACGGCTTATCATCTTTTATTCATTTGACCTAAAACTACTTGGCTTGTACCTCACCAAGTAGAAGTCGCCACGCCTGATTCTCATGTCAATGACTCACCGTCACTATCTTAGGGTTTAGCCGGCCACCCTAAGATATCAACAACAGACCCTGGCCACCTCAGAGTTGCCTAAAGAGGCTCACGTCCTCATCTCGGGTACACGAGATAGGAACCAGCAACATAGTATATCACATATCACAGTATTTCACATATTTTTCATTTCACATTTCACATGTTTCATTTCAACAGAGTCTATTCCATCTGCACATAGACTTTCACAGCAAGGATTTAGGGCTAGAGCCACTCCAGATGACTCACTCCTAAATCCTAGTGGTCTAACCTTTAAGGTCTCGATCCACACTCCAGAAATCCTTCTCATAATTCATCGATTACTACAAGGAGATTTGTTTTGTTTCCCAAGTGTGGTCCTCGGGGGAAACTCACGGTGTTCAGGACACCTAACTAGATGTTCCATCATTTCACTTGTTATTAATCTCTTTTACTCATCTTACAAGAATTCAAAACATCATATATCATATCTGTGTATTCTTGCATAACTATAATAACATGAAACAGATTAAGTTTATCAATAAGGGCAATGATCAAAGCAAGAAGCACAATAAGTCTATAGATTGAAACAAATATGATTATTTCTATCTTCTACATCAACTCATAGCAATCATCAATAGTGGGCCTTCATCCCAAGACATAATCTTATTGTCCATCATTTACCCCATCAGGGTTTCATCATCATGAGTGGGCTTTCAGCTCTAGACATAATCTCATTATACAACATTTACCCTTATCAGGGTTTCTCAATGTAAGGAGTGCATATTAAATTCCATTTCAATATATTCCTCATCAGTTCATTGTATACCATAGTTCTTAACAAATATTAGTAGAGGCATTAGAACTAGCAATAGTAAAAGCATATAGGCATCATGTATCATTCCTCATACTCAGAATAGATTTATCATATAACATATGCTTGTTCCATCTAATCTCAATATATGTAAATAAATTTCATGCATATACATGCATAACAAACTTAGTTCTCTTCTTCTTTCATTTCACATTCTTCATATGGGGTTACTAGTCAACACATGTTGATTATCATTTGAATTTCATCAAAATAGTTCATTCTCATAATACAAGTATTCTATCAAACAATCACAATACAAGAACACATTCTTGTAAGTCAATTCAAATACTTGAGTTTCATCATTTAGTTGAATTCAACTACAGTTATGTACATCTCTTAATCACCCATTTGAGATTTTCATTCATTAGCATCATCAAACTCATCATTTTAGGGTAAGAGTTACATTCTTAGAATCATCTACTAATTCATATCTTTTTCCATCATTTTATACTCAGTAGTCTCAACTTCTTTCATTTCATGTTCATTACATTATCTGGACCAATCTTTCTTGATTCACTTTACATACAATGCTTCTCTTCTACATAATATTTATCAAAGTACAATTCTTAGTGTATTTCATTTAATTTGGGTTAAGCCACATGTAATTAAAATAAAAGATAAAATACTTCATCATATTATCTTCATTAGTTTCATCTTTATCTTGGAATCACCATTAAGTACATCTTGTTCATATTGTCTCTTATATTCAGATAAGTGTACCTTGTCATTGACTACTAATGTCATTCCCATAATCAGCAATGATCATTCTTTATTATACTAAAACAAATACATTAGACTTAGATGATATTAGTAAGACTCATCATATTCAATTGAAGTATTAATACTTTTAACTTCAACATTTGATCACATTTACAACATCATATACAAGTTCTAACTTTATCACTCATAATCGTATTAATAATAAACTTTTAGGGTTTTCAAGAAGTCATTCCTTAGTTCAACATATCATAATAATCATATCATTCAGTAATCCAATCATGTCTCAAGGGTTCATTAGGGTTATTCACAAACATGGAAACCCTAGTTTCCATTTTCACACATTTCATTCATCAATCATAAGTATACATTGATTAATTGACTCGTTTGATACACTTCCTCAACACAAATCCTAATCAGGATATGTGGTCATTCAATTCCATTAACATTCAACAATACACTTGTATAATACAATGTAGTACAATTCAAATATGACTTTATACATGTCAATTCAATTCCAAGTATATCGGCCATTGGGCTGATTTTTAGGAAAAATTCACATGAAATACCATAGTCATCTACCCATAGGAATACCCATGCATCCTCAATCAATATAACAGGAACTAATCAAGTTTCAATCAATGAGAAATAATCAAAATCAATAAAATTGGATTTGCCAATATCTTTCCCAAATTAAATCCAACCGCATACATGTATAAACAAGGTATCTGATTGTTTTAGCCGGATAGAATTAGGATTTCAACATGAATACAAAGCTTAGGAGGAAGAAAAACACTCACCTCAGGTGCCAAGCACCTTAAAAACGGAGGTCAGCCTCTGAATTTTTGGAAACCCAATCAAACTCTCGCAAAAGAATCCAATTCTTTCTCCTCTCAACTCGAAAACCCTAGAAATGCAGATTAGAAGAGAAAGAGTGAGAAAAGGGGGAGATTTGATGTGATTTCAAATCAAATCAAGGGAGGGACAAAATCTTGACATGTGAGAGACGATTCACCATGAAATTCTATGCAAAGAAGCTAAACTTACTTGATTTCATCATATCTTAGATAGAGAAACCCTAGGTCATCATCTCCTCCACGTTCTCTACTCAAAACCCTAGCTCTCCTCTCTCTCAAGAATTTTGTTTATTTGACAGGAAGGACGAGTTATGAGAGCTTCTTGTGTGTTAGTTTAGTGATATAGATGAATTGAGGTGCTTAGAACATTTGCAAACAAGCCCGTCAATGTATTTTTATTTTGCTTAAACTAGTTGGTCGGCTGAGTTATAAACTTGACCGCAACCACATGTTTCAGAACTCAAACCTCATCCAAAAATTATGAAACTTTAACCCAATGACTAAAATTGAGTTTATAAGATACATTAAAAATTTTAGATCATTTGAATTTACTAATAAATAATTAAAAATCAAATACTACACTATTATATTGTAGTCAGCAGCATGGTCGGTCGAGTTTGTCCTGCACAGAATTCGACCAAAACCCTCTCTGTAGAGATTAAAAGTCATCCAAAAATTACGCCAATTTAACAGGGTGTCTATAATTGAGTTTATCAAGTACAGTTAAATTTTGAGATCAATTCGATATACCAATAAAAAGATAAAATTCAATTAACACAGTGCTATATAAATCTGAAAATATGATCGGTTGAGTTTGAAACTCGATCGATAAACAGGTCATAACATTCAAAAATTCTAATATTTTTCAAGAATGTTCACATTTTATATATGCAAATCATATACAAATTTGAATTAAATTAGAGTTACATATAAAATACTAAAAATCATTTAGTGAGACACTATACTTATTAAATTATGTATTCATGTCATCAAAACCCTAATTTGGGCCGATTAGGGTTTCTGAAATGTTAACCCTAATTAGGTGGATCAAAGTATGATTAAAACTTCTCATTATATTTAAAACATGAAAATTTAACTACCATCACTAATCAAGCTTTAAACAATGATCAACTTAATTAAGCATACAATTATCCAAGTAAACCCTAATCAGATGACTAATTTGAAAATGGGTCATTACAGGTAATTAGTCATTATATTAAAAGATGTATCAAAATGTACTTCATGACACACTTGTTGCCCGGGGAAATTGGATTTCTCCAACTCAAACTCTATCGTCCTAAAATTAAGTAGCAGTCATGCATACAAGGTGGGGTTGTAAACGGATAGGATAAAGTAGGTAGGTAAGTCTTACCCATACCCTTACCCACCCATACCCTTACCCACTCCAATATTGCAGGTAATATGTAGCGTGATTATATTTATCCTTTCTTTAAAAACTTTTACCCTACCTTCCTGTACTTGTTTACCCTATGGGGAAAATGGGATGGGTAACATGTGAAATGGGCAAAACAATATAAAGACATATATATTATTACAATAATAACTTCATATGATCTTTCCTACGACAAACACAAGATACTCCTAAAACAAATCAATAAAATAAGTTATGTTTATGATAATATACTCCAATGTACTAATACTTAACATAACAATTACTTTTATGAACAAGTTCTAACCTTTTTGTTATGCTTTTTTTTTATTGATAGATTCTTTTCTCTCTATTTTTATCATAAAGGCTTCATATGCTACCGATTGTTTCATTAAGTTCTTGGGATCACATAATAGTCCAAATTACTAGGAAATAGTGATGTGTTAGAACCCCAGATTATAAATTAAATATTATGCTAATGGGTAAATGGGTGAACATATTAAGGTATGGATGATGGGTAAACGAGTAATACTCTACTCAGCTTCATCCCTAATACACGTATCAAGATTTATGCAGCTCGGGACCAAACGCCCCCCCACCCGCAAGAGTTATTCAAATGCACCCCACACTCTCATAAAGATCTTCCTCTCACTAAATATGTTTGTAGACCTAGTCGGTGGCAATAATATCTATGGAAATGGGAAGCTGAACTAGTGGCCGTAAATGTTGTCAGTTCCTACAACCACAGTACGCGTAGGTCCCGCCACTACCAAGAAAAGGAAACTTTCTCCATTCCTCCCCCACCTTCACACTCCACCACCATCTACCGCTCGCAAGCTTCCACCGAATCCGCTTGTCCACTTGTGACGGCAAACGAGTTTGGAAAGTCGTTCTTGGAGATAATGGTGGGTGGAGAGATAAGTAGGATCAACGAAGACGGCGACCTTGTCTTGTATCCTTCCGCCGCCGCGTGTATCCTCACCCCACAAACGCCCTGCTTACGCGTCCCAATCCAGGTGCTGTTCAAGAGCAAGAAGCTCCACGACACGGCCGGCGATCGAGCTGTATTAGGACGGCCATTTTAAAAAGTCTCTGAAAAATCCGAAGGAATCAGCGGTCGAGTTGATCTGTTGAGAGAGAGTTACAACTGCATACCGCTGTCGGCTGTCCATATCCTCCGCGAGACCCACCTAATGCCGTCTCGTGTCTTGCGTCTGAATTGATCCATTCCTTCATTTATATTTGATTAATTAGCACCGGGGTCCGGCTGGCTGCTATTCCTACCGTTCTGGAAGAAGTGAGTCGCAGAGGAGCAGGTAGGGGAAGGGACCTCCGCGCGCGCAACTGAACCGCTGTCACTAATCTATTAAATTCGCGCCTCCAAACTCTTGTCTTGCCTCTAAATTTGCATCCTCGTTCCATTCTATAAGTAATAAATTAATTTCGCATGCTATCACCCGCAAGCAGTACTATGACTATCACCCGGGGGGGACTTCTTAATTTCTATTAAAAATTATTCGGCCTATGTTTGCTGCTGCTTTCTTTTCCTGAACGTTCATGGCGCGCGGAATTATAAACAACAACCTGGCTTTTTGGGTTATACAAGTAATACGGCGATTTGGAGGGGATCAAAGTGCTTTCTTCATATTTCTCATTTGCCCCAACTGATATTAAGGCCAGGCAACATGCTACGTGTACATTAGATGCTAAACTCTCCGTGCAGTTGACATACTTAGAACTCATGTATGAAATGTCTACCATATGACCCACTTGCAAGATGGGGAATAGTAAGTCGTTACATTGAATTTGAACCCGGCTAACACGGGCTAGATTCCCGACCACTTAAGACTATGATGTGAACATAATCTCATCCACTTAACTTCTTATATGATTTCTGAAGCTTTTTTCTTATTAGGGGAATCCAGGAGGCGATTTTTTCTTGCCAACAATTCAGATGGAACATAAAATTACTGGAACCAACATTAATAAATACAATGACACTACTACCATCAGGTGATGTTTCTGGCTGAAGGGTATCATGAATCTGCATTTAGCAATATCCTCCAATATGAGAATGGCATGCATCCACACTTGTAAAATGCTCTATAAGAATTTGTGGTGAACTCCTAAAGATAACAAGTCCATCCTAACTTCTTTTTCTTAGGGACAATCTTGTAAAGCGTTTATGGTAGCTGCATTATCATTCGCACATATAGAGAACCTTTTATCATTAATTAGTACATCACGGATCTCTTATTGCTGGTAATAATGAATTTGTGACTTGTCATCCACAAGAATGTTTTGATTCTTTCAGGGACGTTTTCTTTCAACATGCGTTGTCACACGCATATACCGCTCACCACCTGTTACAGCCTAAAATTTTGTGTTGTTGATTTTTATATATGCAAATACTGTATTGATAGGGTTATGTTAGAAATCCCTATATTTCCATGCTTTGTTTAAACAATTTTAGATTATGAATGCAATTTATCCAAATAAAAAGGATTTCATGTGTTTTGTTATCTTCAATAATCTATAAATGCTTGATGACTTAAAGATGTGAAGGGAAACCCAATAATCTAGAAATTTCCAAGAATAAGGACTAATTAGATAATAAACTTAAGATAATGTCTTGGTTACTTAAAAGGCAAGTTGAGGGCAACCAATGGGCTGAATTAGGCCCCACCTTGCACCCAACGTGAGAATATACCAAAGTAAAAGTACTTTCCAAGATTGAGTATAGAATGAGAAATTACATGCCTTAATTATTAAAATAAAAAATACTTAGAAGCCAAAGAAAAGGTAATTAACTTTCCTATTTGGTTAACTTTTGCACAAATCAAGATAATGTCACTATTTTCCTCAAAATTTGACAGCAACTAGAGTTTCCTAGAAGCCCCTAGGAATTTTCAAAGAATTGGATAAAGTGGATAATCCTAGAGATAATCAGAAATAACTATTTGCCTAGCCTAAAGTGCTCGGATATCTGAACCGGCCGTTGAATCAGGATCAAATGATAAGGAGTCAACGTTTATCTCCTAATATGAGTTTGACTTTGTTTCCATCCCTGATCATAACTCTTTCTCCTCTCCACCATCTTCACTCAAACCAATTCCATTGGAATTGGGAGATAATAATAGATCCAACGAGATAAGCTACATCCATTATCATTGTGTGAATCAAGAAAATCAAGCTAAGAAACCAAACCAAGAAATCCTTGATCCTCAAAACATGTGTAACACCTAATTATTATCATCTCATCCCAAAAAAGTCCTTATTGACTTGGGACACCTTTATAAGGTTGCTAAGTCTCATTAGGATTCATTAGGGTTTCTTATATATATATATATATATATATATATATATATTACCTTTTTAGGTCAACAAACCCTAAAATAGCTTTTCTATGCACAAAACCCTAATTATTTAATTATTCACATTAAAGCCCCTTTATTCTCAATTTGGCTCAGGATCATCATATCTTTGTCTTATACATGGATTTTTGAAATAATACTCAATAAAAGTCATTAACACCTCAATTAGAGTTTCTAAGCCCATTAATGCACATTATACATATGAAGCACTGAATTAGCCTATTAAGCATATGGATCATCTACTTAGATTCAAAACGTCCTTTTTATTAACAACATGTTAACATTCTCATAGAACATCCATATTACTTTTCCCAATTTCATAAAACATCATATTAGGGTTTCTTATTCGTAAAAGCATTAAAGATAACAACTTTAGGTAATTTTTGAGCTATGAATAGACTTAGGCTTCAAAAGTATTTTTATTGGATTCACTACATTTTTATGATCAAAAATCATATATAATGCGCCTCGATACGAATTACCAATCATTAGTTATAATTATTCAAAAGTATTTACCTTTGGACCAATGGTGTACTACCACGTCAGTGCTTTGGTTCTCTTCTTTTTCATGTGGATCTCAACTTGGATCCAGCTACTCAATTGCCCGAACCCACTCCCCCTTTATCTCTCACCTTCTTTGCAACCACCCCGTGTGAGTGGGCTCTATTTATCGGAGGAACAGAGCACCTTGTTGTTGTTGTCCAGGCCAAGGGGAGTCAATCGGGTCGGCATCGAGAAGCGACCATTGACATCGGATGAGCTTGGCTCTGCTCCTCGATGCGTCCCTGTCCTCTAGGGATTCTGAGGAAGCCCGCTGGCATAGAAGTTTGCTGCAGCTCTGTGAAATAAGGTAGAGGAGCAAGGAAAGAATACTTATCTAGAGAGCGATCGTCGGACCTCGTAGAGGGGTTTGTTGGAGTATTGTGACTTCTCGGCGCATTATAGATCCTTAAAACGAGTGATAAGGGCTTATATAGGTGTTTTTGTTCAGTCAGTCCCTAATGGAGTATAACTTTGGTGGCACTTTGGGGAAACTCCAAACTGTGTGCCAAAATAGGAACATCTAGTGGTCCCCATGTCCGATTTGTACTCCCAAATCCAATGGGAAAAGAATCGATGAAAAAGGAGAAACGGAGAGTGAGAACAGAGTCGAGGAAGATTCCAGTTACTGTAGATTTCTTTCCTTATGTGATTGAAGGAAGATGATGATTGGGCACTGTTGAATCTCAAATCTACGATACTCCTTGCACGTGCCCAATAAAATGAAAATCTAGTTTGATTGAAATTGTAACATTTAATTATATCCTCACTTTAGGGATTCTTACAAAATTCATATATCCTAATCCTTCTTATCCTTTTAATCCCAAATTTTTTAGGAAAGTCCATAATGACTTAAAATACTTATGTGCCAAGCTTGGGACTCAAATTTGAAAGTATGAGAGTCTTTTCTTCATATGCAAGTTATCAGTTAAAAAGGCATATTTTATACATATTTTCTCTCTCTTACTCTTTTATTCTCTTTATTTGGATGCCTTTTACCATTAGAAACCTTTTGGATTCGAAATCTCATCCATGATGATTCAATCATACATATTTCCACATATTTTTCATATTTTCATTATTATCTCAATTTCTTTTCTTATTTATGCATTATTTGATTTCCTTTCATTTTCTTTCTCTTTTTATCATCTTGGACTCACTAACTTAATACGGTCCACAAAATCATATATTTAAATGAAATATTAACAAAGAAATTCATTCATTACACATAAATCATACAATTTCCATAATCATACATTTATTGGGAAAATTGCATTTCAAACCATACAAGCCCAAAAATTGGGGTTGTAACATCCTTCCCCTCTTATAGGAATTTTTCCTTCAAAATTCTACCAAACATACAAACAATTCAGGATAAGACCTTTCCATGTCCATCATCAGCTCCCATGCGGCATCATCTTCTCCATGGTGCTTCCAAAGAACCTTTATCATCTTCTATTCTTTACTCCTGAGCTCTCTCTCACCTTGGTATCTCATACCCTCATAGGTGACTCAAGGTAAGTTATCCTCCCTTGGAGTTCAATATGTTCAATGCTCAACACATGGCTCGGGTACATCACATAGTGCTCTAGATCAGACACATCATACATCACATTATCTTGAGGGGTAAGGCTTAAAGAAAAGAAGCTCCACCAATACATCTCAAACAGACCCATGTATCAGGGACTCAACTATTCTCTGATCTTAGCTATAGCTTGGAGGGTCAGTTTTTCAAAAATGCATGCTCACCCACAGTGAATTGTAAGTCAGTCTGCTTCACATCAACACACAACTCTTGTCAATCCTGGGCTTTCATAGTCATTGCTCGATCAAAGTGACTTCATCTGCATACACAGTGGTTTCTCAACCCTTCACAAGGTCACCACACCAACATCACCCTAGTGAAGCGGTGACTGACACAGCCTCCCTTACAGATCTTCATACATCCCAATACTAGCTTTGGTGGCTATCATAACAATCAAACTCTCTAGGGGCAGGAACTGCTCCCATGAATCACCCCGAATGAGCACATATACTCTCATCAGACCTTTTAAAGTCTAGATCGTACTCTCTTGACTATCCATCAGTCAGGGATCGCCATGGCAGTCCCTGATTGGCTAGATGATGATTAATCTTGCAACAATTCTAGAAAATAGATGGTAACTCAGATGATAGTGAATATATATATATGAAATGATTAGAAAAATATGTAGAATCAAATAAAATAGGTTTCATTTCTTGATTCTATCTCCAATTCTGAAAGTATATAGTAATGCACATTCTAATGGTATTCAATTCATACGGACCCTAAATTCACGAAATTGTTGATTATACCTTGCTTATTTAATATCAATGAATGATGTATGGTAAAATTTAGTGGAAAGGTATAATAAGATTTCATCTAAGATGTAGGGTTTACATAATATCAAATTAGGGTTTTATAAGTTGTAAAACATATATATATGATAATTATGGTTTAATAAGTCTAACCCTAAGGCAACAGGGGACACTAACTTAGGGCCCAAGTCAGATTTAAGTATTATTTTGTGAATATAAAAGTAATACTTGGGTGTTAAATATTAATTATAGGTGATTGATTTTGTAACATCCATGGGCTAGGTTATGCTTTAACCCTAAATGTTTTGTTTAAGAAAGATAATTATATGCATGCTCTTATCTTTTGAAAAGTAATTAAGGCTCAAGAGGAACTTATGTTTCAATTTTGGTCCTATTTGAATAATGTTGAAACAATGTTTTACTTATTTTGGACTAAAGTGAAAATTACCCAAGTTGAGGGGGTAACTTGCAAAAGTTACATGATAAAATGTTCCTCAAGTATTGAATCATCATAATAATGAGAATGATGTAGAGGTATGGCTTTTGGTAGCCTGAGCACCAACAAAGAGCTTATTAAGTAATGTTTGTGCATTAAAACCTAGTTTTGGTGTAATGTGCAATTTACCCAAAACCTAGGGTTCAATATGCAAAATACCACTTCTAGAGAGTCCCTAATATTTTTTGGTATTAATTAGAGACAATAAAATCATAGGGGCGTCTCATTTGAATCTCTTTGTAGGAGAGAGAATCTTGATATTAAAATAATCAAGATTTAAGCATAATTGAAACCCTAATTCAATTTAATGCAACAATAAATATATTAATGGAATTTCCCTTCAACCAAAAGTGTGATGGTTGAATTTGAATAAGTATGGACGTCCTTGTGCCTTGCAAAGGTAACGAAATATCTAAAGTGAGTGGAGAGCCCACTCACATTAGTAAAAGGAAAAGTAATATCCACTCAATTTTGGATATTATTATTATATTGATTAAGGTGCTTAATTTGTTTTCTTTAATTAAAGGATAATGAAGAGGAATTACAAGTTGGGGAAGATGGATTTGTATGCAAGGGATGTAGGAGAGTAGGTGGCACAAATTTTGGGAGTTGAAGGAATTATTTATCACTTTCTCTCTCATTGAAATTCCCTTATATACATCCCATTTTCAACCCACATGAAAGGCTTTTTTGATCCCTTTTTCTTTCCTTACTTTGTCCTTTCACAAAGGATCTTACGAGCAATAGGAGGACGTTCCCTAACCTGTAGTTAAGCTCCATAGTCATCTTCAACCTTGATTTCATGGTGGAAATCGAAATTTCAATGCTTAATTTCTCCTTTTCTTCATTCAATCTTCTACCTTGGCCATTCATTTCACTCAAAGACTTGAGAACGGGCCTTGGACAGCTGATAAAGCTTCATTCACCATTGAGGACGTGAATCTTGAAGTTTGGATTCAATTTTGAAGGCGGGTTATATAACTTGAACCCTTAAATGTCATTATTGTTTGCAATTTATTCACTATGTGTTGAACCTTTCTTCTTTCTCGATTTCCTTTTGATTAATTGTTGATATCTTCATAAGAATCATAACTGATTTCAAAGGTTTGAAGCTTGAAGATGATTATTTCATATTAAGAACACACATCAACAAAGGAAGGGGCAATCAGTTTTCAAAACCGATTGAGCTAATTCGGTTTCAAAACCGAATGAGTTGATTCGGTTTCAAGACTGAATGGGCAATAGAATTCAATACCGAATGGGAAATTGAACCCAAGACTGAATGGGTAATTTACTTCAAACCGAATGGGTAAACTAGTACAAGACCGAATGGGTAATTGACTACAAGATCGAATGGGTAAATGAGTTCAAAACCGAATGGATAATGGATCTCAAGATCAAATGGGTAAATTGAACTTCAAAACTATTTGGGGTTAATTGCTAATGTGATTGATGAAGATCCAATGGCTCAAATTGATTTAATTATAATGAATTCTAGAATGAATGGTCCTTGGATTGCAAACCCTAATTGATTGATTGAATAATTCCTAATTGAATTGGATCAATTTCATGGTTGATGGACCAAACGGTCTCAAGACCGTTTGGAGTTCAAGGGTTGTGATAGATGATTGGAGATCCAAGGGCTGTAATTGGATGTACTCTCAATGGTTCAATTGATGATCGATTCAATAAAGCAAACCCTAAAATCAATTGATTGATTGATTGATTGGAGGAAACCATAATTGGTCCAATCGGTTTCAAGGTGGTTTGGACCAAACGGTCTTGAGACCGTTTGAGTCCAAATGGTCTTGAGACCGTTTGGGATCAAATGGTCCTCAGACCATTTGGAGGGCAAACAGTCTCAAACCGTTTGATGTTCATTCAGTTTCAATCGAGCAAATGGTTTCAAAACTGAATGAAGGAGTTAGGGCAAGACCAAATGGAGGTCAAGTATTTCAAGACCGTATAAAGGTCTAATACCCCAAGACCGTTTGAGGGTTTAATTGATTCAAACCTTGTAAGTACAATCAACCCCATGATTGTTGATGATGTTTATCAAAGGTAATTACAATGGTTGTGCCTTCAAGGTACTTAAGTGATTAGTACCTTTTGAGTGGTTAATTTTTTATGCTTATGGAAGCAATGACTTAATACACTATGTCAACCCTTCATTCAAGTTGAGTTGACCTAATCTAATCAAGTTTGATGTGATCAACATCCTAGAGGGGATGAGAAAAAGAGGAATTCATATATGTATAATGATCAAGTAAGTGGTTAAGCCCCTACACTCTCAACATGAATAAAATATGTAACTAGGGTATGATTCTTGATAAAGAGATCATGAAACCCTAACTGAGAAGGTTGATGAACCCTAACCCTAATTAAGGGAAATGCTAGGTGTAACCCTAATCTAGGGTGATGGTGTAACCTTAATCTAGTATGATGATATAAGAATCTCAAATCAGGGTAATATAATGAAAAACCCTAATTCAAGAGGATGCTTCATGAAACCCTAATTCTGGGTAAAGTAACATGAACCCCTAATTTGGGGAAAGGTTATAAGGAACCTAAATTCGAGACAATGATGTGTGAAACCCTAATGAAGGGTGATGTCATGTCAAACCCTAATCAAGGGTGATGCCATGTGAAACCCTAATTAAGGGTGATGTCAAGTGAAACCCTAATTCAGAGATGAGATATGAAATTTAATCCAGGGTGATGTTATGTAATGCTATACAAAATCCTAACCTAATATAGGGTGAAGGTATGTGAAATCCTAATTTTGGATTATAGTGCATGAAACTCTAATCTTGGGTAATATGATGATAAACCATAACCCTAACATTGGGTTGAGTTGAGAAACCCTAACTTCAGGTAATGCTATGTGAAACCCATATATGGGGAGATGTTATGTGAACCCTAATTGATAATGATGGAAAACCCTATTCCTAATAGCGGAATAGTGACTAATACATTGATAAGTGAAACACGTAAAGAGGTTGATAATAGATATCTCTATATCAATAATTCCTTAACTCAAGATGAGTCCATATCATTGAAGACAGTTGGACAATTCAAATGTGTGACTTATGACCAATACATTACATGATAAATGTGATGAACTAGTGCATACAATATTAGGATGGGAGATACCCTAATACAAGAATAGTTGATGAACTTAAGATAAAGGTGATGAGGGAAGTGATACATCAAGACATGATAGATATCACTTCCAGCACCTCAAGATTGACACACCTTGATGTATTCTAAATCCAATATATTTGGATGAGTAACACATGAAGTGTGTCATGTCAATTGTTACATTGAGATGTAATGCACTTTCATAAGTGTAAGATAACATACCTTAAGAAAAGGTTAAGCTAAGCTAATAAAGTATGATGTAATCATATTTTGGCAAATATGTGAAAGGAACTCATATCTTATATTGATAATTCAATTATTGATAAAGGATGAGTATGATTGAATACCTATGTTATCAATGTGGCTCCTAGCTGTGTGGAGCAATGAATTAGGGCTTGATCATTAATAATATGATCTTGAGAACCTAAATGGTTAATTAGGGAAAACCCTAAATCTAATGAATGGTGATGATAATGTAAGAGAAATCCTAACCCTAAATAAGGGAATAGTGATGCTACTCTTACATTGCATATTGCTGATATGTAATTGATATAATTGTTATCATGTAATGATCATACAGGAAATCATGAGATGATGAGCATAGCTAGGTATGAGCTATGATGTGTAAATTATTTAAATTCTTTATGGTCCATGTGAGCCATTATATGTATTGTTGCCTAGTAAGAGGTAACAAAATACTAAATGGGCTTTGATAGCCATGTGAGACGCTTATGTAGCAAGTATCATGTTTACCTTGGTCAGATGACCTGAAGGTATTAGTTACCTGATAAGTGGTAACAAGTGTTCTTTGATGAACTGGGGGTTTGAATACCCATATTCCATAATCATGATGATGAGATGTTAAGGGATGAGAATGCCCATGATGTGACAAGGGATTGAGATCCCAATGTTTTATAAAGCTTTGAAAAGTACTTGATAGATATTATACTTTTCTTTGTAGCATTTGTCATAATAATTCTTGTTTGGAAACTTGACTGATGCTAAAAGAATACAGTAATGTACTTAATTAATCAAGTGAAATCTCATCATGTAGTGCCATGGCCATATAACCATCAGTGTCAGAATTTGCTGGATGGTGAAACGGGTTGCTGTGCGGCATAACCCGAAATGCATTTTTTTGAATATGCGGGGGTGATGGGCAAAAATATCCTTATGCCCTAATGAAGGAATTGATGTGAGATAAACATTAAATATCTCAATCCTTCATTATATATATGGCGGGGTGGATGTATCACTAATCCCCCGAAGTTGGGATGGATGTATCACGAATCTCCCAATAATATTAATGTCGGATCGATGTGAGATAAACATGAAATCTCTTGATTGTGAAGAGAGTACAGTCGCCACTGTAACTCTATAGCGAAGTTACCAGTATACCCTGGAAAGCTATTTAGTAGAGACACAAGATGTCCTGCATTGAATCTCGTACTAACCGATATAAGGGAGGTCATGGAAGTCGTCTCTTCCATTGACCTTGTATGGCACTGATTTCGACTTCGCAATGGTCGGTTGGAGTATGAGCGGTATACCTCATCTCCTCAAGGCATAAGTGTGATTGTAAAATGTAATCAGATGAATAGCATGTTTGCTTAAGGATTGAATATGAAAATCATTGGCTAATGTTACATTTCTTTATGCATCTTTAGTTGATAGATGATATATTTATGTTTCCTTACATTCCTTGTAAAGTAGATAGATGATGTATAATTCTACCATGGGTAGATGCAATGTTCTCCTTGAGAAAGGAGATTATCTTATTATGTTCATATAATGGTTAATACTTATGTTAATATAAAAGAATTCATGCTCAGTTTTATTCTACTAATCTGCAATAATAATATTTCTGGCGGAGAGTTATATCTCTCGCTGGGACAATTTTCAATTGTCTCACCCCCGTGGGATCCAACTTTTTAGGTAGACGCAGAAGAAGAGGAATAAACCCTATAGCAGGGGGAGAGCAGCAGCAACAACAGGGACAGTTGTAAAACTCCAGGTGGAGACTCTGGAAGTCATATTTTGTATAGAGAGTCATATGTGTCGTCTTTGTACTCTTAGGTCCTCAGAGTCAGTAGATAGTGCGTTTATCATCAATCTGAGATTTTGGCTTGAACGCCTCGAGGTTTTATGTTGCTTATGTATAGTTTGGCAAAGCAAGTGTTGTATGTAATCCTCAAGAAGAGATGGTACATGGTATGTACTTGTGAATTAGAATGTATATGTAATACTTTGGTTCTTGTTATAAGAGTTTTCTGGAATTGAATCTCTTTGCAAAAAGGTTTAAATTTTTAGTGATTTTTAGTAATTCCACTACTAATGATCGCATCCACTTAGTTAATATCATTTTGTTCGAACACTGCACGACAGATTTGGTTGGTTGATAAATTACCTTATTTACTTGGAACTAAGTTGTCTCCAAAGAAAGGTACGTGGTGACTTATGGATAACTGCTCTTATTGACTTCCAATGTTTTTAGATTTTCATGACTACATTGCAACTAAACTGCTTGGTTATTTATTTATTTCTCGCAAATTAAAAGGCTCTATATCTATTACCTTATATAAACATAACTTACTTGAACCCGATTATGCCATATCTAGGGTTTAGGTGAAGGAAGTAATACTCCCAAAAACCTAAGGAAAAGTCACTAAGGAAGTGACTAATCTTTTGTGACCAAGCACAGGAGGGAAGGTCGCTAAGAGGCCAAGCCCAGGAGGGAAGGTAACCATGAGGCCTAGCCTAGGAGGGAAGATCATCTTGAGTTCATTATAGGATTAAAACCCTAGAAGGGTATGCTTATAGAGATAGGATAAGTTTGGGTCATGAAGTTATATAGTAAATGCAAGTTTGATTACTTAATGATAATTGTTGATGTGGTTGATTACATTGATACACCTATATGCACATATTTTGATTGTCATACATACACATTGTAGAGATATATTGATCACAATTTAATTGTCATAATTTTAGGTAATCTGCATAAAACCTGATGATATGGACATCCAAAAGATTGCACAAAAAATAAATGGCTAAATCACTATAGAAGATTAGATAGTTAGAATTATTTCTAGTTTATAAACATAGTTTCCTTTGATCATATCATGTAACTCCTTAGAGGAGGTTTTATCTTCATATTGTTATCAAACACATTACAATTCAATCAAATTTTGAATTATTAGTGGTTACTTGCTAAACCTAGATCCTAAAGTTATGATAATAGTCCTTGCTTGGTCTTCCTTTATTTGGGATAATAGGGGAAGGGATCGTTACACCTCCTTTCCCACTCTAATCACATTATATGTATATATATCCTTAGTTTTCCATTTTTAGTATGTTATTGGGCTACAAATTCTTGTGAGTTTGTAAAATGTTAGATTTTTCTATAAGAAAGATGAGTCTTATTTTCCTTACAAACTCTCTATGATACTAATAGCAAGATCTTACTAGTTATCAACTTTATCTTGGATCACATAGTCCCCTTCAACACAGTACTAATGCCTTGTAAGCATACATCATTCCACATTTTAGGGTGATTGCCACTAATGGGAACTAATGAACACATCAAGAATTGTCTTTCTAAAATCTAGAGATTAGAAAACTCGGTGGTGAGTTGTAGGATTGTACTTATGTTTAATGTTGACACACAAGGTGACATGTCGACTTGCAATGAGCTCACAACTACTATTCAACATTAAATTATGGTTCTGACATCTCATGGAATGTATCTTAAGACCCTCATTATTATCATTAGTAGTAACTACATCCCTCATAAAAAGAGATAGATGATGCTCTTACTTATTTGGCTCATATAAATTTTCTTATATTACCATTTTTTATATTGTGCAAGCCTATATGGATAAATGTAGTTCGATGACACATGTAGGGATGGTAGTCATTTTTGTTTTAAAGAGGAAAAATCTATCTAAAAGGGATAAGAAACTAGAGGACCAAGACTCAGTTAAGAACTAAAATATAAATAATTTATTTATTTTTAATGAATGATAGGTACAACTAGGCCCTTACCATAATGTCAATAGTGCATATTTTACATATCTTCATTTTACTTTTGAGGAAGGCACTTCTCATAAATAATATTCTCAATTACTCAGTGGAAATTTTTTGTCCCAATACCATCTCAAACTGATGGAAGATGCTTTGTATGGTATAAATTTGAGATTCAATATCCTTGTCAGAGAAAATAAGATCATGCATAGAGAAAACATGGGAAATGCATGATCCTTTTGTCGTGAACTTGATAGTTTTGCACTTTATTGCATGTACCTTTTCATTAATTAATTGCCTAAGTCTTTCAGTGAACATCATGAATACATAAGTAGGCAATGGATCGACTAGTCTCAAGAGTCTACTAGACATGGAGTCTCATTCAACCATTATAGATGATTTTAGTTTCACCCTAATACATTTCCAGCATGATTTAGCTAATGTTATTCTTAAGGATTCCCTTTATAATGGTTTCCCTAACACAATCCCATGCCATTATGTTATATGATTTCACAAGATATACATGTAGTTTATAAGATCATGTATAGTGACAATAGTATATGTAATCTTTCTTTCCAACATGAAGTTGCTCTGAGCAAGGCATATCCAGTAAAGCATGTGTAGTTTTAGTATTCCGATGATAGTCTTTGATGCAATTATCATAAGAAGAAAAATCAAAGAAATTGAGCAAATCTTCTTGCATATATTTAGATGGGGAGTATTTAGGATGAGGACAATGTCTCACTTCACATTCTTTTAGGCAATTCTCCCCTAAATAGGTAATTGAATGAAGCAAATGACTAAATTTTTTATTATTTCCCATTTATTCTTGAAGAATGAGCCATCATTCATGTTGGTACGATGACTTTCATGTATTCATAGAAAAACATGATATTGTATACTTTATTTCTTGCAGGGTACACTACAATCTAGTAATTATCGGCTTGACCAATTGTTTGAATTCAACGAAATGCAAACCTGAGAATTTATAGAAGGTGATCTACACTAGTTAATTAGTGTTTGAAAAAGTAAAAAGCCAAATTCTTAACACCCTCTTCCTCTGTGATCTACATGTACTTCCATTTTATAGGGTGATTCTATTCATTATCTATCTTTGTATGAAAAAGGCCTGGTAGAATTTCATATTATTACCACCTTTACCATTTAATGTCACTTTCATATTTCTTTATCTTCTTTCAGTGTGGTATTTAGTTCTACTTGCATGTCCATAAAAATCATATCTTTGTTCTTGTCACAATGTTATACCAAACTTTTCTTTATAGAAGGTCAATATTTATGGTTTTAGACCCAGAGATCAGGGCAAAGAATGCCCTAAATTTGGAAAAGAACATTATAGAGGAAAGTAAATTCTTATATTTAATTTGGTTTAAAATAATATTGTTAGGAAATCAAGGTAAAATATGAGGCAGTGGAAACAAAAATTTACTACTTGACTTCTTAGTCAACAAGATCTTGTCAACAACTATGAGATGGGAAAGAGGGTTGCAAGAAATAAACTTGGTACTAGAGCAAGTCCAGTGACAACTCTTGATGCAGTAATGTGCTTCTTCTCCAAGTAGTAGCATGCTTAGTTTTCAAGCAACACTCTAACAGTCGTCAGAAACATCCTCCTAGTGCAACACCACATACGGTGGTTGACGGTGTCCTCCTAGTGACAGGTAACAACCTCCCCGCCTATAGAGTAGTCCAAACGGACCATCGGAAACTCCACGTTGCGCTACCAGAACCAATGGGAAGGAGTTGTACCTTCGAATGTCGATCTGTTAGGACTGATTCACTCTGCCACAGTTGTCTTTCCCTTGTCATCCCTCCCTTTTATATGTAGGACTTTCTCAGTCTCTCTATTGGTTACCACAACCAGAGAGGACAAAAATTGTCAGAGATTATTATTGTGTCTAGGAAGCCCTCAATACCACTCAATTTATAAGAGAGGCTAGGGTCAGGGTTTCCAGTTGATCTGGGAGTCGAAGAGGTGAAGTTCATGAATTTTATAGAAATTACAAACGGTGAACCGATCAGTTCACTATCCAACCCGTCGTTTCATGGGTGAACGCCGGTAAGTTCAAACCCTAAACTAGTCAGTTCATCAAGTTTCATGTTTACAAATATATTGCCTTTTAATATTTGATTTATGCACAATCAAGACATCAACATCAATTCTTGATCCAATTGAATTGATCATTGAATTGGACGTTCCAGATGATGAATTTCTCATTTCACATCATGAAACGGTCATTTCACTTATGAAATGGTTGTTTCATGTGTGAAATTGTCATTTCATATATGACTTGGTCGTTTCACATGTCCATCTCAACCAAATATTCATCTAATTGTTGTTTGTATTAACTTGACACTTGAATCGGTTGGTCTGAACCGTTTGGTTCAAAGTCTAGTCAGTCAATTTTCAACCTCAGTTGTTTAAATTGAATACCTAAACACTTTAGCAGTCAAGTTAAACATCATGATGAATAAACTCATATTCCAAGTGTACCCTATGTGTGTGACCCTATAGGTCCCAATTTACATTGGCAGTGAATGTCCATAACCAACTTATGTCATCACAAGAAATTAGCAGTATCTAGCAACATATCATTGCTACCCAAGTAATTTGGAAAGTTGGATAATAACTTCAACCTACAATCCATGATCAATGTTATAGTGATTGTATAGTTCCTTTATCTATGATATCCTGATTGAACTTGAGGCATGGAATTGTCACCCTCTTCAACGTTCAATCCATATTCCTTGAATTAGAGCAGACTATTTGAGATGCATGTGACCTCACATATCACATATTAAGTCACATGAGTATGGTCATGCATTTCTCAATATCACTTATCAAGTGGCATGGATATCAATCTCCTATAGGAGGGACAAATCTCATCTACATCACTCGCACTCAGATCTCCATGTGTCAAAGAGTACCTGAGCATCACATTTATGGTAACCCTTATTCAAGGTCATGTTGGAAGATGTCAAAGTACAACAAACGACATGTGATGAGTGTAGTGAATTTAGGTCTAACAACCACAATCGCTACTATCACTAAGAGAGTTGATTCTGACTACCGTGCCAAGGTGTTCATGTATCACTCTCAAGGTGGGTATGTCTGGTACATTGTTCTCTAACAAGTACCCATCTATTTGAATTGATATCACATATCATGACTAATGAGACTCTATCATCAGTCAACACACTCTAGTTTTATGTATTATCATTGTCTATTTTGCTTCCACAGTAATATCCATCTACGGACATAACAAGAATGTATGCACTCTTATCATACATATGATGTCATTGTTCAAGTCCTCAACCTGAAGACATATGTCATCGAGTCACATCATTCTTTAGGTATCTACTTATGTATGTGTCATCTTCTCATGATTGAAGCAAACATAATAGATAGATTTACCTTTATGATTATCAAATCATGTATCTAATGCCCTAATACAATCATCATATGGTTGTCTCTATGGGCATACATACCAACAGACTCCTACTTTCAGTTAGAGCCAATCACTTACAAATCTTATACCAAGTGATCTTAACATGTCCATCATGTTTCTATTGCAGTGGTTCTTTTATATAGGGTTTGCAATGTTTGCTTCAAGTTTGTATTTTGCAAGTTTTCACATCTCCTCATTGTACGACCCCTCGTATGAGATGGATGCGATGTAGTATGCTATCTCAGATTTCTTGCCTATCCAGTAGCTCCATTGTTGTCACAGTATTTCTATTGTGTCATCAATGGTTGGAACCTCTCATAAATTCATTGCTATGAACTTTTTGATCCAGACAGTATCATTTGTTGTTCTCGCAATAGCAAGGTAGTTAGCTTCTATTGTAGAATTAAACATTTGTCTCTTGCTCAATACTCCTCCAATTTACAGTACTCATTATAAGGTCAAACACAAATTTAGATGGGGATCATTAATTTTATTTATCATTTTGGAAGTTTGCATCGGTGTAACCACTTACACCCAACTCTTCCTTAATACCAAAATCAAGGAACTAATCCTTTATGGTAGTACAGTGACTTTCACTAGGATTTGACACATATCCACTCATCGTGTGCAATACATATGAGATAACTTGATGAGTACATATCCTCTTATCATGTCCAATACATACAAGTCAACGGACTGAGTACATAACATTTCTTACATGATAGATCCAATTGTGAAATCATCTTACTCATATTCTCACATTTTTCACAAGAAATGGGACATTGAATAGTTGAGAGACTAATCCCATGGGATATGGATAGATTTTCTCTCATTAAGTCATGCATGTTGAACCCATTCAGCATCTTGTCAGTGTATGTGCTCCATCTCAGGTAAAGAAGCTTTCCAGATCTATCTCTATAGGTCTTGATTCCTAGCACATGGGATGCTTTGCCTAAACCCTTTATAGAGAACGTACTTCCTATCCATGTTTTAACATTTGTAGTATAAGGATGTTATTAACCATCATCATGTGGAATACAAATATGCCCCCACTAAATCTTTTGTAATCATAGATTTCATCTTCATTTCAACTGAAGTAAAATTCTATGATTGTCTTCTCTAGTCGAAGATCCTGGCTCTAAGATGCTTGCTTCAATCCACGGATTGACCTATGTATCATACAAATTGTATTTGCATTATTGGATTTATAAACCTTTCTATTGTGTCACACACATCCTCATAATTATTCCAGTTAAGAAATGTGGTTTTAGCATCCATATGCCAAATCTCATAATTATAACAAGCTGCAATAGCAAGCACGACCGTGATGGATGTAACCATGGCAATTGGTGAAAGGATTTTATAATATTCAACACCTTGAACTTGTCTGAAGCTCTTTGAAACCAATCTACCCTTCCATGTTGGTCTTCTTTGTGAAGACCCAGTAGCACCCTATGGGTTTTACCCCTTCAGGTGGATCCACCAAGGTCATACCTTGTTGGTGTACATGGAGTCCATCTTGGATCTCATGACCTCTAGCCATTTCTGATATTATGGTGCCTCAATAGTTTCTGTATAGGTTTTTGGTTCATGATCTCGTGAACAACTAACCAATATTTTTAGTTATAAGATATTATAATCTTTCAAACTCAAGACATGTCCTACTAGATCTATGAGGTCTTGTTTTACATAAGGAACTTGAGATTCCACAACAGCTTGTGATTCTCTTTGTTTCTAGTGTATTTCTTTAGGTTCAATGTTTTCTTGTTGGTCTTGAACTTTTTGAGTTCTACCTTTCTCCCACTAATTCCTTTGGAATTACGAATATAGACATCTTGGTCAACAAACAACTTTGTTGTTGGATTGGAATATAAAAGTAATATTCAACAAAACAACATTTATTTGACTTGTGGAGAAAGCTTTTCAAGAAACTATTTTCTTATATAAGCTTTCAGTACTAATCCTCATAGAAGATATATCGAGACACCTCCCATGCTATATTCATATGGTGTCTTTCGAAACAATTTAGACGATACATTGTTTAGTGTAAAGAATGTGCCTAAATAAAATTGGAAGATTAGTTAGATTCTTGATAATTTTATACATTATCATGATATACTATCATTGTGTTTCAGGTGGAGTTCATCATGATACACTATCATGGTCTCCCAGAAGGTCTCAAACTCTTGGTTATACCAAGTTGGTTATATACTTCAGTCATGATCTCTTTGAACATTTCAAGAGATTCAGGCTTGTATTTCATTAAATATAATCCACCATATTTACTAAGAACATCAACAAATACAATGAGGTATTTATTCTAAAAGGTCTATATACATCAGTATGTATGATCCCTAATAGAAAACTCACTCTCCCACTACATCCAGTGAAATGTTCTTTTGTCATATTTCCCAATAAATAAGACTTGCATGTCTCTATTGGTTCAATAACCAAATAAAACTAGATAGACATCATATGGATTCTAGAAATGAATTTCTCATTTATGCACTTTAGATCACAATTCTATAGGTGTATTCATTGTTTGAGTCATTGAGTCATTTAGTCATACATATTTGAGACATAGGGCACTACCATATAAGATATTATCTTTTAAAATGAAAAATAAATTTAGTCATAATATTCTAGTCCATACAAGATACATGATGTTTTCATCCATGGTAGGTACATAATAGCAATTCAGTACTTCTATTACATGTCCATCAAACTGAATTACAATTCCAACTATAGTGGCAGCAAAATTTTCTCTACACAGTTATAGCTTACTTCTGCTTGGATCCTAAAATGGAGATCTCTATCTCCTTCATCTTCTTCTTCCTTAGTTTCTTTAGGTGAAAATGACATATTCCTTTAGCACTTACCCCTCTCCTCATTTTGAGTATATAAGACTTAGACTTCATCTTAGCCTTAGAACTCTTCTTGGCCTTACCTTTGTCATTGGACCTTACTCTGATGATCATCATCATAGGTCTGTCCTTCTTTGTTCTTGATTCTACATTTACTAACATGCCAAGTAGTTCTAACTACAGTTTAGCCAAGCTACTCAAGTAGTAACACTCGATGAACTGGCTATATGACTCAGGCGATGATTGTAGAATCGTATGTGTGGCCAACTCTTATCTCAAAGGGAATCCCAATCCTTCTAGATGTTCCACATGCCCAATTATATTGAGCATATGGGGCTCTACTAGATCTCCTTCTGTCATCTTGCACTCAAAGAGCACCTCTGAGATATTCTACCTTTCTTGCTTTGCATGATCCTAGTTCATACTCTTAAGGTGTGTAACCATCTCAAGAATCCCCATATCTTCATGTTGCTCATGCAACTTATAGTTCATACAATATTTAATGTCTAAGGAATCATTGACATGCTTCCAATAAGCATCCACTTCAGCCCTAGGCACATTAGGAGTAGGTTCCTTTGGCACTGGTGTATCCAGGACATAGATCTTATGATCATCATTGAGAACTCTTCTCAAAGTTTAGAACTAGGCATGGAAGTTTGTCATGCTTAGTTTATTCTTCCTAAGAACTGATCACAACGATGATTTGTTTGACATTTGTTTCTACAAAAGAAATTTGCAATCTGTGAAACACTTTTGATTAATTTGATTTGATAATGTAGATGATATTAATTAGGCTTTTAATTAAATATTTCTCCCATTATTTTGTTCAAATTGATAGCCCTCACGTATCAATTTGGAAGATTGCAATGTACACCCTTCTAGTGAGCCAAGATCCAAAACAATTAATTTAATATCCAGCCAACGTTGGTGCTCATAACAAATTATTAAGGTAGGAAAACTTTTCAAATTACATCTCATGCAATTCTTCGATATATGATATGCACAACTCCTTGTCATAATCCATGTGCATGCTTCTAGGCACTTAATCTTATTAAGGCCACCTAGTTAAGCCTGAACCATAAGACAACACGATAGAATATGCACCCTGCTAGGGAAAAATCGCATATCTACCATCACACTTCTATGAGATAGGCAACACATCACAATTAGTCGATCAAGCTTTTCATGTATGTCTCTTATTGGAAAGCATATAAGACTTAATATTATATTTAAGAGATTTTATATAAATACATATACATATTCAATCACCAAATATTTATAGTATGTATTATATACATGTTATAATGACAATGAAACATGCAATAATAAACGTAAGCAATGGTTATTGCCATTTTATTGTAATTCCTTGGAGCCACAAGGAATTACTATCACCTAAGGTCCACATCATATGTAGAACCATGTTGTTGATGATGATTTGTATTATAATTAGTCTGGTTTGATCAGTTCAACCCTTGAACAGGTCAGTTGGCCTCCTGGTCAGTCGGTTGGTGTCACAGACTGATCATCTGGACTACAATCCTTGGGATATTTGGACTCCTCCACCCAGGTGGTTGGGCCACCAGCCGATCGGTTGGCTCCTCCTGATAGTGGCCTTCTCAGTCTTCCATCTAATTGGTTCGTCACTTGAACCGATTGGTTCACCTAGTGCAAAATGTCCTCTTCATCATAATAGGAACAAAATCCATCCTATTTTATTTAACATATTATATGGTAATTGAAAAACATTGAGTTACATTTGAGGGGGGCATAGGAAGGAAACAATTAATACTTTTACCTATGGAAAAGAAGAGAAAGGTTTGTCATGCAAACCGAGATACATAAAAAGAAGAAGAACAACCATCCAACTGAGCACAAAATGTATAGGGTCATAGGCCATAACCATGATACCAATCATCATAAAAATAGTCTTAAGGAAATGTGTATAAATTGCATTTGTATCATATATATATATATATATATATATATATATATATATATATAGTGGGACCATATGTGGTATTTTATCAGATATGCACATTAATCACTTTAAATATCTGCATCGTATAATATAAATAAATGATAAAACCAAAATCTGATCATATAGATTAAATCTCATAACATAGTAAATTGGTGTGGCTCTGATACCACTGTTAGGAAATAAGGGCAACATATAAGGCAGTAAAAATAAAAATTTAATACCCCATTCCCTAGTCAACACGATCTCGTCAACAACTATGAGATGGGAAAGAGGGTTGTAAGATATATACATGGTCCTTAAGCAAGTTCAGTGACAATTCTTGATGCAGTAGCATGCTTCTTCTCCAAGAAGCAACATGCTTCTTTTTCAAGCAACACTTGAATAGTCATCAGCAACAGCCTCCTAATACAACACCATAGACGACAATTAACAACATCCTCCTAGTGACAGGCAACAACCTACCGCCTCTAGAGTAATCCATGTGGACCACATGGAACTCCATGTTGTGCTACCAGATCCAATGGTAAGGAGTTGTCCCTTCGAATGTCAATCTGCTAACATTATTTCACTCTCCCACAATTGTCTCTTCCTCATTGTCCCTCCCTTATACAGGTAGAACTTGCTTGGGCTCTCTATTGGCTATCACAATCAGAGAGGACAACAATTGTCAAAGTTTATTATTGTTTTTGGGAAACCCCCAGTGTAGAAAAATATGGTACAGAGCAGGCAGCGGAATTTAAAATTTTATTATCATATTCCCCATAAATAGTAGATCGCGTCAATAACTATAATGTAGGAAGGATGGTTTATGGGATATATCTGGTCCTGGAGCAAGTCCAATGGCAATCCTCATCATTGTAGATGTGCAACTATGAATCCTAGTTGCACTAGAACATGTCTGACTACTACGCCTTTTGGTCTGCACCATAGACTACAGCTACAAACGTCGTCTCCTTCAGTAGCTTCTCTTGTAACAGACCGCTAGTTAGCGTTGTCCTCCAAGCGGCAAACAACGGCTTCCCACCTCTATGAAAGTCTACAGACCGCCTACAACTCGTGTCGTCCTATTGGACCGGACAGGAAGGAGTTGTCCCTCTCCATCGGTGTACTAGTCACCGACTTGCTCTCCCACAATGACAACTCTCAGTTGTTCTCTCCCATGGCTATCCCTCCCTTGACAGGGTGGAACTTTCCTGGGCTCTCATGGTTACCACAACCAGAGAGGACAACAGTGGTCAAAGGAACTAATTTTTTAGTTGTCTATGTTGTAGTTGTATTTTGGGAAGCCCCAGTACCCATCTATATATAGGGTAGGTTAGAGTCAGGGTTCCCAATCCCCAACCAATACGGGGCTAAAAGAGAGAGTGGAAAGGACAAGTAGATCTTGAATTTTCACAACTTTTCTAGAAATTGCACAACTTGCGACAGTCGAAATGGTCATTTACTGAGCCAAACGGTTGTCTCGCCCACGAGACAGTCATCTCGCACTGCGAGATGGCCATTTTGTAGTTTCTAGTTGTGTAATAATTTGGCAAATCAATTCCCATCAATATTATATATTGATTTCCTTGTGCAACAAGCATTGCTCAAGCGAAACAGATTGAGAAACAACTAGAACCTTCCCCGACCAAGATGGACCATCTCACCCATGCAACACGGCCATCTCAGTTCACCCAGATGATCATCTGGTGACCCGAGTCGAACCTGTTTGGCCGGGTCAGTTCGCTCCATTGCTAATTTCAACTCACAACCAGGCCTGACACCCATCTCAACTCTTGAGACGGCCGTTTGGCACTTCTAGACGGCCGTCCCAATACTTGAGATGGGTGTTTGGTAGTGATGTTAGCATGTTTGTTTCCTGAATCAAATGCCTAAACACTTTAGCAATTAATTCAACTATCATTCGAGATCTAAACTCCTCTTCTAGGTCAAGACCTAATTGTGTGACCCTATAGGTCTCATATTACATTGGCAGTGAATGTCCATAACAACTTATGACATCACAAGAAAAGAGTGGTGCCTAGTCACACATCATTTCTACCCAAGTAAATGGAAAAGTTGGGGAACAACGTTTACCTACAATCTGTGTATGGTGTTACAGTGTTTGTATAGTTCCTTTGTCACTGATGTCCAGATTGAACTAGAGGCATGGAGCAATCACCCTCATTATTATTCAATCTTTGTTTCTTAAACCAAGAGCAGACTATCTGAGATATATGTAAGCTCAATATCACATATTGACTCACATGTGCATGGCCATGCTTTTCTCAATATCGCTAATCAAGAGGCCTAGGACATCACACTATAGTAGGAGGGACAAATTCCATGTATATCACTTACAATCAATCCCCATGTGTCGAAGCCACCCGATCATCACTGTTATAACAACCCATGTTTTAGGACTGTGTTTGATAATGTCAAAGTGTACCCAATGACATGTGTTGAGTGCAGTGATTTCAGGTCTAAGAACCACAACCACCACCATTATTGTGAGAGATAACTATGACTTCTATGATAATGGCTTCCATGTATCAGTCTCACAGTGGCTCTGTCTGATACACTATTCTCTAACATGTATATGTGTGATTGGTTTGATATCGCCATATCATGACCAATGAGACTCAGTCATCAACCAACTCACACTTTGATCTTATGTGTTATTGCTGACTATCAACCTTCCACAATAACAACTGATCAGGGACATAATGAAAATGTAAATATGTACTCTTAACATTCGTATGATCTCATTTTTTCCAAGTCACGTACTAGAAGATATACGTCACTGAGTAATATTATTCTCTAGACATTTATAATGTTACATCATTATCTCATAACTGAATTAAACAAAATAAATTAGAAGCTTTCCTTTTATTAATAATCAAATCATTTTTACATGATATGCCATTACAATCATCATATGATTGGCTCTTTGGGCATACATAACCAACAGACTCCCACTTTCACTAAGAGCCAATCACCCATGAATCTTATTTTGAGTGACCTAACATGATCATCATGCTTCTACTGTGAAAGTGCCTTTGTCAAGGGATCAGCAACATTGCTCTCAGTTAGAACTTTACAAATCTTCACATCTCCATGTTGTATGATTTTTCATATGAGATGGAACCGCCTTTGTATATGCTTTGAGCATTGATGTGATCTGGGCTCCTTAGCTTGCGCAATAGCTCCATTGTTGTTACAATATAGCTCGATTGTGTCGTTGATGCTAGGAACGATCCCAAGTTCTGTTATGAACTTCTTGATCCATACAGTCTCCTTTGTTGCACTTGGTGCAGCAATATACTCAGATTATGTTGTAGAATCAGTAACTATTTCTTACTTGGAACTCTTCCAGCTCACAACTCCATTGTTAAGGAAAAACATGAATCCCAATTATGATTTGTAATCATCTTGATCAGTCTAGAAGCTTGTGTCGGTATAAACTTTTACCACCAACTCTTCCTCCTCTCCTAGACCAAGAACTGATCCTTAGTCCTTCTCAAGTACTTGAGGATGTTCTTCACAACTATCCAGTGAGCATCACCTAGATCTGACTGATGTCTTCTTGTCATGCTCAAGGCATACGAGACGTCTAAACGGGTACACAACATTGCATACATGATAGATCCAATTGCTGAGGCACATGGAATCTCACTCATGTGTTCCCTTTCTTCACAAAAACTGGGACATTGAGCTCTATATATGGGGACACCATGACGCGCAGGCAGGTTTCCTCTCTTTGAGTTCTCCATGCAGAACCACTTCAGCACTTTGTCAATGTATGTGCTCTAACTTAGTCCGAGAAGTCTTATGGATCTATCTCTATAGATCTTTATCCTCAAGATGTAGGATGATTCTCCCAAGTCTTTCATAGAGAATGTATTTCCAAGCCATGCCTTTACCTTTTGTAAAGTAGGGATGTCATTCCCCATCAAAAGTATGTCATCTAAATACAATATGAGGAATGTCACTATGCTCCCACTAACCTTCTTGTACACACAAGGTTCATATTCATTTTGAGCAAAGACAAACCCTTTGACTGTCTCATCAAAATGAAGATTCCAGCTCTGAGACACTTGCTTCAATCTATAGATTGACCTTTGTAGCTTACAGACTCTACTGGAAAACTTTGGATCTACAAACCCTTCAAGTTGTGTCATATACACATCCTCCACAAGATTCATGTTAAGGAATGCGGTTTTAACATCCATTTGCCAAATCTCATAGTCATGATAAGCTACAATAGCAAGCATGGTCCTGATGGATTTAACCATGACCACTGGAGAAAACTTTCCCTCATAGTCAGCACCTTGAACTTGTCTGAAACCCTTTGCAACCAATCTTCCCTTATAGGTTTGGACCTTTCCATCCATGTTGGTCTTCTTCTTGAAGACTCACTTGCACTCTATGGGTTTTACCCCTTCAGATGGATCCACCAAAGTCCATACTTTGTTGGTATACATGGATTCCACCTCATATCTCATGGCCTCAAGCCATTTCTCAGACTTTGGTCCCTCAATAATATATTTATAGGATATTGGCTCATCATCTATGACCAATTCACTGCCTTCCTGAGTTACCAGATATCCAAATCTCTTAGGTTCAAGGTGTGTCCTATTAGATCTACGAGGTCCTCGTGTTACTTGAGGATTTTGAGATTCCACAACACCTTTTGAATCTATTGGTTCCTCTTGTACATCTAATGGTTCAATGTTTATTTGTTGGTCTTGTACCTCTTCAAGTTCTACTTTCCTCCCACTGATTCCCTTGGAAATACATTGTGTTTCAAGGAATTATCTCTGGCAACAAACACTTTGATGTCAGATACGGAATAAAAGTAATATCATCTAGTCTCTTTAGGATATCCAACAAAATAATATTTATCAGATCTTGGGCCAAGCTTTTCAGGAAACATTTTTTGACATAAAAGGCACTTTGGGATGTTTCCCATGCCATATCTCATATGGTGTCTTTTGAACCGATAGAGATGATACTCGGTTTACTGTATACACGATGGTTTCTAGAGCATACCGCCAGAAGGTAATTGAAAGCTCAGCTAAACTCATCATAGATTGCATCATATCTAGTAATGTGTGATTACTTCTTTCCGATACACTATTATGTTGAGGTGTTCCAGGCAGAGCCCACTGGGATACAACCCCATCGGGTCTAAGAAGGTCCTCAAACTCTTGGTTTAAGTATTCTCCACCTCGGTCAGAAAGAAGTGCCTTAATACTTTTACCAAGTTGGTTCTGTAATTCATTCATAAACTCTCTAAACTTTTTAAGAGTTTTTGCCTTATGTCTCATCAGGTAGACATAGTTGTACCTATTGAAGTCATCAATAAAGGTAATGAAGTACTTGTACCCACCTCTAGCATCTGTTCTAAAAGGTCCACATACATCAGTATGTATGAGTCCTAATAGATCACTAGTCCTCTCATTGTTACCAATGAAATGGGTCTTAGCCATCTTGCCCAACAAATAAGATTCACATGTCTCTAATGATTTGAAATCAAAAGAGTCCAGATAACCATCTTTATGGAATCTAGATATGCAATTCTCATTTATGTGCCCTAGACGACAATGCCAAATGTATGTTTTGTTCGATTCATTGAGTTTTTGTCTTTTGGTATTCACATTATATACACTTGTCTCTGAATCTATCAAGTATAGACCATAAGACATTGGGGCACTGCCATAAAAGAACCCATCTTTACTAATAGAACATATTCAATTCTTTATAAGAAATTCAAATATGTTCTTATCCAAACAAGATACATATATGATGTTCCTATTAATGGCAGGTACATGACAGTAGTTCTCTAACTCTATCACAAGCCCACTTGGAAGAGATAACTCATAGGTTCCAACTATGTTGGCCACAACTCTTGCACTATTAGCAACATGCAATTCAACCTCACCTTTCTCTAAAGGTCTACCTCTCTTCATATATTTCACATTTGAGAAAATGTGTGATCCACATCTGGTATCAAGTACCCATGATGAAGGAGGTAGTGAAGTTAATCTCAATAACGTATACCCCAGAAGTAGAGATCTCTATCCCTTGCTTCATCTTCCCAGATTCCCTTATCCTTCTCCTTACTTTGAGTGCAGAAGATTTGGATTTCATCTTAGCTACAAAACACTTTTTGGCTTTTCCTTTGTCCTTGGACTCAACTCCACTGATCATCATTATAGATTTGTCCATCTTCATTTGTGCTTCAACATTTCTCAAGATGTCAAGCAACTCTGACAGCGGTCCAGCCATGTTGCATAAGTGACAACACTCAATGAATTGGCTATATGATTTAGGCAATGATTGCAAAATCATATATATGGCCAACTCTTGACCCAAAGAAAAAACTAGTTTCTCAAGATGTTGCATGTGCCTAATCATATTAAGTGAAGGCTGAAACTACACATTTGTCATCACACTTCCACGAGATAGACAGTGCACCACGCAAAGGTGTAAACTACGCTTAGTCGGTCAAGCTTTTCATGTGGGTTGTTGTTGTAAAGCATCCAAGACTTAATGTTTTAATTGATTGAGTTTGTATTTATAAGCATATACATATACTTTATCCAATCACCACATATATAATATGTATCATATACATGTTATATCCCACAATGAAAACATGCAATAAATGAAAGCGATGGTTATGGCTAGTCCTAGTGGGCTGACATACTTCTAGTTTGAAGTGTGGAACCACTCTAAATAGCTTGTCAATTGGTGTATGTTCAATCTCTCTCCTTTGATATGCATGTTTTAGTTGCACTCAAATTTCCTATTTAGAAACCTTATCTTGTGATATATCTTGAAGGTCTAATGAATTTTGTTTAAGTGAATTCATCTCTATTCAGCCACAAGGGATTACGTCATCTAGGTCTACATCACATGTAGAAACCTACTTTTGATGAAGATCTACGCTTGCTAATCTGGGTTGATCGATTCAACCTTTGAACTGATCGACTTGCCTCCTATCCAGTTGTTATGTCGTCTCACCGATCATTTGGTCCTTATGTCCACCATTGGCTGTATTTTCTAGCTGATCGGTCCAGCTTGTCCACCATGTCCTCCAAGGTCCTTCATCTTCATCATAACATGAAAATAAACTATCCTACCTTTACATGATTATAGGGAAACCTCGAGTTACATCTGAGGAGAGCAATGGTAGAAGAGAATTAAATTTACATTGGGAAGATAAGATAGAGGCTCGGTATGCAGACCGAGATAACCAGATACAACCATGCACAGATAGGGGTTGTTGTCCATAACCATGCTACACATCCACCATCAAAATCATGTTTAGGGTGACGTGTGTAAATTGCATATATATATCATATATATATATATATATATATATATATATATATATATATATATATATATATATATATATTATATATATTAGTTTGGGATTATCGTGGTGTTTGGATTTGACAAGATATTATTTGCATCGCATGAAATAATAGAACAAAAAAACCAAAATCTGATCATATTGATTATCCTTTAATATAGTAAATTGATGTTGGCTCTTATACCACTATAGGGAAATCTGGTACATAGTAGGAGTGGAATTTAAAGTTTTATTACCATATTCCCCATAAATAGTAGATCGCATCAATAACTATAATGCAGGAAGGATGGTTTATGGGATATACCTGGTCCTGGAGAAATTCTAGAGACAATCCTCATCGTCGTAGATGTGCAACTCTGAATACTAGTTGCACTGGGACACATCTGATTGTTGCGCCTTTTGGTCTGCACCACTTACTATAGCTACAAACATTGTCTCCTTCAATAGCTCCTCTTATTACGGATTGTTAGTTGACATTGCCCTCTAAGCGGCAAATAACGGCTTCCCGCCTCTATGGTAGTCCACATGGACCGCCTAGAACTCCTGTCATCTTGTTGGACCGCACAGGAAGAAGTTATCCCTCTCTTTTGGTGTACTAGTCACCGACTTTCTCTCCCACAGAAACAACTCTCATATGTTCTCTCCCATGGCTATCCCTCCCTTGACGGATGGAACTTGCATGGGTTCTTGTGGTTACTACAACCATAGAGGACAACAATTGTCAGAGGAACTAATTCTTAGTTGTCTATGTTATAGTTATACTTTGGAAATCCCCCAATACCCCTCTATATATAGGAGAGGTTAGGATCAGGGTTCCCAGTCCCCAATCAATGTGGGACTACAAGCGGGAGTGGAAAGGACAAGTAGATCTTGAATTTTTGCAACTTTTATGGAAATTGCACAACCTGCGATAGCCGAAACGGTTGTTTGACTGAGCCATACGGTCGTCTCACACTATGAGATGGCTTTTTTGTAGTTTCCAGTTGTGTACGAATTTTGCAAAATCAAGTTCCATCAATATTAAACATTGATTTCCTTGTGCAACAAGTATTTTTTAAGCAAAATGGATTGGGAAACAACTAGAACCTTCCCTAACCGATATGGACCATCGCTTCCATGTGAGACGGCTGTCTCAGTTCACCCAGATGGTCGTCTGGTGACCCGAGTCAATCCCGTTTGGCCGGGTCAGTTCGCTCCATTGCCAATTTCAACTCACAACTAGGTCTGACACCCAGACGCCCGTCTCAACTCTTGAGACTGTCATTTGGCACTTCCAGATGACTGTCTCAACACTTAATATGGGTGTTTGGCAGTGTTGTCAGCCTGTTTGTTACCTGAGTCAAATGCCTAAACACTTTAGCACTTAATTCAACTGTCATTCGAGATCTGAACTCCTCTTCTAGGTCAAGACCTATGTGTGTGACCCTATAGGTCCCATATTACGTTGGTAGTGAATGTCCATAACAACTTATGACATCACAAGCAAGGGGTGGTGCCTAGCCACACATCATTGCTACCCAAGTAAATGGAAAAGTTGGGGAACAACTTCAACCTACAATATGTGTGGTGTTATAGTGTTTGTATAGTTCCTTTGTCACTGATGTCCAGATTGAACTAGAGGCATGGAGCAGTCACCCTCGTTATTATTGAATCTTTGTTTCTTGAACCAAGAGCAGACTGTCTGAGATATTTGTAAGCTCAATATCACATATTGACTCACATGTGTACAACCATGCTTTTCTCAATCTCTCTAATCAAGAGGCCTAGGACATCACACTCCAGTAGGAGGGACAAATCCCATGTCTATCACTCACATTCAATCCCCATGTGTCCAAGCCACCCAATCATCACTGTTATAACAACCCATGTTTCAGGATTGGGTTTGATGATGTCAAAGTGTACCCAACAACATGTGTTGAGTGTAGTGATTTCAGGTCTAAGAACCACAACCAACACCATCACTATTAGAGTTTATTATGACTTCCATGATAATGGCTTCCATGTGTCAGTCTCACGGTGGGCCTATCTGATACACTGTTCTCTAACATGTATCTCTATGATTGGTTTGATATCACCATATCATGACCAATGAGACTTGGTCATCAACTAACTCACACTCTGATCTTATGTGTTTAGGGTTGTCAATGGGTAAGGGTTAACCTGTTTACCCTTTACCCATACCCTGTAGGGGAAGGGTAAGGGTAAAAGATTTTCTTACCCTTTACCCGCCTACCTACTACCCTCTAACATGCTACCTTAGTGGGTAAGGGTAAGGGTAAGGGTAAGCCATTACCCATATCCTCTAACCCACTACCCACTTGTATATATGTAAAATATATTAAATATGTAGTCATTGTGTTGTTTAAGTCAAGGTATTATTCAATATTATGTGGTCATTATTAGAAAATATATGATATTATTATCTACTTCTTATATAGATAATTTGGTAGAGTATACAACCCCATTTTAAAGGTGTAAGACACATGAGTATGAATTAATGAGATTTTTTTAGTTTATGCACCATTTTATACTTTTTATGTGGTTATTGATTAAGTATGATACAAAATCTTGAGTCGTAAGACACATAGATATATAACAAAAGGATTTAGCAGTTAATGTACTTTGCTATGGTTTTATATAGTTCATTTATGCTTAATTATTTTTTATATACAACACTTTTGAGGGTATAAGGTATTTATGTTTGTAGCAATAACTTCTTGTGATGTATTGTTTGATAATATAATTTTAATGTGACATTATTTCGGTGGTTTATTTGTTCATAAATCAATGTTAGGAGTACTACTATTTGTATATGCATCAACCATATATTTTCAATACATTGCAAACCATGTGTATAATCTTGTAGGAGATTACTTAGAATTGTGTTGAATAGTTAATAGTCATTATGGAGCATCTTGATATTCAACTTAAATAATAAATAAATTAGGTAGACCATTATTGGTAGTATTAGCACAAATTTTTAGAAGACATGTGAATTCCCCACTTCACTCTTACCCTCCATGTTTACCCTATGGGTAAGAGGGTAAGGGTAAGGGGAGGGTGAGGATATTGTTGGAGTGGGGAATTACCCATACCCTTACCCACTACACTTGTTGGGTAAGGGTAAGGGTAAGGCCTTACCCTCCCCATACCCTTCCCATTGACAGCTTCATATGTGTTACTGTTGTCTATCAACCTTCCACAATAACAGCCGATCAGGGACATAATGAGAATGTAAATATGTACTCTTAACATTCAATTCATCTTAATTCTTCCGAGTCACGTACTTGAAGACATACGTCATTGAGTAATATTATTCTCTAGACATTTATAATGTTACATCATTATCTTATAACTAAATTAAACAAAACAAATTGAAAGCTTGCCTTTTATTAATAATTAAATCATTTTACATGATATGCAATTACAATCATCACATGATTGGCTCTTTAGGCATACATAGCCAACACCAGTACCCCTCTATTTATAGGAGAGGCTAGGGTTAAGGTTTCCAGTCGATCTAAGGTTTGAAGAGACAGAGTTCATGAATTTTTTAGAAACTACAAATAGTGAACCGGTCGCTTCAATGTCCAAACAGTCGGTTCATGGGTGAACTGGTCGGTTCAAATCCTAAACTGGTCAGTTTATCAAGTTTCCAGTTTGCAAACATATGTCTTTTAATATTTGATTAATGCATAATCATGACATCGTCATCAATCCTTGATCCAATCGATTTGATCATTGAACTGGACATTTCAGATGATGAATGTGTTGTTTCACATCATGAAATGGTCATTTCATATGTGAAATGGTCGTTTCACATGTCCATCTCAGCCAAATATTCAGCCAATTGTTGTTTGTATTGAACAAACACTTGAATCAGCTGGTCCAACATTTGAACTATTTGGTTAAAAGTCCAATTAGTCAATTTTCAGCCTTAGTTGTTTAAATTGAATACCTAAACACTTTAATAATCAAGTTAAACATCATTCATGAATAAACTCTTATTCCAAGTGTATCCTATGTGTGTGACTCTATAACTCCACATTTAAGTTGGCAGTGAATGTCCATAACTAATTTATGTCATTACAAGCAATGAGTGGTATCTAGCAACATATCATTGCTACCCAAGTAATTTGGAAAGTTGTAGATTAACTTCAACCTACAAATTTTTAGTGTTACAATGATCATATAGTTCTTTTGTCTTTGATATCCTAATGAAAATCAAGGCATGGAATCGTTATCCTCTTTGACGTTCAATCCATATTCTTTGAACTAGAGCAGACTGTCTGAGATGCATGTGATCTCAGTCACATGAATATGGCCATACATTTCTTAGTCTCGTTTGTCAAGTGGCATGGATATCGATCTCCTATAGTAGGGACAAATCACATCTACATCACTCACACTTAGTCCCCATGTGTCATAGAATACCTGAGCATCACCTTTATGGTAACCCTTATTCAAGGTCATGTTGGAAGATGTCAAATTACAACAAGAAACATGTGATGAGTGTAGTGATTTCAAATCTAAGAACCAAAATCACCACTATCACTATGAGAGCTGATTCTGACTACCATGTCGTGGTCTCCATGTATCACTCTCAAGGTGGGTCTATATGGTACAATGTTCTCTAACAAGTACATATGTGTTTGACTTGATATCACATATCATGACTAATGAGACTTTGTCATCAATGAACACACACTCTAGTCTTATGTGTTATTGTTTTCTATTTTGCTTCCACAGTATTATCTTACTAGGGACATAACAAGAATTATGCACTCTTATCATACATATGATCTTGTTATTCAGGTCCTCAACCTGAAGACATATGTCACTGAGTCACATCATTATTTAGGAATATACTTATATATGTGTCATCATCTCATGATTGAGACAAACATAATTGATGAAATTACCTTTATGATTATAAAATCAAGTATCTAATGCCCTATTACAATAATTATGTGATTGGCTATACGGGAATATATACCATCAAACTCCCACTTGCAGCCAATCACTTACTAATCTGATTCCAAGTGATCTTAACATGTCCATCATGTTTCTGATGTGTTGGTGCTTTTATAGTGGGTTAGCAATGTTTGCTTCAAGTCAGTATTTTGCAAGTTTTCACATTTCCTTATTATACGACCCCTCGTATGAGATGGAAGTGATGTAGTAGGCTATCTCAGATTCCTTATCTATCTAGTAGCTCCATTACTGTCACGGTATTTCTACCATGTCATGAATGGTTTGAACCTCTCATAAGTTCATCGATATGAACTTCTTGATCCATACAGTATCCTTTGTTGTTCTTACAACAGCAAGATACTCGGCTTTTGTTTTAGAATTAAACAAATGTCTCTTTCTCAGAACTCTTCAAACTTACAGTTCTCATTTTAAGGTTAAACACAAACTTAGATTGTGATCATTAATTTTATTTTTCATTTTGGAAGCTTGCATCAGTATAACCACTTACACCCAACTCTTCTTTATTACCATAAATAAGGAACTAATCCTTTTATGGAAGTCCAGTGACTTTCACTGGGATCTGACATATATCCACTCATTGTGTGCAATACATATGAGATAACTTGATGAGTGCATATCCTCTCATCATGTCCAATACATACAAGTCAATGGGTTGAGTACATAACATTGATTACATAATAGATCCAATTGTGAATGCATCTTACTCATTTTCTCCCATTCTTCACAAGAATTGGGACATTGGACTGTTGAGAGACTAATCTCATGGGACATAGATAGATTTTCCCTCATTGAGTATTTCATGTTGAATCCCTTCAATATCTTGTCAATGTATGTGCTCCATCTCAGGTCAAGAAGCTTTCCAGATCTATCTCTATAGATCTTAGTTCCTATCACACAGGATGCTTTGCCTAAACCCTTCATAGAGAAGGTATTTCCTAGCTAGGTTTTAACATGTTTAGTATAAGGATGTTATAAACCATCATCATGTGGAATATAAATATGCTCCTACTAAATCTTTTGTAATCATTAATTTTATCTTTAATTTGATTGAAGTAAAACTCTTTGCTTGTCTTGTCAAATCAAAGATCCCATCTCTGATATGCTTTCTTCAATCCACAGATTGACCTGTGCAGCTTACAGACTTTATTTGTATTATTGGATTTATGAAACCTTTCAGTTGTATCACTCAGACATCCTCAAAATTATTCCAGTTAAGGAATGCAATTTTAACATCCATATGCCAAATCTCATAGTCATAACAAGTTGCAATAGCAAGCTGATCCTGATGGGTGTAACCATGGAAATTAGTGAAAGTATTTAATCATGTTCAATGTCTTGAACTTGTCTATAACTCTTTGCAACCAATATCCTTCCATGTTGGTCTTCTTCTTGAAGATCCAATAGCACCCTATGGGTTTTACCCCTTTAGGTGGATCCACCAAGGTCATACCTTGTTGGTGTACATGGAGTCTATCTTGATCTCATGGCCTCTAGCCATTTCTCAGATTCTAGTGCCATAATAGCTTCTAGATATGTTGTTGTCTCATCGTCTGATGACCAAATCACTACTATTATGAGTTATAATATATTATAATCTTTCAAACTCAAGGCGTGCCCTACTAGATCTATGAGGTTTTGTGTTACATAAGGCACTTGAGATTCCACAGTAGCTTGTGATTCTCTTTGTTCCTAGTGTACCTCTTAAGGTTCAATGTTTTCTTATTTCTCTTGAACTTTTTGAGTTCTACATTTCTCCCACCAATTCCTTTGGAAGGAGGGATACAACCATCCTATTCAACAAACAATTTTGATGTTGGATTGGAATATAAAAGTAGTATTCAACAAATTAACATTTATGGGACTTGTGGAGAAAGCTTTTCAAGAAACTATTTTCTTATATAAGCTTTCAGTCCTAAATTTGGGTAATGTAGGCACCATATTTCATGTGGTTTCTCATTAATCGATCATATTGAACAATATACCAATGTGAGAACATCCTCAAAAGCCATGATTTGATTCAAGAATACCCATTTTACTTCCCTAGAATTAGGAGGTTATATGTTGCATGTGGAAATTATAAGGCCCCTAACCTTTCTGAATACATAAACATTATTATTTAGCTTAATTGGATGCTTAATTCTGAAATTAAGCCTTAGAATGTGATTTTATATCAATTGTTAAAGATATTTTTAAAACTTGGGTCAGTTCTGAATATGTTTGTAAAAATATGCAAGTTTATGTGATTTGTTGCTTTAGTATAAATTACCCATTTTTAGAGTCTAAAAATGATTTTAACACTTGCATATTTTGTTTCATGGTATTTATATCTTTGAGATAATTATATCTTTGTGTTTCGGTCTTTGGTGGCATGGTCAACCTTTTAACCGATGGACCTTGCTGCTTGGGAAAGGGGTGGGAACTTAGTGAAGGAGCACCATTGGACCAATGATGGCATCCTTTGGGGGCATAGACGATGGTCAACTGGGTTGAAGACATGTCGATGAGACCCATCCTATTAGTTCGTTAGGTTGATGAACACCCAATGCCCAATGAATCCATTGGACGATGGGTCGAAGGTAACATGAGAGACCATCGAATTGATGTCATGTGCTCGATGGTTGAGTTGAGGCTCTGATAGATAGGGTCGATGGTGAGTGGTTAGCAGTCGGATCAATGAGGTTTTCTAAAGGTCAATGAGATTTTTGAAGCTTGATGAAATGGTTGTTGACTTCTTGTTTTCTTGATCGACGAGGATGTCCATCTCAACAAATACTCTTAGACTAATGACATTCTAAACAATGACAAGTGGTACCTGACAAAGCTTTAGGAAAGTGGGTCATCAGGGTTTTAGAATGCTTGATCGATGAGTTCCTTGGGTTTTAGTGTGACTGATTCCCTGACCAACGGTCCTGCAAACCTTGCTCGATGGCTGGGTTGAATCACACCAACTACCACTCACCTACAAATACCATGTCTTTATCTCCTCTCATCTTTTGCAAACTTCATTCTGTAATCCAAAGACCCTGACGAGAACACATTGGGGGTTGACGATTGTGCTGGTTTGTGGAGGCATGCTCATGGTCAAATTCTCTTTGGATTGATCGAAACCTTTTGATATGGTTTCTTGCTCCATACATGTAAGATCTTTCACCTCAAACCATTTTTGTTGTTGTTCTTCATGCTCTCTTCTATCATTACTAAGTTTCATGGTGCTTAAAGCCGAAAACATGTGCACAAGGTTTAAGAACACTCTATCTTCATCCTCTTTTCTTTAGTTTCACTCTACTCCTAGAGATAGGAGGTGTTCTTGTAGTTTTGGAAGACAAAGATAGGTGATTTTTTGTTGATTTCAGAGTCTCCCCTCTGGGACTTCGTGTTCTTCACTTTTAAGGTGAGTGATATAACTTCTTAATGAATTTCTTGACTGCTTAATACATGCACGACCTTAATCTTGCTCTAGAAAACTCATAATATAAGAAAATATGGTATGTTGTGCACTATGTGACTTGAAAATGATGATAACGCGAGTCCTTAAGCCTTCCTTGGACTCTATGCACGTTTTCGTCTGTAAAGTAAACATTCTTTGAATATACAAGGTCTAAAATCCGAAATATAAGTGTAATGACTCTTAAAAATGTCATATATGTGATGTTTTTGTACATAATGAACAAAATCCGACCCTCATTTCAAATCATACTGTATGATGGATTACCTATGGAGTTTATAATGTTTTCATTTACTATTATATAGTTGCAATGACAATTGAAAGAAAATCATTGTAATATCCTAAATTTTGGTGAAATTGAATTATGTAAACATAATGCATGAATTGATAAGTAATTTCCTCAATGGTATACTTGATGGAATAATAAAGTCACCTTTGTGGCATGGTGCAACCCATGGCACATATAAAGGCCCATGAGACTATTTGCTTTGCAAATAGGTCCTTGTAGTACAAGTTAAGGAATAAGAGATTTCTTACATAATAAAGGACAGTGAATTTTTTAATTATTAGATAACAAAAATATGAGATAATATGCAAGTTTATAAAAGAAAATAAGACATGTGATGTTATAGATAATTAAAATAGTAATTATCTAGCCATTATTGGCTACACAATATTTGAGGCATCAGATAGTGTTATCTTGGCCTCACCTTTAGCATACTTAGAAATAATATCAAAGATGTGAGAATTATAGAATTTGGAAGGACTTCCCATGTGGGTTGGGTAATTAATCTAAGGTTTTTCCAAAGGAGAACGATTCGACAATAGAACTTATTCCAATTAATCCCAAAAATTAGATGAAGGATGGGAAAAACATCAATTAGTTTTCCTCCAAATTTTGGATCAAAAGGGTGTTCCTAGTGGTCTAGAGAAACCCTAGAAGAGAGAGGGTTCATTTGCAATTAAAACATCTGATTCCTTTTTGGGAAACCGATTAAATGACTCCTACTTTAACTTTGGTTGCCTGGGCACCTCTAGATACGTCATGCATGGTGTGACCGTTGGATTAGGGATCAAATGTTCCTAGATCATCACCTACCTTGCGATCAAAAGAAGAAAAAAAAGTGGGCCTTTTCCTCCCTCTCTGACCCTGGCTCCTAATAACTCTCTCTTGGATTGCGCTTACACAATGAAAATCTAGACATGACCCTCCTCTCTCTTAGAAAAACCCTATACTCACATATTCAAGGGCACCTAGTGCCTTGGCCACTAAGAAATCAGTAGTGGACATCCTAACCTCTCACCCAGCCAAGCAGTAAGTTTCTAACCCTGATCCTAGGGTATCGCCACTATAAACTACCCTCATGCAAGGCAAAGAGGGATTAAGGACTAGATCATGGCCTCTATGGCCTCCGTCAAGCACCACAACCACCCAAATCTCCCACCTTGTTGCTTCTCTAGCTTCGTCATAATGAGGATATTGCCTTGAGCCACCTCATCTCCTCCTTAGGCCATGGTTGACTCTAGTACAGGGACACACCCAGTAGTTTTCTAACCTTACATTTGACCCTTTCTACAATCTTGTCCTCCTCTGATGAGGTGTGCCACCACGGGGGTTGCTACCCCTCACAATAGGAGTAATGTGTGGATGGCTCATGGTCTTGACCCGATGATCAGAAAATAAATTGGTCGCTCCCTCTCATACTCCATCTGGTTATATTTAGCCTGACATCTTGAACTACCCGTATGGGGTGTAAAATAGATGGGAGCCATAGATGACTTGGCAATGGCATGATCCAATCAGGAATTTCCACGTCGGGCCAATAAAACATAAAATTCCTAGAAGTATGTTGATCTTGCAATAATTGTTGTAATTAATCGATAACTTGAATGAAGACATGGTACATTTAAAAATTGATCAGAAAAATGAGAGGAATATAAATAAAATAGTATCATGACCTGGATCCAATCCTAGTTCAAAATTATGTTAACACTTGTTTAAGTAGTAATTAGTAAATGTAAACTCTAGTTTTCTGTGAATATGTTGATAATCATGTTAAATATGTTTCATTGTGATGTAAATTGATGATGTGAAATAGTATGGTAGTTTGACATGATTAGGACACTAATGACGATAATTAGAGTTTCTAATGTGAGTAATCATCCATATGAATAATTAGGGTTAAAGATCCTAGCTTGCTATGTTGCTAATGAACATAATTGGGTCGAAATGACCATAATGAAAGGATAGGTTGGATATAGTAATTAAGGTTTCACCTAATGACTAATATGCAATTGAACTAGGGTTTGTACCCTTATTCCATATCCTAAATCCTAAGACTATTTGAAACCCTAGTTTAGGACTCGAGTAGGGTTTAATGTGATTAATGTGATGGTGACACTTTAGTATTTACATACATGCAAATTAAATTTGATTGTTTAATTTCCTTTCTTGATTGGATAATATGCTTAAAGAATGACTGCAAGATATGCATGGTTGCAAAGGTACGTGGTTACGCTTATGACTAACCGCAATATAGTTTGTCGGTGTTTTTGGAGGATCTCTCGATGATTGTTGAAATACCTATTTAGTGTTTATTTACATTATGTTTGATTATAATGCCGCTATGAATATCACATAAATAAAGATATCATATTATGAACCCTACGATGACATGCATCTAGGGATGATACACACGAGCCCTGGAGGGATAGTAGTCACACCCAATATGGCACATCAAGTATGGGTTAGAATATGTAAAGAAAATACCAGTTCTTATTTGTAAGTAATTGATTGATTATATGTTGTTATGTACTTGCACACATTTTGCATGCACCCCACCTAGACAATATATTTTGATATGTTGATTTGTGATTTTGGTTCACAATGTTTTAGGTACATGTTAGATAAGAAGATATCAAGACACGATAAATCAGATGAATTTAACTTAAGGCGTTAAGCTAAGTAAGGATGATTAGATATATACTTCTTCTCTTATATACAGTTTTGATTATAGAAATTCTTGTAACTCCTTAGAGGAGCATATTGTAAATGATATTTGAAATACTGGAAACTATTTGCTATTATTTTTTATTTGGTAAAACTAGATCCTTGGAAATATTAGGTAATAGCTCTCAACTTTTTGGGTCATCCGTTAATTGGTGAATGCTGAAAAGTGAGGTCGTTACATTTGATATTAGAGCCCCAGATTTTTTGGATAATATTTAGCAGTTGATAATTTCAAGTAATCTTTAGAAATAAAAGGAGAATTATTAAGGCATGACCTGACTGTAATGGTGTCTAGAATGGATCATGGTTTTGTGAGTTGGCAATATTTTCCTCTACACCATTAAGTTGGTATATGAGGACTCCTTAGCCAATGTGATATCGGCCTTCGCCAAAACCTAGGGTTTTCCTGAAGTAATGTTTCCTCAAGGTCTCCTCATCTCTAATTTATTCCACATCTCATAGTCTTTCTTATTAAACCCTAAAATATACTTCCCTCCTCATCCCAAGTTAGGGCTTTGAGAAGAAGTAGGATTAAGGCATCCTCCACCTATTAATGTACATTTAATGTGGAAATAATAATGTACATAATGTGAAAATAGTGATAAAGTAAGGGAAATGTTTTATGGGGTTTTCCTTGCTAGGGTAAACCCTATATGGGACTAGGGTTAGTTTAGGAAAACCCTAGTGGGTCAAGAGACATAGGAACCGTAAGAGCCAGGGTGTAGTCTCTAACCCAAAACCCTAATCCTAGGAAATGGAAAGTAATGTAGATAAGATAGAAAATCCTACCCATATGAACCTTGATTAGGGTGAAAAGGAATAAGAAAAATATAAATGAGTTAGATGACCTAGTCTCCCATGCATGTGTGCATGTATAAGAAGGCATTAATGAGAGAAGTTTTGATAAACATAAGAAACTTATTAACAACTCATTTTATGGATATAACTTGCTTAAACCCTAAATAAGACATCTATGGTGATTTAGAGAGCATGGGTTGAAAGAAAGTCATTATGGGAATGATAGGTGGTCAAGCCAAAAAGGAAAATCACCTCAAGTCAAGTCGGAAAGGAATGTCTATGAACAAAATCAAGCCTGGGTGAGGGAAGGTTATGAACGTCCACTGTAGGGACTAAGACCCTAAAGGGAGGGTTCTCCGTAAAGAGGCTCACCATGAGAGAGAAAGGATAAGGGTTGAAAAGTTGTAACTGAAAATGTACGTTCAAAAATATGAAACCCTCAATTCAACCTTTAGGGTGAGTGTCTCAATATGGGATGGGTCAATCCAAGAGTGGAAAAAGGACCTAAGGAGGAGGCAAATCCCCAAACTGATGGGGGTAGGTTGTGGCTAAGAGAACCTAGCCTCCTCCTATGAGTCAAGAAGACACCCTAGGTTAGGACCATACCTAAAGGGGTTGAGTTGATCAATCAATTTAAGAATTGAGGTAACCTTAAATGTCACTTAGAGCTTGAGAGATTAGGTACACGAAGCATGAAAGCACATATATTGAGTATGATTCTTTGGACCCATGTATGCCATTTCTAAGGGACATGGGGAAAGTCACCATGGAAGTGACAGTAGTATGAGACCAATCCCAGACAGGAATGTCGCCATGATCCTGATGAAGGGGAATAACGTAAACAATGTGTTCCCTAAGAGATGAAGGAAATTTGGGTGAAAGAATTCTAAAGGAAGTGATGTTCTTGGATTATAGAAACCCCAAGTAAAATGTGTAATTAAATACAATGGAGTGATGACATCTCACAGAAACTCTTGGGAAGGGTAGATCCCTAAGTCAATCCTAAGGTCAAGTAGGAAGGATTAAAGGTACAGAAGACTGAGGAGATTAGGAGGTGATTGTGCCATGAATACATAAAACCATAGGGTCGGGAGGTAACAACTACCTTTGCTTGAGGCCCATGAATCAGGAGATTGGCCACCTTCATGAGTTCATGAGGCCCAAGGGGCAAATGTGAAGGCACTTCCTAGATGGATAAGGATGAAATCACTCTAAAAGTACTTGTACCCCTAGAGACCTTAATGAAATGACTAAGGCTAATGAGACATGAGGTGTAAATATAAAAGAAATAAGAAGTCATGTAATAATGAAATTTTAAGAGGATTCGTGTGCAAACTCAAGAGTGAAAAAGGTATTTGACTTCATGAAATACAAGAATATTGGGAATCAAAAATATGGATTGTTTAGAGTCATGTTGAGAATTATTCAACCTAATCTATGAAATTTTAGGATAATGTGTGTACACCATCTCTGCTCTTAGAATGGGATGAACTTTGTTTTGGGCACCGATGCCAAAACTGGATTCCTTATGTCCCTTTTAGTCAATGTATCAAATTTGGCATGATTTCAATCTTCATGTGCCCTTGAATAAACTAAGAAAAAAAAGAAGTAAAAATACATTTAAATGATTAATATTTAAGACAATACAATCACCTTTTTACTATAGTTTCTCAATATTTCGCTATCACGCTGGTTTTTCTAAGCTCGCACACTTTTCAACCATCAAATTCATAATCCTGAAGTCAAAAGGTTTTCTTCTTCCTCGTCCCAAATAGGAAAGTTGTTGACTCTAGGTCAATGTTGACTCAAGGTATAAATTGACTACACCCTTATTTTGATGATGACTAAACAATTCCACTTATTTGTGTCTAATGCTTCTACTTTAGTGATTTTAGATTAGTCATAGACACACTCCAAATGCCCTAACTTGCACATCCTAACTTGGAGAAAAGTCAAGTCAAAATCAATTTAAGTGCACTTTTGTGGAATATGATGTAAATCCATTAGAATCATGTTTTAAATCACATGTAATGATTGTATGACTTTTAATTAAGCTTATAAAAAATCTAGAACAATTAAATTGAATATTTAAGCACTTTAATGATATTTTACAAAATTCATTACAAGTTGTTTATTGGTCGAATTACAAACTCAATCGATCCTTGATGGATTTTGAGAATGTCATGGTTTGGTTAAGTTTCCTATACACAAAACTCAACTGAACCATGCACTTGAACAAAATTGATTTAAGTGATCGGTCGAGTTTCATCCAAGATAACTCAACCTATTGGTCAAATCTATTTTGTCGAATAGTAAAGTAAATTCGACCAATCTCACATCGGTCAACTTTCTCAAAAGTAAACTCGACCAATCACACTATACAAAAAAGTGTTTATAGTAGTTGGAATGTTTCCAAACTTGAAAAAATATCTATTGCAACATCCCGAATGGCTAGTATTTGTCCTTAAGTGTTCCCAAAGGCTTCTAGGCATCCGTAACTATAAATAGGATCCCTTGGGCTTCATCTCATGGTTATCCAAGCACTATGAAGGTCCTTATTCTATAGTTGAGTGCATCATATAGTCTCCTCTCTCTCTCAGCTTAATCACTTGCTACATCCATTAGAGTGGGTAGGAAATTTGTAAGAGAGCTAGTCATATATGTATATCTTGTGAGGCTCTCACTTCCGCCACCTCCCAATCTCTCATTTCCACCATGAACATGAAGATGAAGGTTCTCTCTCTTGCCTAAGAGAGGTGAACAAGAATAAGGGAAGGAGTCCCTTGGTGAAGAGGTTCAAGGCCGAAGACTTGGAGAAAGATTGGGTAAGCCCTTGGTGAAGGCAGAAGACTCCTATCTTAAGTGGGTAAGTCCTTGGTGAAAGCTTCTCCTTGGCAAAGTTGAAGTCAAAGTCTGAAGATCCAAAAAGAGTGGGTAATTCCTTAAAGGTTGAAGACTTGTATAAGAGTGGGTAAGTCCTTGGTGAAGGTAGAAGACTCCTTACAAAGTGGGTAAGTCCTTGGGTAGGTTAAAGACTCTTGACTTGGATAGGTAAGCCCTTTGGAAGGTCATGTATTGTATGTCTTATGATGAATATAAGAGTGCAATGGTTAAAAAATCCTAGAGGTTGACCTCTCTAGGTAATGGGCTGACATACTTCTAGTTTAAAGTATGAAACCACTCTACATAGATTGTTAATTGGTGCATGTTCAATCTCTCTAATCCTTGCTATGTATGTTTAGATACACATCAAATTTTCCATATTAGCAACCTTATCTTATGAAATATCTTGAAGGTCTAATGAATTTTTCTTAAGTGTACTGAGCTCTATTCACCCTGCCCCCCTCTAGAGCAAATCACCCATCCTAGGATCCAACAGGAAAGCTACACTATTTCTATAGTTTTTCTTCATAATTTTTCTGTCTCAAGTTTCTCTCTCTCCCCTTAACCTTTCCTTTTGAATTCTTCTCCTCTTTTTCCTCACTTTCTAATGCATAGTATGAACATGGTATATATAGGGTTTGAGTGCCCTATTCTCCCGAGTAAACCCGCATCCACATCTTCCCCTATTCTGGCTCTGCTTTCTCTTCTGAGCCATCCCCTCTTCACTTCAATACATCGGACCCCCTAAACCCCTCCCCAGTCTTAATTGCACCTCATAAAGCTGGTAACCGGGATCAGTTTGTCTTTTATCATCCTTGATCATGGTTCCCCAACTCCAGCCACTCTCATCGGAGAACTCTGATCAGGCCCATGGCTTGTGATTGTCTCTAGCTAGGATATGATCAAGGACAGATCCTCTTGTACACATGTAGCTTCCCAAACAGCCAATTCATTCTTAGGGAAGGTTATCATTTTCCCCTCTTTTTCTCTTCATTATCATAACCATACAATTGATCTGGATTACTCATGGTTCGACCTATGTTCTAATTGTTTTACACATGATTGTCTTCTCTTGGTTGGTCTGAACTCACCTCAAGTTCATTTCTCACCATGTTTTCTCATCTTGTCGGTCTCCTTGTTGCTTACTCCTACTAGTCATGGTGGGTGGGAGTGTTTTGTTCATTCGACGGTCTCTAGATCCAAAGTTGGTTCCCTAAGATCGGAAAGTAATGGAGAAGTCAATGGGGACCTTTTTTGTTAGTGCTGAAGATTTTTCATGGGTTGGATCTTTGCCAAGTCAAGCTCATGAGGTTCGGTGCCTACCGTTGGTTTGGAGGAAGGGAGAAGGTGGACATCAATGACTTTACTGAAAAACTCTAGTTTTGTTTGACATATTGTCACACCATCATGGGCAAGATGGTCCTTCTTGTACGTGTTTTGATCCACGACGTGCGTCTGGCCTATTATTGGCTCAGGCATTACTTGGTCAATTTTGATAGGGCCATATCAGCAAGACCCATCCTATTGGTTGTGAATTTCCTGGTTGTCTAGATTTTTGAAGTTTTTTATTGTTCACTACTTACAAAATTAATAGTAAATTATATATAATTCACAAAAATAAAAGAAAATATTTTTGGAATCAGTGTTTTATTCTCTATCTAATGTTATGATTTTCATCACATGTTTTCAAAATAATAAATTAAGGGTTTTTCCTAATTTGTTATATTTCCAAAATTCAAAACTAATAGTCTGTCACAAAAATAAAGTAAAATATATTTTGAAATCACAAAAATATAATCTACTAGATGTTCTGGTTTTGATAACCTTATTCATTAATAATAGAAATATGATTTTTAGGGTTTATGAATTTGATCTGAAACTAACCCTAAATCTATATAATATGTTTAATAGGTGTCTTGGAGACCCTGGCTTGGACCTAGGGTTGACCTTTGAGATTGTTATACTTAATGTGAGGTATGTTGCATTCCTATTCATCATATTGATCAATCACCTATATTTCCTCTCTCTCTCTCTTGGTCCTATGGACAAATTAGCCTACACAATTTTTCTTTCTTTCAAGAATGTATTTCATGTGAAAGATTCTACATAGATGTTGATCTTGTGATCATCTTACTTTGTTAGATATCCTTATTGGACTCTTATTTGTATCATGTTCTTATTATTCCTTGTGGAACCCTAATTTGATGAGTTTAAATGTGGACTTTTATGTATCTTATTTGTAAAGATTTTTTTATATTGGCTTATGGATCTTCTGACCCCACATGTTGATTGTTGGATGTTCTCAACCTGATACTTTAGATTGTATGAACGTATTCTTGCCTCTACATTGTGCATGGATTAGACTAATTATATTTCTTGTAGCAGTACATGAGTACAGCCATATATAGGGTGTTCTTTTTCTACTTTTAGTGTAATTTTCCATTTGATATATATATATATATGGTGTGTTATTTCCACCCAACATGCACTTTTCCCACCCAATACATTTGGGCTAAGATCCTATGGTATCCCATACCTACTTGAAATAGCCTTAGTCTATGTTTTTTACATGCACTACTTATGGATTGTGATATTATTGTTGTGAAGTTATTTTAAGGCAAGAAAACTCTTATTGTTTATCATCTTTATTTGAGTTCATTTTCTCTTTGATATCCACTTCAATAGTAATTTCCTCTTCTATGGGAAGCCTTGTTATATTTGATGTCCTTATCAGAATGTTTCTCAATTCCCTATTAAGATGCACATACCAGCTTATATGCTGACAATATCCATTTAGTCTTCTCTTGTGGGGTTTGCTTCCAACCCTAGTGTAGAACATGGTGGGCATATGCAGATGTGGAACTAGCTTATGGAGTTGACTCTCGGGGAGATGGACTTGAGATATCTTAGAAATCTCTATACTTTGATCTTGATGTAGTTTCTTTCATGTAAGCCCCCTTCATGGAAGAATATTTTGTAATCTTGTAAAATTGAATATAGTCATGAAATATTATTCCTCGTCTATACTTTGGTCTAGTATACCACTATTTGAGAAATGAAAAATTTACACCTATTCCAACATGCTTGTTAATGTATTGGATTAGAGGGTTTATTCCTCAAATTAAGTAGGGAGTGGATCCTCTCTCGGGTCCCACTATTAGGCAAGTGGTCCATGTCTTGGGCTTCATTATATTTCATCATTCTGTTTTGTTCTCATTGTCATGTTTAAAGTTCATATTATACATGCTATCATGTGAAAACTTTAGTGATTTAAGAGGTATCTATTTATATGTGTATCTTGTTAAGATTTATTGCATACATGATTATATTTTAAGATCAGGTCAGTTGAGAATTGTAGCTCTTCATGTTTAAGATCAGCAACGCAATTATGAGTTAAAACTCTGAGTAAGTAAGATAAGAACAAAAAAGAATAAGAAATAATAATTAGGCCCTATCTCATGAACATTTTATGGAAGGTCAGTGCATCATGATCCCCCTTCAATTTATAGGTTCAAGCCCAAGCATGCACACCTTGAGTGTGTTCAATGACATTAATGTTTATGGGTTCAAGCTCACGCATACACACCTAGAGTGTGTTCAGAAGCATGTGCACCTTGTGTTCGTTTAGTGGATTCATATTAGATAAGGTTTCCCGAGTAAGTGGCCAAAAATAATGTTTAACAAAGTTCAGAATGCATCATAAAGCCATCAATAATGTTCATACATCCTCATGTCAATTTTAACCTTTATGTTAAGCTATGTTCAGTATAATACTAGAATCCAACCACTTACATAAGACTTTTCAAATTCATGGTTATGTGTGCATGCACATAGGTTGTCTACAACATTGGAATGCTCTCAGGAGGTGGATGTGCATATGAGCTAACGACCGGGTGGGGTTCCATCTATAAGATCCAAGGAGTTTTAACTAGTTTACCAATTATACCATGTATTAAGTTCCTTGATGTAAGTTATATGAAAAGAATGTATACAAGAATCTGTGTATCCATATACTATGTAAAGATAATTATTATTATTATTATTGCAATGAATGATAATATGATATTTGTGACACTATCTGAGTGTAATTTTGATGGTCCATGTTTATGTGTTGTTATTTATGTAGGGGATTCTACAAAAGTGATATCAGAGCAATAACATAGATAACCACCAGAAAAGATCATCACATTCTTGTAGTATTAACCTCTTATATAAGTCCTAAGAGTAAGTAAAGTCAGAACAAGTACTATTGATAAGATCCTTGCTATAACAGAGGTGTTTTAACATAATGCTCAGTTGTATAAACCATGGGAGTTTGTGGATACTATATCGTGGGGTTGTTATAACCTAGACTAAAGGTTTACCTTTTTAAGAAAACTAAATATAGATCAAATAGGATATAATATACAATAAGTCAGACTTGTTGATGGGTGAATTGATAAGGATCGTGTTGTTTCCCCTTAGGGAAAATCCCTTACCTTTGACATAAGACTAGCATTAATGTACGAATATCAAATTATGTTTTCTTGAATAATGAATTTTAAACATATTTTATGACGGTTTTAGAATTTTCTTGAGTACTTTGATTTTGATTATAAAATAAGGTATTTTCATATAAGTATTATACTATAAGGTGTTCAAGATTTTCATGAAGTTTATATTGTCAAACTTTTTTTAAAGAAGGAATAAAATAAAGGTTTTATCTGGATTTCATGTTTTAGAAATAAAATTTGGTATATGCTTAATGCAAGAGCCAAAGAGGGATAGGTAATGTTAGGTTTGAGTGTCTATTTATAATGGGTTCTGAGTAACAACTTCATAGCGCATAGCATGTCCTCTTTCTTTCTCAATAGATTGTGGTATGAGACGCATATAAATTGAGAACCTGGGAGGATATATTATGAGAAACATAAGTTGATTATATGAATCTCCTTCCTCATGGGGCTTGTATTATGGGACACTTGTATGTTGGGTATGAGTAATAATATGATCTATCATATTTATGGGATTAAGAGAGAAAGATTTCTCCCCCCCTCTCCCACACCCGTGGCGGAGGCCGAACGCCTGGAAGGGGTAAATCAAGGCAACAACTGGGATTCGAACCTGGGTCCCTTTGTTAGGGGACACTATGCTTGACCACTTGAGCCATATGTTTGTATGTGTCAAGAGATGACTAAACAATTAATGCTAGGAACCCATACATGTAGTCACTTGAACCTGATGGTACTAGAACCACATAGAATTTCACAGATCATGGTTGACAGTATCTTCTTTGGCATAAAGAATAGAATAATTGGCTTGGAGTAACAACTTGTCTGGGGATACCTCAAAGTTGCAGCAGTAACACTCCTTAGTATACATCCTCAATTAGTACTACAGATCTAGGTTATCTAGAAATTGTTGGGGACTATTGAGAATTATGTAGTTGAAAAAAAAAATATTAGAACATATATTTTAAAAATAGGGAATGTGTGTATGGTAACCATGATATATTATCCTAAGGGTTTCTTATAAAACAAGATGTTGAGCTTTCACATCCATAAGTATATCAGGGACTTTTTGTTAATACCTTGGAATCCTAACCTCAAAAGAAAGGATATAATATTTTCTTAAGGAGGAACACCCTGTAATTTTTGTGTACGGAGATCTAAGGTGTGTGAAGGATTATAAAAATCTTGAGGTAGTGGTTGAGTTAAGTTCAAAAAATATTATGTTTCTTATACAAGATAGGTGTATATGTATTATTGAACATGTTTAAGATCATATTGGTATAGCATGCGTCTACATCATGTTTCATGAACATAAATGCTTACATGAATGAAAATCCTACAGTTTATGTAAATAAAATAAAATTATGTATGGAATTCTACCATGGTTTCAACTATTGAACTATGAGTGAGACTCAATATTTGTATTCATCGATGTCATGTAGTGGTAATATAGAGACTTGTGTTTAAGGTGGCTCACGTCACAGGATGGATACCACCTATGTTTATGTGCAACGTGTTGTGTATTAGATTGACCAAATTCCAGGTGTAAATATATATGCATATAATTCATGTAAGTATTTAGTAATGAGAAAATAAATCCTTAAATGTAGTTAATGATTCATGGCCAGAGATGTATTATGATGTTGGTGTTTGTAAATGAAAATTTTATGTTTATAATAAGAAGTGAGGACAAACAAAGAATTGTGATCTACTAGAGTCATAATTTTAAGGAGTAGATCTCATCCTTATTGATTCGTTGGTTTAATACTTTGAGGTAAATTAAGTCTTTTCTTACTAGGTATGAAGATTAGGGGATTCACAATTTGTTTGAATTTTAGAACCAACGAGGAACGTTTATCATAAGTTGAATCAGAATTTATCTTTTACTTCGAAGTTTTAAGGACGACATGAATCATGTTATGCCTAGAGTTTAAGTTTGTAATGGGATAGTACGATGATGACTAGAAGTATTGATACCACCTTGTCATATTATACATGAACAAAGTCATTTTAATTGATGATACATGATATATAGTGGTATAAGTTATGTAGCAGTATAAATAAGTGGTCTAGGATCACAATAATATAAGGATGTACATGATGTTGATAAACCTTATCATATTATACATGAACAATGTCATTTCAATTGATGATACATGATATGTAGTGGTATAAGTTACGTAGAAGTATAGAAAAGTAGTCTAGGATCACAATAATATGAGGTTGTACATGATGTTGATATAAGATGGATCCAAAAAAGGATGATTGATTAATGTTTCATTTAGTATACCTAGGGATAATAATGATTGTGACGTAAGATAGTAACTACATATACCTTGGGCTTATGTTGATAAGATCACCATGGTAAGATGAACAAAGTTAATAAGAGTAATGTAAAGAAAGTATTGTTAACTTGGTGATCATTCAAGGTTAATGAGCACCTAGTACAATGAGCTCTTAGTAGCAATGAGCATTTTGATGAAGATTTATGTGGAGAAATAACTTTTTTTGACCAACTAATTACAAGTAATAAGGTCATGATAATGAAAATGAACCCAACGATACTATTTACTATGTATTTTCAAGTCTACAAGGAAGACTATTTCCCAATAGCCTTAAATCACTATCTTAGTTTCCCATGAGAAAGGCGAACTATAGATTCCACCAGGAGTTTTGTCAACACATAACAGAATGATAAATGGTTTTTACCACATGTGAAATAATCAAGACTCTGAGATTCTAACCACGAAGAAAGGTTATTTTATAACCTAATTCCATGTATCACATGGTTAGAAGATAAGAAAGTGGGAAGGACTGGGTATAGAAATTCATAAAAACTTTTTGGATCCTATTTTGTGTCAATATGACATGATAGACCTTGCATGGAAGTTTTAGGATAATTTTGAGGGTGGATGTTTGAGATGGAAGTCATATTCATGGAAATGATATAGTGCAACTTAGTGCTAAGTGGCTATCTTAATAGAAAAGATGACTTTTGGGCTCGAACTAAGAATGGTAGAAGTATATTGGACTTCAATGATACAAGTGTCATATTTTATGAGGAAATATTAATGCATGCCTATAGTGGTACCATGTGTGATGCTAGGGTTACTAATGGAGAGAAATGGTTTCTCATGATATAAAATGATAATATTGTCAATATGGGTGTATTGTAATGGTGGCACTTGACCTATAAACTTTGTTTTAAATGACTTTAAGATAACATGACATGATCAATAGATTCATCTAATGAAACAATTGGTAACATTTGGGCATGTCAGAGTCCTTTGTATGCTTATTTTTTAAAATAAATATATAAGCATGTGGTAATTTGGAAGATAGTGTGTCCAGAATTAGTTATCAATCTTTCTGAGTTTACAACTAGAGTTTATCCTATAAATTATGCAATGAACAAATAAGAATATTGTATGATGGGTTTTATGTAATAAGTATCTAGATATTATTAATCCTTAAGTTTCAAGGATGAAACTTCTTTAAGGAGGGGAACATTATTACATCCTCAATTTTCTAAGTATCTACAAGGAAGTATTACATGCTTTGTGACCTTTATTAAGATCAACATGATTCATCGGTTATGCCTTATGGGGTCTAAGAATTTATGAAAAAAAATCAGCTAGAGTCCATGAAGTTCTAAGCTTAGTGGCTAATTTTGCAAGATAATGATATTCCTATCATTTATTAGGAATTATGAAAGTTTTAAACCTAAATTATTCTATTTTAGGGGTTTAAGATGAACTTTTTGGGGGGATACAAAACCATAATGGTTGTCTACACGAGATTTTAAGTTTATGGGAAACTTTTGATCTAATTTGGATAAACCTAGATAGCCTAGTTGAGGAAAGAAGAGGATAATATAGTTTGTAATGAATTTTGATAGAATATTCTTATGATAACCCTATGGTCTGGCTTTTAATTGTTGTCATGCAACCCGTTTGTGAGACTCTGGGTTGGAATCTCACAATCTGAGTCATATGTGCGCATGGTCACTTCCTCCTATGCTGGACTCCCCTCTCATGCTAGGACCCCCAAGTTTTTGAAATATCTCTATCTCTATATCCTATAAAATCATATCTCACATGGATCTAAAGATGATTCTGCATTCCTCGTCTCATGGAGGATCAGGAGATACCTAGTTTCATAGGGTTTGGTCTATCACATTACATGAACATCAAGGGACTCTTGGTTCCCTTAGAACTCTATCTCCTTTGATATCCAATGACTCTTCAGCCCTTCATCTATATATAACACTCTTCCAAAGCCTTCATGGAAACTTGAGGAACCAAAAAGCATCTTGTGATTGCCCCATTTCCGTGTGGTCCTCCCCCTAGTAGACTTGTCTCCTCCTTCTGGGAGGTTTACATGAAGTGTTTTAGACCATCGGTGGCTAGAACCAACGACGAAACGAGTTCCAAAACATCCTAGGAGCTTCATGTGCTCTAAATTTCACCCGGTTGTAGGTACTCCATTGTTCCCACTTTGTCCATAATGTTGCTCATTTCTAGCTTCAATTTCCATTGTTTAGGCATGTTTTTCCATTCGATTTGTTTTTATATATAATGTTGCACCGCTTCAAACCTAATGAGAATGATGGTTTGCCTCAGTCTTTTTCCCGCATTGCTCTATACGCACTCATAGCCACTGTGTTGGTAAAGCTTGTTGTGTTTTCTCCAAAACATGATGACAAACATGTACTAGGGTTTCTTCCATGGATCGACCCTGGCCAATCACCCTTTCAAATTTGGTAGGTCCTATCAGAGTTATTATAGGGATCAAAGCCCATTATTCGTATTTGCATGATGGTTCCATAGGGTCAACCCAATGTGTTGTCTCCCGCCCCCACAGCCATGGTGGTGATGGTAAATTTGTGCCACAGGGTAGTAGAGTGTCCCATTCGTGGCCATCCGAGCTCGCTGAGGTGTAGGAAGCCCTAGAGCATATCATTTTTGTGAAAGGGGGATCCAGTTTCAAACTTTGATCAGAGGTCAGGGCTCCAAGACGGTGATCGCATCGGTGTTTGACGGAGAAAACACTCCTTCCCCCATATGATGTATATATTTGTCATAGTTTCCTAGGGCTTTTGGGGTTTTTGGTTTTATTGAGTCAGTGGCCATGCATTGATGCGTTGATTTATGATGAAATTTTGATGAAATCACCCCCTATAACACCTATGTTTGTGATATAGTTGAAGTGTCTTCCGGTCTTTTGTTTTTTATTTTTCATTTTATCCAATCCCAGATTAAGATTAATTGATTTTCTAAGTCCCAATTGGTCGATATTGGGAATTTTGTATCTTTTTATTGGTATGGCCATGGGATCGATTTATATATAATTTTGATCGATTTGTCAAGATCTAGCCAATGGTCTAGGTATGAGTTATGCTTCCGACTCTAGTTTCTCATATTTCAAGAATTGACCTAATTAAGGTTATAAGATATTAATTAGGATTTCGGTAATGACTGTAAATTCAAAGACTTGAGATTAGGATTCTAGGAGTAATTGTTCCTACTAAGATTAGGTAGTGGTCCATGTTGTGGGTTTTTTTATATTGCATCATTCAGTTTTGTTCGCATTATCATGTTTAAAATTTATATTATACATGCTATCATGCGAACACTTTAATTATTTAAGAGTTTTCGATTTATATGCATATCTTATTAAGATTTGCTACATATATGATCATAAGATCGGATCAATTAAGAATTATACCTCTTCATGTTTGCGGACAACATTGTAATTATAGGTGAAAACTCCAAGTAAGTTAGATAAGATCATGCCAGAATAAGAATTACTAATTAGACCATATCTCATGAACATGTTATGGAAGGTGTTGCCTCATAAGCCCCCCTCAATTTATGGGTTCAAGCCCAAGACAACACACTCTTGAGTGTGTTCAGTGACGTTAATGGTTACGGGTTCAAGCCCAAGCTTGCACACGTAGAGTGTGTGCAGAAGCATGCACACTCATTTTTAGTGAGAACATGTCAGATGAGGTTCATTGGGGAACATTTAATTAAGTTAAGAATGCATCATGAAATCATCAATAATACTTGTGCATGTTCATATCAGACTTAACATTTATGTTAAATTATGTTCATATTATTACTAGAACTTAATCACACTTACAAACAATTTTTTGAATGGATGGTTGTGGATGCAAATACGTTGTCTGCAGTATGGGATAGCCCTCAAGAGGTGGATGTAAGTACGAGTTCAACACCTGGTCGGCAAGAAAGTTTAACTAGTTTGTCTATTATGTTTGTTGTTGTAAGTTTTATAAAACAAATGTACATGAGAAATCATGTCTCCATATGTTGGTTATTTTTTATTATTACAATGAACGATGTATACTATTTGTGACATTCTCTGACGGTGTTTTTGATGGTCCATATTTTTTTATTGTTATTTATAGATCACACTAGAGGTATGATGTAGCTTTCCAGTTGAGCATGCATATATGAATCATGGGAGCTAATAAAGGATATGTGAATATGTCTTGTCATAGGTAAGATCACGCTTGCACAGTTGACGCTCTATTACTTACTCTAGGGGCACATTTGGTTGTTCAGATTTGACTGGACTATGTAGAAATTCCTATTTACTGAATGCAGTGATGGCAAACTCTGGGAATTGAATAATTACGTAAAGCAGGTGGAGGGGTTCCTAACCACATATCTATATCTAATTTCAATGAATCCATTTAGATGGCGCGTCTTACTGAACTACCTTTCAGCGGGTCTCCATTTACATGGGTCGACAAACAAGAAGGCTATCCTACAAAATGGGCAAGACTAGACAGAAGCTTCATCAACACAGGTTGGCCAGAAGATTCATCGTGCTCCCTCGAGGACCTTGCCAGAACTAAGGTCTCAGACCACGCCCCCCTGTTGTTGTGTATCTCCTTCAGGGCCTCCACTCTCGCTCGAAAGCCTAGCTTCTCTTTTAGAAACATAGTCACAAATTCGGTATTCGGCAATCATTCGGCGAGGCTGAAAAATTCGGTATTCGGGAATTATGCGGAAAATTCGGATAAAAATCGGTAAAAATTCGGTAGAAGTTCGGTCAACTATTCGGAAAACATTCAGAAAAAAATCGGATATATATATATATATTGTATAACACATCATACACATTTTGATCCAATGACAACGTCCCAATAACCAAGTCAAATATTCGTAGTATTCGGGAATATTTCGGGTTCAGTGCGTAATTCGCGAATTATTCGTAGTATTCGCGAATTATTCGTAGTATTCGGGAATATTTCGGGTTCAGTGCGTAATTCGACCGTTACATACGCCGGCTGAAAAATTCGCGTATAATACGCGAATTATTGAAAAATTCGCCGCATTATGTGACTATGTTTAGAAAGATGTGGCTGCTACAGCCAAGCTTTCAAGATGTTCTCAACACCAACTGGCACATGGAAGGATGGGGTCAGGCGTCCTACATAATGTTTGCAAAGAAAAAGAACCTCAAAAGAGCTCTTATTAGGTGGAATAAGGAGGAAGTGGGTAACATTTTTGCAAATGTTACCACCCAAGAGTGTAGAGTTGGGGAGCTACAAACTAACTGGGATGGAGTTGATGATGAGGGTGCTAGATTAGCTTTAGAGGAGGCGGAGTGTAAGCTGAAAGAAGTGAATGTTATTGGTGGGAGATGTCGGGAATTAAATGGATGACCGAAGGAGACAGGATCACCACTTTCTTCCATTCTCAAGGCAAATACAGGAGGAAGAAGTCTTTTGTAGATAAGACCCAAAGGGAGGATGGGTCGTGGGCGAAGGGGGCAGGGAAGGTTTTGCAGGAAGCAATGAAGTTTTATTCTGACCTTTTTACTATAGATTCTCCCAGTCTCTCTCCAGACCTACTTCAACATATCTCGGCATTGGTAACTGATGAAGACAACTTGATGCTCACCTCAACTCCAGAAGAGAACGAGATCTACAACGCCCTCTATAACCTCAATGCAGATAGTCTCTAGGGCCGGATGGTTTCACAGGGGCCTTCTACAAAGCCGCATGGGCCACTGTAAAGGAGGACACTGTTGGTTTTGTGAAGTCCTGCCTCAATGGTGATCTCATCCACAGAGGGCTCAAATGTGTTCGTCTCTCCCTCATCCCTAAGACGGACTCTCCTGAGAAGCTCACTGACTTTTGACCCATCAGTGTGGGGAACTTTGCCATGTGGTTGGCAGCTAAGGTCCTAGCCAACCGGCTCTCTGCTATCCTCCCCAAGCTTACATCCAACGAACAGAATGTGTTTGTCAAAGGTCGGGATATTGGTAACAACCTGAAACTAGCCCAAGAGTTATGCAATGACATCAGATATGGCCAAGAGGGAGACAATGTCATTTTCAAGGTGGACATGTCTAAGGCTTTTAATGGTCTTTCCTTCAAGAGGTGTTGAGGCGTTTCGGCTTCGACGGGAGAGTTTTGGACGTGGTGATGAATCTGTTGGATGATGCATGGTTCTCTATTCACCTTAACGAAGTGTCAGGCATTTTCTTCAAAGCTACACGCAGATTTCACAAAGGGGGGCCCCTATCACCCGTGTTGTTTATTCTTATGGAGGAAGCACTAAGCAGATAAACATCCTACATAGGTAACACTGGCATGATCCATCATTTTAATACTAAAAGAAACGGGACTACCCCCACTCACCTTCTCTTTGTGGACGACATAGTATTCTTCTTTAACACTAAGGGAACCTCCCTCCCAGCTATCCTTCACACTCTCAACCTCTACTGCACAGCATCTGGGCAGGCAGTGAACAGCGCCAAATCGTCCTTCCTTATGGGCAGCAAGTCTACCACAACGAGACTCTCAGTCAGTAATTGGCTACTATGCAGCCATAGTGAAGGGTTCATCATTTATTTGGGTATTCCTCTCATTATGAGGTGCAAGAAGATGATACATTATGAATTCCTTCTACAGAAAGTGACAACGTGGATAGACTCTTGAGAGTGGGAAACTCCTGACTTTTGTTGGGAGGCTTACCCTATTAAATCAGTTCTTTCTTCTTTTCCCTTATACTCTATGATGGCGAGCTATGTTCCAAAAACCATCATCAGGAAATTGGAAAGACTTATGAACAACTTCCTCTGGAGCTTCAGAGACAATGCCAAGAGAAAAGCTTGGGCCAACTGGAAACAAGTATGCCTCCCACCCGCGCAAGGAGGTCTTGGCCTCCAAAATCTCTGAGACATACAAGAGGGATGCCTTCTCAAATCAGCATGGAAGATCCTCATTGGGAACGATATTTGGTCAAGGTTCTGCACTGCCAAGTACGGGAGGAAACGTTGGCATGGAGACCCTAAACACCCTTGGTACCTGAAGAAGAGCTCCTATTCATCAGTCTACTGGAAACATGTTTGGAGATCCTTCCCCACAGTGATGCACCACACACGTTGGGAGGTGGGATGTGGCTCTCTTTCCTTTTGGATGGCCAAATGGGTGGTGCCACCACTCCTTCCTACTGCTCTGTTGGGTTATGCCAATAACCCCCACCTTCTCATTCGTGACCTTTTTATCCTGCAACACGGATGGGACATGGGTTTTATTCTTTCTAGATACTCCATGGAAGGCCTCAATAGGATCAAGGATCAAAATATCCTCCTCACTCAAGCTAGGGATTTACCCATCTGGGAACCAACCTCCAAAGGCGTGTTCTCCTTAGCCTCTGCCAAATCATGTCTTCGCCCGCTCACAGGGACCCCTTGGCCTTTTCACATATGGATCTGGTCCCCTATCCTCCCACATAAGGTGGTGGTTGATTCATGGAAGATTTTGCACAATGCTCTCCCCGTCGATACTAGAGTTAGAGACTGCTACATATATATTACTTCCCGTTGTGAATGTTGTGAAGAGAGAGGGACAGAAGACTTGAATCACTTGATGCTACATGGGGAGACTGCATCTTTCCTTTGGCAACGCCTTGAACTCATCTTCGGCTTCTCAGTGACTTCAACATCCCAAGGCGTCGTCTCAACCCTTAAGAGATGTTGGTCGTGCACTATTCGTTCCTCGATTACATCATTGGGCTCGTTCCACAAGTGGTGCTCTGGCTTCTATGGAAGTAGAGGTGCTCCAGCAAGTTTGAGGCTAAGTCCATCAACCGAGCTAGGATTTGGAAGCAAGCCACTCACCTCTTCAACCAGATGACCGCCATGCTGAAAGTGGACGATTTTGGTGTCCCTTCTAACACGGTTGACAGCTGAGTTTCTCAGGGCATATCACTCCCACATATCAACATCTTTATCACTAAAGAGGTGGGGTGGGCGAAACCTACTACGGGTAAATCTAAACTCAACATAACAACCAAGAAATGGAAGATCTGAGGGAACCGTACAAGTGAAGTCGCCATTGGAGCTATCATGCGAGACGACAAAGGAGGAATCATCTGTGGTTTCATTGGGCCGAGTACAACAAAATCAAAGGAGGAGGGATACGTTGAAGGTTTCCTTTATGCACTAAACCTATGTCGTGTCCAGCACACACAAGTGGATATCATAGAAACAGACTTCAAGTGGGCAATTGACCTGGTAACGGGTGCATACGACAGCCTGTGGCGAATCAAGAACAAGACTCTACGGGCCAACTTCTAATCGAACACATAGACATAGAAGCTGACAGGATGGCGACTGAGATGGCAATTTATGGAGGGGGCCTGCTGCATAACTATTTCTTCAGCTCTCTTTCCACAATGCAACCACCCATTCGGGCCACATACTAATCCAACATTCAGGGTTTTACAGTTACAAAATGTGTAAGAGATGCTTAATTTTGAGTTTTGAGTTTTGGGTTTTTTGTAACAGAGTTTCTTGTGGGGACCGAGGGGAACTTTGTAGCAGCTTCTTGCCCTGACCTTTAAGCCCGCTTGAGGGAGACGGGGTGAATAACACTTCTCCCTCATTTAATTTTTTTTTAAGCAACTCTAGCAGGCAGTGTACAACCAAGAAAAGCTTGATTTTCATTTTCTTTTCAGCTCCAACGAACCAAACTAAAACTTTCCTTCGCTGGATCTGCAAATGCAATACGGTGAAACAAATATTCCCCAAGTCCGTCTAGGTTCCTAATATGAAAATCCCACGACTTAAAACGGCCGTGTTATTTTGCGGCCCGCTCCCTTCGTCCGGAGGGGGGGAAGAAAAACATTTAACCACCGTTCATTTAGTTAAGGGCTGAATTGTAAGTTTACTTGCTAGTCAAACTCTTTAAGGCTGTAGGTAGATGGAACACATTGTTGGAGTTACTGAACAGGAAATCATTCTGTTGTGCATGTCTTTGAACTGTTCACTTTGATCTATTTCTGTTTAATACGGCGTAAATGGTTACCATGCACTGGTTTCATCTACCGACCTTCTCCTGGTGGCCTCCAAGAGCATCTGTCTGCTATAGACCAAGGCAGATGACTCCCAACAAGGTAGTTTACGAGTAATCGACACTTTGGCAGGCATGTCGTAGCAGACGGCTATTGACATAACCAGCAACGGATATGATGAAGTGGCAGAGAGCAACAATGCCACGGAGTGGGAATAACCGGACCATGGTGAGTTGATTTTCCACATCGAGTTGGGTTTCTATCCAGCCCAACACGCGGACTTGAAATCACAACGTACTTCAGCAGCTTGGTATGCAGACAAACCAAACGGGTTCTAAAATGAGATTTATAAAGCAACAGTAATCGTCACTTTGGTTTGAAGACAGAGACACATCTCTCAATAGATTCTGATATGCCTGAAGCTGCAATTGATCAAAATTGATTGTCAGATACAAGCGGAAGCACCCAAATTGTTGGCATCTAAAGAAAGCATGTCTAAAGAACACCAATTTGTGGCATGACGTGGGGTTCCATCCTTAAATATGGACTTTGAGAAAAAAAAACAGGATCATATGCAGATTATCTTTGGCAGCTCTCGTTGATGAGATGTACAACAGCAACAAAAACACAGGGTGGTCTGTACAATGACAAGCTAAGACCCAGGTCGCTGCACCCGACCAATGACCATGGATCTCTATAATCAGCAAAGACACTGACTGGCTCATCTACGTTTGCAGAGGTCGGAGACATCCCAATGTTGCAGCACTAGTCCCAGTCAGCCACCAAGCGTGGCACCGGCTGATCAAGATCATCAAAACCAGATAGCGGTGATGGACGGTGGGGAAAGTCACTCGGTGGCCGGCAATTGGCATCCAAGTGAGATGTAGGAGAATCCCAGGCTCCCCATCCAGCATAATCCGTCTTATGAATAGCTGCATGAGGTGGAGGATGGCCTCTGTCCTGTTCGTTGTCATCCCAGGCTTCACAGCCAGCATATTTCCTCTTCCTACTTGCAGCATGGAGTGGACGGTGATCTCTGTCCATCTCTTTATTATCCCACGCTTGCTGGCCAGCACTATCCTCTCTATGACTTGCTGCATGGAGTGGCTGGTGATCTCTGTCCCAGACCCTAGGTCGATGCCGCTCCTCCAATTTATCATCATCCCATCCTTCCTGGCCAGCAAAATCTATCTTACGACTTGATGCGGGTAGTCGATCTCTATTGCAGACTCTAGTCAGATGCTGCTCCTCCCATTCGACATCAAGGCCGACCGCTCTATCACCATGGCCACGTAGGGATGTGCCACGGCTTTGCTTGCCACACGTCCATGGTTTCTTGCCAACCACTCTTTCTCGATTGTACTGGAAAGCCCCATTTTCAACATCCCTGTGACCAAAGCCCTTCTTTCCCTTAAAATGTCGCTTCTTAGGATAGATGCACCTACTCTTTGGGCTTCCCTCCAGCGGTAGGGTTCCACCTGCAGTTACATTGACATTAGCAATCCTGCCTCCTCCAGTCCGTGGATGCCAATTCTCATTGCGGCGGGCATCTTGTCCAGGCTGCCAGCTGCTTTTGCCAATGAAATCCTGCTCCGGACTCTCTTTAATGCTTGCCTTTAAGCCATGCCACGAATCATTTTCTTGCTTTGGCTCATGTCGTGGAGGCTGCTGATTGGCGCCGCCACTGCCAGGCTTCACAATCATTTCTCTCATCATTGCTGGCTTCTTGTTATTCTTCCCTGTCATGTTCACAGCAGCAATGTGGTTCGTGGATGGTACAAAAGGAGCCAAATCCAGCGTGGGATGCTTCTGCTCCAAATTCTCCAGCTTCTTCACCAACGCATTTCTGAACATCATAATCTTATTGACGATGCTATCATCCACGTTCATTTCCCTGTCCCGTACACTCTGCAGTATGCTCTGCAGTTTACGGATCCGTTGTGACATGCTATCGACCGGAAGCCCTAGAGAATCAAGCCCAAACACACGGGCAGAGTTCAGTGTCAGATTGAGTGCTTTCACCAGCTTGTGCGGAGTCCGGTTTGTTTTTTCCAAGAATTCCTTCATCAACTCTATCGGCGGGAACTTTCTCGCAAGACCAAAGTCATACACAAAGTAGAGCGCCAGCCCAGAAGAATTCCTAGCCAGCAGCTCCTGAACCAGCTCTTCGCCATCCAGTCCTACCTGCAATGCCAGCCTCGACATGCCTTTCTTCCATGCAAGCCCCAGAACAATGCGCACATATAGCTCCCGTTCATGCTCCTTCACCACATCAAATGCTGAAACCAGAGCAAGAAACACGTGTGCGTGTGGTGGAACAGGGTCGCCCATCTCCCAGCGATTCTTCCCGAGGGCCGAATGTTTCCATGAGTTTGCCATGTCACGAGCCAGTCCTTTGTTCTTGAACGTGGCAATGTTTGGAGGAAGGAACCCCGAGGTAGAGCTGGGGGCAGTGGCTTCAAGGAGGCAGTCCAACATCAATAGGCACGGCCCTTCGCTAGCAATGCTCACATCTTTTTTGAATGGTGGGAAGGCATGGGAAAGCACATCTAGAACAAACCTTGCAGGATCAATGCACGAGAGCAGAAGCTTTGGAAGCCTCTTCTCAAGAAGGGTTTTTGCTGAACCCCATCTTGAAAACATCAAGTTCCAAAAGCCGTCAGGGTCTGTCTTCTTACACAGAACAGAGAACTCGTACAAAAGCCCCTTTGCACTGGGTGTAAGGAGATGTGGGTTGCCCGCCTCATGTTGCACTTTGGTTCCCTTAACAGCCTCCTTCTGCACCTTGGTTTGCCTCACATTCCCAAAATGAGGGATGGAGGCATGAGTGGACTTCTTTTGATCTCGAAGGAGCTTGATCTCATTCTCCAATTGGGCCACACGCTCAAGAAGAACCTTCGTAAAGTTATTGCTGCTGGAAGCATTCATCTCCTCACCTGGGAAGGCAGATGAATGCTTGCTGTCAGCTTCTGATTGCAACTCATCCAACTCTGCCGGTGGTGCATGCGGCGGGTGATCGATTTTGTTTCCATTGTTGTCCATCTCAGGTGACTCATCAATGAGCTCAGTGACTTCTGGACTCGACCTGGCATGTTTGGCAGACATGGAGAGTGAGGCATTCATGGACTGCCCATGCTGATGAAGTGAGTCAGGTGACTTTGATTCATCCTCAAATTGTGGAATTGGATCAAGCTGATCCTTCTGAAGGTCTCTGCTACAACTGCCATCGACAGCAGCAGCATTCTTTTCCTGCCCGAAGCTGCCTAGATGCAGTATGTCTGCTATTGTTGCGAGCAACTTGTTTAACTCTGACTGTCGTAGCTGCAAGCAGCTGTCAATTTCCATCTTGGTTTGTGCATTATAGTCACCGTTTTCTGCAGGTGTCTCACATTTTTCAGAAGGAGAAATCACTGATAGCTGGCCATCTTTATTGGCAACCAGAACAACGTGATCATCTTCTTCCCTATCTGCAGATTCTGCAGACAACTCATCCTGCTTGATTTGCTGACCATGCGGCAAGCTGCCTTCACTTGGGCTTTCTGCGTCAGCTGTATTAACGGGGGGTTTCTCCGACATGCTCAGGCAAATATGATCATCCACGTCGTTGTTAACCCCCATGACAGCTGTAATAGTATTACACAATTTGTGGGGCAGTATATCACTCCCCTGCCTCCTCTCATCCTGCAAAGTTCAGCAATTAAAACGTAAAAACCAGAATATGAATCATGGAACTTGAAGCAATTTTTTCCTAAGACACTAGGGGCAACTGTTATAACAGGAAAAGACCCCCATCAGAGCCAACAAATAGAACTATAAAGAAAGATGGACACAAATGTGCAACAAAATCTCAAGTTATAGTGTGAGGCAGCCGCATATACAAGCAATAAGTCTCCAAAATGGAACAGTGTCCTGAGTATCTTCTTAGGAGTAAAGCCTCCATCCTACCATTTTAACTGGATTGAGTTCTTCTGTTGTCTCCTTCAATTCGGAATCCATTCACAGACGTTTTGACCATTTATATGTAATATTTCATATAAAAATATATTTACATAGTTTTGAAACCATCCCAGATTAGAGAACTGTTGGTAACTTTCTCGAGAAATAATAAGGTAACTACTAGGATAATGGATTCATGGGTCAAATTAAAATGATTCTGTCTAACAAAACTACAACAGTCTAAGCCTTGATCCCAACCATGTTGGGGGACAAGATTTCATTCCTGAGATCATGTTGCGATAAGAGATTTGCATGCTTGCTTGTTTGGAGGGGAAAAAGCAATCCCAACGTCATAAGCTTATCAAATGTTAGCATAAATGCTTGTAACATCAAGGTGCTACTACATTAAAAGTAAGTAATCCATATGTTGTGATAATATTCATTTAGCGATATATTCAGACATTTGAATTAGCATATGATTGAGTCCTCTTGGGGATCAAATGCATCACACCACATCTTGATTAAAATGTGTTCATCTGACAAATATATTACTATGATGTTCTCCACTAAATAGTATATGGCAAATTGGATATTTAAAAACTCATAAATACACGCCACTACAGCATGTGTTATACATCCAGAGAGGTCACTGAATAGAGTATATGCAGTATGTGGGAGTATATACAAGTTTGAATTTATTATTTCTTTCATTATTATATCGATTTGAGTATATATTAACTATGTGATTGCATATTTAATTTTTAAAATTCAATATCTGGACCCTTAATCTTGAGATTGATTCAAATATAGTCTAAAAAACATTGAGAATGTATTCAAGAATCAAGCATAAACTCAAATGAATTAGGCATGAAGATAATGTTAGAGTGTCTATTTACTTAGTGTCTTAGTCTTTTACTTAAGTTATGTTTAGTCTATTTGTAACATGGGCCCAATAGTCTATTGGCCCATTAGGGTTTGACTAAGTGTATATATGCTTTCCCTATAGGAAAGGGTGGCTGCCTCCTTTCTATTAAGCAATAAGAGAAACACACTATACGTTTGCGGTTCTCCCCACTTATAACATTTTCCACAGATAATAATCAAGAAAACCTATCAAACAAATCAGATCATGAAACATTAAGAGGCAACAAGATAACCAAACACATTACCAAAGACGATCATTGAGAAACATTATGGAGGCCATAATAATAAATACACCCTGAACTAGTAATCAGTAACAATGAACAAAAGCAAACAACTAAACAAATCTTAAGCACGGGAATCAACCAAATAGAAAACAAATAACAATTAAGAATGATCATCAAGCACATAGGAATCAATCAAACCGAATAGCAACCAATTACCAATTAATAATGAAATGAGAAGGAAAGGCATGCAGTAAGTGTAAGCATGCGGGGAGAGATAGAAAAGGAATTGGGAGAAAAAGAGGGGAGAAAAAAAACAGTTAGGGTAGAAGAGAAATAGGAAAGAAATTGGAAGAGTCAGACCAAGCGTGCTGGAGGAAGAAAAATAGATGAAAGAAATGAAAGGAGAGGGGAAGAGAATAAAAGTGAGTCAGCCGTCGGTAAAGGCCTAAAGGGAAGGGAGAAGAAACAAAAGAGGATAGGAGTGTAGGGAGGAAAAGTAACAAAAAAGAGGAGATTGTTATCACGGAGGACAAGAAAGCAAAAAACGGAGAAAAAGAGCTACAGGAAGAAATCGTGCAAGAGGAAGGAATCGAAAGAATGAAATACAGGAAACCGAAAATGACATTCGTGTAGCTTCGCTTGAGGATAGGACAAGGCCGTTGAGTTGCTGCTCCCAACAGCTCATCATCACCAAGAGCTGATTTTGTTGTTCCCGCCAACAGGAGTCACCATGGAGGGAAACTGATCACTGTCGTCGCCAAAGGAGAAGTTGTTGTAGATGCCGGAGGATAGAGGGTCAGGTAGTAGTTGTCAGTGTCCAACTTTTGAGGCCTGAGTCAGAAAGAAGAAAAGGGTTCAGGGAAGTAGGAAAGGGTTTGGGAGATGGACTGTCAGGGGGGGGGGGGGGGGGGGGGGGGGGGGGGGGGCTTGCCAGCGTGGGTTGATGGTTTTTTTTACCTGATCAAAAATCACTGATTAAATAGTCGAAGAAACGCCGGTTCACCTGTATATGTGGCTCGGGTTTGCATTGCAGTCTTTGCAAGTCCATTGAACCTAAGCGGTTTGGCCAACCTGTCACAAAAAAAAAACAATATCGGTTTACTTCTCATCATAGTTGTCTAGGCGGTTGGCGCTCCTTCCCACCCAAGGGGCGCCTGGGCAGGGGCCTAGGCGTTTCTAGGCGTTCTTCATATTTGTTTATATTTTATACATATAAATGATTTGTGTATACATTTAGCTATATTCAAATATGCATATCAAACAAAATATGCACATTAGTATGCACACTTGTTTTGGTTATCCCTAAGCTTAATCAATCATAAGTTCACGTACGTCACACCTATCATAGTATCATGACCTAAGCTAGACCTATTCGGCCTTGATTTGACCTAACATGATTTAAATTGGACCTAAATTAACTTAGTCTACCCAACTTGGCCTAAGTCACGACCTCATCAGACGTAATGTCCCCTAATTTGTGCTACTTGACCTAAACGAGCCCTAATTTGGTGAAATTGGACCTAACTCCCCCAAATAAGACATGTTGCCCCAAATCAGGGTCTAATGAATTTTGTTTAAGTGTATTCAGCTCTATTCACCCCCTCTAGAGCATTTAATTACCCATCCTATGATCCAACAATTAGTATCAAAGTGGGTCTTCTCCAAGTATACTTCCACAAGTAGGAGAAGATGGATGATTACCAAAATGGGAGATTCTTCGTCAACCTTCCAATCTTTGATGGAAGTAACTTTTTCTATTGAAAGAAAAGGCTTCAATTCCACCTCTAAAGAAAAAGTCTTGAGCAATGTATTAAAAAACAAGAAGCGGGAGGCGTGCGGATGGGACCTTGTAACCGCTCAAGCAGCAGGCGGGCGCTTAAGCGGGCGATTTTTGAAAAAGCGGATGTTTAAACTCTTATATATTTATATACAAAATTACATGCATGTGTATATAAAAAAATATATTTCTAAGGAAATCTGTAATACTAACCATTAGTATCAATTACTAATGAACAAAATCTGCAAGAATATTAGTAAAATCAGTAAAACCATTAGAAGTATAATAGAGTAATATGATATTTACTTGGATATATTACAGCAATACCCTATTATATACAGCTTACATGCAAAGTTTGCATTCTAAAGTAGGACTAGGTATATCATAGAACATTTAATGTATACAAGCTTCATATATTATACTCAATACTACTTGGATTATATAATTAATTAACATTACATGCTTACAGCAGCATTTTTTTCAAAAAGCGGGAAAAAAGTGGGCAAAAAACGGGTGAAGCGGGAAAAAAGCGGGCGTTTTTTTAAAACCCGCTCAAGCGGGCGCTTAAGGGCGATATTAGGCGGATGGGCTTTGCTGCCCGCTTGAGCGGCCGCTCAAGCGGCCAGGCGGCCGTTTTTTAATTCACTGGTCTTGAGTTATGGCAAAGTGGACAGTCCATACAAACTATCGGAGCAAAAGATGAAAAAATGGGATGAAGCTACCATAAAGAAAGCCACTTTGAATGCAAGAACAATGAACATCCTCTATGCCACCATGACCCCCACTGAGTTCAACCAAATTTCTTCTTGTGAGACGGCCTATGAGGTATGGAAAGAACTATGCATCACTTATGAGGGGACTCAACAAGTGAAGAAAAAAAATCTACATGCTCAAAGGGTTGCTTGAGAACTTCAAGATGGGAAAGGAGGAGAAGAAAATCAACATGTAGTCAAGGCTCAATATCATTGTGAATGGTCTTACAGTTCTAGGTCATCCTATGACTAGAGGAGTGATCAACTAAAAGATCCTTAGAACTCTCTCCAAGAGGTGGAAACCCAAGGTGACCTCCATTGAAGAAGTAAAGTCTCTTGGTGATATTCCTATTGAAGAACTCATTAGAAATCTACAAGCCATGAAGTTACACTTCACAAGAGAGAAGAAGTTGAAAGACGAGGAGAAAGAGCTTAAGAGAATGAAGAAGGCTAAAATCAAAACTCAAATTGAGACTATTGTTGGTCAAGCTTCTACATCCTCTCAAGTTGAAGAATATGCCATGTACTCCAAGGGTAGACTCTACAAAGGCAAGCATGTTGGTATGTATGCCCTGAGAGCCAATCATGGGATGATTGGTGGGATACATTAATATTGATTTGATAAACATCAAAGGCAAGCTTCCAATTCTTTCTGGTTCAGTCATATGAGATAATGATAGAACAGATTGAATGTCTAGAGAATGACAGTACTCAATGACGTATGCTTTCAAGTTGAGTACCTGAACGATGAGATCCTACGGATGCTAAGAGTTTGTACATTCTTATTATGTCCCTAGTCGGATGTCATTGTGGAAGGTAGATAGACAGCAATGACACACAAGACTAGATTGTGGCGTTGGTTGATGACAGAATCTCGTTAGTCATGATATGGATATATCAAACCAAACACATAGGTACTTGTTAGAGAACAAGTGTACCGGACAGACCCACCGTGAGTTTGACACATGGAACCATGACATGGTAGTCACAGTCAATTCGCACAGTGATGGTGGTGAGTGTGATTCTTTAACCTGAAATCACTACACTCAACACATGTTGTTGGGTACACTTTGACATCATCAAACGCAGTCCTGAAACATGGGTTGTTATAAAGGTGATGATTGGGTGGCTTTGCACATGGGGCTTTTGAGGGGTGAGTGATAGATATGGGATTTGTCCCTCCCGAGGGAGTTTGATATCCATGGCCACTTGATGAGTAGGATTGAGATAGGCGTGCACGCATGTGTGAATCAGTATGTGATATTGATATCATACATATCTCCTCCAATCTACTCTGAGATCAAGAAAGTGAATGAACGTTGAAAGGATGATTGTTCCATGCCTTGAGTTCATTCGGGATATCAGTAACAAAGGATTATACATTCACTGTAACACCATTCACGGATTGTAGGATTGAAAGTTGTTCTCCAACTTTCCTTTTCACTTGGGTAGCACTGATGTGTGACTAGGCACCGCTCTTTGCTTGTGAAGTCATCAGTGTTATAGACTTTCACTGCCAACGTGAAATGGACCTCCAGGGTCACACACATAGGATTTAACCTGGAAGAGGAGTTTATCCACAAACAATGTTTAGATTGATTACTAAAGGAGTTTAGTAGTTCAATTAAACACTCAATCAATTGATAGCTCAATATCATAGTGTTCAAGGTGTTGGACCGATTGATTAGAGTATCGGATTGATTAAAACTGCAATTGACTGATTTTTGCACAGTCTGCACTCCCAACCGATCGGCTCTGGACAGGCTAAACCGGTCGGTTCAAGGGTTGAACCGATCGGCTCAAGGGTTGAACCGATCGGCTCAACTGGTCCAAACGAGCGAGTTGGGAAAGTCAGGTTGGCAAGAAATTTCTTTTCGTTTCACTTGTCCAATTTGATTGGAACAAGGATTGGTATCTGGATCAATTCGAAACAAAAGAGGAAAAGCCAATCAGGAACTGACCAGGGCAGTGAACCGACCGTTTCAAGTGCCCCAACTGATCGGTTCAGGTCCCCAATTGACTGTTTCATGGTTGAAACGATCGGTTCAGCTGGCACAGTTGGTTGTTTTGTGGAAAATCTCGAATCCTTCTACTCCTGCTTTAATCCCGCATTGCCCGGGGTAGAGAAGCATGTCCCATGACCCTCCTATATATATAGGGGTATTGGGGGCTTCTCAGGTACAACTCAGAACACCAGTTGCTCTGCAAAGTTGTCGTTCTCTCTTCTTGTGGTAACCGAGAGAGCCCGAGCAAGTGCTATCCGATAAGGGGGGCACAGTAAGGGAAAGACAACTGCAGAAAAGCGACTAGTGGCAGGAGAGTGTGTCGGTGACTAGTACGTCGACAGGAGGGTGCAACTCCTTCCGATTCCTTGTGGGATAAGGAGATCGGAGTTCCAGGTGGTCCGTGTGGACTACTACAGAGGCGGGAGACTTCTGCCGCTCAGAGGACAGTTGTCGATCTCGACAGTCCCGGTGAGACCAGGAGCTGCACAGACACCGTCCAAGACCGGAGATGAAGACCGCGCAAACCGCGAGGTAACGTCGCCGAGCAAGCCTCGGGACAAGGTGTGTCTCTACAAACCATCCTTCCTATTGTATAGACGTTGACGTGATTCCTACGTTCTGGGTTTGGGAGAAGAAAATTTTTATTTCCGCTGCCTTCTCTGTCTCCTTTAAAACCCAACAGTGGTATCAGAGCCACGTCAACTGATCTATACTTTAGGATTATCGATGTGATCGATTTTGGTTTGTCGCCTTTATTTATTGCATACAATGCGAATAAATTGGCTTTATGCATGTCCAATCCTAAATCCACAAATCCCAATATACATATATGATATGTAATATGAATGCACTCGATGTGCGTCGCCTTTAAACGAGTTTTTTGGTAGATGTATAGCGTGGTTATGGCCAATAAACCCTATGTATGTGTGCTTGGTTGTATGTGGTTGCTTACATCTCGGTCTGCGCACCGATTCCCTACCTCCTTTTCTTGATGTAACTCGAGATTTCTTTCCTACATTTGCTCCCCCCGAATGTAACTCGGGGTTTCCTTATTCAAATGTAAAATAGGATAGATCTTTTATTTCCTGTTATGTCAAAGAACGGCGGACAACCTGACGGCAACTGAGACGATTGGTTCAAGGCGTGAACCGATCGGTTGGCGATCCAGACGATCGGCTCGAGGAGCGAGACGAGCGGGTGGCGACCTGAGGAGATGCACGACGACCAGGCGAACCGATCGGTTGGAGGAGCCAACCGATCGGCTGGTGGCACCCAGACGAACGACCAGGGCGAGCAGGTCATTCATGTGATGAGTTGATCAACTCGGACGGCTACAGCACTTCATCATGGACAGGTTGCATGTGATGTATACCTAGATGACCGTGATTCCTCTTGGCTCGAGGAATCACATTAGGATGGCCATAATCATCGCTTATATCGTTTCGTATGTTTTCTGTGGGATATAGCATGTATATGATACGTACTATGTATTGTGGTGATTGGACATGTATATGTACCCATAAAACCAAATCTCTTATTAAATATTAAAGTTTTAGATGCCTTCCAAATGCGACACACGTGAAAAACTTGATCGACCAAGTGTGGGCACGCCCTAGCGTGGTGCACCGTTTATCTCGTGGAAGCGTGAAGGATGGATATGTGTGTCTGCCCTAGCAGGGTACATATCCATCGTGTTGGCTTTGGGTCAGACTTAACAAGGCGACCTAGATAGGATCTAGCACCTTGAGGCATGGAGGTGATCATGGCAAGGAGTTACATATGACATCTTTCAAGAGTTGCATATGATGCAATTGGCAAAAGTTGCCTACCTGGAAGATCTAAGTTGTGGGTGACAGCCCTAGTTGGTCTATGACTCGGAGGATTTCAGGATCTTGACCCACCAGAAGGTTGTACGTTGCAATCTTCCGAATTGATGGTGAGGGCTATCAATTTGAACAAAAATAGTAGGAGCGATAATTAAAGTCCTAATTGTATCGTCAACCTTTCAAATCAATCAAATAAGTCAAAATTGAGTTTTGGACTAAACTGCATAAATTTCCTTTTGTAGTACAAATGACAACAAACAACAATCACTTTTCGTTGCGATCGGTTCTTGAAAAGGACAAGTTGAATGGGACTAACTTCCACGACTGGTTTAGGACATTGAGAATTGTTCTCACTCAAGAGTGAAAGCTCTATGTCCTGGATACTCCAATTCCAGAGGAACCTGCTCCTACTGCACCAAAGGCAGAAAGGGATGCTTATAAGAAGCATTCTGATGATGCCATTGATGCAAAGTGCTTGATGTTGTGCTCCATGAACCACGAGTTGCAGAGACAACATGAGAACATGGTGTCATTGAGATGATTCAGCATCTCAAGAACATGTATGAAGATCAAGCACGGCAAGAGAGATATGATTTCTTTAGGGCGTTGTTCAAGTGTGTCATGACAGAAGGAGATCCAGTTGGTCGTCACACGCTCAAAATGATTGGGTATGTGGAGAACCTAACGAGACTGGGATTTCCCCTGAGCCAAGAGTTGGCTACTAACGTGATACTGCAATCGTTGCCAGAATCCTACAGTTAGTTTGTGATGAACTACAACATGAACAACTTTGACAAGCCGTTGACAGAGTTGTTGGGCATGTTGAGGACAGCCGAGGCACAGATGAAGAAGGACAAGCCTAAGTCTGTGATGATGATCAGCAACAAGAAAGGCAAGTCCTAGCGCAAGGGCAAAGGCAAGGCTAAGAAAGGTTCTGATGCTAGCCAGCAGCCTAAGTCGTCTTCAACTCTCAAGGCCAAGGGAGGCGTGACCAAGAGAGGCAATTGCCACCATTGTCAAAAGCCAAGACATTGGAAAAGGAATTGTCCACTCTATCTGGAAGAACTAAAAAAGCAGGCGACGGACGTCTCCACCTGAAGGTGTCATGAAATAAACTTGTAACACTTTTTAAGGTATATGATACCAAGATATAAAGTGTAAAGCACCCAATACATGGGGCAAGTGTTGCCGCCATAAATAGTACTTTAGTTTATTTTCAGCCTTGAAGGCATGTAATAGAGTTATGAACTGCTATTTCATATTTGTCAATGGATAGAAACACATTATTTTTGCATATTGTATGACAATGATAGCAATTAATAAAGTTGATGTTTCAATCTTTGTGGCAATGCCTTGTTTATCTTGTGGTACTTGGTATGCATAAGATAAGGTGATACCTAAAAGTTATTGATAACTCAAACAATCAAATTAGCATAAATCATGAGAAATTCATTTCTAGTTTCCATATGATGGATAAGTCTAGACTCTTTTGGTTAGAGAACCAGTAAGAGACATGAATCTCTTAGACATGATTAATCAATCTTCACTAGTGGTAGTGGGAGAATGATTATCCTATTAGGTATAATACATGTGATGTATTTACATACCTATTGGAGCAAATGTTAATACTTCAAGCGGTGTTTAAAGAAATACCAATATGAATATCTTGAAGTGTTCAAGAATATCGTAGATGAAGTACGAATTTGGTAAAGTGTTAATTCTTGATGAGATCAATGAATGAAATACTTGAACCAAATGTTTGAGAACCTTGTGAGTGATTATGATAGTGTATCATAGTGAGCTCGTGATTAAGGCATGGTGATGTCTAAATCAACAAGGAGTCATACTCTAAGGAGTTAGAGGATGATTATCAAATAACTAAATTCTTCTTAAATAAAGAATACCCCACACTAATAAAGGACATTAAGAATCACAAGGAGTTGTGAGTTCTTATATCCTTGACAGAGACACCTCGATTATCTATGTGATGAGTTGGTCATGTGATGAGTCAACTATCTAGATGAATATGAGGAACCGGATTTTGAGTTATGGTATATGACCATTACATCCTAAATGACTTCCATATAAACCATAAGGTATGACCTTGATGGTAGCACCCATCGGGATGAAATCCATAAGTGTGAACGTGTCTTAAGTGTTAAGACACATGGATGACATTTTGAGAAGGATGATGCTTGTTGATTGCAACTTAATGACTAAGAGATTTGTCATATGGATACTAAAATTGCATTCCTATAAGGAATAAAACAAGGATGTGTACGTGACACAACCTATAAGGTTTATGAATCCATTAATGCAAATGAAGTCTATAAGTTACAATGGACTAATCAATGTGATTGATTAAGTACAAGCAACTCAGAGCTGGATCTTTACTTTGATGATATAGTCAAAGGGCTGATATGACAAAGATAAAGAAGGGATTTGTGATTTAGTGGGAGCGTATTAGCATTCCACATGTCGATGAGGAATGAGATGTTTTAGAATGGAAATCCAAAGTGGAAATCATCTTTAGGGAAGATAGAGACGTTTCCTATGTGATAGAAATAGAGATCTATAGAGATAGTTCTCGAATACCACTTGACCTGAAAAGAGAAAGCATACATTGGCAATCTATACTGAAGGGTTCAGTATGCACAGATTCAGTGGGAAAAAACTTGTTCATATTACATGGAGTTAGTAACCCAAGGCCAAGTGTCCAATTCTTATGAAGAATGGGAACACTAAGAATAGATATGGATCTATCATGTATGTAATCATCCCATCATCTTGCATGTATGGACATAGCAAGAATAAAATGCATTCATCATCTTGTATGTAAGACATGACAATATGTTGTGCTCTTCCTGATAACTCGTATGTGGGACATGACGAGTGGATGCCTGTCTAGTTCCAGTAAGGGTTACTGGAATACCATAAGAACTTGATAAGTACTTGAGAAGTACTAGTTCTATGGAGATAAGGAAGGGTTCACTGTAAAGAGTTACACTGAAGCGAACTTCCGAAAAGGACAGAAAATCAATAGGAAAATATATATGAGATATATATAAAAGTGAATGTTTGTTGATAAATGGAAACGTTCCAATAAAGTCGTTTAAAAGGAAAAGCTGAGTATCTGTGTGTTAGAGAACATTAGTGGATACTATATGGATCTAAAAGTTCATAGAGATGAACTTATAGATATTTTGATCTTTGATGACAAGTAAGGAGTACTTGGTCATGCAATGTGGCTAAAGGTTAGCAGAGGAATACTAGATCGCATATTACGGCAACTCCATCTCATATGTGTGACGTACAGTGAAGAAATGAGAGACATGCAGTTAATATCGACTTTGGCAAGGTGTTACCATAACTCACTATGTTAGCACTAGAGCATAGTAACATGTGGGACATGTTTGAAGATCACTATGAATATGATTCAAGGGTGATTGGCTCACAGTGCAAGTGGGAGTTTATTGGTATATATGCCCTGAGAGCCAATCATGGGATGATTGGTGGGATACATTAAGATTGATTTGATAAACATCAAAGGCAAGCTTCCAATTCTTTCTGGTTCAGTCATATGAGATAATGATAGAACATATTGAATGTCTAGAGAATGACAGTACTCAATGACGTATGCTTTCAGGTTGAGGACCTGAACGATGTGATCATACGGATGCTAAGAGTTTGTACATTCTTATTATGTCCCTAGTCGGATGTCATTGTGGAAGGTAGATAGACAGCAATGACACAGAAGACTAGATTGTGGTGTTGGTTGATGACAGAATCTCGTTAGTCATGATATGGAGATATCAAACCAAACACATAGGTACTTGTTAGAGAACAAGTATACCGAACAGACCCACCGTGAGTTTGACACATGGAACTATGACATGGTAGTCACAGTCGGTTCTCACAGTGATGGTGGTGAGTGTGATTCGTTGATCTGAAATCACTACACTCAACACATGTCGTTGGGTACACTTTGACATCATCAAACGCAGTCCTGAAATATGAGTTGTTATAAAGGTGATTATTGGGTGGCTTTGACACATGAGGCTTTTGAGGGGTGAGTGATAGATATGGGATTTGTCCCTCCCGAGGGAGTTTGATATCCATGGCCACTTGATGAGTAGGATTGAGATAGCCGTGCACGCATGTGTGAATCAGTATGTGATATTGATATCATACATATCTCCTCCAATCTACTCTGAGATCAAGAAAGTGAATGAACGTTGAAATGATGGTTGTTCCATGTCTTGAGTTCATTCGGGATATCAGTAACAAAGGAATTATACATTCACTGTAACACCATTCACGGATTATAGGATTGAAAGTTGTTCTCCAACTTTCCTTTTCACTTGGGTAGCACTGATGTGTGACTAGGCACCGCTCTTTGCTTGTGAAGTCATAAGTGTTATAGACTTTCACTGCCAACGTGAAATGGACCTGCAGGGTCACACACATAGGATTTAACCTGGAAGAGGAGTTTATCCACAAACAATGTTTAGATTGATTACTAAAGGAGTTTAGTAGTTCAATTAAACACTCAATCAATTGATAGCTCAATATCATAGTGTTCAAGGTGTTGGACCGATTGATTAGAGTATCGGATTGATTAAAACTGCAATTGACTGATTTTTGCACAGTCTACACTCCCAACCGATCGGCTCATATGATGAACCCATCGGCTCAGGACAGGCTAAACCGACCGGTTCAAGGGTTGAACCGATCGGCTCAACTGGTCCAAACGAGCGAGTTGGGAAAGTCAGGTTGGCAAGAAATTTCTTTTCATTTTACTTGTCCAATTTGATCGGAACAAGGATTGGTATTTGGATCAATTCAAAACAAAAGAGGAAAAGCCAATCGGGAACTAACCAGGACAGTGAACCGATCGGTTCAGAAGTGAACCGACCGTTTCAGGTGCCCCAACCGATCGGTTCAGGTGTGAACCGATCGGCTCAGGTCCCCAACCGACCGTTTCATGGTTGAAACGATCGGTTCAGCTGGCGTAGTTGGTTGTTTTGTAGAAAATCTCGAATCATTCTACTCCTGCTTTAATCCCGAATTGCCCGGGGTAGAGAACCCTGTCCCATGACCATCCTATATATATAGGGGTATTGGGGGCTTCTCAGGTACAACAACTCAGAACATCAGTTGCTCTGCAAAGTTGTCGTTCTCTTTGGTTGTGGTAACCGAGAGAGCCCGAGCAAGTGCTACCCAATAAGAGAGGCACAGCAAGGGAAAGACAACTGCAGAAAAGCGACTGGTGGCAGGAGAGTGTGTCGGTGACTAGTACGCCGACAGGAGGGTGTGACTCCTTCCGATTCTTTGTGGGACAAGGAGATCGGAGTTCCAGGTGGTCCGTGTGGACTACTACAGACACCGTCCAAGACCGGAGGTGAAGACCGCGCAAGCCGCGAGGTAACGTCGCCAAGCAAGCCTCGGGACAAGGTATGTCTCTACAAACCATCCTTCCTATTGTATAGATGTTGACGCGATTCCTTCGTTCTTGGTTTGGGAGAAGAAAATTTTTGTTTCGCCGTCTTCTCTGTCTCCCCTAAAACCTAACAAAGCATTCCTCCTCCATCCGGTGCCTCAAGTGTGGAAAGATGAGTCACTTCAAGATAAATTGTCTACAATGCAAAAAGACCCATCATCACAAGAGAAGAGAAAAGATAAGTACAAGAAGGAGAAATGGCACAAAAGTTCAAGTGACTCCTCCAACTCAAGCTCAAGTGACTCCAACTCAAGTGAAGAATGAAGTGGAGGTTCTAGCTCAAGCTCTAGCGATGAAGGAGAATGTCATTTTGCTCTTATGGCTTCAACAAGTGAAGACTCAAATGAGGTAAATCTAAACTCTTTAGATAAAGAACTTTTAATTGCTATCATGACTACTCGTGCCTCTCTTAAGTCTTATAAAAAGAAAAAGAAAAAGAAAAAGCTTACTAGAATTGTTGATAATTTGCATGTAGAAATAGATGGATCTTGAACATGTTAATACTTACTTGCTTGATGATAAAAATGATTGTCTTAGTCAAGTAGATGCTCTTGAACTTGAAAATGCTAGCTTGCTATATAAGATTACATTTCTAGAAGCTCAACCTCTTATGCATAGTGTTAATGTAAAGCATATTAACATTGTGGATTCTCTCATGCATGATATTGATATTCTTAAATCTGAAAATAAGAACAAAGATTTGGCTTTGCAAGGTTTAGAATCTGAAAATAGAATCGATCTTTCTAAGATTAATTTGTTTTGAAAATGAAAATACTTCCTTGCTTGCCAAAATCAATGCCCTTGAATCTTATTCTAGTTCTACTAGTAGAGAGAATAACGTTGTTGCTCTTCATCTTGATAGAGATTCCTATTTGACCAAAGTTCTTTGCTTAGAAAATGGTTGATATGGGATTAAGTCTATAATTGACGAATAGCCTATAATTACTAAAATTATACTAATGTTTATTAGTCTAGTATTGAATATAGATAAGAATGGGGCGTGGCCAAGTGGTAAGGCTGCTGGTTTTGATCATGTTATTCGGAGGTTCGAATCCTTCCGTCCCAGGTTGATTCCAATGGAATCTAAGGATTGGATCACAATGCACTCAACATAACATTTCAATTAAATAAAATGTTTAAAGAAAAGAACCTCTTTCGTTCTGAGCTTCCACCTTCTTACAAACTCACTCCTATCATATTGAAGCAAGGTCTAGGGCAAGTCGGGGTTGAAGACACCGAGTCTTTTTTAACATGCTAGAAATGATATGAATCAAGTAAAAAAAAGGTCAACATGTGCAAAGCATGGACAATGTCAACGTGCAAACACAGCATAGACAAACCAGAGAGTGTTGGCCCATAGCAGTAAAGTGGACGTAGACGGATAGAAGACCCTCAACACAAACAAGTAGGCAGCAGAAATAAACCTCCAGAAACCAATCTCTTCAAGAAGCATGTAGTAATGGCAGCACATAAACTTCCTCTTCTCTCCTACTTCTCATCTCTCTCCTCTACTCATCTTCTCTTCCTCCTATTCTCCCCCTCACACCAAGCACAAAAGGAGTCAAAAGGAGTGGTTGGGGTGGAAACTCAAAAAAAGTGGTAAAGGTAAAAAAAAATGTTAGGTAGATATATGGAGGAGGATAACCGATAACTCGAGTCAAGGTACAAAATGACCCAATTAGGTAGATCCGGGTAGAAAAATAAACGGATCTTTCTCTGTCCCAAAAATCCGATTAGGCTAAAAAATAGATCCGATTAGCACAAATATGTAGAGTGTATATGGAGGATAGTCAATGTATTAGAAAGCGGGAAGCGGGAGGCGTGCGGATGGCACCCTGTAACCGATTAAGCGGTAGGCGGGCGATTAAGCGGGCGATTTTTGAAAAAGCGGGTGTCTAAATTTTATATATTTTTATACAAAATTACATGTATGTGTATATAAAAAATATATTTATAAGGAACTTCTATACATATCTAATCAGCAAATCAGTAATTAACTAAGTATTCATCAATACTTACTATTAATCAGCATCTCTAATCACTAAAATCAGCAAGCAGATCAGTAATTGTATATAACAAACTATGAATTATTGAATTAAAGTAATCACTAAAGTAATACTAACCAGCAGTACCAATCATTAATCACTGAAAGCAGCAAGGAAATCAGTAAAACTAATCATGCATTACTAGTATAATAGAGCAATAGGATATTTACTTAGATGCATTACAGCAGTACCCAATTATTACAGCTTACATACAAAGTATGCATTCTAAATTAGGACTAGCTATATCATAGAACATTTATTGTATACAAGTTTCGTATATTATAGTCAATACTACTTGGCTATGTAATTAATTAATGTTAGATGCTTACATTAGGATTTTTAAACAAAAGCGGGAAAAAGCGGGAAAAAAGCGGGCAAAAAAGCGGGAAAAAAGCGGGAAAAAGCGGGTGAGGCGGGCAAAAAGCGGGCGATTTTGTTCAAAATGATTAAGCGGGCGATTAATGGCAAAATTAAGCGGCTGGGGGTCATGGGCGCTTAAGCGGGCGCTTAAGCGGCCCGCCTGGGCGTTTTTTATTTCAGTGAGGATAGTAGAAAAAGAAATTGAGGAGAAATAAAATAAGCATGTGGGGTTGTTTGGTTGCGGTGAAGAGCAGTGGCTAGCTGTAGTTGGGTGGGGGGTAGGACCCAACAACAGGGAAGCACCAAGGCGGCAAGGGTGTGAAGGCATGTCGGCGGCTGTAGGAGAAGGCATGAGCTGCAGGAAAAATATAAAGAACTCGGTGGGTTGTGAAGCACCCGACGGTTGTAGCATTGGCGGCAGTAGGCAGCCTTTGCAAGCAGCAACAGCAAAGCATATGGCAGTTGCGACAATTAGGAGGCCAACGTTTAAGCATAATGGGGTGGCAGGACAACGGACATTGGAAGGCGAAGATGGCAACTTATTGCAGTGGCGGCGGCAAGGCAACAGTACGGGTTGGTGGCAGCAGAAATCATGTGGCGGCAGCTTCGGGCAGAGATCAGGGTGGCAGCAGCAAAAAGCCAGCAACGACTGCAGCAAGGAGCCGGCGGCGACTCAACTAGGAGTGGCAGAGGGTGGCAAGGCTTAGGCAACAGTTACGACAGTAGTTACAGGCAGCAGTAGGGTGGCGTTTCGACAGTAGGTGGAGTTAGCAGCAGTGGTTTGCAGTAGGTAGCAGGAGAAAGGGGAAGCAGTAGTAGTGGGTAGGTGACGACAGGAGCATGACGGGAAGGAATAGGTGCTTTTGGCGGCGGCATGGCAGTGGAGGAATTACGAAGACCGGCGGCGGGGCATCATGTAGCATCGGCAAGGGGTGGCTGAGAGGCAGGTAGCAATATAGATGTTGCTGCGAGGAGATCATCGTTACAAAGCTCCATATGAGCAGCCAAGAACCGCAAAGGGCGGCGGACACCCGCAAGGGGCTGCATTCCTTTTCTTTCTCTCTCTTACTTAGAGCGGCGCAAGATAGATGGTTGCTCTGATACCATCTAAAATAATAAGAGATGGCTATTTGTTATATTGATAAGAGGCAACCCTAATCCTATATATAGGAAAACAGGGAAGCATACAGACTCAACCTAACCCTAATGGGCCAAGACATACTTGGGCCCATATTACAAAACACCTAATAACATAAATAAACACTCTCTAATATTAACCAATTTAGGTTCCTTGTTCCTACTCGATCCAAATTCTATTCCCCCTAATTTATCAATCCAAATTACATATTTGGATTTAAAAGTAGAAATTATTGATATCACATCATTTGCTACACATTTATTTTAGTATTTTGGTGGTCTATAATCTCTATTTATACTTACTAACCTACACAGACAATACTTCATTTTTTATGTATGATTGTAATTGTATATACATATTTATTTTATGTGCAAATACATACACACATAATATACACACACATATATGTATAAATATTTATATACAAGCATAAATTTACTTGTTTATTCATTTATTTGTGAATGCCTCAAATATTTTGAAGCTTGAGCCTCGGAAGCCTTGAGACTTGCACCTTGCCTCACTCAGACGAAAATGCCTCCTTACGCCTCATGCACTTTAAAACCTTGCCCTCAAGGCCATGGAAGTCTTCTTATACCAACAAAGAAACAAAGTGGAACAAGAGAAGAGGAGAAAATTGCATCACCATAAGGTACAACACCCACGAATTTCCAAATTAGGATATAGGGGGCATTATATCTCCTCTACCTAGTTGCCTCCATATCTCATGGCCTTGCCACTGTATAACATTGCAACAAAAGTATTGAATACGTATTTTATGTCCAAAAAAGGGAAAACTTACCATCCAAAAAGGAGGAAACGTATTCAGCATAGCTAGGAATTGTCCATATCAATCTAGGAGTGCAACTGTCCAATGTATGTTGACTCGGGTACCAGGACTTTCAAAGTATATGTACCTCACAGATCACCAGTTAGTCTATTTCCCTGATAGAAATATAATTATGTGATATGGTTTGATTTATAAGGTTGGGACTTACATGTCAACTTACATCACGAAGCTCTAGGAAAAATTGTGAACGTATCTATTGCTAGATTCCATGCACTCCAACCACACATATAAAAGTATATATAAGGTGTTTATTATATGTTCATGTTGTATCTTTTATCAAATCCTATTTCTTGCTTAATCTGTGTCAAAGGTGCTTCTTTCAACATGTATTATTTGCCTATAAATTGTAGCTCTTATACCAGTAAGAACCATCCAAATGAAGAATATTGGTGCAAAACAAAATCTGCGGTTAAGTTTAATTAACATATATACAAGAAAAAATAAACTGTCAATCATATTTACCATACAAATCCTTGTCTAGAAAGCATTAAACTGGACAGTTGAATGGATGTACACTACCACACATCACAGGATAAAAAGAGAGATGTAGTCTTCCATGTAAAATACTTCTTGTCTCCTTACCTTTCCAAGGGAGATGATTGATATAGGATCTTGCTTTCTACTAAATATACCCCATAGGTAGAACTTCTGCTCATGTCCTGTCCAACATAATCCACAAAAAGGAAAGACAATATATCAGCAGCATTTTCCATTGGAAACAGCATGCATTGGACAACAAAAACAGATTCATACATGCCTAATACAATAGATAAACTATTGGCTACCATATACAAGCCTCACAGCTTCAGTACATTATTGCCTAACATGAAGGCTTCAAGTGTATCCATGGTCAAAGGATTGATGACTTACTGTGATAAGCCTCGGGTAATAGAAGCGAGGGATATACAACAAGTTCAACATTTTCTAGAGTAGCCTTCAATGCAAGATCGCTTTCAATGGCATCAATCAATAGTTTGTCATAGCTTGATCTACAATCAAAGACAAAACAAAGAATTGATTTATAAGGGAAGACTTTTAATATAAGTTAATGAAACAGATGACCAGATTATAGTACCTGTCACCATCAGGAAAGAAAAATAACGCAATATCATAAGGAGTTGGAGGCAAGTCATTGAATGTGTTGGGCCAAGATTTTAATCGTGGACACATTTCAAATTCAAGTGTATGTGGCAGCATACGGGATGTGCTGTGTACTTTTGCGCATGCACCATCAGATATGTGTGCCTTCACAGAGTTACATAACATTCTTTGATCTTTCCTTGCAACAGCAAGGCAACCCCTACACAAAGCATCCATATCAAACCATAAATCAGAATACAACTTAAGTTTACAGACAAAACAAAAAATAAGGGCATTTTAATTCAAATAAAAGATGAAAGTAATCATGTACCTCCAGGTGGGAGTAAAAATGGGCAATATAGGTGCATTACAAACTTGTTCCACGTCTGCTGGAAATTGAGTGGCAAGCAACTCTAGAGCTTGGTTAGATACCATTTTTGTATTGTTTCTGCTGTCAACTCCAAAATAACTTGGGTCCAACATCATTTTGTTGCCGGGCTCTTCTTTCTCTGGTGGAAGGTTCAATATAGGGTCTTCTTCTCCGGGGAACACATCATCATCAGTCTGCTCTCTAAGATTTTGTGAATCAGTATTTAGAGGATCCTCTGCTTTGTCACATGTATTACCATGGCTAAGAGAATTCTCTTCTTTCGCTGGTGGAAGGTCCAATTTAGGGTCGTTTTCTCCAGGGAATACATCATCAAAAGTCTGTTCTCTAAGATTCTGTGAGACGATATTTAGAGGATCCTCTGCTTTGTCACATGTACTATCATGGCTAAGAGAATCCTCTACTTTCTCGCATGAATTGCTGTTGTTATTGTCTGCCACTATCACTAATTTTCTCTTCTTAGATGTTTTTTCTTCAGAGAAAAGATGGACCTTCTCATTGTCCATATTATTTGCATACGCCTCATCAGACCCCAAAGTTTTAATTGCCGTTACTGGGTCATGCCTGTCACCGTGGGTGCATTCAAGTACTTCTAGTTCTTTTTTACCATCAAAAGTTTCATACACCCTTACAACCCTTGGACCAGGTTTATTGTGATGTCTTGCACTGTTAAGAACGGAGTTGATGTTGGAAAAAACACATGTTCTACCATCTGGAAATTTATAAGTTCCATGACCATTACCATCGTTAAGTAGCAAGGACATTCTAATGTTACTATTGTTTCCAGATGTAGTTTCCTGATTATTATAATCCCGTCCAGATCCAACTGGTGTAGGACATTCGTCGCACATCTCGTCATCCTCCAAAATCATTCTCTTCCTCCTCCTTAGGAAAGTGATGTTATCACCCATAGTACCAGAAGCTGAGGTGCAGTTATCATTTCCGGTTGGGCTACATGAAGCCCGTTCTTGGACAGAAGGCTGCAAATTACGGTTTCCGGGAACTATCGACATTGCTGCATGACTAGCAACATTTTCCAAGTCACACCCATCTTGTAGTTGATTAGATGATTTCGTCACTTTATTATCTTTCTTGTTAGCCATATCAGAGCTATAGCCAGTACGATCACTACTAATATCATCAACATAAACAGAAGCGACGGAAACATCATGTTTTTCATCACACTGCTCACCTTCAACTATCAAACTATCCTTATTCTTTCTTCCAGCATCAGACACCTCATGTCTGGTTTGTGATTCAGGAGAAAACCTGATATCTGAAGACTTGGGTTTGCAAGTAAAACAAGCACCAGTTATGACATCTACATCGACGGCCTTATGAGGCTTATGAAAATCAAAAGTCTTACAAGTTAAAGCATTGATATTATGCTGTCCAGATCGAACAGACATAGGACATTCATCACACATCTCTTCATCCTCCAAAATCATTTTCTTCCTCCTTCGAGAAGTGAAGTTATCAACTATAGTACCAGAAGCTGGAATGCAGTTTTCATTTCTGGTTGGGTATGAACTACAGGAAGCCAGTTTTTGGACAGAAGGCTGCAAACCGCTGTCTCCAGGAACTATCATCACGGCTGCACAACTGCCAAAATTTTCCATGTCACGTCCATCTTGCAGTTTATTAGATGATGCTTTTGCTTTATTATCTCTCTTGTTCGGCACATCAGAGCTACAGCCAATACCATCTCCATTAATATCATCGACATCGGCAGTAGCAAAGGAATCGCCATGTTTTTCATTACATGGCTCACCGTCATCTTTCAAACATTCCATTTCCTTTGTTCTGGCATCAGCTGCATCATGTCTGGTTTCTGAATCTGAAGAAACCGTAATATTAAAAGACTTGCTTTTGCAAACAGAAAATGCACCAGTCCTGACGTTGATGTCCTTTTCAGGCTCATGAAAGTTACAAGCCCTAGAAGCTAAGGCACTGATGTCCTGTCCATGCATAACTGACACTTTGTTTTTCTTGTTTACAATTTTTTTTCCCTGAATAATATTATTTAGCTTCAACACTTGGGCATTTTCATTATGATTCTTCATCTGTGGATGTGTAGTTTCTGCACCGCAAACCTCCCTAGATGTATCACACTTTGTTGACTTTACTTCAAGGGAAGAAGTCACAGGCATATTAATCTTGGTTCTGATGCCACTTCTCAATGACTCAACAACATGCTTCTTTGATTTAGAAGCATGGGCATTACTTGAACAGTTCTCTAAACCTTGACGCTTAAAGTTTTGTCCAAGGAGGTTGGCATTTTCAAATCTCTTGATGAGGCCATTTTTTACAATAAGATTTTCGGAAGTTCTTTCGCATTGCTCACATGACCACTGAAAATTTTCATATGGAACCATCCTATACCTGTTCAAGCAATAACTAGAAAAATATACAAAGATTACTTACACAAAATTAGTATGAAAGTATCTCTGTTAGTTACAAAAAGAGTAAAGCAGGCACCTATGCTCGGCAGATCTTTTACACCTCCAGCAAACAACAAGAGCACCACTAATGCCAACATCGCCACATGCTTGGCAAACAGAATTCAGCATCTGAAAAATGAGATAAGTGTTCAATAATATATTTACTCGACATGCCATTGCATTTGCAACAGTAATAATTCTACTGAAGTATTATTAACAAAACCAAATACTACAAATTGTCAACTTAGACATAGTGAGTCCTGTTTATTGATTTAAAGACTATAAACAGATAATAGGACTAGGTAATTAGTTATTCTATTTGACATGTATTATGGGTCTGGAATAGTAGCCCATTACCTATTGACTGTGTTATGTTTGTACCTCCCCCTTCCTATAATTGAGCCAGAGATCGGGGTTCGCTTCTTGAATGCTAAAACTCATTAAGACACCAAAGACATATCTATACTGCTAACTGTCCGCCTAGATACTTGGATTTAGGGTTTAGGAAAATACAATGAGAACATCAAACAACAGATTTAATTGTCAACTTAGACATAGTGAGTTCTGTTTGTTGGTTTAAGAACTATAAACAGAAAATAGGTCTGGGTAATTAGCTATTCTATTTTGATATGTATTATGAGTCTGGAATAGTAGCCCATTACTTATTGAGTGTGTTATGTTTGTAGTTCGTACCTCCCCCTTCCTATAATAGAATAGGAGATCAGGGTTTGCTTATTGAATGCTACACCTTAGTAAGACATCAAAGACATTTATACTGCAAACTATCCACCTAGAAATAAAAGGGTATTGTTAACAAAAACAAATACTACAAATTGCAAACTTAGATATAATGAGTTATGTTTGTTGCTTTATGGACATAAACATATATTAGGTCTAGGTAATTAGTTTTTCTATTTTGATATGTATTATGGGTCTGAAATAGTAGCCCACTACCCATTGAGTGTGTTATGTTTGCACCTCCCCCTTCCCATAATTGAATCGGAGATCAGGGTTCACTTATTGAATGCTACAACTCACTAAGACACCAAAGGCATCTATATTGCTAATTGTCTACCTAAAAATTTGGTTAGATGGTTTATGGAAAATACAATGAGAATGTCAAACAACAGGTTTAAGTAGTTGCTATGTATGATGAGGACTGTAATCAACCCATCCCATTGGGCATAATCAACCCAGAACACCAGTAGTTGTATATTTAGATTTTACACTCTATAACAGGCTACTGCAAATTCAACTGCGACATGATGTGTCTAGGGAGTGTTTGAGCCATGTCCAGTCAACAAAAAAGGACAAATACATATTGTACACATTTTCGTTGTATTCAAAACATTTTGGGATGTTACCGAGATGTGTCAATGTCTAGGACTAGCAATGTGTAGGGTGTCACCCTTTTACGCTTTACCCATATCCTAAGGTAAGTGTAAAGCCAAGGCCAAAAGATTTTTCTACCCTTTACCTGTTTAACTATCACCCGCTTGATGTATCTATTATAGGGGGTAAGGAATTACGCACTATCCACACCCGCTCACCCGTTACCCGCTAATATACAAAACATATAATTGAAAGATTAATTGCAAGTTGTTATGCAAAATGGACTACACGACAAGTAGACACAAGAAGAAATCCAGTGGCCATGCACAGATCTGAACCCACAGAATCATTTTTGTCTATAGCAATTTTTGTATATTGGCTCCATGACATTCTGCAGCTTGCACCTTCTATTAATCATTGTTTAGTTAAGCTGAAGTAAATGTATTATTATAACCAAGTACAGTGTAATAAAGAAATAAAAATAACTAAAACTGAGTTTGCAAATAATTGAAGAATGTGTCTTTGCCAAAACTATTTATACATCTTTTCTTGATCTAGCGGAAGAGATAAGAAAGTATAAGATTATAAAAGAAAGGTGATTATGGTGTAAATTGTTGGTTATATATTTGTTTGTCATTTGCGAGACGACGAACAAAGTTGTTGGTATTCCTCGTGACACTGGGATTTGTAATATCTATAGTTAGTGGTTAACACCAGACATTATCGTCTATAGTCGAGGCTTACACCTCAGCCAAGCCTCAAAGCCTTCAGTGTTTTGAGGCAAGTCTCAAACATTTCAAGGAGCAAGCCTCGATCCAAGACAGTGAGGTGTAAGCTTTAGGGCGCAAATAGCATAGGTCTCACATCTAGACATTAACTGGCCATATACCTATACTAATCAACAGTTTAACTTAGAATTACAAAGTTCCCAAGTCATATGGAATCATATATTCAATTCTTCTATGGGTGATCATGCCAAAATAAAGCATGCTCACCACAAAAATGCCCTTCAATTAGTAATATACACTATACAAATGAATTTGCATTCCACGGTCAATCTAATTTCCAACATTTGTTAACAAAATTAACAAGTATTGATTTACATAAAATGGAACCAAAATATTGAGTCTACAAGAATAATATATAAATCATGCCAACCCCTAGAATGCGTACATTGTTTCTCGATGATCTCACAACTCCCTCTTTCGTGTTCCTTGTCTTTCATGATGATGGTGTTGCATTTCTTAACAGGTGCCTAGACAGGCACAGAGGAATTTCCAAGGACTTTACTTTTTTTAAAATAACATTAATATTTTGATATTTACATTCATAATTTTATATTTGTAAACATATAAATGAAATTATTAGTATTTAGGCTATATCATACCTAACATGATCTAACCTAGACCTAATTGGCCCTAATGTGAACTAACTTGATCTAAATTCCATCTAATTTGACCTATTTTGCCCTATTTTGGCCTCAATTGGACCTAATTTTGAACATAACCTAATAGGACCTGCCTTCCCCAAATTTTCCCTATATTGACCTAAATAGACCTAATATTGCCAAACCATGCCTAATTTCCCAAAACTATACCTATTTCAACCCAATCAGACTTGTTTTCCTCAAATAAACTAATCTACTTGAATTTTGATATGATTTAGTTTGCATTATTCCCAACTTTGCATAATATGACCCAAGTAGACCTAATTTTCCCAAATTTTCCATACATTGGCCGAAATGGGAGCTAATTTTCCCAAATCAAACCTGATTTCCCAAAATTAGACCTATTTCCCTCAAATTAAATGTTTCTGAAGATGAAGAAACAACACAACAGAGGAAAACCCTTGACTTAACGTTACTGCCGGGGTGCTTGTATTGTATAAACAAGAAGCTTTACATACTTTACACATAGCCCCCTGACCTTTCTTACACTTACAAGTAGGTCCCTACATATACATATCAACACTCCCCCTCAAGTTGGAGCATATATATCATATGTGCCCAACTTGTTACATAAGTATCGGACTCGACAACCATTCAGGGACTTTGTAAATAAATCAGCTAACTGGTCTTCTGATCTGACCGGTGACAACTTAATCAACTTTTTTTGAATCTTTTCCCGCAGAAAATGACAATCAACTTCTATATGTTTGGTTCTCTCATGAAAGACAGGATTTTGGGCAATGTGAACAGCAGCCTGATTGTCACATTTTAAGTCCATGGGAACTTCCTGCATAAAGCCAAGCTCCTCTAACAAGTGAATCCATAACAACTCACATGTTGCTAGGGCCATAGCTCTATACTCAGATTCTACAGAGGACCTTGCTACTACAGTTTGCTTCTTGCTCTTCCAAGACACGAGATTTCCTCCCACAAACACACAATAACCAGAAATAGACCTTCTATCAATGCTAGATCCAGCCCAATCCGCATCTGAGAAACCTTGCACTTGCAGATGTCCATGATTTTGATAAAGAAGTCCCTTGCCAGGAGACCTCTTGAGATACCTCAAAATGTGCATAACAGCCTCCATATGACCTGTACATGGCTTATCCATGAACTGACTAACAACACTAGTCGCAAAGGCAATGTCGGGTCGAGTGACAGTCAAGTAAATTAACTTCCCAACAAGTCGCCTGAACCTCCAAGGGTCATCAAGTAACTCTCCTTGCTCTATGGATAATTTGACTTTAGGATCCATTGGAGTATCAGCAGGTTTAGCCCCAAGCATCCCTGTCTCAGTGAGAAGATCTAAGACATACTTCCTCTGTGAAATTGCAATTCCAAACTTAGACTTGGCAACTTCAATCCCCAAGAAATATTTAAGACTTCCCAAGTCCTTTGTCTGAAATTGACCCTGCAGAAAGAGTTTAAATTGTGCAATGCCATGCTTGTCATCCCCAGTAATCACAATATCATCAACATATACCACCAGAAAAATGCTCCCAGAACTCTGTCTCTTGTAAAAGACGGAATGATCCGTGGTACATCTATGGAGTCCAAACTCAAAAAGAGCACTACTGAATCTTCCAAACCAAGCACGAGGCGACTGCTTCAGACCATAGAGAGACTTGTGAAGACGACATACAAGATCTGACTCCCCCTGAGCAACAAATCCAGGCGGTTGCTCCATATAAATTTCCTCATCCAAATCGCCATGCAAGAATGCATTTTTAATATCAAGTTGGTGTAGAGGCCAAGAGTGAGAAGCAGCTAGAGACAAGAAAATGCGAACAGATGCCATTTTTGCCACAGGAGAGAAGGTCTCTGAATAATCCTCGCCATAAACTTGAGTGTAACCTTTGGCAACCAAACGTGCCTTGAGTCGATCAACACAACCATCTGCACCCACTTTGACAGTATAAACCCAACGGCATCCAACAACAGACTTGTCATGTGGGCGTGAAACAAGAGACCATGTCTTGTTAAGGTGAAGAGCTGACATCTCTTCATCCATAGCATGGCGCCAACCTGGGTGATCAAGTGCAACTGAAACAGACGAAGGTATAGAGACAGAGGATATAGAAGAGATAAAGGCATAATATGAAGGTGAAAGATGGCTATATGAAACAAAGTTAGAAATGGAATGTTGAATATTTTTAAGAGTGCAAGATCTAACACCTTTTCTTAAAGCAATAGGAAGATCCTGATGTGGAGGTGGAGAAGGAACTGTCTCTACCTGACTTTCTGACAAGGAAGCATCTGGAGAAGGAGATGAACTGGCATGTGTCTCTACTCCTGCATTGGTACCTGAATCGGGTTGTCCACCTGCAGTTGTACGGCGAGTATAAACTTGAGTGATCGGTGGCCTAGTGGAACTGGTTGGAATAACATCATGCGGACAATCACTAGCATGAGACGAAGGAACAACAGACTGAACAACAACAGGAAGAGGCAAGACCTCCTCTACAACAACTGGTGTCATTGATGCATTGTCGCCAAAGAAGGGTGTGTCTTCAAAGAAGGTGACATCAGCAGACACAAAGAAGCGACGTAAGGTAGGACTAAAACACTTATACCCCTTTTACACCCTAGAGTAACCTAAGAAGACACACTTGGTGGCTTTGGGACCCAACTTGTCCACTCCAGGACCAAGGCAATGGGCAAAACAAACACAACCAAACACCTTGGGTGGAACATGGTACAATGGCTTCATAGGATGAAGAATCTGAACAGGTATGCGATGTTTGAGGACAGATGACGGCATGCGATTAATGAGATAAGCAGCAGTAAGAATAGCATCACCCCAAAATTCCTTAGGTACATGCATGTGAAGAAGAAGAGTGCGGGCGGTCTCAACAATATGGCGAATTTTTCTTTCGGCCACTCCGTTCTGTTGTGGTGTATGTGGGCAAGATGACTGGTGGATGATGCCATTGGTGGTAGTAAAATGAGTGAAGTCATGGCTGAAATATTCTCTAGCATTATCCGATCGAAGGGTACACACTTTCTTCTTAAATTGAGTTTCCACTTCCACACAGAATGATTTGAATATAGACAAGAGTTCAGATCTCTCTTTCATCAAATAAAGCCATGTAGCACGCGAGTAGTCATCAACAAAGATAACAAAATACTTATAGCCGAGCTTGGAAATAACACGACTTGGTCCCCATATGTCTGAATGAATTAACTCAAAAGTAGACTTGGTTCTTTGACTCTCTTTGGACCTAAAGACGGACCTTGTATGTTTCCCTAACTGACATGGCTCACACTGCAAACTCTTCAGGTTGGACAGACCTGGAACCAAGACTTTGAGCTTATCTAAATATGCATGACCAAGACGACTATGTACCACCAAAGGAGAAGTCGTGACACATGCTATAGGCGACCTTTGCAAGTAATATAGACCGGCCAATTCATACCCTTCGCCAATAGTGTCCCCTGTCTTCAAGTCCTGTATCAGACAAGTATCTGGTAAGAACGTAACAGATGCTTGAAGAGCACGAGTTAATTTACTTATTGATAATAAATTGAAAGGAAAATTTGGAATGAAAAATGTAGATGGAAGGGATATTTGTGGAGTTGGTGACACCGTCCCAGTTCCCTTAACGGAGGCAACAAAGCCATCTGCAAGGGTGACACCGGGTAGATTAGGCTTTTGGGCATAGGTGGTGAACATCTCTAATGCCCCCGTGATGTGATCAGTTGCACCTGAATCAAGAACCCAATCAGACTTGGACATAGCTGCATTAGAAGCCTGAGAGGTACATGCTGAAGTAGTAACTCCGGGAATAAGAGAGGTGTTACAATATATTCCTGTTTTATATATTCTGTTAATTGTTGTGTTATTTCCATATTATATGTGGACCTCTCTGTAATTGTTTCAATGTTATATATATGAGGGTGCACACATTGTGCAACCCTACGCTTCCCAAACTGTTTTCTGTTTCACATGGTACCAGAGCAGTAGATCCAGGCGGCCGTCACCCTCCCTTCCCTTCCCTCTCTCTCTCTCCGGGCGCCCCCCCCCCCCCCCCGCGCGCGGCACCGCAGCCGCCGGCCAGCAGCAGCCGGCCGGGCAGGCCAGCCGCCGCCGCCGCCGGCCGGGCAGCAGGCGCGGGCCAGCCCCCAAGGGCCGGTCCTCTTCTCCGCCGCCGGGGCCTAATACGCCTCCGCGGCCCATTGCCACCGGGCAGTTGGCTACGTGAAGGTCCGGTGGCTTGAACTGACGTAGACGTTTTTTTTTCCGGTTCCGTGCCTGCCTGCCCGTGTAGACCTTTGTGTCACCGGGCTTTAATCTGCGCTTAGACGTAGATCGTATGTGAGAGGTCTTCTCCGTGTTTGTTGTGCCTGTTGTGCCTGTCTGACGGCGTAGACCGTCTCCTGCCTGATCGTGCCTGTTCCTGCTGTGCCTCCTGCTACCATGGCGTCTTCGCATGATGACTTCCGCCGTCAAGTTACTACTGTGAAGCTTGATGGGCGCAACTACCCACACTGGGTCTGCTCCATGACGATCTATGCTAGATCCCAGGGCAAGTACTCACACCTTATCCGTGCGGGTCCAGACGCACCCGCCGAGGACGCTGATGCTAAAGATGTGAAGGCGTATGACGACTGGGTTCGTGATGACTCCACTGTGATGACCTGGATTCTCAACAGCAGCATTGAGAAGATCAGTGTCACACTTCTTCACCTGCCTACGGCGAAGCAGATGTGGGATCAGCTCGCCGGTACTTACTCGCATAGTCAGAACCCCAAGAAGGTGTTTGACATCACCAAGCAGCTGGGACGTCTACAGTTCACGGGGACAGATATTTCTGACTACTTCTCTGACTTCACTGGATTATGGGGTGAGCTGGAATCCTATCATCCTCTCTCCACGGACCTGGCTACTATGCAGCATCAGCGCCAGGAGCTTCAGTTGGTTCAGTTTCTCTATGGATTGCCCGAGTCATATGCTGGGGTTGTGGACCAGATCCTAGCTAGTGACCCTCTGCCGTCACTACAGAGTGCCTACAAACGCCTTTAGCGTTTGCCTTCGTCGTCTTCTTCTCTGACTCCTGATGTTGGAGACTCTTCGGCCCTTGCCGCAGCTTCTGGTCGTGGTCGCGGTCGTGGCCGTGGTCGCTTTACTGAGAGTTGTCCTCCCCTGGGTGGAGGACGAGGACGGACTGCTCCGGGTCGTGGAGCCTCTTCTACTGCCCCTACTGCTGGTGCGCGTCCCCAGTCAGGACAGCGCCTTTGTACCTTCTGTGGCCGGTCCAACCATATTGAAGAAAAATGCTGGGAGAAATATGGTAAACCGGCGTGGGCTAATGCAGCTGCGGACTCCACTCCTACTGCTTCAGAGGGGACGACTCAGTCTACAGACTCTGCCTCCTCGGGTGCGACTGCTGATTACATCCGTGTTGAGGTGGAGCGTCTTCTTCTTGAGCGCGCTGGTGCGTCGTCTCAAGCTTCGACTAGTGGAGCTCATGCCGCCACCTATTCTGGTTATGACACTGCCTTCCTGAGTTCTTCCTCTACGCCTGGTAATACAAAATGGGTCATAGACTCCGGTGCCTCTTCGCATATTTCTGGAAATAGATCATTGTTTCACAAATTATTTAAACCTGCTAGACCCTCTTCTGTCATGTTGGCCGATGGTTCCAAGTCTGCTGTGGTTGGAGTAGGGGATATTTCTTCTGACTTTCTGCTGAAATCTGCCTTATATGTGCCGCGATTTCCTTTGAATCTGTTGTCTGTTAGCAAGATATTGCGGGGCTTACAGTGTAGTCTGATTTTTATTCCTGGTTCTTGTGTTTTTCAGGACCTTCGCACGAGGATGAAGATTGGTGGGGGGTATGAAGGTGTTGATGGACTCTTCTATCTGGATCAGTTGCCTAAAGCTGCTAAAGCATCTGTGACGTCTGCATTATCTACATCTGTTTCTGCATTACAGTGGCACTACCGGTTGGGCCATCCCTCATCTGAGAAGCTTCAATATTTGGTGTCTGATCTTGGTGTTTGTCGTTTTCAGTGCGAGTCATGTCAACTTGGAAAACAAACTCGTGCTGTTTATCCTAGACGCAGTCAAATTAGCAGTAAAAATATATTTGATATAGTGCATTCTGATGTATGGGGACCTTGTCATGTGCCTAGTTTATCTGGTCATAAGTATTTTATTCTGTTTATTGATGACTTCTCACGGACTACTTGGTTATTTATGATGAAAAGTAGATCCGAAGTCTTGTCTGTCATGAAGTTCTTCTTTGCTGAAATAAAAACTCAATATGGCATGCCTGTTAAAATTTTTCGTACTGATAATGCACTGGAATTTGTTAAAAAAGATGTGGATGTTTTTTGTAAATCTGTGGGTACAATACATCAGACCTCCTGTGCTTATACACCCCAGCAAAATGGTGTGGCTGAGCGTAAAAATAGACATGTGTTAGAGGTTGCTAGAACTATTATGATGCATGCACATGTTCCTCGCTCGTTTTGGCCTGAAGCTATATTGACTGCTTGTTTTCTGATAAATCGAATGCCATCATCTGTGATTGGAAACCAAATACCTATTCAGGTGCTCCAACCCGATATTCCGCTATTTACTGTGCCTCCTAGGATTTTTGGATGTACCTGTTTTGTACGGTTAGTTGGACCTACTTCTGATAAATTGTCTCCTCGTGCTGAGAAGTGCATTTTTTTGGGGTACTCCCGTACCCAGAAGGGATATCGGTGCTACAGTCCTACTGCAAGAAAATGGTTTACTAGCAGTGATGTGGTTTTCTTTGAAGATACTCCTTACTATTCGGCTCGTGGTGACAGTTTACAGTCTGATCTTATTGCTTCACCTCTCCCTGTTATTTCTGAATGTGTGCCTGACACTACTGACAAAGTCACTACTGAGGCTGATAAGCCTCCTCTTATAGTTTATCAACGCAGGAACAGAGTGCCTTCTACTCAAGAAACCCCCCATGAAAATCAATCTTCACCTCCAGAAGGTTCTGCTACACCTGAGGTACCTTCTGATCTTCACTTACCCATTGCTCTTAGAAAGGGTACTCGTTCCTGCACATCACACAGTATTGCTCAGTTTGTTTCTACTGACCATCTGAATGTCCATTCTAGCAATTTTGTATATGCCTTATCTGTTGTTGTTGTTCCAAAGAATATCCAGGATGCTCTACAGAGTACTGGTTGGGTGTCTGCTATGAAGGAGGAGATGTTAGCTCTTGCTGAACGAGATACTTGGGAGTTGGTGGATCCTCCTCAGTGCAAACCTGTCGGTTGCAGATGGGTGTATGCTGTGAAATATCAACCTGATGGCACTGTTGAAAGGCTCAAGGCACGCTTAGTTGCTAAAGGCTACACCCAGACGTATGGTATTGACTATTTTGAGACATTCTCTCCTGTTGCTCGCCTTAATTCTGTTAGAATTCTTCTGTCTGTTGCTTTTAATCTTGACTGGCCTTTGTTGCAACTTGATGTCAAAAATGCCTTCTTGTATGGTGATTTACAAGAAGAGGTCTATATGGAGCAACCTCCTGGGTTTGTTGCTCAGGGGGAGTCTCACAAAGTTTGCAGATTAAAGAAGTCTATTTATGGGCTTAAGCAGAGTCCCCGGGCTTGGTTTGATAAATTGAGCAAAATTATGATTGATTTTGGGTTTCTGCGGTCTCAGGTGGATCATTCTGTTTTTACCAAGAAGACTTCAGCTGGTATTATTATTCTGATTGTCTATGTTGATGATATTATCATATCTGGCAGTGATTCTCTTGGTATTCATGCTACTAAATATCATTTGGGCAAACATTTTGCTACTAAAGATTTGGGCAAACTTAGATATTTTCTGGGCATAGAAGTTTCTAGAAATTCTAATGCTCTTGTGTTGTCTCAGAGAAAATATGTCCTAGACATTTTGCAGGAGACTGGTATGCTGGGGGCGAGACCTGCTGATATTCCTCTAGATCCTAATGTAAATTGGGATGATGATTCTTCTCCTCTGTTTGCTGATCATAAAAAGTACAGGAGGCTGATTGGTAAACTCATTTATTTGACTGTCACCAGAGCTGACATTTCTACTGCAGTGGGTCTTCTTAGCAGATACCTTGATAAGCCCAGACAGTGTCACTGGGATGCTCTTTGTCAGATTCTACGATATTTGAAGAAGTCTCCTGGCAAGGGACTTCACTACAGGAAGCATGGACACTGTTCTCTTACGGGGTACTCTGATTCTGATTATGCAGGTAGCAGAGTTGACAGAAAATCTACTTCTGGATATTATACATATGTTGGAGGAAATCTTGTTACCTGGCGAAGTAAAAAACAAAATGTTGTGGCCAGGTCCAGTGCTGAAGCCGAATATAGGGCCATGGCCCATACTACCTGTGAATTGTTGTGGGTGCGCTCTCTGTTAAAAGAGTTCGGGGTTGACTCTTCTTCTTCTGCTATACCTATGCACTGTGATAATAAAGTTGCTATCTTCATTGCAAATAATCCAGTGTATCATGAGCGCACTAAACATATTGAAGTAGATTGTCATTTTATTCGGGAATCTATTCTGACAGGCAAGATCTGCACTCCCTTCACTCGTTCTGAAGACCAAGTTGCTGACATCTTCACCAAGCTGCTGGCGAAGAAGCAATTCTGCATTCTGATGGACAAGTTGGGCATGATTGATATCTATGCTCCAACTTGAGGGGGAGTGTTACAATATATTCCTGTTTTATATATTCTGTTAATTGTTGTGTTATTTCCATATTATATGTGGACCTCTCTGTAATTGTTTCAATGTTATATATATGAGGGTGCACACATTGTGCAACCCTACGCTTCCCAAACTGCTTTCTGTTTCACAAGAGGCAACTGAAGATGTAGACTGTTGTGAAGCTCGGATGCGCATCAACTGTGAGTACTCCTCTTCCGACAGTATCACCTGATATGTAACTTCTTTCTCCTTTGACATCATTCCGAATTAAAATCTGAAAAAATTACACGTTTTAAGACCACTTGCACGTGGAGGGGTGCACTAGTATTAATATCTTGACTTTTATCTTGACTTTAGAAGCAAGAATGAACTGGAAATGATGAAACCAGACCAAAACCCGCAGTGCTACAGTACTGTGCTACAGTAGTCCGCCGGGACAACTTGGTATACAAAGATCCACTGCGTCTTCCTTGAATTCCTTCTGCCCTTGACCTTCTAGGACAACGAAGTTAAGGTAGGGACGCCCCCTTTAGACCAAATTCAAGGGAGGAACCAACCCCTCGCACCGTCTTTATTGAAGTCGAAAACTGCTACAATAAAATGCTGTTGACAGCAGCCTAATGCACGCTTGACATGGAGAAGAAACGGAGACGTAGTGGCTAGCCGCAAGCACCTTGCGGCAGCTAGGACCAAGAGGAATGACGCCCTAAAATGACAATATCCAATTCCAACCGGAGAGAGAGCAGCAGCCACTTTTGTGGCCGTCGTGCTACAGTACGTGTACTGTAGCGCAGACGGAAAAGTGTTAGCTTCTGCCGCTTCAGATGTTTGTAAACTCCCAAATCGTGATGACCACTCACTAGCACTTCCTTGGAGAGATTGATAGCTCTCCTAAGGTTTTCCCTGCTCTGATACCATGAAGATGAAGAAACAACAGAGGAAAACCCTCGACTTAACGTTACTGTCGGGGTGCTTGTATTGTATAAACAAGAAGCTTTACATACTTTACACATAGCCTCCTGACCTTTCTTACACTTACAAGTAGGTCCCTACATATACATATCAACAGTTTCCAATATCAAACCTAAACCCCAAAGTTTTATATGATTTGGCCTAAATCAAACCTAATTTTGCATAAATGACTAAGCAAACATAACTACCCCCATGGAAGAAAAAAAAAGCACCCTGAGGCGCTAGAGGCGTATACCTCGAGGTGAGGCTCACCCAGGGACGCCCCAAGGCTTAAGCCTCAGTCACTTTTTCAGAGGCGGACGCCTCATTTTTCAAGAGGCGTAAAAAAGAGCTGAGGCGTAAGCCTCTGCCTGCCACCTAAAACTGATGGTTTGTTGTAGTATTTGAACTGCTATTGGGCCCAGCCCAAGTGATATTTATTCAAATAGAAGATCTCCACCTCTAGGCAACCGGGAAACATCAATCTTTGGGCTGCTCCAGCCCTTGCTGGTGGCCGTGGTGGCTAATCCAGCTGCTGCTAGCCAAGTTGTTGCTGCTACACACGTCAATGGATATTGTTTTGTGATTTGATAATTTAGTTATACATATATAACTTGTATATATAGACATATATTATATATACATATATGATATATATAGATACATACATACATACATACATACATACATACATATATATAGTCGGCAAGGGAATAGCCCGGTTGGCGAATTCCGCTGGTCCCCAATGAAGGGACCCGGGTTCGAAACCACACGGAGAAGCATCTCTTGATTTATCACCCTCTCAGGCGTCCGGCCTCCGCCACGGGTTATGGGAGAGGGAGGAGAAATCTTTCTCTCTTAATCCCATACATATATATATATATATATATATACACATACATATATATATATCACAATATATATAGATATATATATACATGTATATAATATATATATATGTGTGTGTATATATATATGTATATTTTTAAGGTATATATATGTGTGTGTGTGTGTATGTGTGTATGTATATTTTTAAAGTATATATATATATATATATATATATATATATATATATATATTATTTATTTATTTATTTATTTATTTATTTATTTATTCATACGCCTCGGTACATTCTGAGGCTTACGTCTCGACCGCCTTGAAGCTTACACCTCGCCTCGCCGAGACAAAAATGCCTCATTACGCCTCACGCCTTTTTCAACCTTGACTACCCCTGATTTTCCATGTATTTATCTAAATGAGACCTAAGATGGCCAACTCGGACCTAATTTTTCCAAATCATACCTTGTTTTCGCAAATGAGACCTATTTTCCCTAAATCAGACCTAATTTACCCAATTTGACCTAATTTGGGCAAAATCAGATATATTTCAACCATAAAATGACTCTGACCAATCCCAGACCTAATGTTTTAAAAAACGGTATGAGTTATGCGTTCGGAGAGGTCACCGAACAGAGTATATGCGGTATGGGGGAGCATATGCGGAATTATGCAGTTTTGGACTTTTTTATTTATTAACTATTATATCCGTGTATACATATATTAATCATGGAGTTGCGTAATTAATATCTACAATTGTGTATCTAATAATATAGTTACAAGAATAATGGATGCAATCGTGCAAATATGCAATCATCTCAACTTAAATAAATACAAAAATGCACTATGAACTAAATCTAAATAAACATAGATGAAAGTAAATGTGAAAAAAGAAGAAATGAAAATATGTCTATCTAAAAATCGAGGTTAATCGGTCTTTATGCGGTTGTATGGCCTATTATGCGACCTAGTCCGCTTTTAGGGGGGATTTCCACTATGTGGTTTGGTAGGTGGTCTGAGCCTTATATGTGACCTTGTATGCTGTCGTACAGACATTTTTGAAACACTGCCTAGACCTAACTCATAATATATTAGCCTTTAACAAGCTTAATTTGGGCCTCAAAGGCCTTCAAAGACCGCTTAAGTCATCTTAGGGGCTAGCAGCCTAGTTTGAGACTCCCTGTCCAAATCCTAGAGCGCCTTAATAACTAAGGCCTAAACAAAGGCAACATCCCCCTAAAGCACAATCTCATTTCTACCCTTTGTCCAGAGCCTAGGGCGCATTGATAACTAAACATAGGGCTGGCAAAAACAAGACCCAACCCGAATGACCCGACCCGAGCCTAAAAATTTTAAGCGAGTTAAGGTCTAACGTTTTTCGACCCGACCCAAAATTGACCCAAACCCAAAGAACCCAAAATTAATTTAGGGTCAGGTCTAGGTTTGGACTTCAGACCTAAATTGACCCAAAATTCATAACTATATATTCACATAAATTACAAATATTGTAGTTTAAGACACCCAATTGCCTATTAAATTACTATTCCATCAATCAAGAAGTTTATCTTCACAATTCTACATGTTGTATTGATTTGTGTGATTTATTATACCAATTGTATTATGAATTTGTGTTGAAAACTCTCAAACAAACTACAATAAGCTTTATATGTGTTTTCCAATAACATTGTTAATTTGTCACAATGAAATTTGTTGATTACGCTTAGAAATTATCAACAATTAGCATTTTTTTTTATTCTTCTCTTGGTATTTGGATTTACGGGTCAGACCTGATAGATTTGAAATTATTAGCGGGTCGGGTAAGGATCAAAAATTTCGACCCAAAAATCTATCTTTTGCAAATTTACGGTCTAGTCAAAAAAATGTTGACCCGAAATAAAGCTCGCTCTACCCGAACCCAATTGCCATCCCTATCTAAGCCCTAAAGAAAGGTAGCATCCCCCTAAAGGACATAATCTCATTTCTAACCTCAATTAGAGATGGCTCCCCTCAACTTTTTCATGATAACTACCTCCTATAGGTATTGACCGTTGCTACTTGAATTGGCTCCACCAAAATCACCCTTTCATTCGGTCCCTCACCCATGTCACAGTGATGCTTACATCTAGGTAAGATCTTACCAAATACATTGCAACGCTCAATGTCGCCATGCATCATGTGAAAATCATTTTTTCCCTTGCAAGCAACCACGAGCCATAGCTTGCATAGCAAGGCAAGAAATCATGCCTCCATCCGTCATTATTGTAGTAGATTCCATTCAGAGATGTCGCCTAATGGCCAATCGTCGAGATCCATTGATTTCACTTAAAATGTCGAGTACAACGGGCATCCGCCCTCAAGAATTTTGAGTCTGGTAAACGTGTCATTGTTCTACATGACAAGAACCATCAACATAGATATTGTTAGAGGGTGTGACTCATCTAGTCATCTGGTCATCCCACATCAACATTAGAAAGCTAGACAACTCATCCATGTGGGAGGAGAACATAAGACTACATCCCTTAGTAAAGGTAGGACATATAGGGACCCTGCAAAGGTGTGGATGTGCAATTACCGAAGAAGATGATGTTGGCTCCAAAGAGGCAAAGATGGTGATGTTGGCTGGTTCAAGACTAAGGTTGTTGAGTATGCATGGATAGGAAACATTTTGGAGGTGCTTCTACATAGACAAGCGGTAGTGGTCGATCAGGCAATAAGGGGAAGGGGAAACAGTAAAGGCGAAAATAGTGATGCCTAGACTTGATACTCTAGGACGGGTATTGAGACAATGGCACCACCAGGATGGAGAAAGAAGGGAGCAATATAAGGTCAAAATTCGGGCAGATACAAGGAGGTGGTTGGCAAGAGATGACGGTAATATCAGTTTCAACTTTCAACAGAGGTGAGCTCAAGTGCCACCGACATCTACAGGCTCAGCCTCGTTAATGATAATCATGCAAAAGGTGCCTCGTAAGCGTCAACAAAACAGGAGTTTACTAAAATAGCATCCTTTGTAGTACTCGTCTTTTTCTTCCCCTTTCGCTCATTATACTTGTATCCTTCCTCACAAGCCAAAGATGGTGTATTTGCATAAAAGGTTGTGGTCTTGGCACAGTAGACAATGCTGAAAACTTTTTATCCAACAAAAAAGAAATCCTTTTGACTAAAAGACAAGCATCTTGGAACCCTCTCGTGCCAGAACAGGTGCAGAATCTCTCACAATAACTATGAATCAACTCCGACTGCAGTTTTTCCAAAAGAGTAACAAGCTGGGAGGAACGACATCCTTCATCCCACTTGGTAGCTCCATCGTGGGTATGCTTCAAGAGAGAAAATGAGGTTCAACTCCCGACCAACCACGATGGACTGCATTGCCTTGGCAACTCCTTAACAGACTCCTGTCTTGGCAGGTTATGCCATTACGGCATCTCCACGGGGCCTTTCTGGGTAGGGCGAGGTGAACGGCCGCCAAGGGGCAGAAAAGAACAATACAGGCAACTTATGAAAATCTAAGACAATGGAAGTATTAGGGACCAAAGCCCATACCGTTGTCATCTTGCTGGACTTCAGTGTGGAGAGTCATAACACGGCCTGCGGGAACAAGACGAAGTCGGGGTAAAAGGGGTAAGAAAACCCTTCAGAACCCAGGCTGCACTTCAAGAACAACAGGAACGAGGGGAAGGAGAGATGGGGCCAGAGAAGGGGAAAGGGGCGCCAAGAAGGAATTTTTGTCTTCACCTGCCCTTAAGTTGCTAATAAATGACGCTCTGCGGCAGTGTTCATATAAAGCAGCTGTGGGCGGGAAGCCCGCGTCGTCCCTGTTCGACTGCTATTGGAACTCCCGAAAGCCGAACTAACACCGCTATTGCAGGAGTGCTAATCCCTTCGGAAGCCGGACTCCTCAAGTCGGGAGCGGAGTGGGCGGAGAGTCCGGGGGTGTAACCGCTTCTGTTTCGTGAGGCGTGACATGACTAAAGCGCCGGAACAGTTGATGGCCGAGTGGGATATTATGAGCAGTCAGTTACGCTGGAGAGATTTACATGACTCCTTGAAGACCGGATAAACACAGGGAAGAAACGGTTTATCTTCTGCGGAAACGCGCGGCAATTCGTGTCTTCGAAATGTCTACCATCAAATTTGGAAAATGATAATCGGATCAGAAACCAACACTAGTTTTAGATCTTAGTGACTAGTGTTCATGATATTTAGACATGTTGGCTAACGATAGGATAGTTAGGGCGTAGCCAGAGGGGGCTGCCGGGGCTGAAGCCTCCCTCCAAAAAAATATTTTTATTATTATTATTATTATACCATGTACATATTTGTATTTTGTAAAAAAAAGTATTACATCATACAAAATGTGACTTTTAATCTAATGATTTCAATCAATTCTATCATTCTTCTTTGTATGAACATATTAATAGTTAAACTTAATATATTTGTGGATTATGCATCTTATTTAATCACAAATCATAAAATTTACCGTCATAATATGCATGTCATCAATTATGAGCTTAAAAATCATATATTTCATTTTTATCCTACTAAATTTGTTTAATAGTTTCATATTAATTGTGTTAAGAGTTACACAAATCGTCTCCCTATAAAACTAGGGGTATGTACCCATAAAAAATATAAATAATTATACAAAATGAAGTTTATAAAAATATATCATTCATCATGTTGACCTATTAACTAAAATTTGATGTAATATAGTTGACTTATTAATTAACATATATTAGTAGCTATAAATTGAGTAAGTTCACTCAATTATAATTATACACAATTGGGAAAAATGATAACCATACATGCACAACTATCACCTTCTATTTATATATTTTTCTTTCAAACTTTTATTAGTCAATCACTCTCAAATTAAGAAAAGATATATATTACTGTATAGAAATAAATCCAAATAATATTTATTGTTATATGATATTTCACAAACTTTTTTAGTTACATAACATTTAGATATTATAAGTTTTAAGCCAAGTAACAATTATTACAAATTTACAAGAACCTGAGAAGATAATGACAACATTTCTATCTATAAAAGAAAATAAGACGATTAAATTGGCATAAGGTAAAAAAAGTAGAAAAAAAATATAAAACATGGGGTAAGAAGGAGAAGAAAATGTGAGAAAATCTATCTAGTAAATATAATTTTAATCAAATGGAGAGAGAAAAATAAGGATGATATGTAAAATGAAAGTCAATAAAAAAATATATAATTTTTTCTTTCATATCCTCTCTTTTTCAACTTTTAAATAAAAAATACGCACGGATCTTTCCTCTTCATTCTCTTCATTTTTTATTTTCCAATGTGTTTCTCCATCATATGTTGTTCATACAACTACATTAAATATTTTCCTTTTTTTTCTGAAGTTTTCTTCAACTGATCATTGTGTCAAATTCTTATAATATACCAAGTACATTATACTTATATCATTTATAGTATAAGATTTGACTGTTATAATTTTTTGATTCTTCCAGTATGACAACATCCACTAAATGATGTCATATTATATTTTAATATTTTTTCTCCACTTAAAAGATGATTTTGTTCCCATTTTTAATATAACTATTATTTTTCTTACACATTGCCAATTGTATGCACATTGTACTGATCAAGTGATTATTAATTATGATTATACTGTTGATCTTCTAGTTGTTTAATCTGAAAGACATATCAAATAATGTGTTTGTTACGACCTTAGACATATAAACAAAATCATTATTTTGAATAGTGAATTTATCATTTCATTTATGTTAGATTTTTTTTACAAATAGCTTGTTTTATATGTTAGAGAAAATGAGACACTAATTAGGTGTGTTTTTCTTATTTTTTCATCGTCACTACTCATAGTAATTCAGTCCCCCTGTGGTAGATTTCTGGATCCGCCACTAGTTACGATGTTAGTTGACGATGGAACGGGTTGTGGATGGAAAAAGAGAAAGTGAGAGAGAGGAATGGAAAGAGAGGGAGTGGAGGAGAGAGAAATCAAGAGAGATATGTATTTTACTAATAACTTTTAAACCATTATGTATTTATCGAAATAAAAAAAATTTAAGACTAATGTCGACATATTTTAAAATATATATAACATGCAGTCTAAAATAAGGAAGACGAGGGAAGTAGTATCAGTAGATTTTTTTTAAATCGAGATAGATATATTTATTTTGCTAGTAACTTTTAAATTGTAATGTATTTTTGAACAAAATAAAAAATGTTAGACTCGTGATGAAAAATATATTTAATAAGATTGATGTTGACATATTTTTGAAAAATATAACATGCAAGTAGTATCATTAATTTGTTTTTTAAATCAAGAAAGAGATATAAATTATGATAATAACTTTTAAACTGTTATGTATTTTATTTAGATTTTTAAAAAATATAACATGCAGTCTAAAATAAGGAAGATGAGGGAAGTAGTATCGTTAATTTTTTTAAATCAAGAGAAATTATTTATTTTGCTAATAACTTTTAAACTGTTATGTATTATTTAACGAAATAAAAATTGTTAGACTCCTCATGAAAAATGTATTCTAATAAGACTAATATCCGCATATTTTTGAAAAATATAATATATAGTAAAAAATAAAGAAGATGATGGAAGTAGTGTCATTAACTTATTTCTTTAAATCAAGAGAGAGAGAAATATCAAGGGTGATGAGGGAAGTAGTATCATTGTGTTATTATTGTCGGTTTAATATCTTTTTAAAAATGAAATATGAGGAGTAAAGTAGTGTCACTAATTTGGATGAGAGAGAAATATATTTTGTTTATAAATTTCAATCCTTGATGTATTTTTTGACTAAATAAAAAAGGTTAGATTCTTTACAAAAATATATGTTCCAACAAGACCAATTATAATAGATTCAAAAAAATACAATATATTTTTTATTAATTGTACTACTTCTCTTCCAATCAAATATTCATTTATCCAAGTAGTATATATTTTTTAAATTAGTTTTTATCTCTAGTCAAAAAAAATTTGTTATCTCCGATCTAATTTTTGTTATCTCGGGTAAATATTTTTGTTATCTAGTGTCAATTTTTTTGTTATCCGAGTAGAATATTTTTTTCTCAAAGTTTTTATTATTTCTAGTTAATTTTTTTGTTATCTCTAGTCTAGCTTGTTGTTATCTCTGGTGCAATTTTTTTATTTGTAAGAGAGGAAAAATACAATGAATTGGAGGAAAGTGGTGTTTCTTTTAAAATAGCTATTCTCTGGTCTAATTTTTTATTATCTTTAGTCCAATATGTTGTTATCGTTGGACTAATTTTTTATTGCTGTTGGTCGAGTTAATTATTTTTTAAGAGAGAAAAAATACGATGAATAGGAGAGTAGTGTATTTTTTTTTAATTAGTTGTTATCCCTAGTCTAAATTGTTATTATTCCTTATTTAGTTTGTTGTTACCCTTGATCCAATTTGTTGTTATCTTTAATCCAACTTGTGGTTACTTGTAGCCTAGTTTGTTATTTTTGTAAGAGAGAGAAAATATGAGAATAGGAGGGAAGTGATGTACTTAATTATTTAAATTAGTTGTTATAGTTGGGACAATTTGTTGCTATCCCCGGGCTAATTTTTGTCATCTCTTGTGTAATTTATTATTTTTGTAAGAGAGAGAAATACAAAGAATAGGTTCAATTTGTTATTTGTGAGTGAAATGAGGAGGAGAGAGAACTACTTCCCTCCTCCCTCATTTGTTAATGACACTAATTTTTTTTATTATATATTACTTTCTCAAAATTATGTCAACAATATTTTTGTTGGAAAATTTTTTTGTAACCAACCGAACGGTTTTCATTTCATCAAAAATATCATTAGTGATTCAAAGTTATGTGCAAAATAAATATCCCACTCCTCTTTTTTCTCTCTCTTTCCGTCCTCTCTGGCTGCACTCCCTCTCTCTCTACTTTTCTCGGGAAGAACGCAACCACCCCCTCTCAATCTATTTTCCTCTTTTAGATTATGTATTAAAAAAATTAAAAAAAATATCGACATTAGTTTTGTCGGAAAGTATTTTTTGTAAAGAATGTAGTGATTTTTTTTCCCGTCAAAATATACATTACGGTTTGAAAATTATAGACAAAATAAATATCTTTTTTCTTCCTTTTTCTCTCCATCCACCCGCTCTCTCTCTCTCTCTTTCCACCCACTCTCTCTCATTCACATGCTTTCCCATCAAGCAACAGTTGTCCCGTCCACCCCAAGTGGTTGTCCCATCTTGAGCCAATGATTTATAATAGGGTGGTGGGCGATAACGTCAGGAGACAAATGGTGTCTCGTTTCTGATTTACTTTCTACTACACGTAGCATTTTCTTATATATTTTTATTTTGTTAAGCTTGTTACAATAATTAGTCTTGTTAAATGTGTTGGCATTAAGCTTGTTGTAGTGTATTTTCTGTAAAAAAATCTAACCGTTTTTATTTTGTCGAAAAATTCATTACATATTGGAAGTTATACATAAAATAATTTTTTCTCTCATCTTTTTCTCTCTCCTTCCGATCATTCTTTTTTCCTCTTTTATATTGTGTACTATATCTATCAAAAATATGTTGATTTTAGTTGTGTTGGAAAATACCTTTTGTAAGGAATGTATTAATTTTTATTTCATCAAAAAATACATTGCTTTTGAAAGTTATGGGGGAAATAAATATACCTCTCTTCTTTTCCCTCTCCTTCCACCCACTCCCTCTCTTTTTCCACCCACTATCTCTCACACACCTTCTCTCATTCTAGCCACTATCACATCTCTCTCCCAGCTTTCTCGTCATATGTTGTCTTGGGCAGAGTGTCGACATATTGGGACTGCCGTACATTTCATACTTTTCCAGTCAGATATGAATTGACAAATCATTTCCTAATTAATGTCATACATTAATTTACTTGCACCCCAAGTATGTGCAATTGAAAGGAGTTTGGAAAAACTCCAAAACCTTAGTTCGTCCCAATCAGGCCGTCTTATACAAGCGAGACGCCCGTCTCACTCACCCGGACTGTTGTCTGGTGAGTTTGAGTCGGGACGATCAGTTCAACATCTTGAACTGGTCAGTTCATAGGGAGGACTAAGCCAATTCGATTTTTGATCTGCCCGACAATCCAAACAGTTGTCTCAACATTTGAGACGCTTGTTTGGCAGTTCAATCAGCCAATATGTCGATCTGTTGTGTGAATTGAGTACCTAAATACTTTAGTACTTAATTCAATCATCATTCAAGATCAAACTCGTCTTCTAGATGAGTTCCTATGTGTCTGGCCCTATATGTCCCATATCACGTTGGCAGTGAATGTCCATAACTAGCTTATGACATCACAAACAAAGAGTGGTGCCTAGTTGCACACTATTTCTACTCAAGTGAATGGAAAGTTGTGGAGCAACTTCAACCTACAATATGTGTATGGTGTTATAGTGTTTATATAATTCCTTTATCACTGATATCCATATTGAACTAGAGGCATAGAGTAGTCATCCTCATTGTTATTTAATCTTGTTCCTTGAACTAGAGCACACTGCATGAGATATATGTAAGCTCAATATCACACATTGACTCACATGTGTATGGCCATACTTTTCTTAGTCTTGCTAATCAAGTGGCCTTGGATATCATACTCATATCGGAGTAACAAATCACATATCTATCACTCACATTCAATCCCCATGCGTCAAAGTTACCCAATCATCACCGATATAACAACCCATGTTTCAGGACTACGTTTGATGATGTCAAAGTGTACCCAATGACATGTGATGAGTGTAGTGATTTCAGGTCTAAGAACTACAACCACCACCATCATTGCAAGACCTGACAATGACTTCAGTGATGATGGTTCCATGTGTCAGTCTCACGGCGGGTCTGTCTGATACACTGTTACCTAACATGTATTTGTGTGCTTGGTTTGGTATTGTCATATCATGACTAATGAGATTTAGTCATCAACCAACTCACACTCTGATTTATGTGTTATTGTTGCCTATCTATCTTCCACAATGATAACTGATCAGGGATATAATGAGAATGTATATACTCTTAACATCGGTATGATCTCATTCTTCTAAGTCACGTACTTGAAGACATACGTCATTGAGTAATACCATTCTCTAGACATTTATAACTGAATATACAAAATGAATTGGAAGCTTGCCTTTATTATTATCAAATTAGGTATCTAATGCCATAACCCAATCATCATATGATTGGCTCTCTGGGCATACATGCCAACAGTTAGTTATGTACTTCATTTATGATCTCCTTAACACTTCAAGAGATTCATACTTGTATTTTATTAAATACAAATTTCAATATCTTCTGATTGCATTAGTAAACATAATGAGGTACTTGTACCTATATTTAGCATTCATTTTAAAAGGTCTTGTGTACATCAATATGTACTAACCCTAATAGAATACTCATTTTCCCACTACATCTAGTAAAGATACTTTTGTCATACTTCTTAACAAATAAGACTTACATGTCTCTATTGGTTCAATAACCAAAATAATCTAGATAACCATCATATGGATTCTAGAGATGCATTTCTCATTTATGCACTCCAAATGACAATGATATAGGTATTCATTGTTTGAGTTATCAAGTCATTAAATATGTGTCTCATACACATTTGTCTCTAAAACTATCAAGTATAGTTTGTGAGACACATGGCATTGCCATAAAAGATCCTATCTTTTAAAATGAAACATAATGTTCTTGTCATACAAGACATATGATGTTTATATCAATGGCATGTACATAATAGCAATTCACTAATTCTATTATGTGCTTATGAATGCCAACTCCCAATTGTAAAGGCAACAACCCTTGTTCTGCATAATTCTAGCTTACTTCTTCTCAGGTCCTGAAGTAGAGATTTCTATCTCCATCTTCTTCCTAAAATCCTCTATAAGGAGGATAGTTCTTTTAAATGTCTAGACAAGTGACAGTTGTGGCACTTTCTTTTCTTTATCCTTTAAGTGAATATGACAGAGTCCATTTACACTTACCCTTCTCCATAACTTGAGTGTAGAAGACTTGGACTTATGCTTAGCCTGAGAACACTTCGTATCCTTACCTTTTCCCTAGGACTCACTTCCGCTGATCATCATCATAGATTTGTCCTTTTTCTTCCTTGCTTTGGCATCAACATGCTAAGCATTTGATAAATTGACTATATGATTCATGCAACGCTTGCATAATCATATTCATGGTCAACTCTTAACCTAAGAGAAATCCTAGTCATTCCACATGCCCAATCGTATTGAGCACATGGGGTTCTACTGGACCTCCTTTTGTCAGTTTGCACTCAATTAGCGCTTTGGAGACATCATACCTTCTTTTCTTTACATGATTCTTAAGATGTGTTACCATCTCAAGAATGTCCATGTTTTCATGTTTTTCATGAAACTCATAGTTCATACAATAGAGGATTAGGTATTTAAATGTTTATGGTATCAATGGCATGCTTCCAATAGGCATCCATTTAGCCTTAGGTGTATTTGGAGCAGGTTCCTCTAGCATTGGTCTATCAAGGATATAGAGTTTTCACTCATTGATGAGAACATTTCTCAAAGTCCTTAACTAATTGTGGATATTTATCCCATTTTGTCCTTCTTAAGGACTAATCACAATTTGAACATGTTTTGTCTTTGACATTTGATTCTACAAAGAGATACTGCAACATTTTTCAAAACATTTTTGATTTGATTTGATTTAAAAATTTTGACGATATTAATTAGGTCTTTAATTATTATTGCCCCCACTATTTTATTCAAATTAACAACCCTCAATATCAATTTAGAATATTGCACTGTATAATATTCTAGTGGGTCAAGATCCATATTTCATCAAATCATGAGTCAGCTTTGGCTGATCGCCCACAACTTGACTATTTAGGTAGGCCATCATGCCAATTGTATCATATGCAACTCTTAGATAGATGATATGTGCAACTCCTTGCCATGATCATTTGCATGCTTCTAGGCTTAGACACTCTAAGAATCACCATTTAAGCCTGATCCAAAAGCTGACACGATAATAATGCATCCCACTTTGCTAGCACCTACGTTATTACCATCACATTTCCATAAGGTAGATGACATACCACACTTTGGCATCACCTACGCTTGGTCTATCAAGCTTTTCATGTGTGCCTCTTTTGGAAATCATCTAAGACTTAATATTTTAGTTGAGGGGGTTTGTATAAACACATATACTTTATCCGATCACCACATATATAGTCTGTATCATATACAAGCTATAACCACAAATAAGAACATGCAATAAATAAAACACATAAGCGATGGTTATGGCCATACTATTGTAATTACTTGGAGACACAAGAAATTACTACCACTTATGGTCCACATCATATGCAACATGTTGTTGGTGAAGATCTATGCTCGAACCCATCCAGGTTGATCAGTTCAGCTTTTGAACTGATTGGCTTGCCACCTGTTCGCTTGGTTGGGATCTTCTAAAGCGATCATCTGATTCTTAGGTCTAAGCAGCACTTGGACACCTCCAGTCGATTGGTTGGGCCACTAGTCAATCAATTTATTCTCCTATTGTCTGGCCTCCTCATCCCTCCAATCGATTGAGTCGTCTCATGATCCACTCATTTTGCCTTTGTGCAGATCATCATCTCATATTAAAACATAAATCAAAATCATCCTATTTTTTATTACATTGTATATGGGGAAAACCTCGAGTTACATTAGAAGGAAAATAGGAAGAAGATCAGTAATTTACATATAGAAAGGAGAGGGAGACTCGATACACAAACCAATTAACAACAAGAATAAATAACCACAACCATACACACACATATCTGGGGTTTTGGCCATAACCATTCTTTACATCCACCATCAAAATTGATTTTATGGTGATGCGTGTAAATTGCATATATATATATATATATTCATTTGGGTTCTTTATGTGGTGATAGGACGGGCATGCACATCAACTTGTTTAAATATTCACATCACATTCAATAAATAAACACGGTAAAACCAAAATATTTATCATATCAATTATCCCAAAACATAATTAATTTACGTAGCTTTGATACTACTGTAGGAAAATATGACATCAGATAGTCAGTGGCAATAAAATGTTTACTGACATATTTCCCATTAATCAGCAGATTGCGTCAATAACTATGCAATGGGAAGGATGGTTTCATAAAGATATACTTAGTCTTGGAGCAAGTCCAGCGACAATCCATGTTGATGTATATGTGCACTTCATCTTGGACGGTGTCTGTGCAGCTCCTGGATGCACTGAGACTCATATGACTGCTCCTCCATGGACATCAGACTCGAACAACTACATCGGCTCCTCAGATATCGTCATAGACTGTGAGTTGATGTCGCCCTCCTAACAGTAGCCAAAAGATTCCTGCATCTAGAGTAATTCACATGGACCAACTAGAACTTTTGTCATCTTGCTAGAATGAATATGAAGGAGTTGTCCTCCCATTGGTGTACTAGTCACCAACTTGCTCACCCACAACAATGATCCTTAGTTGTTTCTCTCCCCTAGCTATACCTCCCTAGTCGGGTAGGACTTGTTTGGGCTTTCTTGGTTACCACAACTAGAGAGGACAATAATTATCAGAGTAACTAATTCTCAATTGTCTGTTATGTTCTCTGGGAAGCCCTCAGTACCCCTCTATTTATAGTAGAGGCCTGGGTCAGGGTTCCTAGTTTGTGCCGGAGTGGAAGGGACCAGAAGATCTTGAATTTTGACAACGTACGAGATGCCAAATGGTCGTCTGACACACCCAGACAGTAGTCTAGTATGAGAGATGGTCATCTCATACTACCAGACAGTCATCTGGCAGTCTCCAAATCAGATACCAAATTGGCAAATTCCTTTCCAAATTAATGTCATACATTAATTTACTTATACCCCAAGTATGTGCAATTGAAACAAGTTTGGGAAAACTCCATAACCTTCGTTAAACCCAACCATGTTGTCTCACGCAGGCGAGACACGCATCTCACTCACCCACACGGCCGTCTGGTGAGTCTGAGTTGAGCCTATTAGTTCAACAGTTTGAACCAATCAGTTCATAGGGAAGAACTAATCTAATTCGATCTTTGATCTGCTTAACAACCCAAATGGCCGTCTCAACACTTGAGACACTCGTCTGGATGCCCAAACAACTGTCTCACCCAATGAGATGGTCATTGGCAGTTCAATAAGCTAATTCATTGATTTGTTGCATGAATTGAGTACCTAAACACTTTAGTAATCAATTTAGTGGTCATTCAAGATTTAACTCCTCTTCTAGATGAGTTCCTATGCGTGTGACCTTATAGGTCCCATATTACGTTGGTAGTGAATGTCCATAACAACTTATGACATCACCGGCAATGAGCGGTGCCTAGTCACACATCATTGCTACCCAAGTAAATGGAAAGTTGGAGAACAACTTCAACCTACTATCTATGTATGGTGTTATAGTGTTTGTATAGTTCCTTTGTTACTGATATCCAGCTTGAACTAGAGGCATGGAGCAGTCATCCTCATTATTATTCAATAGTTTCTTGAACCTGAGTAGACTGCATAAGATATATGTAAACTCAATATCACATATTAACTCACATGTGTATGCCCGTACTTATCTCAGTCTTGCTAATTAAGAGGCCTTGGATATCATACTCATGTTGGAGAGACAAATGTCATCTCTATCAGTCACATTCAGTCCCCATGTCTCAAAGTCACCTAATCATCACCTTTATAACAACCCATATTACATGACTGCATTTGATGATGTCAAAGTGTGTCCAACGACATGTGATGAGTGTAGTGATTTTAGGTCTAAGAACCACAACCACCACCATCACTATGAGAGTTGACCATGAATTCCATGATGATGGTTTCCATGTGTAAGTCTCATTTTGGGTCTAACCGATACACTGTTCCCTAACATGTATTTGTGTGTCTGGTTTGATATTGTCATATCATGACTAATGAGACTTTGTCATCAGCCAACTCACAATATGATCTTATATGTTATTGTTGTCTATCAACCTTCCACAACAATAATTGATTAGGGACATAGTGAGAATATATATACTCTTAACATCTGTATGATCTCATTCTTCATGTCCTCAACCTGAAGACATACGTCATTGAGTAATATCATTCTCTAGACATTTATTATGTTATTCATTATCTCATAAATGAATATACAAAATAAATTGAAAGATTGCCTTTATTTTTAATCAAATTATTTACATGTTATGTCATCACAATAATCATATGATTGGCTCTCTAGACATACATACAAACAATTATATGCTCAAGAAACTCTACAAGTTACAACTTTCTCAGATGTTGACTGGGATGGTTGTCCTCTTACACAAAGATCAACTAGTGGCTAATGTACTTTCCTTGGGTCATCCTACATTTTTTGGGGCTCCAAGAAACAAACTACTATAGCCAGATACAACACATAAGAAGAGTATCGTGCACTGGCTCATGCATCTGCTGAACTGACCTAGCTAGCTTTTCTTCTTAGAGATTTACACATTCCACCCGTTGTTTTATATTGCGACAACATTAGTGCCTTTCGTCTGTCCATAAATCCTACTTTTTCTTCATACGAAACACATCAAATTAGATTATCATTTTATTAGGAAAAAAGTTGCTTTGGGATACATTGTTACTCGTTTTGTCTCGTCCAAAGATCAAATTGCTGACATTTTCACCAAAACGGTAACTAAGCCTGTCTTCAAGCTCTTGACCTTCAAGTTTGGCCTTTGCCCTATCACATCTCTGCTTGAGGGGGAATATCAAGGGAAGAATTTTCATGGCTCAATAACTAGTGATATAGATTAAGGCTAGATAATGGGCATGTATGTGTTTGTATTTGGGTCTATCCAGAAACCTAATTTAGTCATTAAGATTCATTTGTTCAATTCCTACTTCACTTGAAATATGATGGTTCTATCTCAAGGTACCAATACCTTCTCACACATCTCCCCCTATACAATCTGTCCACAAAATTTCACCTCTCAAAACCCCCTAAATTGCTTTCATCATAAAGGCCTCATGTTTAGTTTGCATTCTTGTGATTCCTTGCCCCCCCTACATCTATTGGGCCCGTGATTTCCCCCCAATATGGCCTAAAAAAATATGTACCAACCTTTTTGTTATAAATATACCAAAATAAAAGACCATACGAGCACATGAGAGACAACGAGAATCCTATATGAATAGTAGAAAGTAACGGGTTGTATGTGTCTGTCACATTAAGACTACTGAAGAGTTAGCATAGTGACACTATAAACCTAAGGAAAGCACTAGGAGGACCGACTACAAAATTAGAATTGAGACTCCAATTGGTCTCGCTTAGTGAGACGACCATCTCGCATCCCAGACGACTATTTTTCTAGTGAAATGACTGTCTCGCGTGTGAGATGACCGTTTCACTTGGCGAGACGACCATTTTGTCACACATAGGTTATGAAACTTCTAGAAAAGTTGCAAAAATTTAAGATCTACTTATCCTTTCCACTCCTACTTTAGTCCCACATTGGTTGGGGATTGGGAACCCTGACCCTAAACCCTTCTATATATAGAGGGGTATTGGGGCTTCCTAGAGAACAACTACTACACAGACAATTGAGAATTAGTTACTCTAACAAGTGTTGTCCTCTCTAGTTGTGGTAACCACGAGAGCCCAGGCAAGTCCTACCCAACTAGGGAGGGATAGCCATGGGAGAGCAACAACTGAGGAGAGTTGTTGTGGGAGAGTATGTTGGTGACTAGTACACCAATGGGAGGGACAACTCCTTCCTGTGCATTCCTGCAGGACGACAGGAGTTTTAGTTGGTCTGTGTGGACTACTCTAGAGGCAGGAGTCTGTTGGCTGCTGCTAGGAGGACAACATCAACTCGCAGTCTATAGCAAGATATGAGGAGCCACTGCATCAGTTGTCTGAGTCTAATTTCTATAAAGGAGCAGTCAGACGAGTGCGAGTGCAACTAGGAGCTGCACAGACACCGTCCAAGACAGAGTGAACATCTACATCAATGAGGATTGTCGTTGGACTTGTTCTAGGACCAAGTATATCTTCGTGAAACCATCCTTCTCATTGCATAGTCATTGACGCAATCTACTGGTTACTAGGAAATATGTTAGTAAAATTTTTGTTTCCACTGCCCACCTGATGCTGTATTTCCCTACAATAGTATCAGAGCTACATCAATTAATTGTGTTTTGAGATAATCAATATGATCGGATTTTTATTTTTATCGTGTTTGTTTATTGCATGCGATGTGAATATTTAAACTGATTGATGTGTACATCCATTTAAATCACCACCTAAGAACTCATATATATATATATATATATATATATATATATATATATATATATATATATATATATATATATATATATATATATATATATATATATGCAATTTACACGCGTCGCCATAAAATCGGTTTTGGTGGTGGATTTAAAGCATGGTTATGGACAACACCCCAGATCTCTATGTGCATGGTTGTAGTTGTTATTCTTGTTATGAATCGGTCTGCGTACCGAGCCTCTCTCTCCTTTCCACATGTAAATTAATACTCTTCTTCCTATTTCCCCTCGAATATAACTTGAGGTTTTCCCATATACAATGGAATAAGAAATAAGATAGTTTTAATTTATGTTTCGATGTGAGATGATGATATGCACAAAGGCGAAATGAATGGATCGTGAGATGACCCGATCAACTGGAGGACCGAGGAGGCCAGACGACAGTAGGATGAATCGATCAACTGGTGACCCAGCTGACTAGTTGGAGGTGTCCATACGCTGCTTGGACCTGAGAACCAGGCGACCATTTCAGAAGAGCCCAACTGAGCGACCAAGAGGCGAGCCGATCGATTGAAGAGTTGAACCTATCAACCTGAATTGGTTCAAACACAGATCATCACCAAAAATAGGTTGCATATGATGTGGAACATAGGTGGTAGTAATTCCTTGTGGCTCCAAGGAATTACATTAGTATGGACATAACCATCACTTGTGTGTTTTATTTATTACATGTTCTCATTTGTGGTTATAGCATGTATATGATACATACTATATATGTGGGGATTGGATAAAGTATATGTATTTATACAAACAAACTCCCTCAACTTAAATATTTAGTCTTAGATGCCCTCCATTAGTAATACACATGAAAAACTTGATCGACCAAGCATAGATTTGCACAAAACATGGTGCATTGTCTATCTCATGGAAGTGTGATGGTAGATTTGCACAAAGCATGGTGGATATTGGGTTAGGCTTAAATGGTGACTTGGAGAGCCCAAGCCCAGAGGCATGCATATGATTATGACAAAGAGTTGCACCATATTATGCAGTTGGCATGATGACCTACCTAAATAATCAGGTTGTGGGCGATCGGCAAAAGCCGAATGATGACCTGATGAAATATGGATCTTATCCCACTAGAATATTGTATCCTGCAATATTCCAAATTGATATCGAGGGCTATCAATTTGAATAAAATAGTGGGAGCGATTATAATTAAAGACCTAATTAATATCGTACAAATTATCAAATCAAACCAAATCAAAAATGTTTTTTTAAGATGAAATATTTCTTTATAGAATCAAATGTCAAACACAAACACATTCAAATTGAAATCAATCCTTAAGAAGGACAAAATAGGATAAAGTTCCACAATTGGTTAAGGACTTTGAAAAATGTTCTCATCAATGAGTGAAAGCTATATGTCCTTGATAGACCAATGCCAGAGGAACCCTCTTCAAATGTGCCTAATGGATGCTTATTGGAAGCATGCCAATGATGCCATAGACATTTTGAATACCTAATGCTATGTTGTATGAACTATGAGTTACATGAACAACATAAATACATGGACATTCTCGAGATGGTAACACATCTTAAGAATCGTGTAAAGCAAAGAAGGTATAATGTCTCCAAAGCGCTAATTTGAGTGCAAATTGACAAAGGGAGGTCTAGTAGAACCCCATGTGTTCAATGTGATTGGACATGTGGAATGATTGGGATTTCTCTTAGGTCAAGAATTGACCATGAATACAATTATGCAAGCATTGCATGAATCATATAGTCAGTTTATCACATGCTTGGCATGTTGATGCCAAAGCAAGGAAGAACAAGGGAAAATCTATGATGGTGATCAACAGAAGTGAGTCCTAGGGAAAAAGTAAGGTTAAGAAGTGTTTTGAGGCTAATCTAAAGCCCACATTTTCTGCACTCAATATATGGAGAAGTATTAGTGTAAAAGGAATCTATCCTTTTCACTTAAACGATAAATAAAATAAAGTGCCACCATTGTGACTTGTTTGGACATTGGAAAGGAATTATCCTCTTCATAGAGGATCCAGGAAGAAGATAGAGATAGAGATCTCTACCTCAGGACATGAGAAAAGGTAATCTGGAACTATATGGAGCAAGGGTTGTTGCCACTATAGTTAAAGGTTGTCATTCATGGGCACATAATAGAATTAGTGAATTGCTATTGTGTACTTGCCAAACATCATATGTTTTATATGACAAGAACATTATGATCTTTGATGGCGATGTCCTATGTCTCATAAACTATACTTCATAGTTGTAAAAACAAATGTGTATGACACATATATTGAATGACTTGATAACTCAAACATTGAATTTCCATAGCATTGTCATCTAGAGCACATAAATGAGAAATGCATTTCTAGAATCCATATGATGGTTATCTAGACTCTTTTAGTTATTGAACCAATAGAGACATGCATGCCTTATTTTTTGTGCAATGTGACAACAGTATCTTCACTAGATGTAGTGGAAGATTGATTATTCCATTAGGACTAGTACATACTAATGTACATAGACCTATTTGGATAAATGCTAAAGTTACTTACAAGTACCTCATTATATTTACGTATACGACCAGTAGATATTGAAATTTGAATTTAATAAAATACAAGTTTGGATCTCTTGAAGTGTTTAAGGAGATCATAAATGAAGTACATAACGAAATTGGTAAAATTACTAAGACACCTCGATATGATAGATGTTGAAATATGTAAACCAAGAGCTTGAGGACCTTCTGGGAGATCATGATAGTGTATCATAATGAACTCCACATGAAGAATACTAATGTATCATAAAGAAGGTATCACACCTTGTTAAGTCATGGCGAGATTATCAATAAAATCTAGCTAATCTTACAATTTCTTCTGGGCACGTGCTTAAACACTAAACAATGTACCGCCTAAAATGGTTCAAAATACACCATATGAGATATGGCATGGAAAGTGTTTGGTGAGTCTTTTAAAGTGATTGGGATGGAAAACTTGTATAAGAAAATAGTTTCTTAAAGGTCTTTATCCACAAACCACATGAATGTTATCTTATTGAATACTATTTATATTCCAGCCCGACAACAAAGTGTTTGTTGCTAGGATGGCTGAATTCCTAAAGGGAACTTAGTTCCAAAGGAATCAGTGGGAGTAAAAGTAGAACTCAAAATGTTCAAGACAAACAAGAAAACATTAAACCTAAAGAGGTACAATAAGGAACAAGGAGAATCACAAACTGTTGTGGAATCTCAAGTTCCTTATGTAAACACAGAATAGTTTTAGTAGAATGCCTTGAGTTTGAAATATTATGATATCTTATAACTCAAGAAGGTGGTAAGTTGATCATAGCAATGAGTCAACTACCTACCTAGAAACTATTGAGGAACCAGATTCTGGAAAAAAATGGCTTAAGACCATGAGATCTATGATGGACTGCATGTAAACCAACAAGGTATGACCTTAGTGGATCCACCTGAAGGGGTAAAACCCATAGGGTGCATTTGGGTCTTTGTAAGAAGACTGACATGGAAGGGTAGAATGGTTGCAAAGAGTTTCAAACTAGTCTAAGGTGTTGAACGTGATGAAATCTTTCACCAGTTACCATGGTTGAATCCATCTAGATCATGCTTGTTGTTGTAGCTTAATATGATTGTGTGATTTGGTATATGGATGTTAAAACCACATTCCTTAATTGGAATAATTATGAGGATCTGTATGTGACACAACCTAAAGGTTTTATAAATCCATTAATGCAAATAAAGTCTATAAGCTACAAAGGTCAATCTTTGGATTGAATCAAGCATTTCAGAGTTGGAATCTTCTATTTGACAAGATAGTAAAAGGGTTTGACTTGAGTCAAAATGAAGATGGAATCTGTGATTACAAAATATTTAGTGAGAACATATTGATATTCCACATAATGATGCGGAATACCGTCCTTATCCTATAAATATTAAAATCTGGCAAGGAAAGTACCTTCTATATGAAGGGCTTAGGTGAAGCATCCTATGTGATAGGGATCGAGTGTTGACCTAGAGGTTATACATTGTTCATATTTTGATAATGACTTAACCATTCTATTCATATGTATCTAATATGTGTATTCAAGATTGATTTCAGGTGTTAGGTACATGAAAAGGATCAAATTACTGAAGCCCTATTTTGCTCAAATTCAAGTCAAAAGCTATACAAGTGTACAATTTAGGAAATCCATGTAAATGACCTTAGAATATTTTTGTAATCAATTGTATTGATGATATGGCTTGTAACTAAGATGAAAAAAATTGATTTAGACACTTTGCACCAAGTTTTAATCACATTAGATACACTTTAGAAAATTGATCACAGGTTGTTGATCGGTCGGGTTGCAATCACGACCGATCCACTGGATCCATTTTCTAGAGAGTACATCGATCGAGTTTGGCATTCACAGAACTCGACCAATGGGGTTACTAACCAAACACAACTTTCATTGGTCGGTCGAGTTTCCTCAGGACAAACTCGACCGATGGTTTGAAATTTGGGTTTGTCTTTTACCCAATCGGTCGAGTTACCTTTATTGAAACTTGACTGAATGCACTGTACAGAAATTGCAGAAAAAGTGATTGTGACCGTTGGTGACTTGTTTGGGCAAAAATAGATCTATTGCCTTGTGCAAAAATGGCTATAATTTGACCCTAAGTGTTCCCCAACTCAAAGGGGCACCCCTAGTTATAAACAGGACCTCTTGGAGTTCATTCCAAGGTTGCTCATTCCATATATGCTTGGTTCTTACTTACTTGAGAGTGTTGCACACCTTTGAGCCCCTTTCTCTCTCTACCTTCAAGTCAAATCTGTGAGTATGAGTGAGTTAGGATCTGTTGTAAGAGAGCTACCTTTTGTATCCATGTAAATCTCTCCACCTCCATCTTCCTACCCCCTTTTCTATTGAAGAAAAGGTTGAAGATCTTCTCTGAGCGAAGGAGAAGGAGTTGCTATTCTTCAAGGTTGAAGAAAGCATGGTGTTCCAGATCTTCAAGTGAAGGAGATAGGAAAGGAGGATGTTTAAGAAGGATAGGTAATTCCTTGAAGGCCAAAGACTTGAAAAAGGAGTGGGTAAGTCCTTGTTGAAGGCTTAAGACTCCATGGTTCAAGTGGGTAAGTTCCTTCGGTAGGTTGAAGATCCTTGCTTGAGGTATTAAGTCCTTGGATGAATGTGGTTTTGTCTTGTAATCTTATGAATGAATATAAGAGCATCAAGATTGCAAAGTCCTAGAGCCTAACCACCTCTATGTAGTGGACTGACTCACTTCTAGTTTGAAGTGTAGAACCACTCTAAACCACTTTGTCCAAGTGTATGTTATTGCTTGTCTCTCACCCTTGCTATGCATATTAGTTATGATCTCAAATTGGCTAAATTTTTAAGTTTCTGCACTTAATATAATTTGGTGGTCTAATTCATTTTGTGAGATTTATGAAGCTCTATTCACCCCCTCTAGAGCCCTTGATCCAACAAGTGGTATCAGAGTAGGTCTTCTCCAAGCTACTTCCACAAGTAGGAGAAGATGGACGATTTAGCACTTGGATCTCTCAACTTGGAGGGAAGCTTCTCCATGCAACCTCCGATCTTCGACGACACCAACTTCCTCTATTAGAAGAGAAGAATGCAGTTCTATCTCCAAGGAGTAAGCTATGAGATGTGGAAGGTGGTGCATCTAAAGTATGAAGATCTAAAGGGGGAAATCTCTACATGGATGGAAGCCCAAATGAAGCAAGCTTAGCTCAATGCCAAAGCTGTGAGCATCATCTATGCAGCCCTCACCCCATCTGAGTTCAACCGTATCTCCTCTTGGGGCACCACACATGAAATTTGGAACAAGCTATGTGTCACCTATGAAGGAACGGAGCAAGTGAAGGAAGCCAAGATCTACATGCTTGGTGGTCTACTTGAGAACTTCAAGATGGGCAAGAATGAAAGAGTGGTGGATATGTACATAAGGCTTAATGTGATCATCAATATATTGGCAGCCCTTAGTAGTGTGATGGACAACGTCACAATCAACTCCAAGATCTTGAGATCTCTTCCAAAGAGATGGGAGCCCAAGGTTACATCCATTGAAGAAGTGTACAAGCTTAGTGAATTGTCAACCGAGGAGCTGGTTGGCAACCTTCAAGCTCACGAGCCAAGGCTTGATAAGCAAGAAGAAGAAGAAAAGAGAGGAAGAGAAGGAGTCCAAGAAGATCAATGATACAACCTTCAAAGCTCAAATTGAAGAGATGGTTCGGCAGAAAAAACTTGCTCTAAAGTCCCCTACTCCTTCCTCAAGTGAAGATGAAGGCCCAAATGAGCATGAAGCTAACTACTCCAAGGGAAAACACTTTAAGGGGAAGCCTTCTTCATCAACTCCTAGATGCTATAAATGTGGCCAAAAAGGCCATTACAAGAGTGACTGCTCAAAGGCCAAGAAGAGCCACCACAAGAGTAGCCACAAGAAAGACAAGGAGTATAAGAAAGAAGGCAAATACAAGAGAAAGGAGAAGAAAGAAAGAAGAAGCAAAGATGCAGCTCATGCAGCTAGGGAGGAGTCTTGCTCAAGTTCTTTAAGCTCCAAAGATGGAGAATGTCACCTTGCTCTCATGGCCTCTACAAGTGATGATGTAGGTGAGGTAAGTGAAGTCAATTTGCATGAGTTTTCTAAAGAAACTCTTATTGATATGCTTAATGCTTGTCGGTCATCTTTTACTAAATGCAAAGCTAAAAAGAAAAGATTAGGAAAGATAATAGATGATCTTTATGCTAAAATTGAGGTTCTTGATCAAAATGAAAAGTTGCACCTTGATAGCATAGATTATTTGCAAGGGCAATTTCTTGACCTTGAGATCCAATACAATGGAGTAGAGGCTGAGAATGATGTCTACCTTAAGACCATTGCTGCTCTTAAGGAAGATAACCAAAGATTCCAAGATGAGATAGATATTCTTAAAATTGAAAATGTAGAACTTAATCTCATTGATGGAGCTTGGAAGTAAGAAACCCATGCTTATAAAAAATAAATTATTTTTCTTAAATCTAAAAATGCTAAGTTGCTTGCTCAAGTTAATGATCTATCATATAGACCTATTTTGTAAAGTAATGAGGTAGCTAGCACTACTTTAGAATGTGATTCTTTTCATACTAAAGACCTCTATTTAGAGGCCGACCTATTGCATGCTAGAGATGATCTTGCTAGTTTATCTTCTATTGTCATTAACCTTAATTATGATAATGCTAAGTTAAGATCTTCTTTGCAAAAGTTTCTTACGGGAAAGAAATCCCTTAATGTTGTCCTAGAACACTCTATCAAACAAATTGGTACTAGTGGTTTAGGATATGATGGGACTGCTCCTAAGGTTAAGAACAAGAACAAGAGTAAGGGTAAGAAAAAGAGTGTGGAACCTCCTTTCTTTCATGGAGAGACTTCCGGCTCTAAGAACCCAATGGTATGTACTCATTGTAAATGTGATGAACATTACTCTACATATTGTCCTTACAAGCCAAAGGGGACCTACCCAAAGATGAAATGGGTCCCCAAGATAACCCCGGATCCCAAAGTTTGAGTTGGGTACCGACATCCTTCTTTCATGCAGGTCAAAAGAAGGTGGATTGTTGATAGTGGCTGCTCAAAGCATATTACATGTGAAATCAACCATTTCAACAAATTCATAAAAAAGAAAGGAGGATCGGTGACCTTCAGGGACAAAAAAAAAGGTTAAGGTAATAGGTGAGGGCGATGTAGGCAACAAGCTAAGTATTAAAAATGTTTTGTGTGTTGATGGCCTACATCACAATTTGATAAGTGTAAGCCAACTTCGTGATAATGGTTACTTTGTTCTATTTACTTCTTTAGAATGATTGCTTCTAGATTCCCTCACTTACAATGTCATATATAAGGGAACTAGAAATGGTAATCTATATGTTATTGTGCTTGATGCTCTAAAGCACGTACTTGATAGATGCTTGGTTGTGGATAAAAATGATATTTCTCTTTGGCATCGTCAGTTGGGTCATGTGAATATGCATCAAATGAAGAAATTGAGCAAAAAGGAATTGGTTCGGGGACTTCCTAAATTGGATTTTGATAAGGATGAGGAATGCCAACCTTGTACACAAGGTAAGCAAACCAAGTCCTCCTTCAAATCCGAAGGAGTCCTTAGTACCAAAAGAGTTCTTGAGCTTCTTCATATTGATCTATTCGGACCTATGAGAACTCAAACACTTCGTGGTTCCAAGTATTGTCTTGTGATTGTCGATGATTTCTCTCACTATACTTGGACATTCTTTCTTGTTTCTAAAAGTGATACTCTCAATGTTTTCTCGAGCTTTTGTAAACAAGTTGAAAATGAAGCTTCTTTCCGGATTGTTTCTATTCGCAGTGACCATGGGCAGAGTTTGAAAATGATCTTTTTGAGCATTTTTGTGAAAACTCTGGTTACTCACACAATTTCTCTTCTCCTCATACACCTCAACAAAATGGGGTAGTAGAGAGAAAGAATAGGTTGCTACAGGAGATGGCTAGGACCATGCTTCTAGAATATGACATTCCTAAAAAGTTTTAGGCTGAAGTTGTTCGTACCTCTTGCTTTGTGCAGAACTGAGTTTTCAGGCATCCTTCTTTGAAGAAAACCCCCTATGAGTTGTGGCGTGGTAGAAAGTCATCCATTGATTTCTTTCACATTTTTTGATGTCCTTGTTTTGTTTTAAACACGAAGGATTCTCTCAACAAGTTTGATCCAAAACTGTACAAGGCTTTCTTCCTAGGCTATAGCACTACAAGCAGGGCTTATAGAGTTTTCAATATTGAACTGTCTAAAATTGAAAAATCTATTAATGTTAAGTATATTGAATCTAACCCTGCTATTGGAAAGAATGTTGTTGATAATGATGTTGCAGATGACTTAATTCCTATCTTGAAAGACCTCAACATCGACAACAAAGGTAAGCAGGTGGTTGAAGCAGAAGATGAAGATGAAGAGAAGAAGGATCACACTCCTCACATTGCAAAGAATCATCCCAAAGAGCTAATCATTGGCAACCCATTCGAAAGAGTGAAGACACGAGCTACCTACAACAAAGAACAAGCAGACAGTGCCTTCATCTCATAGATGGGGCCAAAGAACATCAAGGACGCTCTTGGAGATGATGAGTGGATCCTAGCCATGCAGGAGGAACTAGAGCAATTCGAGAAGAACTGAGTGTGGACCCTAGTGCCAAGACCAAGTGATAGAAAAATCATTGGCACCGAGTGGGTCTACCGCAACAAGCTTGATGAAAATGGCAAGGTGGTAAGGAACAAAGCAAGGTTAGTGGCACAAGGCTACAATCAGCAGGAATGTATTGATTTTGATGAAACTTATGCTCCTGTTGCTAGATTTGAATCCATTAGAATGATATTTGCCTTTTCTAGTTATAAAAATTTCTTGCTATATCAAATGGATGTTAAAAGTGCATTTTTGAATTGTACAATTGAGGAGGAAGTATTTGTTGCTCAACCTCCGGGCTTTGAAAATGACAAGCTACCTAATCATGTCTACTTGCTACAAAAAGCTCTCTATGGACTCAAACAAGCACCTCAAGCTTGGTATGAGAGATTAAAGAACTTTTTGTTAGACAATGGCTAATGTCATGGGCAAAGTCGATTCTACTTTATTTCTAAAACACACTTCTACCAATTTTCTTATCATTCAAATTTATGTTGATGATATCATATTTGGCGAAACTAATCTTGATCTTTGCAAGGAGTTCAGTTCTCTTATGCAGAGTGAGTTCGAGATGAGAAGGATGGGTGAGTTGACTTTCTTCCCCGACTTCCAAATCAAGCAAACCAAAGATGGAAACTTCATCAATCAAGGCAAGTACACCAATGAACTACTCAAACGCTTTGGAATGGAGAACATGAAGTTGATGGACACACCCATGTCCAACACTACCAAACTTGATAGAGATGAAGAAGGTGAGAAGGTAGATGAGAAGCTCTATAGAGGTATGATTGGAAGTTTACTTTATTTAACTGCCTCTAGACCTGATATTATGTTTACTGTTGGCTTGTGTGCTCACTTTCAATCAAGTCCTAGGAAATCACATCTTATTGCTATTAAGAGGATTTTGAGGTACTTAGCCAAAACTCAAAATTTTGGACTATGGTATCCTAAGTCAAGGGACTTTACTCTTATAACATATAGTGATGTTGATTACGCATGCTGTTTGGTTGATAGAAAGTGCACAAGTGGCACTTGCTTCCTTCTAGGACCATGCTTGGTGTCTTGGTTTTCCAAGAAATAGAGCACTATGTCATTATCAAACACCGAGGCTAAGTTCATTGCAGTCAGGAGTTGTTGTGCCCATGTCCTATGGATGAAGTAAATGCTCCAAGACTTTAACATACATTTTGATGCTTCTCCTATCTATTATGATAATACTAGTGCAATCAATCTTTCTTATAATCCTATGTTACATAGTAGAGCTAAACATATAGAGGTTCGCCATCATTTTCTTTGTGATCACATTACCAAAAAAGATATTTATATCACGCATGTAAACACGAAAAATCAGTTGGCAGACATTTTCACTAAACCTCTAGCTAGAGATCAATTTAATTTTATTAGATCTAAACTACTCATTGTTGCTTTGGATGATATTAACATGTTATCTAGCTACTTGCTTTTATCCTATATGTCTTGCTCATGTTTTACTCACCTTTGCTTGCCTAAAATTGTATAATTTGCTTGTTGACATGCTTAGTTTCACTTGTTTTTGGGCATTTCTCAAATTTCGGGTTTTTATCACTAAATAGTACCCAATGATGAGTGATATGTGCCTAAGTATGTTCAATATACATAATAGACTCAAAAAATGAATTTAATTAGCATTCATATGGCTAGAAATTGAGTTTGATGGTTTTAGGTCAGGTTGACCATCGGTTGAGTTTTCCTCAGGACAAACTCGACCGATCCGTGGCCGAGAGCTGTTCTAAAATGGACCAATCAGTTGAGTTTCCGACTCTCAGAACTCGACTGATCAGCGGGCTAAAGCAAACTTAAGTTGCGTTCGGCCGACTATTCTCCCTCTCAACTAGAGAATAACCAACTGATTCCCCTTCTTCTAGCCCTAAGCTCTCTACCCAAACCCTTACCTTCCCTATCCTAGCCCTTTCCTGACCTAGATAGGCTGCCCTAGACCTCCCCTCTTGCTCTTTGTTGGTGTTTGGATGTTTTTGTGGCTTGTTTTGTGCGTTTGATCTCTACTTCTCCTTCTTTTCACCTCCATGGCTTCCCATAGAAGAAAGAGATCCGCCCCAAGCAATGCTCCTTTGTCTTCTTCATCTAACTACTTGATTCCCTTCAATGACACCTTGTTTGTCTCAATAAAAGCTGTAAATAGGTATAAGGACCTTCTTCCTAGGAGTCCTTTCTCTTTTAGAGCTTTTTTTGAGCCTAGCCCTAGGCATCAAGCGGTCATAGACCAAGTAGCTAAGTTGTTAGCCATTCATTTCTCTCTGCCCTGGCTGTCGATCGTGACTGCTTTCACAATTCAATGACAAGCACAAAAGTAGTTCATGAATTCTACGCTAACATGTGTTGGAATTACGACACCCTTGTACCCCCACTGAATACTCAAGTAATCCTAACTTCCATGATCACCGGGAAGAGTTTTCAAATCTCCGAGAATATTCTAAATGTCTTCTTTTCCAGAGATGAGAATGACTCTTGGCGCAAGGATTATTGTAAGTACTTCGAACTCTTGGATCATGAGGGTTTCTACAAGCAGAATGAGCTTACTCTTCCTAACATTCATCGCTACTTGTGTATCCAATGAAACCCTTATGGGCTACATGATGCACCAACAGACATACAACCTCCAGGTCTAGGAGCCCCTCCACCAGGATTTATGTTCAATCATGTCAAACATGAACATTCCCTGTGCACACCCCTACCCCACCTACCAGCCTTTCCCCGGTAGTGAGTATGCTTCTTATGCATATCATCATCACTACCCTACCCCCAAGCCTTCTGCTACTGCTCCTCCACCCTTTTGCTGGTGGTGGTTATGCTCCCTCCTACCTGTCGTTTCCCGCTGGCCCTTTGGCCACCCTACTTGCCAGTCTTGACAATTCTACTCCATCCTTCCCTCAAGCCAATGAGCTCTATGCTCTTGGTATGACTTGGGATGAGCATAATGCTCATTGGCCCAGTTGCAGTTTTGGTCCTCCTATAGACGAGGAGATGCCTGACCAGGCTAATGCTGAGACTGCTACTGCTAATGATGACGATGGTGATGGTGAGGTTGCTTCTAATGATGGTGATGACTCTGGTGGTGATTCTGGTGATGAAGCCACTACTATCATTGCACCCTCAGATGGAGATGAGGACTATGAGCCTGGAGCTGATGATGATGATGCTATGGACATAGATAGTCTAGATGTCTAGTTGTTTCTTAGTTTTTAGCCTAGTATGCTGATCATATATATCTTTCTAGTCTATTTTGTATTTGAAACATCTGGACACATTATTTGAGATGTACTATTTTTATCTTCAGCTTTCATCACTTTTTGTTTGTAGTTGTTTTTATGAGAACATGATTCTGAGTTGTGATCTATGATATGTGCACTCTTGGTCTTTGATTTGTTATATATTATGAGTTGGTGCCCTATTTCCCCATATTTTGATTATGACTGAGATTGTGTGTTTCTTTTGTCTCTGATTGACATATGATATGAGATTGCATGTGTGATTATCTGCTTGATTGTGTTTGGAGAAGACCTGATTATATGCTCTTCTACCCCCCTACTTTTTGATAATGTCAAAAGGGGGAGAGAATTTCAATGTCCTAAAACTCAATCATATTGCTATTTCTTTGTCATACCGTTTTTTATTGCTTATGAGATCCTTTTCTTGTTCATTTTATGTTTCATCATGTGACTTGAAAAGGACCATATAGTACTTGTATGTTCAAATTGCTTTGTGTAGATAGACTAACTATGTAGGTTAAAGTAAGCATAGATTGAGGGGGAGCAATTCACATTGTTCAAATCTTGAACCCCCCCCCCCCCAATTCACAAGGCAAAGGTATAATTTCTACATCGTTTTCAATATGTTTGAAGAATGGTTTGTCATTGTCAAAAAGGGAGAGAATGTTGACCTAGAGGTTATACATTGTCCATATTTTGATAATGAATTAACCATTCCATTCATATGTATCTAATATGTGTATTCAAGATTGATTTCAGGTGTTAGGTACATGAAAAGGATCAAATTACTCAACCCCATATCTTGCTCAAGTTCAAGTCAAAAGCTATACAAGTGTACAATTTAGGAAATCCATGTAAATGACCTTAGAATATTTTTTTAATCACTTGTATTGATGATATGGCTTGTAACTAAGATGAGAAAATTGATTGGGACACTTTGCACCAAGTTTTAATCACTTTAGATGCACTTTAGAAAATTGATCACAGGATGTTGATCGGTCGAGTTGCAATCTCGACCGATCCATTGGATGCATTTTCTAGAGAGTGCATCGGTCAAGTTTGGCATTCACAGAACTCGACCGATGGAGTTACTGACCAAACACAACTTTCATTGGTCGGTCGAGTTTCCTCAGGACAAACTCAACCGATGGTTTGAAATTTGGGTTTTTCTTTTACCCAATCAGTCGAGTTACCTTTATTGAAACTCGACCAAATGCATTGTACGGAAATTGTAAAAAAAGTGATTGTGACCATTGGTGACTTGTTTGGGTGAAAATAGATCCATTGCCTTGTGCAAAAATGTCTATAATTTGACCCTAAGTGTTCCCCAACTCAAAGGGGCACCCCCAGCTATAAATAGGACCTCTTGGAGTTCATTCCAAGGTTGCTCATTCCATATATGCTTGGTTCTTGCTTAGTTGAGAATGTTGCACACCTTTGAGCCCCTTTCTCTCTCTACCTTCAAGTCAAATCCATGAGTATGAGTGAGTTAGGATCTGTTGTAAGAGAGCTACCTCTTGTATCCATGTAAATCTCTCCACCTCCATCTTCCTACCCCCTTTCCTATTGAACAAAAGGCTGAAGATCTTCTCCGAGTGAAGGAGAAGGAGTTGTTGTTCTTCAAGGTTAAAGAAAGCATGGTGTTCCAGATCTTCAAGTGAAGGAGATAGGCAAGGCAGACGTTTAAGAAGGATAGGTAATTCCTTGAAGGACAAAGACCTGAAGAAGGAGTGGGTAAGTCCTTGTTGAAGGCTGAAGACTCCATGGTTCAAGTCGGTAAGTTCCTTTGGTAGGTTGAAGATCCTTGATTGAGGTATTAAGTCCTTGGATGAATGTGGTTTTGTCTTGTAATCTTATGAATGAATATAAGAGCATCAAGATTGCAAAGTCCTAGAGCCTAACCACCTCTAGGTAGTGGACTGACTCACTTCTAGTTTGCAGTGTGGAACCACTCTAAACCACTTTGTCCAAGTGTATGTTCTTCCTTGTCTCTCACCCTTGCTATGCATTTAGTTAGGATATCAAATTGGCACTTAATATAATTTGGTGGTCTAATTCATTTTGTGAGATTTGGGAAGCTCTATTCACCCCCCTCTAGAGCCCTTGATCCAACATCGAGGTCTATAGAGATAGATCTGGAAAGCTTCTGGACCTACGTAAAAGCACATATATTAGTAAGATGTTGAAGGGTTCAACATGCAAGACTCAATGAGAGAAAACTTGTCCATGTTCCATGGAGTTAATCTTTCAAGAGCCTAGTGTCCTAGTTCTTATGAAGAATAGGGACACATGGATAGATGCCATATGCATTCACAATTGGATCTATCTTGAATGCAATGTAATGTAATTATCTAGTTATCTCGTATCTATTGGACATGACAAGAAGATATCTAGTAATCTCGTATGTATTAGACATGATGAGAGGATATCAAGTCATCTCATATGTATTGACATGATGAGAGGACATTTATATACCTACCTAGCAATTTTGTATGTATTGCACATGACAAGAGGGTATATGTTAGATACTAGTAAGAGTCACTAGAATACCATAATGAACATCCTTATGTGCTAATGAAGCACTTAAAAGATTGGTTCCTTGGTTATGGTATAAGGAAGAGTTGGATGTAAAGGGTTACACCCATGTAAGATTCCAAACTGACAAAATGATTGCAATAGTGTTTAACATTAAACGAAAATTGTAATCTAGAAAGAGTTCTGAGCTAACAAATGTTGTTCAAATCTATAAAAGAAGTTGAGTATCTATGTGTTAGAAGAACAATAGAGGATGTTGTATGGATCAAGAAGTTCATATGGGTGAACTTATGTAAGGTTCCAAACCATTGATGACATAGTAGAAATATTGATGACAACAATGGAGCTACTAGTAAGGTTGGGAATCTCATATAGCATACTACGACACTTGCATCTCATACAAATAGTCGTATAGTGAAGAGATGTGAAAATTGCAAAATACTGCCTTAAGGCAAATGTTTCTAAACCCTGTATAAAAGTACTTGCACAGTAGAAGCATGAAGGTCATGTTAGGTCACTCAGGATGAGATCTGTGGGTGATTGGTTCTAAGTGCAAGTGGGAGTCTATTGATATGTATGCCTACAAAGCCAATCATATGATGATTTGGATATGTCATTAGATACCAGATTTGATAATAATAATAAAGTCAAGCTTCCAATTTATTTTGTATACTCAGTTATGAGATAATAAATTACATAATAAATGTCTAGAGAATGATATTACTCAATGACATATGTCTTCAAGTATATGACTTGGAAGAATGAGATCATATAGATGCTAAGAGTATATACATTCTCATTATGTCCCTGATCGGTTGTTATTGTAGAAGGTAGATAGACAACAATAACACATAAGATCAGAATGTGAGTTAGTTGATGACTAAATCTCATTAGTCATGATATGGCAATATCAAACCAAGCACACAGATACATATAGGGAGCGGTGTATCTGACAGATCCACCATCATACTGACACATAGAAGCCATCATCATGGAAGTCATAGTCAGGTCTCATAGTGATGGTGGTGGTTGTGGTTCTTAGACCTGAAATCGCTACACTTATCAAATGTCATTAGGTACACTTTGACATCATCAAACACAGTCCTGAAACATGGGTTATTATAACGGTGATGATTGGGTGACTTTGACACATGGGGATTGATTGTGAGTGATAGATATAGGATTTGTCTGTCCGATAGGCGTATAATATCCAATGCCTCTTGATTAGAGAGACTAAGATAAGTATGGACATACACATGTGAGTCCATATGTGATATTGAGCTTACATATATATCATGCAGTCTGCTCTGGTTCAAGGAGCAAGATTGAATAATAATGAGTATGACTACTCCATGCCTCCAGTTCAATCTAGATATCAGTGACAAAGGAACTATACAAACATTGTAACACCATACACATATTGTAGGTTGAAGTTGCTCCCCAACTTTCCATTCACTTGGGTAGCAATGACGTGCGACTAGGCACCACTCTTTGTGTGAGAACCCATTGCACTAAACAAGATTAATCAAAACATAAAGCACAATCGATCACTAATTAATCACATACCCAAAAATATGGGTAAATTAAAACCAATTTCAACGCCAGTACCCGCTTAGAAAAATTTACATAAGAGCCCAACATCTTTCTTATATCCATACTATGCCAAGAATTTGATACAAATTGTTCTGTTGCCTTAGCCACAACATATATACACAGGAGAACAATACTTGTATATGCCACACAACAAACATTAACATGCTAACAAAATTTCGATTCGTTTGAAACACCATATACACACTTTTCCTACCCGAACCTGAGAGTACAGGGATGACTCTAGGATACACTAGATATCTAATAAACTTTCTCAAAGATTCATTACTATAGCTCCTCTTTGCTGCCACATGTTTGTTTTCGTCACTTCTGATTACCTAAAAAGATGTGGCGAACCACAAGGGTGAGACACATGTCCCAATAAGAGATATAACCTCCAATAACATTTATTGATTACAACATTTTAAAGTAATTAAATAGTTATGCAGTTTAATCAGATATAAAAAATAAGCTCAACAATACTGATGATTAACAAAATACATAAAGGAGCAGATAATAATCATCATCATTAGCCAGACTATCACCCTTTATCTTGATGACAGTATAAGCAATTCAGTAGCATATGCATATCTAGCATCATGAGCAAGTCTAGTAACATAGAATCTCTGTCATTATGAATAAGGCTAGTCACATAAGCATAGATAACAACATTAGCATGTCTAATAGATCGAACATATCAACATCATAAAAAGAGATAACAACACAAGCACAACTATCTGGATAAGCATGAATAGCATTATATGCATCTCTAGTTACAAAGGCATGGCTAGCATGCTAAACATAACTAACAACATGAGATAGCTAGCATCATGATTATAATCAGCAGTAGCAATATAGTTATCAACATAATCATGGCTATTGTATGTACACATCTAAAATCTTAAGCATATCCACAACATAAGTATATCTACTATCTCTTAATTGCACTAAGCATCATTTTTATGAAAAGATAACAAACAAGGGTTATCATCCAATGGGAATCATCATGTATAACCCTAAATAAAAATGCTGCATAGTTGTATTACATCTTTTATTACACCATAGGGAATTTGTATCGTACCATTCAAAGTCCAACCAACCCCTACAAAGGGCTATTCGATTCCGTACAAGATCTAGGAGTGCCGGTATCCTAAGATCTCTTCCCCTCGATCAGTATGAGTAAAAGGCAGTGACATATCAATCAAAGCTGCCACCACAATGACATATAGTCAAGCTGCTAACCACTAGTCCGCCCTTGGTATAGATCATGACACTAGAAACCAAGGTATACAAACCCAATCACTGAGGTACAACCGCAGTTGTCCTCTAATCACATCATGGTATAATCACCGAGCATTCTCAATCACATCAGATGTATGAGGCATGACTATAGCCAACCTCCACAATCTACATCGTGGATGACAAGGATATATCCTCAACCTACCACCTCCACATACTCAATAGTATGCACTCTGATTTTCCCTTAGGAATACTCGTTTCACCATCCAGCAAGTTCTGACACTAAAGATGGTTCTATGACACATGGGCACTACATGATTAGAGTTGCACTTGATTAGTTATTCCAATTGGGTGAATTAAGGCTGCATCAAACAAGTGGACATACAAACCCTAATTAACTTCTAGCAAGCATATAAATATCACAACTTTGAAAAGATATAAAATGTAAACATAATTTCTCATCTCATCATCACATGGTACTATTCACTTCCCATTCATGAGACCACACTAGTCATCATACTATCACAAGATATAAATGCTTTTCACAATATCACAGGATATCAACCCTTATCAACATAAGAGGATTACAGCTCATTCAGGGCTCAACCATGCCCAAAGGTCATTAAGACCATCATACTAGACCCTACAAGATCATAATTATCTTTGCATGCATTATAACAAGGCTCAACAACATCACTTACATATAATACACCAGATCAACACAATGTTGCATTAATGAGCTAGGACATATTCATAAACAATCGTAGCAGGGTTATATTAACATTAAGAACATTCCTTTATTGCATCAACATGCAAGGAATCTAGATATGATTAATCCTCATCATATTCATAATGCACATGTTTAGCATAAGAAAGTATCAACCATGTGGCTATGATAACCACCAATTAACATATTAATGTTATGATCATATTAAGGAAGTTATTACACCATCATTCAATCATATAAGGATGTTAAACATGAATACTCATCTTTATCTATTTGCATTAGTGTTAGGTTCAACATGATAAGTTATATCAATGTTACTAATCAACACTTATACCCAAACCCTAACTCATGACATCCCCATTGGATCATGGGTGCATAAGGTGAAGCATCACCATCACATTCCATACTATTCTCAAGTATGAACCCACACCTAAATCAAGGTTTAACCATCAAGTTATAGCATACTAGGGTTTCAAAAACAATAACAGAGTACTCCATGATTGTATTAGTCATTCAAGGACGATTCATACCCAACTACCATCATTTAGTTATATTAAAGCTAGGTATTACAAGCTATCACTACTACAGAAACAACATTCAATGTCACTTTTCTGGGCGTCGATTATTTAACAAAATTGACGCCTATAATATTCAACGTCAGATATTTAGGAACCCCGACGTCTATATTCAAAGACCAGCCAGACATGGGTACCATTTTTTATTCAGCGTCGGCTGGGTAAAACAAACCGACGCCTAAAATCGCCCGCGAAATCCAATTTTCGAGCGAATTTTTTTTTACCCCAAAGTATCACATATAGCGTCAGTTTTTAAACTACTAACCGACGCCGATATAAGATGGAAATTTGTGCAAAAAGTTCCAATTTAGGCATCGGTTATCCTTTGATAACTGACGCTGATAATGGTTCCCGCCAAATAATTTAGGGCAAAGATTGTCTAATTGGACGTCGGTTTTTTAATATCAACCAATGCTTAATGGTAAAAGGCGTCGGTTTTCCAGATAACCGACGCTTTTGACAAACTTAATAGACCCGTATCACCCAGCTCTTCCCCTTCCTTCCTATTTCATCACGATAGTTTTCTGCTGTGATCGCCGCTCGCCTAAAATCGCCCGACGATCGCCCGACGACCCCCGCTACTGCTCGCCGCCGTGTCCTCTTTCTCCTGCTGCCATCACCGCTTGCTGCCACTACTGCTCGCCGGTCTGCTTTGCTCTTCTCCTGGTGCCACTGCTTCTCACCACTCTGCTCTGGTCTTCGCTTGCTCGCCGCCACGGCTACCGTCGGTCGTTGCCGCTCTTCTCCACGCTAGCTCCAGGTAGCCGTAGCCTCTTTGCTTCTTTCTCCGTAGCTTTCCTTCTCCGTATCTCCTTACCAACAGCAAGCATGACTGTGGCTGTGTTGGCCTACCATGGCCGTGCTGTCCAGCATGGCCGTGCTAGGCCAACACATCCACGGCTGTGCTTGTTGTTGGTAAGGATATGAACAAATCTTTATGTAATGCTTTATGTAAATCCTAGGATACGAACACATATTTTGCTTGCATATATTTGTGTTTCTAATCCTAACGTTTGACCTAATTTAGTAAATTTTGATGCATGTTGAAATAAGATTTAAACTTGTCCATTCTAGCATCCTAATTTGATTTGATTAAACCCTAACATTGATGAAACCCTAACATCAATTGTGATGAAACCCTAACATTAATTGTGATGAAACCCTAACATGTACCTATCTATTATTGTGTTTGTTGGCCTAGAAACCCATCCAAGATTTACTCATTAGGAGTAAATTTTGGATAGTCCCCGGTTTGGGATTGTTCTTGAACACCTAATCTCACTTAGGATGTAAGTGTATTATGTGTACTGGGTTTTTAAGAAAATTTCGGCAGCATTTCCCCGTTTGTTCTCCAAGTACATATGTACTTAGAGAACAGCGGGGAAATGCTGCCGAAATTTTCTTGAAAACCCAATACACATTATACACTTACTAGTGAGATTAGGTGTTCAAGGATGGGACAGGTGGTACACATTTATTATATATCAGAATGATGACTTATATGTGCACGGAGATCACAATGAATGATTGTTAATTGATAAAAGATCACAATTTTAGAGGCATACATGTTTATATTTTTTTATTGAAGCTAAATGTTTGCTTTTTTAATATCAATATCATTTTCAGATTTGATGTTTCATTATCTTCTAGTTAATACAAATGCTAATTGTTTGCCTTTTTAATGACATTTTCAGATGGCTAACCATGATGAGCATGGCGAGGATACCAATGTAAGTTCTAAAAACATATCCTGTATTTCTATAAAATTCATTATCTTCTAGTTATGTCATATATCCCATATTTCTATATTGGGCTAATTCAGTTTGTTTATTTTTGTCAAATTTTAGGTTGATGATGCACATGTACCCACTGAAGCAATGGAGGAACTTGATGCGCATCACCAAAAACTTAACAAGAAAAGGGGCATCACTCTGTTGAAGAAGTTAATAGCGCTAAGTGGCAGTGGATCCAGATTGGTTGTGGAGTTTGATAATGGAGGAAATGCAATTGGAGTGAACCGCAATAATTTTGTAAACTATCTTGGGGTTGTCACTCGAAGCCATTGTGGTGTTAAGTATGATAATTGGCATAAAGTTCCCCAGGCGAAGAAAGACATGATATGGAAGGATTTATGCGTGAGTTATTATTATTTGCAATTCTATTTTGTAGATTAAAAATTCTATTATTTGCAATTCTATTTTTGGATACTAGTTAATAACAATTCTATTTTACATAATCTGTTTGCATTGGATGAGAACCTGCATCGTAAAAGCGTGATGCAACGCGCTGGAAAGATGCTAAGGAATTATAGGACAAATCTCAATAGAGAATACATAAAAGATGGTGATAAGAAGAAGAAGTCACCCCTTGAACAGTGGAACTTCTTGGACAAAGAAGATTGGGACACGTTTGTTGCTTCAAGAAAATCTGAAGAATTCAAGGTATTAGGCATCACTCCCAATTTAATTAATATATGTTGTATTCACCTATTCAAGATTACCATTTAGTGCTACTAACCAAATCATTAATGTGCATACTAACTAGGCCCTCAGTGAGGCACAAAAAGCAAGACGTGCACTGAATGTGCATGACCACACTATGGGTCCAAAGGGCTATGCAAGCGTTCACCAAAGACTACAGGCGGAGTCTGTTGCTACTCAGGAGTCCTCTACTACATGTGCCACACCCATGCCTCGCCATGATGTCTGGATAGCTGGGAGGCAAAATAAGAAGGGTGAAATACAGAATCCTGTAACTGCTGAGGCGACAGCGAAAATGGTAAAATACAACTCTTAGAGCAATCGTTTGAATATTGATTATTTGTGGTGTTAACTTACCAATTTCTATTGATGGTGATTAGCAGGAGCTGCACGAGCAGAGGAAACAAGGCACGTTCATCCCTCAGGGTACAAGGGATGAATTGACAGTTGCTCTGGGTAACCCAGAGCATCCTGTATGTGTTAGGGGTGCAGGCATTGGTGTGGGCATCAAAGCATTCTTTGGGCCATCCCAACGCAAACCCAGAGCGGGACTTTCACAAGAAGATGTAACCTATTATTTTTTTTAGAATGTTACTGCAAAAGGGAATTCAATACTAAGAGGCTAATGTTTCTTTTATCCATGTATAGGAGAATAAGAGAGTCGAGGATATAGTTGCTAAGAAGGTCAATGATATAGTTGCTGAGAAAGTCAAGGAAGAAATGGTGCGGTGGCAGGCATCTCAGGCTTCCAATCAGCCTATGGCGACCCACTCTTCTCCTGATGCACAGACTGAGAGTAATCCTATAGACCCACCGCCTAACACGTCTGCTGTAAGTATTGTTTATGACATTGTAGCTAGTATTTTCAAGATGATATGTTTTCAAGATGATATGTATATATGTATAATATTCTTTACGTAAATTTGTAGGCGTTGAAGCCGTGTCGCTTAAGAATACAAGACTATGTTGTTGCAGAGGCGCATGCTTACCCGTCCCTTCCTGGGACAATGTTTCACGGGACTCCAATGTCACAGGGCTACGTTCGTGTGAGCCCGATATGTGTATTACCCGATTGGAGGGAAGCTACGTTGCCATATGCCCACCCGGATATTGATACACTTGCTGAGGCAGAAGGTGGGGTGATATTGTGGCCCAAAGCAGATGTTGTATGCACTACTGAAATTGTAAGATAAATTTACATTACTTTAGATTGTTAATGTGTATATATGAGGTCAATTGATTTGAAATTATATATACAGGTTAAAAAGAAGACACCCGGAGCACCTAGGCCTCCACCTCCACTTCCTGCATTACCAACTTGGGTTCCAACTGACCTAAAATACCCGTTGGGTCCTGCTTGTAGGGGAATGGCATGTTGGCTACGGGCACATAATATACATTGTCCTATAATTGTTTCTTTAGAAGCAAATTATGCAGGTCAATCATACGAAAGCTCTTTATTTATACAAGATATTATTGAGCTGTTTATATATGATTGGCTGAATACATCAATGATAGAGACATGGATAAGGTGAGATCTTGTTTATACATCCATATACCTTGTGTAAGATCCAGTGATCTAGTTTCTTATATATTAATGCATACGTAATACATGTTTTACAGCTACTTAGTCGAAAATCAATGCAAACAATTTGCATTTGACCATGTGGGATTTTTGATTCCATCATTGATTAGTATGGTATCTAAAGACCCTGATAGTGTTCAACAATACTGTATAGATGCTTTTACAATTTTCGGTCAGCAAAAGAAGACGATAATAATAGCTCCATTCAATGTCAAGTAAGTTTACTTTACTTATAATTTGGACTTAAGAAAATTACATTTTTATTGTGGATTTTGAGTTATTAATTTTTAGCTTTTTTACCTCTAGCGGTAGGCATTGGGAGTTACTAGTTATTCTTCCCAAGACGTTCACTATTTATTATCTAGATCCTACGGGGAGTACATTGAATACTAAAATTGGACACGTAATGAGATTGCCATTATTCTGATGAGAAATATTTCATTTTTATATCCGTTAACATATGTTATTACATTACTATTTAATTATGCAATTTACTGTGTTACATTAACATGTAGGGGTTTAGATGCATTAAAAAATGCTGGAAGAAAGGTCCCAAGGAAAAAGAACCAGCCAATAATTTGGGAGAACGTAAAAGTAAGTTCCCGACTCCAATGTATAAATTATTTATGTGAACTGTGCTTAGTTGTATTTTTTTAATATTTTGTATGTTTCAATTTATAGTGCGCTACACAAGACAACGGCTGGGCATGCACATACTATGTGATGTGATTTATATAGATGATTATCCAATATGACGCATTGGACATCAATACCATACATGAGGTATTATATATAGTCTCATTAGTTAGTATGAAATATATCAATCTTATTTTTATATTATTACTTATATATACATCATTCTCTTTGCAGGTGTTTAAAAATGACCACACTATAGGTAAATGCTTAAAAGATGTAAATGCTCCATATACAAATGAAGTATTAAATGAAGTAAGAGAAGAATGGGCAAGAGCCATACAAGCAGTGACGATTGTAAGATATAATTGGGATGTTGATAGCGATGTTGAATGATATTTTGTAAATGAATATTTCTGAATGTTTATACATGTCTGAATGTTTCTACATGTGTGAATATGAGAATTGAATTGATGTCTGAATGTATCTACTTATGTGAAAAGTATATTTGTTGATTTTACAGGTTTGTGGCCTGTTTGTAGGCTGATATCAATGGATGTCGTAAACCTACAGTTCAAAAAATTGAACTGCAGGTTCTCATCCTGATGACCAGCCACAGCAGGCCTGCAAACTGATAAAAAAAAACATAGGCGGCAGTTATTTATAGAACACCGTCATCAAAGGCTTACATCGTCGGTTATTCGATAAAAACTGCCGCCTAATGTGATAAACAACCCGACCGTGCAGGAAAGCACAGCCGTGGCGGGAAATGGCATCGGTTATTAGTATAACACCGACGCCTATAGTACTAAACACGGTCGTGCAGGGAAGCACAACCGTGGTGTCTGGAAATATGACGTCAGTTATTTAGTTGCAAACCGACGCAGAAAGTGTCCTAGATGGTGCCCTTTTTGTGGCGCGAACTCATTTGGCATCGGCTTACTATACATAACCGACGCCTATAGGTGCCCTGCTGGCACGTTTTCAGTGGCACGAAGTCCTTTGGTGTCGGTTATAAAACCGATGCTGAAGAGTTCAACCTTTAGCGACACCCACATATGCGTCACTTGAGAACCATCACTAAAAGGGGTTAAACAACCAATGCCAAAGACATGTTCTGTAGTAGTGTATACTTCATTAGGGTTACATATCAACACAATATGTTTATCATACCTTCTATTCATTTGAGTAAATAGGTAAGACTACCTTATTAAGGGTAACCCTCCATTTGTTCCATCATCATTCAACCTATATCACCATACCAAAATGTCACCCAAAACCATTGGATGTTTAAAAGGTAAGATCATTGGTTGTTTACATAAGTAAACACCTTGGATAAACCACCTACGAAGTACTTGATTTGTGCTCTAGAAAGAGTCACCATTTAACCCTAGACATCCCTTGATTAACAACACAAAAAAGTTCCATTGAGAGTAGGGTAAAACCCACAATTAACTATTCATTTAAAACAAGCCATCCATTGTCAACAAGTAAGTTCCTTAAGTTGATCATATAAAGGAAACCCTATAAATCACATTATTAGGACCAACATATTACATTAACCATCATTCCACTTTATTGGAGGAATAAACATTAGACCTTGACCATTGGGTCAAGTTCATATGTTAAAACCATCAATTACAGTATAGATCCGACCATTGCATCAAGTGACCCAAGAAACCATTAGTCTAAGGCTTAATTGATGCTACAACTACAATACTTAACTCAACATAGGTTGTAGAGACCTGATCCACCATCATTAGTGACCATTAAATCACCATAGGTTGTTAGATCAACACTATGTTCATTAATCAACATCAAATATTAAGATAATGTCATCATTGATTGATAACATCAGTAGGGTACTTAATGGTTGATCACTAAACTTCTAATTGATCCAAAACCTAACCTAAGGGGGTGACCATAGGTTGTCACCATCATCTGACACCTTTGATATTGACCATCATTTGTCATGAAAACAACACCATAGGGTTGTTGCAATGGTACCATCATCGGGTCATGGGTTTATAGAAGAAATCAACTTTAAACCCTAAATTTGACCATGGGTTGATAGGTTCTTAGCACCATAGGTTGTCAAACCAACCTGATACAAGTCATATTATACCTTAGGAATAACGTAAACATGATCACAGGTTCATCTAGAACTGAAATTAGAACAGAAAACATTATAAAAATCAAAATCCAAGTCAAGCATAGCTTTTTAGTGCATAAATCATCATTTTAAAGCAAGAAAATGATCTAGAAAGCTTATGATAAGTAATAAATGTGGAGCAAGTTATAAAACTTGCCTCTAATGAGAATATGAAACCCCACATAGAAGAAAACTTGAGCAGGTAGGGTAGAAAATCCAAGAATAAGTTATGAATTTGTCCATCTAGCACCTTTCTTCATCAAATGAACAAACCCTAAGAATAAGGAGCAAGAAAGGTAGGGTTTTAGAGCTTTAGAGCAATTTCTACCATGGAACAGTAAGGTTCGGACCTGGAGAAAGGTAGGAGGAAGGATAAAAAAATAAACAGAGGAAAGAAAGGAATTCTTGCTCTTTTAGGTCAAGATCACTAGAAGGAAGCTTTTTCAACCCTAAAATGAAGTCAATTGCAACCCTAGATCCTTTTTCCAAGAAGATCCCCACTTTCTTCTTCCTTGGACAAAAAACTTCACAGAAGCATAGAGGGAGAACGAGGTTGGGAGAAGGAGGGAAGTGGTGGAGAGAAAATGGCTCATTTTGGTGCTTAGGGATAAGTATATGAAACTTTAAGATAAAGAAAAAAAAGTTGAAGTTCTAGTATCTATCCAAGTGTCCATGGCCTTAATTTATTAAGAATATATAAGAACACACACAAGAATCTCCCCCTACATTTTTATAGACCTTATTAGCTTTCCTTTGTCGAATTTACCAGCCAATCAAATAATTCATTAGTTGATAGCTACGAAAGGTAGCTCATCCATGAAGGGGTGAACCCTAAAATACCCTTGAAGAAAACACCTTCAAACCAAGGTTTAAATAGGTGCTCCATGGCTCAAAAAGATAAATAATGATGAGAGAATATACAAGGAACATAATGAAAGTGATAAATTGCAAAGAAAACCTCTCAACTGGGTAAATTGTAGAAAAGTCCAAAATGTGCATAAAATTGCATAACTTGCTCAAACAGTGTCCAAATTAGACCAAATTTGAAGCTTAAGCTTGTATTATGATTTCAAATAATATAACAAGGTTATATTAGGGTTATAAGAATTCAATTATGATAATTAATCTTATTCAACTCATTAAGCAAGTTTAGGGGCCTTACAACTATAAACCCCTAACAATGATTTCACCCCCGAAATCCAAGGTAAACAAAGATGGGTACTTCCTTTGCACCTCATTCTATTAACTTCACATGGTTACTTGAATATCATGGTAATGTCACATCATTCATACATATCTCCTCTTGGGTCAGCACAAATGCCCCACATAAGATGATATTTGCAAATATGGAACATAGAAACTTGTTGTGTTATATGTACAACTCTAGTAGTAATGTTCAACTTTAAATTCTAGCTATCATCTTAAAATTATATCTATTGTATCAACACATTACTCAAAAGTCATACTTTCTATCTTTTTACCAATCATGGCATGTGTCCCACACCATTCCTTGAAGCATAAAAGGCAATATATCCATCCTTTTTTTTATACACTGACACTAGAACTCTTGTTAGTTCTTTTTCAGCATCACAAGAAATGCTGATGCTGGCAGCTATCATTCCATATAAGGAAACATCATTCGTACTCAACCTTATTAGGGGTGAAACAACAACACTATCTTCACCTTACTAGGATTTACACAACCTACTTAGAAGACATATCATGATCCCATAAAGAAATTTAATCAACCCCATCTCACTCTTGTTCAACTTGTCTCATAGCTATTGTTGCTTTGGCAACCCTAAGGTTTTTGAAGAAATATTGATCATATTTTTGACCATATTTGAAATACTTTGACTTGTCATCATTCAAAGTTTGATATAACTTGTATGACATTACTGGAACACTCTATTCCTCCTATTCATAAATTCTATTTGTACATTGGTTAGTCTAAAGGACATAACTCTAAACTCATCATGGTCATGTGAATTATGTCATCCAATCTAACTATTATGCATTGATATTTGATCATAGGTTAATCTTAAAGGAACACAATATCACATATCTATTGACCAACAACCATCTATCCTTGATTGTGGTCTTGCCCAGCTATCATTGAACCATACACAACATTATAGAATCACTTTTATTTTTCCTTCCAAACAACATTTATAAGATCATCATCAACTCTCTCTCTTTATCTCTCTACAGGAGAGGAATACTTGGAATGTTCATTTAATAAACATCTTCATCTATGTACTCTCAGGTCCAGGCAAGAAAAGTTTGTATATGGTGTTTCAAACGAATCAAAATTTTGTTAGCATGTTAATGTTTGTTGTGTGGCATATACAAATATTGTTCTACTATGTATATATGTTGTGTCTAAGGTGTCAGAACAATTTGTATCAAATTCTTGGCATAGTATGTATATAATAAAGATGTTGGGCTCTTATGCAAATGTTTCTAAGCGGGTGCTGACATTTTAATTGGTTTTCATTTACCCATATTTTTGGGTATGTGATTAATTAGTGATCGATTGTGCTTTATGTTTTGAGTAATCTCATTTAGTGTAATGGGTTCTCACAAGTTGGTATCAGATCTTTAGGTTCATTGAATCTACAGGGACACTAGGACTTAAGACTAGGAAGATGTCTAAGTTAGGAACGTAACACAAAAACACGGTGCATACTGCCTAATTTTAGTACTTGGATGCCCTGGTCAGGTATTCAATTATTGAAGAAACAGTAAGTATGGAACTCTTAGATTGTTATCTTTTTTATTACTCTGATCAAGTAGTCATTTTGAGACAATCTAAAGAGCATAATGAATATGAAATCATGGTATGGATATCTCAATCCTACCTTAAAGAATATGAGAATTGCATCATTATCTATCAAAACTTAAATGTTTGGTAAATATAAGAGAAAGATACAACACCATGAAATCTAAATCTGAATACAAATAAGGAAAATAGGAGTTCTTGAAGATGTGAATAAAGAAGATAATAAAGTAAAAGATAGACAAGTCTATGCTTATAAAGTGAATCAAGGTATGAAATCCACATAAGATGGAGAGAACTCCAATGATAAGTATATAATGAGAAGATAAATGAGAACAATGAAAAAGGAATAAGGTGGAACCTGAGTTAATCTCAGACCAACCTATGTGTGTAAGAAAGTGTTAATGTAAAATCAACATGGCATGTGAAGGAAATTAAGGGAGATGGTCCATGTTTAACGAACAAAATGAAGAATATGACGATATCCCTATTGATAAGTGGTTGAAAAACATAATAAAATAAGAGAACATACACTAATGGGATAAATAGTCATCAAGGAAGGAGTAATGAGATATGTTAATCATGATGATTCCTATGCTAATGGCAAGGAACCCAAAATGAAAAGGGTAAAATGATACATAACAAGTTGTAACTCGCATAATGAAAATAGAATTGGTTACCTTTTGCTAGTGACCCTTGAAAAATGCTTCTATAATTTGGGAAGTGTGTTTCCCTTTGTGTCTTTCCTTTCTAGGTTACAGCTTTCAAGTGGATCATTACCACTTGGTACATGTGGATTCGCTGCAAACATGAGGGTGGATAGCTTATTATAGCATAAGGTTGCTTGGACTATGGTTCTAAGATCATAAAGTTTGTGATGAGTTTGATTTTGAGCCTTCCAATAATTAGGAAGACTCCTCTTATATGTCTTGAGATTTGATTATGTTGGTAAAAGTAGATGAGATAAGGATGGGAGTTCCTTATAGCACATGAGGTGGATACCAAGGTAATGAATCCTAGTATCCAAGATGTATCAATAGTATGAGAAATATGTGAAGGTAAAAAATAGGTTGAAAATAAATGTAGGACTTGTTTGTAAGTGTACCTAACACATAGATTGATCCATATCAGTAACGTAACACCCCAACAGATCCCATAATCTATCATTCACCCCAAAAATCAAATTCAAGAAAGAGTAGATATATGATTGTACAGAAGAAAAAGCAGTTGCAAGTGTTGAATTGGAATTTCAACTTCCAAATTCTTACAAAATCAAGTCAACCTATCAACCATATATAAGATCTTTTCTTCCATGTTTGAAATGCATCCTTCCTATGATTTGGTTAGTTAGATACTCCTCTTTTCTCTTTCTTTCTCTCCAATCTCTATTTCTAGTATTTTTGAGTTGGAAGTAATTTTAGAAAAAATATTAATGAGTTTCCCTCCAAGTTTCATAGTGAAAGGACACTCCACTAGCTTATGGAAAATCGAGAAGGAGGAGGGAGTTTCTTGAAATAATTAAACATTGTGTCCCTAGTTTAAAGAAAGAGAAAAAGGTATCTAGTATTGTCCCTTTGTGACCAAACATGGCTCAATACAAGATTCTAGGATAATGAAGGAAGTATCCAATATTCTGACCAATTTGAGAAAAATTGAGAGAGAGATATGAGTTACTTAATTTCCACAATCAAGGTTGACAAAGGGGTTCCTGGGATACCAATAGGGATATAAGTATTTTTGTACTCATAAAAATACTCAAGATATTTTTCGAGATATATGATCCAAATATAGGATTGTGGAAGGAATTCTAGGAAGTTCTAAGATATTTTTTGGCCAAGATAATTTAGTTGGTAATTATGTGGATGTCCCTTTAAAACCAAGTTTTAGTTGAATAAGGGAATAAGGAAGGAGTTTTCCTTTTCCCAATGGAAGGTAATAGCATGAATAGAGTTTTTCCAAAATAATGATATGAGGGGTGGTTTTCTTTAAGTGAGTTTTGGGTCTATAAAGTTCAAGATATGAGATTGTGTGAGATGACGTTTGGGCAGCCAGACAGGCATCTTAAGTGTTAAGATGGGTGTTTGGATTGTCAGGCAGAATAAAAATTGAATTGGCTTAGTTATGCCCTATGAACCAGCTGTTTCAAGCTGTTGAACTGATCGATCGACTAAAACTCACCAGACGGTCGTCTAGGTGAGTGAGACGGGCGTCTCGCTTGTGTGAGATGGCCGATTGGGATGAATGAAGGTTTTGGAGTTTTCACGAACTCATTTCAATTGGATATACTTGGGGTGTAAGTAAGTTAATGTATGACATTAGTTAGGAAACAATTTGCCAATTCATATCTGACTAGGAAAGCATGAAACGACCATCTCGCATCCCTGACAACCGTTTCTCTTAGCAAAACGACTGTATCGCGTGCGAGATGACCGTCTCACTTGGAAAAATGACCATTTTGTCACACGTAGGCTGCGAAACTTCCAGAAAAGTTGTGAAAATTCAAGATCTACTTGATCTTTCCACTCCCGCTTTAGTCTCGCATTGGCTGAAGATTGGGAACCCTAAACCTAACCCCTCATATATATAGAGGGGCACTGGGGGATGGGAACTACTACACATACAATTAGGAATCAGTTTCTTTGACAAGTGTTGTTCTCTCTGGTTGTGGTAACCATGAGAGCCCAGGCAAGTCCTACCCGACAAGGAAGGGACAACCATGGGAGAGCAACAATTGAGGATCATTGTTGTGGAAGAGCATGTTGGTGACTAGTACACTAATGGGAGGGACAACTCCTTCATGTTCATTCCTACAGGATGACAAGAGTTCCAGTTGGTCCGCATGGACTACTCTAGAGGTAGGAGTATGTTGGATGCTTCTAGGAGGACAACGTCAACTCATAGTCTGTGGCAAGATCTGAGGAGTCGCCACAATAGTTGTCCAAGTTTGATGTCTGTGGAGGAGCAATCAGACTAGTTCGAGTGTGACAAGGAGCTACATAGACACCGTCCAAGATCGAGTGTGCACCTACATCAACAAGGATTGTCACTAGACTTTCTCTAGGACCATGTATATCTTCATGAAACCATCCTTCACATTGAATAGTCATTGACACGATCTAATGGTTAATGGAAAATATTTCAGTAAATTTTTTGTTTCTGCTGCCTACCTGATGTCTTATTTCCCTACATTAACTTGGTAAAAGTACTTGGATACCTCGATATGATCGATGTTGAAATGTGTAAACCAAGAGTTTGAGGACCTTTTGGGAGATTATGATAGTGTATCACGATGAACTCCACCTGAAACACAATGATAATGTATCATTAAAGCATATCAAAAAGAAGGAATCACATCGTGTTATGTCATGGTGTGATTATCAACATATCTATCTAATATTCCAATATTCTTTTTGGCACATGATTTACACTAAACAATGTACCGTGTAAATTGGTTCAAAAGACACCATATGATATATGGCATGGGAAGTATCTTGATATGTCTTTTATAATGATTAGGATTGAAAACTTGTATAAGAAAATAGTTTCTTAAAGGGCTTTATCCACAAATCACATGAACGTCTTTTTGTTGAATACTACTTATATTTCAAACCTAACAACACAATGTTTGTTGCTAGGATGGCTGAATTCCTAAATGGAAATTAGTTCTAAAGGAATCACTGGGAGAAAAATTAGAAGTTGAAATGTTTGAGACAAACAAGAAAAATAGAACCTAAAGAGGTACAATAGGAACAAGGAGAATTACAAGTTGTTGTGGAATCTCAAGTTCCTTATGTAAAAATAGACTCATAGTTCTAGTGGAACACGCCTTGAGTTTGAAAGATTATGATATCTTATAACTCAAAAGGCGGCGAGTTGATAATAGAGATGAGTCAACAACCTACCTAGAATCTATTGAGGGACTAGAATTTGAGAAATGGCTTCAGGCCAAGGGATCAAAGATGGACTCTATGTATACCAACAAGGTATGACCTTACCGGATCGACCTGAATGGGTAAAACCCATAGGGTAAATTTGGGTTTTTGTAAGAAGACCAACATGGAAAGGTAAATTGATTACAAAGAATTTCATACTAGTTCAAAGTGTTGAACATAATGAAGTCTTTTCACCAGTTACCATGGTTAAATCCATCAGGATCATGCTTGTTGTTGTAGCTTAGTATGATTGTGAGATTGGCATATGGATGTTAAAAATGTATTCCTTAATTGGAATAATTAAGAGCATGTGTACGTGACACAAACTAATGGTTTTATAAATCCATTAATGCAAATAAAGTCTATAAGATACAAAAGTTAATATGTGGATTGAAGCATCTTAGAGCTAGAATCTTCAATTTTGACAAGACAATCAAAGGGTTTGACTTGAGTCAAGATGAAGATGGAATCTTTGATTATACAAGATTTAGTGGGAGCATATTAATATTCCACATAATGATGGGGAATGACGTCCTTATCTTGGAATTGTTATAGCCTGGCAAGGAAAGAAGGTCTATAGAGATAGACATGGAAAGCTTCTTGACCTAAGTAAGAGTACATACATTGGTAAGATGCTGAAGGGTTCATCATGCAAGACACAATGAGAGAAAACATGTCCATGATCCATGGAGTTAGTCTTTCAGGAGCCTAGTATCCCAATTCTTATGAAGAATAGGAACACATGGATAAGATGCCATATGCATTCACAATTGGATCTATCTTGAATGCAATGTTATGTACTTATCTCGTTATCTCATATGTATTGGACATGATGAGAAGATATCCAATAATCTCTTATGTATTGGGCATGATGATAGGATATCCAATTATCTCACATGTATTTGACATGATGAGAAGACATATATATGTCTGCCTAGCAATCTCATATGTATTAGACATGACAAGAGGGTATATGTCAGATACTAGTGAGAGTCACTGAACTACCATAAAGGTCATCCTTAGGTTCTTGTGAATCACTTAAAGGATTGGTTCTTAGGTTAAGGTAATAAGGAAGAGTTGGATGTAAAGGGTTACACCCATGCAAGCTTCCAAACTAACAAAATAATTGCAATCTAAATTTATGTTTGACAACAACTGAGAACTGTAATATAGAAAGGGTTTTGAACTAATGACCATTGTTTAAATCTACAAAAGAAGTCGAGTATCTCTATGTTATGAGAACAATAGAGGATATTATATGGATCAAGAAGTTCATATGGGTGAACTTGTGTGAGGTTCCAACCATTGATGACAACAATGGAGCTACAAGTTAGGTTGGGAATCTTAGATTGCATACTACGACACTTCCATCTCATATGAGTATTTGTACATCGAAGAGATGTGAAAATTGCAAAATACCAACTTAAAGCAAATGTTGCTAAACCCGCTATAAAAGCACTTTTACAGCTGAAGCATGATGGTCTGTTAGGTCACTCAAGATGAGATCCATGGGTGATTGGCTCTAAGTGCAAGTGAGAGTTTGTTGGTATGTATGCCCAGAGAGCCAATCATATGATGATTGTGATGGCATAACTTGTAAATGATTTGATTAATAATAAAGGCAAGCTTTCAATTTATTTTTTATATTCAGTTATGAGATAATGAATAATGTAATAAATGTCTAGAGAATGATATTAATCAATGACGTATGTCTTTAGGTTGAGGACCTGAAGAATGAGATCATATAGATGTTAAGAGTATATACATTCTCATTATGTCCCTGATCGGTTGTTGTTGTGGAAGGTTGATAGACAACAATAACACATAAGATCTGAGTGGGAGTTGGTTGATGATAGAGTCTCATTAGTCATGATATGGCAATATCAAACAAAGCACACAGATACATGTTAGGGAACGATGTATCAGACAAACCCACCATGAGACTAACACATGGAATCCATCATCATGGAAGTCATAGTCATCTCTCATAATGATGGTGGTGGTTGTGGTTCTTAGACCTAAAATCACTGCACTCATCACATGTTGTTGGGTACACTTCGACATCATCAAACACAGTCCTAAAACTTGGTTTGTTACAAAGGTGATGATTGGGTGAATTTGACACATGGGGACTGACTGTGACAGATAGAAATGAGATTTGTCCCTCCTACATGCGTATGATATCCAAGGCCTCTTGATTAGCGAGACTGATATAAGTATGGGCATATACATGTGAGTCAATATGTGATATTGAGCTTACATATATCTTATGTAGTCTACTCTAGTTCAAGAAACGATTGAATAACAATGAGGATTACTACTCCATGACTCTAATTTAATCTGGATATCAGTGACAAATGAACTATACAAACACTATAACACCATACACAGATTGTAGGTTGAAGTTGTTCTCCAACTTTCCATTTACTTGGATAGAAATGATGTCTGACTAGGCACCGCTCATTATTGGTGATGTCATAAGTTGTTATGGGCATTCACTACCAATGTAATATGGGACATATAGGGTCACACATGTAGGAACTCATCTAGAAGAGGAGTTGAATCTTGAATGACCATTGGATTGATTTAAAGTGTTTAGGTACTCAATTCATGCAACAAATCAACAGATTGGATGATTGAACTGCCAGACGACCATCTCACTGGGTGAGATAGACATTTGGGTAGCTACACGAGTGTCTCAAATGTTGAGACAACCATTTGGGTTGTTAGGCAGTTTCGAGATCGAATTGGCTTAGTTCTACCCTATGAACCGACCGATTCAAGCTGTTGAACCGACCGACTCAACTCAGACTCACCAAACAGATGTTTGGGTGAGTGAGACGAGTGTCTCGCCTATGTGAGACAGTTCGATTGGGTCTGAACAAAGGTTTTGGACTTTTCTTGAACTTGTTTCAATCACACATACTTGGGGTGCAAGTAAATTAATGTATGACATTAATTGGGAAACAAATTTGCCAATTTGATATTTGATTAGGAAACTGTCAGACAATCATCTAGCAGTATGATACAACCGTATTCCACACCATACGACCGTCTGGGTGTGCCAGACAACCTTTTGGCATCTTGCAGGTTGCGAAAATTTAAGATCTTCTGGTCCCTTCCACTCCCGGACAGACTAGGAACCCTGATCTTGGCCTCTGATATAAATAGAGGGGTACTGAGGGCTTCCCAGAGCACAACACAAACAATTGAGAATTAGTTTCTCTGACAATTGTTGTCCTCTCTTATTGTGGTAACCAAGAGAGCCCAATTAAGTCCCACCCGATTAGGTAGGGATAGCTACAAGAGAGAAACAACTGAGGAGACAGGAGTTCTTATTAGTCTGTGTGGACTACTCTATAGGAAGGACTCCTTTTGCTGTTGCTAGTAGGGAAACATCAACTCGTAGTCTGTGGTGAGATTTTAAGGAGCCGCTACAATAGTTTTCTGAGTCAGCTATCTGTGGAGGAGCAGTCAGACGTGTCCCACTATATCTAGGAGCTACATAGATACTGTCCAAGATGGAGTGCACATTTGCATCAACGAGGATTGTCGTTGGACTTTCTCTAGTACCAAGTATATATCTGTGAAACCATCCTTCCCATTGCATAGTTATTGATGCGATCTGCTGGTTAATGGGAAATATGTCATTAATTTTTTTCCGCTACCTATCTAATGTCGTATTTCCCTACAATGACTATACACCTCAGCTTGTTGTGTCTTTTATGTACATCAACATTCTTTTCACAAAAGACATATGAGAAGTAGTTGGTTTGTGCATGTATTGACAAGCTAGACTGACAATAGAAGTAATATCAAGCCGAGTGATAGTAAGGTATTGTAATGATCCCACAATTTTCATATAGTACTTGGCTCAGTTATATCCTCTTCAGCATTACACTCACTGGCTCATTGAAAATCATATGACACAAGGGTTACAATGGGTTTACTGTCAGCATGTCATATTTGTGTAAGATATCTCTAGCATATTAGGACTAGTGTAACAACATACCCAGAGAATTGTACTCAACTTCAATTCCTAAGAAATAATGAAGATTTTCAAGATTGTGTAAGGCAAAAGCATGTTCTGGTTTTGTAATACATGTGCTAAGAAAATCACTACTAGTGATTATTATACCATCAACATATAACAATAAGAACACAATAATAGGAATATGTCCATATATAGATAGAGAAGGATCAACTCCACTGATGTAAATCCTATTTTGTAAGGAAACAAGCTTATATTACTACAACATGGTTTTAGTGTCTGCTTTAGACCATAGAGAGCTTTATTCAATTTGTAGACATAAGTCCTATCATGAGAGGCAAAGCCAGTGGTTGCTCCATGTAAATATCAGTGTCTAGTGTTCCATTTAGGAAAACATTACAGACAACATTTTGGATTGTTGTCATGAAACAACAAAGGTGAGAACAAATTTAATGGTTGGTGGCATAACTATTGAAATTCTCAAGATAATCTATGCCTTCTTAAGTTAATCCCCATGACACTAATTGAGCCTTTAAATGACATAGAGTAACATCTGATCTGAGTTTTGTTATAAAAATTCACTTGTAGGTTACAACATTAGTCTGTCGAGGCCTCTTAACTAAGCTCCAAGTATCATTTTTGCCTAATAGTTAATTCAACCTACATGCATGTTTCAGGTCTAAATGATTTCATGCTTGTCTAACATTCTTAGGTTTATGAAGAATAACATATGATATTATTGCATACTTTGGATTAGGCTAAAAAATGCTAGCTTTAGTATGTGTGCAACATACTCAAATCTTAGAATATAGCTTAACCCTCCCCTTCTTCAGGTCCCTATCCAATTATGTTAATAGCTAGTACCTAATTTACCTAATTCAAAATGTATTAGGAACAAATACAGTCAATCACATCATCTATTCATAAATCCAATTTACAAAAATATTTGAAAGGTAAAATAACCATAATGTATCTATAACGGGGCTTAAGGTGCAAATATACTCAAATAGTAGGTTTGATAATGACTTGACACTCTAAAATATTCATAGGAGTATAGAATAGAATAAACAAGTTTAATATGTATTCCAATGTCATATTTGGATACTTAAGATGAGTAAATACATTAATTGGATGCATACTATACATATAACATAACCTATTACTAAAGAATTACAAAGTGTAAAATTAATACTAGATCTAGATTCGTCACCCTTCAATTAGTGAACACACCAATTTCCAACTAAATTGGATATTAGATACCCACTCAAATATTACTACAAAGAAAAATACAAATGAATATCTAATCTCTAAAGTTCCGAGCATTTAAGCTTAGTGGTCCCTGTCATGCGGTTCATTTATCTCCTCTGATTCTGGCCATTGAGTTGACGGTTGGGTTTTTCTCTTTAACTAGGTTCATTGATCAAATGATCAGGGAAGTGTCATCCTCCCCCAAAAAGGACTCTTCAACTCTGACTCCAGCTAGATATCATCGAATCTCTCTCTCTCTCTCTCTCTCCTCACTTGATGTGTTTGCTATTCCTCATGTCTGTTATGTTGCCGACAAGCGGGTTTGTCGTTTCTTCCTCCTCTCACCCCAATGATGCCTTCCTCTCCTCTCCATGGCCAAGTATTCTTCCCCTTCTTCCTTTTCTCCCTCTTCCTTGCAATGTAGTTATGCCACATATAAGAACCCCGACACTACCTATACTCCTTTCTCTTTTTGTATTCTTCTTCATTACCCTAGGCATCAGTCGCCTCTTTTTTTCTTCCTCAGGTCTTTGTATTAGTTACAAGGGATGCCTCCACAACATGTTAGAGAAGGTGTGTTGATGACTACAGGGTGTTGTTGTTGCCTGTTGCACAAGGCAATTAGCGAAAACTGATCATCAACGTCGCTACCCGCACCTCCTTTCCCTGTTCACATCCTCTTCCTCTATGTCTACATTCCACCTTCCAATTCCACTCTGCCCTAAACCTGCATCAGCACCATGGCTATCAAACAGGCTGCCCATGTCACCTTTGCCTTTGCCTGCAGTGACACAAAGCATGGCCACCATCCCATATGGCCATTGACAGACCTACAACTAAAGTAGTAAACATGTAGAACACTGACAACAAAGCACTCCTCCTACATACACTTTGTCCCTCTTCTTCCTTCACCGCCTATCCTACCATCATAGGAATTCTCCTTCTTCCCTTCACCCTGCACCTGAGGACAATGACAACCAGGTGCCTACATGTTCGTGACCCTAATGTATTCGACCTCGCTAACATCTCCTCAGATCCTCCTAAGTCTAATGGGAATGATCAACAAGTATGATTGCACATTGTAACACCATGCCACCTGCAACTTATCCTCCTTGTTCACTATTCCACATTGTACAAACACCACTATCACACGTATCCCCTCCCTCTTCACTGCTCAATTCACACCCCCATAGAACAACACCACAACCAACATCTGCTCATGATAGCACCAATAGCTTGACCTTGAGCAGGGTTTGGTTCCTCTCCCTACTTCTTATCCTTCATCCTCATATGAAAGAAAAGAACTGTAGAATCCCCTGGAGCTTCCTAGAACCTCAAAACCATGGAGAAACACCTCCGATGGGATCCATGAAAGGGATAGTATTCAGTACATGCAACCGATGATAGTCTAGGGGCCAATTATGGGAACAACCTATCTACAAATTTGTAATTTTCTATAAGTTTCATTTCAAGTAGTTAATTGAGGCTAATTAGATGATACAGAAATAATCTCATGGTGATGTATATAATCGTAATGAGTATCTAGTTATGTATGTCATCTAAATCCATAATATACACACATAGAAACACATAAGCATTGATAGGAATGCATCATAAGACCAACGCTTTTTGTATGCCAATTAGTAAGGGTCCATATTATAGAAAATGATATATTAAACCTTATGCTTGCATATGATCAAGATATTTACACATAAATCCTGATTTTTGAGAATAAATTTAGTAAGATATATTATAAAAGAGGCTAAAGAATAATTAGAACATTTAATATGAAATGTAGATATGGTGATAAACTAAGCTATTTGATGTCTTAGATTAGTTTTTATTATATCAATAGTAAAAAAGAAATAATGTTTTGTAGCATGTGTGACAAACTAATCTATAAATACTATTGAAAAACTTCTAATCATAGATGCCATTCTCGATAAAAGTCCTATAAGTATAAACCTATATCTGAAGGTGATTAGACCCACAATAAGAATGTAGAGATATATCTACCTATCATTGGCCTAATGCGAATAAAATCTTATAGGAGAGTAAGAGAATGTCTAACATGACCAATCCTTGGCATCAAAATTCATAACGATAATGTATACTATTGGTTTCCCATAATAGAAGATATTTGTCTATTTAGAATAATAGTATATGAGAGACTTGGACCCTAAATTCTTCCTATAAGAGCCACTCAGTAAATGTACCTAATGCATAATGTGTACTCAACCCTAGTGGAGTAAAACTACAAGATCTAAATCAAAGGAATGCATATAGCTCCCAAACACATATATGTAGCCTAGAAATATTTATACATATGAATCCAAAAGATGGATATCAGAACTAAACAAATACCTAATGAATCATACATCCACTTAAGGCTAAAACCCTAATATGTCATTAGGTGATCGATACTAGGATAAGAACAATATGAAAATCTATACTAGGAATGTATACATAGGTTTGCTTTAGTTTGCCTAACATACCCAATGTGTTCTTTGGGTGAAAGCTTGACTTCAGGGACCAAGTATATTCCTATTGAGTCAACCACTAGTAATGAAAATCAGACATGTACAACCTCTATTTTATTTTGGGCATTATTTGACTTAAATCTACATTTCATTTAATGAGGCATCTCTTGAACTTTTAATTCTACTTGAAATTCATTTACTTGGGCATTCATATTTCATGTTCTTGATTCATTATATTCATGTGGTTTATGAACTACTCTATTTATATGGGTTCTTGAACCCCTCGTACTGTGATTGTCTTTGTATGTAAAACTGACTAAAATGATAGTCTTGCCACTCTATTTATGCATGTTGTGCGTTAGACTAGAATATAGAATAGTGATATTTATGTGCAACCACACTTATAAAGTGAGTTTGTATTCCGCCCCGAGTGTGCATCTCCACCCTTATTTCTTTTAGGCCATGATCCTATGGTGTTATGACCCTATTTTAGGTATATTTAGTCTATATTGTTATGCATAAAAATGTTTATCATTTGAAATATGAAATTATGGTTACTTGATGTGGCAAGGCATTTTATTCTTCATACTTATACTCTGAATTTAATATGCCTCATTTCTCTTGTTATAAGTCTTTTGGAACTTACCCAATTGTCTACAACCCCACTTTGTGGGAACATCCTTTTTACACTTGTAATCCAATATAATGCCCAAAGTGTTTATTATATGTACATACTCAACCTTTGCTGATCCTACCTTGTTATCTATGTTATGGGTGATGTTCCCTTCTGCCCAAGTGTAGGTACATTAGAAGATAAGACTACATGAAGATCATATACATGGTATTGGAGCTAAGGATAGCTTGGAATAGCTGGGTTGCCCTATGCAACATGTCTTGCATGTGAATAGATTTATTAGATGTTTACTATTTTACTTTGTCATTCCACCTTTCAGGGTGAGAAACAATTGTACATGAATCATCATGTAACTTTGTTATAGGTTTGTTTCCGCTATTTTATTATTACATGGATCTTCTACTATACCATTTGATTGGATCCCCTATAGGGTCCCACTCTTTGCAAAATGGCATCAGATCCTAAGTAGTTGGTAACTTGACTATTTAAAGTTATCCTCAAATTGTTTCTTAATTTGGTACTTAGGTGACCCTTTACATGTAGTTGATGTATATAATCTTTAGTAGTGAATACCAAATAAGGTTTCAATCCTAATCTAATTTGGTGATTTCTGCCCCCCAAACCACTATGGGGTCGAGACTCAGATTTTGGGAACCCTAATTAACCCTACACCTTCTATGGATAATAAAATTTCCCCTACATAGAGGTTGACTCTTATGATCATTAGACCTAATCTCCCCACCTTAAGGAAAGATAGTTCATAACTAAAATGTGGGTTGACTTGAACACTCATATATAGGCTTAGCCCTAATTCCCGTCTAGGCCCTTCCCTTGTTGTTTTTATAGGATACCTCAGATGCATGCACTAGGAGGACTGAGTGTGTGAGAGAGATAAGCATAGAACTCAGACACAAGTTGAAAAATGATGATGTTTCCCTTGATGCTAGGTGGTTGACTTAATCAGCTGTGTTATAGTAGGCATGCCTTGCCTTCGAAATGGAGTATGCCCACATAGCTTTGTATAAATCAATCTAAGGGTTGGATGTCATTTTCATGGAGCTCGAATGCCTCATATATAAGAACTTGTTGAAGAAAGCTATCAGTTTTAGTTGGTATCCTTAAGTGTTCACCTCTCTCAACTTATATAGTGTGCTTGGTTTATGTAGTGATTAAGATGACTAGGTTTTACCTTGCTTGTGAAGGCACTATGGTTGTAAACTAGCTTGTTATGGGAAAACCCTAAATCTCTTCCTATAACATTAGGTAATCTCATGAATCCCTTAGGCCTTGAGATGAGACAGTGTGAATTATGATTAATCATTCTCCCACTTTTGCTATATATATTGGAGATGAATTCATGTGCCCTTTTAGACATTTGTAGAATTAGACCCTTCTAGAAGAATGAAGTAATGATAGAATAATAGTATATGTGTCGTGTTGAGGAAGGTGGCTATTTTGGTTCTTGTAACGATTTTGGCACCATTTTGGATTTTCAACACAAAGTTTTCATCATCAAACTTATTTTTTAATTAAGTTATATGTACAAAAAAGAAAAGTTTTCTTATTTTATCGACATTTTAGGAACCAAGTCACACCACAAGAAAATTTAGTGGTAGAGAAATTTATTATTGAATCAACACCGGAGTATCATCATCAAACATGTGGCCGTAGGCCTAGTAAATCATAGTGAGTACTAAGAATAGGTTCTGGATATATATAAGACATGGAACCATTCTTATCGACCCTCTAGATGATTAGATAAGGTATAAATTTATCCTTTCAAGGGGTGAAGTCTTGTATTATTAAGGGTGTACTTAAGGACTAATTGAACTAAATAGGGGTTGAAACAAGTAATATGGGGGTAAAGAATTTAGCTATTACCCAACCAGAGTAAGTGGGTAAACCTTACCAAAATACTATTAATTCACTAAATAATTAAATAAGAATTTAATATTTATCTTCACGTATCTAAACTGGTAAACGTTAATGAGGTAAGTTTCTGAGTAAAAAAATCATGATAAGTAGATGGTGAAATCACCTTAATAATTAAATTAATACAATAATATTAATATAACATTAGGTTTTTGTGAAACTTTTCTATATCATCATATTATATGTGAAGACTAAAGGAGACTTGATGCATGGAGTAGTGTAGGTTCACCATGGGGTTTAGGGTATGAGTATAACATAAAGTGTTATACCATGATCCACTACATTAACTATAAAAAAACTTAGATTCATATGGAACTATAACTTAATGCACTTGACTAGTGATGGACAAATTTCGGGGACGAAATCCTCTTTAAGTGGAAGAATTTATAACATACTCAAATCTTAGAATAGCCTAACCCTCCCATTCTTCTAGGCCCTTATCCATTTATGTTAATAACTAGTACCTAATTTACTTCATTCAAAATGTATTAGGGACAATTGTAGTCAATCATATCATCTATTCATAAGTCTGATTTACAAACATAATTTAACAGGTAAAATAACCATAATGCATCTATAATGAGACTTAAGGTAAAAATATACTCAAATAGTAGATTTGATAATGACTTGACACTCTAAAGTATTCATAGGAGTATAAAATAGAAAAATCGGTTTGCTATGTATTCCAATGTCACATTTTGATACTTAAGATGAGTAAATACATTAAATGGATGCCTAACATACATATAACACAACCTATTAGTAAGCATTTACAAAGTGTGAAATTAAAACCAAATTCAGATTCCTCACCCTTCAATTATCTAACACACCGATTTTCAACTAAATTGGATATTAGATACCCACTCAAATATTACACAAAGAAAATTACAAATGAGTAGCTAATCTCTAAAGTTCTGAGCCTTTAAGCCTAGTGGTCCTTGTCATGTTGTTCATTTATCTCCTATGGTTCTGGCTTATCGAGACGACGAGTGGGTTTTTACCTCTTAGCCGGATCCATTGGATCAAATGACTGGGGAAGTATCATCTGTTGGTATGTATGCCCTGAGAGCCAATCATGGCATGATTGGTGGGATACATTAAGATTTATTTGATAAACATCAAAGGCAAGCTTACAATTCTTTTTGGTTCAGTCATTTGAGATAGTGATAGAACAGATTGAATGTCTAGAGAATGACAGTACTCAATGTCGTATGCTTTTAGGTTAAGGACCTGAACGATGAGATCATACAGATGCTAAGAGTTTGTACATTCTTGTTATGTCCCTAGTCTGATGTCATTGTGGAAGGTAGATAGATAGAAATGACACACAAGACTAGATTGTGGTGTTGGTTGATGACAGAATCTCATTAGTCATGATATAGAGATATCAAACCAAACACATAGGTACTTGTTAGAGAATAAGTGTACCGGACAGACCCACCGTGAGTTTGACACATGGAACCATGACATGGTAGTCACAGTGAGTACTCACAGTGATGGTGGTGAGTGTGATTCTTTGACCTAAAATCACTACACTCAACAGATGTCGCTGGGCACACTTTGACATCATCAAACGCAGTCTTGAAACATGGGTTGTTATAAAGGTGATGATTGGGTGGCTTTGACACATGGGGCTTTTGAGGGGTGAGTGATAGATATGGGATTTGTCCCTCCTGAGGGAGTTTGATATCCATGTCCACTTGATGAGTAGGATTGAGAAAGGCGTGCACGCATGTGTGAATCAGTATGTGATATTGATGTCATACATATCTCTTCCAATCTACTCTGAGATCAAGAAAGTGAATAAACGTTGACAGGATGACTGTTACATGCCTCGAGTTCATTCGGGATATCAGTGACAAAGGAATTATACATTCACTGTAACACCATTCATGGATTGTAGGATTGAAAGTTGTTCTCCAACTTTCTATTTCACTTGGGTAGCACTGATGTGTGACTAGGCACCACTCTTTGCTTGTGAAGTCATAAGTGTTATGGACTTTCACTACCAATGTGAAATGGACCTGTAGGGTCACACACATAGGATTTAACCTAGAAGAGGAGTTTTGTCCACAAACAATGTTTAGATTGATTACTAAAGTAGTTTAGTAGTTCAATTAAACACTCAATCAATTGATAGCTCAGTGTCATAATGTTCAAGGTGTTGGACTGATTGATTAGAGTATCAGATTGATTGAAACTGCAATTGACTGATTCTGCACAATCTGCACTCCCAACCGATCGGCTCATGTGATGAACCAATCAACTGAGCTTGGTGAACCGATCGGCTCAGGTGATGAGTCGATCGACTCATGGACAGGGTGAAACGATTGATTCAAGTGTTGAAACGATCAGTTCAACTGGTCCAACCGAGCAAGTTGGGAAAGTAGGATTGGTGAGAAATTTTCTTTTCATTTCACTTGCCCAATTTGATTGGAACAAGGATTGGTATTAGGTACCAATTAGAAACAAAAGAGGAAAAAATCAATCAGGAGCTGACCATGACCACGAACCAACCGGTTCAGAAGTGAACCGACCGTTTCATGGGTCCCAACTGATCGGTTGAGGTGTCAACTGACCGGCTCAGGTCCCCAACTGACCGTTTCAGAAATGAAACGATCTGTTCAGGTTGCGTAGTTGGTTGTTTTTGTGGAAAATCTCGAACCCTTCTACTCCTACTTTAGTCCCACATTGCCCGGGATAGAGAACCCTGTCCCATGACCCTCCTATATATATAGGGGTATTGGGGGCTTCTCAAAGAACAACTCAGTGCAACCAGTTGCTCTGTAAAGTTATCGTTCTCTCTGGTTTTGGTAACCGAGAGAGCCCGGGCAAGTGCTACCCGATAAGGGAGGCACAACAAGGGAAAGACAACTACAGAAAGTGACTAGTGGTAGGAGAGTGTGTCAGTGACTAGTACGCTGACAGGAGGATGCGACTCCTTCCAATTCCTTATGGGACAAGGAGATTGGAGTTCTAGGTGGTCCGTGTGGACTACTTCAGAGGTGGGAGATTTCTGCCGCTCGGAGGACAACTGTCAATCCTGACAGTCCCGGTAAGACCAGGAGTCGACAGTCCCGGTGCGAACATGAGCTGCACAGACACCGTCTAAGACCGGAGGTGAAGACCATGCAAGGGGCGAGGTATTGTCACCGAGTAAGCCTCGGGACAAGGTATGATTCCCAAACCATCCTTTCCTATTGTATAGACGTTGACACGTTTCCTTGTTCTGGGTTTGGGGAGGAGAATTTTTTTTGTTTCCGCTGCCTTCTCTGCCTCCCCTATAACCCAACAGTGGTATCAGAGCCACGTCAAATGCTCTATACTTTAGGATTATCGATATGATCGATTTTGGTTTGTCACCTTTATTTATTGCATACGATGCAAATAAAATTGGCTTTATGCATGTCCAATCCTAAATCCACAAATCCCAATTTACATATATGATATGTATTATGAATGCACTCGATATGCGTCACCCTTAAACGAGTTTTTTGGTGGATGTATATCATGATTATGGCCAATAAACCCTATATGTGAATGGTTGTATGTGGTTGCTTGCATCTCGTTCTGTGCACCGATTCCCTTTCTCCTATTCCTGATGTAACTCGAAATAATTCGAGATGTCTTTCCTACCTTTGCTCCTCTCGAATGTAACTCGAGGTTTCTCTTTTTACAATGTAAAATAGGATAGAATTTTATTTCCTATTATGTCAAAGAAAGGAGGACATCCTGATGACAACTGAGACAATTGATTCAAGGTGTGGATCGATCAGTTGACGTTCGAGACAATCAGTTCAAGGAGTGAGCCGATCCGCTGATGACCGGTTCGAGGAGCGAGATGAGCGAGTGGCGGCCATGATGAGATGCACGATGACTAGGCGAACCGATCGGTTGGAGGAGCCAACCGATCGGTTGGTGGCACCCAGCCGACCGGCCTGATGGTGAGCCGATTAGTCATGTAATGAGTTGATCAAACCTAGAAAGGCAAAGCACAGAGTTCATCTTGTACAAGTTGCATGTGATGTAGACCTAGATGACCGTGATTCCTCTTGGCTCGAGGAATCACATTAGGATGGCCATAATCATCACTTTTATCATTTCACATGTTTTCTGTGGGATATAACATGTATATGATACATACTATATATTGTGGTGATTGGATATGTATATGTATATAAAACCAAATCCCTCATTAAATATTAAGTTTTAGATGCCTTCCAAATGCGACACACGTGAAAAGCTTGATCGACCAAGTGTGGGCACACCCTAGCGTGGTGCACCATCTATCTCATGGAAGCGTGAAGGATGGATATGTGGGTCTGCCCTAACATGGTGCATATTCATCGTGTTTGCTTTGGGTCGGACTTAACAAGGTGATCTAGATGGGATCTAGTACCTTGAGGCATGGAGGTGATCATGGCAAGGAGTTGCATATGACATCTTATCAAGAGTTGCATATGATGCAATTGGCAAGAGTTGCCTACCTGAGAGATCTAAGTTGTGGGTGACAGCCCTAGCTGGTCCATGACTTAGAGGATTTTAGGATCTTGCCCACTAGAAGGTTGTACGCTGCAATCTTCCAAATTGATGGTGAGGGCTATCAATTTGAACTAAAATAGTGGGAGCGATAATTAATTAAAGGCCTAATTATATCGTCAATTTTTCAAATCAATCAAATAAGTCAAAAATGAGTTTTGGACTAAAATTGCATATTTTCCTTTTGTAGTACAAATGGCAACAAACAACAATCACTTTTCTTTGCGATCCATCCTGGAAAAGGACAAGTTAAATGGGAATAATTTCCATGATTGGTTAGGACGTTGAGAAGCGTTCTCAATCAAAGAGCGAAAGCTCTAAGTCCTAGTTATACCAGAACTAGATGAACTCGATCCCACCATATCAATGGCTGAAAGTATGCTTATGGAAGCATACCGAGGAAGACATTGATGAGGAGTGCTTGATGTTGTGTTCTCTGAACTATGAGTTGTAGAGACAACATGAGACATATGATGTCTCCAAGACACTGTCCTAGTATGTCATGACAGAAGGAGATCCAGTAAGGTATTCACACACTCAATGTGATTGGGTATGTGGAAAACCTGACTAAGAAGGATTCCCTCTGAGCCAAGAGTTGGCTATTGGTATGATGCTGTAAATGTTGTGAGAATCATACAATTCATGATGAACAACTTTGACAAGCATTGACAGAGTTGTTGGACATGTTGAGGATAGTAGAGGCAAAGATGAAGAAAGACAAACCATAATCTTTGATATGATCAAAGAAAAGGTAATTCTTAAGGGCAAGGACAAGGGCAAAGCAAAGAAGTGTTCTGATGCTAGCCAGTAATCCAAGCCGTCTTTAGCCTCAAGGCACATGGGGAAAGGGTGTATGAGGGATTGACCTCTATATCTGGAAGAACAAAAGAAGGAGGCGACATACGTCTCTACTTAAAGGTGTCATGAAAGTAAACTTGTAACACTTTTGAGGTATATGATACCAAGATGTAAAGTGTAAATAACTCAATAAATGGGGCAAGTGTTGCCGCCATAGATAGGAGTACTTTAGTTTATTTTCAGCCTAAAAGGCATGTAATATAGTTATGAACTGCTATTTCATATTTGCCAATAGATAGAAACACTTTATTTTTGCATATTGTATGACAATGATGGCAATTAATAAAGTTGATGTTTCAATCTCAAAGATATGATCTTTATGGCAATACCTTGTTTATCTTGTGGTATTTGATATGCATAAGATAAAATGATACCTAAAGTCATTGATGACTCAAGCAATCAAATTAGCATAAATCATGAGAAATTCATATCTAGTTTCCATATGATGGATAGATCTAGACTCTTTTGGTTAGAGAACCAGTAAGAGACATGAATATCTTGGACATGATTAATCAATCTTCACTAAAGGTAGTGGGAGAATGATTATCCTATTAGGTATGATACATGTGATGTATTTACATACCTATTGGAACAAATGCTAATACTTTAAATGGTGTTTAGAGAAATACCAATATGAATATCTTGAAGTGTTCAAGATTATCATAGATGAAGTGCAAATTTGGTAAAGTGTTAATTCTTGATGAGATCAATGAATAAAATACTTGGACCAAGTGTTTGAGATCCTTATGAGTGATTATGATAATGTATCATAGTGAACTCATGATTAAGGAATGGTGATGTCTAAATCAAGAAGGAATCATACTCTAAGGGGTTAGAGAATGATTATCAAATAACTGAATTCTTCTTAATAAAAGAATACCCCACACTAATAAAGGACATTAAGAATCACAAGGAGTTGTGAGTTCTTATATCCTCGACAGATACACTTCGATTATCTAAGTGATGAATTGTTCATACGATGAGTTAACTATCTAGATGATGAGGAGCCGGATTTTGAGTTATGGTTTATGACCATTACATCCTAAATAACTTCCATGTAAACCATAAGGTATGACCTTGATGGTAGCACCCATTGGACAAAATCCATAAGTGCAAATGAATCTTAAGTATTAAGACACATGGATAACATTTTGAGAAGGATGATGCTGGTTGATTGCAACTTAATGACTAAGACATTTGGCATATGGATACTAAAACTACATTCCTATGAGGAATAAAACAAGGATGTGTACATGACACAACCTATAAGGTTTATGAATCCACTAATGCAAATGAAGTCTATAAGTTATAATGGACTAATCAATGTGATTGATTGAGTACAAGCAACTCAGAATTGGATCTTTACTTTGATGATATAGTCAAAGGGGTTTGACTGATATGTCAAAGATAAAGAAGGATATGTGATTTAGTGGGAGCGTATTCACATTCCACATGTTGATGTGAAATGGAAATGTTCTAGAATGGAAATCCAAAAGTGGAAATATCTTAAAGGAAGATAGATATGTTTCCTATGTGATAGGAATAGAGATATATAGAGATAGTTCTCGAAAATCTCTTGACCTAAAAAGAGAAAGCATACATTGGCAATCTGTACTGAAGGGTTCACTGTGCACAGATTCAGTGGGAGAAAACTTGTCCATGTTACATGGAGTTAGTATCCCAAGGCCAAGTGTCTAATTCTTATGAAGAATGGGAACAGTAAGAATAGATATGGATCTATCATGTATGTAATCATCCCATTATCTTGCATGTATCAACATGGCAAGAATAAAATGCATTCATCATCTTGTATGTAGGACATGGCAATATGATGTGCTCATCCTGATAACTCGTATGTAAGACATGACGAGTGGATGTCTGTCTATTTCTAGTAAGGGTTATTGGAATACCATGAGAACTTGATAAGTACTTCAGAAGTACTAGTTCTATGGAGATAAGGAGGAGTTCAATGTAAAGAGTTACATTGATGCAAACTTCCGAAAGGATAGAAAATTAATTGCAAAATATATATAGGTATATAAAAGTGAAAGTTTGTTGATAATTGGAAGTGTTCCAATAAAACAATTTAAAAGGAAATGCCGAGTATCTATGTGTTGGAGAACAGCAGTGGATACTATATGGATCTAGAAGTTCATGAGATGAACTTATAGATATTCCGGTCATTGATGACAAGTATGGAATCCTTGATCATGTAGTGCGGCTAAAGGTTACCAAAGGAATACTAGATCACATATTACAACAACTCCATCTCATACGTGTGACGTACAATGAAGAGATGAGAGACATGCAGTTAAAAACTGACTTTGGCAATGTATTGCCATAACTCACTATGTTCGCACTAGAGCACAGTAACATGTGGGACATGTTTGAAGATCATTATGAATATGATTCAAGGGTGATTGGCTCGCAGTGCAAGTGGGAGTCTGTTGGTATGTATGCCCTGAGAGCCAATCATGGGATGATTGGTGGGATACATTAAGATTGATTTGATAAACATCAAAGGCAATCTTCCAATTCTTTCTGGTTCAGTCATTTGAGATAGTGATAGAACAGATTGAATGTCTAGAGAATGACAATAATCAATGACGTATGCTTTTAGGTTAAGGACCTGAACGATGAGATCATACATATGCTAAGAGTTTGTACATTCTTGTTATGTCCCTAGTCAGATGTCATTGTGGAAGGTAGATAGACATCAATGACACACAAGACTAGATTGTGGTGTTGGTTGATGACAGAATCTCATTAGTCATGATATAGAGATATCAAACCAAACACATAGGTACTTGTTAGAGAACAAGTGTACCGGACAGACCCACTGTGAGTTTGACACATGGAACCATGACATGGTAGTCACAGTCAGTACTCACAGTGATGGTGGTGAGTGTGATTCTTTGACCTGAAATCACTACACTCAACACATGTTGTTGGGCACACTTTGACATCATCAAACGCAGTCCTGAAACATGGGTTGTTATAAAGGTGATGATTGGGTGGCTTTGACACATGGGGCTTTTGAGGGGTGAGTGATAGATATGGGATTTATCCCTCCTGAGGAAGTTTGATATCCATGGCCACTTGATGAGTAGGATTGAGAAAGGCGTGCATGCATGTGTGAATTAGTATGTGATATTGATGTCATACATATCTCTTCCAATCTACTCTAAGATCAAGAAAGTGAATGAATGTTGACAGGATGATTGTTCCATGCCTCGAGTTCATTCGGGATATCAGTGACAAATGAATTATACATTCACTGTAACACCATTCACGGATTGTAGGATTGAAAGTTGTTCTCCAACTTTCTATTTTACTTGGGTAGCACTGATGTGTGACTAGGCACCGCTCTTTTCTTGTGAAGTCATAAGTGTTATGGACTTTCACTGCCAACGTGAAATGGACTTGCAGGGTCACACACATAGGATTTAACCTGGAAGAGGAGTTTTGTCCACACACAATGTTTAGATTGATTACTAAAGGAGTTTAGTAGTTCAATTAAACACTCAATCAATTGATAGCTCAGTTTCATAATGTTCAAGGTGTTGGACTGATTGATTAGAGTATCAGATTGATTGAAACTGCAATTGACTGATTCTACACAATCTGCACTCCCAACTGATCGGCTCATGTGATGAACCGATCGATTGAGCTTGGTGAACCGATCGGCTCAGGTGGTGAGTCGATCAGCTCATGGACAGGGTGAAACGATTGATTCAAGTGTTGAAACGATCGGTTCAACTGGTCCAACCAAGCAAGTTGGGAAAGTAGGATTGGTGAGAAATTTGCTTTTTATTTCACTTGCCCAATTTGATTGGAACAAGGATTGGTATTAGGTACCAATTAGAAACAAAATAGGAAAAGTCAATTGGGAACTGACCAGGACCACGAACTGACCGGTTCAGAAGTGAACCGACTGTTTCATGGGTCCCAGCCGATCGGTTGAGGTGTCAACCGACCGGCTCAGGTACCCAACCGACCGTTTCAGAAATGAAACGATCAGTTCAGGTTGCGCAGTTAGTTGTTTTTGTGGAAAATCTCGAACCCTTCTACTCCTGCTTTAGTCCCACATTGTCCGGGATAGAGAACCCTATCCCATGACCCTCCTATATATATAGGGGTATTGGGGGATTCTCAAAGAACAACTCAATGCAACCATTTGCTCTGTAAAGTTGTCATTCTCTCTGGTTTTGGTAACCGAGAGAGCCCGAGCAAGTGCTACCCGATAAGGGAGGCACAACAAGGGAAAGACAACTGCAGAAAGCGACTGGTGGCAGGAGAGTGTGTCAGTGACTAGTACGCTGACAGGAGGGTGCGACTCCTTCCAATTCCTTGTGGGACAAGGAGATTGGAGTTCCAGGTGGTCCGTGTGGACTACTTCAGAGGTGGGAGATTTCTGCCGCTCGGAGGACAGCTGAAAATCTTGACAGTCCCAGTAAGACCAGGAGTCGACAGTCTCGGTGCGACCATGAGCTGCACAGATACCGTCCAAGACTAGAGGTGAAGACCGCGCAAGGCACGAGGTATTGTCGCCAAGCAAGACTTGGGACAAGGTATGATTCCCAAACCATCCTTTCCTATTGTATAGACGTTGACGCGTTTCTTTGTTCTGGGTTTGGGGAGGAGAAATTTTTTTGTTTCCGCTGCCTTCTCTGCCTCCCCTAAAACCCAACATCATCCTCCCCCAAAAAGGACTCTTCAACCACGACACCAACTAGAGATCATTGACCCAACTCTCTCTCTTTCCTCGCTTGATGTGTTCTCTATCCCTCACGTTTGTTTTGTTATCGATGAGTGGGTGGTCAACCTTTTTCACACGTCCGGAAATGAACGTGGGACAAAGGAAGGAATCAAGCTTTAAATTTATAACCCGAAACCTTCTAGGCCCCCACAACTTTATTACGGGGTCGAAGTAGATATACGGGGTCGAACACAGGGACGTGGTGACGTTTAGGACACCACAGATCTCGTTCTTTAATCAGATAAGACAAGACGATAGTCGATAAAAGTAATTACTAGAACTAGTCTAGCGGGTTGTCACGATATAAAACAAAACAAATAAAACAAAATAAAACAAAACAAAACAGAGCTCATGAGTCTACTAATCAGAGAAAGAGAGTTCCTGGCTATGTAACCACAAACGGGGCAGTCTATGCACTCATTCTCGGGTATAGACAACTCTCAAACACCCAAGCAAGCATCTAGTACGCACAGTGGCATCTGTCCTGTGGGGTCGTCCCACTCGCTCTCGTGATGCATGACTAAAACCATCAACAATATGTCAATGACCCTCTCTCGAGGAATGACATATCAACACCTCAGAATACACTAAGTTCCCTCTCGGGTCTTAGGATATTCCGGGGTGTTGGGAACAGAATACCTCAGATCGTCCTACTCTCGGGTTCAGATCCAAACTATCATCTCTTAGCTATTCCTACAACAGATCTCTCGATACAGGCAGAAACAACAGTTCAAGCGAGTAAGAGATCAACCAAACTAGCAATCATAACTTGGAAAGAGAAAATAGAACATGCAGCATACTAGATCTGATATTAATCTACTTAAGGCAAAAGTATATAAACATGCCCAGATTGGGCTACATAGCTGAGAAGGAGCTAACTAGCCATAGACAAGCATAGTTGGCACCGAACAAAGATGGATAAACATCGTTTGTACAAGAAACAAAGGAATGCAGTAGAATCAAAGAGAATAGGGAAGAGATATAGCCCATAGAGGAGAGGTGGCTCTCGCTCCTTGGCCTCTGTGCAGGTCGGATCTCGGCCCTTGGGTCTTCTCTTCGTCCATCTGGACTCCTCGACTCTCTCTCTCTAGACCATATCGGGCAGACCGTATCGGGCAGACCGTATTGGGCAACCGTATCGAGCAGTAGACTTTTGGGGAACTCGACACACTAGCTCCTTGGTCTAGGCACTAGCTCTTGCAGGGTCCTCCCTCCAACTCTTCCCCCTTGCTCTGTAGGTTGGCAGCTGCTATTTATAGGCAGCGAGTTGATGGGAGTTGTAGCTTTTATTGGTCCACGTGTCCTTCATCCGTGGCTTCAATCTTGAGGCATCAGGTGGGCCAATATGACTGTCACCCGACGACCATGTTGGGCAGGGGGAGTGTCGGGAAGCTGTATCAGGCAGGTCATATCGGGCAGCCATATTGGGCAGGACGTATCGGGCAACCATATCGGCCAAACCATATCGGGTAGCCGTATCAGCTAGGCCGTATCGGGCAGCCGTATCGGCCAGGCCGTATCGGGCAGCCGTATCGGCCAGGCCGTATCGGGTAGCCGTATCGGCCAGACTATATCGGACAGCCGTATCGGCCAGGTCGTATCGGGCAGCCGTATCAGCCAGACCATATTGGGCAGCCGTATCGACGAGTTGCTGAAATTCTTGTCTTTTCAGGTTCAGTACTTGAGAGTCCTAAAATTGGCTAGTTTCGGTGCCTATAAGTCAAAAATTGGCTAATTAGCTACATTATTGGCTATTTTTACTACTTTTATCTAATGCGAGACAGAAAGCATAAAACTTGAACAAAAGAGTGCATATTAAGACTAAAGTGGCACAAAACTATAGATAAAATGCATAGAAAATATGCACTAATTTGGGTGTTATCAACTACCCCAAGCTTAAAACTTGCTTGTCCTCAAGCAAGGCTATTCTCAAAGAACAAAAAGATAACATCCAAATTAAGCTTGGCAATAAATGCTAAGGTTAAGAAAAATAGTTTAAAACATCAATTCTCCTGATCCATGTCATTTCAGAACAAACCCCCACCTGTCAGGCACAATCCTGCCAAAGCATGATCAAAGAGTTTCCAGGCAAGATTAAGCAAATCCACTACAACATGTCGATACTCATGAGGGTTTGAACCATAATTATTTAAACATGAAAGAGTTGTCACACATGTGATCACGCGGGTGATGAGCAATGAGCCATCACCATGAATCCATGCTAACCAATCAGGAATACCACACCTCTCACTTATTCATGCCCTAAGAAACAAAGCAAAAAGACTCTAATGACTTCTGAGGATCCCGATCTGCGTCAAGTTGGTCCATGTAATGAGCAACAGTCCCTACAGTCCGAACCAGTTGGTCCAAAGCAGTGAGATGAACTCCTCGTATTGCGCCCGAACCAACCCTGCTACTGAGATTGTCTCATAGGTCACCTAGGGGGTTCCTAGTGACTCTCTAATGAGCTTTTAGAGTGGTACTACCAGGCACGACATATCCGCATTCATGAGCGCAGTCATACACCGGATGGGCACCATTCTCAACTCTCCTAAAAGGGAAAACAACACTCATTTATTGTTCACACTCAGGCTTTTATCATCAACATTCTATTTTTAGGCTTGGGTGAGAACTATATAGATATTTTTGGGATTTTGTGGGCGGCCAAGCCTCTTTTGCACATTTTTATGTTTTTCATCTTTTTGACTCAATCTAATGTGAGAAGGCACGTAGTCCATCAAGGAAAACACTTCATTTTGATCATAGCTCAAAACTTATCATGATCCGCTTGACACCTATGTGAAAAGTTGCAATTATGATTCAAGAATCCTTAGAATAGAGGCAAGCTTGTGAAACCGCAACTAGGATTCTTTAATCATGTTTTAGCTCATTCCAACAGTCCTTTACCATGAATTCGCCATTCACAACATAGATCAAGGGAATTTAGCTTTAAGCTATGAAAAAGGGACATAACCTTAGATTTATTACCAAACTCAAGGAAAGAGTCAAAGAGCAAGTCAAGCAGAAGGTCAAGCAATTTTTAAGATAAAACTGTGCATATAGGCATAAAGTCAAGCATTTATATATTAGATTCTCACCATATAGCCATAATTGCAAAGCTAAAAAGGCTGATTTTTTTTGAAAATTTAAGACTAAATGCAGGAAATGAACATGAATGCAAGAAGGGTGAAGGGAAAGAAGGGCGAAGCCTACCACCCCAAGCTTAAAATTTTGCTCGTCCTCGAGCAAGACTCAAACTTGAAATAGTGAGGTAGGAATGCATGAGTTTAACGACAGTTATTGAAGTTCTAAAGATGATGCATGGGTGCAAGGATATCAAAACAGTTAGAGGAAAGAAATTAACCAACAAGAACATGAAAATCAAAATTTATTGTAATAAAAGGGTGGGAGGGTGGGTTATAGAAAAGGGGGTGGTTTCCCCACGATACCAACACTGGGATCCCAAATCCTAAGTTTTGGGACCAGTGTCACTTGTGTCTTGCCGACGGGTTCCGCCACATAGTAGGAGTGGAATAGGCGGATGTGTTGGCCCTTCCGAGTCCGAAGAAGTGAAGTGAAATCTGGCGACTCGATGAAGTCATCTTTGTGTTGGAAGTGGGTTGAACTGCACTGGGATGAATTCTTCAGCATATCATCCTCTGGGTACCTTTCATTATATGATTCTAAAAATGAAGGTCCTGGGATGTCGACACAGGATGAGATAGATGAGAGAGGTTGGACATCATCTTGAGGACTCATATCTTCTCTCTCCATCTCTGCACTTGAGGTTGGATGCTCAGATAAATCTTCATGTACCGTCTGAGTCATCCAATCATCTTCTGAGCAAAAAGTACCCCTGAGGAATCTATTTGTGGTTCTACCATCCCAAGCTTATCACCTGGTGTGGAGTCAGGGGTGTCTTCATGATCAGCAGCCATGTTGTAGTGAACCATCCATCTTACCCCCTTGACATCCACCAAGACTTGTAAAGGTATGGTGGCGAATGATGGCTCTTGCTGCTCCAACTCGTCTTTGTTACTATACTCACTGCTCCATGTCGAGCAGCTGTCGTCGTCGTCGAACAAATTGTTCCAAACCATGGTTGGTGTACTTCTCAAAGTGAAATGACAAGTCTCAATATGAGAAATGTCACTCTGGTCTAGTTCAATATCTGACTATGGTTCCTCAAACCAACCTTTTGGTTGTGAGGTCGATTGGCTTTTCGAGTCTTCATCATCGTAAGTCAACTCCACTGCCTTAATCAGTTCTTGATCCCATGATAGAATGGGGGTCGATGGTTGACTGTAAGTCTCCTTTGTTGGAATTTCAACATATGATGACGGTGGAGGTGAGTATAACTCAACTAGTTGCAGAGCACGACCTTCAATTGTTTTCCAGCAGTCGGAACTGTAGAAAAATTCAGGAGGACAGGTGGACAAGATGACTTGTCTTGCAGAAGCAAGGTCCATGGCTGGAAAAAAGGTATGAGAAAAAGAAAAGTGATTTAGTATATATGAACAAGTATGTGTAAAGCAAGAGGAAAACTATGCATGTATATACAGGCTTATAGTGACAGAACAAAAATATACTAGGTGTGTAAACGTGGAAAACCACGTCCCCGACAACGGCGCTAAAAGTTAGTCGGCCTTTTTCACGCGTCCGGAAATGAATGCGGGACAAAGGAAGGAATCAAGCTTTAAATTTATAACCCGAAACCTTCTAGGCCCCCACAACTTTATTACGGGGTCGAATTAGATATACGGGGTCAAACACAGGGACGTGGTGACGTTTAGGACACCACAGATCTCATTCTTTAGTCAGATAAGACAAGACGATAGTCGATAAAAGTAATTAATAGAACTAGTCTAGCAGGTTGTCACGATATAAAACAAAACAAAGAAAACAAAACAAAACAAAACAAAACAAAACAGAGCTCATGAGTCTACTAATCAGAGAAAGAGAGTTCCTGGCTATGTAACCACAAACGGGGCAGTCTATGCACTTGTTCTCGGGCATAGACAACTCTCGAACACCCAAGCAAGCATCTAGTACGCACAGTGGCATCTGTCCTATGGGGTCATCCCACTCGCTCTCGCGATGCGTGACTAAAACTATCAACAATATGCCAATGAACCTCTCTCGAGGAATGACATATCAACACCTCAGAATACACTAAGTTCCCTCTCGGGTCTTAGGATATTCCGGGGTGTTAGGAATAGAATACCTCGGATCGTCCTCCTCTCGGGTTCAGATCCAAACTATCATCTCTTAGCTATTCCTACAACGGATCTCTCGATACAGGAAGAAACAACAGTTCAAGCGAGTAAGAGATCAACCAAACTAGCAATCATAACTTGTAAAGAGAAAATAAAACATGCAACATACTAGATCTAATATGAATCTACTTGCTTAAGGAAAAAAAATATATAAACATGCCCAGATCGGGCTACATAGCCAGTAAGGAGCTAACTAGCCATAGACAAGCATAGCTGGCACCGAACAAAGATGGATAAACATCATTTGTACAAGAAACAAAGGAATGCAGTAGAATCAAAGAGAAGAGGGAAGAGATATAGCCCATAGAGGAAAGGTGGATCTCGCTCCTCAGCCTCTGTGTAGGTCAGATCTTGGCCCTTGGGTCTTTTCTTCATCCCTCTGGACTCCTCGACTCTCTCTCTAGACCGTATCGGGCAGACCGTATCAGGCAAACGTATCGGGCAGTAGACGTTTGGGAAACTCGACACACTAGCTCCTTGGTCTAGGCATTAGCTCTTACAGGGTGCTCCCTCCGGCTCTTCCCCTTGCTCTTTAGGTTGGCAACTGCTATTTATAGGCCGCGAGTTGATGGGAGTTGTAGCTTTTATTGGTCCACGTGTCCTTCATCCGTGGCTTTGATCTTGAGGCATCAGGTGGGCCAATATAACTGTCACCCGACGACCATGTCGGGCAGGGGGAGTGTTGGGCAGCTGTATCAGGCAGGTCGTATCGGGAAGCCATATCGGGCAGGCCGTATCGGGCAACCATATCGGCCAAACCATATCGGGCAGCCATATCAGCTAGGCCGTATTGGGAAGCCTTATCGGCCAGGCCGTATCAGGCAGCCATATTAGCCAGACTATATCGGGCAGCCGTATCGGCTAGGCCGTATCGGGCAACCGTATCGGCCAGACCATATTGGCCAGACTATATCGGGCAGCCGTATCGGCCAGGTCGTATCGGGTAGCCGTATCGGCCAGGCCGTATCGGGCAGCCGTATCAACCAGACCATATTGGGCATCCGTATCGGCCAGCTGCTGGAATTCTTGTCTTTTCAGGTTCGGTACTTGAGAGTCCCAAAATTGGCTAGTTTCGGTGCCTATAAGTCAAAAATTGGCTAATTAGCTACATTATTGGCTATTTTTACTACTTTTATCTAATGCGAGACAGAAAGCATAAAACATGAACAAAAGAGTGCATATTAAGACTAAAGTGGCACAAAACTATAGATAAAATGCATTTATTCGTGCATAGAAAATATTTGATGTGCATCATAGGATGATGAAGAAGAATATTGCCTAGCAACAATAGAAGAGGTCGCTACTGAATCTCTTATCTAGGCATATCCACATTTACCTTTGGAGGCATGTTTGATGAATCCAATGTATGACTATACACGTAACCACTCTTTGTAAGAGTGTGTACCATTCCTGAAAGTGCTACCCTACTACTATACAAAGCATTTTGAAGATCTTAGACCACCTCCTCCAGCATTTGTCCCATCCATGTTGAGCCCGCCTGATTTGGAGTTGAAGCCACTGCCGCCACATTTAAAGTATGTTTTTCTAGATTCAAAAGAGAAGCTTCCAATTATTATATCATCATCCTTGAGAAGTAAAGAGGAGAAGCATCTACTAGTTGTTCTGTAGAACCACCGAGCCACATTTGGGTGGTCAGTAGCAGACATCAAGGGAATCTCTCCTAGCCTATACCAGCATAAGATCCGGCTAGAAGATGGAGCCAAGGTGATAGTTCAACCTCAAAGGCAAATCAACCCCATCATGACTGAGGTGGTAAAGAAAGAGGTAGTCAAGCTCCTATCGGAAGGTATAATTTATGCTATTTTTTATTCTGCATGGGTGAGCCTAACTCAAGTAGTTCCAAAGAAAGGGGGGATCACCGTCACAACCAATTCTACAAGTGAGTTAATTTTGAATAGGTTAGTGACGGGGTGGCATGTATGCATTGATTATATATGTTGGAATGCCACCACATTAAAGGATCATTTACCCCTTCCATTCATTGACCAAATTTTGATGCGACTCACCGATCACTCACATTTTTGTTTCCTCAATTGTTATTCCGATTATAATCAGAATTTGATTGAGCCAAAGGATCATGAGCAGTTTACTTTCACCTACCATTATAGCACATTTTCATATAGACGAATGTCATTTGGCCTTTGTAATGCACCCTCCACCTTCTAGCATTGTATGCTTGTCATTTTTTCTGATATGGTGGAGTGATGCTTGGAGGTGTTCATGGACAATTTCTTGATGTATGGAGAGTCATTCGATGATTGTCTCTATAATATAGATAGAGTTTTACAAAGGTGTGAGGACACTTACCTAGTCTTGAACTGGGAGAAGTGTCATATGATGGTGAGTGAGGGCATAGTACTTGGACACAAGGCGTCCAATAAGGGCATGGAAGTCGATCCGGTTAAGATAGAGGTCATGTCCAACCTACCTCCACTAACATTTGTGAAGGGAGTGAGGAGCTTTTTAGAACATGCCAATTTTTATCGTCAGTTTATAAAAGACTTCTCAAAAATCACAAAACCTCTTTCAAGATTTCTAGAAAAGGATGCCAAGTTTTGTTTTGATGAAAGATGCTTGAAAGATTTCATGGTGTTAAAGGAGAAGCTGATCTCCGCACCCATTTTGCAGGCTTTAGATTGGGTCCAACCATTTGAACTGATGTGTGACGCATCAGATTGTGCGGTGGGAGCTATGTTGGGTCAACACCGAGATAAGGCTTCTACAGTCATATACTATGCGTCTAAAACTTTAAATGATGCTCAGCTTATTTATACAACCACAGAATTAGAACTCTTGGCTATTATTTTTACATTTGAAAATTTTCACCAATATCTAATGGGGGCCAAGGTGATTGTGTGGATAGATCACACTGCTATCAAGTATCTATTATAGAAAAAAGATGCAAAACCTAGACTGATTAGGTGGATATTGCTGTTGTAGAAATTTGACATAGAGATTAAGGACAAGACAGGAGTGGAGAATGTTGTAGCTTCCACCTACCTAGACTGGAAAGGGTGTATGAGAAAGATTTAGATATCCCAATTGTAGAGGATTTCCCTGATGAGTAACTTTTTTCTCTAAAAACCAAGGATCCTTGGTTTGCAAACATTGTCAATTATTTAGCATGTAAAGAGATTCCTGAGGATAGAGGATACCAAGAGAAGAAGAGATTCTTCCATGCTTTGAGGTTTTACATCTGGGATGACCCTATACTTCTTAAGTAGTGTAGGGATGGAATTTTGAGGAAGTGTATACCAGAATGTGAGTTTGAAAGCATCTTGTCACATTTTCATTCTCTACCTACAGGGGGCATCACACTAGCTCTAGGAATGCGACTAAGGTCTTAGAGAGTGGTTTTTATTGGCCAACACTCTTCAAGGATGCATACAACTTTGTTCTTCATTGTGATGCATGTCAACGTGCAATAAATATATCTAAATGACATGAAATGCTAATGAATGTTTTCCAGGAGATTGGAGTGTTTGATTTCTAGGGAATTGATTTTATGGGCCCTTTTGTGTCTTCGAATTCTAATATATATATATATATAGCTTGTTGTTGATTATGTATCAAAGTGGGTGGAAGCAATTCCAACCCGCACCAATGATGCACAAGCTGTGTGCCATTTTGTTAAAGATCATAATTTCTGCAGATTCGGTGTTCCTCGATTGATTATTAGTGATGGTGGATCTCATTTTACCAACATGAAGTTTGGAACTTTGTTGAGTAAGTATGGGGTGAAACACTAAGTGGGTACTCCCTACCACCCACATCCATAGGGACAAGTAGAGATGTCCAATAGAGAGGTGAAGAAGATTTTAGAGAGGACAATCTCAACTAACATGACAAACTGGAGTATGTTGTTGAATGATGATCTTTGGGAATATAGAATAGACAACAAATCACCTATAGTAACTACACCATTTAGGTTGGTTTATGGGTGTGCTTGCCATTTATAGGTGGAACTCAAGCATAAGGCCAAGTGGGCTTTGAGAAAGCTGAATTTCAAATCGGATGAAGCAGGTAGGAAAAGATAGTTAGAGTTGAATGAGTTGGATGAATGAAGATGGATGCCTACGAGAGCTCTAGGATTTATAAAGAGAGAACCAAGAGGATTAAAGATCATCACATATTGCATAGGGTGTTTAATCCGGGACAAAAGGTTCGCCTATTCAACTCTACGCTTAAGCTACATCTAGGCAAGTTGAGGTCCTAATGGAGTGGACTATTTGAGGTTTTGCATGTCTTTCCCCATGGGGCTGTAAAGATAGGAGATAGGGCTGGGTCATTCCTTGTTAATGGCCAATGATTGAAACATTACTTTAGCAGTGAAGTGGATAGGAGAATAGAAGAGGTAAAGCTTATTGAGCTTCCATAGATTCTTGTGCTTAATCATGTCTAGCCTAGGACATAAAACTATGGCACTTGTTAGGAGGCAACCCAACCTTTATTTCTCTATAGTTATGCTCTATTTTGAGTTTCATAGTTGTTGTTTTAATTTCTTATGTACAAAGATACCTAGATCTGTTTGTTTGAGTGTTCAGGAGCCTACAGGTTCGATGCTTACAAATTCATACTCGATACTACTAAAATCACATCAGAGTTGACATTTGTAAAAGCAAAGACAACTCAGTTCTACTAACAGTCGAGTCGGTACTACCGAGTCTCTAGAGAATTTTAGTGCTTACCTGATAAGAATTTGGTAGTATTGATAGCCCAATCGGTACTATTGACTTTTTGGCACTCCTAGTTTTGATACACCAAGATACTTCTCGGACCTACCAAGCAGAATGACTAGCTCGATACTATCGAATGCCAAGTCAGTAGTACTGAATCATGACATTAGTGATCTGCGTGCACCCGCATCAACGACTAAGATGACTTTCATCAAGTGGTCGGTAGTACTGATCCCCACCACAAGTTGGTACTACCGATTAGAGATTGGTACTACTGAGCCTGGGGAAATCTGCACCCACGTCATCAGCAAACGTCAGCAGTCGATACTTTCGATCCATGGATTCATGGAGAAATCTTAGTACTACAAACTTCAAGTCGGTAATACTGAATCTGTAGCTGTTGGGAATCCGAAGGCTATATAAGGAGGAGTGGGAAGATCATTTTCTTCAAACCTTCATCCCCATCTCCTAAACCAACTCCGAGTAAACAACATCGGGCACAGACGATCTTCTCCGACCTCCATTTTCTCCATCCCTCTTCTCACATCATCACCATGGAACCAAGAAGGGGTGCATCTTCTTCGGCAGACCAAGGTGAGTTGGTCCCTCGACCAACCCACATCCAACACCCCACCTCGGAGATCAAGAAGGTCTACGATGACCTTATGAAGAGGAAAATGATACCACATGATACAGAGAGTCATGCCCTCATAGAACGATTAGGCTTCACCGTCAATCTGCATTGGGTACGTGAGCATCAGCTGCTGGAAGTGGATAACCCATTCTTCAGTGACTGGCCTACCTCCTAGGAACTTGTCTATGAGTTCCTAGCCTCATTGGATATCCTCATCACCCCCGAGAAACAACTGAGAGGAGAGTGGAGAGAAGGAAGGGTTAGCTTCTGCCTCTACAACACCAACCACTCCATCACATTGTGGGAATTCAACCACATCTTCAACTAGCCACAAATTCTGGAATGCTCCCCTCCCTTTGACTTCAACTAGGACCATGCATGGGAGAATTTTACTAAAGTTCCAGAAGGCTTCCGCATCAGCTAGCATGTCAAATCTGTCACTGACATTGACCATCTATTTTCTCGGATTTTGCATCACTTCCTCACCAACACCATCTTTTCTTGCTCCAGAAAAGGCCAAAGGGAAGGTCCAAAAACGAACCTCTTTGTCCTCTATAGGCTTTTGGAGGGAGAACCCGTTAAATTTGGGTCCTTCCTTCTCATCCACATGGTCTCGGTCCGACGAATGGTACAGAGGAAAGCACCAATCCTTTTTGGGGGTCTAATTACCCCCATTACAGTGTACCTCTGTCTTGACCTATCTACCTTCAAGCCTTTGTTAGTTATGAAGATGTTGGATCTCCAGCATTTTAGGAAGGCGAGTCTCCTCAGCATGCACTTTGATACAGTGTATGTGTGTTGCACAGTGGGAGGACGGTATAGGGAGCGTCAACTCCCAAATCCTGTCTTCAATCTATGAGGAGTCGAGTATCTTAGGTGTCCAGTTGATGACGAGGAAGAAGACGAAGAAGAAGAGGAAGCATTCCATGACGACCCCGAGCAGCAACATGACGACGTCGATGACATTGTGGAGGTTGAGCCTACCATCCCCATAACCTAGAGATTGGTCCTGTGAAAGCATGCACGCACTTACGCTGCCTCGAGCTCGTCTGCTCTGCCACCTTTACAGGAGGAGCATGATCTGTATGACATGGCATGCCTGTATGGTATGCTATAAGATAGTTAAAATGGGCAACAACACCATCAAGCAACACTTCCAGGAATACAGGATGTCCATAGATGGATGTACCGGAACCAGTAGGCGATCTACGACAATGAACGTCTTCTCTTGGCCAACCAAGAGAATGTGCATATGCACTTGCAGTAGATGGAGCAGTACCAGTAGACGTTCTTTGACCATTATTGGAGCCGAGGGTATTTTGGAGGATACCCATAGCCATCATCGATCCCTCCGTCCGACCCGACCTTTCAGGGAATGTTTCCTCCCCACGACCCCATAATGCCACCTCAACCATCTCCGTCATTCTGAACATGGTACTATTGTTGCACCTCATAAGTTAGAATGTTGATTATGCGGACATAGTCATATTCAATCTTGGGGGGTGTTGGAATAGCCATCTATCTTAGTTTTTTTTCTTACATTTTATTTTAGTTGTTTTCCATTTTCTAGGTTTATGCAATTATATGATCCACATCTATCTAGTGTAAATGTGGAGCATTAAATGCATGGGTTTCTATACCACATAGAGTGTACTGATAGGCGTGTCTCTGCAATGAAATTTAAAATTTTTGAAAAGAAATTGTCACATCTTTGTTAGCTTTATTGCAATATCTTTGAGTCACACAACTTGAGTAAGTGTATGGGTTAGTCAGCTTTAGGACATGGGATATGAATTAATTTCTCAATTATTCATGGAATGTGAATGAAGATGATGTTGAGCCTAAACTGACCAAACCTGTAACAAGATCTTAAATTTAAGTTTAAGAAAGAACTCCTAAGGTTACCATGTACACAAGTCACTAGAGAGGGACATATAATAGTCTATAAAGGCTTTATCTATTAGTTATGTGATTTCATCCACCTCACATCTGGATTAATCACCATTCTAATATGATCAAGTACACTGAATCATTTCCTCTTGATTGTATTGCATAACATAATAGATAGCATGATAGTTAGTTTATTTTCTATTTACATTAGTAGAAAATGAAAAAAATAAAATAAACATGCACAAACAAACTCTTGTGCACGTCATGAAGTTGCATAACAACAATTTTACATATAGATTACATCCACATGTCATTTCTTTATAATGAATAGTATGATTGTTTGTTTCTCTCTAAAATAAGATTGCATAGTTATCATCCATACCCTAAAAAAATGAAATGAATGTGCCTAGTAAGTAAAGCCCAAGAATGAACTCTGTCATGTTGGTTAATGGGCTTGGGAAAAAAAGTATTTTGTGAAATAGAGGGAGAAAGGATGCTCTCACTTCTTCATAACTGGATAGGAACGTTCATATGATGGAATTTCCTTTGTTTATTGCATTATCATCTTGTTGATAAGATGTTGAATGCATGCATCATTCCATTCATAATGTTAGACATTAGGATTCATTTTTCATTATCATCGTCATATAGGTTCATCATATTTTTATGTTTACATAAATGATTTAGTTGTTTCTTGTGATTCTTCATCAACCACCCATTCCATGCCACCCATTGCTCTTATTGGTAGGCTATTCACATGATTTTTATCATCATTTATTTTTATCATGAGAACAACTTCCACATAGATTGGTAGTTAGGAAAAAGAGCAATGTAGATAGGAAATCACATAATGCACTAAGTTAAGGCCTGATTTGACTATTATGTTAACTGCTCTTCTGATAGTGTTTCATTGATCTAAGGAAGGATGTCTTTTATGGATATTTCTGGTCACTTCATAGCAGTTATTGGTTCAATGGTCAGTAAAGGCCGGTTTGGGATTGTTATGTGGGGATGATTGAGATGTGAATTGATGTATTGTGTCCTTTTGCTATCTTTTCTCAAATAGATCCAAGAGTGTGTTGCTTGAGGATGAGCAATATTTAAGCTTAGGGGAGTTTGATGCATCATTTTTTAGTTGCTTTCACAGGTGTATTTTCTTTGGTTTTGTGTACCTATTTGTCATTTACATGACTAATTATGCACAAAATATTATCATTAGCTTGTTCCTCTTAAATGCATCAAAATTATGCAATTATACTATTTTTGAATAGTTTGAGATCATCTCAAGTACTTATGTACATTTTTTTGCCTTTCAGGTACCATAAGAGTCCCACAAACTCGGTACTACTGACTTTACAAGTCGATAGTATCAAAATCACATAAGTAGAAGACCTAATGAATCACACAGACTTGATACCAATGACTCTAACAGTCAGTAGTACCGAAATCATGTCTGAGAGGCACATGAAGGAAAGCAAGAAATCTCAGTACTATCGACTATGTGAGTCGGTAGTATCAAATTTACATCAGAGAGATGGAAATGGCTCAAAATAGAGACTTGGTACTATCGACAATGTTCAGTAGTACCAACATTGTGGGCATGCGTGACAACACTAAGGACTCAGTACTACTGACTTTCCAGTCGATACTACCAAGTCATCCAATGGCAGTGCTCTAATTCGACGGTTGGCGTTATTACACATCCTAAGTGTCTCTTATGACTTAAGGGGAGTGCGGCCAGACCTAATGATTCAACCGGTTTCCATTGCACAATACCTGAGAATGAGGGGAGGAGAGAACTACATCAAATGCTACATCTGGGACAATTCGAGCACCTCTAGTGGGTGATTCTATAGCAACAAGACAGTGGTTCGCACATACGTTGAAGGGGATCATCCGAATCAACTATTCTCCAGGGGTAACTTTAGCTTTCTAATGTTTCACACATTTTCTCCTTCCTTGTTATGTATTCGACTGTGAAAACCATGCAGGACTAACCCCCTTGATTCTTTAGGACCCAGGAGTATCCCGAGTATGCATTGTACTTAACTTTTATGCATTAATATAGCTTTTTCTCCTAATATCTAGATATAAACCTATGAGATTGCTATGTTCTATTTGTGCTTGATCACCATAGATAGATAACTAGATCTTTAATTGTTTGAAAGAAGGGTTAAGAGTTGGAAAAATATAGGTTTACACATTTATTGCACCCTTTGAGAAAGGTGGAGCATAAACGGGAGGAGAAACCCAGAGTTTATCATAAAGCACCTAACTAATCAACCAATTGATATGAAAATAGAATTGGCATTAGATTAGGTAGTGAACTATGCTATGAGAGTGGGTAGTTCTTGCTACAAGCTCTTTGTCCAGGGTTAGGAGTGATGTATGTTAGTGTTAAGAGGTTAGCTACAGTGTTAACTGTGGTGAAACCATCATCCTAAGGAATTCGTTCCACTCCGATTCACTCATTCGTTACTCTTGTTTCACTTTTACATTTTTTAATTTAATTAAAACCAAATTCAACCATTTTTATCAGCCTAGCTGATTAGATTATAACTAGTAGTAGTCTTTGGATTTTGTTTCCATGTGTTCGACTCGGACCTCATAAGGCCTATATTGCTCGATATGTTCTCTTGCATTTAACGCACACTATTTTTGTGTCAAAACTCTTAAAACGATTTAACATGGAAAATTACAAACAAGCTACTGCTCCTATGGCTAATTATTTTAAAATTAACAAGGATGAAGATGGTGAACTCATTGATGATTCCTTATATAGAGCCATGATTGGTAGCTTGATATACTTGACCTAATCTAGACCGGACATTATGTTTGTCATTGGACTTTGCACTAGATTTTAATCGAATCCTATGCGTCCTCATTTTCAAACCATCAAAAGAATTTTGAGATATCTTGTTGGCACTATAAATTTTGGATTATGGTATCCCCAGGGCCAACCATTGGATATGAAAGCTTATACCAATGATGATTATGTTGGTTGTTGTCTTTATCAAAAGAGCATAAGTGGTGATTGTTTCTTTCTAGGAAGAGATTTGGTTTCTTGGTTTAGTAAGAAACAAAATATGATTTCTTTATCTTCCATTGAAGTTGAATACATAGTTGGAGGATCATATTGTGCTCAAGTTCTTTATATGCAACAAGTCTTGAATAATTATGGTTTTGTATTTTCCTCTACACTGATTTTTTGCGATAATACAAGTGCAATAAACTTGGCTCATAATCCCGTTCAACACATTCATGCCAAGCACATTGAGATTCAACACCACTTTTTGAGAGATCATATTTCCAAGAATAACATCTCTCTTCATCATGTTGATACACAATAACAATTGGATGATATTTTACCAAACTGCTTCCTTTAGATAAATTTTGATATATTAGAAGGAAGTTACTCATTACTCCACTAGAAGACATTTTCTTTGATATATTTGGACAAGATTCTTGATTATATTCTTGGTCTCTACCATGCATTATCACGTTGTGGCTTTCATTGGACATTTGCTTTGGTTTTCTTTTATACTTTAAAACATGGGTATTTTATTAAGGAGAAGTATCTCATTAAAGGGGAGTCATTTTAATATTTGGCTATCTTTTTTAGATGACAAAGGGGGGTAAATAAATTATAAAGCAAAATATTCCTTGAGCTTCATGAGGGTTTCACAACTTTATTCTCTTGGCAAAAATAAATTTGATGCTAAAATTCTTTACGAGATGGATATTATGTTTCATCTCTCTTTAAGCAAACTAGCACACTTTTTTGTGCCACTCAAGGATTTGTTCTTCCCAGGTATGAAATTCATTTTTATAATATTTTTCTTATATTTTAGAAATGTTTGCCATCTTCAAAAAAGGGTATATTGTTGGCTAAATTGGACATTATCTTATTTTTTATTATGACAAACATTTCATTCTTGTGGATCTAACTTGCTACTTGAGTATTTTTGGGCTCAAGGAGATCACACTCAATGGATAAATGAAGTTAATATGCTCAAATGCTTGTATTTACATGTTCGTACAACTTGTAATAACTTTTACAAGTGTATAATGTACAAGTACCTAGAAATCATATAAAATTAAGTGTTAGATTTTCCCTATCAACCTAGAACCCTTAGTTAGGATCCTTCTTAGAGTATAGAGTCATTATCCTTTATTCGAAAAATCAATTGATAGGCTTTTCACAATTTTACATGCTCATTTACATGGATTTTTTGGTCGAGAAAAATGTCAACCAAAAATATCTTGGTCGAGAAAGTTGTCGACCGAGAACCACCTCGGTTGAGGAGTCAGAGCTCCGGTCAAAATCTTACACATTTGTGCTCTAAGTCACTTTCAGTCAAAAAAATTATCGACCGACACATTTTCGATCCAAATTATATGACTGTTAGACTGAGTAGTTGGTAGTTAAGGATAGTCGTTCGAATAGATGTGCATTTAAATCAGGATTCTCGACCAAGACATGGTCGGTCGAAAAACTTGTCGACCGAACTGGGTTCTAGATTGTTCTTTCTACATTTCACTAAGTTAGTTGTTGTGCCTAATGTTATCCAACTCTAACGGTTATATATCATCCTAGAACCCTCTAGACACTACCCCAAAGTACCCTAGTTGTCTACAACACATTCCTATAAATAAAGGTGATCTTAAGACACCAAAACACACAAGCTACACTTGAGAAATCCTTCTAGAGAGCAAACAAGTTGAATTACGCTTGCCATCTTCTTCCTTGAGCTCTAAAGTTAGTCTCCTATAGATACAATCTCCTACCCACCACCTAACAACGTCCATCCTAAGTGGTTAGGAGGTCTAAAACTTGATATAGGATCAAAGTGTTGTACTACATTGGTTTAATCTTCCTTCTTCCAATCTATTTTTCCAAGTTGATGTAATCTTGCTCCTTGACTACTCCAAGTGTGGGAGATTGTCCGAGGGAGATTGCTTAGAGGTACTTTAAGGTGTGAAGGCTTCGTCTAGGCAATTGGAGATATTTTAGGGTGTGGAGGTTGCTCGTAGGTGATTGGAGCTACTTTAAGGTGTAAAGGCTGCTTCTAGGCGATTGGAGCTACTTCAAGGTGTGAAGCATGCTCCAAGGTGATTGACACTACTTGAAGAAGGTGAAGGTTGCGTCAAGGTAGTGGAGGTGGATTGTCATCCTCTCCTTGGGTTCTCTTCCACGTCCCAGTAAAGAAGATGTTGAGGTGAAGTGATTATATTTTATTGTAATTCCTTGAGAGGTAATAAAATTGAGCACTTACAAATCCCAATTAGAAACAATAGGATAGTAGATTGACATCGTTCGATTCAAAGGATGGAACCACTCTAATTTGTGAGTCTCTTGCTTGTGTCCCTCTCCTTCTTGCAAGTTAATTTTAAAATTAACTTTAAAATTATCAAAATCTCTATTCACCCCCTCTAGATCTTTTGGTTGTTGTTGTGTAGGTTGTGCTAAGGTTGTTGCCTATCCTTACTGCAACTGAGGGAAGTTGGATCTGATATGCCCCACCTATCCACATTGATCATAATTCTCTGCCTTTTAAGGGAGAGGAGGGAGCCTACTGGGATGGTGGTATTTTGGACACTTAGAACAGTTGGACTTATTATGATCTTTAGTAGGAAACTTTCTCTTCTTACTTTCTGTCTAGGGCTGAAAATCAGGATATGCCATAGAAGGCAAGGCCTTATCTATCATCTACTAGAACATCAGAGGGAGCTGTGGAATCAGTGCATGCCTGATGTTGTAGTTGAGACCTTCTAGGAATATGTTGGCTCACCTCTCCTCTACCAAGCCTTTGTCATAGTGTTCCAGCAATAGAAAATTTTGGATACAGTCCACCACAAATAAGGAATGTTACTTCATGTTACAAAATTCCTCTTCCTTCTTCTGTAATGTGGTAGAGGAAATGACTTCTTTTAGAATATCACCTATAACTGCTCCCAATACATGGTGGAAATGTGTGGGGTCATTGCAATTCCATTTCACCAATGGCGAACGGGCTCGTCCAATACGTGCATAGCAAATATGATCTTCTGCTGCTCAAGGCTAGTCATGCCCTCAAAAGCACGCTCCATACCAAGCACCCACTGATCATCCTTTTCCACCATGTTTAGCTTGGTCTCATCCTTGATGTAAGACGACTGTATCTTGAGGAACTCAGTCAAAGCTTACTCCTTTGGCTTTGCAACTAGTGGAGTTGTATCTGAACTCCCCATCATTACATTAGATAGGGGCTACCTGAGGAAGACCTATTGGTATTTGTGCCCATAGAGACAATCATATGATGATTGTAGTGGGGCGTCATATACTTTATTTGATCATTATAAAGGTAATTATGTCTATTATGTTTGTCTCAATCATGAAATAACAAAACATGGATAGTAGATGTCTAAACAATGATGTTTCTTGATGACGTATGTATTCAGGTTGATGACCTAAACAATGAGATCATATGTATATACATTCTTGTTATGTTCCTAGTCAGATATTATTGTGGAAGCAAAATAGATGGAAGTAATACATAAGACTGGAGTGTGTGTTAGTTGATGATAGATACTCACTATTCATGATATGTGATATCAAACCAAGCACATAGGTACATGTTAGAGAATAGTGTATCAGACAGACCCACCTTGAGAGTGATACATGGAGACCATGGAATGGCAGTCCGAGTCCAATCTCATAATGATAGTATGATTGTGGTTGTTATACCTAAAGTTACAACACTCATCACATGTCGTTCACTATATTTTGACATCATCAAACATGACCTTGAATAAGGCTTACCATAAAAGGTGATGCTCGGGTACATTGTGAGACATGGGGATTGAGTATGAGTGATGTAGATGGAATTTGTCCCTCCTATAAGAGATTGATATCCTAGCCACTTGATAAGTAACACTAAGAAATGGATGATCATACTCGTGTGATTCAATATGTGATATGTGAGCTCGCATGCATCTCATACACTTTGCTCTAATTCAAAGAACATAGTTTGAATGTTGAGAGGATGATGTTTCCATGCCTCAATTTCAATCTCGATACCAGAGACAATGGAATTATACTATCACTATAACACTAATAACGGACCATAGGTTGTAGTTGTTCTCTAACTTTCCAATTATTTGGGTGGTAATGATGTGTTTCTAGGTATTGCACATTGCTTATAATGTCATAAGTTAATTATTGACATTCACTTCCGACGTAACTAGGACCTACAGGGTCACACACATAGGATACACATAAAATAATAGTTTACTCATGAATAAGGTTTGACTTGATTACTAATGTGTTTAGGTATTCAATTCAAACAAGATTGGTTGAAAATTGAGTAAACTAGAAATTGAATCTACAAGTTCATAATATGAATTGGTCAGTCCAGATTGTGAATTCCATGTTTCAATGATCAATAATATTGGGTCAAGGATTGATGATGACGTCATGTTGTGCATTAATCCTCACATTAAAGCCAATATGTTTGTGAATGAGAAATATTGTGAACCAACCGATTCAAGTCTTCAATCGGTCATTTTACATGCAAACTGATCAATTCAATAGTGAACTGACCAATTCAGTAGCGAACATACCGGTTTGTGGTTTGTAGCTTCCCGAAAATTCATGAAATTCCATCTTTTCGAATCCGAAATGATATGAAAATCCTAATTTTGGCCCTCCTATAAATAGAGGGGTAGTCAAGGCTTTCAAGAGATACAATAATAAGCTCTAAAAACTATTGTCCTCTCACAGTTGTGGTAACGTGAGAGCTCGAGCATGTCCTATATGAAAAAGGGAGATACAATAAGGAAAAGCAGTCAATACTAGCACGTTGACATCAAAGGGACAACTCCTTCATGTAAATTCCTAAGGAACAACATGAGTTCTTGGTGGTCCACGTGGACTACGTAGAGGTGTGGTTGTCATTTCCACCTGCTAGGTGGATGTCATCAATCGTCGTTCGTGGTGCTACACAGGGAGGCCGTCATCGATAACCATCTGGGTGCTACTTTTGAAATAAGCACTTTGTTGTAAGGATAGTCGCTAGACCTACTCCAGGACCACATATATGTCTTGCAAACCTTCCATCCCAATCCATAGTTCTTGACACGATTCACTAGTGAAGGGGAATATGACACTATTGAATCGATCAATTTGCATGTAAAACGGCCGATTGAAGACTTGAATCGATTGGTTCACATTATTTCCCATTCACATTATCTCCCATTCACAATATTTCCCATTCATAATAAGATTGGATTTTTCTTTTATCAATTATTTTATTGCATATAATGTGAATATTTAAAATGATTAATGTACATATTCAATTATATACGACATACGATCCCAATATACATACACAATATATATGAATCGTCCTAAAATTAGTTTGATGGTAGATGTAAGAGTTGTTATGGCCAATACCCCCTAGACATGTGTGCTTGGTTGAATGGTTTTATTCCTTCCTTTTTAAATTTGATTTACGTACCAAGTCTCTTTCTCCTTTTCCATATGTAAGTTAACACTTTCCTTCTTATTCTCCATTCGAATGTAACTCGAGGTTCTACTTCTCTAATGTAATAAGTCAGACCGGAATAGGATAAATTTATTTCCTATTTTGGTAAAAAGAAGACATTCTGCACTAGACTAATCGACTGACTTAGAATTTGAACTGATTGATTGGAGGTCTGAGTAAGCCACATGACGGGAGGAGCCAATGATGAACTGGACGAGTCAATATGTTGCTTAAACCGGGGGCCATTCAACCAATCCAAGAGACCAATTGACCGACCACGAGGTCAACCAATCGGCTCAAGGGTTGAGTCGACCGACCGGACTGGCTCCAGCACAGATTTCTGTAAGTACAAATTGTTACATATGTTGTGGACCTTAGGTGTAGCAATTCTTTGTGGCTCTAAAGAATTGTATTAGTATGGCCATAACCATCGCTTGTATTTATATGCTATATGTTTCATTTGTGTATATAATATGTATATGATTTTTATTATTAGTATGTGGTGATAGGATATGTCTATGTATTTACATAAACATAAATCTTTCAATCTGATATTAAGTCTTAGATGCTTTCTGATGTGGATATTATTGCACAACAAATTCACTAGGAATATAATTTCTAGAGTTTACCAAAACAAACGTGAAATAATTACCACCCGCAAAATGACGAGTCTTATCGCAGTATAGTTAAGGATCAAACCCAAGAGACAACATTTTTAAGAATTGATTGATCGATATAATTGAACTAGGAAAAGTATTTAACACAAAAGGTGGATTTGGTTGATTACAACTAATGCGCGGGTAAAAAATTAAATAAAATCTAAGATTACCAGATGGATGAATATACTAGGATGAGTAGGTTTCACCACAACTACCTACGATTATTCTCTCAATGCATCACAAACATACATAAACAATATAATAGAGGCCAGGTAAATCCCCCTTCTGGCGTTAGGATTAAGCCTGGACATATATCTTTCTAGGCTGGTTGTCGCATTACCTAAAGATCATGTATCTACCGCCTCAGAAAATATCTATTCGATGTCTCATCAAGAGTCTAACAAAAATAATCGATATCCTAGATCATGAGTTTGAAGTTCTCTACACCCAAGATCATGACATATATGTAAACATACTTGCCAAACAAGAATAAAATGGTTGATTTAACATGAAAATAATTCATACATACATAGATGCAATAAAAAAACAAAACAAATAGTATGGCTACTCCCCACATCCAAGCGTAAGGAACTACTCACAATTCATAACGAGATAATAATAAATAATAAGAAAAAGGAAGGAGATAGTCATCATCTCGACGGGTGAAAGAGATGTAACTATAGAGTCATCCAAGATTGTCGGCCGGTGACTCTTTTTCTTCGTCGTCCTCCTTGTTTGAACCTGGTCTGCCGATGAGGAAGAGCACATGATGGATGGAGGCAGAGGCGTCGTCGACCTTCCTCTGTCGAGTAAGGAAGTCGGGCTTGGCGGAACGGTGGAGCTACATCCTGTCGGTCGGAGAAAAAACAATCATTTTAAGTGATGCCCCGGGGTCCTATTTATACTTTTTGTCAAGGGAAATCCAAGAGTCACAAAATAAAAGAGTGAGACCTGATCCGATATTAATGCCTTGATCAATGAGAGTCAACAAACGCTTGTTGGTCGATGGCTGTGTCCATCCATGGCTGTTGATCAGTTGGTTGTCGACCTCTGGCTGTCGACCTATTCTGTGGAGATCAATAGGCGTGTATTTGCTGGAGGTGGTTGTTGGTTGTCGACCCATGCATATATGGTTGTCATTGTCTGGTCTTGGTTGATACTTTAGCAAACGTCGACAGAGCATGTGATACAGGTCGACATGATGTTCCATCGGCGGAGTTTCTGTCAAGGTTGGAGGTTGACACTATGGCTGTCGAGCGGCCGTGCGTGTCGATGAACATCACGGCCGTCGGCCGCCTGTTGGGTTGTTGCGGAAAGTACGGCACGGCATCGATTGATCGTAATATTATCGTGGCTTTGCATGGTTCCGTTGGCTGGTTATCGAATATGTTTCAAAATGCATGCCTCGACAGGTGAATAAAATAGGACTAGGCTGTGGCGCATCATGATCGATCAAATAGAAAGGTCACATGGCTCACATTGGTTAATCGACTGGATGTGACCTTTTCATACAAAGATAATTAACGAGAATGCTGTTTGCAATTGCCCTTGCGTCGATAGCTTTGACGAGTTGATGCTTGTGCATTAATATGACTAATGGATTTCCAACGAAATTGCTGTCCCGTAACGTCAAAGGCAATCATAATGGGAGTCAATTACCAAACAACTGTTACATAAGGTAAGTTGGGCGGGCCTCGTCTATTTATTGCGTTGCTACTTTTGTATCTTTTACTCTTGCCTTTTAATATTCATGTGATGTTTCCATACAAAAGGATAGCCATGGTTTGTATATTAAGGAAACTATTTAATAGTTGCCTCGGTGTATCTGGTCAAAACAATGACTTGATAGCACAAATCTGAATTCCTTTTCTTGATAAACAAATGCATGATTGTGATTGACTATGAATAAATTTCTGATATTGGAATGTACCCTGCACAAAACAAAAGATATTCCATTAATAAAATCATTATGCTCACAACAAAAGTGGTGAAATTTGGATATAATCAAAACAGCCCATAAATTGTCTAAGAAGATGGAAAACTCAAGATAATAACAATTATGGGAGTGCAAAGCTGCATGAACTAATTTATTGGATAAAATGTGACATAAAGATGCAAAATTAGTCTACGAAGTGTAGCAAAATCGGGATCAATATTCACTCATCACTTTCCATAAGCAACACACTTGAAAATCTTAATCGACTAAGCGTGGGCACGTCAAGCATGGGTGTGTCATCTATCTCGTGCAAGTGTGACAATAGCTATGTGGGTCTGCTTAGCAGAGTGCATTACTATTGTTTTGGCTTTTAGGTTAGGCTTAACTAGGTGAATGTAATGAAATTAAATGCCTAAAAGAATGTAGATAAACTATGGTAAGGAGTAGCACATATCATCTATCCAAGAATTGTATGAGATACATTTGGAAAATATTGCCTACCTTAAAATTTGGTTGTGGATGTTGGCATTGGTCGGGTAATAACTTAATTATTTGGGTCTTGGCTCACTAGAAGGTTGTATTAATTGATATGCGAGGGATATCAAATTGAACAAAATAGCATCAAGGGTAATTAATTAAAGGTCTCATTGATATTGTTAATTATAAGATCAAATCAAAAGTATTTTGATAAAAGTTGCAATTTTTTTGTATATTCTAATGACAAACACAAACACGTTTTTATTGAGATCGGTCCTTGAGAAGAACAAGTTAAATCAGAATAACTTCTACGAGTGATTCAGTATGTTGATAATCATTCTCACTGTAGAGTGCAAGTTGTATGGCCTGGAGACATCAGAGCCAGATGAGCCCCCTCCCACCGCACCTAAGGTAGAAATGAATGCTTACAAGAAGCATACCGACGATGTCATGAATGTCAAGTGCTTGATTCTATGTTCAATGAATTTTGAATTGCAGAGGCAACATGAAAACATGGAAGTCATTGATATGGTAACACGTCTCAAGAACATGTTTCGAGATCAAGCAAGACAAGTGTGATATGATATCTCAAAGGCGGTATTCAAGTGCAATATGGCTAAAGGAGATCCAGTAGGTTCTCATTTGCTCAAGTTGATTTGGATACGTGGAGAAACTTGCTATATTGGGATTTCTCTAGAGTTAAGAGTTGGCCACATATGTGATTCTGTAGTCACTTTCGGAATCATACAACCAGGTTGTCATGAACTACAACATGAATGATTTTGACAAGCCTTTGTTAGAATTACTTGGCATTTTGAGGACAGCTAAAGTGTATATGAATAAGGACAAACCCAAATCTATAATGACGATCAACAGAGGGAAGTCCAAGGGAAAAGACAAAGCTAAGAAGAGTTTTAAAGCTAGTCAAAAACTAAAATCTTCTGCACTAAAAGCTAAGGAAGGAGTAAATAAGGAAGAAAGTTGCCATCACTATCACCAACATATGCACTAGAAAAGGAATTGTCCTCTATATATAGAGGAACTTAGGAAGAAGAAGGAGATAGAGATCTCTACTTCAGGACCCGAGATGAAGTAAGCTAGAATTGTGGAGCAAGAGTTATTGCCACTAAAGTTGAAATTTGTCATTCATGGACATGTAATCGAATTAGTGAATTGCTATTATGTACTTGACACTAATGAAAAAACATCATGTATCTTGTATGGAAAAGAGTATTATCAATAATTGATGTTTTGTTTTAAAAGATAAGATCTTATATGTAAGTTTCCTATTGATCATAATCTATACTCGATAGTTGTAGAGACAAATATGTATAACATATACTGAATGACTCGATGACTCACACAATGAATGCCTATAACATTGTCATCTAGAGAACATAAATGAGAAATACATTTCTAGAATCCATAAAGATGGTTATCTAGACACTTTTGGTTATTGAACCAATAGAGACATGTGAGTCTTATTTATTAGGCAATATGACAAAAGTACATTTCACCAAAAATAGTGAGAGAGTGAGTATTCTAAAAGGCCTCATACATATTGATGTATACACTAGAGGTGGTTACTAGTACCTCATTATATTTACTGACAATCTCAGTATATATGGTAGTATGAATCTATTGAATTGTTCAAGGAGATCATGAATGAAGTACATAACCGGTTTGGTAAAAGTAAGAAAACACTTTGATATGATCAATGTGAAAAATAATCTGAGCCAAGAGTTTGAGGATCTTATGGGAGACTGTGATAATGTATCATAATGAACTCCACCTAAAATATAGTGATGTATTAGAAAGAAGGAATCACACCTTGTTAGTCATGGTGCGATCATCAATAAATCTAGATGATCTTCCAATTTCCTTTTTGGCACATGCTTTACACAAAAATAATGTACCGTATAAAATGATTCAAAAGACACCATATGAGATATGGAATGGGAAGTGACCTAATTTGTCTTTTATGAAGATTTAGAACTTATATTAGAAACAATTTATTGAAAAACTTTATTCATAAATAACATAAATATTAATTTGTTGAAATACTAATTTTACATTCCAATCTGACAACAAAAGTATTTGTTGTCAGGACGGTTGTATTCCTAAAATGGAATTTAAATATGAAGGAACCATTGAGAGAAAAGTAGAACTCAAAAGTTTGAGACCAATAAGAAAACATTGAATCTAAAGAGGTATAGTAGAAACAAGGAGAATCACAAATTTTTGTGGAATCTCAAGTTCCTTGTGTAACATAAAACCTCAAAGATCTAGTAGAACACGCCTTGAGCTTGAAAGATTAGGATATCTTATAGCACGAGAAGGCGGTAAGTTGGTCGTAGATGATGAGCCAACAACCTTCCTAGAAACTATTGAGGGATCAGAGTCCGAGAAATAGCTTAAGGCCATGAAATCCAAGATGGAGTCCATGTACACCAACAAGGTATGACCTTGGTGGATCCATCTGAAGGGGTAAAATCTATAGGGTTCAAATGGGCCTTAAATAAGAAGACTGGAATGGATGGTAATGTACAAACCTATAAGGACAGATTGTTTTTAAAAGGTTTTCCAACAAGAGTTCAAATTGTTGAACATGATGGAATCTTTTCACCAGTTTTCATGGTTAAATCTATCAAGATCATGCTTGCAATTGTAGATTCTTATGACTATGAAATTTGGCATATGAATGATAAAATCTTATTACTTAATAGGAATAATTATGAGGATGTGTTCATGATACAACCTAAAGGTTTTATAAATACAATAATGCAAATTAAGTTTGTAAGCTACAAAGGTCAATCTCGGGATTGAAGCAAGCATCTATGAGTTGGAATCTTCAATTTGATAGCTTAGTCAAAGTGTTTGACTTTAGTCAAAATGAAGATAAAATCTGTGATCAAAAGAATTTAGTGGGAGCATATTTATATGGTGATGGGGAATAACATCCTTATTGTGGCAACACATCCCACTATCACATAGACAGTGAGGTGTTACGCAAAAATGTGCGGAAAACACCATAACCACAAATTACTAAAACATGGGTTAATTAAAACCGATTGCGGAAAGCTGATAAACTGAGAAACCATAACATATAGGTCCTCTTCCTGCAAGGAAACATGTTATAAAAATATATACAAGCCTTGATACGTGTCCACAGCTTAGAGGAACAACTGTCTAACCATCACGTGAGTTCATCACCTGTTAAATGTACATATTCATAAAGGCCCACATCCGGCCAACAACAGGATATACAAAGGATCAACAACCATAGATCGTGAAACAATGCCAAAACGCCCCCAAGGACCTGAGAGTACAGGGATGACTCTAGACTCTACTATAGAACGCCAAAACAGCAGCATGCCCAACTCTTGCCTTCTACTGCTCGTCTTGCTGCTCGGCCGCAACTCTGCGACCACCACCACGTCTAGCTCGAACACCTGAAAACTAGCGGGGTGAGACAATCGAACATTGTCCCAGCGAGAAACATAACTCCCCGCCGAAACTATAAAACCAGAAGGATAAAGCAACAACAGAAGATAAACAGTAAAATGTAGAGTAATAATAGTCTATACATCAAGGCTATTCATACCATCAAGCTTACCAGGTTGTATGGAAGACATATCATCAACTATCTATTTATGGAACATAAGATTATAAGATCTTATCGCATAACATGAGGAACATATAAGTAACTATATGTATAATAAGGTTAACTACGCAAGCAAGGCTTCAACCAATGCTCCGTGTTTTGTCTTACGCAATAAATACTATTAGGCTAGATTACGTATTTTTATGCCCTGAGGAAGTGAACCGTACCGTTCAAATCCAACCGACGGCTGCGAAACCCGGAGCTGGTGCCATACAAGGTCACATGGAAGAGCCGGACTCTACGAGCTCCCACCTCGTGGTCAGTGCACGAGTACAACACAAGTAGGACCGTAGTCTCATGCTGAAGTGGCCTTAGCTACAGGGTCAGACTACCCTCTGCCTAGCCCGCCTCGGTACAGGTATCGGCGCTAGTGAAACTGAGCCACGGGCCTATTCACCGTGCTCTGATCCATGAACACATTCATGCTCTACATATCACATATCCTGAGCCATGGGCCTGTTCACCATGCTCTTCACATACTTAGGCTACGGGCCTGAGTCCGCACCCTGGAGTCTACAACTGAAGTTGCACTCTTACCTCCTCACTTTAGGCTAGGAGAAACCTCGCATACTCAACAATATGCGCTCCGCATTAACCCGTAGGAGAACCCGTTTCACCATCACCACCTCCTGATGATGATGGATCTATGGCCAGGGCAACTACATGATATATTCCACTGTGATTAATTAATATCTTTTATATGGATTGCAAGATTCAACCATGTTATATAACATGTAACTATAACAGAAAATAAACAACATAAAACTCAATGTTATGCTTTTATTGTAATCACATCATCCTGATCCATCACAAGGAACCAGCAGTACATGTTATCACTTGGCCTCTTGCAAATCATCCAGATCCATTTCAAGGATCATCACATACCATGGGAATTCAATACCTCATCATATAGTGCCACTGCCTCTTCAAGGCTTACATCATCATCATGGGATAGCAATCCCCAATATATTAGTCATGTACATCATACAGATCAACATCAAGAGTAACAATCACCGCAGAGTTACTGCACATGTACATATACCTCATAGCCCTTTTTAGCTGGCTAAGAATCACCTGCATGATTAGTAACATCAATCATAGGCTTCAATAGTATGGCCATGTTATCAGTATAAGGTGACATTTGATGATTATATACTATCTTAATCGAACATCAACTTATGATCAAATGCATAAGGTACATCACTAAGCAACCCACATTACATGCTTATTATTCTCCTTAGCATTATACAAATAATCATGATGAGCAAGTTCATGTATATAGCTATGCTAAATTGAAAGGACAAACGTTACCATAGTAAATACCATCAAGCATGCACAAAGTCACCATCGCATTATTCAAGGACATATTCAACAAGTCTATTTTCCATGATAAGCAGAACCCTCACTAAAATGACACAAACCCTCACAAAAAGGCTGTATCGGGCATGGCTCACTCTATCGGCCAACTCATAACGGCCGACACAAGAAGGCAACTTGCAACGCTATGTTACCACCAAGGCAACCAAGAGTGCAACTAAGCAACGCCGTGTCAGGTGTCGCACACTAGGTCTATCAGACAATGGCCAAGGGCCTGTCGTGCAGCTGAGCACGACGGGCGACAGGGTGTCACACAATGCCCGTTAGGGCTATCGGCCGACACACCCAGACTTAGGGTGACGCCCATCACATGACCATTAGCAACGCACAATGACACCAACCCACAACTACAACCGATGCATGTCGAGCAAGGTACTCTACAGGGGGTATCTTCCAGAGGTGCAACACAAGCCACCATCAAAGGACCTGTCATCTAGCTCACCAAAATAGGGCCTAACGACCATCACAGGGCAAGGTGATGGTGTGACGCCCGACACTGAGACCAGGTATCATCCACCACCAACACTTCATGTGTCGCTCAAAGGTCTAGGTCAAGAGGGCTGTCGGGAAGCACTTCCCCACACTCATAACGACCAAGGTATCACTCACAAGATCAACATCTACCTTGAGCACAAGGGTACCCAAAACCCTAATGGGTCAAGAAAATGGCTCACCTCAATCGACTAAGAGAAAGAGGGGTATTGCACATCAACTATCCCCAAATGGCAACACAAGGAAAACCCTAGAAAGAACCACCACTATCACCAAGCTCACCCTTCTAGTCCATGGTGAGAGGAGGGTGTTGCTCAAGAAACTAGGACACAAACTCACCTAAATCAACTAAGATAAAGAGGGGTATTTCCCATGCCACTAGAAGCTCAAACTCACTCCTCTAGACTAAGAAGAGAAAGGAGTATTGCTCACCAAGAAACCCTAAACCACAAGGATTGGCCAACATGGATACTTAAGAAAGATACTAATCTAACAACATATAAACAAGATCATGGAAGGAGATAGAGTAGTTAGGGTTAGGAGTTATGCAACCCGCCTTAAGCAAGCTCCAAGCTCCAAGGAAGAAGAAAGCTCCAAGGCAGGATCGGCCACCAAGCTAGCTCCTCCAAGGGTGTCGTCCACCAAGCTTGCAAGGGAGAAGGGTATCGTGCACGAAGGTAGAGGAGAAAAACAAGAGACTAAAGGATCCCTAGCAAGAGGAAAAGAACACATATATAGAAGGGAATGGAGGAGAAAACAAGGTAGAGCCAAGCAAGGTGTCTTCCTCCTAGGGACACTTGTCCTAGTGCACGAGCCACCACTCTAGCAAGCCCTAAACACATGTCCAAGGCCATTGTCACATGCAAGCATCAAGCACCAAGTGTCCACTAGTGGTGACACAACCGAGGTCAAAGATGGTCAACAGGTCATGGGCGACATACTTGGGCGACACACCTCCAACATGGGCGACACAGCCTCCTCCTGGCCGATACAAGGGCCCAACAAGGCAAAGGCAAGGCTCAACAAAGCCCAACAAGGTCAAGCCCAAAGGGACTCAAGCAACGAGCCCAAACCTTCCTCTTCTGCTCTAGAGGAAGCAAGGGGAGAGAGGAACACCTCACAAGGTGGCAAACTTTCCCACAAACCCTAGACTTGGGTTAATTGCAAGTATCACCTTCAACTCTCAACAAAGCACAACCAAACCCTAATCACTACTTAAAGGTGATTAGCAAGAAACAAAGCATCAGGGTTAAGCAAAACAAACAGGGCAAACCCTATACGAAGGTCATGGTCCTTACAAGCTAACCCCCTTCAAGGGATTTCATCCTCAAAATCTGAAGAGAAGAGTGAGGGATACTTCCTCCTCATCTCTTCCTCAAGCTCCCACGTGGCTTCCTCAACACCACGATGAAGCCAAAGAACCTTCACAAGAACCAGGTTCTTCCTTTTCAACTTCTTGACCCTTCTATCAAGGATCGCCACAGGACCTTCCTCGTAGGTCACATCTTCATCAAGCTCAACTTCAACTGGCTGTATCACTATTCCCAAATCTGGATGGCTTTTCTTCAGCATACTGATATGGAACACTGGATGTAACCTGTGCAACTCTGGAGGCAACTCCAACTCGTACGCTACCTTGCCAACACATGCTATAACTGGGTAAGGCCCCATATACCTGGGTGCTAACTTACCCTTCCGACCAAACCTTAGCACACCTTTCCACGGCGAGACTTTAAGATACACTTTGTCTCCTACCTGGAACTCCAAAGATCGTCGACGATTGTCTGCGTAAGACTTCTGCCTGTCCTGTGCCGCTTTCAACTGTTGTTGTAGGCAAACTCTATCAAACTAAGATGTACATCCCAGTTGCCTAGAAACTGCAAAACACAAGCTCGAAGGAGATCCTACATAGTCTGAATAGTCCTCTCAGACTGTCCATCTGTCTATGGGTGAAAGGCGGTACTGAACCTCAACTGCGTTCCCAATGCTTTGTGCAACTGCTCCCAGAAACAACTCGTGAACTGAGGACCTCTGTCAGAAACTATCGTCGCTGGCACACCATGCAAACGTACTATCTCATCCACATACACTCGAGTGAGCTTCTCAGCAATATACGTCATCTTTACCGGTAGGAAATGGGCAAACTTCATCAATCTGTCCACTATCACCCAAATGGAATCATGATTCCTAGTTGTCCTGGGTAGACCAACTACGAAATCCATGGTTATATGATCCCATTTCCACTGTGGTATCGGCAAGGGTTGCAACATAACTGCCGGTTTCTGATGTTCAACCTTCACTTGCTGACACACTGCACATCTAGCCACGAACTCAGCCACATCTTTCTTCAATCCGGGCCACCAATACAAGTCCTTCAGACTTTGATACATCTTGGTGACACCTGGATGCATTACATACATCGAAATGTGTGCTTCCTCAAGCACTAGCTTCCTCAGATCGTCAGCATCTGGAACCACCATCCTATCACGATAGCAAACTAGCCCATCGTCGGACTCATGGAACCCATCATGCTTTTCACTACCGAACTCTGATCTGATTAACTATACCGCATCATCTGTTTGCTGTGCATCTTTGATCTGTTGTCTCAACATAGGCTTGACTTGAATCTGTGCTAAAAGTCCAGCTAACGAAGAAACTTCCATCTGTACATTCATCTGTCACAAAGAAATAAACATATCCCGTCTATTACATACCAGAGAGATCAACTGTGCCTTCTTTGAAGAAAGAGAAGAAGACTTTCTACTAAGCGCATCAGCTACCACATTCGCTTTACCAGGATGATACTCGATGGTGCAGTCATAATCATTGATCAACTCCATCCATCGACATTGTCACATGTTCAACTCATGCTGTGAAAAGATGTACTTCAGATTCTTATGATCCGTAAAGATCTGACACACTTCCCCATACAAATAGTGTCTCCAAATCTTTAACGCATGAACCACTGCTGCCAACTCCAAGTCATGAGTCAGATAGTTCTCCTCATGTTTCTTAAGCTGTCGCGAAGCAAAAGAAACCACATGGTCTTCCTGCATCAATACACAACCTAAACCTTTCTTGGAAGCATCACAGAAAACAACATAGCCCTTTCCAGACTCTGGCAGGATTAACACTGGGGCACTGGTTAGCTTCTCCTTCAAACTCTGGAAAGCTTGCTGACATCGATCATCCCAAACAAAAGGTACATATTTTCTGGTCAACTTCGTCATTAGCAACACAATCACACTGAATTCCTTGATAAACCTCCGGTAGTAACCTGCTAAACCCAGGAAACTACAAATTTCTATCGGCGTCTTCGGTTGCTCCCAATCTGCAATGGATTATACCTTCTTCGGGTCTACTTTGACTCCTTCTGCAGATATCACATGACCTAAGAAAGTCACTTCTTCCAACCAGAACTCACACTTACTGAACTTGGCATACAACTGATGTTGGCGAAGAAGAGTCAATGCTCGTTGAATATGTTGCTCATGCTCTTGCCTATCCCAACTATAGATCAAGATGTCATCTATAAAGACTACAACAAACTGATCCATAAATGGACGGAACACTCGATTCATCAGATCCATGAAGGCAGCAGGTGCATTGGTTAGCCCAAACGGCATAACCACAAACTCAAAGTGACCATACCTCGTCCTGAAAGCCGACTTTGGTATGTCATCCGCATTAATCTTCAACTGATGATATCCAGACCATAGATCGATCTTTGAAAACACTGTAGCACAACACAATTGATCGAACGGATCGTCTATCCTCGGTAACGGGTACTTGTTCTTGATCGTGACTTTGTTCAACTGCCGGTAGTCTATACATAGCCGCATCGACCCATCCTTCTTCTTGACGAACAACACTGGAGTACCCCAAGGTGACGTACTCGGTCAGATGAAACCTTTCCCCAACAACTCTTGCAACTGCTTCTTAAGCTCTGCCATCTCTACAGGAACCATCCTATACGGCGTCTGTGACACTGGCTGCATTCTTGGTACCAGATTGATCTCGAAGTCAATCTCTAAGGGTGGAGGAACACCAGGAAACTCATCAGGAAACACGTCGGCAAACTCTCAGACAACGGACACCTCTTCAAGACTAGGACCCTTCACCTTGGTAGCCACAACGGTATCCACAACATGAGATAAGAACGCCTCACATCCTTGCCGTAGCAACTTCTCTGCCACCATAGCTGATACCAGACATGTCGGAAGAATCTTCCTATCTCCTTGGAAGACCCACTTCTCTCCCGCATCATCAAACACAGCCTGCTTCGAATCACAGTCCAATACAACCTTATACTTCTCTAAGGTATCCATTCCAAGGATAACATCGAAACCATGCAGATCAAGTGGTATAAGATCCACTGGAATGCTGTGTCCTGAGAAAGACAAGACACAAGATGGACACTCTTCTCGAAGCAATGAGGAACCATCAAGAGGGGTTTCTAACAACAAACTATCCTTCTTACAGCTAACAGGTAAACGACAGTTTTCAAGCATACTATAGGCGATAAAAGAGTGTGTAGCACCTGGGTCAACCAGAACAGATATAAAGCAAGGAGAAGACATATCAGAATGAAATAACTCCATCTGACCTGTCACCACTCGCGGGTTGACTATTGCCTCTGACTGACTCATGGCATAGAATTGAGCTGTTGCTTGTTGTCCACGTCCTCTGCTTCCTTGAGTAGACGATCCAGCTTGAGACGCTTGACCGTGTCCTCGCCCTCTGCTACTACTGGGCTGCTGTCGATATGACCCTTGTTGATTCTGTCTTGACTGCTGCGTCACTTCAACATCTATATTCAGGAAATGTGACTTGAGATGCCCGACCTGACCATAGAGATAGCATGCCCTATCTTCAAACCGTGGCCTAAATGGCCCTGTCACTGCCACTGAAGCTGTGCTATGTGCTTTAGATGGTGAAGAAACGTAACCTCTTCCCTTACTCGGAGACCACTGCGAAGGTACACTGGGACCTCTCATCATTGAAGGTGTTGAAAACCTGGGCTTTTTGAAGCCACCAAACCTCTGTCCCTGGAACTGAGAAGGCCTCTTCTTAGACATGGATTCTCTTTTCTCCCTTACTGACCGTTCAATCCTCTGGACAGATTCCACAAATGTAGCAAACCGCTCCCAGTTCTCTAATGCAGAAATAGGTGTTGTCAACTTAGAACTCAGACCCTTCTCAAAACGTCTGATCCGTTCCTCATCTGTCACTGCCATATGAAGACAAAACCTCAATAGATCCATGAACTTGGCTTCGTACTCGATGATATTCATCGTCCCTTGTCGTAAACGCTCGAACTGACTGATTTTCTCATCCAGATACGTCTTCGGGAAGTATCTGCTGATGAACTCGTGCCAGAAAACATCCCAACAGATCACCTCACCAGGCCGCTTCTCTTCCTTGATGGTCCACCAGTGACCAGCACTACCCTTCAGAAGGTAGACCGTGTGTTTTACTTTGTCTGCTTCGGGGATGTCAAGGATCCGGAAAGCCTTCTCAAGACTTGTCAGCCACAGATCTGCATCCGCTGGATCAGCCGTTCCAACATAATCCGAAGCTCTGACTCGGTGAAGCCGCTCGAAGGTCTTCCCAATACCCAATGCTTCTCCATGGGGAGCCTGTGCTCTCGGAGGAGGCACTGGCAATCGCTCGACCATGAGATTCATCGTAGCCATCATCTGCCCCAAAAGCTGTTGATAGGCAGGATGTTCAAGAATGGCTGGGTTAGGTTGGGGGACCTCAGGCACCCAATCTTCATATGCCTGCCCAAAAGCTCCATCAACTGATGCAGCATCGCTATAGTCAGGAGCATGTTATTCATGGTTTCCAGACATCTTGACTTTTCTTCTGCTGAGGGCAGAAGACGATCATAAGAAAATTTGGACAACTCACAAGAACAGACTCAACCTAGTCCTAAATCCCTATAGACTCAGCGAACCTAGGGCTCTGATACCAAAAACTTGTGGCAACACATCCCACTATCACATAGACATCGAGGTGTTATGCGAAAACATATGGAAAACACCATAACCACAAATTACTAAAACATGGGTTAATTAAAACCGATTGTCGAAAGATGATAAACTGAGAAACCATAACATATAGGTCCTCGTCCTGCAAGGAAACATGTTATAAAAATATATACAAGCCTTGATACATGTCCACAACTTAGAGAAACAACTGTATAACCATCATGTGAGTTCATCACCTGTTAAATGTACATATTCATAAAGGCCCACATCCGGCTAACAGCAGGATATACAAAGAATCAACAACCATAGATCGTGAAACAACGCCAAAACGCCCCCAAGGACCTGAGAGTACATGGATGACTCTAGACTCTACTACATAATGCCAAAACAACAGAATATCCAACTCTTGCCTTCTACTGCTCATCTTGTTGCTCGGCCACAACTCTATGACCACCACCACGTCTAGCTCGAACACCTGAAAACTAGCAGGGTGAGACAATCGATCATTGTCCCAGTGAGAAACATAAATCCCCGCCGATACTATAAAACAAGAAGGATAAAGCAACAACAGAAGATAAACAGTAAAATGTAGAATAATAATAGTCTATACAGTAAGGCTATTCGTACCATCAAGCTTACCAGGCTGTATGGAAGACATATCATCAACTATCTCTTTATGGAACATAAGATTATAAGATCTTATCGCATAACATGAGGAACATATAAGTAACTGTATGTATAACAAGGTTAACTATGCAAGCAAGACCTCAACCAATGTTCTGTGTTTTGTCTTACGCAATAAATACTATTCGGCTGGATTACGTATTTTTATGCCCTGAGGAAGTGAACCGTACCGTTCAAATCCAACCGACGGCTGCGAAACCCGGAGACGGTGCCATACAAGGTCACATGGAAGAGCTGGACTCCACGACCTCCCACCTCGTGGTCAGTGCACGAGTACAACACAAGCAGGACCGCAGTCTCATGCTGAAGTGGTCTTAGCCACAGGGTCAGACTACCCTCTGCCTAGCCCGCCTCGGTACAGGTATCGGCGCTAGTGAAACTGATCCATGGGCCTGTTCACCGTGCTCTGAGCCATGATCGCATTCATGCTCCACATATCACATATCCTGAGCCATGGGCCTGTTCACCATGCTCTTCGCATACTTGGGCTACGAGCCTGAATCCGCACCCTAGAGTCTACAACCGAAGTTGTACTCTTACCTCCTCACTTTAGGCTAGGAGAAACCTCACATACTCAACAATATGCACTCCGAGTTAACCCGTAGGAGAACCCGTTTCACCATCACCAGCTCCTGACGATGATGGATCTATGACCAGGGCAACTACATGATATATTCCACTATGATTAATTAATATCTTTTATATGGATTGCAAGATTCAACCATGTTATATAACATGTAACTATAATAGGAAATAAACAACATAAAACTCAATGTTATGCTTTTATTGTAATCACATCATCCTGATCCATCACAAGGATCCAGCAGTACATGTTATCACTTGGCCTCTTGCAAATCATCCAGATCCATTTCAAGGATCATCACATACCATGGGAATTCAGTACCTCATCATATAGTGCCACTGCCTTTTCAAGGATTACATCATCATCATGGGATATCAATCCCCAATATATTAGTCATGTACATCATACAGATCAACATCAAGAGTAACAGTCACAGCAGAGTTACTACACATGTACATATACCTCATATCCCTTTTTAGTTGGCTAAGCATCACCTGCATGATTAGTAACAACAATCATAGGCTTCAATAGTATGGCCATGTTATCATTATAAGGTGACATTTGATGATTATATAATATCTTAATCGAACATCAACTTATGATCATATGCATAAGGTACATCACTAAGCAACCCACATTACATGCTTATTATTCTCCTTAGCATTATACAGATAATCATGATGAGCAAGTTCATGTATATAGCTATGCTAAATTGAAAGGACAAACGTTACCACAGTAAATACCATTAAGCATGCACAAAGTCACCATCACATTATTCGAGGACATATCCAACAAGTTTGTTTTCCATGATAAGAAGAACCCTCACTAAAACATCACAAACCCTCACAAAAAGGCTGTATCAGGCATGGCTCACTCTATCGGCCAACTCATAACGGCCGATACAAGAAGGAAACCTGCAACGCTGTGTTACCACCATGGCAACCAAGTGTGCAACTAAGCAACGCCGCGTCATGTGTCACGCACTAGGTCTATCAGGCAACGGGCAAGGGCATGTCGTGCAGCTAAGCACGACGGGCGACAGGGTGTCGCGCAACGCCCGTTAGAGCTATCGGACGACACACCCAGACTTAGGGTGACGCCCGTCACATGACCATTAGAAACACACAACGACACCAACCCACAACTACAACAGATGCATGTCGAGCAAGGTACTCTACAGGGGGTATCGTCCAGAGGTGCAACACAAGCCACCATCAAAGGACCTGTCATCCAGCTCACCAAACCAGGGCCTAACGGCCGTCACAGGGCAAGGTGATGGTGTGACACCCGCCACTGAGATCGGGTATCGTCCACCACCAGCACTTCATGTGTCACTCAAAGGTCTAGATCAAGAGGGCTGTCGGGCAGCACCTCCCCACACTCATAACGACCAAGGTATCACTCACAAGATCAACATCTACCTTGAGCACAAGGGTACCCAAAACCCTAATGGGTCAAGAAAATGGCTCACCTCAATCGACTAAGAGAAAGAGGGGTATTGCACATCAACTATCCCCAAACGACAACACAAGGAAAACCCTAGAAAGAACCACCACTATCACCAAGCTCACCCTTCTAGTCCATGGTGAGAGGAGGGTGTTGCTCAAGCAACTAGGACACAAACTCACCTCAATCGACTAAGAGAAAGAGGGGCATTGCCCATGCCACTAGAAGCTCAAACTCACTCCTCTAGACCAAGGAGAGAAAGGAGTATTGCTCACCAAGAAACCCTAAACCACAAGGATCGGCCAATATGGATACTTAAGCAAGATACTAATCTAACAACATATAAATAAGATCATGGAAGGAGATAGAGTAGTTAGGGTTAGGAGTTATGCAACCCGCCTTAAGCAAGCTCCAATTTCCAAGGAAGAAGAAAGCTCCAAGGCAGGATCGGCCACCAAGCTAGCTCCTCCAAGGGTGTCGTCCACCAAGATTGCAAGGGAGAAGGGTATCGTGCACCAAGGTAGAGGAGAAAACCAAGAGACTAAAGGATCCCTAGCAAGAGGAAAAGAACATATATATAGAAGGGAATGGAGGAGAAAACAAGGTAGAGCCAAGCAAGGTGTCTTACTCCTAGGGACACTTGTCCTAGTGCACGAGCCACCACTCTAGCAAGCCCTAAACACATTTCCAAGGCCATTTCCACATGCAAGCATCAAACACCAAGTGTCCACTAGTGGTGACACAACCGAGGTCAAAGATGGTCATCAGGTCATGGGCGCCATACTTGGGTGACACACCTCCAGCATGGGCGACACAGGCCCTGGGCAACACAGCCCTGGGTGACACAACCTCCTCCTGGCCGATACAAGGGCCCAACAAGGCAAATGCAAGGCTCAACAAAGCCCAACAAGGTCAAGCCCAAAGGGACTCAAGCAACGAGCCCAAACCTTCCTCTTCTTCTATAGAGGAAGCAAGGGGAGAGACGAACACCTCACAAGGTGGAAAACTTGCCCAAAAAACCTAGACTTGGGTTAATTGCAAGTATCACCTTCAACTCTCAACAAAGCACAACAAACCCTAATCACTACTTAAAGGTGATTAGCAAGCAACAAAGCATCATGGTTAAGCAAAACAAACAGGGTAAACCCTATACGAAGGTTAGGGTCCTTACACTTATACAACAAATGTTAAAACCTGACCGAGAAGTACCTTCTTTATGAAGTTTTAGGCAAAGCATCCTATATCTTAGGAATTGAGATCTATAGAGATAGATCTAGAAATATTCTTGACCTATGAAAGAGAACATACATTAGCAAGATGTTGAAGAGGTTCAACATGCATGACTCAATGAGAGAAAATTTGTCCATGTTTAATGGTATTACTTTCTCAAGAGCCTAGTATCCCAATTTCTATGAAGAATGGGAAAACATTAATAATATGCCATATCATACACAATTGGATCTATCATGTATGAAATATTATATACTCATCCCGTTGTCTCGTATGTATTAGACATGATGAGAAGATATCTGTCAGATCCTAGTGAAGGTCACTAGACTACAATAAAGAACATCCTTAAGTACTTGAGAAGCACTAAAATGATTAGTTACTTAGTTATGGTAATAATTAAGAGTTTGGTGTAAAGGGTTACACTGATGCAAGCTTACAAAATGAGAAAAAAAATTAACAATCGCAAACTAAATTTTTGTTTGACCTTAAAACTGAACTGTAAGATGGAAATCATCTGAGAAAGAGACAACAACTAATTCAACAATAGAAGTCAAGTACCTTTCTATTTTGAAAAAAACATCGGATATTGCATGGATAAAGAAGTTCATTTAGATGAACTTGTAGGAGGTTCCAACCATTGATGACATAGTAGAAATATTGTGACAACAATGGAGCTACTAGATAGGAAAGGAATCTTAGATAGTATACTATAGTATTTCCATATCATATGAGATACCATGCAACGAGGAGATGTGAAAACTTAAAAAACACTGACTATAAGCAAATGTTGCTAACGTGCTATTAAAGTACTTCTTGCATAGAGGAAACATGATGGACATGTTAAGATCACTTGGAATAAGATTCGTAAGTGATTGGCTCGAAGTGCAAGTGGGAGTTTTTTGGTATTTGTGCCCATAGAGACAATCATATGATGATTGTAGTAAGGCATCATATACTTGATTTGATAATTATAAAGGCACGAGATTATGATATAGACATAGTAGATGTATAAAATATCATGTTGCTTGATGGCATATGTCTTTAATTGAGGATTTAAACAATGAGATCATATGTATGATAAGAGTACATGCATTCTTGTTATATACCTAGTCAGGTTTTACTGTGGAAGCAAAATAGATTAAAGTAATACATAAGACTAGAGTGTATGTTGGTTGATGAAATAATCTCATTAGTTGTGATATGTGATATCAAACCAAGCATATAGGTACAGGTTAGACAATAGTGTATCAGACACACCCACCTTGAGAGTGACACATGGAGACAAGTAATGGTAGTCAGAGTCAACTTTCATAGTGATAGTGGCGATTGTGATTCCTACATTTGAAGTCACAACACTCATCACATGTTATTCAATGTATTTTGACATCATCCAACGTGACCTTGAATAAGGGTTACAATAAAGGTGATGTTCGGGTACGTTGTGACACATGGGAATTGTGTGTGGGTGATGCATATGGGATTTGTCCCTCCTATAGTAGATTGATATCTGGGCCACTTGATAAATGAGACAGAGAAATGTATGTCCATACTCGTGTGACTCAATATGTGATATGTGAGCTGACATGCATATCATACAATCTACTCTAGTTCAAGGAACTTGGATTGAATGTTGAGAGGATGACGTTTCACTGCCTCGAGTTCAATCTGGATATTAGAGACAAAGGAACTACACGATCACTGTAAACTGTGTATGTTGAAGTTGTTCTCCAACTTTCCAATTACTTGGGTATCAATGATGTGTTGCTAGATACCACTCATGTCTTGTGATGTCATGAGTTAGTTATGGACATTCACTACAAACGTAACTTGGGACCTATAGGATCACATGCATATGATACACTTGGAATAGGATATTACTCATGAATAAGGTTTAACTTGATTACTAAAATATTTAAGTATTCAATTTAAATAAGATTCATTGAAAATTGGTTGAACTGGAAAATGAATTGACCAATTCAAAATATGAAATGATTGGTTCAGATTCTAAAATGACGAGTGCAGATTGTGAATCTCCCAATTCAATTGTTAATAAGATTGGATCAATCGTGTTGTGCATTAATCATCACGTTAATGCCAATATGTTTGTGGATAGGAAATAATGTGAACTGATCCATTCAAGTGTTGAATCGACTATTTCACATGTGAACCGACTGATTTAGTAATGAACTCACCGATTTGTGGTTTGCAACTTCCAAAAAAAATCATGAAATTTCATCTCTTTGATTCTCAAATTATCTGGAAACCCTGACCTTTTCCCTCCTATAAATAGAGGGATAGTCAAGGCTTTCAAGAGACACAACAATAAGCTCTCAAAGTTGGTGTCCTCTAACAAATATGGTAATGTGAGATCCCGAGTAAGTCTTACTTGTAAAGGGATAAATAGCAAGAGAGAGACAATATGGGAGAGCAGTCAATGCTAGCATGTTGACATCAAAATAACAACTCCTTCCTATCGATTCTAAAGGAATTATAGGATTTCCCAGTGGTCCATGTGGACTAAGTAGAGGTGTGAAGGTCATTGTCACCCTATAGGATCACATTGTCAACCATTATCTATTGTGCTACACCTAGAGGCCATCATTGACAATTGTCTGGATGCTTGTGAAAGAAGCAAACCACTACAAGGGTAGTTGCTAGAATTTCTCCAGGACCATGTATATACCCTAAAATCCTTCCTTCCCAATCCATAGTTCTTGATGGATCTGCTGGTCAAGGGGAATATGGAAAGAACATTTTTGTTTCCTCTACCATCTATGTCACCATATTTCCCTATAAGACTAAATCCTGCTCTAGGGAGATTCCCATAGGAAGGCTAGAAGAAGCGTTAGGATTCTGGGCTACCACATATTGTGACACTATCACAGGAATGTCTTGTGACACTAGGGTGGTAAAAATCATATGGGGCATCTTGTACTTTGGATTCTCAAGGGTATGTACATTAGACAAAATGTTACGAGAGTCAGAAGAGTCATCCCCAAAACCCTTAGAGAGTTCACCATTTCTACATAAGATACATATGGGTAAGAATCTAAGTGGATAGTAAGAAATATCCAGTGTTACCATCTGTAAATGGATCTGATACCATACTAGTAATGAGTGGGATCTAATGGGATGGATCCACTCATTACATTAAGAACTAGCACACATCCCATCCAATATATACTATAAAAGTAATATAATTAGAAGGTAACAAAGTTCAAGCACACATATCAAATCCAAAGTCTTGACATTGTAGTGAAAAACAAAAGTAAGTATTACATTATTTCTTCAAAGAATTGTTCTACACCCACATGGGTGTCCTAACTAGGAATAGAATTAAAATTGAACTATGAAGACCAATCACAGGAGCAACTTGGCCATCTCAAGCTATCTGAACACCTAGGGGTTTGGAAGTGGCTCCTCCTGATTTCCCTCCTCTATAACACCTGCACCTAGGTTGTTGGGAACACACCCAAAATGGGAGAAGGAATAGAGAAGCTTATTAGTATAAAATGTGTACGTACCATGAAAGTAAACATTGGTCAATAATAATTAAGGTCAAGCATACAAGTTGTTCCCATTCAAGATAGGGAATGCAAGTAGAAGAGAAAGCATACACGAGAGGGTATAATTTCAAGGGTGATGAGGAAATAACACATAATCACGGTAGTAATTTTTGCCTTATATTATGTCCAAACTCAAATATTAAATTTTCATGCAGATTATAATTTGACCACTCTACCTATGTGCAGGGCTGAGACACTTCCACATATTGAGCCTAGGAAGGAGGTGAGAGCATACGAATCCTCCATATAAAGTGTATAAAACATGTGAGAGCACCTAGGGCTAGGTGGGAGCACCATTACCCATATACATACAATTGCACAACATGATCCAACCCCATAATGTACTGCTACACTAGATATAATGAATCCAATAAAGATAACATGATCGATAACTAGAGAAGGCAAGATAACTTAGTTCTTTTAAATAATGCTTCAAGCATCATTGAAAATATGGTAAATGAATAGTATGATTATTGATACACTTAAGATCAATATAAATATTGGTATTGTCGATGTCAATTAAATTGAACAAGATTTAAACCAAGTGGATTCAAGAAGCATATATTATCAAACAATTAGCCTCATATGAAAATAGGTTTTATAATCACAATATAATTATACAACTAAAATATGGGTTTAATTAGCAACATACCTTAGTTGGCAACCGTAGTTGTCACTCAATAAGCCTAATCTAGATTTCAAATTCTCAAACACATATCACATAGATTGAGTAGATTTTTGGGATATTGATAATTGTAAATGATGGAACCATATATATAAACCCCTACAAAATACTAATTCATCCTTTGAAAACCACACTAATCAATATATCTCATTCTTAAAAATCCAAAACAAATTTTACATTAATTTTTTTGACATACATATTATGTAGTATGAATATTCAAACATTAGCAGATTTACAAAAAAAAAATACAATTTAATATGCTGCAATGCCTCCACATCATGCATCCAAACTTTATGTGTGGTAGGGAAGTGCACATAATTGAGTTGAGGTGCTATATTGATTTAAGTCCCTGTGAAAGGATCAAAATGGACATATTATGAGTGATAAAATCAAATGAACAAAAGGGCCATTTAGGGAAATCATGATTAGTTGTCTTCCTCCCTCGTCACTCCATCCCGTGCAAAGGGCAGGGCTATGGCTCGCAAGCCTCTGACCAAACCAGAGAAACTTAGTAAGGAGCTTGAAATGAAGACTAAGACCCAACTCTCATGGCCTTCCAGTGACGAAGCACCTACAAGAGGGTCTGAGGGTGGTCACGCTACCTCAACTAGCCCCGCCATGACCATGATGAAAATAATCCATTGGGAAGGGAGAAAACTCTGTAAGAACGGGTGAGAACCAGGGTCTGAAATCGTAAATACATCATGGTAAACTTGAATACATAGAAAATAGGAGAATTGGTGAATGGAAACCAAAAATAAGAGAACAATTTGAGTACAGGAAATCAAAGCTTGAAAATGGGGAAAAGGGAATCATAGCTCAAAATAAGAAATTGGAATCGTGAGAGCTTCCTAATGACTACAGATTCGAGCCAACCCCTCATGTTGATGCCCGATCCTCTGAGAAACCCTGACGAACACCATGTTCCTAGTACCTTCTTCGAACTTGAGGGGGGTCCACATGAGCAAGCAACAGAGAAAATCAAAGTTCTAGATCACTTTAGGATACCATGGTGAAGCTAACTAGGGTCTTATCTATAAACATAGGGCATTGGATGGGTAAGGTGTCAGGAAACAGTGGAAAGCCCTCAGTAGTGCAGAACCCTCTCACCATCAGGACTCTTATTCACTCACCTATCCCCCTTTGTTCTAGGTATCGATGGACTCAAGAGTTGCAGCGATAACAAAAAACGTACAACTTGATGAGATGATGAGTTTGGAGAGAGAATGAATCCCATCACAATCACACCCACTATCATACTTTATTGGGACTCTATCCCAAGGCTGAGGATGAATGGGATCACGCAGATCCTCATTCAACGGCTTGTAGCTTGGGACACATAAGTGAAACTGGCTAGGTTCGAGTGACAACTGGATTTAGGTCGCAGCCCAAGAATTGTCATGCATTTAAATTAAAAAAACTTAATCCTAATCGCATTATCATTAATCATTAGTTTATTTTCTCATGTTACTAATTATGCCTCTAACATTATACAAACCAACTAAAATTTGACACTCTACTTAATTAGACCATCTAGAGTCTTATTATGATGTTAAATTTATATTTTGAAATTACCCTTTAGGATTTTCTAGGGATTTAGGGCAATCATCATTATTATCATTTAGGGAACTTCAATTAATATTTATTATTTTCTTTCTCAAACCCAAGTCCTAAAATTTTGTCACTAATGTTCATCTGGTTTTGAGGGCAAATATTTATGATCCACCACTTAATTTCCCCAAATTGCATACTAACCCCTATTAAGCCCTAAATTTATTCTAAGATCTACAGTTTAGACACTAAAGTGAAATCAATGTTTTGGATGCCTTATTGAGTTTATATGAAAACTTTGAATGAGAAATTGAGGGAAACTGGACATAATGATGATATCAATCTACATATGCATGTATACATATAAATGACAACATACCTATAGTCAAGTATGCTACATTTATGTAAATTACATTAGTTGATATTTATCCAAATTAAATTTTGTAACTTGTGTATTTAAGATGTAAAATGATCAATGTCCCTGTGAATAAAAACTTAGCAAATGATCAAAAGTGGTAGTTGGAATCCCCCTTGCTCACATTATTGTTGTGGTGGGATCCACATAGCATATACCCTCATAGACTAGGTTGGTTACATATGCCATTTCTCTTATTCAAGAATATATAAAACAATTTTTGATCTACAAGAAAGATATATTTATTTCCCACAATCAATAAGTTGTGTGCTATTTGGTATATTAACATTCTAACATACTCAATTCTAGGTATATATCTTAATCTTACTCGATTTATGATCTTTTAGTTTTCTACCTTTTCTGACTTAGATCATATTATGATGTTAGGAATCTAGAATTTTAGATTTTCAGTCAATACACACTTATTTGAGGCTTCGATTTTAATAATTGAGATAATATCCTAATTAGGGTTAATTAGACAATTTACCAATAACTTAGATTTAGGTTTACAATTTATTCTCTAGAATTTTCCTATTAATGGATATGGGAAGGAAGCATCAAAAATGAATTTTGATAATTTAAGGAATAAACTCAAGGGTTCTAATTTAGGTAGAGGTTGTGATTGTTAAGCATGCCCAACTTCATTACTTCATCTCATTGAACATGCTCCTCTTCCTCATATTGAGACCAATTATACTAATTGACTGTAAAAAATACAGGTTTCAACAAAATAAACTGATAGGTTCAAGTCAGATTCTTCATCAAAAAACCCTTCCTTGCATCAAAAACCAGTAATTATATCACCGGGGTGCGAAAATATTAGTAGTAGGCAAATGAATAAATATAATTATAAGATACTTAACCATCCAGTTATAGTTCACTAAACTTATTATTGTCAAAAGTTGAAATCAATAGCAATCTCACCCCTCAATTAGAAAACCTAAAACATATTTTGATTTATTGGATAATAAATGACAACTCAATTTGACAGGGAAAAATACACACGTGTAAAAAAAATTATGAAGTTTGAATCATTCAATGGGTCACACATATTTTCCCTATGGTTTGGTGATGCAGCGATGATCTGGATTCTTGAATCTGGATCGGATGACCCACAACCCATCTCCTACCTTGGTTAGGATATAGTGATGTTTGTATATAGTTGGCATACACTCCCAAAACTACATCCACAAATCTCTCTATCTATATCTCTCTCTCATATACCAATTTGCATGATTTTTTTTATCTATAGATTTCCTTATCCAAATCTTCATCTAACTAAGCATGAATCTTACTTTTGTTTCCTTTATTTGAAATTAGCCCAATTTTTATCAGAACTCTTTGGAACCCCCTGACCTATGAACCCCTTAAAACCTTAACCTATAAATATCTAACCACTCCCAGACCTTTGACATACCTTGTGAAATCTTGATCTTGTGCCAACTTCATCTGTGTTCACATTCTTTGCTACCAACAACCCAACCTCTGATCCTCTATTTCTACATGTTTTACCGACTCCTTTTTCCACCTAAATTCAATTGCTCTCCAAGTAATCTTCTTCAAACATCCCTCTACAAGTTTCATCAATCGAGATCCCATTATTCACACTCATCGATCATTTACTGATCCTTCCCTTGGCTTGCTTTGTTGCTACTTGCAGCCATGATGTGAGAGTGAGGGTGGAGATGACTCATCCTTGGAAAATACTACTACTATCCTATGTGTTCTTCATTTTGTTTTTTATCGCATGGTCATAGTCATCTTTTTCATTTTTATTTTTTTGTTTCACAACAAGTTTTCTCACATGTAACCGTGACCACCTTGCCCTTTTATTCTCTAGTTTTTTGAATCTCCAAATAGGGGTAGAGTAGTCTTTTCTCTCTTATTTTCTCATTTAAATCAGTAAATTTAATGAACTTTTAAAATACATAATTAAATATAGGAATATAAGTGAAATACAAATAAATATGTTTTGAAAATAAAAAAATCAATATATATTTAATTAGAGTAGATCCAGAGTGCAATTCTAAGTTTCTAAAAGTAAAAAAATAGGATTTCATATTTAATACATGTATAAACCCTACTTGGTGGAAGTGTTATGTTTGGGTGAGGAGACTTTTGTTGAGGGACCTTAGTTTCCATTGTGTTGATCTAGGATCAAGGAGGATCTATACTTCATCCACTCTATTTGTTTGGCCACTATTACAACCAAAACCATGATTCCCCATATAAGTCATCTACCTTGAACAAGATCATCCTTGTGTAACTTTTATGATCTTTTGATTCTCCCTTGTATTTTGAGATTATTTCCCTAACTAGTCCTGAAATCATATGAAATTTTCATTGGTGCTCTTGTAACATAAAACTATTATACTTGGATGTGCTCATCTCTCTTTATATAATTAATGTGAAAATGACTGAGCTTACATCTTGCATATTCATTTTCATGTATAGTAAACTATAATAATTTATTATAGTGATACATTTGCAACATCCTAACATTTGGACAGGTGTATTCCATCTTTAATGTTATTTCTACTCATATTTATATAGGGCACGGGTATTTTCGGCCAGATTGTGTGTTTTCTACCCAGTACTTTAGGTTTGAGATTTTATGGGTCTCAGTCCTGCTTAAATATCTAACTATATTTTTAAACGCACCACTTATCTTTGAAAAAAAATGATGTGAAAATATATGAAATTTTTTTGTTAAGATCTAATTTTTTAGTAAATTCCTCATCTATTTGATCTATTAAACTTTTTGAAAATTCAACCTTTTTACTACCTTGATAATTGAAATTCTCCCTTATCTGAAATTCCCTAAATTTCCCCTCTATCCTATAAATAATTATTTCATTTTTAATCTACACATACTCAATTTATATTGATGTCCATTTCTTTTATTTCTCCCACTTTAGGGTGTTGGCTTTAACACTACCAAAAGTTGATAAGCTAGAGGAGCCGTGTAAAGAGTGGGACCCCAGAGGGGAACCTCTCTTCACTAAATAGAGAAATAAAGAACCACCTTATTCTACAAATGAAGGAAAGGAGGAATTTGATTATTTTCTATATGGTATATATAATACAGAGTAAGATAATGAATGCACTGCGTAAATAAAACTATTATAAAATCGTATGATGATTCATTTACAATTGTTCGTCTCCATAAATGGTGGTATAGAAAAGAAAAATGATATACATCTAATATATCTAATCACATGAAAGACATGTTGTGAAGGAAAACCCAACAATTCCAAGCTATCCTTGGGTTCAATATCATGCATACAATCTTTGTGCATACTTGTCTTCTAATGTACCTACAACTGGGTGGAAAGGAACATCACCCAGATAATAGGAAACAAGATAAAAGTTAGATAAGGTTGAGTATGTATATATGATAAACACTTTGGGCATCAGATTGGGTCAAAAGTACAAAACGAGATGTTCCCACAAGAAGGGGGCTATTCGTAATTAGATAAGTTCAAAAAAATGATGACAAGAGAAATGAGGCATATTAAATTTTAGATTACAAGCATGAGAATAAAAGTGTCTTGCCATAGCAGTTATCCACAATTTCCAAACTAAAATAATAAACTTTTTCCTGCATAACAATGTAGACGAAATATACCTAAACCATGTCCATAACAACGTAGGGTCATGGCCTAAAAAGAAATGATGGAAACCGACTCCCTGAGTAGAATAGAAGACCCTATATATGTATAGTAGTACATAAGTACCACTATTCTAGATATTCTAGTAAAACATGTAGCATGCATAAAATAGAGAGGCAAGACTATCATTTCAATGAATTTCTCATTAAAAGGTAATCATAGTCGGTGGGGTCCAAGAACCCATATAAAAAGTAGTTCAACAATCACAAGGATATACTGAGTCAAAATTAGGCAATATAAAAATATAAGAAAATTGATTTAACATTAGGAATAACAGTTCCAGATACGCCTCATTAAAAGAATATAGGTTTTAGTCAAATGATGCCCAAAATAAAATAGAGGATCCACATACTTGATCTTCACACCTAAAGGTTAACTCGATTGATACTCTTAGTTCAAGAAGTCAAGTTCTCATCCTAGGAACACATTAGGTATGTTAGTCAAGCCAAAGCATACATTTGAATGCACTCCTATTACAGCTATAGATATAGCTCTTATCTAAATTCTAATCAACTAGTGGCATGTTATGGTATTTAATCTTATTTAGTGGATATAGGTTAAATTATATACATATATGTATGTATATATATAAATATATTGTTTATTTTTTTGTGCTTTTTAGGTGCATATATATTGATTATATATATATATATACACCATTTATCTAGGGACTAAAACATGGGTGGATTATATTACATGTATCATTTTGGTTTCAATTGAAGCATTTTTTCATAAAGTTGTGTAAGGTATATTTTTAGTCCATTTCTAAGGTTTAGTATATATCAAGAATAAGATTTCTATAGTAGATTTTATTGCTAGTAATGAGTGAATATACTAATTTACTATTTGACCACTAGTTTGCACACCTATATATAGTCATTAGTATTGATATGTCAGATACCAAGATAGTAGATCATATAATCTCGAGTTGTTATTAGTACCATGTTTTATGCATACCAAGAACTCTTATTATTACGTGAATGATTTTGAACATAGTGTAGAACTACATAAAATACATGTATTCTAATTTTGTGGTGTAAATACACTTATACTTTCATATGTATATATGTCTAAGTCATGAGTCAAGCAGTCCTCACTAAAGGCTAGAATCAATTTCATCTTACATATTTCATAATATTTCTCTCTATATGCTCAACTATTACATTAGTATAACCAATGTTTATAACCATAGTAGACTAAACTATTGAATGTATGGATGGCTGTTTAATAGTAATAGACCAATATGGGTATATATAATCCAATGTGTGCATAGATACCATGAGGGAATATAGTTTCTTTTATAACTAATTTGCATATCACCAACTACTAACTAATATCTTAACTTTCACTATTCTTAAGAATTGGTTTTTGAATGAATGGAAATACATGGATGGTTTCCTTACCTTCTAGAAGATGGACAGATACAGATCCATGGTGATCAGTTTGTATATTAAAAAAAAATATATGAACATGGTTTTTTCTTCAACACTCTCTTTTGAGGGCCAGAACGAAGGCACACTCAGTAGATCAGTGGCTTGAGAGGCACCCAGAAATCACAAATCTGTGATCCTAGTCTGAAGTTGCATCTACAGCTACAAAATCTGGTGATAGGATCAAGAGGAGTAAACTATTTAGCAGTCTGCTCTCCATGTTGTGGTTTCTAATTCTAACATGGGGTTCAACATTGCTTTAGGTGGCAGAGAAAAGGGTCGGCAAGAGGTGACACTATTGGTGATGATGCATATAGAAGTTTATTGCTTCTAGATCATTAGGTCTAGGCTGATGAAGTGGTGGCATTGGCTAGGGCTTAGAGGCGAGGAAAAAGGAAGGGAAAGGAAGGATGGAGAAGTGGTAAAGGGGCTAGTTGTTGTGGTTGATCGGTACCATGGTCGGCGGTTGTCAAGATTTATTGTGGTAGTGACTCCCTATTGTCTTGGTGGTTGGGTACAAGGAAGGAGGAGATGATTAGGCGATTATTGGTGGTTGTTGTGAGAAGGTCCACTTATGGCCTTCAAATCATAAGAATATAGAGAGGAGGTGAGAAGGACAGTTTTACCTCCTCTGGTGTTGTAAGTTGTTGATAGTTAGGAAGGAAGAAGAAGCAATAGATGAGGGAGAACCATTTGTTGTCAATCTCTAGGGAAGTAGGGGTATTGGATATGGTGGCGTTCCATGTTCTAGATGTTGCATGTTGTTGTAGGTTCCTCCACCAACGTTGCACTCATAGATGCACAACATCACACTACAAGAGGGGATCAGGAGGTGACTTTGCCGGAGCGATGGAGGTTGCATATGATCTCAACAGTTTTGGATGCCCAAATGGTGAACGGAAGGGGAAGAAGAGAGGACCATAGGAAGTGAACCATGTCAGAGTCACGAATGGAGTTGTGGGCATTGGTTGTAAGGAAGAGAGGGGCAGTTAAGGTTTTGGACATATACAAAAAGAAGGAGAAGAAGATGTATAGGGGGTGAGGGAATGCAGGAAGAAACAACATAGGAAAGGGAGAGTGGAGAGGTGTAGCTGTCTGCATCCTAAGATTTGTAGAGAAATGAGAGAAGGAAGAGAAAGAGAAGAATAGGAAAGATGAGCTAGCACTGGTTATAATGGGAATTTTGGTTTGCTGAGGAATGGAAAGCATGAGGCACTGATGTGGAGAGGAAGAAGGTGGGGCACCCTTGAGACTGGGTCAAAATGGGTTAAGCAGAACATTTAGTCTTGACCAAGTATGAAATTGGTTTATACATGTCACACTATATTGCTCACCTTCTTAATCACGTTTAAGGGTGTATTTATTGTTCATTTAGTATGAAATTTTCTATATTATCTAATAATAATATGAGGAATCAAATTTAACCTTTAGGTATCATTTGACATTGATGGGTGTATTATTCTGTTACTTATATTCTAATTACTCAATTTATGCATTTTTTACATTTCTAATTAAATTATTGGATATTATGTCAAATTTTCTTCATTCTTACTCACTACGAGAGGATACTAGAGTTACAAGTCACATATCAAACTTATTAAAGGGTGAATTTACATATTTAATCCCCAATTAAAGATATAAACGCTTAGTTTATCCTACAACCTTATAACAGTGGATATTTATCATTTTATCATGAACTTTGACTCTGAAACTACCAAATCCTATAAATAAAGTGAAAGGACCCTATACTAATTATAGTTTGAAAGGGGACTATAGAAAGGAAGGTTTAAACTATGACCCTATATTAGGGTAAGTTGCAAACTCTACTCCTTAAAGAGGATTTTGTCCCCAAAATCTATGTGTCACTATCTATGAATACGAAGTCATACTTCTAAGCCAGCCTAAGGGTTTTGGATTTCTTTCACTATAGTAGATCATGTCACACATCCCATATCACTCTTATAATCTATTCATGGGGTGGAACTATAACAATCTTTATGTAATGAACCAAAGCTTAGAATCTTACCCTATTCCATGATTAGAAATGTAGTAAGATCGATTTCTTAGATTTGACTGAACAAGGATCACTACAGAAAACTGGTGTATTAACGTCAAAGTTTACGACCACTTTATTATCTTGTCGCAATAAATACAGTAAAAACGACAAACAACATTTTCCTCTGTTGTTGGTGTAGGCAACAACGACAACTTTTTTTTTCTGTCGTAAATAAATAAATTTTCCGCCGTTGTTGGTGTAGACAACAACGACAACTTTTTTGTCAGTCGTAAATAAACAAATTTTCCGCCGTTAAAACTCTTCCATCTTTTTTTGATAACGAGGAACTAGGGGTGAGCAAATCTCAGTCCAGTCCGCAAGACCGGACCGGACGGCACATTCGGTTCGGTCCAGTGCTGGACCGAATACGTAGTCGGTCCGGTCAATGGTCTTTAAAATTTGTATTTCGGTCTTTGGTCCGGTCCGGTCCAAAACTGAAAAAACTGTAAACCGGACCGCAAACCGGTTGGCAGAGTATTTTTTATCAAAAGACCGGTCCAGTGACCCACCACCCAGACCCGGTGCCCACTTTTGCCCTGTTTCTTTTTCCTTTTCACGGCCGATCCCTACGCCTCTCCCAAACCCCGAACCTAATTCTATCGTGTGCTTCTGTCCCCAACGCATTGTGTGCGACCAATCCAACGCCTGCCGGCTTCCCCTACAGCAGCGACGCCGACCGCCACAGGCATAGGAACAAGCAGCGACGTCAGCCGGCTCTCAGCAAGCGGAGGCCGATCTCCCTTCTGCTAGCAGCGGACACCGGCTAGCAAGAGGCGGCGACCACCCAGCAGCAGCAAGAGTGGCAAGAAGCCAGAGCCGAACCAGGTATTCCTATCTTCTATCTCCTTCGTTCTTCTCTGAAACTTCTAGGAGCCGTTTGGGTAAAATATTTCACGGTGGGAACAAGTTGCGATGGCAAGAGGCGCCCCTGTTTGAGTATGCAAACGATACAAATCTTGATACCGAACTGTCAGACCATTCACCACCAACTTGCCTCTTCCAGGCAGTGGCGGATGCACAGCCAGGCCACCTGAGGCTGTGGCCTCACCCGCCTACCGCTGCGTCTGTTAATTAATAGTCTTGAATTTCGGCTGGCCTCACCTGCTTTGGTTATTGGCTTACCCGTAACAATATGTTGTGGTGTGATTTAATTTGTTGGAACAGACTGGTTAACTGAAACCAAGGTAATGTTAAGTAAAAACGATGCGCCGGGAAGACAGAAAGTCAGTAATGTGTGTGAGAGAGAAACCTTTTGTGAAAGACGTGAGGGTGGGTGGGGGGAGACCAGGGAGGCGGAGAGATTGAAAGATATGTAGGTACGGCAGGAAGCAGAAGCAAATTTTTTAGGAAGGTGCGATTAGCGATCGTGGGAATAGATGGCTGAGAGAGAAACTTAGCATACAAGAATGAATGGAATTTGTTACCCTCTTATCGTAGAAGAAAAAAAGAGGGTATTAATTAGTCTCCTTTTGTAATAAAAGCGTAATAAAAAAATTAAAGGCCCTGTTGAATTAGACTAATCATGTACGTGTGGGATAGAAGTTGTCCATTATGTTCTGTAAAACCTCATTATTTGATTGAAAAGTATATCTATTTGATATATAGTCATATTGGTTTTGACAAAGAACAAATTTTCAATAAGAATTTGTCCTAAATGTATATATATATCATCCTATGTCTTACGATGGGACAATCCCATACGATGGGACAATCCCATACAATACACAACAAAAACTTACAAAACCTTTCTATACAACTTCTTCATCCTATAATGATTAATTTGTAAGAAACATACTCACAAACAATCTACCATTTAAAGGGCACTTTTTTAAATTCTATATGTAGGAAAATTTAAAAGTATCTAGTTTTAGTCAAGAAATTTATTGCACTTTATCTAATACTTCTGCAGATTTTATTTATCAAGACAATTATAATTTTTAAGTTATTTTGGCCTCACCCACTTTACGTTTCTGGATTCGCCACTGCTTCCAGGTATCTTCCACTATCAGCTCGTCAACCCTCCAATCTTCATAACTGTAAGGTAATAGAGCAAACACATTTCAAAAAATACTAAACAAATAAATTGGCAAACATGAGAGGCAATCTGCATACTTTGGGTTTAAAAATTTAGCTTCAGACAAGTTAATGTGTTAATGCTTAAAGAACGTAAAACCTTATTTCTCGGACAAGTTAATACTCTTTTAAAAAACTTCAAAAACTTTAAAAAAGGTACACAAGTCTCACACCAAAGCCATTACACACAAAAAACAGCAGCAGAAACAAACTGTGTACAACAAAATGGGTTCAGCCTCAACTCTTTCACTAAATGGATTCTTAAACAGCAGCTATCAATTTTGATACAGTTGGACTGTTGTAATCTCCAAGTACAGAGGTTTTCTTGAGTGATGCATCCAAACGGGACCCTACTATCTTCTGTTTTCCTTTTTTTTTAATTGTTGCCTCCAATCCATTACTGTCGGGGCTCCTGGCCAACTACTGTTCTTTATTTTTTGACAATAGAACTGTTTAGTTCTCTTTCTGTTGGCCCTTTTTCCCTGTTTGGCTGTTTTTGTATCTTCTCACAAAAAATGATAAATGCTTGGAGGTGGAAGGGGGGTTTATGGTTTATTTAAAAGCTAGATTCATCATGCCATCAACTGTGAATTGCTTGGAGAATCTTAGCCTAATGTTTATGAAATCACAAACCCACCAGCCACGAGGGTCTAAGGGGGGCGCAACTCACTTGTGATGACCAGAAACCCCTCCCCCTCCCTTTCTTTCCTTGTTCTATTCACTACCAATATATGTGTTCTTACTGTTTCTGTTTGTACTTATTCTTTGATGGGAAGTAGGAAGAACCTGCTATGTAATTGTTGAAAATTGACCAATGATTTTTGTTATACATTGTTGCATGCTATTTAATTACTATCTTGATTTCTTTGACAAATGAAATTAGAGTTCAGTTCAACTTGTTTCATTTCTTATGCGGATTTGCTTCTTGCCTTCACCGCTTCTCAGACCTTATATAGATTTGCTCCTCAATAGCTAATGCCTTCTAAGGACCATCAGCTGTATACTGTTCTTCATAGCCATTCCTCAGCTAGCTGCAAAGAAGAGTTGGTTGTCGTCCTTTGCTCCTTTCCGGATGGCAGAGCATGATGGTTGTGGGTATAGCCTACTCATTTTGAGTGAAAAAGTTGGTCTCATTGAAAAGAAGGACAAGGATCAGTTGTCCACTAGCCGTAATTTTAATTTAGACAGCCTAAAACAATATGTTATCATGTTGTTCATTTTTACAATCGTTGAGTGGAAATATCAATTAAACAGAAATTTTGTGCAATGTTACAGCTGAAATTTAAAATAGCAGTAATGTTCTGTAATTTCGGTCTGAGCAGTCCGGTCCCGGTCCGGTCCAAACGTTGGGTCGGTCCGGTCCAAGACAGAAGCGGTCCGGTCTGAGGTCCAAGTTTTAAATTTTGATACCTTCAAATGTCAATGAATCTGAGTTGTACGGGCGGCGCCTAGGTGGCCCAGGTGTTCACCTAGGGTCCCAATCTCGGGTGCCCAGCCTAGTTACGCCTCTGGGCGGCCTGGTTTGTGTTTATTTATGTACTGATTTTGTTATTATTTAATCATGTACTTATTTAAATTTATTTATCAACTGATTTAACTTTATTTATCAACTGATCTGTATTTATTCATCTACTATTTGTATTTATTTATGTATGGATTTAGGAATTAATTAATCATCTACTGATTTATATTAGTTTATCAACTGATTTGTATTTATTCATATGCTTATATGTATTTTTTGTCTACTGTTTTATATAGTTTTCTACTCATTTGAATTTTTTTATGTACTGCTTTTGAAATTAAATAATCATCTACTGTTGTGAGTTAATTCATACTTTGACTTGTGGATATATTATTATATGTTGATTGTTGGTTGGATTTCATGGAGATTTCCATCATAGATGATTGATTTAGATCAATTTGTGTGTTTATACATAAAGCTTATTGTATGCCAAAATATTCATATATAAATATACATACTTGTATAATAATAAGTTAATTGTTCCCATTGTCGTGTCATGTCCTGCATTGTTGAAAATTGTGGTGCCTCTTAGTTTGTCGATAAATCCATGCTCATGTACATGTTCGTGTTTCCTAGGTTAGGATCCAAGTGTGTTGCAAACATGAAAGACAAATTTAGCAATTTGGTTTTTTTTTTGTCATTATAGCTATTTATGACGGAAAAAGAACGTCGCTGTTGACCTTTGTGATCAAGCCTGCTAGTTGTTGTTACTAGTATCAGCGACAAGATTGGGTGGTCGCAACTAGTATCAACGGCAGACATTTTATATAGTCGTTAAAACTATTAACGACAAACTATATAAGTCGTCGTGATTTGTAATAGCGACGAACTGAAATTATTCGTCGTTATCTTTATTAACGGAAAGACCAATAACGACAAGACGTGACAACTTTTTTTTCCCATCGTTAATAGTTTTAACGACAAACTTATTCACATTTACGACCAACTTTTTCCGTCGTTATTGTTAACTTTTCCTGTAGTGGATAAAAATTAAAACACATTTACATAACGACTTAATTATGTGCCAAAATGTAAATAAAAATCATGAAATATGTTATATATACTTTTTTACTAGCATAATGGCTAAATAAAAATGAATAACATGCTTTGAAGTAACAATTGGTAATTCATATGTCCATAAATATTAATAATGTTCCATTATTTAGGTAAATATTAAATTAATGTATTAAATATGTAAAATATGTACAAGAAACTTATCTATTTTTGTTTACTAGGGAAATATGTAACATAAATTGTAAAAGGAGAAAAGTTAAGCATTCACTAACACATAACAAGAAAGAATTAATATACAAAAAAAGTCATTCCCCTTCCATTTGTTTATGTATATGTTTTACCATATATTTCCACCTTTTTTAACAACTTGATCGCATAAATATTGACTATTATGTTTACAACAAAGATACTTCTAAATATATTATCGTGTAATTATTTACTCAATGTATATATGTATGATAATTTAATGTAAAATTTTGTAGGATATTCATATTTGAATTCCTTTTTTTATAATTCCAATTATCAACCTATTATATATACCTATTAATCCTCTTTCTCAAAATGTTTCTCTTCTCACTTTAAAGAGTCATTGAAACATGTATAACAATTTTATTTCAACAAAAGGCATCTATTTGATTAATATTAAGTTAGATTAAAATTTCTAAATTTGAGTCAACAATATATATTGCTAATATATTTTACATTAATATTTATAGAGTATGTAGGTTCTAGGAATTCTTTTTATCCAGAACTAACTATTGTAGACACATGAATTTCAAATCAAAAGGGTGTAAACATAATATGTCAAACCATTTTCCTTTTATTTCCTTGTTGTTAAAGATTTTAGGAGGTAATACTGAGGATACTAAGGAAAACATTTGGTTAAGATTATTATTATTTCTTACTTGATTTAACTAATTGGTTATATAAATTTGGTAATGTTTATTTGTTTCCATACAAGGATATAATTGAGTTAAAATATTTGTTTCATTTATGACATGTTAATGTGATTGTCTTCATTTATTTATTGATTTAAAACATTAAATAGAAAGGCTTTAGTTCTTTGAGAAGTCAGGAGGCATTTTTATTCATCTTGCCCTCCTCGTGCAAACAAATTCAGAAGTCTATTATAACCACTAATTGAATGACTAATATCAAACATGGCAGTACTGCTACCATTACATCTATCCTTATCTATTAAAATAGAAACTTCACTTGGAGGTCTTATGTAATTAAATTCTCATTTAGGATTCTTCAGGTGAAATTTGGCTAGGGTATCTGCTGCCATATTGCTTTCTCTTTTGCTAAACATAACCTTTCTGTTGTCATCAATAGAGCATTGGATTAGAGCCAGCCGGTAGGCATATTTAGGGAATTCTAGGTAGTCCTTCTTGATCATGTCCACTACTACTTTACAATCTGTTTCCACCAGAACCTTATTGAGCTCCATTCTCTTAGCATACTGAAATGCATGTGCAATGGACATGAGCTCCACCTTAGTTGGGTCACTAGTACATACTAGATCGCCCCATCCTCCAATCTGTATGCCCTCATGGTTTCTAGCAATCACAGCAACAACACTTAATTCCTTCCCAACTGTGGCGTCTACATTGATTTTGATATACCCTTCCTCAGGGACATTCCAACTAATGTTCTGACATTCCTCTTTGTGTGAACTTAGGGCCTATGCCATTATTGTCGCACCAACCTCCCTTGTGATGTATTGAACCTGATGCTTGACATTGGTATATCTATTGCCCATCACTTGCCTATTCATTCATGTCCAAATGTACCAACTCCCCACCAAGAGCTGAATGCTAGTGTTAACACCCTTATTAAGGCTGTCAGTTAACCATTCAGAGAAACTCACCCAGCCAAAGAATGTTTGATGGTCCGTAGCGGGTATAAGCCCCTACCATACCTCCTTTGCATGGAAGCAATTCCTAAGTGTGTGCATCATTGTCTCGACCTCTTGGTTGCACCTTCGGCAAGTATTATCGAAACACATATGTCGCATGACTCTCCTGTTGTTTGTCAATATGGCGTCGTGTAGGAATGTCCAAGCGAAGCACTTTATATGCTATGAAATCTTCATCTTCCATATGGCCATCCAATTTCCTTCTGTACAAATGTCTTTGCCTTCTCTTAGCCGGATATAAGTCAATTTGGTAGAGTAGTTTCCATCCTTTATAAGCTCCCAGGCCCGCACATTCTTAGTGATATTGTCAATAGGTTTTCCCATAGATACTATCACATTTACCACTAACATAAGAAGTCATTCCTTAAGAAACTCTATATCCCACTCCCCATTAAGGTCAATTAAACTATTGACTTTAAGATCTAGCAAGTCATCAGAGATAGGTTTGAGGGTGACCTCCTTCAGAATCATCCCGTTATGGAGCCATCTGTCATTCTAGACATTAATTGAGTTTCCACTTAAGGGAATCATATGTGTCTTCTCTATGATGAACTTTTTACCATCGAGCGTCGTTCGCCCCAGCCGGGATGCTTGAATCTGCTTCCCTTCAGCGTGATTATCGAATTTCCTCGCCATACCGCGACACCAGAGAGTATCCCTCTTGGTGTGCCAATCCCAGGAATTCTTTAGAACAAGTGCCATGTTCCGATCGCGCATCGCCCTCAGCCCAAGGCCTTCACTTTCTTTGTTGCATGTTACCTTGTTCCATGCCACTAGGGAACAAGGGTGGGCTTTATGGTTTCCACCCCAGATGAATCTACGAATGGATCCATCAATTCTATCGCATAAGGATAGAGGTAGCACAATGGTCTGCATCACATATGAAAGAATAGCGTTCAACGTAGTCTTAGCCAAGCACACACGACCAGCAAAGGATAGGCATTTAGCTGTCAACGAATTGATTCTACAGTCCACCTTTTTCAGCACATCAAAATATGTGTTTTTGTCCACTCTAGAGTGTATTATAGGTACTCCTAGATATCTGCCCAGATTTTCAGTTTCCTGGAATTGACACAACCGATTGATTCTTCTTCTCATTCTCCTAGTGACATCTCTTGAGTAGAAGATTTTCATTTTTTCCAATGAGATGGTCTGGCTGGAGACCTCTTTGAATTCCTTAAAACATCTGAGGATTGTCTTGATTTGAGCCGGAGAAGCATAAGAAAATAATAGTAGGTCATCGGCAAAGCAAACATGGTCGATGACCAGGGTTGCATTTGATAACTTGATGGGTTTCCACCTCTTTTCCTCCTCCTTCTGAATCATCTGGCTAAGGCGTTCAAGACAGAACAAATAGGTATGGCGATAGCGGGTTGCCCTATCTCAACCCCCGCGAGGGCCTAAAGGATTCTGTCTGGTTGCCATTCCACATAATTGAGGTAGATCCACATTGTCTTGATTTGAGTCGGAGAAGCATAAGAAAATAATAGTAGGTCATCGGCAAAGCAAATATGGTCGATGACCAGGGTTGCATTTGATAACCTGATGGGTTTCCACCTCTTTTCCTCCTCCTCCTTCTGAATCATCTGGCTAAGGCGTTCATGACAGAACAAATATGTATGGTGATAGCGGGTTTCCCTATCTCAACCCCCGCGAGGGCCTAAAGGATTCTGTCTGGTTGCCATTCCACATAATTGAGGTAGATCCACCTGACAAAGAATGCATGATATATCTGTGGATGTTCTTTAAATTTGTTCTAATTTATTAAAATATCTCACATATTCTACAATGTTGCAGTTACTTGGTCACATTGTATTTGGAAAGTAAATACATTTTTAGATTTTCCGCCATGATAAAGTTTCCATAAATTTTCCAACCTCTCTCGCCTGGGAAAAGCCGTACTAACTGGTAAAGGATTCATCGAGGATAACTCATACCTTGTGCCGATGAACGGCAATGATATGTTCGTATGGACGGACAGGTGGGTCAGAAACGACAACATCCTAGGGGAACACACCCTAAGACCCATCCCTGAAGAACTGGCCGACCTCAAAGTGGCCAGCATGATTGATATGAATGGCGATTGGGACATGGGTTTCCTGGAGAGCTGGCTGCCCAACAACATAGTGCAGGAGGTGAGACGCACCAAGGTCCCCGCGGAGGAAGACGGAAATGACATCCGGGTCTGGATGCACACTCAAAACGGGGAGTTCACGACGAAATCAGCCTATAAGGTCCTGAGGGACGGCAGGGGAACGAAAGTCCCAGGAAAGTGGAAGCGGATGTGGGGTCTGAATCTGTCGGCATGAATTAAATCGTTCTCTTGGCTATTGATGCACGAAGCACTCCTCACCAATTGCAGAAGAGCCCAACCCAATATCATCGACAACAGATTATGTTCAAGATGCTCGGAGCACGATGAATCAATCCTTCACGCCATGAGGGATTGTAAGTTTGTAAAGGACATTTGGAACAACATCCTGGAAAGAGACGGTCGCCCGGAGTTCTTCAACATCAATGACCCCAAGCTAGTCATCTCCAGCTCGAACCAAGCAGAACCTGCGAGTTTCTCATCACCTGTTGGCATATATGGCGAGCAAGGAACAAACACATCTTCGAGAACGAGGCCGCACATACCCGGAAGGTCGTCAGGCGTATCTGGATCGACATTGAGCAGCATAAGGAGGCTTGGACGAAGACACAACAACCACCGACAGATAACTTACACATGAGAAGACACAGCTCATGGGCGAGGCCCGAAATCGGAAAAGGTAAAATTCAACACTGACGCAGTTGTAAAGCACGGGGAGGCCCGCGGCGCTCTAGTGGCCAGAGATGACCGGGGTCTATGTGGATGGGAGGCGTCGCCATGAAGATCCACACCACCGATGTCGTCGAAGCTGAACTTGAGGCAGTGGGGCTCGCAGTGGAGATCGCGGAGATCAACAACCTTGAATCAGTGATATTCGAGACAGATTCTCAGGTGGTCGTTAGGATGTTGGCAGACGAGTTCAGCGCTAACCCTAAGTATGCCAAGATCATTCGCCCAATTCAACGACGCATGAGACTGGACTGGCAGGTGGTCTATAATGGCCGAGAAGGAAATGGAGTTGCGGATAGGCTGGCTAAGCTTGCCATTAAAAACAACCAAATGTACGCTATGTACACTCAAACCCCCCGAGGAGTTGATCAATTTATTAAATTTAGACCTTTGTAATGGTAGTAGTACTACCATGTTTACCTTTACTCGTTTGATTAGTGATTGTATTCTGAAGTTAATGTTGGCTCGCATGGAGAAGGCGGGATGAATACGATTGCTTCCCGACTTATAAAAAAAACATGCATGTACAATATTATTTTCGTTTATGTTACATCACAATAATATTTATGAGAACTTCACATAAATTATATATGTATAATTCATACAAGATGGTTTATACTATTCGGTTAATATATTAGATGTTTTCATTATAATAATAAATTTAATATTTTTGGCCTTATCTTTCTTTTTATTTTCTTAATGATTTTGAATCATATAGGACCACTCAAAACATGTGAAACTTGGCACCCAAGTTAATTAGGAACCAACAAACATGTTTCATCATTATATTGGGGTTTTGGAATTTTCTTTTGTGAGCTATATCACCATTATGGTTTTGATAATTTGTCTATGTATATATGGATATCTATCGTGTTGGCTATTGGGTTAGGCTTAACTGGTGATTCTCAGAGCGTCTGGACCCAGAAGCATGCAGATGATTATGGCAAGGGGTTGCGCATATCATCTATCTAGAATTACATATGATGCAATTGGCATGAGTTGCCTACCTTGATGGTTGACCATGTTTGCAGTGTTGACCGGGTCATAGTTGAATCATCTTGGATCTGGCCCACTAGAATATTGTACACTGTAATATTTGAATTGATATTGAGGGCTATCAATTTAAATAAAATAGTGGGAGCTATAATAATTAAAGACATAATTATATCGTCAAAATTTTCAAATCAAATCAAATCAAAAGGGTTTTTGACAAATGCAAATTTTATCTCTTGTAGAATCAAATGGCAAACAAATCATCATGTTCAGACAACTTAAACAAGAGTTATGTCCATAGTTGGTTCAGGACCTTGAGAAGTGTTCTACATGATCCTGTAATACCAGAGCCAGTATGCACTTCAAATTCACCTAAGGCTGACATGGATGCTTATTTAAAGCATGTCAATGATGTTGTGAACATCAAGAACCTTATGCTAGGCTGTATAAACTATGAGTTGCATAGACAACATGATAAGCATGAAAGGTATAATGTCTCTAAGGCACTTTTTGAGTGCAAACTGACAGAGGGAGATCGAGTAGAGCCCCAACCCATGACAAACAGTCCTATATATTGACCCCTCTCTATGGCCTTAATACACATAGTAATCACTTGACCAATAGGACATGAATCCTAACCTTCTCCATTATCCTCCTATTCAAGTCCCTTGAATGAACCGTCAAAGACTTGTAATCTCATGGCGACATTTTCACAACCACTGATGTTTCAAACTTTAAAACCCTAACTTGGGATTAGGGTTTGAACTTTGAAGATTTGACAAACTTCTTGAGGTATGTTGCATCCCCCATGAGTCATATTGAGCAATTATTATTTTTTAATCTTTCTCTCTTAGGCCTCTTTGAGGTACTTTGGTGATGAATATTCTCTTTCTTGACTTGATGACCTATTTGGTTCTAATCTTAATGACTTTGAACTCTTGATCTATGTTGTAATTTTAAGTTAAATGTTTGTCCTTGATGTGACCCTATTTGAGAAATTTGAACTATATTTCTCATTATTGTGATGGAACCCTAATTTTTCCCACTTTTGTTGTGGATGTTTTATATGTTCCATTTTTTGTGATGGAAAGCTTATTTATTCTATAAAGGATTGGACTTTATACTTGCCTCTACATTATGCATCTCTATGATTTAGTAGCCCTAAAGTAGTATAATTACTTTCGTTTTTGGATTGTGTGCCCATGTTATATTTTTGGGGATGGAGGTTGTGTGCCCCATACCTGGGTTGTGTGCCCACTCTTATATATATTGGTAAGATGGTTGTGTTCCATAATCTATCATGTTTCAAGGTTGTGTGCCTTGTCCGCCATTGGTATTAATATTATTCTAGTTCTATGCCTATCTTGCATGCATGCAAGTTGATATTATTGTTATGGGTTTTGTGCCCAAAAAATTATGTGTGCTTGTGTTGTGCAACTTTTGTGTTTGTTTAATGGCAAGTATTCTTCTTGTTTATCATCTTTTGAAATTCATATTCTTTCTTTACCCAGTTGGGTGGTCCTTTCCTTTTCTATTGGAAGCCTTATCTATTTGATGCCCTTTATTTTCCAATATTGCTCAATCTTGATTAATATGTACATACCAACATGTACGCTAATAACTTCCACTTTTCTCTTTTCTTTCGAAGTACTCTTCCAACCCTAGGTGTAGGTCAAGGAGAAGTTAACCAAGTTGGGCCAGGACATCATCAAGTGTAGTTGAACCTTTTTGGGAAATAATTTTGAGGTGTTTAGATGACCCTCTTATGATCCTATGATTAGTTTAGTTTTTATATATATCACCATGTGTGGTGAAGGATAGTGAAAATATTCAACATTGTAATAGTTACATATTTATATTCCACTTCTACATTTACTATCTTGAATCATACTTTGAATAAATTGGATTAACATCCCTTTGCGAGAAAAAATATTATGGTATTTGACATATGGTATGTTTCCTTTTATTCGATTTAGTAGGGAGTGGATCCCTTCTCGAGTCTCACTCCTTATAATATGGTATCAGAGCCATTAACAGTCAGTTAATCTAACTATTTCAATCTTATCTCCTTTAGGATGTTTATCCTAGGAAGATACAACACGTAAAAAAAATCTTGGACCTTCCCTCCTTAACCCTCTAATATGTGAATAGTTGTACTAGGTGAATCTTTAATTTTGAGATGTGAACCTTATGCTTGCTAGGTTAGAATCATAAGGACCTAAAATTTAACCATGTGTATATATGACATATTAGTTGGATGCATGAACAACAACAACAAAAATCTTCATAATTAATAGATGTATAAGTAACCATAATATCTATAAGAGTTGTCTTATTAGGTTAAACATTTTAACGGGTGGAGAGTAATTAGTTGATAATATATATATATGTTTAGATTTTGAGAATGAAATCCTTTTAATCGGTGGAGTGTTGTAATGAACCAAAACTTAGAATATTACCACATTCCTTGATTAGAAATTTAGTGAGATTGGTTTCTTAGATTTGACCAAACAAAGGATAATATTAAAACACATTTACATATTGACTCAACTATAGGCCAACATGTGAATAAAATCATGAAATATGTTATATATTTTTTGTTTACTTAACATTACGACTAAATAAAAATGAATAACATACTTTGGAGTAACAATTAGTAATTACATGTCCATAAATATTCATAATGTTTTGTTATCTAAATAAATATGAAATTAAAGGATTAAATGTGTTAATTGTGTAAAATATGGAATTTCATGCATAATAATAATATATAACTCTTTCTCTAACAATGTGAAATTAATGAGAATATTAATTGAAGATAATTAATATATATATATATATAGATAAATTGAATAAATCATAATGGTGATATAACTCACAAAAGAAAATTCTAAAACCCCAATATAATGAAAGAAAATGTGTTTGTTGGTTCCTAATAAACTTGGCTGCCAAGTTTGACATCTTTTGATTGTCCCTATATGCTTCAAATTCATTAAAAAAATAAAATTAAAGATAAGGCCAAAAATATTATATTTATAATTAAAAAGAAAACATCTAATATATTAAATTAATAGTATAAACTAACTTGTATGGACTATACATATATAATTTATATGAAATTGTAATAAATAAAATTGTGGTGTAACATAAAGGGAAATAATCTTCTACATGAATGTTAAATCTATAGAAAATTTGTCATGGTCGAGAATCGAAAATGTATTTACTCTCCAAATATAATGTGACCGAGGTAATTGCAACAATATGGAATGTGTGAGATATTGTAATAAATTAGAACAAACTTTAATGAACTAAAACCTCTTTGAAAATATTTTAACTCAATTATATATTTGTTTGGAAACAAATAAATGTAACTGAATTTATATAATCAATTAGTTGACTCAAGTAAGAAATAATAATAATCTCGACAAAATGATTTTTTTAGCAGACCTCACTATTACCCCCTAAAATTGTAAACAACAAGGGAATAAAGGAAAATGGTTCGATGGATAATGTTTACATCCTTTTGATTTGAAATTCATGTGTGTAAAATAATTAGTTTTGAATAAATAAATTTATTTGCACCTATCTACTATGTAAATAATTAATGTAAAATATATCAACAATATATATATATATATATGGTTGCCTCAAAATTAGAAATTTTTGTTTAATTTAATATTAATTAAATAGATGTCTTTTATTGAAATAAAATTATTATACATATTTTCAATGACTCTTGAAAGTGAGAAGAGAAAGATTTTGTGAAAGTGGTTTTGTTATGTGATTAAAAAAGGGAATTCAAATATGAATATCCTACAAAATTGTATATTAATTTATTATTCATGTTCACATTGAGTAAATAATTACACAATGAGATATTTAGAAATCTCTTACTGTAAACATAATAGTCAATATTTGTGTGATCAAGTTTTTAGAGAAAAGGGAAATATATGGTAAAACATATACATAAATAAATAGAAGGGGAATGGCTTTTTTCTATATTAATTATTTTTTGTTATGTGTTAGAAAATGCTTAAAGTTTCTCCTTTTGTAATATATGTTACATATTTTTCCTAGTAAATAAAAATAGATAAGTTTCTTGTCACCCAAGCCAAATAAGCATGTATATAGACACCCACCTATGGCCATCACAGACATGGTAATCACTTGACCAATAGGACATCACTCCTAACCTTCTCCCATATCCTCCTATTCAAGTCCCATGTATGCGCCATCAAAGATTTGCATTCTCATGGTGATCTTTTCGCAACCACTGATGTTTCAAACCTTAGAACCCTAACTTGGCACTAGGGTTTGGACTTTGAAGAGTTGACAAACTTCTTGAGGTATGTTGCATCCCCCATGAGTCATATTGAGCAATTATTTTCTTTACTCTCTCTCTCTCTCTCTATCTTGAGCCTCTTTTAGGTACTTTGGTGATGGATATTCTCTTTCTTGACTTGAACACCTATTTGGGTCTAATATTAATGACTTTGAACTCTTGATCTATGTTGGAATTTTAAATTATATGTTTCTTCTTGATGAGAACATATTTGATAAATTTAAACTATGTTGTTCCTTATTGTGAGATGGAACCCTAATTTTTCCCACTCTTGTGGTGGATGTTTTATATTTTCCATTTTTTGTGATGGAAATCTTATTTATTCTATAAAAGGCTAAACTTTATACTTTCTTGTACATTATGCATGCTTTGTGATTTAGTATCCCTAAAGTAGTGTAATTAATTTGGTTTTTGGGTTGTGTGCCCATGTTATATTTTTGGGATGGACGTTGTGTGTCCCATACCTTGGTTGTATGCCCACTTTATGTATATATATACATATATATATATATATACCTATATATACATATATATATATACATATATATATATACACATATATATATATACATATATATATACATATACCTATATACATATATATACATATACCTAGATATATATATATATATATATATATATATACATACATACATACATATATACATACATACATATATATATATGTATATATATACCTATATATACATATATATACATATATATATGTATATATATGTATATATAAGTATATATATGTATATATACCTATATATACATATATATACATATATATGTATATATATGTATATATATATATATATATATATATATATATATATGTATATATATTACGGAGATAGTTGGGTGTCATACTCTATCAGGTTTCAAGATTGTGAGCCATGGTCATCATTGTTATTTATACTATTCTAGTGTGATGCTTATCTCACATGTATGCAGGTTGATGTTATCGTGATGGATTTTGTGCCCAAAAAATTTATGTGTGTTTTTGTGGCACAACTCTTACATTTTTTTAATGGAAAGTGTCTTCTTGTTTATCGTCTTTTTAAATTCATATTCTTTCTATACCCAGTTGGGTGTTTCTTCCCTTTTCTATGGGAAGCCTTGTTTATTTGATGTCCTTCATTTTCCTATATTCCTCAATCTCAATTAATATGCACATACCAGCATGTATCTTGATAGTTTCCACTTTTCTCTTCTCTTTCGTGGTACACTTCCAACCCCAAGTGTAGGTCAAGGAGAAGTTAACCAAGTTGGACCAGGACATCATCAAGTGTTGTTGAAGCTTTCTGGGAGACAGTTTCGAGGTGGTTAGATGACCCTCTATTGATCCTATGATTAGTCTAGTTTTCATATGCATCACCCTATGTGGTGAAATTTAGTGATAATATTAAACATTGTAATAGTTAGATATTTTATATGTTGTTTCTGCATTTGGTATCTTGAATCATACTTGAATAAATTGGATTAATATCCCTTTGAAAAAAAATATTGTGGTGTTTGACATATGGGATGTTTACTTTTATTTGATTTAATAGGGAGTAGATCCTTTCTTGAGTCCCACTCCTTATACTTTACATCATGACATCATTGGTCTTCTCATATAAGATGTTGAACTAGGGAAATTACACCAAGATGTAGTCCTATCTTAATAGTATCATAGTTATTATCTAGGTGATTTCACCTTTCATTTATCATTATTAACACCAGTTCCAAAGGTTATCATGATTTTTGTAACCTAGCTTATGTATGTTCATCAATTTGGATAAAGGAGGATAATTTTAAGACTTATTTTAATATGCAAGTATTGTTCATGGTGTAAAATTTTCAAGGCTTACCCATTTTCTTGGTTATGTAGTGGCTACATACCTATGACCTTAATAATGGTGTCACTCATGCATACTTATTACAACAACTATTTACTTTAGATAATCCTAAGTTAAGTTACGTTCCCAAAGGATAAAGCACCAATACTCCACCCCTTGAAAGGATTGAGTTATATCCTAGATAACCATCTAGAGAGGCAACATGGATAGATCAACTAGGTAATTTATACCTAAAACTCCTTCTCACTCTCTACTTCACACTTAGGCCTAGGGTTGATTCAACTTGTACTAGGATTCTTTGCTAAAGAGTTTCTCTAGTACTAAAAACTTCCTTGTGATGGTGACTTGGCTCCAAAAACCATTAATAAAATCTAGAAAGTGTTTCTTTTATACGTACAATCTAATAATCGAATGAGTTTGATGATGAAAATCCAAAATTGGTGCCAAAATTGATCTGAGGACCAAGTCATCCACCTTCCACAACACGACACATATACTATTATCCTATCATCACTTCATTCCATTAAGGGGGTCTAATCCTCCAAACACCAAAAGGGCATATGACTACATCGTCGATATATAATCATAGGAGGGAGAATTATTCATTGTTACACACCATCAACTTTATTAAACCTTAATAAGGCATGACATCCACCATTCCCTATGTCACTCTTAATCATAATTTACATTTCCTTGTCTTGAGACCTAAGGGATTCATAAGATCATCCACATTAGAGGAAGGGATTTAGAATTCTCCCATCACTATCTCGTTTACAACCATAGTGCCTTCACAAGACAAGGTAAGATATGTAGTCAAGTTACTCATCTCAATCACCTGATAACCATATATACTATTAGAAATGAGAAAGGTGAACAATTAAGGATATGTACTGCAACTTATAGCTTTCATCAACCAATCCTCATGTATGAAGCATAAAAAACTCAATAAGGATGGTATTTAGCCCTTAGACAGATGAATATGGACAAAGCTAGGATGAGGTACTCCATGTTGAGGGCAATGTATGTCATACCATAATGATATAATTCATATTATCACTTGGTGTAGAAGAAATAATCTCAATTATATGGTTTAATTTGGGGTTTTGCATTTTCCATTCATGAATGCTCGGTACCCAAGTGGATATGCGCGAGGCATGCTAGAAAAGAAACAAGGAAAGGTTCCTAATGGAAAATTAGGGTTAAGCCTATATATGAGTGTTCAAGTCAACCTACATTTTAGCATGAAATATCCTCTGATAAAGTTAAGGAATATAATATAATGACTAGGAGAGTCAACCTTTTGTAGGGAAATTATGTACTCCATAGAGGGTGTAGCATTATCTAGGATTCCCAAAAATTGATTCTCATCCACAGGGTGGTTTGGGGAGTATAAGTGACCAAAAAATAGTTATGGATTGAAACCCTTGTTAGTATTCCCAAGACTCAGGGACAAGCGTATCAACAACCTATATAAGGTTACCTAATTAAAGGACTATATGGGATAAATCAAAATAGTCAAGTCACTAACTGCTTAGGCTCTTATACCATTTTGTAAAGAGTGGGACTTGAGAAGGAATCCACTCTTCACCAAATAGAACATACAAACCATCCTACTCCACAAATGAAGGAAAGGATGAATTTGATTATTTTCCCAATGGAATATGTATCATAAAGAAATATAATGAATAAGTGGCAGAAACAAAACAATTACAAAGTTGCATGATAATTCATTTACAATTGATCATAACCATAAAAGGTGATATAGAAAAGTAAAACAATATACATATAATATATCTAATCACGTGTAAGACCAATTGCATATGGCAACCCGAACATTGCAAGCTATCCCTAGGTCCAATAGCATGTATACGATCTTCGTGCATCCTTGTTTTCCAATGTACCTACACCTGGATGGAAAGGAATATGACCCATAATGTAGGAAACAAGGTAAAGGTCAAAAAATTATGAGTATGTACATATGATAAACACTGGATATTATATTGGGTTAAAAGTCCAAACAGAGATGTTCCAACAAGAAGGGGGTTGTTTGCAATTAGGTAAGTTCAAAAGAATTATAACAAGTGAAATGAGGCATGTTAAAATTTAAAATTACAAGCATGAGAATAAAAGTGCCTTGCCATAATAATTATCCACAATTTCAATTTAAACAATAAACATTTGCATGCATGACAATTTAGACTAAATATACCTAAAATAGGGTCATAACACCATATGTTCATGGCATAAGAAGAAAGTGTGAAAAAACACACCCCGATAGAAAAATATGCCTCCCTATATATGTATGGTTGTACATAAGTACCACTATTCTAGATATTCTTGTCAGAGGAAAGACGGTCATTTCAACCAATTTCTTATAGAAGGGAAACCATAGCAAGTGGGGTTCAAGAACCTATATATAAAAAAAATTAGTTCAAAAACCATAGGGATATAATGAGTCAAAATCATGAAATATATATGTCCAAGAAATTTAGACTTTTCATCAGGAATAATAGTTTAAGAGATGTCTCATAAAAAATATATAGGTTTCAATCAAATAATGCCAAAATAAAATATAGGGTGTACATACTTGATCTTAGCACCTAAAGGTTAACCTCATTGATATACTTGGTCCAAAAAGTCAAGTATTCATCCTAGGAACATATTAAGTATGTTAGTCAAACTAACACATACATGCAAATACACTCCTATTACAACCATAGATATAGCTCTTATCCAAAATATAATCATTTCATGGCATGTTAGGATTATTAATCGTATTTAGTGGACATAGGTTATAATTTATACATCATCATTTAGCTAGGGACTAAAACATGGGTGGATTACATTTCATGTCCATTTTGGTTTCAATTCATGCATTATTTAACCTTGTGAAGTATCTTTTCTATCCATTTCTATGGTTTAGTATATATCAAGTATATGATTTTTATAGTAGATTTTCTTACTAGTAACTAACTAATTTACTATTTGACCATTAATTTGCACACAAATATATAGTCATTAGTACCTATATGTTAAATACCAATATAGTAGATCCTATAATCCCAAGTTGTCATTAGTACCATGTCTTATGCACACCAACTGACTCTAATCATTACTTGCATGATTGTGAACATAATGTAGAACTAGATAAACTACATGTGCTCTAATTTTGTGGTGTAAATACACTTATACATGCATATGTATATATGTTTAAATCATGAGTCAAGCAATCATCACTAAAGACTAGAATCAATTTCATCTTAGATATTTCATAGAAATACTCTCTATATGCTCAATTATTACATCAGTATTAACCAATGTTTACAACCATAGTCCCCTAAAGTAATTAATATATGGATGGATGTTTAGTAGCTATAGACCAATATGGGTATATATATAAGCTTATGTCTGCACATATACCATGCAAGAATATATTTTATTTTATTAATAATTTACAGACTGTTAGCTACTAACTAATATCTTAATTATAACTAGTCTTAAGAACTAGATTCTAATGAATGGAAATGCATGGATCGGTTCCTTACCTTCTAGGAGATGATACTATTCCATAACTATTAGTTTGTATATAAAAAAAATAGCTAAACATGGTTTTTCTTCAATGCTCTATATTGAGGACTAGAAGGAAGGTGCACTCAGTAGTTCAGTGTCTCAAGAGGCACCCAAAACTCACAATTTTGTCATCCTAGTCAAAGTTACATCTACAACTACAACATTTGGTGACTAGGTTGAGAGGAGTAAACTTTCTTCAAAAAAGGTAACATCATGCCACTCCTAATGATGTGGTTTCCAATTCTAACATGGGGTACAACATCATTGTAGGTGATAGAGAAGAAGGTCTATGAGAAGCAGCACTACTGGTGATGTTTTAGGTGACAATTTGTTGATTCTAGATCACTGGGTGTAGACTAATGAAGTGGTGGTATTGTCTAGGGCTTAGGGGCAAGGAAAAAGGAAGGGAATGGAAGGAAGGAGAAGAAGTAGTGATGGGGCTAGTTGATGTGTTTGTTGGGTATCATGGTCTGTGGTTGTCAAGCTTTCTTGTGGTAGTGACTCCCTATTGTTGTGGTTGTTGGGCACGTGTAAGGAGGAGGAGAGGGTTAGGTGAGTATTGGTGGTTGTTGTGAGAATGTCCACTTATGGCTTTCAGAACATAAGCATATGGAGAGGAGATGAGAAGGCATGTTCTATCTACTCTGGTGTTGTATGTTGTTGATTGGATGAGGGAGAAATAGATGGTAGCAATATCTATGGAGGTAGGGGGCTTGGACATGGCGGTGTTTTAGGTTGTAGGCAACACATGTTGATGTAGGTTCCTATGTCAGTGTTGCACTTGAAGATGCATAATGTCACACTACATTAGGGCATCAAGGGGTGACTTTACTGGAGTGACAGTGGTTGCTTTTGATCCCAATAGTGTCAGATGCCCTGGTGGTGAAGTAAAGTGAAAGAAAAGAGGACCACATGAAGTGAACCATGTAAGATCACTAGTGGGTTGTGGGCGATGACTATAAGGAAGAGACATGTGAGGGGTTTCTAGGGTTTTTATGGCTACAGAAAGAAGGAGAAGAGGATGTATATGAAGGTGTGAGGATGGAGGAAGAAATAAAACATGAGAGGGAGAGGGGAGAGGTGCAACTATCTGTGGCCTAGGGTTTGTGGAGAAATAAGATAAGGAAGAGAAGGAGAAGAAGATGAAATATTGGTAATGGTTACAATGAGAATTGGTTGTCTAAATAGTGGTAAGCACGAGATGCGTAATGTGGAGAGGAAGAAGGTGGGAACCCTTGAGACTGGGTCAAAATGGGTTAAGTGGGGCATTAAGGCTTGACCAAGCATTAAATTGGTTTAATCATGTCACACTACATTGCTCATCTTCTTAATCACTTTGAGGGGTGTATTTAACGTTCACTTAGTACAAAATTTGCTATATTAGCTAATAATATCAGGATTCAAAATATCACGAAATTTGCTAAAAGTGAGCACACAAGCCAACACTAAACATAATGTCAGGTCTAGAGGCAGTTAAATAAAGTAAACTTCCAATCATACCTCTATAGAGCTTCTTATCCACGTTCACCTTCTTCATCTCTATCAAGTTTGGCTATGTTTGAGATGGGGGTGTCCATCAACTTGGTATTCTACATTCCAAAGCATTTGAGTAGCTCACTTGTGTACTTGTCTTGGTTGATGAAGTTCCCATATTTAGTTTGCTTGATTTGAAAGATCAGGAATAATGTAAGCCCAACCATCATGATCATCTCAAACTCACTCTACATAAGATCACTAAACTCCTTGCAAAGATCAAGATTAGTTCTGCCAAAAATGATATCATCAACATAAATTTGAATGATACGAAAATTGTTAGAAATGTGTTTGAGAAACAAGATAGAATCTACTTTTCCCATGATATAGCCATGATATAACAAAAATTTCTTTAGTTTCTCATACCAAGATCGAGGTGCTTGTTTGAATATGGTTAGGAAAACTATCATGTTCAATTCCCGAAGGTTGTGCACCATACACTTCCTCCTCAATTATACCATCAAAAAACACATTTTTAGCATCCATTTGATATAGAAGGAAATTCTTGTAACTAGCAAAAGCAAGCAAAATTCTAACATACTCAAGTATAGCTACGGGTGCATATGTTTCATCAAAATCTATACCTTCTTGTTGATTGTAGACTTGATCTACTAACCTTTCTTTGTTTCTTACCACCTTGTCGTTTTCATCTAGCTTGTTGCGGTAGACCCACTTGGCGCCAGTGATCTTTGTATCACATGGTCTTGGCACAAGAGTCCATACTTTGTTCTTCTCGAATTGCTCCTACTCTTCCTGCATGGCTAGGATCCACTCATCATCCCCAAGAGCTTCTTTGACATTCTTTGGATTGAGTTGTGAGATGAAGGCATTGTTGGCTTGCTCTTTGTTGTAGGAAGCCCACGTCTTCACTCTTTCAAAGGGGTCACATATGTTTATCTCTTTAGGATGATTCTTTTCAAAGTGGGGTGTTGGATCCTTCTTCTCTTTATCTATCTCTTCTTCTTGAGAGGCCACCTCTTTTTCTTTTTGGTTGATGTTGAGTTCTTTCAAAATAGGAATTACTTCATTTGCAACATCATCATTAACAATATCCTTGGAAATAGAGGGGTTAGCCTCAATAAATTTGACATTGATAGATTCTTCTACTTTAGATAAATAAACATTATATACTCTATAAGCCTTGCTAGTAGTGCTATAATCAAGAAAGAAAGCCTTGTAAGATTTCAGATCAAACTTATCAAGAGAATCTTTTGCTTCAAAACAAAACAAGGACACCAAAAAATGGGAAAATATTTGATAGAAGGCTTCCTACCACACCATATCTCATAGGGGGTTTTCTTCAAAGAGGGATGTGTGAAAACCCAGTTTTGCATAAAACATGAAGTACTAACATCTTTGGCCCAAAACTTCTTTGGTGTCATTGTTACAACCCTGACTTTTATATTTCCTTGATTATGCTCTTCCTCTCTCTTTTTTTATCCATATCAACCAATTTGACTTCAATTACATAGTTGAGTGACTTGACACTTGATTGTATCACATTTTATTTAGATTCAAAACTAGACACTAGAATCAATGTGTGAAGCAAGTTCTAAGATATGAATACACCATACTCTTGTAATCAATTTTATCACCAACACTATGCTCATATGGAACCTTAATTATTTTCAAGTCATAGAGGATTTAGTTTTGTACCCACTGGTTCAAAAATCACGTCATTTGCACCTATAGAAATCAAATTTGAGCATTATGAAATTTTACAGGTTTTATTCAGCCTTTTTGTCCTTTTCATCTGCCTTGGGCTGCCCTTGATGGGACCAAAGTCTTGAAATCATAGACCAGCTGATAGTCCCTCTTCCCCTTCCTCATCGGGAAAAGTATCCTGGGGCTATGGAGGTCATCTTGAACCTCTGACCAAATTAGGCAAAGCCAAGGGAGCAGCAACATCTAAACCCTAACCTCCATGTTGCCTTATAAACCCACTTTTCTTAGCTCTCAACCGTCTTCCTTTCTTGGTCCTTGAGTTTCCTCACCTCTCATTCTCAGTCGCTAACTTCCCAACTCCTTCCCCTCTATCCTTCCTCTTTTTGTAACTAGGCGCCGGTGCCACCTCAGGTGGCTGCAAGGCTTAGGCCACCTCTCATCAATCACTGCCCTCACCCACTGAAGCAACCAGGAGGACGTTGTCTTCTCTGCTGGTCCTGGCACATCTTTTTCCTACAGGCTAGAAGCCATCACAACGTTAGGGAAGGGACCGACCAGCTAACATCTCACCTCCACATGATAAGGGAGGGTCACCATGGCCTCCATCAGGATCTAAGGACTCTTTCTCTCCCTTCGCTCTGTCTTCATCTACAGTTGGCGCCGTCGGGAGATCTCGGAGATGCTCCCCTATTTGGCCCCCTATTTTGAACGCAGAACCAGGGGAATCATGCACAGGAGGTTGGAAGGTGGTGGGCAATGACTCTTGACCGCACACTCATGGTTGGAGGTGGGTACATGCAACCTAGAGTCATGCACAACCATAATTGAAGACCCAACCAGTGATCAGTAGATGTTAGGAGTCGTCGATCACCAGGCGCGGAGGGGGCGGCCCAATCATAGAGTGCCACATAGCCCAAAATGTCCCAGAAGGCGCCGGTCAGCCCTGGCCATCAGATCAAGGATCCACAGCTCGCCGTCTTCATATCATGTCACTCAAATCAAGGATTTATCTCATTGAATCCCTATAGTTTCTAATTCATATCTTATAAAATTGATATCTCCCTCATTATAAGGCCAAATTAGAAAAATACATATACTATATCGATCATCTCAACAAGACCTACACTTTGGGATTCGTCTCAGACCTTAAATCGAAAATTTGTTCCCCCGATTTCTTGAAAATGACAAATTTAGTCATGTTGAGTACATTTAATGCACTTTTATGAGCAAGATTGGAACTTTGATGAACCTTCACCCTCCTAATCATGAGATCAGTAACTTTGTGCATATTTTATCTATAGGAGGATCCTAATCACCCGAATTTCTCATGAATGACCCCATATTGCATAAAGTGACTTGCTTTTAGACCTTAATGATGTACCTTGCCCTAATTTGATAATATTGCTACTTAACGATGGACTAATGCCTAATCAACCTTAAATAATATATGTATCTCCTTGACTCTAATATCAGTTCCTAATATCCTCCTTGCTATGGTTGATTCTTTTGACATGTAATGCATGCATGTGCCCCAATTATGTGAATGTTTGACTACACCTTGAATTAATGGTTGCTTGACCTATAATATGCACCCAATTACCTTAGATATCTGAAACCATAAACCCTGTGATGCTTGGTGATGCCAATTCCTAAGGCATATCCCCTTTGTACTATGATGGTACTTGAGACACTTGATACATCCATAATGACCTAATGTATTCTTAAATGACTTGTTTGTCCTTCTTTTTCCCCATTCATGATATGGATCTAATTATGCCACCCCCTCTCAAATCAGGGCTTGTTCTAATCTTTGTGAGTTGTGGATGGTTCACATAAATCACATGTTGAATCTATAAGCTATGTATGTTGGGATGTTGAATATAATGATGAACCTTTCGAGTCTAGACACCCTTCCTTGGGATATGGTAATATTGTCTTTACCTTCATGATCTAAATCATTCTTTATTCTTGGGACCCTTTTCTTGTTTAGATCATGACCTTGTATGCCCTATCATGAGTCTTGGACCCTATAATGTGCATGAGTGACATAAATCTTGATATAATCATATAAAATATATGGAACCTCAAAATGACATGAAACTTGAACCACACCCTTATGATGGACCCTAAATATCTAAGATATCATCTAGTGTACTAATAAGCAACCATGGACCTAATTTGGCTAAAAACCCTAAAATAAATGTAGCGAGGGTTAATGATGAGAATCTAATACATGTGTGTAATCGTGTGCTTAATCAGGTGTTTCTTATAGCTAGATGGTTAAGGATAAGTTAAGTTATGAATCTCTAAATTAGGTATGAGCTTTAATAATTATATGACTATGTCTTTCTTGCTTGAATGTGATACATATGTATGCTTGTTTACTTGCTCAAATATTGCCATGTAGTATTCTAGTATTGTACTCGATGTTTGTCTCATATCGTTACTTTATAACTTGCAAACATAAACTAGAAACTCCATTATACAAACCTTGTGCACCTACCTGTATTCTCGGGGTAAGGACTTGAGGTTGGGCATCCTACTTGAATTGTTAAGATAGGGCATACCATTTTGATAAAATGGTTAGCTCTTGGCGATCACCTTGAGGTCCCTTACATATAAAAGGGTTAGCTAATCTTGATCACCCTTATAGACCCTTCCAATGGGAAGTTGGTCAAAGGCCTTATGATATATGATGTTGTTGGTATTATTGGAGGAAATTGATATAAAACATGGGTTCTCACTTTGCTACATACTTAACTTATTTACTTCTTGTTCACTACTTATGCAAGTCTTTTCAAATTATGCAAATCTTATGTATATGTATCTTTTAGCCCTATACTTAGCACCTTGTGTGCTTGACCCACCTTGTTTCATGTATTTTATAGGTTCAGATATGGGTAGAAGTTGATAGGCTTGGTGAGCTATTTCAGGTGTACTTATTGTTAGATCTATAGTGTACATGAGCAGACTTGTAAAAATTGCACTCTCAAATTGTGATGGAAATCATGTAATAAAAGGATGTTTCTTAAAAACATTGTTGAATGTTGAGATATTTTTGGTTTCGTTATCTTGTTACTTGTTCATGTATGCTAAGCATTTCATGCTTCTACATGTTTTCTTTGGTATTCATTTGGTTCATGGGACTGGGATTCCGGTTCTGTGACACTCTAAAAGCATGATCCTAGCCATATGTTGTAGTGACCTATTCTTCCTCTCTACTCCCCCATTTTGTTTAGGTGTTTAAGGTGAAGAAAAGTTATGTGAATATCCATACTCTTAATAAAAATTTTCAAAAATATCATCTTTAAATTCTCCCCCATGATCACTACAGATAGAAACAATGCGGCAAAAAGCTTCATTTTCAACTCATTTTAAAAAACTAGAGAAAACATCACGCGTATCACTCTTAGAAATGAGAAAGAAGGTCCAAGTATATCGAGAGAAATCATTGATAATAACAAGACAATACTTGGAACCACGAAGCGATTGAGTTCTCATAGGTCCAAATAGATCAATATGGAGAAGTTAAAGAGCTTTCTTGGTGCTAAGGATTCCTCTGGATTTGAAGGAGGACTTGGTTTGCTTTCCTTGGGTACAAGGTTGGAATTCCTCATCCTTTTCAAAATCCAATTTGGGAAGTCCTTGACCAAACCATTTTTGCTCACCTTCTTCAATTACATGACATAGCCTATGATGTCAAAGAGAAATATCATTTGAATTGACTACAAGGCATCTAACAACAATAAGCATATTAGAGTCAAGCACAATTACATAAAGATTACCATTTCTAGTTCCCTTATATATGACATTGTAAGTGAGGGAATCTAGAAGCAAGCATTCAAAATAAGTAAATAGCACAAGGTAACCATTATCACATAATTGACTAACATTTATTCAGTTGTGATGTAGGCCATCCCCTAAAAGAACATTCTTGATACACAAGGATTCACCTATATCACCCTCACCTTTTACCTTACCTTTTTTGTTGTCCCTGAAAGTAACTGATCCTCCTTTGTTCTTTGTGAAATTGTTGAAATGGCTTATATCACCTATCATGTGCTTTGTGCAACCACTATCAACTGTCCATTTTCCTTTTTCATCCAAGAAAGGAGAATGTTGGTTCCCAACTCAAACTTTGGGATCCAATTTTAGCTTGGTGATCCATTTCATCTTTGGGTTGGTCCCCTTAGGCTTGTACGAACAATAAGTAGAATAATGGCCATCACTATTGTAATGAGAACAAATTATAGGGTTCTTAGAGCAGAAGACTCCCCAATAAAAAGAGGAGTTTCCTTACCCTTTTTCTTACCTTTGGTCTTACTCTTGCCCTTATAAGATCCCCCTACAAATCCCAAACCACTAGTACCACTTTATTTGGTAGAGTGATCAAGGATTTCATTTAGGGAGTTCTTCACTTTGAGGAATTTTTGCAGAGAGGCTCTAAGTCTATGATTTTCATCAGTGAGAGAGATAACATTAGAAGACAAACTAGCAAGATCATCTCTAGCATGAACAAGGTCAGCCTCTAAATAGAGGGATTTAGTCTAGTAAGAGTCCTTTTCAAGAGTAATAGAAGTGACATAATTACTAGTCAAAATAGGTCTATAAGATAAATCATTAACTTGAGAAATAAGCCTAGCATTTTCAAATTTAAGCAATTAAATTTCTTTGACATAAACATCTCTCTCATCTCTAAGAACATCACTAAAAAGCTTAAGTTCAACATTTTCAGTTTTAAGTAACTCAAGCTCATTAAGGCACTTTTGGTTATCTTCCTTAATAGATGCAATATTCTTAAGATAGACACCATACTCTACTTCAACTCCATTGCACTGGAGCTCAAGATCAATAAATTGGCCTTGCAAGGAATCAATACTCTCAAGACGAATTTTCTCATTTTGCTCAAGAATATCAAGTTTTGCATACAACTCATCTACGATTTTACCCAACCTCTTATTTTTAGATTTACATTTGGAATAATACGAACAGGTAGTAATAAGCATGCCAATAAGAGTTTCTTTAGCTAACTCAAGCAAACGTACCACACTTACCTCACCAATAACTTCACTTGTGGATGCCATGAGTGCAAGGTGGCATTCTCCATCTTCATCGAAGCTTGAGCCACTAAAGGATGAGCCTTCCCAAGCTGCATGAGCTGCATCTTTGTGCCTCCTCTCCTTCAAGTCCTTCCTCTTATATTTTCTATCTTTCTTATACTCTTCCTACTTCTTAAAGTTGCTCTTGTGGTATGACTTTCTAGCCTTAGGACATTCATTCTTGTAGTGTCCTTTTTAACCACACTTGTAGCACCTTAGAGTAGATGAGGAAGATTGCTTCTTGTGATGTCCCTGGATTTTCTAAAACTTAATTTGTTGTGTGACATCCAAATTGAAACCCTCACCTCAGCGAGAATCCCAATTTAAACATCACACACTAGGTTAAGAAGAAGAAAATCATAGGAAGTCAGAAGGAAACAATCGGTAGCACATGTACATGAACAATAATAAAACCATACAACACATGTTCACCATTCAGCATATAATTACAACATGAATTGTTACAACATTTGATATTACATATTGAACAACAAACTTCTACATATACATGTACTACCACTAGGCTACATGATCTTAAGACAACAGGTCCACCTGTACATCAGCTCGCCACACAACTCTCATCTATCTTGGTCCTTCAAGAGCATATAACCACAACCTAAACAAAAGATTACATGTGGTACACGTCAACACAATATTCAAGAATATTGTACTGAGTACGCCTACGTGTCTTTTATATACCTCTCATCATATCTTGGCAATAAGATAAAAATAATACTTGCTAGTTATAAAGAAATATAAGAAAAATCATATACTTGCACAAAGATGTTCATTAACAAAAAGAACACATATTTTAAGCACATTTCCCATTATATCAACCATGAATTTTCCACCTGAGGGAATAATGCATCATCTCAGCTACCAAAGAGTATGAGATGTAAGGCCTTATGATCTACTACCAAAGAGTTAGATCATTGTACAATGTGATCTGCTACCAAAGAGAATGATCACTTTCTAGCACTATGCTACCAAAGAGAATTAGTGCTTTCATATAATGGAACAAATATGTTATGTTTCATATGTTCATAACCATAAGTACAGAAAATCAAACAACATATCATGCAAGAACAATCATTTCATATAATATCATATGTCAAGTATTTTACTACACATATAACACAAGAATATTGTATAATAAGCCAAGTAAGAGGTAATGGCGTACCTTCCAAAGAGACATCCTAATCACATTTTCCTCGTGTCATCTATATCTTGTTCAAACCCTAATTAGGACAAGTCCACATACTATCATTAAGTTCTCATCATCTTACTTCTCATCTTAACCCTAATTGTGTTCATTAGGGTTTATCTTATCTCATTAGGATATTCTCATTGTTACTTGTATTATATTCTTGGGATTATCTTACTGATGTCATATTCCATATTATGGTTCATTATCTAAACATTATCTTCCATAGATTTTTTGTGCACAAATTAACCCTAGGTTACATTATTCAAATCAGGGTTCCAATCTATGCATTAAGGGTCATCTTCATATAACATGGATTTTGTGTATAAAATAGATCTCAGATTTACATATTATCTTCCAGTTACTGATATTAGGGTTTTCTGTAAATTTCATCATTTATTGAGCATGTATGTATTTATTGCATTTTATTTAGGGTTATCAGCCCTAATTATCCATATTAAGCAAATTACACCATTTCAAGCATCAACATCATAATCACTGACCTTAACTGAATTATAAACATGGATATAGATCTACTGACATTTTATCATAATTTTAGGCCATCGTTTGATATTTATTATCCATCAAACAAGCATTACACATCTTACATGATATCACAGAGATAAGTGTATCAAAACCCAGATATTATGCTTTCATGTTGTTCTACACATTTTTCTGAGAATAACATTATCTTGTTTGTATTTTTCTAATAAACATACTAATTTCTATTAATTACAGGAGATCTAAGCATATTTCGGATTTTACCTTTTTGAGCCAATGAGCGTCGACCACGTGGCCACTGTGGGGGAATGGGTCAGGCTTGGCCCGTCCGGTTCACGACTTGGACCGGTTGGTCTTGGATTGAGCTGGCCTGGTTCATCAGTCGGCTGACCTGAGCATCTGATCCTTTTCTCATGATCTGGATTCCATAGCGAGACATGTCTGTGACTGCCGCTGCCACTCAGAGCGACGCCTGCGTGAGTAGTCCCCTCTGCTCTCAGTATGTGAGATCCCGTTCTGCTGGGCACGACCAGCCACATCCGGTCATCGGCTCTCTCTCTAGTGAGCATGTCCATGTGCCCTCCTCTTTGAATTCTCATTACAGTCATGCATTTGTGTGAGTCAGTAACAAGCCCGCCGTCACTCAGTGGCGGATCCAGAAATCTACCATACGGGGGGCTGAGTTAGTACAGTTAGTGTCAAATCTTGACTATATATATAGACAGACAAAATAATACATATTTAGATTAAAAAAATTTAAAAAATACACAACATAGTTTCTCATTGCATCCAAAATACAAAAATAGTCTACTTATAAGATATTAAAAAATCAAAATTCAATGACATGATATAAATTACCATGTCAAAGTCCTACATTTATTTAGATGTCCAAGATCATAAATTTAAAATTATTTCCATCTCTTTAAAATTAAATAGTTAGATGATAAATGGTATGGTCACTATTTATCATTACTTGATTAATGTATAATATTATTAATACATATGAAGTATACCAATTATATAGAAAATTAGAACCAACACACCTTTCCAGTGAAGAGCAGACACCAAAATATAATATGACTATGTTAGTTGATGGTGTCATATGGGAAGATCCAAATAATTTGTGTAGTAGCCAAATTTTATACTATAGAGGATATAAGTACAAAGTACTAGGCAATGCCAAATTATTTTAAAATTTTGACACAACAATTGGTATGAAAGAAACTTCAAATAGAAAGAAGAAGTAAAACATTAGTTGAGTTTGTATAAATACCAATTATTGAGAAAGAAAGTTGATACTAAAAAGTAAAGAGTAGGAAAGATCCATCCATAATTAAAAAGTTGGAGAAGAGAGGACACAAAGAAATAATAATATGTTTCTATCAACTTTCATTTACATGGTATCCTTCTTTATCTCCCTCTATTTGTTTTAATTATGTCTACAAAATAGAATTTCCTACCTTTTCTTCTCCTTATTCCACACTCCAAATAATTGCCCTATAAATTTTTTTATCTTAGGCCAAAGATAAAAAATGTTGATACATTTTTTTCTTTTTCTTTATAGACACAATATTGGCTCATTAAGTTAATAAATGGTATTGGAATAAACTTTGAATACTTATATATTATATAAATAAGAGTGCATAAAATATCATGTATCAATAAATATTATTTGAATTTACTATTATATAGAAATATGGACATTTTTATTTAGATATTGATTGACTAATAAGAGATTGAAAGAACAATTTTCAAACAAAAGGTGTCTTTATGTGCATGTGTGCAGTGGCGGATCCAGAAATCTACCATACGGGGGGCTGAGTTAATACAATTAGTGTCAAATCTTGACTATATATATAGACAGACAAAATAATACATATTTAGATTAAAAAAATATAAAAAATACACAACATAATTTCTCATTGCATCCAAAATACAAAAATAGTCTACTTATAAAATATTAAAAAATCAAAATTCAATGACATGATATAAATTACCATGTCAAAGTCCTACATTTATTTAGATGTCCAAGATCATAAATTTAAAATTATTTCCATCTCTTTCAAATTAAATAGTTAGATGATAAATGGTATGGCCATTATTTATCATTACTTGATTAATGTATAATATTATTAATACATATGAAGTATACCAATTATATAGAAAATTAGAACCAACACACCTTTCCAGTGAAGAGCAGGCACCAAAATATAATATGACAATGTTAGTTGATGGTGTCATATGGGAAGATCCAAATAATTTGTGTAGTAGCCAAATTTTATACTATAGAGGATATAAGTACAAAGTACTAGGCAATGCCAATTTATTTTAAAATTTTGACACAACAATTGGTATGAAAGAAACTTCAAATAGAAAGAAGAAGTAAAACATTAGTTGAGTTTGTATAAATACCAATTATTGAGAAAGAAAGTTGATACTAAAAAGTAAGGAGTAGGAAAGATCCATCCATAATTAAAAAGTTGGAGAAGAGAGGACACAAAGAAATAATAATATGTTTCTATCAACTTTCATTTACATGGTATCCTTCTTTATTTCCCTCTATTTGTTTTAATTATGTCTACAAAATAGATTTTCCTACCTTTTCTTCTCGTTATTCCACACTCCAAATAATTACCCTATAAATTTTTTATCTTAGGCCAAAGATAAAAAATTTTGATACATTTTTTTCTTTTTCTTTATAGACACAATATTGTCTCATTAAGTTAATAAATGGTATTGGAATAAACTTTGAATACTTATATATTATATAAATAAGAGTGCATAAAATATCATGTATCAATAAATATTGTTTGGATTTACTATTATATAGAAATATGGATATTTTTTATTTAGATATTGATTGACTAATAAGAGATTGAAATAACAATTTTCAAACAAAAGGTGTCTTTATGTGCATGTGTGTAATTATAAATTAGTGACTCATGTTCTACTTAATTATAATTTTAATTAACTACTCAATAGCATCATATTTGATTCTACTTAATATGTCAACATGTTGAATGAGATATTTTTTTATAAATTTAATATTATATTATAAATTTTCCATATTTTAGGGATAAATGCCTCCAATATTTTGAGAGTCATGCTTATAGTATGTGGATAAGTAGCATAAACTTTGACAAAAACTGATATAAAATTATTAAGTAAAAATTTAGTATGAAAGGAACAAAAGATAAAATGTCTTAATCTCATAACTAAAAATAGTAATTGATGGTAGTACATTAGGAGTATACATTTTATGATTCGTAAGAGATAATAGACATCATCCTCAAATATATTTAGTTCAAACCCTAAGTAATTTACATAAAGAAGTGTAATATAATCAGTTTCATTAATAAGATTAAGTTTCATATTTTGCATAGTGTAATAAGATATTTTTTAATATTTTAATGCTTTACATGGTATCATAGTAATAACATAAATAATTTTTTTTGAGAGGGGGGCTTCAGCCTGGGCAGCCCCCCTCTGGTTCTACCCCTGCATGTGTGTAATTATAACTTAGTGACTCATGTTCTACTTAATTATAATTTTAATTAACTACTCAATAGCATCATATTAGATTCTACTTAATATGTCAACATGTTGAATGAGATATTTTTTTTATAAATTTAATATTATATTATAAATTTTCCATATTTTAGGGATAAATGCCTCCAGTATTTTGAGAGTCATGCTTGTAGTATGTGGATAAGTAGCATAAACTTTGACAAAAATTGATATAAAATTATTAAGTAAAAATTTAGTATGAAAGGAACAAAAGATAAAATGTCTTAATCTCATAACTAAAAATAGTAATTGATGGTAGTACATTAGGAGTATACATTTTATGATTTGTAAGAGATAATAGACATCATCCTCAAATATATTTAGTTCAAACCCTGAGTAATTTACATAAAGAAGTGTAATATAATCAGTTTCATTAATAAGATTAAGTTTCATATTTTGTATAGTGTAATAAGATAGTTTTGTAATATTTCAATGCTTACATGGTATCATAGTAATAACATAAATAATTTTTTTTGAGAGGGGGGGCTTCAGCCTGGGAAGCCCCCACCTCTGGTTCTGCCCCTGCCGTCACTACTCTCTCCTCCCCTATTACTATGGCCTCTATTGGCTTGGTTGGTCATCTGTGTGCATCGTTGACCTCAAGGCTTGTTGTTGGCTCCACTATGTATCTCTCTCTCTCATGTGATGGCATGTGTGCACCCCTATGTCGCCACACGAAGCCACTGCAATCATGAGGTTCTTCTCTGGCAAGTAGTTGGCAGACAAATGCTCCTCTTCACCATCGTAGGTCTGCTTCTGATGGTGTCCTTTATTCTACCCGAACCTTCACGGCTCCTCAGGTGCACAATCGTGCCTTCAGATCCCTGTCCGTCAGTTCTCCGATGTATGTGCTCGACACCTCCATCTGTGTTCTCTCAAGTGCCGCCGCATAGTGTTCTCATGTCTCGATGCCTGTACATACAGCTGGAGAGGTAGAACATGGGAGAGAGTGGAGCTCCAAGCACCGGTCACATAATGACTGCTTTGAGGGGTCTACAGGTTAGTCTTTTTGAGGTGAGTATAACTACTCGTTTAGTTTCTTGAGATGATCCATGACTACAACATGGGATGGGGTAGGCTCATCATCGTTGCCACCCCCCACAATCTCCAGTCTGATCGGAAGTTGCGAATGAAGATCTAACCATTGAATCAGAAGCATAAGGCCACGATCTCTCCTTTCAGACTGGGATACATGGCTTTTCCCTTGAAAGGATCAAGACTGCTAGATCTGAGATTCAGGGTCACAAATCAGCTATGGCGCCCAAGCTGATAAGTAAAGGGGCTCGCACAACGGATATCTAAATCTTAGTCTATATCCTAGATACTCTGGCCCATCCTTCATTATTATACACCTTATTTCATCTTTTTCCAATTTAAATAACTTCTTTTAGGATTGCCCAATTGGCACACAACTTTAACCATAGCTTTACTACCTATCAAGCTACATTTTACTCAAATTTGGTGCCAAAAACCAACCATGATACCAATCAATTAAATTCCTCAAGTAGGCATAAACTTACGAATCTTAATCATGATATCAACCTCAATCAACATTCAAGCTTTACTAAAACACTTATGACTCTCAAACAACTCAACATACATAACTTTACTAATGTCATTTGGACATTTAAGGATTCCAAAAGTCCACTCTATCACATCCTACACACCTTAAAAGAAATTTCGTCCTTGAAATTAATCCAAAAATCCTATATATGACATCATATACATCTTAAAAGAAAATTTTGTCCTCGAAATTAAACCATGCTCTTACTCCAAGGAAAAACTAAGCATGTCTTCATCCTCATATATAGCACTATTCTAGGTGCAACATATTCATGAAACAAAGTTCCATGATCATATCCAAACCACTCTTTGGAGGTTTCAAAAGCATCTAGGGTGAAACCTCACTTCATAGAAGGCTCAACCAAGGGTTTAGTAGCTTAGGTTATGTCATTACATATCTCATATATTAGGGTTGGTTCCTTATCTTAACCCATGCATTAGTTTCCCATCATACTACTATGTTCTAAAGAAATTAATTAAAGTTAACCCATTATATCAAGGTGTCATAATCATTATGTTGTGCTAACTGTCAAACTATATTTTCCATCTTTGTTAAGCCCTAAGATTAACACCTCATGTAACATGTTTCCTTCATATGATCTTATTTCATTGCTTATAATAAATTGTAACATTTACAAGTGATTTCATCACAAGATTAACCAAAAATATCACATTATCATCATTATTCATATATATGGTTAACCATTTATGCATTATAATATTAAACCATCTCTAGGTTTTTATCATATCATGTATATGTATATCACAACTTGAGATTATATCACATCTTATATAAACTATATCGTGGTTGTGCTAAACAAATTTATATGAGTGGTTAATCAAACATATTTAAAAACTTCATCTAGTCCAACTGAGGTTATCCAGACCCATATCATGAGGGTAGTGTCATGCTCAGTCTCTCTGAGATAACTCAACTCTATGAGTATCTCATATGTACAAACTATATCTTCCCTCTTGGTCTAGGGTTCTCAGGTATACCTCATTGGCACTAGAGATAGCCTGCTCTAGCCACATAAGAACAAACCAAAACATGATATGACATACTCTTCATAGATCTCTAACCATGAAACAACTTACCCAAATCACTCTTATATACACCACTAGATTCCTATGTGGGAAACCACCAACCCGAGCATGAGGCTTCACAAAAACTTGTTGGATCCTAGATGGGTGATTAGATGCTCTAGAGGGGGGGGTGAATAGAGCTGAATGCACTTAGAAAAAATCATTAGACCTTCAAGATATATCACAAGATAAGGTTGCTAAATAGGTAATTTGAGTGCAACTAAAGTATACTTAGCAAGGGAGAGAGAGATTGAACATGTACCAATTAGACAAGCTATTTAGAGTGATTCCACACTTCAAACTAGAAGTGTGTCAGTCCACTTGCCTAGAGAGGTCAACCTATAGGACTTCCAAACTATTGCACTCTTATATTCATTCATAAGACATACAATGCATGACCAAACAAAAGACTTACCTATCCAATACAAAGAGTCTTCAACCTTACCAAGGACTTATCCACTTTGTAAGAGTCTTCGGCCTTCTCCAAGGACTTACCCACTCTTACACAAGTCTTCAGCCTTGCAGGGATCACCCACTCTTCTTGGATCTTCAACTTTTGACTTCACCTTCACTCGGAGAAGCTTCCACCAAGGACTTATATACCTACTTGAGCAAGGAGTCTTCTACCTTCACCAAGGTCTTACCCACTCTATCTCCAAGTCTTCAGCCTTGATCTTCACCAAGGGACTCCTTCCCTTGTTCTTCTTCACCTCTCCTGGACAAGAGAGAGAACCTTCATCTTCATGATTGAAATGAGAGAAAAGGAGGTGGTGGAAGTGAGAGCCTCACAAGATATACATATAGGACTAGCTCTCTTATAGATTTCCTACTCACTCTAATGGATGTAGCAAGTGATTAAGCTTAGAGAGAGAGAGGAGGTTGTAGGAAGCACTCAGCTATAGAATAGGAACCTCACATAGAGTTTTACAATAAATGCTCAAACTTGGAATGAAGCCCAAAGGGTCCTATTTATAGTTGGGGATGCCTCTTAGCCTTTGGGAACACTTGTGAATGAAAACTAGCCATTTTTTGTCTTGCAACAGATATATTTTCACTTGTTGCAACTCCACAACGACTAGAAACACTTTTCTGCACTTTTTCGTACATTGCAATCGGTTGAGTTTCTATAAGGGTAACTCGACCGATCAGGTAACTGACAAGGCCGATACTCAAGTGATCGGTCGAGTTTGTCCTGAAAAAACTCAATTGACCATTAGGAATTGAAATGGTCAGTGATTTGATCGGTCGAGTTCTGTGTAAACACAACTCGACCGATGCAATCTGCAGAAAATTGATCAAGGATGATCGGTCGAGTTTTCAGGCTGGGAAACTCGACCGACAAAGTGCCTGTAATCAATTTTCAAAGTTGCATCTAAAGTTCTCTAATATTCGATCTAAGTGTTCCTGATATTTTTCTAAGCTTAATTACAAGTCATACAATCATTACAAGTGATTTACAACATGATTCTAATGGATATACATCATATTAAAAAATGTGCACTTGTATGACTTTGACTTGTCTTTTCTCCAATTTGAGATGCACAAGTTAGGGCATTTGGAGTGTGTCTATACCTAATATGAAATCACTCAAGTAGAGACATTAGACACCAATATGTGGAATGGTTAGTCATCATCAAAACACATGTTTAGTCAATTTAGACGTGACTCAACATTGACCTAATTGACCTTGAGTCAACAATCTCCCCCTTTTTGAAGATGACAAACCATTCCATAAATGTATTGAAAGCTTTGAAGTAAAGTCATACCTTTGGAGAAACCTAGGGGTTTCATTAGAATGGAGTTCATATGCTCCCCCTCAATTGATGTGCATGGAGTTCTCATACTCCCCCTCAATTGATGCTATTTCTCCTGCATGGTTAGCTTTCATAACAATTATAGAGTACTATGTCTTCTACTCATATATGTTCTACACATATATGTCTTCTCCCCTTTACCTTCTCCCTTTACATGAACATATTTCTCTTCTTCATGTAAGACATGCCTTCTTCCTTTTTTAAAAGAAGACATACCTTTCTCCCCCTTTGCCATTTCAAAAAGTGGGGTTATGAAGAAATAAGAAACATCACTTGTTATAGAGAAAGGAGATAACACAAATATATATAAGTAGAGTAGAAGAGCACAGATAGGGGCTTGTCCAAGCATAGAAAGAAAAGCAAGTTAAAGCATATACTTGAACAACCCAAAAAGCAAGATAAAGTGCTGCAGAAAAACAATAAAACATAATTTTGACCCTCAAGATGATGGAATTTGACCAAAAACCAACAGAGCTCATTGTTAAACAATGAGTCTTGCTCAGAAGGTTGTTTCTGCATGAAAAACACTAGTCTTGCACCAAAAGCTGAAACTGGAGCAAAATCTGCATAAAATCCAAAAATACTCCAATTTCTTCATATAATATAGATCTATGTATCCTGCATCACAATGTTATGCAAGCAACTCAAAATAGTAGATATGCAATTCAAAGAACAATCTTGAGCATGTATGGGACAAGATAGAAGCATAGCATATAGATGAGCAAAGATGCCAATTATAAATAGGGTTAGAACTACATGTATATGAACTACTAGTAGATGATATCACAAGTTAGGACTACTAGTAGGATCTAGATCATAGAAAGAGAGACCAAAAGATACACAAGATAAAGCAAGCTATGAGTAGATTTAGAGATATATCCAAACAAAGAGATAAGCAATTTTAGAAGCATGAAAGGATATAACTCACATACAAATATGCATCCTTACCAAAACATGATTACTACTAAGAACCTCAAGGTTGTATCAACACAAGATATACACCTACATAGATGTATCAAGTTAGAGCACAACAGAAGCAAATTAAGACACAACTAAGAGATCCAAAGAGATCATCATCAAAACCTGCAAAACAACTCAGAGCAACTAATTGCAAGATATAGATATACCAATTTAGAGTAATTAGAGAGATAGAGTTATAAGCAAGATAGATAATTTAGAACATGGCAATATGCATATATAAAGGTACCAAAGGAGTGCCAAAGAATAAGGCTATTAGTTGAGAAAATCTAGTTGAGAGGGAAACTCTCATTCAATAAGCCAAATGTATATTCTATGCATAGTGTTATCGGTCGAGTTCTGTGCATTGACAACTCGACCGATGACAGCTGTTGGCAACACATATTGGTGCCTATCGGTCGAGTTTCTATCAGGACAAACTCGACCGACAGACCATCTGTCAAAAAGCACATATATTTCATAAAAACATATTTAAAGGTATGCTAAAAATACAAACCATATCCAAACATGTTTAATCAAGTTAGTAATGCATTATAGAAGCATTAGAAATAGTTTTTGAGCAAGTGTGTGAAGAGAAATACAAAATACCACTTTTGACTCAAAAACCATATGTATAATGCACATCATCTTGACAAAACAAGCTAGGATTGGTTATAAGTAAGAAAAGCATTTACCTTTGTTCTTACCATTCCTTTTCCACTAGTTGTCACCCTCTACACATCTCACTTTTCTTCTTTCATGTGGATTGAGAAGTTAATTTGCAATTCAATAATTCAAGTCAATCCATTTGCAAGTACCTACAAGAAGAAAGATGAAATGGTCTCCAATCATATTTTTGGGTCCGGAGGGGTTAGTTTAGCAACCCAAATCCGATTGCTTTTGGGTGCTTTCCTAAAAGGAAAACAAGTAGAATAATGACCAATTTCATTGCAATAGTTGCATGTGCCCATAGTCTTGGAACTAGAGGATTCTCCATGGAATATTGGAGGTCCTTCATCTTTGTTGTTCTCTTGACTACTATCATACCCTAAACCATGTCTACCAATTTGTTTAGTAGTATGGTGTAGGATGTCATTAAGACTCTTTTTACCAACTAAGAATCTTTGCAAAGAGGATCTCAAACTGTCATTATCATGCTTAAGAGAAGCAATAGTAGAAGACAAATTATTGATATTATCTCTAGCATTCAAAAGATCATTTTCTAAGCAAAGAGCTTTAGTTAAATAAGAATCTCTATTAATATGAAGAGCAACAACATCATTCTCTCTATTTGTAGAACTAGAACAAGATTCATGTCCATTGATTTTAGCAAGCAAGGAGGCATTTTCTATTTCTAATTCATGCAAAACAAAATCTTTGTCCTTGTTTTCAGATTTAAGAACATCAATATCATGAATTAGAGAATCAACAATTAAGGTATGCTCTTCATTAGAATTAGTCATAAGAGGTTGAGCTTCTAGAAATCTAATCTTATCAAGCAAACTAGCATTTTCAAGTTTAAGAGAGTCTACTTGGCTAATACAATCATTTTTATCATCAAGCAAATAAGAATTAGCATGTTCAAGATCATCTAGTTCTACATGCAAATTATCAACAATTTTAGCAAGCTTTTTCTTTTTCCTATTAGAAGACTTAAGAGAGGCACAAATATCATGAATAATAGCAATCAGAGATTCTTTATCTAAAGAGTTTAGATTTACCTCACTTGAGTCTTCACTTGTTGATGCTATAAGAGCAAAATGTCATTCTCCTTCATCACTATAGCTTGATCTTGATCCTTCACTTGAATCTTCACTTTGAGCTTGAGTTGGAGGAGCCACTTGAGCTTGAGTGCCATTTCTTATTTTTCTTGTGAAGATGGGTCTTTTTGTGGGAAATCTTCCTTGTAGTGACCCTTCTTTCCACATGTGAAGCACCATATTGAGGAGGACTTGCCTTTGTAGAGTTTACCCTTGGAGTACATGGCATCTTCTTTAGCTTGAGAGGATGGAGAGACTTGTTCCATGATAGCTTCAATTTGAGCCTTCATTTCATCCTTCTTCATTCTCTTTAGCTCTTTCTTCTCTTATCTTTCTACTTCCTCCCTCTTGTCAAGTGTAGCTTCACATGCTTGTAGATTTTCAATGAGCTATTCAATAGGAATATCCCTAACAGACCTTGCTTCTTCAATGGAAGTCACCTTGGGTTCCCTACGCTTGGGAAGAGTTGTAAGAATCTTTGAGTTGATCTCTCCACTAGACATAGGATGTCCTAGAATAGCAAGACCATTCAAAATGGTGTTGAGCCTTGAGTACATGTTGGCTATGCTCTCCTCCTTTCCCATCTTGAAGTTCTCAAGCATCCCTTTGAGCATGTAGACTTTGCTTTCCTTCACTTGATCTGTCCCTTCATAAGTGATGCAAAGCTTTCTCCATACCTCATAGGTTGTTTCACATGAAGAAATCCAGTTGTACTCGGTGGGAGTCATGGAGGCATAGAGGATGTGCATGGCTCTAGCATTCAAGGTTGCTTTCTTTAAGGTAGCTTCATCCCATTCTTCAATCTTTGTCTTTGGTAGCATTTATGGGCTGTTCACCATTTTCCACATCTCAAGATTTGATCCTTGGATGTAGAATTGAAGCCTTCTTATCCAATAGAGGAAATTGGTCCATCAAAGATTGGAAGGCTGCTCAAGTATCTCCCTCCTTGGTAGTCAACCGTCTTCTCCTACTTGTGGAAGTATGCTTGGAGAAGACCCGCTCTGATACCAATTGTTGGATCCTAGATGGGTAATTAGATGCTCTAGAGGGGGGTGAATAGATGTGAATGCACTTAAACAAAATTCATTAGACCTTCAAGATATATCACAAGATAAGGTTGCTAAATTGGTAATTTGAGTGCAACTAAATCATACATAGCAAGGGAGAGACAGATTGAACATGCACCAATTAGACAAACTATTTAGAGTGATTCCACACTTCAAACTAGAAGTGTGTCACTCCACTTTCCTAGAGAGGTCAACCTCTAGGACTTCCAAACTATTTCACTTTTATATTCATTCATAAGACATACAATGCATGACCAAATAAAAGACTTACCTATCCAATTTAAAGAGTCTTCAACCTTACCAAGGACTTACCCACTTTGCAAAAGTCTTCGGCCTTCTCCAAGGACTTACCCACTCTTACACAAGTCTTCAGTCTTGCAGGGATCACCCACTCTTTTTGGATCTTCAGCTTTTGACTTCACCTTCACTCGGAGAAGCTTCCACCAAGGACTTACCCACTTGAGGAAGGAATCTTCTGCCTTCACCAAGGTCTTACCCACTCTAGCTCCAAGTCTTCAGCCTTGATCTTCACCAAGGGACTCCTTCCCTTGTTCTTCTTCACCTCTCTTGGATAAGAGAGAGAACCTTCATCTTCATGATTGAAATGAGAGAAAAGGGGGTGGTGGAAGTGAGAGCCTCACAAGATATACATATAAGACTAGCTCTCTTACATATTTCCTACTCATTCTAATGGATGTAGCAAGTGATTGAGCTTAGAGAGAGAGAGAGGAGTATGTAGGAAGCACTCAGATATAGAATAGGAACATCACATAGAGTTTTGTAATAAATGCTCAACCTTGGAATGAAGCCCAAGGGGTCCTATTTATAGCTGGGGATGCCTCTTAGCCTTTAGGAACACTTGTGAATGAAAACTAGCCGTTTTGTGGCTTGCAACAGATATATTTTCACTTGTTGCAACTCCACAATGACTAGAAACACTTTTCTACACTTTTTCGTACAGTCCAATCGGTCGAGTTTCTATAAGGGTAACTCGGTCGATCAGGTAACTGACAAGGGCGATACTCAAGTGATCGGTCAAGTTTGTCCTGACAAAACGCGACACTCGACCGACCATTAGGAATCGAAATGGTCAGTGACTTGATCGGTCGAGTTATGTGTAAACATAACTCGACCGATGCAATCTGTAGAAAATTGATCAAGGATGATCGGTCAAGTTTTCAGGCTGGGAAACTTGACCGACAAAGTGCCTGTAATCAATTTTCAAAGTTGCATCTAAAGTACTCTAATATTCGATCTAAGTGTTCCTGATATTTTTCTAAGTTTAATTACAAGTCATACAATCATTACAAGTGATTTACAACATGATTCTAATGGATATACATCATATTACAAAAATTTACACTTGTATGACTTTGACTTGTCTTTTCTCCAATTTGAGATGCACAAGTTAGGGCATTAAGAGTGTGTCTATACCTAATCTGAAATCACTCAAGTAGAGACATTAGACACCAATATGTGGAATGGTTAGTCATCATCAAAACACGAGTTTAGTCAATTTAGACGTGAGTCGACATCGACCTAATTGACCTTGAGTCAACAATCTCCCTCTTTTTGAAGATGACAAACCATTCCATAAATGTATTGAAAGCTTTCAAGTAAAGTCATACCTTTGGAGAAACCTAGGGGTTTCAATAGAATGGAGTTCATATGCTCCCCCTCAATTGATGCGCATGGAGTTCTCATACTCCCCCTCAATTGATTCTATTTCTCCTGCATGTTTATCTTTCATAACATTTATAGAGTACTATGTCTTCTACTCATATATGTTCTACACATATATGTCTTCTCCCCTTTACCTTCTCCCCTTTACATGAACATACTTCTCTTCTTCATGTAAGACATGCCTTCTTCCTTTTTTAAAAGAAGACATACCTTTCTCCCCCTTTGTCATTTCAAAAAGTGGGGTTATGAAGAAATAAGAAACATCACTTTTTAAAGAGAAAGGAGATAACATAAATATATATAAGGAGAGTAGAAGAGCACAGATAGGAGCTTGTCCAAGCATAGAAAGAAAAGCAAGTTAAAGCATATACTTGAACAACCCAAAAAGCAAGTTAAAGTGCTGCAGAAAAACAATAAAACATAATGTTGACCCTCAAGAAGACAAAATTTGACCAAAAACCATCAGAGCTCATCGCAAAGCAATGAGTCTTGCTCAGAAGGTTGTTTCTGCATGAAAAACACTAGTCTTGCACCAAAAGCTGAAACTGGAGCAAAATCTGCATAAAATCCAAAAATACTCCAATTTCTACATATAATGTAGATCTATGTACCCTCCATCACAATGTTTTGCAAGCAACTCAAGATAGTAGATATACAATTCAAGGAACAATCTTGAGCATGTATGAGACAAGATACAAGCATAACATATAGATGAGCAAAGATGCCAATTATAAACATGGTTAGAACTACATGTATATGAACTACTAGTAGATGATATCACAACTTAGGACTACTAGTAGGATCTAGATCATAGCAAGAGATACCAAAAGATATACAATTTAAAGCAAGCTATGAGTAGATGTAGAGATATATCCAAACAAAGAGATAAGCAATTTTAGAAGCATGAAAGGATATAACTCACATACAAATATGCATCCTTACCAAAAGATGACTACCACTAAGAACCTCAAGGTTGTATCAACACAAGATATACACCTAGATAGATGTATCAAGTTAGAGCACAACGGAAGCAAATTAAGACACAACCAAGAGATCCAAAGAGATCATCATGAAAACCTGCAAAACAACTTAGAGCAAGTAATTGCAAGATATAGATATACCAATTTAGAGTAATTAGAGAGATAGAGTTGTAAGCAAGATAGACAATTTATAACATGGCAATATGCATATATAAAGGTACCAAAGGAGTGCCAAAGAATAAGGCTATTGGTTGAGAAAATCTAGTTGAGAGGGAAATTCTCATTCAATAAGCCATATGTATATTCTATGCACACTGTTATCGGTCGAGTTCTGTGTATTGACAACTCGACCGATGACAACTGTTGGCAACAACCATTGGTGCTTATCGGTCGAGTTTCTATTAGGACAAACTCGACCGACAGACCAACTGTCATAAAGCACATATATTTCATAAAAACATATTTAAAGGTATGCTAAAAATACAAACCATATCCAAACATGTTTAATCAAGTTAGTAATGCACTATAGAAGCATTAGAAATAGTTTTTGAGCAAGAGTGTGAAGAGAAATACAAAATACCACTTTTGACTCAAAAACCATATGTATAGTGCACATCATCTTGACAAAACAAGTTAGGATTGGTTATAAGCAAGAAAAGCATTTACCTTTGTTCTTACCATTCTTTTTCTACTAGTTGTCACCCTCTACACATCTCACCTTTCTTATTTCATGTGGATTGAGAAGTTAATTTGCAATTCAATAATTCAAGTCAATCCATTTGCAAATACCTACAAGAAGAAAGATGAAATGGTCCCCAATCATATTTTTGGGTCCGGAGGGGTTAGTTTAGCAACCCAAATCTGATTTCTTTTGGGTGTTTTCCTAAAAACACAACAATTAGAATAATGACCAATTTAATTGCAATAGTTGCATGTGCCCATAGTCTTGGAACTATAGGATTTTCCATAGAATATTAGAGGTCCTTCATCTTTGTTGTTCTCTTGACTACTATCATACCCTAAACTATGTCTACCAATTTGTTTAGTAGTATGGTGTAGGATGTCGTTAAGACTCTTTTTACCAACTAAGAATCTTTGCAAAGAGGATCTCAAACTATAATTATCATGCTTAAGAGAAGCAATAGTAGAAGACAAATTATTGATATTATCTCTAGCATGCAAAAGATCATTTTCTAAGCAAAGAGCTTTAGTTAAATAAGAATCTTTATTAATATGAAGAGCAGCAACATCATTCTCTCTATTTGTAGAACTAGAACAAGATTCATGCCCATTGATTTTAGCAAGCAAAGGGGAATTTTCTATTTCTAATTAATGCAAAACAAAATCTTTGTCCTTGTTTTTAGATTTAAGAACATCAATATCATGAATGAGAGAATCAACAATTAAGGTATGCTCTTCATTAGAATTAGTCATAAGAGGTTGAGCTTCTAGAAATCTAATCTTATCAAGCAAACTAGCATTTTCAAGTTTAAGAGAGTCTACTTGGCTAATACAATCATTTTTATCGTCAAGCAAGCAAGAATTAGCATGTTCAAGATCATCTAGTTCTACATACAAATTATCAACAATTTTAGCAAGCTTTTTCTTTTTCCTTTTAGAAGATTTAAGAGAGGCACAAATATCATGAATAATAGCAATCAAAGATTCTTTATCTAAAGATTTTAGATTTACCTCACTTGAGTCTTCACTTGTTGATGCTATAAGAGCAAAATGACATTCTCCTTCATCACTAGAGCTTGATCTTGATCCTTCACTTGAATCTTCACTTGAGCTTGAGTTGGAGGAGCCACTTGAGCTTGAGTGCCATTTCTCGTTCTTCTTGTGAAGATGGGCCTTTTTGCCTTATGGGCAATCTTCCTTATAGTGACCCTTCTTTCCACATGTGAAGCACCGGATGGAGGAGGACTTGCCTTTGTATAGTTTACCTTTGGAGTACATGGCATCTTCTTTAGCTTGAGAGGATGGAGAGATTTGTTCCATGATAGCTTCAATTTGAGCCTTAATTTCAACATTCTTCATTCGCTTTAGCTCTTACTTCTTTTGTCTTTCTACTTCCTCCCTCTTGTCAAGTGTAGCTTCAGGTGCTTGTAGATTTCCAATGAGCTCTTCAATAGGAATATCCCTAAGAGACCTTGCTTCTTTAATGGAAGTCACCTCGGGTTCCCACCACTTGGGAAGAGTTCTAAGAATCTTTGAGTTGATCTCTCCACTAGACATAGGATGTCCTAGAATAGCAAGACAATTCAAAATGGTGTTGAGCTTTGAGTACATGTTGGCTATGCTCTCCTCCTTTCCCATCTTGAAGTTCTCAAACAGCCCTTTGAGCATGTAGACTTTGCTTTCCTTCACTTGATCTGTCCCTTCATAAGTGATGCAAAGATTTCTCCATACCTCATAGGCTGTTTCACACGAAGAAATCCGATTGAACTCGGTGGGGGTCATGGAGGCATAGAGGATGTGCATGGCTCTAGCATTCAAGGTTGCTTTCTTCAAGGTAGCTTCATCCCATTCTTCAATCTTTGTCTTTGGTAGCATGTATGAGCTATTCACCATTTGCCACATCTCAAGACTTAATCTTTGGATGTAGAATTGAAGCCTTCTTCTCCAATAGAGGAAATTGCTCCCATCAAAGATTGGAAGGCTGCTCAAGTATCTCCCTCCTTGGTATTCACCCATCTTCTCATACTTGTGGAAGTATGCTTGGAGAAGACCCGCTCTGATACCAATTGTTGGATCCTAGATGGGTGATTAGATGCTCTAGAGGGGGGTGAATAGAGCTTAATGCACTTAAACAAAATTAATTAGACCTTCAAGATATATCACAAGATAAGGTTGCTAAATAGGTAATTTGAGTGCAACTAAAGCATAAATAGCAAGGGAGAGAGAGATTGAACATGCACCAATTAGACAAGCTATTTAGAGTTGTTTCACACTTCAAACTAGAAGTGTATCTGTCCACTTGCCTAGAGAGGTCAACCTCTAGGACTTCCAAACTATTGCACTCTTATATTCATTCATAAGATATACAATACATGACCAAAAAAAAGACTTACCTATCCAATACAAAGAGTCTTCAACCTTACCAAGGACTTACCCATTTTGCAAGAGTCTTCGGCCTTCTCCAAGGACTTACCCACTCTTACACAAGTCTTCAGCCTTGCAGGGATCACCCACTCTTCTTGGATCTTCAACTTTTGACTTCACCTTCACTCGGAGAAGCTTCCACCAATGACTTACCCACTTGAGCAAGGAGTCTTCTGCCTTCACCAAGGGATTACCCACTCTAGCTCCAAGTCTTCAGCCTTGATCTTCACCAAGGGACTCCTTCCCTTGTTCTTCTTCACCTCTCTTGGACAAGAGAGAGAACCTTCATCTTCATGATTGAAATGAGAGAAAAGGAGGTGGTGGAAGTGAGAGCCTCACAAGATATACATATAGGACTAGCTCTCTTACAGATTTCCTACTCACTCTAATGGAGTAGCAAGTGATTAAGCTTAGAGAGAGAGAGGAGGTTGTAGGAAGTACTCAGCTATAGAATAGGAACCTCACATAGAGTTTTGCAATGAATGCTCAACCTTGAAATGAAGCCCAAGGGGTCCTATTTATAGCTGGGGATGCCTCTTAGCCTTTGGGAACACTTGTGAATGAAAACTAGCCGTTTTGTGGCTTGCAACAGATATATTTTCACTTGTTGCAACTCCACAACGGCTAGAAACACTTTTCTACACTTTTCCGTATAGTACAATCGGTCGAGTTTCTATAAGGGTAACTCGACCGATCAGGTAACTATCAAGGCCGATACTCAAGTGATCGGTCGAGTTTGTCCTGACAAAACTCGACCGACCATTAGGAATCGAAATGGTCAGTGAATTGATCGGTCGAATTTTGTGTAAACACAACTCGACCGATGCAATATGAAGAAAATTGATCAAGGATGATCGGTCGAGTTTTCAGGCTGGGAAACTCGACTGACAAAGTGCCTGCAATCAATTTTCAAAGTTGCATCTAAAATGCTCTAATATTCGATCTAAGTGTTCTTGATATTTTTCTAAGCTTAATTACAAGTCATACAATAATTACAAGTGATTTACAACATGATTCTAATGGATATACATCATATTACAAAAGCGTGCACTTGTATGACTTTGACTTGTCTTTTCTCCAATTTGAGATGTGCAAGTTAGGGCATTTGGAGTGTGTCTATACCTAATATGAAATCACTCAAGTAGAGACATTAGACACCAATATGTGGAATGGTTTGTCATCATCAAAACACGGGTTTAGTCAATTTAGATGTGAGTCAACATTGACCTAATTGACCTTGAGTCAACAATCTCCCCCTTTTTGAAGATGACAAACCATTCCATAAATGTATTGAAAGCTTTCAAGTAAAGTCATACCTTTGGAGAAACCTAGGGGTTTCAATAGAATGGAGTTCATATGCTCCCCCTCAATTGATGCACATGGAGTTCTCATACTCCCCCTCAACTGATGTTATTTCTCCTGCATGGCTAGCTTTCATAATATTTATAGAGTACTATGTCTTCTACTCATATATGTTCTACACATATATGTCTTCTCCCCTTTACCTTCTCCCCTTTACATGAACATACTTCTCTTCTTCATGTAAGACATGCTTTCTACCTTTTTTAAAAGAAGACATGCCTTTCTCCCATTTGTCATTTCAAAAAGTGGGATTATGAAGAAATAAGAAACATCACTTGTTAAAGAGAAAGGAGATAACACAAATATATATAAGGAGAGTAGAAGAGCACAGATAGGGGCTTGTCCAAGCATAGAAAGAAAAGCAAGTTAAAGCATATACTGGAACAACCCAAAAAGCAAGATAAAGTGCTCCAGAAAAACAATAAAACATAATTTTGACCCTCAAGATGACGGAATTTGACCAAAAACCATCAGAGCTCATCGCAAAGAAACGAGCCTTGCTCAGAAGGTTGTTTCTGCATGAAAAACACTAGTCTTTCACCAAAAACTGAAACTGGAGAAAAATCTACATAAAATCCAAAAATACTCCAATTTCTACATATAATGTAGATCTATGTACCCTGCATCACAATGTTATGCAAGCAACTCAAGATAGTAGATATGCAATTCAAGGAACAATCTTGAGCATGTATGGGACAAGATACAAGCATAACATATAGATGAGCAAAGATGCCAATTATAAACAAGGTTAGAACTACATGTGTATGAACTACTAGTAGATGATATCACAAGTTAGGACTACTAGTAGGATCTAGATCATAGCAAGAGATACCAAAAGATACATAATTTAAAGCAAGCTATGAGTAGATGTAGAGATATATCCAAACAAAGAGATAAGCAATTTTAGAAGCATGAAAGGATATAACTCACATACAAATATGCATCCTTACCAAAAGATGATTACCACTTAAAACCTCAAGGTTGTATCAACACAAGATATACACCTAGATAGATGTATCAAGTTAGAGCACAATGGAAGCAAATTAAGACACAACCAAGAGATCCAAAGAGATCATCATCAAAACCTGCAAAACAACTCAGAGCAAGTAATTGCAAGATATAGATATACCAATTTAGAGTAATTAGAGAGATAGAGTTGTAAGCAAGATAGACAATTTAGAACATGGCAATATGCATATATAAAGGTACCAAAGGAGTGCCAAAGAATAAGGCTATTGGTTGAGAAAATCTAGTTGAGAGGGAAATTATCATTCAATAAGCCAAATGTATATTCTATGCACAGTGTTATCAGTCGAGTTCTGTGCATTGACAACACGATCGATGACAGCTATTGGCAACACCCATTGGTGCCTATCGGTCGAGTTTCTATCAGGACAAACTCGACCGACATACCAGCTGTCAAAAAGCACATATATTTCATAAAAAAATATTTAAAGGCATGCTAAAAATACAAACCATATCCAAACATGTTTAATCAAGTTAGTAATGCACTATAGAAGCATTAGAAACAGTTTTTGAGCAAGAGTGTGAAGAGAAATACAAAATACCACTTTTGACTCAAAAACCATATGTATAGTGCACATCATCTTGATAAAATAAGTTATGATTGGTTATAAGCAAGAAAAGCATTTACCTTTGTTCTTACCATTCGTTTTCCACTAGTTGTCACCCTCTACACATCTCACCTTTCTTCTTTCATGTGGATTGAGAAGTCAATTTGCAATTCAATAATTCAAGTCAATCCATTTGCAAGTACCTACAAGAAGAAAGATGAAATGGTCCCCAATCATATTTTTGGGTACGGAGGGGTTAGTTTAGCAACCCAAATCCGATTGTTTTTGGGTGCTTCCCTAAAAGGACAACAAGTAGAATAATGACCAATTTCATTGCAATAGTTGCATGTGCCCATAGTCTTGGAACTAGAGGATTCTCAATGGAATATTGGAGGTCCTTCATCTTTGTTGTTCTCTTGACTACTATCATACCCTAAACCATGTCTACCAATTTGTTTAGTAGTATGGTGTAGGATGTCATTAAGACTCTTTTTACCAACTAAGAATCTTTGCAAAGAGGATCTCAAACTATCATTATCATGATTAAGAGAAGCAATAGTAGAATACAAATTATTGATATTATCTCTAGCATGCAAAAGATCATTTTCTAAGCAAAGAGCTTTAGTTAAATAAGAATCTCTATTAATATGACGAGCAACAACATCATTCTCTCTATTTATAGAACTAGAACAAGATTCATGCCCATTGATTTTAGCAAGCAAAGGGGCATTTTCTATTTCTAATTCATGCAAAACAAAATCTTTTTCCTTGTTTTTAGATTTAAGAACATCAATATCATGTATGAGAGAATCAACAATTAAGGTATGCTCTTCATTAGAATTAGTCATAAGAGGTTGAGCTTCTAGAAATCTAATCTTATCAAGCAAACTAGCATTTTCAAGTTTAAGAGAGTCTACTTGGCTAATACAATCATTTTTATCATCAACCAAATAAGAATTAGCATGTTCAAGATCATCTAGTTCTACATTCAAATTATCAACAATTTTAGCAAGCTTTTTCTTTTTCCTTTTAGAAGACTTAAGAGAGACACAAATATCATGAATAATAGCAATCAAAGATTCTTTATCTAAAGAGTTTAGATTTACCTCACTTGAGTCTTCACTTGTTGATGTTATAAGAGCAAAATGGCATTCTCCTTCATCACTAGAGCTTGATCTTGATCCTTCACTTGAGCTTGAGTTGGAGGAGCCACTTGAGCTTGCGTGCCATTTCTCATTCTTCTTGTGAAGATGGGTCTTTTTGCTTTGTGGGCAATCTTCCTTGTAGTGACCCTTCTTTCCACATGTGAAGCACTGGATGGAGGAGGACTTGCCTTTGTAGAGTTTACCCTTGGAGTACATGGCATCTTCTTTAGCTTGAGAGGATGGAGAGACTTGTTCCATGATAGCTTCAATTTGAGCCTTCATTTCAGCATTCTTCATTCTCTTTAGCTCTTTCTTCTCTTGTTTTTCTACTTCCTCTCTCTTGTCAAGTGTAGCTTCATGTGCTTGTAGATTTCCAATGAGCTCTTTAATAGGAATATCCCTAAGAGACCTTACTTCTTCAATGGAAGTCACCTTGGGTTCCCACCACTTGGGAAGAATTCTAAGAATCTTTGAGTTGATCTCTCCACTAGACATAGGATGTCCTAGAATAGCAAGACCATTCAAAATGGTGTTGAGCCTTGAGTACATGTTGGCTATGCTCTCCTCTTTTCCCATCTTGAAGTGCTCAAGCAGCCCTTTGAGCATGTAGACTTTGCTTTCCTTCACTTGATCTGTCCCTTCATAAGTGATGCAAAGCTTTCTCCATACCTCATAGGTTGTTTCACATGAAGAAATCCAGTTGAACTCGGTGGGGGTAATGGAGGCATAGAGGATGTGCATGGCTCTAGAATTCAAGGTTGCTTTCTTTAAGGTAGCTTCATCCCATTATTCAATCTTTGTCTTTGGTAGCATGTATGGGCTGTTCACCATTTGCCACATCTCAAGACTTGATCCTTGGATGTAGAATTGAAGCCTTCTTCTCCAATAGAGGAAATTGCTCCCATCAAAGATTGGAAGGCTGCTCAAGTATCTCCCTCCTTGGTAGTCACCCATCTTCTCCTACGTGTGGAAGTATTCTTGGAGAAGACCCGCTCTGATACCAATTGTTGGATCCTAGATGGGTGATTAGATGCTCTAGAGGGGGGGTGAATAGAGCTAAATGCACTTAAACAAAATTCATTAGACCTTCAAGATATATCATAAGATAAGTTTGCTAAATAGGTAATTTGAGTGCAACTAAAGCATACATAGCAAGGGAGAGAGAGATTGAACATGCACCAATTATACAAGCTATTCAGAGTGATTCCACACTTCAAACTAGAAGTGTGTCAGTCCACTTGCCTAGAGAGGTCAACCTCTAGAACTTCCAAACTATTGCACTCTTATATATTCATTCATAAGACATACAATGCATGACCAAACAAAAGACTTACCTATCCAATACAAAGAGTCTTCAACCTTACCAAGTACTTACCTGCAAGAGTCTTCGGCCTTCTCCAAAGACTTACCCACTCTTACATAAGTCTTCAGCCTTGTAGGGATCACCCACTCTTCTTGGATCTTCAGCTTTTGACTTCACCTTCACTCGGAGAAGCTTCCACCAAGGACTTACCCACTTGATCAAGGAGTCTTCTACCTTCACCAAGGGCTTACCCACTCTAGCTCCAAGTCTTCAGCCTTGATCTTCACCAAGGGACTCCTTCCCTTGTTTTTCTTCACCTCTCTTGGACAAGAGAGAGAACCTTCATCTTCATAAGTGAAATGAGAGAAAAGGAGGTGGTGGAAGTGAGAGACTCACAAGATATACATATAGGACTAGCTCTCTTACAGATTTCCTACTCACTTTAATGGATGTAGCAAGTGATTAAACTTAGAGAGAGAGAGGAGTCTGTAGGAAGCACTCAGCTATAGAATAGGAACCTCACATAGAGTTTTGCAATGAATGCTCAACCTTGGAATGAAGCCCAAGGGGTCCTATTTATAGCTGGGGATGCCTCTTAGCCTTTGGGAACACTTGTGAATGAAAACTAGCCATTGTGTGGCTTGCAACAGATATATTTTCACTTGTTGCAACTCCACAACGGCTAGAAACAATTTTCTACACTTTTCCGTACAGTGCAATCGATCGAGTTTCTATAAGGGTAACTCGACCGATCAGGTAACTGACAAGGTCGATACTCAAGTGATCGGTCGAGTTTGTCCTGACAAAACTCGATCGACCATTAGGAATTGAAATGGTTAGTGACTTGATCGGTCGAGTTCTGTGTAAACACAACTCGACTGATGCAATATGTAGAAAATTGATCAAGGATGATCGGTCGAGTTTTCAGGATGGGAAATTCGACCGACAAAGTGTCTGTAATCAATTTTCAAAGTTGCATCTAAAGTTCTCTAATATTCGATCTAAGTGTTCCTGATATTTTTCTAAGTTTAATTACAAGTCATACAATCATTACAAGTGATTTACAACATGATTCTGATGGATATACATCATATTACAAAAACGTGCACTTGTATGACTTTGACTTGTCTTTTCTCCAATTTAAGATGCGCGAGTTAGGGCATTTGGAGTGTGTCTATACCTAATCTGAAATCACTTAAGTAGAGACATTAGACACCTATATGTGGAATGGTTAGTCATCATCAAAACACGAGTCTAGTCAATTTAGATGTGAGTCAACATTGACCTAATTGACCTTGAGTCAACAAAACTAACATAGCTACCTCCTCTAGGGTCTTGGGCTCTCTTCCTCACCCAGATGGTAGGCACTCATATTCATTTCCATTTACACAAATATATCGAGCTTCTCTCTATCTTAGGATTTGGTCTTCCCAAGGACATCTAGGGTTCAACAAACTATATGAATCATGCATAAATCTACTCATCTCAATCACTCAAGAGTAGTCTAGTTTAGGACATATCATATCACATATCTCATACTTCTCATATCTTGGGGTTTAAATTCTCTAACCTTCTCCCAATGGGTCTCACTCTCTCTAGAGTTAATCTGAAAGCTAGTCCACACCTTACTTTACTTAACTTATCTTATCTCTTAAAAGAGCTCATCCTCTAGAGGTCCTCCTTTGTAAAAGAGCTCGAGGGTCATGCTGATCCACACCTTATCTTTACTTAACTTATCTTATCACTTAAAAGCCTATTTACTTGCATCATAAAAACTTATCTCAAATCCTCAAAACTGAACTTAAGTCCTCAAAGACAAACATAGATCATCATAATCATCTTATGTCATCTATATAAGGCTTACATCATATCATCAAAACTTATTTCATCTATTCAATCTATCATGTATTCTAGCAAGGCTCTAGACATCTAATCTAGAACTACTCTCTTCTATACTGATGTCATTCACTTTCACTTAGGTTACATGACCACCTCCTACTCGTACATGTGTGGGGACACATTTTTGTAATACATATATATAATAAAATATGATATAGTTTTCTATGATAAAATAAGCGCCAGAAAAAAATTATCGACATTCGATTCAATTGGAATCAAAAACCAAATCCAGAAACGAGTATCCCACACATAGTAGAGAGTACAATGTCATAAAAACTTGTGAAAAGGGTGAGAACATGGTGTAGACTAGTGTAGCTACCCTAGACAATGAGCGCCATTTGCCTAGTATTTGTCTTCCCTTGATGTACGTCATTTCCAAATAATGTAACGTCCCATACCGCTGCACTATAAGGAAAGTACAACATCTTAGGACTTGCTATACAACAAGTACCAGTCTAGACCTAGTTCTCAGACATCTAGGTGCTAACCTAGAGGCTAGGTCAGATCTAGTCTCTAAAAGATGACTAATCTAACCCTAAAGATTATTAAGTTCAAGGTTCTTTAGTTTTGAGTTGCATAATGAGAAAATGCCAGGCTTTGCTATTGTTCATGCACTGATACCACCTGTGACATCCCTAGATTTTCTGAAACTTAATCTGATGTGTGACATCTAAATTGAAACCCTCACCTCAACGAGAATCCCAATTTAAACATCACACACTAAGCTAAGAAGAAGAAAATTAGAGGAAGTCAAAAGGAAACAATCGGTAGCACATGTACATGAACAATAATAAAACCATACAACACATGTTCACCATTCAACATATAATTACAACATGAATTGTTGCAACATTTGATATTACATATTGAACAACAAACTTCTACATATACATGTACTACCACTAGACTACAAGATCTTAAGACAACATGTCCACCTATACATCAGCTCACCACACAACTCTCATTTATCCTGGTCCTTCAAGAGCATATAACCACAACCTAAACAAAATATTACATATGGTACACGTCAGCACAATATTCAAGAATATTGTACTGAGTACACCTACATGTCTTTTATATACCTCTCATCATATCTTGGCAATAAGATAAAACTAATACTTGGAAGTTATAAAGAAATATAAGAAAAATCATATACTTGCACAAAGATGTTCATTAACAAAAGAGAACACATATTTTAAGAACATTTTCTATTATATCAACCATGCATTTGCTACCTGAGGGAATAATGCATCATCTCGGCTACCAAAGTGTATGAGATGTAAGGCCTTATGATCTACTACCAAAGAGTTAGATCATTGTACAATGTGATCTGCTACCAAAGAGAATGATCACTTTCCAACACTATGCTACCAAAGAGAATTAGTATTTTCATATAATGGAACAAATATATTATGTTTCATGTGTTCATAACAATAAGTACAGAAAATAAAGCAACATATCATGCAAGAACAATCATTTCATCCAATATCATATGCCAAGTATTTTACTACACATATAACACAAGCATATTGTATAATAAGACAAGTAAGAGGTAATGGCATACCTTCCAAGGAGACATCCTAATCACACATTCCTCATGTCACCTTATCTCATTCAAACCCTGATTAAGACAAGACCACATACTATCATCAGGTTCTCAACATCTTACATCGTATTTTAACCCTAATCGTGTTCATTAGGGTTTAGCTTATCCCATTAGGATATTCTCATTGTTACTTGTATTATCTTCTTAGGATTATCTTGCTGATGTCATATTCCATATTATGGTTCATTATCTGAACATTATCTTCCATAGCATTTTTGTGCAAAAATTAACCCTAGGTTACATTATTCAAATTAGGGTTACAATCCATGCATTAAGGGTCATCTTCATATAACATCTATTTCATGTATAAAACTAATCTCAAATTTACATATTATCTTCCAGTTACTGATATTAGGATTTTATGTAAATTTCATCATTTATTGAGCATGTATGTATTTATGGCATTTTATTTAGGGTAATCAGCCCTAATTATCCATATTAAGCAAATTACACCATTTCAAGCATCAACATCATAATCACTGATCGTAACTGGATTATAAAAATGGATATAGATCTACTGATATTTTATCATAATTTTAGGCCATCATTTAATATTTATTATCCATCAAACAAGCATTACACATCTTACATGATATAATAGAGATTAGTGTATCAAAAGCCTGATATTATGCTTTCATGTTGTTCTACACATTTTTCTAAGAATAACGGTACCTTGTTTGTATTTTTCTGATAAACATACTAATTTCTATGAATTATAGGAGATCTAAGCATATTTGGGATTTTACCTTTTTGAGCCAATGAGCGTCGGCAACGTGGCCACTGTGGGGGAATGGGTCAAGGCTTGGGTCACCTAGTTCACGACTTGGACTGGTTGGTCTTGGATTGAGCTAGCCTGGTCCATCGGTCAGATGAATTGAGCGTCTGCTCCCTTTCTCACGATCTGGCTTGCATAGCGAGACCTGTCCGTGATTGCCGCCGCCACTTGGAGCCCAACGCCTGCGTGCGTCGTCCCCTCTGCTCTCAGTCTATGAGATCCCATTCTGCTGGGCATGATCAGCCGCCACCGGTCGTTGGCTCTCTCCGGTGAGCAGGTCTCTGTGCCCTCCTCTTTGTGTTCTCATCATGGTCACACATCCGTGTGAGTCCGTAATAGGCCCGCCATCGCTACTCTCTCCTCCCCTACTACTATGGCCTCTATTGGCTTTGTTGGTCATCCATCTACATTGTCGGCCTCGAGGCTTGTTGTTGGCTCCTCTGTGTATCTCTCTCTCATGTAATGGCCTATGTGCACCCCTGTGTCACCACACGAAGCCACTTCCATCATGAGGTTCTTCTCTGACAAGTAGTTGGCAGACAGATGCTCCTCTTCACCACCGTAGCTCTACTTCTGATGGTGTCCTTTATTCTACCCGAACCTTCACGGCTCCTCAGGTGCACAATCATGCCTTCATATCTGTATCTGTCAGTTCTCCGATGTCTCCGATCGACACCTCTATCTGTGTTCTCTCAAGTGCCACCGCACAGTCTTCTCATGTCTCGGCGCCTGTACATGTTGTTGGAGAGGTAGAACATGGGAGAGAGTGGAGCTCCCAACACCGGTCACGGAATTACTGCTTTGAGGGGTCTATGAGTTAGTCTTTTTGAGGCGAGTATAACTGCTTGTTTAGTTTCCTTAGATGATTCACAACTATGACGTGGGATGGGGTAGGCTCGTCATCGTTGCCACCTCCCATGATCTCCAGTCTGATCAGAGGTTGCGGATGAAGATCTAACCATTGAATCAGAAGCATAAGGCCACAATCTCTCCTTTCAGACTGGAATCTGTGGCTTTTCCCTTGAAAGGACCAAGACCGCTAGATCTGAGATTCAGGGTCACAAATTAGCTATGGCGCCCAAGCTGATAAGTAAAGGGGCTCGCACAACGGATATCTAAATCTTAGTCTATAGCCTAGATACTTTGGCCCATCCTTCATTATTATACACCTTATTTCATCTTTTTCTAATTTAAATAACTTCTTTTAGGATTACCCAATTGGCACATAACTTTAACCATAGCTTTACTACCTATCAAGCTATATTTTACTCAAATTTGGTGCCAAAAACCAACCATTAGACCAATCAATTAAATTCCTCAAATAGGCATAAACTTAAGGATCTTAATCATTATATCAACCTCAATCAACATTCAAGTTTTACTAAAACACTTAGGACTCTCAAACAACTCAACATGCATAAGTTTACTAATGTCATTTAGACATTTAAAGATTCCAAAAGTCCATTCCATCACATCCTACACACCTTAAAAGAAATTTCGTCCTCGAAATTAAACAAAAAATCCAATCTATGACACTTCCCTTTGAAGTGCTTTCCCTAGGAGAAGTTGGCTTCATGCTCACTAGGGACGTCATCTTCACTAGAGGAGGAAGGAGAGGTCTGGAAAGTAAGTTGTTGTTGAAGAATGAGAGCCTCCACATGAGCTTTGAAGACACTATCTTTGATCTTCCTTGATTCTTTTTCTTTTTGCTTTGCATCCCTCTTCTTACTTGTCAAGTTTTGGCTCATGAGCTCGTAGATTGCCAATAACCTCCTCGGTTGGAAGATTACCAAGACTTCTTACTTATTCAATGGAGGTCACCTTTGACTCCCATCTCTTTGGAAGAGACCTTAGGATCTTTGAGTTGATTTCTCCTCTATCCAAAGTGTGTCCCAAAGCAACTAGGTCGTTGATGATGATGTTGAGTCTTGAGTACATCTTGATAACTCCTTATTTCTTCCCCATCTTGAAGTTCTCTAGGAGGCTGTTCAACATGTAGATATTTTCCTCCTTCACTTGCTTTGTGCCCTAATAAGTGATGCACAACTTGTCCCATATCTTATAGGTTGTATCCCATGAGGAGATGCGGTTGAACTTGAAAGGAGTGAGGGCTACATAAAGGATGCTAATTTCTTTGGCATTGATCTATGCATTCTTTAGATCTGCTTCATCCCAAGTTGATACAACTTCAGCTGGCTCCTTGTAGGGTGCAATCATCACTTTCCACATATTAATGTTCATTCCTTGAATGTGAAATTTCATCTGCCGCTACAATTAGAGGAAATTGGTTCCGTTGAAGATTGGGGGTACATAGAGAAGCCTCCCTCTAGGTTGAGGGAACCAAGAAGGTTCTCACCCATCTTCTTGTCTTATAGGAGATTTGTTGGAGAATATCCTTGCTCTGATACCACTTGTTGGATCTAGGGCTCTAGAAGGGGGTGAATAGAGCTTCAAAACTTGCACAAGAATAGTTAGACCTTCAAATTATATCAATTAAAACCAAATGCTAAAAGTAAACTGGAGGTCCTATCTAAAAATCATAGCAAGGATGAGAGAGATTGAAACAAATACTTGGCCAAGGTTTTTCGAGTGGTTCCAATCTCTAAACTAGGAGATCGTCAATCCACTACCTAGAGAGGTCAACCTCTAGGACTTTGCAACCCATGCATACTTATATTCTATTATAAGACATACAAGAAGACCACCTTACATCCAAGGGCTTACCTATCCAAGAGATAGTATTCTACCTAACAACAAGTCTCACCCACTCTTGCAAGAAGCTCGATTCCTTCTCTTAGGACATCTCCTACTTGCACAAGTCTTCAGCCTTGACAATTTGCCCACCAAGTTCCTTGGATCTTTTGCCTTGTCCTTCTCCTTCACTTGGAGAAGATCTTCATACCTTATTTATCCTTGAAGAAGAAGAACAACTCCTTCACTCGGAGAAGATGACTTCATCCTTTGCTCTTTGAGAAAGGGGACTGGGAAGTGGAAATATGGAGAGCTTTATAAGGTAACAATGAGGTAGATCTCTTACAATATGCCTAACTCACTCATAATCTCAAAATTATTTGTAAATGAGAGAGAGAGAAAAAGGATCTCAAAGGGGTTTAGCACACTCAACTATAGCAAGGACCAAGGATTGCATGAATGAGAAACCTTATAATGAATCCAAGAGGTCCTATTTATAGCTGGAGGTGTTACTTTGAGTGTGGGATCACTTAAGAAATAAAAATAGCCATTTTACAACTTGCAACAGATCTATTTTTGTATCTAACAACTCTCCAATGGTTGGAATCACTTTTTTATGTTTTCTATATAGTGCATTCAGTCGAGTTTCAATAACGGTAACTCGATCAATCCACTATCTGACAAAGCCAATTTTCAAACTATTGGTCGAGTTTGTTTGGGGTAACTCGACCAATCAGCTAAAATCAACTTTCATCAGAAAGTTGGTCGGTCGAGTTATGTGAGAGTACAGCTTGACTGATCCAATCATTTCCAAAAATCAATCCCTGATCGGCTGAGATTCAAACTCGACCAATTAAGTTGTTGTGAAAAATTTTCCAAAATGATCTTTAAGTGATCAAATGATGGAATTAAGTGTCTGTGATTTTTTCTCATCTTAGTTACAAGTCATATCATCAATACAAATGATTATAAAAATATTCTAAGGTGGTTTCTAGTGTTTTCCACAAAAGTCCATTTGCATTGCTTTTGACTTGAACTTGGACATGCTAGGGCTTGGGGAATTTGATCCTTTTAATGTACCTAATGTCTGAAATCAACCTTAAACAAACATATTAGATACATATGGATGGAATGGTTAAGTTATTATCAAAATATGGACAATGTATAACTATCAAGTCAACAAACTCTTCCATACATCAATGGGAATACAATCTAGTCTGCATGCCTTTCTCATTTTCATTTTTTTTCAAAGCATTCTTGACCTCAAATAGTGAAACTCATCATGTATAAATGATACTCTTGTATTCCAATGCAGCTTAAAACTAAAATCATTCTTCATTTTAGTATTAGTTTTAAGATTCATTGGAATACAAGAGATATCATTTACACATGATGAGTTTCACAATCTGAGGTCAAGAATGCTTTGAAAAAGATGAAAATGAGAAAGATATGCAGACTAGACAATATTCCCATTGATGTATGAAAGAATATGAGGGATGGAAGAGTTATGTAGTTAAAACAATTCTCTAAGAAGATCATGAAGACAAAGAATATGTCAGATGAATGAAGAAATAGTGCTATAGTCCTCATCTAAAAGAACAAAGTTGATGCTCAAAGCTATACAAGCTACAGAGGTATCAAGTTGACGAGTCACACAATGAAGCGTTGGGAGAGGATTATTGAGCGGAGGCTAAGATCTATAACATAAATATCAAACAACCAATTTGGTTTCATGCCTGGAAGATCAACAACATATGCTATTTTTCTGATAAGGAGGCTTATTGAGAAGTATAGAGAAATCAAAAGAGATCTTCATATGTTGTTTATTGATTTGGAAAAGGCTTATGATCAAGTACCCAGGGAAGTGTTATGGATGGTTTTGAAGAAAAAGGGTGTGCCAATCCAATACATTGACTTGATTAAAGACATGCATGATATCTCTACTGCAAGTGTGAAGACTTTTGGAGGATAGAGACCAAATTTTCCTATCAAAGTTGGGCTACACCAAGGATCTACACTCAACCCATATTTGTTTGTTCTTGTTATGGAGGAGTTAACAAAGAATGTTCAGGAGATATTCCTTGGTGTATGTTATATGTTGATGATATTGTATTAGTTGATGAAGCTGGATGGATTGAATAATAAAATTGAACTTTTTGGAGAAAGGCATTGAAATCAAATGGGTTGATGATTAGTAGAAGAAAAACTAAGTATATGCATTGCAATTTCAACCGATCTTGCAGTGTGAATGGTGGATCCAAGTTGGATGGAGTAGATATACAAAAATGTGATAAATGTTTCTACTTGGGTTCTACTATTCAAATAGATGGAAATGTATAAAATGATGTTTGTCATAGGATCACTATAGGATGGTTGAAATGGAGGAGTGCAAGTGGAGTATTATGTGATAGAAGATTCCTCTCAGGTTAAAAAGTAAGTTCTATAGAACAACTATACGACAAACCATGCTCTATGGGAGTGAATGTTGGGTGGTGAAGAAATAAGGTCTGAACAAGATGAATGTAGCGGAAATGCGTATTCTGAGATGGATGTGTGGGAAGACAAGAAAAGATCACTTGAGAAATGACTATATCAGGGATAAAGTGTGGGTGGCAAGCATTGAGGAGAAGTTGCGCGAGGGCCGACTCATATGGTATGGACATATGCAACACTGATCGGCTGATGAGCCTATACAATGTAATGCTATTGAATGAAGCACAATAATAGAAGAAGAGGAAGACCTAAATTAATATGATATGAGCTTATAAAGATAGATTTGGAATCTCTACATCTCAACTAGAATATGACCCATGATAGAGCTGAATAGAAACAAATGATCCATGTAGCCAACCCCAACATAGTTGGGACTGAGTCTTAGATGAAGATGATGACATATGTAACCTCTATTTATTTGTAAATTAATCTCGTTGATTTGATTGATTGACGTATGTCTTACCTTCAAATTTTTCATGTGATATTAGGTAATTTAACTAACGTAGATTCTTACACATAACCATGCTTTTTATAAAAGGATGTGCTTGGAATAAATATAGGGGTGTGCTATTTTTCCAAGGTGTGTTCCTTTGTCATCCCTATTTTAAGCCAATGATCGTTGGTTTCTTGGCACTATTTTAATTTATTGTATTCTAGTCTATATACGACCACTTGTTTATTTTGTTGATGTAAGACACCTTATGATGTTATGTTATTCTTGAATGACTCATTATTTTGAATTTTCATCTCTAAATATTAACCTTATTGGACTTATCTAACTTTAAACGCCCCTCTCTTCATGGGAATATCTCTTTTTAAACTTGTAACATATGAAAATTCTTAAAATGTGATGCAGTACGATGTTGAGGATGGTAATGACAAAGAAGAAGGATTTGCATGAGATGTCTAGTTTGACTATAATTGCCTCATGGATTTCTGAGGTGATATTTGCACAACTTTCAAGACCCAAGCTAGAAGACATGAATAAGATGGCAGAGAAGACACAATCATAGTTTTCTGTTAGGGTAGATGGAGCAATGCACTTCTGAAATCGGTTGTGGATTCCTAATGTTGAAGACTTACTAAAAAGGATTCTTAATGAAGCTCATGGGTCAAAGTATGCAATACATCTGGGTACAAATAAGATGTACAAGGACCTTCAAATAAGTTATTGGTGGAGGAATATGAAGAATGATATGGTTGTATTTGTAGCAAAATGTTTTACGTGCTAACAGATTAAGATCGAGCACTAATGACCCGATGGTATTCCTTTCCCTCGAGATACCTGAGTGAAAGTGGGAAAGATCACGATGGACTTTGTGAGCGGTTTTCCAAGAACCAAGAGTAGTTATGATACAATTTGGGTGAATATTGAACGGTTGACCAAATCTGCTCATTTCCTCACATTCAAGTCAAATTACAAGGTGGTTTATATGGCAGCGATTTACATGACTTGGATTGTACGGTTTCAAAAAGTTTCTAAAGTGATTGTGTCAGATCAAGATCCTAGCTTTACTTTTTGGGTTGTGGAAACAAATGCATGATGAAATGGGTATTGTTCAATGTTTCAACACAACATGTCATCCTTAGATTAATGGGAAATTTGAACAAACCATGCAAATATTAGAATACTTGATTCGTGCTTGTGTAATGGATTGGGGAGGTTCTTGGGATAGGTATCTTCCCCTAGATGAGTTTGCGTATAACAATAGTTATCGGTCTAGTATTGGGATATTACCTTTTGAGGCATTGTATGGTTGTCCTTGTCATTCTACCTGACATTGGGATGATGTGGGAGAACATATGTTGGTTAAAAGTGATGACATGCAAAATGATGATTGAGAACATAAAACTAATCAAGAAGAGTGTTAAGATTTCCCAAGATAGACAAAAGGCATATGCCGATAAGAAGAGAATTAATGTGAACTTTCTAACAGTTGACTATGTATACTTCAAGACTAATCCAATCAGGTCCATAGCAAGGACAAGGTGAAAGGGAAGCTCAATCCATGGTATCTGGGACCATTTGAGGTTTTAGACTAGATTGGAGAATATGCTTACCATTTAGCACTCCCTCCTACTTATGATAGGATCCACAATATCTTCCACGTATCAGTACTTAAGCAGTATGTCAAGGATTCATCACATGTGTTATCTATTGAACCTTTGGATATTTGTGAAGATTTGACATATGAAGAATTCCCCATGAAGAATCTGATTGCAGAGTGAAGCAGTTGAAGACTAAATAGACTCAATGAAAGTTTGTTGGAGACATCACAACTTAGAAGAAACCACTTGGAAACTCAAGAATGAAATGTTATAGACTTACACATTCATATTCACTTGAGATTTGGGGACAAAATCCTTTTAAGGGGTGGAATGTTGTAACATATTCGACTCTAGGTATGTTTTCATTTATAAATCATACATGCAAATGTAGAATAATATCATCTTTATGTCTTGTTTTCGTCAATTTCTCATTACAATTTTCATATAATCTCAATGAGACATTCAATATATTTATTTCACTTTAATGTCTAATCTCTAGGTGTTAAAAGAAATTTAGGGTTTAATAGGGGTTAGTATGCATTTTTAGGAAATTAAGTGGTGGATCATAAATATTTTCCCCTCAAAACAAAGATTAATACTAGTGACTAAATATTAGGAGTTGATTTTGGAAAAGAAAATAATAGATAATAGTTTTAGTGCACTAATAATGACAATGATGATAAACCATAAATCCCTAGAAGATCTTGAAGGATATTTCAAAATACAAATTTAATGTTATAATCAAATTTTGCACGGTCTAATTAAGTAGGGTATCAAAATTCAGTTGGTTTGGATAACATTTAAAGGCCCAATTTTATAACATGAGAAAATAAACTAACGACTAATGATCATCTGAGTAGGATTAATGTTTTGTTAATCTAAATACAGGATAATTCTTGGGTCATGACCTAAGTTTGGTTGTCACGGGGATCTAGGCAATTTCACTTATGCATCCCATGCTATAGGCCGTTGGATGAGGATCAATGCGATTTCATTCATCCTCCACATTGGGATCGAGTCCCATTAGAGTGTGACAGTAGGCGCAATCGCAAGGGGATTTGTTCTCTACTTGGACTCATCATTTGATCGAGTTGTTGATTTTGTTGTTATCGTTGCAACTTCCCCAATCCAGTGGTACCTAGAATAAGACGGTTTGGTGAGCAGAGAATCCTAATGGTGAGAGGGTTCTCCACCGCGAGGGCTTTCCCATGTTTCCTAACACCTCATCCATCCAATGCTCTATGTCTATGAATAACACCCTAGTTAGCTTCACTGCCATCTCCTAAAGTGATCTAGAACCTTGATTTTCTCTGTTTCTTGCTCATGTGGACCACCCTCAAGCCAAAGGTACTAGGAACATGGTGTTTTTCGGGGTTTCTCAGAGAATTGGGCATCAACTTGAGTAGTTGACTCGAGTCCAGTAGTCGTGAGGAACCATCTCCCTATTCCAATTTCTTCATTTAAGGTGTGATTTACTTTTCCTACTTTTTTGAGCTTCGATTTATGTAATCAAATTTTTGTCTTGGTTTTGGTCTTCAGTCGATAATGCTCATGTTTTCTATGTCTTCAAGTTTACTACAATGTTCCAACACTTTCAAACCATGGGTCTCGCATGTGCTTGTAAATCTGTTTCCCTTCCCAATGGATTTCTTTTTTGTGGCCTTGGCGAGGCTGGTTGAGGTATCCTGACCACCCTCAGACCCTCCTACAGGTGTTTTGTCACCAGAAGATCATGAGAGTTGGGTCTCTATTGTTGTTTCAAGGTCCTTAGTAAGTTTCTCTGGTTTGATTAGAGGCTTGCGAGTCATAGGTCCGTCCTAAGTGAAGGATGGAGAGGTGAGGGAGGATGACGACTAGTGATGCTTTCCATAAATGGTCCCTTTGTTCATTTGATTTTTTCACATATATTATGGACATTTCAGTTCTTTCACAAAGAGTTAAATCAATATAGCATCTCAGGTGTATAATGCACACTTACCCTATCACGCATAAAGTTTGGATGCATGATGAGAGGGCATTGCAGTCACACTTAAGTTATATTCTTCTTTTCTAGTATATCAATCAATCTTTGGAAACTCATACTAATTAATCTTTAGGTCAGAAAATTAATATAAAATATGTTTTGTATTTCTAAAAATGAACCTATTGATTGGTGTGTTTTTTAAAAGATGAATCATTGTTTTGTAGGATTTGATATATAGGATTCCATATTTTATAATTATCAGTAACCCAAAAATCTATTTAATATGCGTGATAGGTGTTTGAGAGTCTGAAATTTGGATTAGTCTTGCTGAATAACAATTAAGGTTTCCAACTAAGGTATGTTGCTAAGCCCCTATTTTAATTGGGCAATTATATTGTGACTATAAAACCTAATTTTCTATTGATGAGGCTAATCATTTGATATTGAATATATGCTTCTTGAATCCTCTTGGATAAATCTTGTTCAATTTAATTGACATTGGGAGTACCACTCTTTATATTGATATTGATTGCCTAATTAATCATATTATTGCTTTATCATATTATTAATGATGATTGAATCATTATTTAAAATAACTGGATTATCTTTCCTTCTCTATTAATTGATCCTTTTAGTTTTAGTTGACTAGTTGTATCTAGTGTAGTGGTACATTCTGGAGTTGGATCTCATTGTACAACTGTGTATATATGGGTGATAGTGCTCTCGCTTATTTTATATACTTTATTAGAGGATTGGGGTTCTCTCACCTCCTTCCTAGGCTCGAGATGTGGAAGTGTCTTGGCCCTGCACATAGGTAGATTGGCTCATTACAATCTGCATATGAATTTAATATTTAAATTTGGACATTATATAAGGCAAGAATTACTACTGTGTTTACACACTATTTCTTTGTAAGCCTCATCACTCTTGGACTTATACACTATCTTGTATGCTTTATCTTCTACTTGCATTCCCTATCTTGAACAAGAACAACTTTTATGCTTGACCTTAATCATTATTGCCCAATGTTTAATTTCATAGCACATACCACTTTTTTACTGATAAGCTTCTCTATTCCTTTTCCAATTCTAGGTGTTGTTCTCAACAACCAAGGTGTAGGTTCTCTAGAGGAGGAAAATTAGGTGGAGCCACTTCCAAAATCCTAGGTTTTCAGATAGCTTAATATGGCTAGGTTTCTCCTGTAATGGTCTTCATAGTTGAGTTTTATTTCTATTCCTAGTTAGGACACCCATGTGGGTGTAGAATTTTTTTGATGAAATAATGTAACATTTAGTTTTCTTTTCCATTGCAATGTTAAGACTTTGGATTTGATATGCATGCTTGAACTTGGTTACCTTCCCATTATGTTACTTTTGTATTATATATTAGATGGGATGTGTGCTAGTTCTTAATGTAATGACTGGATCCATCCCATAAGATCCTACTCAAAACCATAAATGACCCATGTTGGTGTCATTTTTAGAAAGGTGTTTCGTCCCCTTCATGCATATTGTTGTTCTTCTTTGCTACAAAATGACAGACGATGCTTACTTTAAACCAAAGACCATTCCCCTCCTCCCTTCTCTTCTATTTTCCCTCCTCTCACACTCACCCTAACCTGTCCCATCCGTCTCTTCCCCCACCTAGCATTGGTCTTCCCAGACAGTAAAGATCTAAGGCCACCTAGTTGTCTTGGATGATAACAATTCTCTAGGCCATGAAAATGATAGAAGATCTTCCTCTTCACCCTCTAGCCCCTAACACTGCCTATATAATTGAATCCAACCAACCAAATATCTTATTCCTCCCCCACCAACTTCATCTTCTTCCTCCTATTCTTCCCGTGTGAGCATATTCCCCTGCATGTTTGAGGCTACCTGCATTAGCTCGTATCTTGTTACAAACCTTATTAACTATTTTCATTTCCATCTTTGTACGTAATATTAAAAAAAGTCAAGGAATCTCAATTTATCATGCCTTCTCAAGAAAGATAAGACTAACCTTACAATCCATATGTCAAAATCATCTATTTAACATCCGATATGACTATAGATATTCTTCCTCTCAATATCATGAAACCCAAAACCCTCTAACAAATGAAATACTCCTCTTATCCATCTCGTCTATAGTATGGAGATTTGTTGGTAAACATATGTGAGTCGAGAAGAAAAACATTTGTCCCACAATCATATTACATAAAGCTACCACCTTAGCTGAGTCATTAACACTTTGAAAATTCTCCAAAAAAAATTCCTCTTTTGGTAAAATTCCAGAATCCCCATCTCTTTTGACTAATTCCAGCAAACTCCTCCGTAGTTAACTATGGAGACCGTGCTAACATTTTGATTTCTTTTCATTGTATTTTTTTGTTCGTTCACCAAAACGGTTGTATTCTTTCACTTTTTTTACACCCAACTATCTCGATGGGCCTGGCGATGTCAATGTAGCACTACATATATTTATCATGCTCCACATTCAGTCCATTCAAATTTCAGTACGGGTCAGGTCAGATGAAATTCGTTTTGGGTCAGATCAAGATTACTTTGTGTCGGTTGGGGTTTGGCTATATCCAGATTTAAAATATTTTTTACCAATAAGAAATTTTGAAAATAATAATCACATCATCTCTAGTTGGGTCGAGTTGGATGCTAGTCAAATAAGTACAGGTTCAAGTTGACTGAGGTCAAAGCTTCTGCAACTCTTGGTTAGAGTAACTTATCACGTTCATAAAAACCTAAGCCACTACCATCCTTGGTTTTCGGAAACAAACTTGGTTAGTTTCTATTTGACAATTTGAACGACCAAGTTCATATAGAGGTCCAAACTAATTAAACTTTAGTTTTTATATAATTTATAGAAAAATAATAAAACAGGACAGCTTGATTATACAATTTGTATCGTGGATTGAAATCTAAGTTGTAAAGGTTCATATATTGCTGCTGCCCATAATTGTTAGGGTAGTAACTAAAATATGAATATTACGTAATACATTGTGATAAAGTTATAGTAATATGTTTAAGTTAATTATTATATTGTCATCTCAAAATATTGATTGGTTGCACATATATCAAGTTAAGATTGCCTGACTTGTTAACAAAAATCAATGTAGCTTTACTGGCAAAATCGACTCCCAACTATGAAAGTAAAGTAGATAGGGATGAGTCTACGAGTTTTTTTTTTTTTAAGTAGATAGGGATGAGTCTACGAGTTTTGATTAGTCCAAGGTCACGAATATAGTTAACTAGGTTGTGGGTCATGCTTAGGCCTATGTCGTGTTTAAAATCTCGATCCATATACTTGGTCCACATTATAAACTTAGGTTTTGAGTCTGGATACGGGTCAGCCCAGATAGTATACTAGAACGAAGATATTTTCTAGCATATATGTAGATACATATTTACTGATAGAGCTTAGAAACTGTGTCAAAACTTATATATTATCTATACGTACCAATTGTAAAACTATACTTACAACCTATCAACTAAATTTAATGATATGGATAAAAAGGATATGTTATAAATTAGAAACATGTAAAACTCGTAGTCATATCCATGTACAACATGAGAAATAACTAAATATCCTACAACCATATTTGAATTTTTTACAAGATATCATAGATTAAAAAATGCACATTTTATCTCAATAATTAATTCAAAAATATCATATTTTATGAGTTATGATAAACATATAATGTGAGTATCATATATTCAATTTTTAAGGTTAGATTGTGTAGTAATTACTAAAAATATGTTAAACATCATATGGGTACATAGAACTTCATTATACAATGATATGTTGTTCTTTTAGCCTTACTAATATGACCGACCAAATATATTTTCTATATGATATAATTTAGAGAGTTTTCATGATATATATAATGCAAATTTTACATATTAGATATAATAATGTTAGAGGTGGAGGTGGAACGAAGCCAATGCAGGGAACAATCAAGATAAACGTGGATGGTTCGGTGGGGGAGGATGAAGGAGCCGACATGGGTTTGGCTGCTAGGGATGTAACGGGATAGTTGGTGGGCATTGCGGGAAAGAAAATCACGCAAGGTACGGGAGTAGCCATTGCCGAAATGCTAGCAGCAAGGGCAACACTTCTATGGACGAAGGAAGCGGGATATGACAATATAGAAGTCGAGACGGACTCCATGGAAGCAGTTCAAGCGTGCACCAACAAGAAGCCACGGAGGGACTACCTAGGAGCGATTGCGGATGACTTTAAAGCACTGCAACACCAATTTAATTCTTGTAGTTTGCTCTATGCTAATTGTAGATGTAATAGGGTTTCCCACGAGGTAGCCAATCTAGCTCGTAGAGGTCTAGAAGATAGTTTTTCATTCACGCATTCCTTTCCTTCTAGCTTGTTATCTCTTGTGAACCTTGATTTATTTAACTAGTAGTTTTTGTGCCGGGGAGCCCACTTTGGGTTTCCCGTCCCACCCTAAAAAAAATGTTAGATATAGATGTATATATAATGAATCATATGGTATTTTGATTCTAGGTCTACCTCATCCCTGACCCAACCCATAAAGTATAGGATTTAGGTTTTGGAATGGGCGACCCATAAAAACAATGTAGGTCATGTCTACGTCGGGTTATCAGGGTGACAATGGGCCAGAGTGGGTCATCTTTTTCCAAGACTTATCCGTAAAATTAGAATGTCAAAATCCAAAGCCGAAGTATAGATTTTTAAGTATGACCATTTTATATATACATGTGTTGTTTAGGAGAGTATGCTTTTCTCAAGATATAACCAAACTACTGTTCATCTTAATGATATTTTGTAAAACTTGCATTGGAAAAATAGGTCATTATAATATATTTTACCTAATGCAGACATCATCAACTTCATTAACATCTCCAATTGAATGACATGGATGGGGACATTATGGAGAGGGAGAAAAAAAGAAAAAAAATATAGAAAAAAGATAAATAGAGGCACTTGGGTGAGGTGGAGAAAAACAAAACATAAATGAAACTAAAAACATTAGTATATCCATGTAGTTAACCAGGGGGCATCTGGAATTTTTTTAAAAGATAGTTTTTTTAGAATTTCATCAAAGGATGAGGTTTTTGGGAAACGACTCTACCTCTTTGGGACATATATAGTCTGGTCTTGGTAAAATTTTGTTTGTTAACTAAGTCTAGTTCTAGTCTGAATATTACATACAAAGATGTCAATATAGAAAAGTTAAATCTAGAACAGATCTTGGAATCCCTCACAAAAAAATATTGAGTTGGTTTGGATATCCATACTAAAACTCAATTAGCAAGTCCTAAACCTCACTTCTAGTCAAAGTTTTCCCAATCATCTTATCTTGTTATGTAGTTGTCAAGTCATTGTATCTATTGATCAAAAGAAAATGATGGACCCCTCCATATTTGTTGCCAAACAAGGGCTATGAGTCTTGCTCATTGGTGATGCATAAGTCCAACATAAGCAAGATCATGACCAGATCAGTGTCTATCACATTGTTGAGCTTCTCCAAGTACCACCTTCTAGATGGCAACTATAAGTCCTTCAACCGAGCATTCATATCCATCTACACCCCTGATTTAACAAACTTGGCCATGTCTACATCAAACCACCAACTTCCCCATAAAGGGAGTTCCTCTCACTTGATATACACTCAAATATTATACATAAATACTAGAAAATAGGACCATATCTTGTTTGTGATAGAAAAAGGAAAAGATCTAAGAATTATCCCATGACCGTGCTCAAGTTGAAGTCCCCAAGGGGGTCTCCATTCTTAGACATGTGAAAAGAAGATCAAAGAGATTTTCCCTCCAAAATATCATAGACAACCAAAGAGACTTACCCTTATAAGTGACCCTATGGGTGTTGTAACATCCCTAGAATTTCATTCTAAAATAAAAATGACCAATAATGCTAAGTTACAATTATAATTTTATTTCTTTACTAATGTAAGACATTGGAGTAACCCCTACACATGATAATACATCATTTTATCTCATCTTAATTTATTTATGCACACTACCTAACCATAATTTTAATGATTAGGGTTTGGATGAAAATTGACCCCATACATGTCCATATTAAGTCCTCTCTTCTGACATTTAAGTGTTTCATGACATAATGGACATTTCCTACAAGTTTAGTCATGCTACTCCTCTCTAATAATAATTAATGAATTAATTACCTTAAGTGCCTAATATTGTAAATCACATGCCTTATAGCTCAAACCTAAAATCAAAATGGATATTTGGATTCCTCGTACTCAATTTAGCAAACATGCAAAATTTCATTTGAACCGAGTGACCCCATCTAGGTCAATTGGTTTTAGGAAGAGAATAATATAAATAAACCATATTGACTGACCTATATACTTAGTTATATAGATAATTAACATAATTTTTTCTAAGTAACACCTAAGTCAATGAGTCACACGGTATCATATATCTCGGCTACTTTTAAAGCCATCCAATCAAGATATGAAGGTGGAGACTTCGTCCCCTTCCTCCGCTCTTTTAGCGCATTGAGTATCAACCACCAACCACAAAGTTCATTGATCCATATCTTCCTCACTCATCCAAGTTTCTCTAAGTTTTCTCCACTATTAGATTAGAAAGCCTCGTCAGAGTTGAACAAGCTCTCACTCATCTTGTATGCTCCCCTATTGACAAAACACCCAAATATCCAACACTTCCTCCCTGCTGCCAGTCTATACAGAGAGACTCCACAAGACAACACTTCGACTATCTGAGTCCAGGTGACCTTGAAAGAACCTTCAGTCTGTTGAGAACTCTCCTCCTCCATCAATTTTAGAAGAAGCACCTCAAGGAACAGTTGTAGACCTGGTTTAGTTCTCAGTTGATGGCAAGCTTGATGTCACACCTCCAACCCTTACATCCCATTAAGCTATCAATCAATTATCTGGCGCCCTGATAAAGCTATCTATCACACCTTTCTCTAGTTTGATTTACTCCAATGCTCTACCCATGAACCCAACTACCAGATGGTGAGGCTTGACTTCTGACCAACCCATTCAATGGTTTTTCCACAAATACACCTCCACTAGATTTAGTGAACCCTTATGAAGCTAATACCATGCTTGTTTGAGCCTTTCACTACTGTGATCTTGGTCTCCTAGTTCGACCCCCATGGGTGTCTATTTTCTATAAACCACAACACTGCTTTGTGGTTTCTAAGGATTTCTAAACATTGGTGTTTACATCGTTGGCTTCAAAATTCCCTTACAAACTAAGTGGGTGGTTTTGGTTTGTTCTACCAAATCATGTTAAGATTCTTAGACATCCACTTGTATCTCCAACTTCATCAACCATGGTGGAAAGTGCCTTCGGTGTCTCCATCCATCTTCATACCCGAGTCAGGGGTCTCTGAGTCTGGCAAACCATAAGGAAGCCACCAATCTTGGTCTCTCATCCTAGTGTATCATCAATCTCAAGTTTTTTCTTAAGAATCTAAGAAACTACCATTATCTCTTATCGTGTTGTATATGAACAATATTTTCAACATTTCCCAATTTTACCCTCACATTAATTTCATCTTGTAACGCTTCATATGAGTATTTTTGTAATCACCCCTAATGTTCTAATTTTTATATGCGTTTTGAGTTTGTGGTGAGCCCAGTACATGCGACTGGTAACAATTGGGCCACCTCAGCAAGGTTTTGCCAAGTTTCACTAGGTCAGATTTACGCACATGGATTTTACTAGCTTTATGATTGGTTAGACATTCCAAAATTCATATCTTTTACATCTGATGTCAGAAAATCATGCACAATTACTCATCAGAAAGGTCTTGAGATGAGGAACATCTCTGACCCATTAACAAACCCTATTTCCCAACCCAAATTTTCCTAACTCATCTGGAAACCCTAAATCTTTGTTAATAATGTGTAATTTATTCATGGTTATGCTATATATAGGAAATTGGTATTTGATTAGGAATCATGATACATTAGTATCCTCCTCAGGCTCAGGTGAGTGGTCATGTACATTGAATATTAATTTAGGGTTCATGGTTTAATTATTGATATAATTAATTATTATGATTCATTTAATGTACACTTATGCTACTACTCATGATATGCTTATGGGAAATGATACTCATGTTAAAAAATCAAGTTTTCTATTGTTTTGTGCTTATTCTTTCAAGTGAAATATTATGTATCATTGTCATGTTAATGAACCATGAAATAAGGATAATCATGTTTAACAAATTAAGAAATCATGTTATGTTGATATAGTCCTCTCAATAATGTTTAAGTGAGCCTTAACCAGACTTAACATCTCTATGGGAACATTATGTGAGCCTTAGATGACCTTATGTGAGCCTTGATGGACCTTATGAGCACTATGGGTGCATTTAGGAGGGTAACTATATTAACTTAAGATAAAATGAACATTTTTCATGTAATCATGTCAATTTACTTAAGTCTTTAAGTAATCATGTAATCATGTTAAGTATTCTTGTTTCAAGTTAATTTCATGTCATTTCAATACTAATTTATCTACATATATAATTACTCAGTGCCACTAACAAGTTTTTACGTTGTTTTGCATGGTTGGGAACGAGATGTTCGCAAGCAAGTAGAAAGAGAAGATGTAGAGTCACATACATCAAATCAAGGACATGGACCATATTATACTTGGTGGGATGCCATTCTAGATAATATATATTCCTTTTTAGCCATGTTTTTGAAGTTTGAATTACTGAACCCTTCTATGTTGGAGTTAGAGTCCCTTATTTATGGCATGTAATAAGGTACCATGTGGTTTATCGTATGCTATGGATTTTTCTTGGTTTAATGATATCATTTTTCACAATTTTTCATGATCTCCAATATATAAATATTCTTCCACTTACGTTGTATTAATATTATAAAGGAGGTTGTGATAGGTGCATAGTAGCTTGAGGCATTCATTTAGAGAAACTCCTTTATTATGTTCTCACCAGGTGTTTGATACTAATACTATGATCAAATGACCTCTGCTAGTAATATTCTTTTTCCTCATCACTCAAATTCTCTCTGACACCATTTTCCTTTCTCCCTTACATTTCTCACCCATCTTCTTTTTCTTTCCTTGTTCTATATTTGTTCCTCTACTTCCACAATCGTTCTTCGATTGTCTTGAATTTTCCATAATCTAAACCACATTATCTGAAAAATATCATGTTGATTAATTTGATAGGTAAATTATTTCCTTGTTTTAGTTCTACTAATAAGCATACTAGCTTCTTCCATTATTCATCCTCCTCCAAATTATTCTTCCAAACATTTACTACAATTGTGTACATATTATTATTGTTAAATTGGATATAACATTAATATAAATATCCATACTTTACAATAAAATCTACCACCAATCTATGTCAGAAACCTCTCATATCTAAACCACATCATGTCTTCTCCTAATTTCTTAGCTAAATGGTAATAGTTGAGTAATTGAGTAGTATGCCTACAATACGATGAGCAACATTTCATACTATAAATAATCATTCATATATGATTAAGTAGCACATCTTATTTAGACTTTGATTCCTAAGCTAGATTGGAACTTATTGTGATGCCTACTTTAATATATATCCTTAGATTTCTAATTAGATATATGATCTAAAGTTTCTTATTACTCAAATTGTATTGTGTGACTTGACATGGAACTTGATCACTCATGCATATAATTCCTCTAAAATTTCTTAATTACCTAATGAATTATGAAATCATGATATCTATTGTATCATCTATCTAAGTATCTGATGAATGCATATTCATCATTATTTTCAGTCACCTTCTTGGGCTCTTTTTGATTCAATACATCCAATTTCAGTTACTAAATACCAAAATGTGCAAAATTTCCTAATTGGTTCAATTATCAAGGTTTCTAACTAAGTTTATGTTGATTTTATGAGATCTTAATGAGGTTGAACAATCTACTGGCACCCACCTCCTTGCAACCCTTATCCGTAACAATCACCACCATTCAATCTTCATCTCAATCAACCATCATACACATCAAACCCAAATGAGTGGGACCCACCTTTATTTGCCCTTGATCTACCCTCACTCATCCTTGGTCTTGACCATACGGTCTCGCCCATACGGTTTCATCCATACGGTCTCAAGACCGTATGGGAAACCTCATCTCAAAACCATTTGGATCACTGTCATTCAAGACCGTTTGGTCTTTTATCTCTCCACACCATCGGATCTTGGATCTATGACCCCGTTCATTTGGGCAAACGGTCTACCCTTTCGTTCTCCTTCTAATGATCTCTCAAGACCGTGTGAGCAGCACCTGCCCAAGACCGTTTAGAAGTGACCAATTCTAAGACCGTTTGGATGATGACGCTCCAAAATCGCTTGGAGGCTGACACTCAAGACCGGTTGGACGATGCCCAGTCCAAGACCAGTTGGGAAACTCTATCCCAAGACTGTTTGGATGAGAAGGATTGTGCCAAACCAGTTGAGGAAAGGATACCAAGACCGATAGAGCAGTAACCCAAGACCGTTTGGATATCTTAGTATCCCAAATCGTTTGGACGATTTGCTCCCAAAACCGTGGAGCACATCACTCCAAACCGTTTGGACGATAAAACCAAGCCGGTTGGTCAGACCATTTAGATCTAATAGCCTCCAAGACTGTATGGTCACATAATCAAGACCGTATGGAGATAAAAACACATGACTGTTTGGTCAGTTTTAATACAAAACTGTTTGGACCAGACCGTATGGAGGACTCACACAAAAAATGTGAGAACCAAACCCGAGCCTATAAATAGGACCAGCAGGGTCCTCATTTGGGTATTGATTCCAAGACACCGAGAGGCTTCTTGGGCAAAGATCGGTCTCCCTTCCACACTGCCACCACTCCACCATCTTCAACCATTGCCACGCTGCCCCCACCTCCTCCTAGTGCAAATAAGGAGGTCGAGAAGAGAAAGAAGCTGGAGAAGAAGGTCTTCCCAGCCCATCTTGGTGGGTCTTCCTCCTCGTCCAGATCTTCCCTGACACGACGTAGAAGACTGCATCATCTTCACCGAGCTGTGACTACCTTCTTCATCATGCTCATGGTGGAATCTTCCTTCTCTCTTATTCTTCTTGTTTCTCACACTATGAGTGAGTAGTTCCTTTTCGCTGGGGTGCGGGGACTAGCCCCGCTGCCCATGCATTCATGTCTTTTCATTTAACATTCCAAGGCAATGTATATACCTTTTCATTTCATTGCTAATTGATATGCTTATAGTTGATTATCTACTTGCTTTCATCTTGTTCTTCTCTTTGTAGAATAGAATGTCGATTAATGAGGTAGACTCCTTGATGAGAAATCTGATAGGGTTCCTTGAGGTCGTAAGTGTATGATCTGTGAGGGGATGAGCCATCTAGCCCACGGTGACACTTTTGTGGTCTAAACATACCTCAAGGAGGACCACAACCTTAGTTGGATGTTGTATCTTCTTGTTAATCGTCGATGTTTGCTTGCAGACTTATCGACTACATGCTTGTCAATTAGCGCGGTTGACTCCCGGACTAGAAATAGAATGGGGTTCCTTGAGGTCATAAGTGTATGATCCATGAGGGGACGAGCCATCTAGCCTTCAGTGACGCTTCTGTGGTCTAAACATACCTCAGGGAGGACCAAAACCTTAGTTGGATGTTGTATCTTCGGAACCGTAAGTGCATGATCCAGATGGCGATGAGAAATCAGATGCCTAAGGGGATGCTTACGCGAGCCTAAACATCCCTCTGAGAGGGTTCCTAGCAGTTCCATTTGGATAGTTAGATGCTTTCCTGGATGTTATGTGATTGGATGAGTTTGCATGTGCAGTGGTGGTGAAACCCGATACCATCTCGGTGATTCCACATCATTTAATCTAAAACAAACTTTCATTCTTCTCGTTTACTTTCCTACAATTAATTTAATTAACCTCAACCAAATCAATCGTTCTAAATATTTGTCTCACTTGAGCTACATTCGACTGAAAAGGATTCTTAAAAATGTTGTCCTTTGGGATTCGTTCCTTAACTATACTACGATAAGACCCATCCGCTTGCGGGTGGTATTATTGCACAAGGTTTTGGTAAAAGCTCGGGGATTTTAACCCTGAGTGAATTTGTTAGTGTGATATTTGCCACGTCAAATTCTAGCACCGTTGTTGGGGGTAATGGAATTAATTAGTCAAATATAGTTCTTTTAAGGCTAATCTAGGATTTTGTTTTTCTTTTGATACAATAGATCATCTACTTGAATTCCACTCCACTTTGTCAATCTTACTTCAGATCTTTTTGTTTCAGGTACCCCCAAGACTGGTGTATGCACCGTTTGAACAGTCCCAGACTCACTGCCAGCTTTGATCCTGAGATAGACGTAATCTTTCATCATCAAAATAGCGAAAACCAAACAAGAATGGCTCAAGAGGAGGAAATAACCCAAAGGGTATCCCAAGCCCTTAATGCGTAGAGAGAAAGGCTCATGCAAGAAGCCAGAGCCGCAGTTCAATAAGAAATCTTAGCAGCACAAGTAGCAGTGCAAGCAGTAGAACTACAAAAGGATCTTACAGAGTTCTCAATCCCTAAGGCTGCTGATGTTCATCACCCAGTCCAACCTCCTCCTATCCATGCTCCCAACTTTGAGATACGAGCACATTGGATTACCTTGCTGCAAAATAACTCATTCTATGGTAAACAAGGAGAAGATAGCCAAGAACATCTTCTGAGGTTCATCGATCTATGTGCTATGACAAAGCAAAATGGAGTAACAGGCGATGTCATTTGACTCCGTCTCTTTAAATATTCCCTTGCTGATAGAGCTATAAGTTGGTACAACTCCCTACAATGCGAACCCATCACTACTTGGGAACAACTTCAAAATGTTTTTCTAGAAAAATTTTACCCTCCTTCTCTCACCTATGAAATTAGGGGTCAAATAACAATGTTCACTCAAGCCCCTGGGGAAACCCTTACTGAAGCATGGGAAAGATATAAAGATCTTCTACGCAAGTGTCCACATCATGGAATCCCTAAGAATCAGCTTATTGAAATCTTCTATAGGGGTGTGGATGATGATATCAAGAGGTTTTTATACTCCTCATCTGGAGGAAACGTCATGCGCCAAAGTTATGACAGCGCATGGAGGGTCGTCACCCTGGGAGCTGAGAATCAAGATAATTAGGGAAGGTCTGTAGGAAAAGGAATGTTGAAGGTAGCTATGCCTGAAGTTATTCTTGAATACAAGTCTATCGCTGAGACCCTCAAACTCTTAGTTGCAAAGCAAGACCATTTTGAATCATCCCTTGCTGCTTTTGAAAGAAGACATTCACCCCCACAACCACAAGAACATATCAAGTCAGCTTCATTGTTTTGTGAAGAATGTAAAGGTACTGATCATTCCACTTTAGCATGCAATGTTCTCTACAATGTTGTTCTAAACAACACATGTGGACAAGGAGATAATGGTCAAATGGAAAATCTTAATGCTGTCAACACCATCTCTGGTCAAGGATATTACAATCCAAATCAAAATAGGAACCATCCTAGTTTTCAATATGGAAATCCTTTAGGAGTGGAAAACCAACTTGGTTCAACTAACCAACAACGAGGCCCACCAGGATTCTAGTGTAACCAACAACAAAATTTTGGGAATCAAGGGAACTTCAGAGGAAACTTCCCAAATAGGAACTTTAATAATTATCAGAACAACTCGCAATTCCAGAATCCCAACCAGGTCCCTTACCAAAATCACCAACAAGGGAAACAAACCGGACCCATTTCCCCTGATGACAAACTGACGACCATTGAGAAGATGCTACAGTCGTAGCAAACCATGATAGCTAACTAGCAAACCTTGATAGCTAACCAACAAGCACATCAGAAAGCCATTGAATCTCAACTAGCTCAACTTGCAGCTAGCATGACGCCTCTTGTTGGAACCTTTGCTGGTCAACCAGAGAACAACCCTAAACATCTTGAGCAATTGAAGGTTGTTATGACTCGTTCTGGTAATGTATATCCTAACCCTTCTGCCAAGACACCAGTGGTTGTCATAGATAATCAAGACCAGGTGAATGATCAAGTTGACAAAGAACCTGAACCTATTCCAAAGGAGCAACCAAGCAATGATAAGTCAGAGAAAGAAAATTTTGTGAAACCTGCTACAAAAGAGGAAGAAGCAACACCAGAGCCTGATATTCCTGTGTACAAGCCTCGTATTCTTTTCCCAGCTTGTTTGAGGCAGACCAAGCTTGACACTCAATTCAACAAGTTCAAGGAAGCCATGAAAAAGCTTCATGTTGATATACCTTTTCTAGATGCGATGGCTGAGATACCAGCTTGGACAAAGTACTTGAAGTCACTTCTCACCAAGAAATATATAACTGAAAAATATGAAACAGTTAAGTTAGAAACAAAAACTTCAGACATCATCCAGAGTAAGATGCCAAGGAAGCAGAAAGATCCAGGATCCTTTGGGATTTCTTGCCATATCAGTGATTCATCATGCAAGAAAGGGATGGCAGATTTTGGTGCTAGCATCTCCATCATGCCACTCAGCCTTTGTAAAAAGCTAGGGTTTGCTGAACTTCTCCCAACTAGCATGACTATAAAACTCGCAGACAATTCAATCAAATGTCCGTTAGGAATTATTGAGGATGTACCTGTCAAGGTGGGAAAAAATTCCTATGTTCCGTGTGACCTTGTCATCATGGATATAAAAGAAGACTCCAGATACCCTCTCATTTTTGGACGTCTGTTCCTCACCACTGCAAGAGTCCTAATTGATGTTGAATTAGGAACCTTGCTTCTTAGACTCAGTAAAGAAACTCTCGAATTCAAAGTTTTTGAATGTATGCGAAGACCAAGCATGCAAGAAGAAGTATATCTGGTCGATTGCATAGGGCAGATGTCACTCCTCACTCAAGAGAATCATGAATCAGACGATCCATTAGAAGTTGCTCTAACATACCCATCATTTGAAGAACCTATTGATGAACAAGTGAAAGGTTGCATCGAATCTCTCGACTCTGCAGAAGAAGATGTTGAAGCTACTTTTAAAGAACTTAAAGTTGTGAATGTTACTGAAGAACCATGTGGAAAGCCACAAGCTCCAGAAATGAAGCCCCTACCCGAAGGATTGAAATACGCATTTCTAGATGACCTCAAAGTTTGTCCAGTTATCATTAATTCAGATCTAATGACAGAACAAGAAGACAAACTCTTAACGGAATTAAAAGAAAGAAGAAAAGCCATTGGATACAAGATGAGCGATCTCACCGGGGCCAGTCAAGCGATGTGCATGCACAAAATCCCCATGATGGAAGATCACAAGTCAACTATTAAACATCAACGCAAATTGAATCTAAATATGAAGGAAGTAGTCAGTCATGAAGTCATTAAACTGCTCATTGCTAGAATAATCTATCCAATATCAGACTCACCATGGGTAAGCCCCGTGCATGTTTTTCCAAGGAAAGATGGAACTACTATGATACAAAATGAAAACGATGAACTCATCCCCACTCAAACAGTCACAGGGTGGAGGATGTGTATTAATTACCGAAAGTTAAACAAGGTGACTCGAACAGACCACTTCCCAATGCCTTTTCTTGATCAAGTCTTAGAAAGATTGGCTCACCAAAAATATTTCTATTATCTCTATGGTTACTCTAGATTCTATCAAATACCCATACATCCAGATGACTAAGAGAAAACTATTTTTACTTTCCCATTTGGAACCTATGCGTTTAGAAGAATGTCGTTCAGACTCTGCAATGCTCTTACAACTTTCCAACGTTGCATGGTAGCTATATTCGTTGGTCTCACTAAAACCATTATGGAAGTTTTTATGGATGATTTTTCTGAGTATGGAGATTTATATGACTCGTGCCTAAAGCACCTCTCCCTTGTCCTTAAATGATGTGAAGAAGCACATCTTGTATTAAATTGGGAGAAGTGTCAGTTTATGGTAAATGAAGGCATTATCCTTGGACATAGAGTTAGCAGTAGAGGAATCGAAGTTGACAGAGAAAAAATAGAAGTGATTTCTAAACTCACTATTTCGACGAATATAAGAGAAGTTCGTGCATTCCTGGGTCATGTAGGTTTTTATAGACAGTTTATAAAGGACTTCCCAAAGATAACCAAGCCAATGACGAATTTGTTACTAAAAGATGTTGAATTCAATTTTGACGAAGAATGTGTTAAAAGTTTCAACAAACTGAAGCATGCCCTTACAACAACGCCCATCATCAGAGCTCCCGATTGGGACCACCCTTTTGAAATTATGTGTGACACAAGCGACTACGCAGTGGGTGCTGTCTTGGGCCAATACATAGAAAAGAAACACTATGTGATCTACTATGCATGAAAGACACTTGATGAGGCTCAAAGGAATTATGCAACTACTGAGAAAGAACTCCTGGCAGTCGTGTATGCCTTTGACAAGTTCAGATCATACCTAATTGTTTCAAAAGTCATTATCTACATGGATCATGCTGCTATTCGTTACCTTTTGGCAAAGAAAGATGCAAAACCTAGACTAATTAGATGGATTCTCCTCTTACATGAATTTGATCTTGAAATAAGAGATAAAAAGGGAACAGAGAATGTGGTAGCATACTACCTCAGTCGCATCCACACTCAGAATACCGAGAAGATTCTGATTAATGACTCCCTTCCAGATGACCAACTAATGAAGGTCTCAGAAGATACACCGTGGTACTCGGATTATGTGAACTACCTTGCTACTGGGGTTATCCATCCTAAATGCACCAGAAATGCACTAAAGAAATTTATGCATGATGTGAAACAGTACTACTGGGACGAGTCGTACCTCTTCAAACTATGTGTTGATGGTCTATACAGGTGGTGTATTGTTGAGGAAGAAGCTCAACTTATCTTGGAGCAATGTCACTCAGGACCAGTTGGAGGACATATGAGCTCTAAAAAGATGCCTTGAAGGTTTTGCTCCAAGATAAGTTGTTTTTGCCAACCATATCCAAAGATTCCCATGACTTTGTCTTATCATGTGAAAAATGTCAAAGATCAGGCAACATAACAAAGAGACATGAGATGCCGCTGAACCTGTGGCAAGAAGTAGAGATATTTGATGTTTGGTGGGTGGACTACATTGGTCCATTCCCATCTTATTACAGATATTCTTACATTCTAGTGATGGTTGACTACGTCTCAAAATGGGTTGAATCCATCCCAACCATCACTAGTGATTCCAAACATGTCATCAAGATGTTCAAAGATATTATTTTCCCCCAATTTAGAGTCCCACGTACTGTGATATCCGACAAATGTTCTCATTTTTTTGAAAGAAGGTTTGAAGCTTTACTGAGAAAATATGGTGTAACACACAAGGTAGCATCACCCTACCATCCAAAAACAAGTGGACAAGTAGAGGTTCCTAACTGTCAACTCAAGGCTATTTTGGAAAAGACTGTAGGCCGCAACCAAAAAGATTGGTCAATAAAAATCAATGACGCCTTGTGGGCCTACCGAACTGCTTATAAAACTCCCCTTGGAACTACACCATTTAGATTAATATATGGAAAGGCATGCCACCTGACGGTAGAACTGGAACACAAGGCATGGTGGGCAATTAAACAACTAAACTTTGATATGAAGAAAGCGGGCCAAGCCAGGATTCTGCAACTCCAAGAGCTGGAAGAGCTCAGAATGACAGCTTATGAGAATGCCAAAATCTATAAAGAACGCACAAAGTTGTGGCACGATGGTCATTTGGAGAGGAAGGACATTCAATTTGGAGACCAAGTTCTTCTGTTCAATTCTAGATTGAGGTTATTCCCAGGAAAACTCTGTTCTCACTGGTCAGGACCTTACATTGTTAAGATCATCTACCCACATGGTGCTTTCTCTTTATGGAGTGAAAAGACGGGTGAATTTTTGGCAAATGGCCAACGTTTGAAGAGATATTTCACCTCCACTGACACAGGTGCCAAAGCAATACTGGAACTCACAAATCCACCATATCCACCATAAAAGTTGAAGAAACCAAGTCGAGCCATCAACATAAAACAAAGGCACTTTTTAGGAGGCAACCCAATCAATAAATTCATATTTAGTTTCAATTTTGAATTTTTGCTTAATTTTGTTTTTACATTTCTTCTAGATAAATTTTCACCAAATAAAAATTTCATTGTGAGATGCTATCTTAAGTTTTGATTGGTCTTTATTTTCGAGATTTTCATATGGAGGACGCATGCTGATTGGAATGCAACCACATCTTGAATTTTCCCCTCCATCTCAGATTTAGAGTTTGCTCGGGATGAGAAAATTTCTAAGTTCGGGGTGGAGGGTGGGTGGTACGTATCTTACTTTCCACCTTCACCCATCTAATTCATACTTAAGATTTCATTGTCACATTTTTGACCTAAATTTTCAAAATTTTCAAATAAAATTTTCAAATTTTAAAGTTTTCAAAAGAAATTTGAACAGATCCCGGATGAAGTTTTGACACTTTTCAATCTCTATGAATTTAGAATCATTATACCCTCCTTATTCGAAGTAGATCCTCAAAAGGACCACTTTCTGAAAACTAGCCTTTTGATTGAAATCATCTTGTGAAGCTTATGAATCCTAACATCATGATCTTTATGCAAAAATGGCAAGTGTATGTCGAACCGATAGGGATCAAACACATCATTCTTCCTAACTGACTAGTATAAGAACAACATGAAATCCCCACCGGATCCCCATCAAGTCATTATTTGAGCAGAGTACGATAAAGAGAATGACCCGGTGCACCGAATTGTAAATCAAGTTGTATTCTGATCTGAACGCTCTTCTACACTTCTTCTATCATCTTCGTACCCATCCATTCATAAAAAAGAAACAAAAATATCCAAAATAGTGCCAAACCCCAAGTTCGGGGTGGCACGCCACTTCCCTCTATATCCGCTTCTTCATACCCCTCACAATTAAATAGGGGCGTACCACCAAGAAAAGATGCCAAAGCACACACAAAAAGAAATGCAATCTCAAGTCGAATAGAGGAGAGATTCGCACACAAAAAATGCAATAAATGAAATTGCAAATAATATAATAAAAATCTTGAGTCGAATAGAGGAGAGATTTATTTATTCCTTCCATACCCCCTTCACTCCCTTTTCTACCTAAAGGCACAAATAAATGCCTCCACCACCCTAAAATACATCATTGTCAGATCAGATGCGCACTTGTTGTTCTGTGGGGATCTCAACACTCTTACGAACCTCTTTGACATGCTTGTTGTTGGAAAAAGTGAGGAGGAAGTGAAGTTAGAAAGCAAACTTAGGAACGAAGACATGGTAAGATGTGTTCAGTGATCTTAGGAAGTTGAGATGCATAGTCATACTAAGAAAAAAGGAAACAATCATGATGTAAAGAGGAGGTAGTCACATGACCAGAAAGTATTCATTTGGCGACTGTTTCAGATTTTGTGTTACTCGAGGATGAGCAATGTTTAAGTTCGGGGTGTTTTGATGAATGCATATCCATCATGATTTTCAGTCGCCTTCTTGGGCTCTTTTTGATTCATTACATCCAATTTCAGTTACTAAATACCAAAATGTGCATGTTTTCCTAATTTGTTCAATTATCAAGGTTTCTAACTGAGTTTATGTTGAATTTATGCAGATCTTAATGAGGTTGAACAATCTACTGGTACCCACCTCCTTGCAACCCTTATCCATAAGTATCACCACCATTCGATCTTCATCTCAATCAAACATCATCCACATCAAACCTAAATGAATGGGACCCACCTTTATCTGCCCTTGATCTACCCTCACACATCCTTGGTCTTGACCATACGGTCTCGCCCATATGGTTTCATCCATACGGTCTCAAGACCATATGGGCAACCTCAACTCAAAACTGTTTGGATCACTATCATTCAAGACCATTTTGGGTTCTATCTCTCCACACCATCGGATCTTCGATCTACGACCCCCGTTCATTTAGGCAAACGGTCTGCCCTATCATTCTCCTTCTAACAGTCTCTCAAGACCGTGTGAGCAGCACCTGCCCAAGACCGTTTAGCGGTGATCAGTTCTAAGACCATTTGGATGATGACGCTCCAAAACTGTTTGGAGGCTGACACTCGAGACCGGTTGGGAAACTCTCTCCCAAGACCGTTTGGATGAGAAGGATCGTGCCAAACTTGTTGAGAAAAGGATACCAAGACCGATAGAGCCGTATCCCAAGACCGTTTGGATATTTCAGTATCCCAAACCGTTTGGACGATTTTCTCCCAAAACTGTTTGGAGCATAACACTCCAAACCGTTTGGACGATAACACCAAACCGGTTGGTCAGACTTTTTAGAGCCAATAGCCTCCAAAACTGTATCGTCACATAATCAAGACTGTATGGAGATAAAAACATAGGACCGTTTGGTCAGTATTAATGCAAAATCATTTGGACCAGACCGTATGGAGGACTCACATCAAAAATGTGAGAACCAAACCCGAGCCTATAAATAGGACCAGTAGGGTCCTCATTTGGGTATCGATTCTAGGACGCCGAGAGGCTGCTTGGGCAAGGATCAGTCTCCCTTCCACACCGCTGCCACTCCACCATCTTCATCCATTTCCACGCCACCCCCACCTCCTCTTGGTGCAAGCAAGGAGGTCGAGAAGAGAAAGAAGGTGGAGAAGAAGGTTTGCCCAACCCACCTTGGTGGTTCTTCCTCCTCGTCCAGATTTGCCCCTACATGACGTAGAAGATCGCATAATCTTTACCGAGCTACGACTACCTTCTTCATCATGCTCATGGAAGAATCTTCCTTCTCTCTTGTTATTCTTGTTTCTCACACCATGAGTGAGTAGTTCCTTTTTGCTGGGGTGCGGGGACTAGCCCCGCTTCCCATGCATTCATGTCTTTTCATTTAACATTCCAGGGTAATGTATATAACTTTTCCTTTCGTTGCTAATTGATATGCTTGTAGTTGATTATCTACTTTCTTTCATCTTGTTCTTCTCTTCGTAGCATAGAATGTCGATTAATGAGGTAGACTCCTTGACGATAAATCTGATAGGGTTCCTTGAGGTCGTAAGTGTATGATTCATGAGGGGACGAGCCATCTAGGCCACAATGATGCTTCTGTGGTCTAAACATCCCTCAAGGAGGACCACAACCTTAGTTGGATGTTGTATCTTCTTGTTAATCATTGATGCTTTCTTGCATACTTATCACCTACGTGCTTGTCAATTAATGCGGTTGACTCCCGGACTAGAAATAGAATGGGGTTCCTTGAGGTTGTAAGTGTATGATCCGTGAGGGGATGAGCCATCTAGCCCATGGTGACACTTCTGTGGTCTAAACATCCCTTAGGGAGGACCACAACCTTAGTTGGATGTTGTATCTTCAGAATCGTAAGTGCATGTTCTGGATGGCGACGAGAAATCAGATGCCTAAGAGGATGCTTACGTGGGCCTAAACATCCCTCTGGGAGGGTTCCCAGTAGTTCCATTTGGATAGTTAGATGCTTTCCTGGATGTTATGTGATTGGATGTGTTTTTATGTGCAGTGGTGGTGAAACCTGATACCATCCCATCCATTCCACAACATTTAATCTAAAACAAACTTTCATTCTGCTCGTTTACTTTCCTACAATTAGTTTAATTAACCTCAACCAAATCAATCGTTCTAAATATTAGTCTCACTTGAGCTAGATTCGACTGAAAAGGATTCTTATAAGCGTTGTCCTTTGGGATTCGATCCTTAACTATACTATGATAAGACCCGTCCGCTTGTGGGTGGTATTATTGCACAAGGTTTTGGTAAAAGATCGGGGATTTCAACCCCGAGTGAATTTGTTAGTATGATATTTTCCACGTCAGTATCATGACCAATACCTCAGACTTTATTGAATTGATGAACATCATGATATTGTTTTCACGCTTTTAGAGAAATAGACCCTAACATGTGATATTTTTTTGGCACTATCGTATGGAGTTTGAATTTAGCTGAATGAGGAAGTTATATATATAAAGACAATTATGTATAATGTATTTTCTTTTAGAGTGAAAGAGTGAGATTAAGGATTTACATGTAGTTTTATAGTTAAGTTTTTACTACATAAGTTGTGTTGATTTTCACTTGAGACATGTGGCATCACTTATCTTTGAATTCACAATATCTTTGGAAATGGAAAATTATAAATAATGTGGTGTTCTTTTGATGGTTGAGATCTTGTTTATAGAATCTAATTGTTGATAAAATCAATTACACTCTTTTATTCTTGTTTGATATATCATTGGTCAAAATTAAATCCATCATTATCATGATATATTGGAAAACAATAGGTGATACTTAAATAATGTAAGGTATGAGGGCGAATTTGGTGATTTTTGTACATACTCCTTAACTTAATATCTAAATTTAGACACCCAAAAGTTAAACACACATTGTCTGATCTCAGTCTCTATTTTGGTCTTCTATAATGTTGCACATATTTCATGATAAATATCATAAATTGGTAGTTTTCCATAGTTGAATATACTATTTTTCATAATGTCATACATTACTATTGAGATTCTATACATAATATGTATATATACATATGTATTGTTCTACTATATTGCATTATGAAATTATTGCATTTGTTTCATGGAAAGTTTTAGTTAGTGATATTTTTCTTTTGATACATTGAAATGCCTCTAAAATGACTTTGCCATTCTTATTTATTTATGTAATAAACAACATATTTGATCTTTTTAAAAATCAACTTGATGATCCACACTTAACAAGTTACTTAATTGAGATCCCATTAAATACCTTATTTCACTCTCAAGTCCAAGTAACCAACATTTTTTCGAGGTCGATTGTTTCTTTATTCTTGTATACCTTAGTAGTTTAATTCCTAGATAAGGAATTCCTAGAGTAGGAGGAATATTTTCAAGGATCAAAACTTCCTAGTGTATGATAAATTAAAAACATAAATTAAATGGTTGTCTGTGTTTAATTAGATAATAAAATGCTAACCTTTGAGTATGTTGAATTAATGTCGATTATGGTGATCAAGTGTTTTATTCCTTCCACTACGAGTAGGTTTATTTGAGTAGAGATTTTCATCTAGTTGTGGTTAGATGTAAACCAAGTGGCACTCATCACAATGGTGTCTTGTTTGTTGCAAGCTGGGATTACTTCACAATTGAGATGTTAATTAATTGTAATAGAACATGAAGTATAAGAAATAATCTACCAAACGTATCCCTTTTTCATGCAACACAATTTAGGTTCTAAAAAATGTAGGCCAATAAGAATAACTTTAAGAAAATTCATAACAAGACTCAAGCCTAGATCAATCTGTTGAATTATGCGAGCACCTTCACCAACTGCTCCACCAAAATTCTGAACATTATTTATGTTGTAATTGTCAAAGTTGTATTTTCATGTTAATTTTTAAAACTGAAGCATATGAATTTATGTTACTTGTTATGAAAAATGTGATTTTGATAAGGCTCATCATTTAAAATAAAGGTAATGTCTTTGAGATCTTTCTTCATGACTGATGCTTCTGTCAAGATTGAGTGCACCCGTAGTTTTTGGATCATTCTAGTTCACTTCAAATTCACTCATGGAAGTTCTTATATCCCACCTTCTATCTGTTCATGTACACCTCACTCTCTCCCCTTACTGGGTAAATTGGATGAATCATGAATGATAATGTTGTTATATTCTCTAATGGATGACATGTGTGTTTGTATATGATATGCCATGCTTTGTACTTTTACACATTCATTAACAAAATGACTAAGTATCAAGAAAGCTAGGAAGCATGGAGATGACATAGCTACAATTTATGCAAACTGTTATCTTAGAAAGAATAAAGAAAACCATATTTTTAGTGAACTATTATCACTAGAACTCCATGCTTGGTAAAAAAGTCCATTTGTAGTACCATGAAAGGTTTCATTTCTAACACCTATATGAATTTGATTATTGGAGTTATGTGTGTTCACAAAAAGATTCCGCTTCATAGATCTCATCCTTTATGTGAATTAGTGAAATGTGACCATTCCCACTTAGGCACATTAAATTTTTTGGTTTCAAGAATCTTCCATTTAAGACATCCCCCATTTGTTAAATGTTGCATTGTCAGGATCATGTAAATATAAATTTCTGTGATGGACTGGATTTTGGCTTAATTTTGAGGACAAAATTTCTTTTAAGGTGTGTAGGATGTGATGAAATGGACTTTTGGAATCCTCAAATCTCCAATAAGATATTATAATTCATATTTTGAGTTATCTTGAGAGTTACAAGTGCTTTGGTAAGGTTTGGATGGTGATGGCTATTGATAGCATGATTAAGACCTCTAAGTTTATACCTTTGTGAAGTATTTAATTAAATGGTCAAATAGTTGAGTTTTGTCACAAAATTTGAATAAAATGCAATTGGACTTGTTATAAATCTATGGTTAAAATTTGGTTACAATTAGAGTATCCTAGAAGAAGTTATTCAAGTTTGAATATGATGAAATAATATGTATTTTGATCTTGATGGACAAAAAAATTTAATCACATACCCTAAGTTCTGGTATTAGGTAGTGTCACGCAGAAGGTATATTGAGTCATCCACGGATTGGTTGTGTGGATCATTTATGGCCCTAGGATAAATGAATCTGATGGGTTAGACTTCGTCCCCTACCTTCTTTCAAATCGAGAATAGTAAGGGTGGCTGCAGGGACAAACCCACCTCATCCCACATCGTGATCATGGTTGGATGAAGGAAACTGACTGAGTAGTTATGCTTAACTCATCAAAAGGGGACCCCAGACCCTTTAGTCATGATATTTGGTGAAGTAGGCAAAGAAAACGACTCATTGTCCCTTGCTTCTTCTCAACTGCAGTGAGCAGGTGGTGGCTAAGAAATAGGGGAAGCGAATGGGGAGATAGAGGTGAGATTGAAGGAAGAAAAAGGAAGGTAGACAAAGCCCAAGGTATGAGGAATACTAAGAGAGAAGATTTGTGGCATTTATGTTGGTCTCCATGGTGGTTTTGCTAGCCACTGAGCTCTAGTTTGCTGGAGACGAAGTGGGGGTCTCATGGAGGCTATAGCAGTTATCCCATGGGGTTTGGGAGTCTCAGAGCAGTTGGGTAGGATCCTGCAACGCTCCAAGCATGTTCCTAGGGAGCCTCTCCATGTGAAGGGACCTTTTTATTTTCTCTCCACTGGGGCGGTAGAGGCCTTTGCCAGTGGCCCAGGATTGGGAGCTTCATAGAAGTAGAGGAGAACCCTAAGCAGTTGTGAAGGTCTAGCTGGAGGCACCGAAGCCAGTACTTCCAAATCGTCAAAGAAGGATGGCTCATGGTCTTGTAATTCCTCACTGTGGTCCATACCCTCACGGCGGTGCTACCTCTCACTGTGAACAGAGTCTCGCTAGACACACATCGTGTGAGAAGAGAGGACCGACCAACTAAGGAATCAATCAAATCATATGGGCGAGACTCCTAGACCGAGTCTAGGACGTGAACTGCCAACCCGCTCAAGGTTATCTAGGAGCTGAGGGTTGGATCATCAGTGCCCACGTGGTGGAATTCCACTAGCCGAGAGGTAATAATACATCAAATATCCCAGAAAATGTATAGATGTTCAATAATTCATATAAATTGGTACGTTCATCTAAAAAATGCAAACAAGGTATCAGAATGTTAAAAAAAAAAGTAGAACAAGATAGAACCATAATATCAGTGATTCAATGCCTAAATAATAAGGTTATCATGTAAGATGCAAAATGGTAATGAGTAGAACAAGATAGAACCATAATATCAGTGATTCAATGCCTACATATCAGGGTTATCATGTAAGATGTAAAATCATATTTTTTATGTCTAATAAATAATAAATGAAGACCTAAAATTGTGAGAAGGCATCAGTATGTCTAAAATATGATTTATAATCCATATGATGTCAGATATGATGATATTTAAACATATGCTAATCATGTAATTTGCTTTATATGGCTAATTAGGGATAACATCCCTAATTAATGTGCAATAATTATGAATATGCTAAAGAAACAATATGGAACCTTATATTAAACTATGAGATCATGATGCTACACATAATTGATGACAATATGGTGATGACTCATAATAAATAGTTTGAAACCCTAACTTAGGTTAATGCATGTAACCTATTGTTAATATGTTCACATAATAATGTGAAATGCAATTATCAATAAATAAGATATAATATAAAATATGACATCAGTAAGATAACTCCAAGATAAGAATACAAGTAATTATGAGAATATCCTAATGAACTAAGAAAAACCTAATGAACATAATTAGGGTTAAGATGAGATGTAAGAGGATGAGAACCTGATGGTGATATGTGGTCTTGTCTTAATTAGGATTTGACCATGCTATAGATGATATGAGGATATGATGATTAGGTTTGTTCTTAATCAAGGTACGCCATTACCTCTTACTTGGATTATTATACAGTATGCTTGCATTATATGTGTAGTAAACACTTGGCATATGATATTGGATGAAATGATTATTCTTGTATACTATCTTGTTTGATTTTCCATACTTATGGCTATGAACACCTGAAAAATAATATATTTGTTCCATCATATCCAAGAACTTCAACTCTTTGGTAGTAAAGTGCTGGAAAATAAAGTACATCAACTCTTTGGTAGTAAAGTACTTGGAAGTGATCTTAGACTCTTTGGTAGTAGATCACATGTATAATGATCTCAAACTCTTTGGTAGTAGATCATAAAGGACTTAATGCATTCAACTCTTAGGTAGTAAATGCATGGATGATATAATGGAAAATGTGCTTAAAATATGTGTTCTCTTTTGTTAATGAACATCTTTGTGCAAGTATATGATTTTTTCTTATTTTATCTATAAATTCCAAGTATTAGTTTGATCTTATTGCCAAGATATGAAAAGAGGTATAATAAAAGACATGTAGGCATACTCAGTACAATACTCTTGAATATTATGCTGACGTGTACCACATATGATTTCTTGTTTAGGTTGTGGACATGTGATCTTGAAGAACCAGGATAGTTGAGAGTTGTGTGGCGAGCTGATGTATAGGTGGACCTATTGTCTTAAGATCTTGTAGTTTAATTGTAGTACATATATATTTATAAGTTTGATGTTCTATATGTAATATCAAATTTTGTTACAGTTCATGTTGTAATTATATGTTGAATGGTGAACATGTGTTGTATGGTTTATTATTGTTCATGTGCATGTGCTACTATTGTTTCCTTCTGACTCCCTTGATTTTCTTCTTCTTAGCCTAGTGTGGGGTGTTTAAATTGGGATTCTCACTAAGGTGATGTTTCAATTTGGATGTCACACATTAGATTAAGTTTTAGAAAATCTGGGGACATCACAATTTCATTTTAAGTTTCTTGGATTTATAAAATACATGATTTTTTTAGTTCATTGGTCAATCTATTACACCCCTTTAAGCACACATATACCAGGGGAACCAACTCCCATGGTTTCCATAATATGGGGGACTTTGGCTCAAAGGGGTGTCACAAGAATAATAAACATTGCAAATAAAGTAAACAATAATTATACATTAATATTGATATTATTCATACATTTTTCAAAGGAAAATATAGTACATTTAAGTTCATGAATATATCATCTAACATCTAAACATAAGTTGGAACTTTGAACTAAACTCTAGTCTAAATGATTAGATCTTCTAGGTAGATGTCATCCCATGAAGATAAACCTTGATAAGCCTTAAGATATTCCTTAGGATGATCTTCATAAGGGTCTATCATTGAAGTTGCTTTGTACTTGTGGGCATCATGCTCCCAGCCATACATTCAATAAAACCACATTAGAGTAAGAGACATTGAATATTGTTATAGTAACATAATATATTGACAACAAGGAAAAATATGAAAATAATTAAACAGTAAATATTAGAATCACATAATATACCCTCTATGATTGATTATAATGTCCTCTACTCTTATGCACCAACTGTGCTCATAAGATTGTAGGCTCAAATGATGATCCACTTGAACTAATGATTTGCTCTTGTGCCATAACTTATGCTCTAATTGAGCTCACGATTCATACATAAGTGCCACTATGTTCTGTTTGAACTCATAAGGTCTGAGGGCTCAACATTAACATGATGAGGACACAATAATACAATCCATTGAATGACTCATCATTAAATTAATAATCATTTACTTTAGCTAATTTTCACATGATCATGGCATAAATATCTAAAATAGAACTTGAAAGAACAAGAATCACATAATAACTTTTGTGGAATATTAATCAAGAATTTCTAAAACATGAATACATAGCTATGCATATAGTTTAACGTTATCATCATGATTCAGTAATCTTAAAGTGATTGCATATAATTCTTTCACTTTTTTACACTCAAAGTGCATGTACCCACTTACCTCTCTCTTAGAGAAGATCCTAATTATTTTCTTTGGGTGGATGAAAACCCTAATCACGTCATTGGAATGGTTGAATCCTAATTATCTTGTTCATAATGTATACTTCTCATTAGTTTCATCTTAATAGGAAACTAAACCAAAATTTAGGTATTTAAAGGAAACATGGTCGGTAATGGTGGAATTAGGGTTTAAAAATATTGAAACCAGATTCTACTCAAAAAATCCTTTCCAAAATGTATGTTTGGGTATTTTAGTGATACATGTTTGGTTTATTGTGAATTTCTAAAAACTAACCAATAAGAGTAGAGATAACCATAGGCGTGCCATTTAATTCGAATCGATTAAAATACAAGGGACAAGGACCAAGTAGGACATGATATGTGTTACATTTAATCATATCTACAAGGGTAAAATGGATATTGTGTCATGTCTAGCAATTGTGCTTAAGATGAATCAATGTTGTGGTTGGAGGACAAAATTGCCCTAAAAAGATACATAGATTAAATGAGGAAGCAAGGGAAGTAGAGACAAACTGCCCTTGGGCTCATCTTCTTCATTGCCTACCTGATGAGCAACCTAGAGATCCAAACCTATGATCAAGGCTTAGGTTCACAACTGATATAAGTGATTAAAACTCCCACTAGAAACCTCACATAAAAACAAATCCATTACATCAAACCAGAAACTCCATGGTGGCTTAATGCCCCCAGAACGCTATCCCTCCATGACTATCAATAGAGCACTATGGGATCGTAACCATAATTGACTCCAAAACAAAATTAACCTTTCTTTGGATACCAAGACACCTTGGCAAAGATGCAGAAGGTAAAAAATCTGGCGAAGGTGGACCAAAACATGAGTATTACCTCACGACGATGGAACAACAACAAAAGCAAAGAAAGGAAGAAAAGGTGGTACCTATTCAAAAGCACAAATTCAGTGTTGGAGAAGCTTCGAGGAGGGTAGGAAAGATGAACCTTGACTTCACCTGAGGTTAAAACTGTCGCATTGGTGATCTGGGTCGAATGGCAGTGCCAGTGGTTTCGGGGTACAATGAGGGAGTGACTTGCGGGACTAGATAAGGGTGAAGATGTGTTTCTTGATGTCTCCAAAGAGATATCAATGGGTGTTACTTATATTCTTTTGTTGGAATTGTACTGTGGAGTCACTAGACTAAGAATAGGGGAAAGGAGGGAGTTTTTCCAATTGGGAACTCAAGGGAATGAAGCATTATTGAGTTTGGGATTGGCTGGTTCAGGAAGGATCTTTGATTGTGGAGAATAATCTTTGGGACCGAGATCCCTTGGAGAGAGAGATAGAGATTAGGGAGAGAAATGAATATTGTGGGGTCCTGGGATCTTTGCACTCGGGTCCGGGAGAAGGTCTCCCCACACACGCTTAAATCTGTAAGAGTCCGACCCAGACTCTATCACATAAACAACGACGTGAGAGACATAATTTCACATTGTCGGCTGAACCAAAGACTAGTTAGATTTAGGATTAGATTTATCTAGGAGTTATTAGGTGTTTATGTTATTTATTTTCTAATCTGCATAGAAGCATCTATGAGAGTTCAAACTAATGAAAATAGGCATGTAATTGGACCACGAGGAGTCCCAAATTATTACAAGTTTCCTTATTTGAGAAACTGTGTTATATATCTCCCCTTTTTGGATAAACATGAATCAATCATATAGGATGGTTTAAACACAACTTTAGGGCTCATATTTTTAATAAATCAATTTGTTATTCTAATGAACTCAGGTACATTTTATTATACCGAAATATGCAAATTTACTTGGTCAATTTCACTTTAACCCCTATGTAATGTGTAACGAACTGAAATTCATGTATAATATTAGTTTCAGCCTTTTTCTAAGCTTTTCTTTCCTTTAAGTCTTTGATGTTGAATTAGTGGAAATTATTAAGGTTTGGTGTACATTTGTTCCTAATATTTTACTTTGTAAGGATTTAAGCACAAATATCTCAGTGAAAGTTTACTAATGGGTTTAAATTGCAAAATGACCACTTATGAGAGATAAAGATAAAATAAAAATCGATTTAGAAGTTTCTATGGACTTTATGTGGGAAAAAGAAAGAAAATCCTAAAAGTGAAGATAATGTGACAATAAATGAATTCATTTTCCCATTGAGTGAATATAAGAATAATTTGCCTAAAAGTTTTAAAAGTGGAACTTAGAATATAATTCTAAACCCAAATTTGTCTCCTTTGAGTGTAAGTTTTCTTGGGTATTAAGTTTTACAACTTTTGGAAAATTGGTAATTATAATTGAATTGATTGAAAAGGGAAGTCAGGAGATAAATTAAAAATAGAAATTAAATCTTTAATGAATCCAAAAGTAACAATGGATGCCAAATCCGTATTCTACATATTAAAGTATACTTTTGGGTGAATTTTCACTCAAATTGGTGAACATTTGATTAATTATTGATATTAGGAGAGAGAAAGTGAATAGAACCTTCAATATACTAAATAAGTGATCAAAAAGTTCCAACATGTAAAATTAGTGACAAATTCGTATCCAAGGCACTTAATGTAACTTGTGGGTGAAGTTTCATCAAATTTGGAGAATCTTATCACCATTAATGAAGGAGGAAAGAGAAAATAAGTTTTGATTTATTTAACACATTAAAATTCCCAAAAGCCAAAACTAAGAGCATATTCGGATTGCTCATATCAAAATTAGGCTTAGTGTCAATTTTCATTAAATTTGGAATATGTTTGCCCCTTCAAATGAGGAGAGACAACAAGGGAAACTAATATATCCACACTTTAGTCTTAATTGGTTTAGGACTGCAAATTATTTTGTCATGCGTTACTTTCCTTTATTTTTATTTTTCTTGTGCCAACGAATGGCCCAGATTGATCACCCAACTGATCAGACAGCTAGGGACTCGTCACCTAGCTCGTGACTAACAAGGAAAGAGGGCAGCTCAAATTGGGATTTTTGAATTGAGATTTCTCAATCGTTTCTTAATGAAATTGAATGATTTCTTCTCCTATGGTTTCCAAATTTGATTCCACATCATTTGTTCCTAATATTTTGTTGTTTTTTTAATGTTTTGAGAAAGCCCCAAACCTTACTCTCCAAGCAAGTTTGGGCAACTACCTACTCGCCTCCCTACAAGACCTTAACTATAAATATCACTACCTGAGGCTTGTTGGGTTCCCTTGCAACTCAACCATACCCTCAATTTCCCTTGTGCTCTCATGATTTTTTGTCGATGATCGAGTTTTGTCCCTAATCTTGTGGCAGATCGTGCTTGAGATCATTGGCATCTCGGTCCCAATTGACTGGCTCATCAGGTTCGTGATCGTTTACTTATTCTACTCGTGTGCTTACTTTTCAGTTTGATCAACTCATGCAATTTTTCCCAACTCATGAGCTGATGCTTGTTGTACATGGGGTGGCGTAACGAAGGGGATGAATCCCACGTGTAATTTGTCTCTTCTTCCCTTCTTTCTTTCTTCATCTTTTCATTTTCCACCCAAGGGCAGAGTTGTCTTTTCGCTCAATTTTTTTTGTTTTTCTTTAGGGCGAGTCAAGGTTGCGCCTTTGACTCCTGACTTGATCAACTCTAATTGGGCCAAGTCAATGATGTGGGTCCCCTCTTTGCTTTGCTTTGGTGCTTTGTGATCGCTTTTGCCTACGTTGCATGCTCTTATTGGTTGATTTTCATAAAATCATAACTAATTATTCCTATGTGCAAAATTAAAAACAAAATATGTTCTGAACTCGAAAAAAAATCATCTTTCTGATAAAAATAGTTCCAAAGTATGACTTCGAGTTTTGTCAAAAGTAGTTTTTAGAAAAATGAGTTAAAAGACTAAAAATCACCAAAAATACATCTAAATATGTATGACTCCAAAATATGCAATATTATATGTTTTCTTAATCAGAAAAACCTAAATAATTCAATAATGATAGTTTTACAGTCAAAATTGAGGTTGTGTTTGAAAATTCCAAAAGTTAGGGTTTCCTTGTCTCTACTCATGAGTAAACCCTAATTCATGTTTAAACATTGAAAATAGGAAAATAAGCTTTGGAATCGATTAAAGTAGTGAAGAAGAAGTAATTGGATATCTTAAGAAAAGGCATGTACTTTCCTTAAACCTATGTTGGGAAGATTTGTAACTTAACCTCCTTTCCCTAATGAGGCTTCTATAAAACCCTAATTTTCCTTTTGACAATTCCTTTGCTATTTGCCTCAAAATTAGTTTTATTAATTATTTCTTGGGTCTTGTACCCCATTGCCATGCTTACTTTTACGTGATGCTTATACTTGCCATAGTTCTTAGCATGTTGATTTTATTAGACTATTAAACTAGTGTAGTGGTACTTTTATACAACCACCCATAGATAGGGCATGTGTAAATTCACCTTGGGGAATGTGTTACTCTCCCCAATATAGAATATTTGTAGGTGATTGGTATGTGTTACTCTCCCTCACATATTGGTTGATGTTAGGTAGGTGCCTCAATCCTATATAGTTTAGGTAGTCAATATTAATCATGCATGCAAGCTCTTGACTATTTTTGTTATGGCAAGCCTCTATTTACTTATGCCTCAATCTTTTGACTATCTTCATCTTATGATGAAATCTTAGCCTTATTTCCTTATAGTTTTCTTATCTTTTGTTCTTGTTCATTTTCTCTGACACATACCTTATTTTTCTTTCCCTTTTGTTGGGTGTTTTCTCAACCACCCAGGGTTAGATCAAGGTGTTGAACAAGACCAAGAGGATCAAGTTTAGGAGTAGTAGATTCAAGTTTTGCTATCACGGATGACTAGGTTGCTTGTTACTAGATCCTTAGTTTCTTTCTATTCTTTTTCTTCCAAAGAGACTCATGTAGTGAACAAGAGTTCAAAAGTAATGTATACTTAGTTTCTTTACACTGCTATTGACATTACATATGTATCTGATCATGCTTATTTACTTAGAATATTATACATGCATTGTCTATTTGTCTTGAAAAAAGTGGATGTTTTGTATTTCCTTTAAATTTTAGTAAGGAGTCGATATCGCCTCTTTATAGCATGGTATTAGAGCCTGTTAGGCAACTACTAGGGCATAAGTTGAAAGCAAGGTTGTCTAGAATGGATCAGGGTTTGGGGGTTGGCAATATTTTCTTCTGTGCCACTAGCTTGGTTTATAGGGACTCCCAGATCCATATTGTGAGAACCCGTTACACTAAATGAGATTAATCAAAACATAAAACACAACCAATCACTAATTAATCACATACCCAAAAATATGGGTAAATTAAAACCGATTTCACATCAACACCCACTTAGAAACATTTGCATAAGAGCCCAATATCTTTTTTGTATCCATACTATGCCAAGAATTTGATACAAATTGTTCTATCATCTTAGCCACCACATATATACATAGGAGAAAAATATTCATATATGCCACAAAAACAACCATTAATATACTAACAAAAGTCTGATTCATTTGAAACACCATATACAAACTTTTTCTCGCATGGACCTGAGAGTACAGGGATGACTCTAGGACACACTAGACATCTAATCAACTTTCTCAAAGATTCATTAAAATAGCTCCTCTTTGCTGCCACATATTTGTTTTCGTCACTTCTAATTACCTAAAAAATGTGGCGAACCACAAGGGTGAGACCCATGTCCCAGCAAGAGATATAACCTCCAACAATGTTTATTGATTACAAAATTTTTAAGTAATTAAACAGTTAAGCAGTTTAATCAGATATAAAAAATAAGCTCAACAGAATTGATGATTAAAAAAATACATAAATGAGCAGATAATAACTCTCATCATTAGCCAGACTATCATCCTTTATCTTGTTGACAATATAAGCAATTCAGTAGCATATGCATATCTAGCATCATGAGCAAGTCTAGTAACATAGAATCTCTATCATTATGAATAAGTCTAGCCACATAAGCATAGATAACAACATTAGCATGTCTAATAGGTTGAACATATCAACATCATAAAAAGAGCTAACAACATAAGCACAACTATCTGGATAAGCATGATTAGCAGTATATGCATCTCTAGTTATAAAGTCATGGCTAGCATACTAACCATCACTAACAACATGAGATAGCTAGCATCACAATTATAATAAGTAGTAGCAGTATAGTTATCAACATAATCATGGCTATTGTATGTACGCATCTACAATCTTAAGTATATACACAACATAAGTATATCTACTATCTCTTAATTGCACTAAGCATCATCTTTATGTAAAGATAACAAACAAGGGTTATCATCCAATGTGAAACGTCATGTATAACCCTAAATAAATATGCTACACGACTGTATTACATCTTTTATTATGCCATGAGAAAATTGAGGATACCACTCAAAATCCAATTGACCACTACTAAGTCAAAATCAGTACCATACAAGATCTAGGAAGAGCCAGACTCCTAAGATCTTCTCCGCCCCTGGTCAGTACAAGTCCGCCACAATGACACATAAGGTCAAACTGCTAACAGCCTAGTCTGTCCTTGGTATAGGTCACGAAACTAGTGAAAGGAGGTGGGTACGCATATCCTACCATCTGAGGTACAACCACAGTTGTCCTCCAATCTCATCACATATATAATCACTGAGACATGACCACAACTATTCTCAAACTAAGGGCTAGGTATGACCGCACTCATCCTCCCTAAACACTTAAATTCAGGATGACAAGCACCCCACATACTCATCAGTATGCACTCTGAATTTCCCTTAAGGAATACTCATTTCACCATCTAGCAAGTTTTGACACTCAAATGGATCTATGGCACAGGGCACTACATGATTAGAGTTTCACTTGATTAGTTATGCCAATTGGGTGAATTAAGACTGCATCAAACAAGTGGACATACAAACCCTAATTCACTTCTAGCAAGCATATAAATATCACAACTTTTAAAATATATATAAAATGTTTGAAACATAATTTCTCATCTCATCATCACATGGTACTATTCATTTGCCATTCATGAGACCACACTAGTCATCATACTATCATAAGATATAATTTCTTTTCACAATATCACAGGGAATCAACCCTTACCAACACAAATAGATTAGCTCAACCATGCCCAAAGGTCATTAAGACCATCATACTATTCCCTACAAGATCATCATTATCTTTGCATGCCTTGTAGCAAGGCTCAACAACATCACTTACATATATTACACCGTATCAGCACAATATTTCATTAATAAGAAGGGAGATATTCATAAACAATCATACCAGGGTTATATTAACATTAAGAACATTCCTTTATCACATCAACATGCAAGGAATATATATATGATTTACCCTCATCATATTCATAATGCACATGTTTAGCATAAGAAAGTATCAACCATGTAGATATGATAGCCACCAATTAACATATTAAGGTTATGATCATATTAAGGAGGTTATTCCACCACCATGCCATCATATAAGAATGTTAAACATGAATACTCATCTTTATCTATTTGCATTAGAGTTAGGTTCAACATGATAAATTATATCAATGTTACTAATCAACACTAATACCCAAACCCTAACTCATGACATCCCCATTAGATCATGGATGCATAAGGTGAAGCATCACCATCACATTCCATAATATTCTCAAGTATGAACCCACACATAAATCAAGGTGTAGCCATAAGGTTATAGCATACTAGGGCTTCAACAACAATAAGAGAGTACTCCATGATTGTATTAGTCATTCAAGGACTATTCATACCCAATTACCATTATTTAGTTATATTAAAGCTAGGTATAACAAGTTATACCTCATTAGGGTTACATCTCACCACAATATGGTTATTATCCCTTCTATTCATATGAGTGAATAGGTAAGACTACCTTATTAATGGTAACCCTCCATTTTTTCCATCATCATTCAATCCATATCGCCATACCACAATGTCACCCAGAACCATTGGATGTTTAAAAGGTAAGACCATTGATTGTTTACATAAGTAAACACATTGGATAAACCATCTATGAAGTCCTTCATTTGTGCTCTATAAAGAGTCACCATCTAACCCTAGAAATCCCTTGATTAACAACACAAAAAGTTCCATTGAGAGTAGGGTAAAACCCACAATCGACTGTTCATTTAAAACAAGCCATCCATTGTCAACAATTAAGCTCCTTAAGTTGATCATATAAAGGAAACAATCTAAATCACATTATTAGGAACACAATATTACATTAGCCATCATTCCACTTTATTAGAGAAATAAATAGTATATCTTGACCATTGAGTCAAGTTCATATATTAAAACCATCAATTACAGTATAGGTCCGACCATTGCATCAAATGACCCAAGAAACCATTGGTCAAAGGCTTAATTGATGATACAACTACAATGCTTGAATCAACATAGGTTTTATAGACTTGATCCACCATCATTAGTGACCATTAAATCACCATAGGTTGTTAGATGAACACTATATTCATTAATCATCATCAAATATTAAGTTGATGTCATCATTGATTGATAACATATGTAGGGTACTTAATGGTTGATCATTATACTTCTAATTGATCCAAAACCTGACCTAAGAGGGTGACCATAGGTTGCCACCATCATATGACACCTTTGATCGTGACCATCAGTTGTCATGAAGACAACACCATAGGGTTTTTGCAATGGTACCATCATCGGGTCATGAGTTTATAGAAGAAATCAGCTTAAAACCCTAAAATTGACCATTGGTTGATAGGTGCTTAGCACCATAGGTTGTCAAACCAACCTGATACAAGTCATATTATACCTTAGGAATAATTTACACATGATCACATGTTCAACTAGAACTAAAATTAGAATAGGGAACATTATAAAAATCGAAATCCAAGTCAAGCATAGCTTTTTAGTGCATAAATCATCATTTTCAGGCAAGAACATGATCTAGAAAGCTTATGATAAGCAATAAACGTGGAGCAAGTTATAAAACTTGCCTCTAATGAGAAGATGAAACCCCAAACAGAAGAAAAATCAGCAGGTAGGGTAGGAAATCCAAGAATAAGCTATGAATTCATCCATCTAGCACCTTTCTTCATCAAATGAGCAAACTCTAAGCATAAGGAGCAAGAAAGGTAGGGTTTTAGAGATTTAGAGCAATTTATACCATGAAACAACAAGGTTCCGAACTAGAGAAATCTAGGAGCAAGGATAAGAAAGAAATAAATGGAGGAAAGAAGAAAATTCTTACTCTTTTAGGTCAATATCACTAGAAGGAAGCTTTTTCAACTCTGAAATGAAGTCAATTGCAACCCTAGATCCTTTTTCCAAGAACATCCCCAATTTCTTCTTCCTTGGACAGAAAAATTCATAGAAGCATAGAGGAATAATGAGGTTGGGAGAAGGAGGGAAATGTATGAGAGAAAATGGCTCATTTTGGTGCTTGGGGATAAGTATATGAACTTTAAGATAAAAGCAAAAAGAAAAAGTTGAAGTTCCAGTATCTATCCAAGTATCCATGGCCTTAATTTATTAAGAATATACAAGCACACACACAAGCAGCTCACCCACCATGTGTATAGACCTGCCTAGATTTCCTTTGTCAAATTTCCCAACCAATCAAATAATTCATTAGTTGATAGCTACTAAAGGTAGCTCATCCGTGAAGGGGAAAACCCTAAAATACCCTTGGAGAAAACACCTTCAAACCAAGGTTTAAATAGGCGCCCCATGGGCCAAAAAGATCAAGAATTATGAGAGAATATCCAAGGAACATAATGCAAGTGATAAATTGCAAAGTAAACCTCTCAATTGGGTAAATTGTAGAAAAGTCCAAAATGTGCATAAAATTGCATAACTTGCTCAAACAGTGTCCAAATTGGACAAAATTTGAAACTTAAGCTTGTATTATGATTTCAAAGCATATAAAAATGTTATATTAGGGTTATAAGAATTCAATTATGATACTTAGTTTGTTCAACTCACTAAGCAAGTTTAGGCGCCTTACACATATGATATCGGCCTGGCCTGTGTTGATACTGACTTCCTTAAATAGTATGATCAGAGGCAATAGTAGCCTTAGATATCCTTATACCTAATCCTATTATCTTATGTCATACCCTTATCTTTTAGTAAGGGAAATTTGTTTGGAAACATGAACAACTCTTCTTCTGGAGCCACCTCCGACAACACCGACAACCAGGATACTCTGATGACTCCCTCCAACATTGGGATTGTCCCTACTACCCATGTTGGCACCCCTCTTATGATCCCTGAGCAAGATCTGACCATGTTGTTCCAACTTCTCTAGACTACCTTGGTGGGACAACTTTCCAATGTTGCAGCCAAGCCGAAGGAGTTCACCCTTACAAACTTCATCAAGATGCAACCACTGTACTTCAAGGGCGAGAGTGAGCCAAACATGGTGGATAAAGCTGATGACTGGGTTCTATCTCTGGAGCATACCTTCGAGGGCATGGCATTTCCTACTCACCAGAAGGTTTACTTTGCAATATATGTGCTGGATGGGTCGGCACAAGTGTGGTGGACGGGTATCTCTTGTACCCGTGATACTTCAAGCATGTCTTGGGAAGAGTTCCTCAAGCTCTTCCGTGAGAAGTATATCTGCCCTGCATACTTGAAGAGGAAGGAAGCCAAGTTTTACAGTATGTGTCAAGGAAGCTTGAGCGTCTTTGAGTACTTGCAACATTTTCTTCTCTTGGAGCGCTACACGGTGGACCTAGGAGATGAAAGGAGATCAACCCTATTTCTCAAGGATTTAAGCTACAACGTAGGACGCAACCTTGTTCCCCAGTTGTCATTGGCCTTTCAACAAATGGTGGACAAGGCTATGGTGATTGAGTCATACCCCAGGTTCCAGTCTTCCAGGCACAACAACAACAACAAGAGGAAGAATGATGGTGGAAAGTAAGGACGTAACAAATGCAACTGTTGCTCGCGTCCTCATCCACTGGGAAGGTGCCCTACTGGAAATGGTCAACCTTGTAGAGATGATCGACCTGCACTTATCTTCCACGAGTGCGGTCAAGCTGGACACATTCAACCCAACTACCCTGAGCTTGTGTGAGGACCAGCTCTAGCTCAACAGTCACAAAGTGACAGAATCTACCTACGAAAAACAACAATCAGATCTGGCAAGGCTGATAGCCACCTATGGAAAGGCAGAATGGAAGGGTGTTTGCCCTTAATAATGAGTCAGATGAAGGAGATAACGAAGTCATCGAAGGTACCTTATATATTAATATGCATCCAGTTAAAGCACTCTTCGATTCTGGTTCATCAAATACCTTCATATCATCTAAGTTTGCTGCCATGTTAGAGATAGAATCAGAATATATGGATCATGCTTTAGATGCTAAAACCCCTAGTTCTAGGATCTTCTCTTCTTATCTTATAATCTTGACCATGGACCTCTATATCTCTGGTATAATATTTCCCTCAGATTTCATCTTACTTGACATGACCGCCTTTGATGTCATCCTGGGAATGGATTGGTTGAAGAGGTACAAAGCTATTTTGTTTTGTGAGATATCAAAAGTCAATTCGTTACATCCTATTGTGGGAAATATGTCTATCAAGGGTAGGAAGTGAGAGGATTGGCAGTTTGTCATCTCCACCATCAAAGCCGAAAAACTTGTCTTGTAAGGGTGTAGAGCATTCTTAGCCTCTATTGTCCTCGATGCTACACCTCCTACTATCGATCACATAAATGTTGTGAAGGACTTCCCCGATGTTTTTCCTGAGGATTTTCCTGGCTTGCCCCCAACTCATGAGGTGGAGTTTCCCATCAAGCTTGCACCAGGAACTTCTCTCATCTCGAAGCCTCCTTATCGCTTGACCCCTATAGAATTTGCCGAGCTTAAGAAGCAGCTTCAGGAGCTTCTCGAAATGGGTTTTGTACTCCCTAGTGCTTCATCTTGGGGAGCCTCTATCTTGTTTGTGAAGAAGAAGGATGGTTCGTTGCATATGTGAATGGACTATTGTATGCTTAATCAATTGACGATAAAGAACCACCATCCTTTGCCTCGCATCGACGATCTGTTTGACCAGATAAAGTCAGACACTGTGTTTCCAAATTTGGATCTGCAAAGTGGCTACTACCAGATGTGCGTGAAGGATGAGGATGTTCTGAAGACAGCTTTCATAACATGCTATAAGCATTATGAGTTCTTGGTCATGCCTTTCGGTTTGACTAATGCCCCTGGTGCTTTCATGCACTTGATGAATCGAGTGTTTCATCCTTACCTCAATCAGTTCTTGGTTCTGTTCAACGACGATGTGTTCATATACTTCGAATCTAAAGGACAACATCATGAACATCTACAGATCATTATGAACACACTGAGAGAGAATCAACTATACACTAAATTCTCAAAATGTGAGTTATGGATCAAGGAAGTGATGTTCTTAGGTCATGTAATTTCTGTTAGACATATTGCTATTGATCCTGCTAAGGTGGAAGCTGTGACTAAGTGGAAAGATCCAAAGACCCCATCCGAGATCTATAGTTTCCTCAGTTTAGCAGGTTACTATTAAATGTTTATCAAGAGTTTTTATGATTTGGCTCTTCCTATGACAAAGTTGGAAAGAAAAGAAGTCAAGTTTGTATGGACACCTAAATGTGAGGACAATTTTCAGAAGCTAAAGAGTTGCTTGATGCCTGCTCTTGTTCTTCCTCTACCTATTTAAGGAAAACCCTACATTATCTTCACTAATGCTTCTAAGCAAGGATTAGGGTGTGTCTTGATGTAAGAGGATCGAGTGATCACCTATGCTTCATGCCAGTTGAAACCTAATGAAGAGAACTGGCTTACCCATGATTTAGAGATAGCAACTATCATGCATGCTTTAAAGATCTAGCGACACTATCTGTATGGAGTGAAGTTTGAAGTTTCATCATATCACAAAAGTTTGAGGCATCTATTAACATAAAAGGATCTGAATTTGAGGCCGTGTAGATGGATGATCTCAAGGACTATGACTTTACCATCACCTATCATCATGGTAAAGCGAATGTAGTCGTCGATGCTTTGAGCCAGAAGAAGAATGCGGTTTGTGCTTCCATGAACCTAGAGTTTGTTTCCTGTTGGCAACCACAACCCGTTGATGATGAAGAAGCTAAAAAGTTATGTGTGCACATGGCTAGTTTGCCCATTACACCTTCTTGGATCTCAGAAGTTATTTCTGTACAACTTGAAAGTTCTAATCTTGAAGAGATGAAATCCTTAGTTGAGAAGCCGTGGTCTAACTTTTCAGTTGGAGTTGATGGAGCTATATGTTTCCAACAAAGGTTGTGGATACCTGAAGTTGTGAGCCTGTGACAGAAGGTTTTTGAGTGAAGCCCATGGGTCTAAGTACACTATACATTTTGGTACTACCAAAATGTACAAAGACCTACAATGAGGTTTTTGGTGGAAGAACATAAAGAAGGATATTGCTCTATTTGTTGCAAAGTGTTTGACTTGTCAGCAAGTCAAAATCGAGCATCAATGACCTGGTGGACTTCTACATCCACTTGAGATTTCAGAATGGAAATGGGAGAATATTGCTATTGACTTTGTCACTGGTTTCCCTAAGACCAAGAAGGGTTTTGATCTTGTGTGGGTTGTGATTGATCGTCTTACTAAATCTGCCCAGTTTTGGCCTTTCAAGTCCACTTACAAGGTTGATGAGATGGATCAGTTATAAGTGGATTGGATCATTTGTCTGCATGGAATTCCTAAAATGATATTGTCTGATTGTGATCCAAAGTTCACCTCTCGATTGTGGAGTCAGATTCAAGCAGAGACGGGTACTGAATTGCATTTTAGTATAGCATATCAAACTCAAACTGATGGTCAATCTGAAAGAACAGTGCACATTCTAGAAGAACTAATTTGTGCATGTGTTATGGGTTGGGGAGGTGTATGGGATAAGTTTCTTCCATTAGCATAATTTTCTTATAATAATATCTACCCAACTAGTATTGGTATGCCACCTTATGAAGCTTTGTATAAAAGACCTTGTCATTCTCCACTGCACTGGGATGATGTGGGGGAACATGCTCTAGTGAATTCTGATGATATGCAGATGATGATAGAGAAGGTTTAGTTGATCAAGAAGCAAATGAAAGATGCAAGATTGATAGAAGATGTATGCTGATAAGAAAAGGTCTAACATGATTTTCTTAATAGGTGACTATGCCTTCTTAAATATCAAGCCTATACGTTCTATTGCAAGATCTAAAGTTAAAGGCAAGCTTAACCCCGTTATGTTGGACCATTTGAGATCTTGGATAAGGTTGGAGTCTGTGCATACCATTTATCTCTTCCTCCTGCCTATGACAAGATCCATAATGTGTTCCATGTCTCTGTACTGAGAAAGTATGTGAAGGACCCTTCTCATGTACTCTCAATTGAACCTATGGAGATTCAAGAGAATCTGACTAATGAAGAGTTATCTGTGAAGATTCTTGAAACTCGAGTTAAGCAATTGAAGAACAAGGAGATCAAGTTGGTGAAAGTTTTATGGAAGTATCATGGTTTGGAAGAAACCACTTGGGAGCTTAGAGATGAGATGTTACGTACTCATCCATCCCTTTTTGTATGAGATTTTGGGGATGAAATCCTTTTTAATGGGTGGAGTGTTGTAACAAAATAAAATTCATGTGTAATATTAGTTTTAGCCTATTTTTAAGCTTTTCTTTCCTTTATATCCTTGATGTTGAATTAGTGAAAATTATTAAGGTTTGGTGTACATTTGTTCCCAATATTTTACTTTATAAGGAGTTAAGCACAAATATCTCAGTGAAAGTTTACTAATGGGTTTAAATTACAAAATGACCACTTAAGAGAGAAAAGGATAAAATAAAAATCGATCTAGAAGTTTCTATGGCCTTTGTGTCAGAAAAAGAAAGAAAATCCTAAAAGTGAAGATAATGTGACAATAAATGAATTTATTTTCCATTGAGTGAATATAAGAATAATTTGCCTAAAATTTTTAAAACTGGAACTTAAAAGATAATTCTAAACCCAAATTCTCTTCCTTTGAGTGTAATTTTGCTTGGGTGTTAAGGTTTACAACTTTTGGAAAATTGGTGATTATAATTGAATTGATTGAAAAGGGAAAATGGGAGATAACTTAAAAATACAAAATAAAATCTTCAATGACCCCAAAAGTAACAATGGATGCCAAATTTGTATTCTACATATTAAAATATACCTTTGGGTGAATTTTCACTCAAATTGGAGAACATTTGATTAATTAAGTGATATTATGAGAGAGAAAGTGTGTACAACCTTCAATATACTAAATAAGTGATCAAAAAGTGTCAACATGTAAAATTAATGGCAAATTCGTATCCAAGGCACTTAATGTGACCATTAATGAAGGAGGAAAGAGAAAATAAGTTTTGATTTATTTAACATATTAAAATTTCCCAAAAGTCAAAATTAATAGCATATTCAGATTCCTCATATCAAAATTAGTCTTGGTGTCAATTTTCATTAAATTTGGAACATGTTTGCCCCTTCAAATGAGGAGATAAAAAAGGGAAATTAATATATCCACACTTTAGTCCTGATTGGTTTAGGATTGCAAATTATTTTGTCACGCAGTATTTTCCTTTATTTTTCCTTTTCTCACACCAACGAATGTCCTAGATTGATTTCCCGACTGTTCGGATGGCTAGGGACTCGTCACCTAGCTCGTGACTAACAAGGAAAGAGGACAACTTGGATTGGGATTTTCAAATTGAGATTTCTCGATCATTTCTTAATGAAATCTAACAATTTCTTCTCCTATGGTTTCAAAATTTGATTTTGTATCGATTGATCCTAATATTTTGGTGTTTTGTCAATGTTTTGAGAAATCCCTAAACCTTGATCTCGAAGTAAGTTCGGGCAACTACCTACTCGCCTCCCTACACGACCTTACCTAAAATATCCCTACCCGAGGCTTGCTGGGTTCCCTTGTAATTCAACCATACCCTCAATTTCCCTCATGCTCTCGTGGTTGTTCATCAGTCATCGAGCTTTGTCCCTAAGGTTGCATTGGATCGTGCTCGAGATCCTTCGCATCTCGGTCCCAATTGGCTGGCTCATTAGGTTCGTGATCGTTTACTTTTTCTACTCGTATGCTTGCTTTTAAGTTTGATCAACTCATGCAATTTTGCCCAAATCACAAGATGCTTCTCATCGGCCATGGGGTGGTGTGATGAAGGGGGTGAATCCCCTGTGTGCTATGTCTCTTCTTCCCTTCTTGCTTTCTTCTTCTTTTAGTTTTCCACCCAAGGGCAGAGTTGTCTTTTTGCCCATTTTTTGTTTAGTTTTGGGGAAAGTCAAGGTTGCGCCTTTGACTCTTGACTTGGACAGCTCTATTTGGTCCAAGTCAGTGATGCATGTCCCCTCTTTGATTTGCTTTGGTGCTTTGCTGTCACTTTTGCCTACGTGGCATGCTCTTGTTGGTTGATTTTCATAAAATCATAACTAATTATTCCTATGTGCAAAATTAGAAACAAAATATGTTCTGAACTTGGAAAAATATCATCTTTCTAATAAAAGTAATTACAAAGGATGACTTTGAGTTTTGTCAAAATTGATTTTTAGAAAATGAATTAAAAGACAAAATCACCAAAAATACATATAAATATGTATGACTCCAATATATAATATTATATGTTTTATTAATCAGAAAAACCTAACTAAGTCAATGGTGATAGTTTCATAGTCAAAATTGAGGTTTTGTTCGAAAAGTTTAAAAGTTAGGGTTTCCTTACCTTTACTCATGAGTAAACCCTAATTCATGTTTAAACATTGAAAATAGGAAAATAAGCTTTGGAATCGATTAAAGTAGTGAAGAAGAAGTAATTGGATTTCTTAAGAAAAAGGTATGTGCTTTCCTTACACCTAAGTTGGGAAGATTTGTAACTTAACCTAGTTTCCCTAATGAGGCTTCTATAAAACCCTAATTTTCCTTTTGACAATTCCTTTGCTATTTGCCTCAAAATTAGTATTATTAATTATTTCTTGGGTCTTGTACCCCACTGCCATGCTTACTTTTACTTTATGCTTATACTTGCCATAGTTCTTAGCATGTTGATTTTATTAGACTATTAAACTAGTGTAGTGGTACTTTTGTACAACCACCCATACATAGGGCATATGTAAATTTGCCATGGGGAATGTGTTACTCTCCCCAATATAGAATATTTGTAGGTGATTGGAATGTGTTACTCTCCCTCACCTATTGGTTTAGGTAAGGTAGGTGCCCCGATCCTCCATAGTTTAGGTAGTCAATATTAATCATGGATGCAACCTTTTTACTATTTTTGTTATGGCAAGCCTCTCTTTACTTATGCCTCGGTCTTTTAACTGTCTTCATCTTATGATCAAATCTTGGCCTTATTTCCTTATACTTTTCTTATCTTTTGTTCTTGTTCATTTTTTCTGACACATACCTTGTTTTTTTCCTTTTGCTGGGTGTTTTCCCAACCAACCAGGGTTAGATCAAGGTATTCAACAAGACCAAGATGATCAAGTTCAGGAGTAGTAGATTCAAGTTTTGCTATCAAGGATGACTAGGTTGCTTGTTGCTAGATCCTTAGTTTCTTTCTACCCTTTTCCTTTTCAAAGAAACTCATGTAGTGAACAAGAGTTCAAAAGAAATGTATAACTTAGTTTCTTTCAACTACTATTGACATTACATATGTATTTGGTTCATGCTTATTTATTTGGAATATTATACATGCATTCCACATTGTCAATTTGTCTTGAAAAAAAGTGGATATTTTTTATTTCCTTTAAATTTTAGTAAGGAGGTTATATAGCCTCTTTACATAATGTTAATTGTCTAATTTGGATTATATTTGATGAAATTTAATTACAATTTGATTGATAGTGTGTAATTATCTATGAACTTAGTGGAAATGTAGTTTTAGTATTATGTTTTATTCCCATTACATCTTATGGTTTAATTTAATCATCAAAATTTGAAATTTAAATGTTAGGGTTTAATTAGGGATTATTTATAAGAATCACATATGTTTTTGGATGTTACAATTCTAACTCCCTTAAATAAATTTTGTCCTCGAAATTTTGTAGGACTACCCACCTTAGGGTTTTACATATTCTAAGCACATGTTTAGGTTTAGGTGACTATATGTCTCAAACTTTGAATGAAAACTTTTATTTTATTTGTCTCCTTTGGATGCATGTTGTCCATTCATATATTCAAAGGTGACATGTCTTATCACACTTATCTTAGAACCATCCTCATGCACATGTCCCATACCACATGCACTTGAAAGGACAAGACAATCATGATTATGCACATAACATTCTCTCTATAAAACCCCATAAGCCTGTATCCCAAACCACAAACACGTGGGAAAAAGAGAGAATTCTATATACAACTCTAGAGTTAACATAAAAGTCCAAAATATATAGCCACATAACGTTAATATTTATCTAAACCTATGTCTCCTGACAAGACCTCTACTCTGATTTCTAATATCTTTCCTTGACTTCTTATATACCTAGGATTAGAACATATGAGTCTAATTTATGCATGGTGGCCATCCACTTATTTTCTCTGATACCATAATGCAGCAACCCCTTTAAGCATACATATATCAGCAGAAGCAACTCCCATGTTTTCCATAACAAGGGGGACTTTAGCTCAAAGGGGTGTCACAATAATAATAAACATTTCAAATAAAGTAAATAATAACCATACATTAATATTGATATTGATTCATACATTGTTCAAAGGCAAATCTAGTCATTTGAGTTCTTGAATATATCATCTAACATCAAAACATAACTTAGAACTTTGAAAGAAACTATCATCTAAATCATTGGATCTTCTACATAGATGGAAGACCATCAGGATAAACCTAGAGAACCCTTGAGGTATTCCTTAGGTTGATCTTCATATGGATCTATCCTTGAAGTTGCATTGTGCCTGTGGGCATTGTTCCCCCAACCATGCATGCAAGGAAAACCACATTAGGGTAAGTGGCATCGAGTATTATTATAATAACACAATAAATTGACAATAAGGAAAATTATGAAAATAATTAAATGATAAATCTTGGATTCACATAATATACCCTTAGTGGTTGATTATAATGTCCTCTACTCTTATGCACCAACTGTGCTCATAAGGCATGTAGCCTCAACTGATTTTCCACTTGAACTCATGATTTGCACCGAAGTGCCATAACTTATGGTCCAATTAAGCTTATGATTTTCCCGTAAGTGCCATTGTGTTCCGTTTGAACTCATAAGGCTCGAGGGATCAACATTAACATGAAGAGGACAAAATAATATAAACCATTAAATGATTCATCGTTAGCTTAATAATCCTTTACTTTAATTGAAATTCACACAATAATGACAAAAATATCTAGAATAGAACATGAAAGCATAAAAATCATATAATAACTTTTGGGGAATATTAATTCAAGAATTTTTGAAAACTGAATACATATCTATGCAGATAATTTAACTTGACATCATGATACAATAGCCTTAAAGTGATTGAAAATCATTATTTAACACTCAAAGTGCATCGACCTGTTTACCACTTTCTTGGAGAAGATCCTAATTGTTTTATTTGGGTTGATGAAAATCCTAATCACATTGTTAGATTGGTTGAATCCTAATCACCATGTTCAAAATGTATACTTCTAATTAGTTTCATCTTAATAGGAAACTAAATCCTAATGTAGCTCTTTAAAATAAACATTATTAGCGACAATGAATTAGGGTTTGAAAATACTGAAATCAGATTCTACTCAAAAAATCCTTTCCAGAGCATATTTTTGGATATTTTTCTGATAAACTGTTGATTTAATATTAATATCTAAAAACTAACCAACTAGAGTAGAGAGAACTATAGGCATGACAATTGAATCAAATCGATTAAAATACAAGTCACATGGACCAAGAAGAACATGACATTCATTATGTTTAATCAAATCTGTGAGGAAACCACTATTGTGCCCTGTCTAACAATCACACGTAAGATGAACCAATGTTGCGGTCGGATGACAAAATTACCATAGCAAGATACATTGATTAATTGAGGAAGAAAGGGCAGAAGAGACAAAGTGCCCCTGGGCTTCAGCTTTTTTTCTATCTACCCGAAGAGCACATGGGGCTCCAAACCTCTGACTAGGACTCAGGTTCACGAATGATCCAAGTGAGATTAAAACTCCCACCAAAACCCTCAAATCAAAATGAATCCATTATGTCAAACCGGAAACTCCATGGTGGCTTAATGCCCTTAGAACTCTATCCCGCCATGGCTATCAATAGAGCACAATGGGATCATATCTAGGATAGGCTAAGAGGAAAATTAACCTTTCTTTGGACTTTAAGACACCTTGATGAAGATGCAGAAGTCCAAAAAATCTGGCGAAAGTGGACCAAAATGTGAGTATTTCCTCACGACGATGGAACAACAACAAAAGAAAATAAAGGAATAAAAGGTAGTACATGTACAAAAGCATGAATTTGGTGTTGGAGAAGATTTGAGGAGGTTAGGCTAGATGACCCTTGAATTTAATTGATTTTGTAGACGTCAAAATTGCCTCATCAGCGATCTAGGTAGAACGACAATGCCACTGGTTTTGGGACACAATGAGGGAGTGACTTGCTAGACTAAATAAGGGTGAAGATGTGTTTCTTGATGTCTCTAGACATATATCAGTGGGTGATACTTATATGATTTTGTTGGAGTTGTGATGTGGAGTCACTAGACTCAGAACATGGGAAAGGAGGGAGTTCTTTCTAACTGGGAACTCTAGGGTACGAAGCCCTATCGAGTTGGGGATTGGCTGGTTCAGGAAGGATCTCTAATTTTGGGGCTTAGACCGAGATCCCTTAGAGAAGGAATATAGATCGAGGAGGGAAACATGTGTTGTGGAATCATGGGATCTTTGCACTCAGGTGTGGGAGATGGTCTCCCCATGGGCGGTTGGATCCACAAGAGCTCAGCCCAGACTCGATCACATAAATGACCTCATGGTAGACATAATTTCACGTTGCCAGTTGGACCAAAGTCCAGTTTGATTTAGGATTAGATTTATCTAGGAATTAGGTGTTTAGGTTATTTATTTTCCAATTAACATGGAAGAATCTATGAGAGTTCAAATATGATGAAAATTAGCAAGTTAACTAATTGGACGACACAAAGTTCAAAAATATTATCAGTTTCCTTATTTGACAAACCTTTTTATATATCCCCCCTTTTTTGATAAACATGAATTAATCATATATGATTGCTTAAACGCAACTTTGGGGCTCATATTTTTAAGAAATCAATTTATTATTCTAGTGAACTCGGGTACATTTTATTATACCAATATATGCACATAGAGTTGGTCATTTTTCACTTTAACCCCCTAAGTAGTGCTAATTGTCGAACTTGAGTTATATTTGAAGAAATTAAATTACAATTTGATGATAGTGTGTAGTTATCTTTGAACGTAATGTTGGTATGTATGCCCAAAGAGCCAATCATATGATGATTTTAATGGCATAATATGTAAATTAATTGATTAGCAGTGAAAGGCAAGCTTCCAATTTATTCTATTTTATTTAGTTATGAGATAATGAAGTAACATAATAAAGTCTAAAGGATGATATTACTCAATGGAATATGTGTTCGGGTTGAGGACCTGAACAATGAGATTGTACAGATGTCAAGAGTATACATTCTTGTTATGTACCTAGTCAGTTATTACTATGGAATCATTATAGACAACGGTAATACATAATACTAGAATGTGTGTTGGTTGATGACATAATCTCATCAGTCATGATATGTGATATCAAACCAAGCACATAGATACATGTTAGATAACAGTGTATCCAGCAGACCCATCATGAGAGTGACACATGGAAACCATTACTATGGTGGTCATAGTCAGCTCTCATAGTGTTGGTGGTTATTGTGGTTCTTAGACCTGAATTCACTACACTCATCACATGTTGTTTGGTGTGCTTTGACATCCTCAAATGTAATCCTTAATAAGGATTGTCATAAAGGTGATGATTGGGTGAATGTGACACATGGGGACTGACTGTGAGTGATGTAGATGGGATTTATCCCTCGTATGGGAGTATGATATCCTAGGCCTCTTGATTAGTGAGACTAAGAAATGCATGACCATGCGCATGTGATTCCATATGTGATATTGAGCTTACGTATATCTCAGACAGTATGCTCTAGTTCAAGGAATGAGATTGAATGTTGAAGAGGATAACTACTCCATGCCTCAAGTTCAATCTAGATATCAGTGACAAAGGAACTATAATAACATTGTAACACCATACACAAATTGTAGGTCGAAGTTGTTCTCTAACTTTCCATTTATTTTGGTAGCATTGATGTACGACTAGACACCGCTCATTGCTTGTGATGTCATAACTGGTTACAGACATTCACCGTCAATGTAATATGGGACCTATAGGGTCACACACATAGGTCATGACCTAGAAGAGGAGTTTTGATCTTGAATGATAATCGGATTGAATACTAAAGTGTTTAGGTATTCAGTTCAAGCAACAAATACATTGAATGGAGTCCCAATCAATCGACTTATGTGATGAAATAACCGGTTGGAGTGTCAGGTTGATTAAATATTGAATTAGATGAGTTCTTCCTAAATTGGGGAGAAAACTGACCGGTTCACATAGTGAACTGATCAGCTCGACTCAACCAACCAATCAGTTGGGGTCGTGATACGACCGGCTCATAGGCAAGACATCTAGTTTGTGAATAAATTTGATTGTATCAAGGATTAGTGCTAACATCATGTTGTGTATTAATTGGATTGAAATTTGTTAATTCATACGTGATTGGGAAACATGGCGAAATGACTGATTTGGCAAGCGAACCAATCGGCTCACATGTGAACCTACCAGTTTGGCACTCACAGGTTGTGAAAATTCATGATCTTTTGGTCCCTTCCACTCCCACACAAACTGGGAGCCCATACCCTACCCCTCTTATAAATAGTGGGGTACTGGGGGCTTCCCAAAACACAACTCAATCACTTCTGACAATTGTTGTCCTCTCTAGTTGTGGTAACCAATAGAGAGCCCGAGCAAGTCCTATCCATTAAAGGGAGGGATAACAAGGGAGAAACAAGTATGGGAGAGTAAGTTGGTGACTAGTACACCAACGGGAGGGACAACTCCTTCCTGTCCATTCTAGTAGGATGACAGGAGTTCTAGGTGGTCCATGTGGACTTCCATAAAGGTGTGGAGGTCATTGTCTTTCATTAAGAGGACAACATCAACCTATTGTCGGTGGTGCAAACTAGGAGGCACAGTAGACAAGTCCTAGTGTAACTATATGATAGTTGCACATCTAAAATGATGAGGAGATGTCGATGGACTTGCTCCAGGACTAGGTATATCCTCGAAACCATCCTTCTCATCATATAATTTTTGATGTGATCTACTGATTTATGGGGAATATGGTAGTAATTTTTTGTTTCTGCTACCTATTCTGTTACCATATTTCCCTACACGAAGTAGAAACATAGTTTTAGTATTATGCTTTATTCTCATTACTCGTTAGGATTTATTTGAAGCATTAAAGTTTGAAACTTAACTGTTAGGGCTTTTAAATAGGGATTATTTATAAGAATCACATTATTTTTTGTATGTTACAATTTTACCCCCTTATAAAAATTTCAACCTTGAATTTTCATAGGACTAACCACTTAGGGTTTTACATATTCTATACACGTGTTTATGTGTAGATGACTAAATGTCTCAAACAATTAATGCCAACTCTTATTTTATTTGTCTCCTTTGGATACATGTTGGACATGTTGGATCTAGAATGGGCTCTAGAGGGGAGGGGTGAATAGAGCTAAATTCACCTAAGAAAAATTCATTATACCTTAAAGATATTTCTAAGATAATGTGGCAAGTATGAACTTTAAGTGCAACTAAAACATACATAGAAAGGGAGAGAAATTGAACAAGCACGAGAACAAACTATGTAGAGTGGTTCCAATATCCAATTGTGAGAAAATCAATCCACTACCTAGAGAGGTCAAGCTCTAAGATTTTACAACCATTGCATACTTATATTCCATTATAAGACATACAATAAGACCTTTTTTTATGGTCTAAGGATATCCAACCTTCCCTTTAATGAGAAGGGATCCAACAACCTACAAAAGGACTTACCTATCAAAGACCAAGAGTATTCAACCTCATCAAGGACTTATCTGCTTTTGCAAGGAGTCTTCCGCCTGCACCAAGGACTTACCCACTCTTGCAACAAGTCTTTCTCCTTGAAGGAATTACCTTTTACTTCACCTTTTCTAAGAAGAAGCTTTTACCAATGGACTCCTTCCCTTCTTCTTCTTTACCTCTCTTAGCCAAGAGAGAGAATCTTCATCTTTAAGGTTGCATGAGAGATTGGGAGGTATAGGAAGTGAGAGCCTCACAAGATATACATGTAGGAATAGCTCTCTTACAAATATCCTACTCACTCTAATGGATGTAGCAAGTGATTGAGATTAAAGAGAGAGAGGAAGGCTCTTGGAGGCACTCAACTATAATATATGGACCTTAATAGTACTTGTCTAACCATGGGATGAAGCCCAAGGGATCCTATTTATATTTGGGGATGCCTTCTAGACAGTAGTAACACTTAAGGACAAATTCGAGTCATTTGGGGTATTGCAATGGATCTATTTCCAATTTTTGCAACACTCCAATGGCTAGAAACACTTTTCCTACACACTCTATACCATGCATTTGGTCAAGTTTACTTTTGGGAAACTTGTCCGATTGCACTATGCAAAAATTGAATTTGAGTTGTCGGTTGAGTTTATCCTAGATGAAACTCGGCCGATGGCTTAAATTTGTTTTGCATGTGCAGGGTGTTGATCAAGTTTGACCTGGGGTAAAAGCGATCAAACCTGGCAGTTCCCAAGATCCATCAAGGGTGTCGGTCGAGTTTATCAGGGATGAAACTCAACTACCAAAAGACCTTGTAATGAATTTTATAAATTCTATAAAAGTGCTAAATATTCATTTTAAGTTCTCTAACTTTTTCTAAGCTTAATTACAAGACATAAAATCATTACAAGTGATTTACAAAATGATTCTAATGGATTTACATCATATTCCACAAAAATGCACTTGCATTGATTTTGACTTGTCTTTTCTCTAAGATAGGATGCACAAGTTAGGGAATTTGGAGTGTGTCTATACCTAATCTGAAATCACTCAAGTAGAAGCATTAGACAGAAATAAGTGGAATGATTAGTCATCATCATTCAATTTAGACATTGAATCAACATTGGCCTTTAGTCAACATTCTCCCCCCATTTTGAAGATGACAAACCATTCCATAAATATACTAAAAGTTATTAAATAAAATCTTACCTTTTGAAAAAACTAGAGGTTTCAATAGAATTGAGTTCATATGCTCCCTCTCAAATGATGCTCATGGAGTTCTCATACTCCCCCTCAATTTATGCTATTTATTCTACGTGATTAGCCTTCATAACATTTATAGAAACTACATCTTCTACTCATATATATTCTACATGTCTTCTCCCCTTACATAAGACATGTATTCTCCCCCTTTGTCATTTCAAAAAGTGAGGGGATGAAAAACACAACTTGTTAGTAAAAGGAGATGCCAAAAGTTAGAAAGGAGGGTAGAAGAGAAAAATTAGGGGATTGTCCAAGCATAATATATAACACAAATCAAGATATGCATTTGAACAACCCTAGATGCAATTCTAATAAATAATCAACGTAAGGCTATGCAAGCAAGTAACTCAAGATAGTATATATGCAAGTCAAGGTGCAAGCTTGAGTATGAAACAAGATACAAGCATAGCATATAGTAGAGTACCACTTGATTAAACGATGAACAAGGCTAGAACTACATGCATATGAACTGCTAGTAGATAAGTTAGTACTACTAGTAGGATCTTGATCATAGCAAAAGATACACAAGATAAAGAACAAGCTATGAGTTGATGTAGAGAAATGCCTAAACAAAGAGATATGCAGTTTTAGAAGCATCAATGATATTACATGAAAGGATATTACTCACTAGAAAATATACATCATTACTGAAAGATGATTGCCACTAAAAGCCTCAAGGTTGTATAAAAAACAAGATATACAACTAGATAGATGTAGAAAGTTAGAGCATAGTGGAAGCAATTTAAGACAACCAAGAGATCTAAAAAGATCATCATCAAAAATTGCATGACATATCAAGATAGGTAATTATAAGATATGAAGATACCAATTTAGAGAAATTTAAAGAGATAGAGTTGTATGCAAGATAGGAAAATTAAATCATGGCAATATGCAAGGGAGTATCATAGAATAAGGCTATTGGTTGAGAAAGTCTAGTTGAGAGGGACATTCTCATCTAAAAAACCAATTGTATATTCTATGCACAGTCTAGTCGGTCGAGTTTTTAGGTTGAACTTCTCACTGATAACAGTTGTTAGCAACACCCATTGGTGCTTTTCGATCGAGTTTCTTTCATGACAAACTCGGCCGACAACAACTATTGTCAAAAAACACATATTTTAGAAAAATATATCTAGAGATATGATAAAATATAAATTGTATCCAATCATGTATAAGAAAGTTAGAAATGCAATATGAAAGCATTAGGAACAATTTTTAAGCAAGAAAGTAGTGACAATTACAACATACCAACTTAGACTCAAAAACCATGTGTACAGTGCATACTAACTTGGCAAAAACACACTATGATTGGATATGACCAAGATAACATTACCTCGATTATAACCATTTCTCTCCACTTGTTGCCACCCATACACATCTCACCTTCTTCTTTTATGTGGATTGAGAAATCAATTTGCAAATCAATAGTTCAAGTCAATCCATTAGCAAGTGACCTACAAGAAGAAAGTTGAAATGGTCCCCATTCATATTTTTGGGTCCAAAGGGTTATCTTAGCAACCCAATTCCTATTGCTCTTGGGTGCTTTCCTAAAAGAACAATATCTGAAATAATGACCAACTTTATTGCAACGATTACATGATCTCCTGGCCTTGAAACTAGAGGATTCTTCATTGAAAATTATAGGTCTTTTGTCTTTGTTGTTCCTTTGGATACTATCAACAAATATAGAATTTTCAAGTTTAAGAACATCTAATGATTAAGATAAGCATTTTTTTATCTAGCAAATAATATTAGCATGTTCAAGATTATCTTCTTCTGCATGCAAATTGTCAACAATTCTAGCAAGTTTTTTCTTTTTCTTTTTAGAAGAGTTAAGAGAGGCATGAGTAGCATGAATGATAGCATTTAGAGATAATTTATCTAAAGAGTTTATATTTACCTCATTTGAGTCTTCACTTGCTGAGGCTACAAGAAAAAAATGACATTCTCCATCTTTACTAGAGATAGAGCTAGATCCTCCACTTGATTCTTTGCTTGAGCTTGAGTTGGAGAAGACACTTGAGCTTGAGTTGGAGGAGCCACCCAAGATTTTGTGCCATTCCTCCTTATTCTCGTACTTCTATTCTCTTCTCCTGTAATGACATGTCTTTTTTCCTTGTGGACGATCTTCCTTGAAGCGACCCTTCTTTCCACACTGAAAGCACCAGATAGAGGAGGAAAACTTGCCTTTATAGAGTCTACCCTTGGAGTACATGGCATCTTCTTCAACTTGAGATGATGAAAAATCTTGACCAACAATAGCATCAATTTGAGCATTGATCTCATCCTTCTTCATTCTCTTAAGCTCTTTCTCTTCTTCTCTTTCATATTCCTCTTGGTTGTCAAGTGTAACTTCATGACCTTGTAGATTTCCTATTATCTCTTCAATAGGAATTTCACTAAGGCTCTTGCTTTCTTAAATGGAGGTCACCTTATATTTCCACCTCTTGCGGAGATTTCTAAGGATCTTATAGTTGATCTCTCCTATAGCCATAGGCTGACCTAGGATAGTAAGACCATTTACAATTGTGTTGAGTCTTGAGTACATATCAGTCACCCTTTCCTCTTTTCCCATCTTGAAGTTTTCAAGAAGCCATTGAGCATGTAGACTTTTGCTTTCCTTCACTTACTTTTTCCCCTCATAAGTGACACATAGCTTTCTTCAAATCTCATATGTTGTCTCACAAGAGGAAATCCAGTTGAACTTTGTGGGGGGACATGGAGGCATAGAGAATGTTGATGGCTCTTGCATTCAAGGTTGCTTTCTTCAAAGTAGCTTCATCCCATTCTTCTATCTTTGTCTTCGGTATCTTGTATGGAATATCCACCATTCTCCATAGCTCAAGACTTGATTCTTGGATGTAGTATTATAACCTTTTCTTCCAATAGAGGGAATTAATCCCATTGAAAATTGGAATATTGATCAAGTATATCCCACCTCGATAATCACCCATATTCTCCTACTTGTGGAGGTATGGTTGGAGAAAACCTTCTTTGATACCACTTGTTGGATCTAGGATGGGATCTAGAGGGGGAGTGAATAGAGATAGATGCACTTAAACAAAATTCATTATACATTCAAGATATTTCAAAGATAAATGAAAAGTATGAGCTTTGAGTGCAACTAAAACATACATAGAAAGGGAGAGAGAGATTGAACAAACACAAGAACAAGCTATGTAGAGTGTTTCTAATCTCCAAACTAGGATAAAGTTAGTCCACTACCTAGAGAGGTCAAGCTTTAGGATTTTGCAACCATTGCATACTTATATTTCATTATAAGACATACATTAAGACCTTCCTTTTCCGGACTAAGGATACCCAACCTTCCCTTTCAGGAGAAGGGAGCCAACAACCTACCAAAGGACTCAACTACCCAAGACTAAGAGTCTTCAACTTCACCAAGGACTTACCCACTTTTGTAAGGATTCTTCCGCCTTCACCAAGGATTTACCCACTCTTGCAACAAGTCTTCCGCATTCAAGGAATTACCCACTCTTCTTGGGTCTTCTGCCTTTGACTTCACCTTCGCCAAGAAGAAGCTTTCACCAAGGGACTCATTCCCTTCTTCTTCACCTCTCTTATCTAAGAGAGAGAATCTTCATCTTCAAGGTTGAATGAGAGATTGAGAGGTAGAAGAAGTGAGAGCCACAAGATATATATGTAGAACTAGCTCTCTTACAAATCTCCTACTCACTCTAATGGATGTAGCAAGTGATTGAGATTGGAGAGAGAGGGAGGCTCTTGGAGGCACTTAACTATGATGTATGGACCTTCATAGTGCTTGGCTAACCATTCAGATGAAGACCAAGGGGTCCTATTTATAGTTGGAGATGCCTTCTATCCAGTAGGAACACTTCAATACAAATTTTAGTCTTTGGGGTGATGCAACATATCTATTTTTTATTTTTCCAACACTCTAATGGTGAAAAACACTTTTTCTACACATTCTGTATAGTGCATTTGGTCGAGTTTACTTTTGGGTAACTCGGTCGATTGCACTATGCGAAAAATTAAAGTTGAGTTTATCCTGGATGAAACTCGGCCGATGGCTTAAATTTTTTTCATGTGTGCAGGGTGTCGGTTGATTTTGACCTCGGGTAAACTCAGTCGAACCTGACAGTTCCCAAAATCCATCAAGGGTGTCGGTCGAGTTTATAAGGGATGAAACTCGGTCGACAAAACACCCTATAATTAATTTCAAAAATTGCTATAAAAATTCTTAAATATTCATTTTAAGTTCTCCTAATTTTTTCTAAACTTAATTACAAGTCATACAACCATTACAAGTGATTTACAAAATGATTCTAATGGATTTTCATCATATTCCATAAAAATGCACTTGCATTGATTTTGACTTGTCTTTTCTCCAAGATAGGATGCGTAACTTAGGGCATTTGGAGTGTGTCTATACCTAATATGAAATCACTCAAGTGGAATCATTAGATACAAATAAGTGGAATGATAACTCATTATCAAAACAAGGGTTTAATCAATTTAGACCTTGAGTCAACATGGCAGTCATATATTCAGAGGTGATGTGTCTTATACCACCTATCTTAGCATCATCTTGATGCAAATGTCTCATACCACATGCACTTGAAAGGACAAGACAAGCATGATTGTGCACATAACATTTTCTCTACAAAACCCCATAAGCATGTGCCTCAAACCACAAATATGTGGGAAAAAGAGAGAGCATGCTATATACAATTTTAGAGTTAATGTAAAAGTCCAAAACATCTAGGCACATTACCCTAATCTTTATCTAAGCCTATGTCTCCTTAGTAGACCTCTACTTTGATTTCTAATATCTTTCACTCATTTCTTCTATACCTAGTGTTAGAACATATGCATCTGGTCTATGCATGGTGGCCATCTACTTATTTGGTCTAATACCATCAATGTAACACCCCCTTTGAGCTTACATTTATCAATGGAAGAAACTCCCATGTTTTCCATAACATGGGGGACTTTAGCTAAAAGGGATGTCACAAGAATAATAAACATTGCAAATAAAGTAAAAAATAACCATACGTTAATATTAATGATGATTCATACATAGTTCAAAGGCAAATCTAGTACATTTGAGTTCTTAAATATATCATCTAACATCTATACATGACTTGGAACTTTGAAAGAAACTCTAATCTAAATGATTGGATCTTCTATGTAGATGGCACCCCATCAGGGTAAGCCTTGAGAACCATTGAGTTATTCCTTAGGCTGATCTTCATATGGCTCTATCCTTGAAGTGGCTTTGTGCTTGTGGGCATCGTGCCCCTAGCCATTCATGCAAGGAAAACTATGTTATAGTAAGTGGCATCAAGTATTGTTATAATAACACAATAACTTGACAATAAGAAAAAATATGAAAATAATTAAACAATAGATCTTGGATTCACATAATATACCCTTAGTGGTTGATTATAATGTCCTCTACTCTTATGCACCAACTCTGCTCATACGGCTCATAGGCTCACTGATGTTCCACTTGAACTCATGATTTAAGCCGAAGTGTCATAACTTATGCTCCAATTGAGCTCATGATTTGCACATAAGTGCCACTATATTCTGTCTGAACACATAAGGCCCAAGGGCTCAACATTAACATGATGAGGACAGAATAATGTACCCATTAAATGATTCACCATTAACTTAATAATCTTTTACTTTAATTGAATTTCACATGATCATGGCATAAATATCTAAAATAGAACTTTAAAGCATAAGCATCCTATAATAACTTTTAGGGAACAAGAATTCAAATTTTTTTAAATTGAATATATAACTATGCATATAACTTAACTTGATCATCATGATACAATAATCTTAAAGTGATGAAAAATCATTATTTAACACTCAAAGTGCATGAACCCGCTTACCTCTCTCTCTCTATTAGAGAAGATTCTAATTGTTTTCTTTGGGTTGATGAAAATAGTAATCACATGGTTGGATTGATTGAATCTATATTACCTTGTTCATAATGTATACTTCTCATTAGTTTCATCTTAATAGGCAACTAAACCCTAATTTAGGTCTTTAAAGGAAACATGGTCAGCGACAATGGAATTAGGGTTTGAAAATACTAAAATCAGATTCTACTCAAAAAATCCTTTCTAAAATATATTTTTTGGTTTTTTATGATAAACGATTGATTTATCGTGAATTTCTAAAAGCTAACCAATTAGAGCAAAGTGAACTATAGGCATGACATTTAAATCGAATCGATTAAAATACAAGGTGCAAGAACCAAGCAGGACATGATACATGTTACATTTAATCAAATCTACAAGCATAAAATAGATATTGTGCCATGGCTAGCAATCACGTGCAAGATGAATCTATGTTGCGGTCGGAGGACAAAATTATCCTAGCAAGATACATCGATTAATTGAGGAGGCAAGGACAGAAGAGAGAAACTGCCCCTGGGCTTCATCTTCTTTGTTGCCTACACGACGAGTAGCCTAGAGCTCCAAACCTCCTATCAAGGCTAAGGTTCATGGCTGATCCAAGTGAAATTAAAACTGCCATCGGAAATCTTGCATCAAACTGAATCCATTATGTCAAATTGGAAACTCCATGGTGGCTTAATGCCCCCAAAATTCTATCTTTCCATGAATACCCGTAGAGCACTGTAACGCCCAGGCCCACTTCCCAAGGCTCTAGCAAGGGTTCAAGAATGATGACTATCCCCACAGACCACCACTAGCCTTAACTGCGCGCTTTAACCTCACTCACGCGCAAACTGGGGTCAACTTCCCGACTGGTCACTCATCACAATACTACTCCAAGCTGAGCACGCTTAACTATGGAGTTCTTTAGTGATGGGCTCCCAGAAAAAGAGGTGTACCTTGGTGATATGGGTAGTCCAATCATTCCTTTTAAGATCAACTTATCTGAGGCTTCAAATCCTCGGATGTTACAATCTCCCCCACTTAAGACTTCTGATGTCCTCGTCAAGTCTCAACTATATGGCCTCATAATCTGACCCCATTTCAGTGCAGACCCACAATGGCCCATGGACACCCAGGTCCCGACCACGGAATACCAGTGCAAGGGTGGCTACGTCAACCATGGACAACCCTTTTCTACATTCTTGGATCGCACAACTCAAGACTGGCATGCCACATGCTCATGTGGGCCCCACCTACTGGAGGGGTTATGGCTTTGATACCATTTGTAACGCCCGGGCCCACTTCCCAAGGCTTTAGCAAGGGTTCATGAATGACGACTAGCCCCATAGACCACCACTAGCCTTAACTGCACGCTTTGTCCTCACTCACGCACAAGTCGGGGTCAACTTCCCGACTGGTCACCCATCCCAGTACTACTCCAAGATGAGCACGCTTAACTATGAAGTTCTTTAGTGATGGGCTGCTGGAAAAAGAGGTGTACCTTGGTGATATGGATAGTCCAATCATTCCTTTTAAGATCAACTTATCTGAGGCCTCAAATCTTGGGATGTTACAAGAACTATGTGATCATAGCCAGGACTGACTGTGATGCAAAATAAACCTTTCATTGACATCGAGACACCTCAGCAAAGATGCATAAGGCCCACAAATCCAGTGAAGGTGGACCAAAACGTGAGTATTACCTCACAGAGATGAAACAAAAACAAAAGCAAAGAAAGGAAGAAAACATGATACATGTACAAAAGCATGAATTCGGTGTTGGAGAAGCTTCAAGGAGGGTAGGAGAGATGACCCTTGACTTCACTTGAGGTTGCAGAGGTCAAAATTGTTGCGTCTACGATTCGGGTCGAACGACGGCGCCACTGGTTTTGGGGTACGATGAGGGAGAGACTTGCGAGACTAGAGAAGGGTGAAGATATATTTCTTGATGTCGCCAGACAAATATCGGTGGGTGATACTTATATGATTTTGTTGGAGTTGTTTCATGGAGTCATTGAACTCGAAACATGGGAATGGACGTAGTTCTTGCCAATCGGGAACTCTTAAGGCACAAAGCCCTATCGAGCTTGGGATTGGCTGGTTTGAGAAGGGTTGCTAATTGGGGAGGAATAGTCTTTTCAAACGGAGATCCCTTGGAGAGAGGGATAGAGATCGGGGAGGGAAACAACTGTTGTGGAGTCATGGGAGCTTTGGTCTTGAGTGTGGGAGATGGTCTCCCCATGCGCGGTTGGATCGGTGAGAGTTTGACCTGGGTTGGGTCTCATAAAGGACTGTGTGATAAACATAATTTCACATTGCCAACTGGACCAAAGTTCAGTTAGATTTAGGACTAGATTTATCTAGGAATTATTAGGTGTTTAGGTTATTTATTTTTCAATTCATGTTGAAGTATCTATGAGAGTTCAAATGTAATGAAAATTGACAGCTAACTAATTGGACCACGAGGAGTCCAAAAATATTATCAATTTCCTTGTTTGACAAACCTTGTTATATATATCTTCCCTTTATGGATAAACATCAATGAATCATATATGATTGCTCAAACACAACTTTGGGGCTCATATATTTATGGAATCAATTTGTTATTCTAATGAACTCAGTTACATTTTATTATATCAAAATATGCACATTAAGTTTGTGAATTTTCACTTTAACCCCCTATGTAATGCATATTGTCTAATTTAGGTTATATTTGATGAAATTAAATTATAATTTGATTGATAGTGTGTAATTGTCTACGAACTTAGCAGAAACATAGTTTTGGTATTATGTTTTATTCCCATTACACTTTAGGGTTTATTTGAAGCGTCAAAGTTTGAAATTTAAACGTTATGGTTTTTTTATTAAGGATAATTTATAAGAATAACATGTGTTTTTTAATGTCACACAATCATAGTTGAATCTTGACCTCCGGGAGATTATTGATAGGAATCGAAATACATGATTCTCATTATGTTTGAAAACCTCAAATTTAGCTCATTTTTAAAAACAGCCGGAACCAAATATAAACTTTTTGTAGGTAGATGCCAAAATACAATTCAATACGTGTAAAATCTAAGAAAACAAACATGCCCTTAGCCATACAAGCCAAACAAAAACACATCATATCGTAAAGAATGACATAGGTAAATGCCTACTCGAGAATTAACATAACAACTGTACAATGTGCCCACTCATATTTATCGTTAGTCAAACGGGTTTGTAGTATAAGCAGATACAAGTAATGATCCTCCTACCCTTAACATTTCGTTTCCTAACGACTATACGATATCGAACATGTACATACAGTACCAATCTCCACCTCTAAGAAGGATAACACCTCCCCTCAATTTCTCCATCCACGTACAATCGACAATCCCGGCCTGGGAAGCGAGTGCAGCTGTTTGCCCGGCTCTCATGCACGCTCTGAAAGACGACTGGATTGCCCCCAGCCGAAAAGTGAACCATCGTTACAAAAGACCTCTGGCCTGCCCGATCGATTGATAACTTCCGTTCATGAACCTAGCGTTGAAAGTCGACGTCTGCCAAGTCTTAATCAGCGGTTCGACCTTAGGCCCCATTACCCAGCCATCCCCATTCCAACTCTCTCACTATATGAAGGTGGTGACGGACGATCTCAAGAGGGGGAGGCTGGTTAGAAGAGAGGAAGCGGGCCAAATCCAGGAGGAGGTGGAGACATGTCGCAGCCAGGGGGTGGCGGTGGGAGGGGGCGTGCTGACGGTGGTAGGTAATGCGGCGCTAATGGGAGGCAGTGTGTTGGTGGTGAGAGGCTGTACGGTGGCGGTGGCAGAAAGTCACCGTAGCATGGGGTTTTCAAGGACGTCCCAAAGTGTGAGGAGGGTGACAATGCAGGGCTGTGCAAGTGTGGCGGTGAATGAGACGAAGGACCAAGGGGAGGTGACGGATCAAAGCAAGGTGGCGGGGGCGTATTGAAGCAAGGAGACGGGAGGCAGCACTGTGGTGATTGTGTGGAGGAACGAAAGGTCGGTGAAGATGACCGACAAGGCGGGGAGCCATGAGGGGTCGGTGAAGATGACCGACAAGGTGGGGAGCCACGAGGGATCGGTGAGGACGACCGAATCGGGGAGTAGCGGCAGTAGTAGCTTGGGGAAGCCGGTGCCACTCGAAGAGATGAACCAGGCGACGCCGACCTTCCAAGTGACCATCGTTGCTGGCGTGGTGATGGTGATGAACAGCGGCGTTGAGAACTAGGGGAACGTGGAGGGGAGAAGCGGCGGGAACGTGGGGATGTAGGAGCCACTGGATGTGGAGAAGTAGAAGATGTTGACCTCTGATGTCCAGGAGAGGATAGGTGGTGGCGGTACCGTGGTGGTGGTGGTTGGAGGTCACGAGGGGTAGGTGATGATGAATGAAAACCAGGGGAGCGACGCGGTATTGGTGAAGAGGAGAGCAGCGGCGAGGGACGGTAGAAGCGTGGGGATGGTGATTGTGAGAATCGGCGGGGACGATGAGTCATGGAAAGACGTTGTGGGGATGCTCGATACAGTGGACGAGAAGCATAAGAAGGCGACTTTGACCTGTGGAACCCAGGCGACGATCGGGGTTGGTATGTTGGGGATGGCGGGAAGTGGCTGCCACGACGAGGTAGCGGTGAAGGCGAAGGGGAGCTGCGGTGCAAGGATGGGAAAGTAGCTGGTGACGGTGAACGAGATGAAACAGGCGATCCTCTAGAGGCTGAGCGGCGCAGGTATGGTGGGGGTGCTGGAGAGCCAGGACGGTAGCGCTGATGTGGGGAAATACGTTGACGACGGCGCTTCCCAGGACTCAAACCGCTGGTCCAATCCCTGTCCTCCCTCCCTCCACGGTTCCGGAGGCGGCCTGTAGGGGATCTGCTCCTCTTGTACCCTGTACGTCGGCAGTCACTGTCATCACTCCGACGACGAAGAGGCGAGGCCGTTCTGGAATCCTGCTCCTTGTCATCCTCCCAATGTTTCCAAGACGGTTCGAGGCCGGTCGAATTCGACATTCTGGAATCCTGCTCCTTGTCGCCTTCCCAAGCATTCCACGACCCTCTGAGGCACGAATTCCTGTCGTCGGCCTTCAAAGGATTCCATGACAGTCCGAGGCCCCACTTCCTGCTGTCTTTAGGGTGATCGTCACCGGATTCTTTACTACACCCTTCCTTAGACAACCTCCTCAGAGGATTGCGTTCCACGGATTTCTTGACACAACCTGCCGGCCCTTTCGGCTTGAAGGAGATGCTCTTCCTGGTTGCATTCCCATCAGCTGGTGGTAGTACATCCCTAGAAAGAGCCGCCCTAATGTCACCGAACCTGTGCCTTCCAGCCTGTACATCTCCGGCGTCAGTTGTTTTACGGACAAGTTCATCGTTTCGCTTTACACTGTTGTCTTCTCTGTGTACCTTTTTCTTTTTCTTTGTCTTTGACTCTGCGACACAGGCAGTACTGTTGCCTCTAGAGGACGTAGGAATATCAACACCGCCAGCCATCCTCACTGGTCTCCGCTCCAGCCTCTCAAGCCTCGCGAGGACCTTCTCCCTCAACCGCTCAGCCTCCTTCCTGGTGCCTTGTCTCTTCAGCTCCCTGATCTGGAGCCAAAAATTCTCAGCAGGGAACGCCTCTTCCCATAGCCCGAAAGACTTACAAACAGTCATGAGAAGGTCCAGCTTGTTCGCCATAAGACCGGGGGCACACCCCTTCAACGCCCGGCAGAAGTTGCACAGTATCCTAGCAGGTGAGAACTCGCCGCTATCTGCCAAACCATACGCCAGCATGAAGAACAGCGCCGGCATGTAGCACCGCCGAGACAGCAGCGTGCGCACCATCCGGGACCCGTCCAGGCCCAACCGGACCGCCAACAGGGACACGCCTCGCTTAAACGCCATCCCTATCGCGAGGCTGCTGTACAGCCCCGTCTCGTGCTCTCTCGCCACGCCGAACGCGGCGACCAGGGCCAGGAACACGTGGGCGTGGGGAGGTGGCTGCCTGGGATCGCCGACCTCCCAGTGCCAGGTCTTGGTGGCGAAGTGCTTCCATGCACGGACCAACTCCCGTGCCTGCTTCTTTGCTTTGCTGGAGACGATGACTGGCCGACGTGGGCGCTGTACTTGGCGTTCGTCGATTGCAGCGAGCAGTGAGTTGAGCAGCAGCAGGCAGGCCCACTCTTTGTTGACTCCCCTGTCCGCGCTGTAGGGAGGGAAGCCATTGGAGAGCACGTCTAGGATGAACTGTGCGGGTTCAGCACAAGAATCCAAGAGCAGCTTCGGCAGGTGGGTACCAAGCCTCCAAGTGGATTTTTTGTTAGAGGTGATCAACAAGCGCCAGAATCCATCTGAATCGGCTTTCTCGCATAGCAACCTGAAATCAGGCAGCTGTACACAGTCGTCCTCGTCACCCCCAGGCACTTCATCATCATCTTGCCTCACAACATCAGGCTTGGGTGCGTGTAAAGCTTCGTCCATCCACTGCTTGCTTTGACGTCCTCGGAGGGAATCGATCTCGTTCATAGTTTTATCCATGACATCAAGGATTTCACCAGCGATGCTCTCAAGGTCGTCTATTACAGGGGCACCATCATCCTTCTTCTCCTCAGTTGTGATGGCCGGCAGCTGAGGATCGTCCGCGGGAAGACACGATTCATCCTGGCCTGAACGTGCTGGATGGCGGTCAGGGGTAACATTGTCGTGGTTGGCTCCCTTACCAGGAGCCACCGCTCTGTGATCATCCTTGTTCGAACCATCACCGCGTTTCTCCTCGCAGGGGATGGCCCGCAGTATGTGTCTGTCCCTGTCCGTCAGTGTTCGCAACTCGTGTAACCGAGAATGAATCGATTGCAAATCAACTCCACCAGCATCCCCGTGGACGTGGTCGATCCCCTTGCTATCAGCTGGCGGCACCACCTCCCTGTTGTCCTTTGCGGCGGCAACATGTTTCTGCAAAGACGACAGTACGTTATCGTCGTCCGTTAGTGCTCGCAGCTGAGAATTCAACAATTGCAGATCCATATTGACAGCAGCAACATGTTTCTCCTGGTGGCAAGGGATGGCCAGTAGCAGTGCTCGCAACTCGCGCAGCACAGAATACAGCGATTCCATTCTTTCAGCATTGTGGTCGACGACCTCTTTATTACAGGCTGGCGATGCCTCTCTGCTGTCACTAACAGAAGCAACATGTTCTTCTTCCTCGTCATAAATATTGTTGGCTGCCAATAGGTGGTGGTTGTCCTGCGGTGAAGGCAACTCGTACATCCTAAAATGAGGTGATTGCCAATCAGAACTCCCAGAGCTGTTGTCATTGTGGTGGCCTCGGCCGCCTCTGTTTTGGGCTGGTGCGGTAACTTCTCTTGTATCAAGTTTCCTTGGCAGCTCCTCCAGCTTGGACTGTCCAGATTTGCTGCCAATTGTTGCCTCCAGATTTGCTACGCCAGCAGTTGCATCTTCCTGAGGAGTTGGGGAACTGCATGGCAATGGATAGCGCTCCTCCACGACTTCATCCTGTGAAACAAACTTCTTATGCATGAAACCTCAAAAAGAAAAAAACCATATTTATGTTCTCAGAAGAAGCAGCAATTAGAGCAATACACAATGATAAACTGAACAATGCAGACTAGAATGACATCCAAGCTAACAATTGGAACACTGGTCTCTATATGCAGAGCCAGACCTCGAAACAAAACTTTTCTGTTGCCCATAAAATGCAGAAAAACAAACAAGCAGTCGATCATAGGAAACCATAATATAAATGCATGTTTTTTTGGTCACATGTAACTAGACCCACAGAAATAATCGCCATAAATGCAAGCGCGCACAAGCATCGATTGTGAGTGATGCTGATTGCGTAAATGGGTGTACAGTAAAGACCGTGAGTAGCATTTTGAAGCTGCGGCCGCTGCAACATTGCCAAGGTCCCACAAAGCAAAGCATCCTCTGTTTATATTTAGCAGGTGACATGGACCCAGTTAAGGAGCTTGCAGATCGAGGGTTATGTAACTTTCATACACGTGAACCAGGTGAGAAGAAAATTGGAAGAACATGAACCCGTTAGTTAAGATACATTTTCTAAAGTGAAACCTACAGGTTCTCTGCAGAAGTTATTTGTGTTTAGCATATTAACAAGAGATTCTCTATTCTTGTAACTCCCGAACAAGTGCTCTGAAAATGATCAAATTGGTCTAATGAACAGGGTACGCCTATATCATTGAACCAATCAATTCAGATAGCTTTGCAGACGCAGTATTTTATGGCCTCAAACTGCGTGGTTCAGTAGACTTTGTCGAATATCCCTCATACACACATAAACAAGTGCTTAAGAACAGTAAGTTGAGATTGAAAAGAAGAAGAAAAAATAATATATATCCTCCATCAAACACTATAACAGATATGATAACACATTTTACTACCCATCAAAATTTCAATCAAAGGGAAGCGCTTCAGTTCACGTTACAATTTCACAAAATATGAAGCAGAAGAAGTGATACGCAATAATACCCTTGATGCTACGTGTAATCTCCCTGACTAGCATTTTGGACAAGACGACTATGAAAAGATGGAACCCTACTAGGCATTACTTCACTAACAGGAAGGAGACCTGGATTAATTAAAGATCTAGTTCAAGGCACCTTATCCAGTCTCATTCGAGGGAAGTGGTCAGAATCATTTTGGCAGCACAAACAGTGGTTAAAAGTGAATAAATCTTATATACTATGTTATGGACGAAATAAAACAGCAACGTTCTTTTCCATGTGGTAGACTCATTTCTTACCTTTCCACGGTAATTGGCGGGGACAGAACTTTGCTTGCTTTTAAAAGTACCCCATAGGTAAAATTTCCCTTGAAACCCTACGCATTGTGGAAAGCCAAACAGATAAGACAACAACCCGTCAGTAATGTTTCACTCAAACGGATTGCCAGGCAAAACAATCCAGGCAAGTTCCAATGGATTTGGTATACTGCTATCCCATCTGATTAACATCTTAGGCAAAATCAAGTATATAAATTCAGTACATACTGTGTAACTCGGTAGGTAAGTGTATGGATGGAATTATAAGAAGCTCAGCAGCTTCCAGAGTGGCCTTAAAGATACAATCTCTTTTGACCGCGTTCATCAACAGTTCATCATAAACTGACCCAGCTCTATACAGCATAAACATTTTGGATGGATTACTACCATACTTTCATATTCAATAGATATAATAAGCAAGAGGAACAGGGCAGTCTAGCTCATTACATTACCTGCCACCTCCGGGAATGAAGTATAGTGCAATGCTATTAGCAGTTGGCTTTGATGATTTAAATGAATTGGGCCATGACGTCAATCTTGAGCACATGTCCAGATAAAGTGTCCTTGGTATCATACGTGATCCTTTACGCACGTTTTCATTTGTACATGCAATATCAGACAGGTGCGCCTTCACGGGATCACACCTGATTCTCGCCGTTCCACTTGCTAAAGCAAAGCACCCTCTGATAGTAGGAAAAAACATAGATGTTTGAATGACTTCAGTAAAAAAACTATACAAAAAACTAGAAAGAACAAAAGTAAAGCAGATTTACTTGAGATGCCAGAATCAGAAACGAAAATAATATTACAGTGTACCTCCAAATATCATGTAAAAGGGGTGCCACACATACTTCACGTGATGGCTCTGTTAGTAACCGTTGAGAATCATCCTTTTCTGGAGCCTGTACGTTCGCTAGATCATTAGGCAGAACAGTTATCTTGTCACTGGAAACTGTATTAGCATAAGAACTTCTGTGATCTAGTAATTCCGCGCCATTTCTGTCCTTATATTTTGCTGGTGAAGAATCTGATTCGAGCTTGTATTCTAGAGCGACATTGGAATTAGGAGTTTTCTGTTCATTAATTCGTAAATCAATCTCGTGGTTCTTCTCTTTGCCAATGTACTTGCAAACAGTAGATAACCTCATTCTCGCATTTGGTACTTTCTCTTCTCTGGGTAAATTAACGAACTCGGTTAATTTCATCTCCTTCAGCACTGAATATCTACAGCTAAACGCTGTCGATGTTCTGGTTGGTTGACCACTTTGAGTTTCCAACAGGGCCGTTTTGAGATCATCTGTTGGTTCTATCATTCTTGGACTCATTTTATGCTGAGACATACTGTAATCTATTTCAAGATCATTATGATATTCAGGGCTAACATCGGTTGTTCTCCTAGCTGCCTTCTTCCATGAGCCATGATCGGCACCACGATCCAGTGGCAAGTATTTGTTAATTTTGTTGAAGTTTCTGCCATTGCCACACTGACCGTTACTCTCAGTAGATTTGACCACTTCATCTTCAGAAGCTTCTTCAATTAACTCTCCATCCTCTAGTTCCTCTGCATTTAATTTCCTCTTCCTTCCCAAAGACATTTTACAATCCATTGAACCATCACCAGCTGGTTTTGATGTTAATAATAGACCGGCAGAAGAGTGCCCTGAGATATCAAATCGAGGATCACTGTCACCCAAAATTTCTTCAACTGCAAGAGTCCCAGCTTCCATATCACAAATATCTAGATTGTTTGTTGCATCCACAGCCATGTTAGGATCTTGTACATCAGAAATCCATGATTGTATCGAAAGGAAACGCTGTTCTATTGCAACAGCAGAAATTCCGAAGTCTCTATGAACTGCCAAAAGAATTCACATGTGACCTTAAGTAAGCAAATGAGAAAAATCTCAATAGACAAATATTTCTCTGCTAACTACCTTTACTTGCTTTTAACCTTGCGACCTGAAGGCTTTGTTTGATGGCTAAATTGCTTATGTGTCTTTGAGAAAGTTTTGATTTGCAATTCTCGCATAACCATTTTGTTGTTTCATCAAATGCTTTCTGTTGATTGATCTGGCAATACCTGAAGAAACATATTTTCATAATTATGATATTATCCAGAAAATACAGTTATAGTAGATAAAGGAAATTCATGTACCGATGTTCAACAAATATTTTACACTCGGAGCAAACAAGAAGAGCTTCTAGAAAACCTGGATCACCACATGCTTGGCAAATTGTAACCTGTAGGAATAACATGAAATCTAGTTAAAATTTAAAGGAATAACTAGATTGTAGAAAAGAAGGTTACTTCAATTTAATAACAGGAGATATTATTTAAAGCACTGTTATACACTTTCGTGTAACTTATTTAGCTTATGTAACTCTTGTCCACCATATCACTTCAGCAAGCCACTTCCTCTACCCTAAGGCGGCGTCAAGTGGAACTGTTGTATACAGTGATTTCGTAGAGAAAATAGGTGTCACGTCTCGCACTTTTATAAGCACATGACAAGTTGACAACATACTGAAAATAACAACATGCAAAAGCAAACATTGATCGACATAATTACATGAAACGGAAACTTTCTAGCCTTGGTGTCAAACATAACCACTATCAATTCCAGGAAAAAAATTAAATGTAACAAATTAGGCCCAACACTGCATGATCAGGTTGTACTGGTTGACTTCTAGAACTGAATGCGTAACCAAACTCGGTCACCATAAAACTTTTTCCCAGAAGAGATATAGATAAAAGTAACAAGTCTGCACTAGTTTAACTTTTTTTTTATTAAAATTGAACCTAAGGTCTCCAAAGCCCACTGTATCAATGAGGTCTCGATTTATAGCATGAAATCATTAAACTTCTTACGAGCAGGCTACTTGATATAGTAGCTACTACAATAATGTAACTAATTTGATGTTACTCTCAACTTTTTTATGGTTGATAATTATTCAAATACGGTTTCATATGCATATGATATGTGAAACATAGTAATTCTTACGTTATTCTATCTGGTTTTGCATAGTTTTCTATGCACATGACAAAACCAAACATATGATATGACCCATTTCAAGTTCGATAAGTAATCTAGGGTTTTAATAGTCCTAATAGCCTTCTATCTTGTTTTATATGAATATCATATTCTTGAGTCTGTATATGTGAAATTTATTAGTTTAATCTGAAACAGATGAATGGATTTAAACTATATCCCATTAGAGTAAGTCCATAGCTGTAGATTAGAATGTTGAGTGTATAGTATTATGATTGCAACGCCTTCCAGGACTCCCAACCCCAAAGGCTTCCGTGCAGTGGGGCCAACACCTCTAAGTGTGTTCGGATCTCCCTCCCCTTCCCTAGGGGTCGTCGTGTGGCTGAAGAAGAAAGAAGGAAGCAACACAACCTCGTTAGTAGCTGAGGAGCACACCAACACACTGTTTGATCTACTTCAGCAACAAGTTTTTATGCTCCAACTTGATTTTTGGAGTAATTCTCACTTTCTCCAGTTTCATGTGTATGTTACTAACCCCAAGTAAAGCAACACCAGCAAGCTATGGACTCTGTTTTAGCAGCCTGCTACTTCTGTAGACCCAAGTGTATGGTTTCTAATTTGTGCAATCACGCTCCCTTTGCATTGAAAAGTGTACCATCTTGTATCACGAGGACGACAGCAACAAACTCGCTGAGATCGATGATCAGCTAATAGAACACAACATGTGACTCAAGCATATCAAGGTGATGGTTGTGACATCTGTGAGAAGTTCGATTGCTTTCAGCAGCAACAACTACTATCAGATGACCACTATATGCATCCTCATTTCCAACATCTGGATATTAAACTGTGACCTCGGCATGATGCACATTGAAGACTTATGTTCCCAGCTTCCAAAGCACGGTCCTCCCTGACTGTTTTACAACTGGAGGCACAACAGTTAGGCCTTTTCAACTAGTACGACTCCTAGACCATCTTCACTTGCAGAATGTTGAAGCCAAGTTGTTGGGTACACTGACTATTGGGTGGTGTAAACCAAAATTGCAAACCCAATCTTATTCATCAAACTAGACTACCTAACAATACCCCCAGACATGGGTTCATATAGATGACTAGTAAGAAGCCCTAATCAACTTATTTTTGCTAATGAGCCAACTTAAACACGAACTAAACTAAATAAGTCCTCAACTATTATTTGTAGCTTCTAAACTGAAATTATTGCGAGTAAGATGCAATGATTAAAACGAAAATAAATAAAAAGTGTCATGCTCTAATCAACCTTTAGATGAGCACGCCAATATTATGTAACTCGCATATGTTTGATGATATGACATAGGAGATCCGCCGACTGAGAATGTCAGTGAAATGACTCATCAGCAAATATAAAGGTGTAGATATTGGTAAATCTATCATGCAAAGTGTGTGGTCATACTGGCAAGGTTGTCTGAGCACGATATCTGTCGCATCACAAGGCACGACATCACACAACAATGTCTTGATGTAGACTCCATGATACAAGAAGGTCGCCTAGCAACATTGAGTCACATGTATGCTAACTTGGGCTGTCAACCATTGAAGCGAGTACAGATGAATATGGGATATGGTCGTAACACAAACATGTTCACATTCTCTAATACAAAGTTGGTGGAGCTCCCATTTTCGATTACAAGAGTACATATACACCTGGAAAACTCGACCTCCAACTAACAGAGTTGTGTGTGCGATAAAGCTTAATTGGATAGGATCTGCTAAAGAAGTGATGCTACAAATAGTGTGTGCTAAGGTGGGTCCTAATCATTTCGGTCCTCATTGCTAGGTTCACTGATCGGATGTTGCCCTTGTATTCTATCTTCTTCCTTATTAACAGTTAAAGTTGTGATCATTAGACAATTGAGCACTATGCAGAGAAATGTGTGTACCCCTCATAGGAGAAGCGTTGTATTCTACTAGAGGATGTCGTTGCAAAGGACGTCTGTGTGAATGTGGCAAGATGGACAGATGGAACTGAAGTTAAAGTTGACTATCACAAGGACTTAGGGTCTTTCACGTGTCGTGTGTGCTAATTCTCTATTTATGTAGCCACATGAATCATATCGCTCGTAGAAGAAATCCAAAAAGTAGACAATGCTGCAATAATAGATTAATTGAGCCTACGACAATACAAAACAGTGTCAATGGTTGCATCCCATGTGACAATTGATTTATACAAGCAAGTCATAGAGCTTTTAGGTGTATTCATTCACAGAATCTGACCCCTAGTATAAGTCAGAGAGCTAGATGCACAACTTTTGTATATAATTGATAGGGACAAAGAAAGGTTCCATATCAACTTTCATTTTAGCCCAATTATTGATGCGCCAAAATGTAACCTCTTCCACTAAGTGAGAGCGATTTGTTTGACTTCCACATATTAGAATTGGTGATTCTCTACAAGCTATTGCCACACAAAGAGCGACTCAACGTTGTGGACCTAGTTGTGGAGTTTGGTGGGGTCACTAGGGTGGTGAAATTCTAGAACATAAATCTTGAGCGTTCGATCTTATAGCGGAGGATCTTCCAAATGTTGCAGACATCACCCCTCAAGTGGCTCATGGATTCACCTAAACTCTCATGCATCTCTTGTTGCTCCCAAATCAAGATTTCTAGGCAGTCGAACCGCTTGTCAAGGTATCCTTTCATTTCTACTACTTTTGCATTGGATTCCTCATTGCTCACCATATTTCACGTATGGCATGTCAGAGAACCAAAACAGAGACTGATAAGAGGAGATAATTGCACAATTTGCTACTAGCAAGGCCGAGTCTACCGAGCCTGACTTTTAGAGATAGCTTCAACTATTGCACGAGAGAGGAGAGGGGGGCAGTTGGCCACTTGTAGCAGACGATGTCGGTAAGGGAGGAAGGGTGTTTCCCTAGGAGCAACGATCCTCTAGAGCTTGCGATCTTGCTGCAACTTGAAGCTTGGTCATTCATCATCCTGGTTGTTGGGTTGTTGTTGTCATGCAACCTGGTAGCAGTAAGTTCCCCGACCACCGCAAGGCTGACAACAAACCCCACGACGCATAGATGGGTAATTAGTTGCGCATAGCATCAAAGTTGGATGGAGTAGGAACTAGCAGCGATGAATCTTGTGTGATGTGTTGTAGTGTCTAGCCAATTGGTTGTTCTCATTGTCAGCCATAGTTGAGGGGGCATGACTTGGAGGTTATGTCTGATTGCTCAGCTTACTTTCTTGTCTATGTTAGATATATGGCTGTTGTAGCAACCATTTATTTAGCATGGGTTAAACTCAATGTAGTGCAGCAAGTACATGTGAGAAAAGTAGTTTTGTCTCTAGTGCAAATGGCAAAGAAGTTTTATCCCATATTGCTCACTCCTAGAACTTTTGTGGTCCTTATATGTAGGATCACATGGGGCACTAGTGTCCAAGGGGTCCTAGGAGGGAGGTATGCTCACCTCCTTGGTGGGTGCGGTTACCACATCACAACGCACGCACGCACGCGCGCGCCACGCCACGCCTCGCCTGGCCGGGCCGGGCATGGGCTCGAGCTTGTGGCTTGTGGCTTGTGGATTGTGGATTGTGGATTGTGGAAAATGTTTTCCGTCTTCCGACTTCTTTTTGTACTAGGATACAACTAAGTAATTAATTACTCGTGTAATTAATTGGTTCTTTCCTATTCGGATTTCTTAATCCTAACTGGAAAGTGTTTCTCTTTGCGGTTTTTATTTCATAATGTGTACAAGAGCGACCGAGTATTTGCGTCTCACTGGGAATAGGAATAAGGGACGTGCATTGCTATATATACACCTCTGGTCCTTAGGGTTAAAAACACAACAAACGAATTTCAGCCGCCGTTTTCACGTGTGTTTTGAGAGCCCTAATCCAGAGAGCGAGAGCCTTCGTTCCAGAGCCGTTTCGTGGAGTTCATCTCCTGTGCGAAGCGAGGCTTCTTTCTCCTTCCCGTCACCTAGACGCGACTGTCAGGCGGAGGTTCCTGCGAACGCTGTACTGCACTGCTGGTAGTGCAACGAGACGACGTCAAGCGCGAGCGAGACGTGTCTGTTCCAAGTTCGTGTCGGATCGAGACTGGGAGAACGGTGCCTATCCGCAAGGATTGCCGGGCACCGATTTCTTTAAGTATCACGTTCGTTTCTCAACGAACGATCTGGTTTGTGAATCTAACTCGTTTATTTCTGTTCTCCTGCTCTGTTTGATCATCGTTTTCTTATTGGATCTGCCTGAACTTGTTAATTAATTTGCACTTACTGCTGCTGCATGTAACGAAATAATAAATATTAACAACAGTGTTAAAGAAATCATCTTTCTGTCGTTAATTAACAATGGCCGGTCAGGGTGGTTCGGAAAATAAAATTGATACCAGTAGTATGCCTGAAAATTTTACTGGTACCAACTTTGCCCGTTGGCAGAGTCGGATGGAAATTTAGTTGAATATTGCAGGTTTTGATCAGTACTTAGTAGAGACTGAACCTAAATCTGATGAAACAATTCCTGATAATGCAAATATAATTGCTAATTAAAAGAAGGGTGACAAAACGTGTCGCGTTTGATTCTGTTTGGTTTAAATAACAAACTGTATGATTCTTACTCAAAGCCGCCAGTCACTACATCCAAGGTTTTGTGGGAATTGTTGATTAAGAATTTTAGTACTGAAAATCAAGGTGTTGAAAAATATTGCGTGTCTAAATTTTTTGAAGTTTCAAATGGTTGAGGGTAAGTCAGTTTCTGATCAAACACATGATCTACAACTCCTAGTTCATGAACTCTCAGATGCCAAGATGGTATTTCCTGAGAAGTTTGTTGTTATGTCTATCATAGAAAAATTCCCTAACTCATGGAAATCGTTTGGTATGTCTCTGAAGCATCGCAAAGGGACACACACAATGAAAGAACTAATGATGGATATTAATATACAAGAAGAACACTTAAAGGAGAAAACGGTCAAGGTGCCTACTGATTCAAATCCAACTGTTAATTTTACTTCTGCGAAAAACACCAACGATAAAAAATCTAAGAATGCACATAAACCTAAGGCAAAGATCCAAAAGAAACCGAAGAACAAACCTTGTTGGACTTATGGACAGGTTGGCCACTGGAATAAGGATTGTCCTTCTAAGAAGGCAAAGAAAGCTGCCGCATCTGCAACTGAGGAGGCTGTGGTCAACATGATGACTACATCCTTGAACCTCAATGATGGGTACGTGTCTATTAAACCTGAAATCCTTTCTATTTTTGAACCACTTTATTGGATAATTGACATTGGGGCTAATGTACACGTGTGTGTTGATAAATCCATGTTTGTGTCTTATCAGGCCTCTCGAGGTCGGTCTGTGACTTTGGGCGATTCCAGCTCTGCAGAAGTCAAAGGCGAAGGACGGGAGGACTTGAAGTTCCGTTCGGGGAAGGTTTTGACTCTTAACAGGGTCAGACATGTTCCAACCATTCGACGCAATATCCTTAGTGGTATCATTTTAGTTAGGGAAGGTTATAGAGTAGACTGCAAATGTAATAAGGTTATTATTACACACCTTCGTGATTCTTTATTTTTTGGCAAGGGGTACTTATGTGATGTGGAGAACTTATTTAAGATTCATGTTGAGCCTATTTCAAATTCCATTTTAAATTTGAATGATTATAGTTCTGTTTGCATGAATCTTGTTTCATCCGATGTTTGGCATTCACGTTTGGGACATGTTAATGTTGCCTCAATGAAGCATACGATGAATCTAAATTTGATCCCTAAATCTGAAATTAGCACCAATAAATGTGAAATTTGTGTACGAGCTAAACTACCTAGGAAGCCTTTTCATTCTGTGGATAGGAATTCGAAAATTTTGAATTTAGTGCATACAGATATCTGTGAATTTAATGTTGCTACGAGGAATCAAAAACGTTATTGTATAACTTTTATTGACGATGCGAGTAGATACTGTTATGTCTTTTTACTTAGAAGTAAAGATGAGGCATTGGATAAATTTAAAATTTATAAGAAAGAAGCTAAAACTCAAACCAGTAAAGTACTTAAGCGACTAAGATCTGATAGGGGAGGAGAGTATACTTCGAACTTGTTTTTGGAATTTTGCCAATTACATGGTATAGTTCATGAGGTCACTGCTCCTTATTCACCACAATCAAATGGGATTGCTGAACGTAAAAATTGAACCTTAATAGATATGGTAAATACCTTACTCCAAACGTCTGGAGTACCCAACTTTATGTGGGGGGAAGCTTTGAATACGGCTTGTCATATTCTGAATAGAGTTCCCCATAAGCATTCAGAGTAGTCCGTTTGAGTTGTGGAGAGGAAGGAAACCGAGTCTTAAATATCTTCGAGTGTGGGGGTACCTTGCTAAGGTACTTGTCCCTGAACACAAAAGAAAGAAATTGGGACCGAAAACAGTTGATGTCATATTCTTGGGTTATGTAGAGACAAGCTATGCTTATAGATTCTTGATTGTAAAATCAGATATCTCTGGCATTGAGGTCAATACAATTGTGGAATTACGTGATGCAACATTCTTTGAGGATGTATTTTCTATTGGTGTGCCCAATGAAGTATCTCAAGAAGATTCATTTACCACAGGTTCCATTCCCGAGCATGTGGAAAGGATGACAAATGTGGGGGGCGACTCAGAACAAGCTATTTCTGAATCTGATGATTCTGAAGAAATAGTTGAACCAAGGAGAAGTAAACGACCTAGGACATCAAAGGACTTTGGAAGTGAGTTTCTCACTTACAATGTTGAGGATGATCCTGTTACTTTCAAACAAGCTATGGAATCTCCAGAAGCTAAGTTTTGGAAAGAAGCCGTTAATGATGAAATCCAATCAATTCTCTCGAATGGAACTTGGGAATTGGTAGATTTGCCTCCTGGTTGTTCTGCAGTTAGTTGCAAATGGATCTTTAAGAAGAAACTTAATGCAGACGGGACAATCAATAAGTATAAGGCTAGGTTAGTTGCTAAGGGTTACACACAAAGGGAAGGAATAGATTATTTTGATACCTATTCACCTGTTTCCCGTATGTCCACAATTCGAGTGCTTATAGCATTGGCTTCCATTTATAATCTCTATATCCATCAGATGGATGTGAAGACCGCGTTCTTACACGGTGATCTTCAGGAAGAGATATATATGGAACAACCTGAGGGATTTGTGGGTCATGGGAATGAGTCCAAAGTGTGTAAACTTGTTAAGTCATTATATGGCTTGAAACAAGCCCCTAAACAATGGCATGAGAAGTTTGATTCTGTGATATCATCGTTTGACTTTGTTTCTAATGAATTTGATAAGTGTCTCTACTGCAAAACTGTCAATAATGGATTCATTTTGTTATGCTTATGTCGATGATATCCTGCTTTTTGGTTCCGATATGAAAGCAGTAAATGAGACAAAGTCATTCTTGTATAGCAAGTTTGAGATGAAGGATATGGGTGTCGTTGATGTGATTTTAGGGCTTAAAATCATTAGGTCTACTGATGGTATAACTCTCTCTCAGTCTCACTATATTGAGAAGATACTGGAGAGATTTGAGTACACATCACGTAAACCTGTTAAGACTCCATATGACTCATCCAAGCCCTTGTTCAAGAATGAGACTGGGGTTCCAGTGTCTCAATTACGATACTCGCAGATTATCAGAAGTTTGATGTATCTTATGAACAGTACACGTCCAGACATTGCGTTTTCCGTGAACAAGTTAAGTAGATATACCAGTTGTCCCGACAAAACCCATTGGGAAGCTCTTGACAGAGTTTTGAGGTATATCCAGGGAACATGTTCTCTTGGGCTGCATTATGGTAAACATCCTTCCGTAGTCGAAGGATATAGTGTTGCAAGCTGGATTATCGTGAATTTTGGGAGTAATGGTGTCTCAGGATATGTATTCCTGTTGGGAGGAGTTGTTTGCTGGAGGTCTAAGAAACATACCATATTGTCTCGGTCCACTTTTTAGGCAGAGTTGTGTGCTTTAGATGAAACTGGATTGGAAGTTGAATGGCTACATGGACTTATGTCCAATTTACCTATGGTAATGAAGCCGCATACTGTAATTTCAGTTCACTGTGACAGCACTACAATATTACTAAGATAAAGAGTTCCAAGTACAATCAAAAACAGCGTAGACACATCCAAGTCAGATTGAAATCTGTAAGGGAGTTAGTTCTAATGGGGTCGTGGTTGTGGACTATGTCAGTACCAAAGATAATACAGTTGATCCTTTCACTAAAGGTCTTACCTTGGCTTTAGTGGAAAAATCTAGGTTGGGGATGGGACTAAACCCCTATAGATTTGCAGGCAGTAGCATCCCAACCCAAAAGAGTGGAGATCCCACAAATTGGGTTCAATGTGGTAATAACAAGCTGTCGGGTAAATCGGATGACACTATGTATTCTTGTTTGATGCTTCTTGCATCTGTGTGTCTATTCCCTGGGAAACCTATTAGTGTCATGACTGTAAGTTAGTAAGAGAGTAGTCTCTGAATGGTGTCAAGTCTTAGGACATGATGTTAGCAGTACATCCTTGAAGACTCCAACTAAGTGATTGATGTTGTGTAGGCCGCAATAGGAGAATTGAGTTGTTCTCAGTTATCAATCATGATATAAAATTGTGTATGCATGGCCTTAATGCATTGTTTTCTTTTCTACCATGTCTTTATTGTGTTGTTACCAACCTATACTCTTGTACCCAAGGTTCAGGTTCAAGACTTTTGTTCACCTAGTTCCTACGGGGGTCACAGTTGGATAACTTAGGTAGATTCAAATCGAAAGGTATCTGCTGAAAGCACAGTATGGAGGACTGAATGGTAGAGCACACTACACATTGGACTTTGTGGGGGATTATTAGATATATGGTTGTTGTAACAACCATTTATTTAGCATGGGTTAAGCCCAATGCAGTGCAGCAAGTACATGTGAGAAAAGTAGTTTTGTCTCTAATGCAAATTGCAAAGAAGTTTTATCCCATATTTCTCACTCCTAGAACTTTTGTGGTCCTTATATGTAGGATTACATGGGGCACTAGTATCTAAGGGGTCCTAGGAGGGAGGTATGCTCACCTCCTTGGTGGGTGCGGTTACCACATCACAACGCACACACGCGCGCCACGCCACGCCACGCCTGGCCTGGCCTGGCCGGGCCAGGTACGGGCTCGGGCTTGTGGTTTGTGGATTGTGGAGAATGTCTTCCGTCTTCCGGCTTCTTTTTGTACTAGGATACAATACAACTAAGTAATTAATTACTCGTGTAATTAATTAGTTCTTTCCTATTCGGATTTCTTAATCCTAACTGGAAAGTGTTTCTCTTTGCGGTTTTTATTTCGTAATGTGTATAAGAGCGACCGAGTGTTTGCGTCTTACTGGGAATAGGAATAAGGGACGTGCATGGCTATATATACACCTCTGGTCCTTAGGGTTTAACACACAACAAACGAACTTCAGCCGTCGTTTTCACGTGTGTTTTGAGAGCCCTAATGCAGAGAGCGAGAGCCTTCGTTCCAGAGCCATTTCGTGGAGTTCGTCTCCTGTGTGAAGCGAGGCTTCTTTCTCCTTCCTGTCACCTAGACGCGACTGTCAGGTGGAGGTTCCTGCGGACGCTGTGCTACACTGCTGATAGTGCAACGAGACGACGTCAAGTGCGAGCGAAATGTGTCTGTTCCAGGTTCGTGCCGGATCGAGACTGGGAGAACGGTACCTATCCGCGAGGATTGTCGGGAACTGATTTCTTTAAGTATCACGTTCGTTTATTAACGAACGATCTGGTTTGCGAATCTAACTCATTTATTTCTGTTCTCCTGCTCTGTTTGATCTTCGTTTTCTTATTGGATCTGCCTGAACTTGTTAATTAATTTGCACCTCCTGCTATTGCATGTAACGACATAATAAATATTAACAACAGTCTATGCATCATGTCAGAGATGAAGATAGAGAGAGGGAGGAAGAGAGAGAAAGAGAAGGTGTCATGGAGGAAGAGATAGCAAGGTTGTGTTGAATCAGGAGAGAGGACAACAGTGCTAGGGAAGGGGGGTTACTGTTCTCCGTGAATAGTACATAGGAGGAGATAGTTGTGAAGCCCAACATAGGGCTTGGGGTCTTTCCTGCTAGGGGTTTTGGATCTATACTTGGGGTTTAGATCCGAGTCTCAAATGATATTTAGTGAATGTTGTTGCAAAGGACGTCTGTGTGAATGTGGCAAGATGGACAGATGGAACTGAAGTTAAAGTTGACTATCACAAGGACTTAGGGTCTTTCACTTGTCGTGTGTGCTAATTCTCTATTTATGTAGCCACATGAATCATATCGCTCGTAGAAGAAATCCAAAAAGTAGCCAATGCTGCAATAATAGATTAATTGAGCCTACGACAATACAAAACGGTGTCAATGGTTGCATCCCACGTGACAATTGACTTATACAAGCAAGTCATAGAGCTTTTAGGTGAATTCATTCACAGAATTTGACCTCTGGTATAAGTCAAAGAGCTAGATGCACAACTTTTGTTTATAATTGATAGAAACAAAGAAAGGTTCCATATCAACTTTCATTTTAGCCCAATTATTGATGCGCCAAAATGTAACCTCTTCCACTAAGTGAGAGCGATTTGTTTGACTTCCACATATTAGAATTGGTGATTCTCTACAAGCTATTGCCACACAAAGAGCGACTCAACGTTGTGGACCTAGTTGTGGAGTTTGGTGGGGTCACTAGGTTGGTGAAAGTCTAGAACATAAGTCTTGAGTGTTCGATCTTATAGCGGAGGAGCTTCCAAATGTTGCAGACATCACCCCTCAAGTGGCTCATGGATTCACCTAAACTCTCATGCATCTCTTGTTGCTCCCAAATCAAGATTTCTAGGCAGCCGAACTGCTTGTCAAGGTATCCTTTCATTTCTACTACTTTTGCATTGGAATCCTCACTGCTCACCATATTTCACGTATGGCGCGTCAGAGAACCAAAATAGAGACTGACAAGAGAGGAGATAATTGCACAATTTGCTACTAGCAAGGTCGAGTCTACCGAGCCTGACTTTTAGAGATAGCTTCAACTATTGCACGAGAGAGGAGAGGGGGGCAATTGGCCGCTCGGTAAGGGAGGAAGGGTGTTTCCCTAGGAGCAACAATCCTCTAGAGCTTGCGATCTTGCTGCAACTTGAAGCTTGTTCATTCATAATCCAGGTTGTTGGGTTTTTGTTGTCATGCAACCTGGTAGCAGTAAGTTCCCCGACCACCGCAAGGCTGACAACAAACCCCACGACGCATAGATGGGTAATTAGTTGCGCATAGAATCAAAGTTGGATGGAGTAGGAACTAGCAGCGACGAATCTTGTGTGATGTGTTGTAGTGTCTAGCCAATTGGTTGTTCTCATTGTCAACCATAGTTGAGAGGGCATGACTTGGAGGTTGTGTCTGATTGCTCAGCTTACTTTCTTGTCTATGCATCATGTCAGAGATGAAGATAGAGAGAGGGAGGAAGAGAGAGAAAGAGAAGGTGTAATGGAAGAAGAGACAACAAGGTTGTGTTGAATCAGGAGGGAGGACAACAGTGCTAGGGAAGGGGGGTTACTGTTCTCCGTGAATAGTACATAGGAGGAGATTGTTGTGAAGCCCAACCTAGGGCTTAGGGTCTTTCCTGCTAGGGGTTTTGGATCTATACCTGGGGTTTAGATCCGAGTCTCAAATGATATTTAGTGCAAACCAAAATTGCAAACCTAGCCATATTTATCATATCCAAATGTTGGATAATACCTTCAAGTCCCAGGCGTAGGTTTAAATAGATAATTTGTGGTAAGTCGTAATTAACTTATTTCCACTAATGATCCAACTTTAGTTATATATAAACGATTCATTGAGAACTTACAATTAGTCCCCAACATGTGTGCAACCTCATAGCTCCTAAACTAAAGTAGTTACAAGTAAGACCGACAAATGAAAACTAATTTAAATAAAAGACAACATGCTCTAATCAGGCTTGAATGAGCAGCATATCCACTAGCACTTGTTGCAAGCGAATTTGTCCTTAGTGGTATCCAAACCGAGGCTGAAATAAAGGAGGAAATGGAGACCATCCTAGTCAAGTACAAACAACAGTTATGCGTCAAGTTGTCTAACTTGGTTCAAGAGTCAAACTTGTATGATCACCTTCTTTCTGCATTGATCGCAACATGGATAACGCCATCCATGTTGTGATGCAGATCGCAAAGAGATGGCAGTGTGCTTCTACTCGACAATCAAGCTGCCAACACCACAACCGCCATGACGTGTCATCTTTAAAGGTCACGTCAGTCCGTAGAAAAGCCCAATGTCTCTCATGTCAACACGTCGAGCATCACTTCAATTAATGCCCGATCACATGATGATTGCGACCTCAGGCACTAAGAAGGAAGATAAGGGTTTACTCCAAACCAAGGAGCCCGTCGACGATGAGGATGGGTGAAAGGATGACACAAAGGTGCAACAAGACTAAAGCCCAAACCAAAGCTCCCATACCACTTGTTTTGGGGGGGGGGGGGGGGGGGGGGGGGGGGGGGTGGTGGGTGGGGTTGAATAATCAAAAGAGGAGTAAAGGCCCAAGTATATAAACTAGTTGGGAGATTCCATCCCATATCAAATCAGCAACAGAGAATCACAATTTATAGCTAGATGGATCTTCCTTTTCTTGCCATGTTGTGAGCCATATTCTCAATATGATATGCAGGTGGAGCTAAATCTCTCTGGATTAGCTCCGCACTCGCTGGCTTTAAAAAGTAAAAAAGAAATAAAAGTATAAGAGTTGAGAAGGGGATGGGAAGCGGCGAAAGAGTTGAACAGTGGGGTGAGAGCATCGTTCTTTCCCCCGATGAAATGGGATTTCCCTCAGTAGGAGATCAAGGGTCGATAGATAGATAGGCGAAGAGTAGGTAATGGAAAAAAAAAAAAACAGGGCGTGTGGAATGATCTATTCGTTCGGGTAGTGGCGCGGAAGCAAAACAAAACATGGCAAAAAGGCCATGAGCGAGTAACCAGCCAGCCAATGATAAAAGCTGGATGGGAATAACATGACAAACGCATGAAAGATGGTTCTGACATTGCATTCTTGTGGGGAGGGTAGTAGCCTCGTAGGCTTTTTCTCTTCCAAGGGGAGATTGATCGCATAATGCAACCGGTTTCCCAAATGCCCTACCTAAACCGCACGGCGGTCGCTGCGTACCAAAGACCATATACGCCGCTAGAAACCCTTCTCTGCAGCCGACACCCACCTCGCAGTACTGGAGCGAGGCAGGGACGGGGATAAAGGGAAACAAGAAACTAGCCAAGAAAAGTGCATAGATAACAGAAACAATAATATGGGGAAAGCGAGGAGTACCGTCGCCACCTCTTCGGCCCTCATCTTCGGCGTGGAGGCCGATCGGCAAGGCGGTGGAGAGGCGCAGCGCCGTGGTCCGCCGAGGGAGAAGATGCGGGGGGGTGGGGTCGTCACCAGCTCATGATCAACAGCAGCAACAGCAGTAAAACCCCATGATGGTGAGGGGGAACTACAAGTTCCACCGGCGCCATGGATGGAGTTAAGTAGCTCACTACTGACAGCGGCGATCAGAAAAAACAAAAAGAGACGACTCTGGCTGCGCAGAATGAAATCAGAGGCGCGACGGCGGCGCAGACACGACGGGAGAGAGAAGAAGAATCACGCGCTGCCCCAGAAGTTTAGGAGTGGATCGAGGGCTGGCTGGTAGTTACTCCGCTTCGGCCACCAACTCGCGCATACACTCCTGCTCAGCAGAGACGGGTCGCAGCAGAGGGAGAGAGACGGGGTTTTATGGGCGGCGTGCGGGTTGAGCGAGAGAGAGAGAGCGAGGGTGAGGGTCTCTGTAACCATCTGCGTCTCACGACTCACGAGTCACGACAGACGCCGAGGCCCGAGACGCGGCTCCAAGTCGGAGCACCCCCGGTCCTGCGGAAAGTATCAAGAAAGTCGGCACGGATGTGGCGGTGGGGTAACTCCCGCATAAAAAAACCGCGGAGGTGGCCGGACCCCTCTGGCACCGCCACGTAGCCTGTGGTGATACGCCGGACGCTGAATCTCCACGCCCGGGAAGAAATTGGCAGGCAGCTGAGCGGAGGTGTTTTAAGCGTGCCAGATTGATTGGTTTTACAAACTAAAAGAGGACAACTAGTGGTTTAATGCACTTGGTTATAATTGCGTCCGTCTGCGTGCTTGACTTCAGCGCGAAGGGAAAGCAAGAAGAGAAAAAAAAATTGTAAGGATTGGCCAGAACTTAATGAAGAGGGAATCCAATTAAGGAATGTTTCTATTTTACGTGGGGGAGTGAGTCTATAGTCTGGAGCTATCGCACACACAGACATGGCTAAACGGGAGCTATCGCATAATCAGGAGAGTAAAGAAAGCATCTCTTGCCTTCTATGATTGAAAGAGAATCACGAGTTCGGAGGGTTCCCCCAGTGGAATTTATGCCTAGGTTTGCCTAGACTTGGAGATACAAGGTCTCCTCCCATGAGAATGAGACTGCAAGTTCAACTAGGGAATGAAAATCCATGTCCTACCAGGATTGAGATGACATGACGCACAAGGGTGCAATGAGGCACCATTTCCTATTCTCGCAGAAGGTGGGCAAAGTTTCCTACCATCCCAAATTGCCTCTGGAACTGACAGATACACCCAATCGAGTTCAAAAGGAATAAGAAATGCAAGATCCATGGACACGTTCCTTATAAGAACCTCGATGGCCGTTTCATGCTCCCTCATCAAAGCCATAAGGTGTATTAGTTCAAGAAGAGAAGGGAAAATTATACCACCCTATAAGAACCATAGTGGGAGTTTTCTTGGGCTTCTAGCTAGCTCGAGTATGCATTTTATTTTGGAAAAAAATTTGAGTCTTTCCTCCATAAAGATCTATATTTTCGTTCATCGTGAATCTTGCCCCAATCATATTATAGGAAACTTCATTTGCTCAACCATTTTCCATCTCAAGAAAGCTTCTTCTGTCAGGTGGTTCCCTGATGGGGTGTGGATAAATCGACCCTCCTTTAGAAAACTCACTTATCTCTCGGTAGAATGGTGTGCCCAAATTTTCACTTCATTTGAGGCATAATCAGAGTATGTGATCTATATGGGGCTAGTCAGTTAGTCGACCAACCTATGGTGCCCATTAATATTTTGTCACTCACAAAGAAAACATGTTTCCATAATATTTTACATTCTAGGACAATATTTGATAAGAATTATACTTATCTTCATGACTGTAAAATCTAATTCTAGTATATGGACATGCATTCCATCTAATAGGTGTCTTGAGAATTGACTATATTCTATAATAAGGAAAAAATATATGTAAATTTATAAAGAAATATATGAAATTTCATTGGAAAATATTTAGAAGTTCAAATATTGAGCTAAAATTATATCAAAAACCAACAATAAGAGGCCCTTTTAATGAATTTTAAAAAATAAATGTGAAAAATAACTAAATAATAGTGTAACAAGCACAATATTAGAGCACAACAAGTTACCAAAAAGTCTTAAAGAACAAAATGGGAGTCAAATATAAATGGCCAATGTTGGGGAAATGGTGCAGTTATAAAGGAACCGTTGCCAAAACTAGCATCATTACTGCAACATGTTTGTGGTAGTTTTCAAAATTATTGTCAACCAAACCTCACCACATCATAAATAAGTACTATTCAAGAACCACATGTGTGAAAAAACATGATTCACAATGACTTTCAACATAAGAATATATGAAGTGTCAATATTGTATATTGCTTCAAATGATGAACCAACACTAATATTGACAAACACCTCCATTTGTACATACAATTACAATCTTCCATACGTAGATGCATCCTTGACTAAACTAACAAACATGATGTAAATTTTAACCATTTTTTAAATTAAAACCATAACTGCACCATACCAAGGTGATGTGGGTAGTAGAGACTACATTTGCACACAAACAATTGGTGTGACTATATGATTGAAAAAATTGTTTTCTATCCTCCGATATACTTTATTTTGTACACCATAGTCACCCCTATATGCTACACGGTTAAGGTTACCAATAATTGAATGATCTCTTTCTATAATTAAAATCAAAAGAAGAATTTTTTTATATCAAAATAGAAACTTTATTTCTTTGTATCATTGAATTCCAATCATTATTACTATTTCTGTATCTAACATAGGTGAGGCACATGCCTCGCCTAGCTTGCGCTTTGTCGAGGAGAAACAAGATAGTGGTTAGGTTACTAGTTGTCCTATGAGGAGAAGAAATATGTGGCCCTAGGAAAGATCAAGAGGGAAAGGAGGAAGAGTTGGTCCCTGCTAGAGTCCCATGTACATGAGGTTATGCAGACATACAAGCGATATGAACTGGTGGGGAAGTTGGATACATGTCAAAAATTAGATGGAACCCAAGGGAGGTTCACGATCAAGGGCAATCAAAGAAAAGGAAGAACGGAAAGTAAAAGAGAATAGGATGGGAGAATATGATTTGTAATATGTAACAACAAATAGCTGTAATCATTTTTACTAGGTAATTGTTACAGAATTCATATCTCATGATTCCTGGATTGGAATTATGAAGATAATGTGTCAGTGAAAAGGTTTTTATGTAAATATTCTTTTAAGTTTTTTAGAGTATGACTAGGTAAAGATTTTTTTATAAGAAAGCATGTATAATAATGATGTGTGTGCAATAGGTTGTGATAAATATTTTGGAATTTGATGAAATAAGTTCTACTAGTCTTAGTTTAAAGTATAGAATATAAATACATGATCTGATCTTGATTATTTGATTCACATTAGTTGTTTTATTGATTTTAACTATTAGGGATACGTTGGTAATTTCAGGTATCAAACGATGAGACAAAATTTGAGGAAATATCTAAAATTTATTGGTTAGGTTTATAACATTAACATACTTTTCAAGTTGAGTCTACTATACAAATGAATAATGAAGGACTTCAAATATGAGAAAGTATGTTATGATCTTGTTTAAGAGATTATTGAATAAATGGCATTTATAGTGATAAAAACTTTTGAAGAGAGATGTGTTTCGAGGACTTATGATCACCCAAGAGTGAATTAGTTGATGATATGATGTTAATGACATATAAGAAATCCCAACATGTATAGGAGGACCTACAAAGTCTAATAAGATAATACATGATTTCTAGATGTGGCATTGGTATATGTGTATCAATTTGTTATCTGGGGGTTGTGGCTTGACCAAGACATGGATGAATAATCTAGATTTATTTTCAACTAGGTAAGCACGCTATGTGTATTCAATTTCTGAATTATATATGTGAAAACTGACTATATCTCTCTACCATTGTGTTCTTTCTCTTCCTAATAGTGACTCATGTTACTCATTTAGATATCAATTCAATAATTTGAGTGTTATAATACTCTAATTTGGTCACATCCAATATTAATTTCCTATATGTAACACTAATTTTCATAATTGATCCAAGTACCATGGTTTAATATATCTCTATCTTGCAATTAAAAAATGAACCCCATTAATGTGACACTATTTCTATATAAAGTATATTATGTTGTAGAGTTTTTAGTTATGAATCTGATGGCATGAACATTTCCTCAATCAGATCCATAAATAAAAAGTTATGCCCTTTTGAATATCCCTACCTTATCATTATTTTCATTGATTATGTACCTCAATTAGGCTCAATTTGGGAGCACATCATAGCAAGGGTGGCGCCCCTATCCCTTTTCCAAGTCAACGATCCACACCCTTGATAGTGGTTTGGCCAATCTTATCGCTTGATTTTGTGCCCACAGACCTTCCCCCTCATTTGAAGGTTGTTGGTCATCTTCATGCTATGTTTGTACTTATGTAATAGTAGATTTAGGCTTATCCAATAGGAACACTATTGACTCTTTGGGCACAATCACCTAGCCAAACTTCTCTCATTCTTTATTCTTATAATTTCCCCTCTATTTTCTCACATTTTCACACCCTAGAAGTCCATGTTTTATCTTCTCTTCTCTCTCTTCTCTTATCCGCAACCATGCTAACCTCTGGTTATGGAGTAATGGACTTCACCTCTATGAACACCCACATTGATGTCTTTGACCATCGATGTCTTTGACCTTGTGAGTTGCACAATGTTTTATGGAGCTAGGTGACGGGTTTTGAGGGCCACCTTCCATTCCATTTGCCTCATCACCATCACTTTCAAGAAGCTCAGTCACACCATTGCACTGGGTAGAACCCACACTACATTAGCATAGTGGGATGGCTAGAGACCATCAACAAGGATTGGCAACTCACAACCACAGACAGACAATCAGTTGGGCAAGCGGGAAACCCAACACCATGAGGTTGATGGGCACCAACGAATCATCAGGCACCACACTGCTCAGGGGACCCCATATGGGCATGCTTAAGAAGGGCATGATGCAATCAGTGAATCATAGACTAAAATCTCGAATAGAGAAATAAATTCCATGCTAATTCTCTAACTACCTTCCCCTATAGTTTTAATGCAAAATTACTAATAATCATATATTTCTTATCCCTTAGCCAAATTTAATGAACTTATATAACACATTGATCACCTCAATGAGATCTACGAGTTAGTCTTAGTTTCATGACCTGAATATGCTCCTAGTTCTTCAAAGAAAAAAAACTCTCTTTTGACCTTTTTGACATAATGCACTATTGTGTTAAATAATGATGAAATATGACCCTACTTGATGATGGTGATATTAATCATTAAATTTTGATGCAATGTGACTTAAGAGTTGACCTTAATCTCTTTTGTGTATCCTATCATTAGACCTTTACACAGATGGTTTGGGTTGGGTTTGGTTTGGTTCGGTTAATTATGGGTGTGGGTCTCACAAGTGCGGGTCAAAAAAGACTCACTTCTAAATGGATCGTACAAATGTCCACCCAAACCCAACCTGGAGGGTCAGTAGTTGACCCTTGGGTACCCATATAATTTGTAGTAGAACTCAAAGTTCTTCTCAAGAATAATATAAGAATAATCATTTGTATTGTTTTCTTCATGCATACCTCTTTTTATGTGTAATGCTATATTTATTTTATTACATTCACATCAATCATAATAGAAAACTATATTATTTATTATAAATTAGTGTTTAAAATGCCAAAAATTCTCAATGGTTGTGTTTAATGTCAAATACAAAAAGGAACAATTTGTCGATCTATGAAGATGTTCAGCATATAGAAAACATGTTATTGTCATTTAAAGATAAGACAAATTTAGGATGATTTTATCATTTTTATTCGGTATAAAGTAGAAATATTTGTTATTACAACAAGTACACAAATATTTATAAGACAAATGCAAAGAAAAAAATTCATAAATATATATAGTTGTAAGTTCAAGTGTGTCATATATATATGACATGTAGTATAAGACACAATATATTAAAATGCTTGCTAGGTATATAATGATATCTAAAAATTCTCATAAGCACTCACACATACAATTTTATTTTCAATTTATGTCCTTTTAAATGGGTCACCTATAGGTGTTTGTGGGTAAACCCATGATACCCGCTTAATAAACGAGTTGGGTCAGTTTGAACCATAATTAAATGGGTGGTCTATGATCAAAACTTCTACCCAAACCCATATTAAACGGGTCGATCCACAGGTGCCCACCGGTCAATGACCCATTTTGACAGGTCTACAAATCATGCTTGTTTACTCAAATATTGCTTGAATGAACTTTAATGCTAAAATATTGTGTTATGATATTCCACTATGATCAACCATGTCTCAAGTATTTATGTTAGTCTCAAATCGGTAACTTTTTCCTTTCTACAACCTAAGAATCGATCTTGTCTATGGTTGTGAGGAAGTGTTAGACTGTACTTATTGTAAGATCCTAGCTAGTGACATGATCAAGTTTTTATTATGTACTCTTCAATGTGTAATTGAAATTATATACTAAAAATATTGAAAATATACTTGTTGAATGTTGAGATCATGTTGGTGTTTCCATCTTATTAGTTATCCATGTATGTTAAACTTTCACACTTATCCATTTGTAGTAAGGTAATATCATGCTAGAGACAGACACTCAAGTCCATGCTTTGTTGACTTACTAGTCATTTAGAGTTTGGATTTGAGTAATAAATGATTCCATTAAAATATATCCAGATCTTGCATGCATCCTTACAAAGTAAGTTACTTTTAGATCTTCAACTTTTAGATATTATCTATTTTCAATCATGCTATAAGTGAAAATTCAAATGAATTTATATGAGATTCATATTTTAAATATTTGAATAAGATAAAAAATTTCCTATATGCAATTCATATATCTTTATTCTAATGTTATTAGCACACAAATTTCTACTCATTCGATTATACTGTCAAATTAAGAAACAATGAAAAGATATAAATATTGTATTGGGTACTCATGTATCTCATTTTAATTACTTAGAAACTCAGGTTTACAATTAGATTCAAATACACATATAGTCTCTAGTTCATAAAAGGAATTAAGAAAATGAACTGGTTTTTCTTAATTCTTTGTATGAACTAGAAACTATATGTGTATCTAAATCTAATTCTTAATCTAAGTTCCTAAGTAACTAAAATCGGATATGTGATTAGTCGATCCAATAAACATATCTTTTAACCATGTTCTAAGTATATATGAATCTTAGGGTTTAGGAGGGTTAATTGGGTGGTAGGGGGTCACCCCCTCATGTTATTGTTCAATTTTTTAAATACCAAATCTTAACATTATATGATAAGCCCTCCCCATTTGTCCCGGGATAATCATGAGACACACATTGCCAAATCAGAGGAGTAGCCACTCCATTTAAAAGGCATAGCCACACCACTTTAGAGACACGTTAATGTCAATCTAAGGCTCTATATGCCAATTTCTTGGAGTAGCCACTATGATTTAGTAGCGTAGCTATACCATTTAAGAGAAGACTTATTATATAATTGTGTCCACAAACCAATAAAATTGTTAAATAAAAATAAATGTTAATTCAATATTAGTTTACAATTTAGTTTTCACTTTTAGTTTTAAGTTGTTATACATATTCGTGATTTTCTTTATAAAACTCAATGTCGCTTATTCTAATGCATATCTCGATTTGTACATGTTGGAGATGAGATAGATGCATGTATTGAGCTTATGAGGTAGTCAAGATAATAGTAAATTATTGCATCATTAAGATATTTATTTTGATGGGGTGTCATCTACATGATGCAAGAGATTAATAAAGAAGTGCAAGCTTTTATATCATGTATCTAAAATTTCTTATAAAGCTTAATGCAATTAATGCAACAAAGTTTTTTTTCCAAGAGTTAATGATAATACATTATATACTCTATTTTGTGTTTATTTATTTCAATTCTAGTTGTGATGGTTTTATTTGTGATACTCCAAAGAAAAAAAATTGATTATTTAATGACCAGATTTCATCTTAGCTAGTTAATTAGGGTTTACTTGGATGTTTGCATGTTGTACTAGATTGACCCTAGTATAATATTATTTAATGATGGTAGTTTATTATATTATTTTTAACTTTATGATACATGTTAAACATGTTTTGTTTTGAAAAATTAGTGTTTGAGAAATACAAGCCCTAGTTGGTCAAATTTTGGCTCTTGCTTGTATAAGAATATAAAAATGTGATAAGTATAGTAGTGAAGTAATTTTTGTCTTTTATATATCTCATATTGCTTTTAAAATTAGATTTCAATTGTAAAACACAAACATAAGATTTCTTGCAAAATTTCATATATTTTTGGATATTTTGTGGACCTGTTGGTCGGTTGAGTTTCACCATGAAAAATTCAGCCGACCATGCTATATAGGTTGAAGTATATCATTATGGGTACTTGATTTTTATTTATTTAAAGGTAAATGTGAATAAGATTAAACTTGAATTTAATACGGTAAACTCTATTTCATATAATATATTATTTTTTCATTTTTGTGTGATATTTGAGTGATCATAGAGTGTTGTGTCATCCTAGTTTCTTATCAATAACAACTTAGTCTACCAACCATTAATCTAAATAAATAAATAACAACTGAAATTGAATTTTGGACTTGTTTGTAGTTGTTCCAAGAACTTTAGTTGATCTATATGAGCAACCTAACACCCTAGTATCTCATATAATTCGTCATTCCTTGTGGAGAAATAAAATCCTAGAGAGAGGTATGTAGAACTGGGGTTTTTGTGAGAAAAGAAGTAGAGATGTGATCTAGGGTTCTCTGTGGAGGAGTGATGAAAATAAGTACTTTATCTTATTTAGATAGGTTTTCATGGTTCCCTCCTCTTACTTGGATCAAAAGGATACCAAATCAACCTCTTTTATCTTTTATTCTTTCTATCCTCCTTTCTTAGGGATCTTGAGTTGAAAAGAGCAAGAAATGAATTGATTCATTAGAAATTGGTTGTATTTTAAAAACTTCAAAATGTGGGCAACGTTTCTAAGGTGGTTGGTGCATGAGGTGAGTGTATATGTACTTCTTGAGATCTATAATCATGTTAAAAGTCTAATTCTATCTCACTAAAATAAATGATGTGATTAGGTAATCAATTGAGGATACTTCGGGGAATTGAATGTTATTGATTTATAGTACTCATTGACTTGTGTTTGTCTAGTTCCCTATCTATTTATTCATGTTCTATGAAAAAATCCTATGGATAGAGAACTATTTTGTTTTATACTAATATTTCTTAACAACAATCCTAACGATTGGTATGTTCATAAATGATTTTATGGACATGTATGGAATCATGTTTGAATTTTTGAAGCATGAATTACCCAAGTGTATTGTTAAAACTTTTGAATTTTAATATGGCATGTACATGAGGATAAATATGAGGGTTTGAAATGTTGATATTCTAGGTCTAGGTTTAGTGTTTTGGGATTGACTCAAACGAGCCAATAAATCAAATGCATACATATAATTGATGGATGAACTATGTGGAAATGGAAAACATGGTTTTGATGTGTTCAAAATAGACTTAACAGGCCCATGTACACCCTGATGGGATTAATGAATAATGAGGTTCTTATGATGTATTAAACCAAGATGACTTCTTTAAACCCTATAAATTCGGTGTTAAGACGAGTATGAGAGACAAAATACAAACTTGTATATAACCTTGTAAATATGAAGAAAATTGTCCATTGTATGTATTATTAATTCCATTCAAGTCAATAAGCCTTATTTAGATAATTTGAGCCTAATCCATCTACTACACTACAGATTAAGGAATAATGAGAAAATCCTACTTGAATGTAAGCCTTTTTTTGTAAGTCACATAAGTATGAACTGTGTGAGAAGATGGCTAGATACTAAGGAGTAGGAAGAAGTAATCTTAATTTGCCATACTTCTTACATTGGGTAGTCTTATAAGGAATAGGAAATTTTTTAGTTATTAAATGCCATTAGAAGTCAAATGGCATGGTACATGTATCTAAATGCAAGAAAAGAGATGGAAACGGGTGAACTGGATTGTGATGATAAGTGATGGGTGATATATTAATGAAAGGAGTATGTGAAATGATTTATCTATTTGCTTTATTTATATTTGGGTTGACTTAAACAAATGAAATACATAAAACCAGACTATGGAGGTTTTCAATGAGAGAGAAACTTTGTGCAGAAAGTAAATATAAATTAATCGACTACTATAGTTATACTGAGCAAGAAATGAAATAAGGTATGCTAATGAATCTGAAATGAAGGGAAGATAAAGAAGATTATTGGCTAGATCTGAGAAGTTAACCCCTAACCCTAATATGATTAGTAAATCAATAATAATGATGAATGAAGGGTTAATGAATGTAGATGGTTGAGTATGGATAGACTTATTGAGATCATAGTAGATCATGGTTGTTGACTAGTATTGATGGGAATTTCTTAGGAATATTAACTATGTGCTATAAATATTATAACTGAAGACTATACTCTAAGACTGAGAGCACTTAACGTGGTGTATGATACACTTGATTCGGGAACAACAAATACAAAAATATACTTATGGATTGATCTTGTTGTGGTTGTAATGTCATCGTGAATATATATATATATATATATATATATATATATGTGTGTGTGTGTGTGTGTGTGTGTGTGTGTGTATGTGTGTGTGTAATATGTATAGTGTGAGGTGAATATAATGATGGGAAACATGATGGATTGAAATAGTTGTATTTGGGAAACCACATTTATGGTAAATACATGAGAATGAGATTATATGTGATTGTAAATACTTGCAAAGAGATTATATATGAGACTAATAACCCAGTGTCCAAATCATAATAACTGATGTGAATATGGGAATGAAACATGTATGTTGTAAATCATATATGATTGTGATTCTTGATTTTTTTATTTCATTCTTATTTCATAAATAACAATGAATTTGTTTTATGGTAGTGGATAATCCCTATAAATATGGATTCGAATGAGATTAGAAAGAGATTAATCAGTTCAAACTATTTTGGATATAATGATTGTCTTTCTTAGTAACCCTAATTGAATTAATGTCAATCTAGTTGTGTGAGAACACACACACAATAAATAATGAATCAAATTCTCTCTAAGATGAGTAAGAGGATTAATAACAAGTGAAATGATTAATGCATCTAGTTAGGAGCACTAAACAGCTTGAGTTTCCCTAACGTGCATACTTGGGAGATGAAGCGTATTTATTTATATTAACCATAGGAATATGAGAAGGATTTCTTGATTATGGATTGAAATGTTGAAGGTCAGACCACTAGGATTTAGGTGTGAATCACATGTTGTGATTCGGACCATAAATCCTCTATTTTGAAAGTCAATATCCATAAGGAATAGACTATAATGTAATGCATACTATGAAACATTAGAAATTTTTTTGATATGTGATATTCTATTCTATTTACTCCTATATGAATACCTAATATGAGGATATTAGCCTCTTTATGTGACCTAGAGATGGACCATGGTCTATTTTAGGTATATTAGATTGGCTTCCCTATGATGCTTATGGTGAGCCAATAACAAGAATTAGGCGTGCTGACTTCTATTTGGTGAGGTACGAGTTAAATAGTTTAGGGGAAATTAATAAAAGATGGCAAGCTATGTAGAGTATGAGTTGAAACTTTGTTACATTCTTGTAACTTTTCATCGATAAATCTCTTATTGAATATGTTTCTTTTTATTATCTTATACTTATTACATATTGTCTTATTCTTATCTTTCTAGTACGGAATCTAATTTTAAACGTTGATAATTGGTTTATGTTGGGATTTAATATCCACTCTTATTGTGATTTGGATTTACGGGCGTTTGAATAGTTCTATATGGTTGATATTACTATGTAGATTTCAACTTCAGGACTCTAGGATAAGTTCCAGGTTGGGTTGGTGGTGGGTGTCATAGAGATCATGTTATTCTTATGCCTTGATTATAAATGTTTTGATCTTGACTTGTTACCTCTACAATAGTATTCTAACTCCAAATGATTAGTATTATGTTCATAGATATGCTCTCAATGATGGTTACAAAGGTTGGGATTTGACTAAATGGATGCCTTTATGATTAACTAGATTGTTTTCACAAACTAGATTTATTCGATGCTAGTGTTATCGATTAGAAATTTCAGTATCTATAAGTTTCTCTCAAGTTCAATATAATTATATGTTATTGATGCATGTTACTTAGCTTGAGTAGAAAGTATCCACTAACTAGGGCTCTTTGTGAGTCTCATGAAGTTTTTTCAAAAAAAAAATTAAAGTATAATTTTTCCAACAGAGAGATAGTGATAAAGAGTGTGTAAGTAGAATAATCTACATTAGAATGTCCTTTCACTCTCTCTTTCTTAGGATGGGTTGTAGTTTGAATTTGTTTCTTTAATCTATTGTATATCTAAGTACACATGAGCAAATATGACACAATCTTTCTTTATCGACATTGAATGAGATTTGTGATAATTGAGCATGTGGATATTCTGAAGTGTAATTTGTTTTTCTCAGGTTCTATGAAGAAGAAAAAAGTTCACATGTGTTTCTCATATATTGTGTTAATTTTGTTTGTCAGGAACCAAGTTTTCTATTTCTTAATATGGATTTAGATTTAGAGTTTCTCTATGATGGTTGGTATTTATACTCATCAAAATTGAGGTCTCCATTGTTTATGTTTCCACTACAATAATTGCAACGTTACACTTTGTAAGGTAGGTTTGGGTGGAGGGGACATTTGATATGATAGGTATTGACACCTATTTAGTAGGGAAATGGATGGATAAAAGATGAAGGACCAAGGCTTATACATTAGGATATAAAGAAAGTGTTAGTGCTTGGTTGAGTATATGACACAGTTGATACATAGCTACGAGTTTGTGTGTTGGTGAAATGCCAATCTCAATATATTTATGGGGTGCATAAGATAGATAAAGAGAATAGTAAAAGAGAGTGGCATAACCTATTTAGTGAAAGTTAAGTTTAAATCAAATATATTAATGTGTTATTTACTATATTTGTTTTGTGTATTTAGACTTTCTTTTGTATAGTTCTTATATAATGTATACGCAACAATAATGAAATTTATATATCATAATAATATTTGTTGTGTTTTTATATGCATTACATTCTATATAATTGTATTTATCATAAGCATGCATATATGATTGTTGTTCTGATTTATATGTATTGTTTATTATATGTGTTATATGTTTTATATTCAACATTACTATTTGTGTAATTCATTTATGTTGTATATTCCCTCTTTAATCTTTTTTTGTAAGATATGTGTAAGTAATTATGTATCTCATTATGTATATTTGTAATTACTAGTTAAAGTCCCCCCCACCCCACTTTTTTCAGTTTCTTAAAGAAAACCTTCCCTTTAGCAAATTCCAAAAAAACCTTATTTAACTACAAAATTACAAATAAGCCCCTTGGTTCACCTTTTCCAACTCTTGATATTGTTTTGTTGAGAAACGCAGTGAGTATTTTCATTTATTCATGATGTTCTCATTTCCCCTCAATTCATTGGTGAATCATGTACAATTTATTACACAAATAATATATGATATTATTTAATTCTAATATTAGACTTTTGGCTATATACTATTTAAGTAGCATATGATATATAAGCTTCAATCCTGACCAACTTGAAATTTTGGATTATTAGAGGTATGTTTGGATTTTTCATGTTGGGTCAAATTTGGTCGACGTTGATTCAAGTCAAGTCGGCTTATGTCCAACTTGAGTCGGGTCAGGTTTTGAGTTTCTCATATTTTGTTTGATAATATTTGTTATAAAATATACAATGATGTTTGGGTCAGTCTAGGTCGAGTCAGGAAGTACATGTTGGATCACTTTGTATAAGACTTCTTAGAACTCTTGTTCAGATAGGTTTGATTTGGGAATCGACATGTTTGACTTGTATTGGCTCAAGTTTGGTTTAAGTATATGTTTGGGTCCGATCATATTCAGTAAAACCCAACCCACTGACATGTGTAGTATAAAATATATAAAATTATTTATGATATGTATAATAATGTAATGTAATATGCATATAAGTGTTGGATGCAATACCATGTTACAAATTAGTGCTAATACATGATATTTGATATGAATTTTTTAATACAATTTATTATTAATATATGAACTAGATATTCCAATTATGATTTTCTTCAATAATTTGGTGTAGATGCAAACTAGGTTATTTTGTGGATCCATTTATACTACTAGTATCCAGTTTTACAATTTTACATCAACTCAAATGCTTGTCAAAGTTAAGACTATTGCTAAATTTATTTTTGAGAATGAATTATCTTAAATCCAAACTTTTAATAAAATACCCGAACGAGAAGGCTAAAAATATGTATATTAATCAATATACCCGACTCAAGCCGAACACAAGTCGGTTTGAACAAAAATTGTAAACAGTCTAACCCATATAGACCTAAACTGGACACAACCCTACCTCACCCAAACATCATAAAGTTATTTATTATGAATATTAGCAAACAAAATTAAAAAGATATGACAAGCTTGAAACCTTACCTAATTCAAACTAGACACAACTAAACTTGACCCAAAATAGGTATGGAACGAGTAGAATGACCAAGTGAATACAAACTGACATAAAACCCAGACAAACATCTAAAAATATTATTTTAAAAACTATTTTGGTTTAAGTTGAATTGAGTTAGTCGGATTTGATATTTTTATAAATATCATACACTATTAAGATAGTTATTAGCCATATTTTTAAAATCTTATAACTAAATAATAAAATAAATTACTAGTACAACAAAATAGAAATAGTCAAATATTGCATTAAGGGACAAAGAATGAATGAATAGAGAAAAACAATAGGACCCATTAAATATGTTGCATTTAACAATGAGGAAATGACATAAAATAGAAAAATTTAACAGAGCGAGTTACTATAATTTGTTAAAAGATTGAGGGGCTTATTGTATATCTAGTAAAATAAAAGGTGTGTTAAATTTTTTGAAAAAAAAGAGAGATTTGATTAAAACCCATTTTTTCCAACTCACTCCCCGTTCTTTCTCTTTCCCATAATTCCCTCACACCATCCTCTCTGCCAGTTCACTCTCCATTCTTCCTCTATCCCCTAATTTCAACTCACTATTCTCTATTCCATTACACTCTCCATTCTTTCTATTTCCACAAAAACCTTTTCATTTTTTTAAAAAGATGCACATCATACTTGAGAATGAACATTGGTCTAGAGTTAAAGAAAAGATATACGAAGTCTTTTTTATTGGAAAACGTGGATGTCAAAAAATAAAAGACAACCACTAAAAAGATCAATAGAATGAAACTAAAATACAATTCTAAGTTGAATAGAAAAGAAAAATCAAGTTAAAACTACTCTAGCTCCAGTAAGTTATCTCGTAGGGATATCTTCTTACTTCTTTTCATGCTTATTGTTGATTTGGATGGAACATACCAACACTATAGAAAATCATAAATTATTAGTTAGGTATATTTTTCTTTCGTTGAAGGACAAAATAGCTACATGACACGACCATATGATAACAACTAATCTTTAACAGTCTCATGAACGCCACCGTCAACAACCCATCAACTAATGGGAGTTGAATATCATCTGACGTAGAAGGTCATGAGTTTGATTCATCGGTTTGATGACATAGAAGGCATAAGAGTAGATGGGGGTTTGGGTGGTACTGAATCATAAAACAAGTATATTAGAAAATAACTCATCACCCAAACCACTACCTATTAATATTTGGAATTAGTTAGACCTAGAAATAATTGTATATATAAAATTTAACAAACATTATCTATATATACGTGTGTGTGTGTGTGGTGTGTGTGTGTGAGAGAGAGAGAGAGTGAGTGAGTGTGTGTGTGTGTGTGTGTGTGAGAGAGAGAGAGAGAGAGAGTGGGTGTGTAATCACATGTTTGTGTATTATAAGTATTTTTATAAGATACATTTGACTATAGATGTTCAAACTACATTTGATGTAAAGCACATTTGGTGGGTTATATTAATCATACTAAAAAATAATGAACTTAAGTAAAGTAAAGTTATGTGTGCATGTCTTCTATTTGATGTGTTTGTAATAACTTCATATATATAATATAATCTTAGAAATGTAGATGTATACCACTTATATTAGATGTGTTTTACAAATAATCTCAATCGTGACATTGATAGGCCATCCGTTGAAATTCAAATATGCATTTTCTCATCAATGTCAATCGAAGAAATGTCTTCAATAGTTGATGATTTTTTATTGTATTTTATAAATAAATGAGACATGATTGTGATTTTTAAATATGTCTAATCTAGATGTTATTCATTTTCATTCATTGGATTTGTATAACGAGGATTAAATGTGTTAAACTTAAGGATGACACAAATAAATTATATGGATATGTTGATATACATTTTTAAGACTATGTATATATTTGTCCAATGTATATTCATATACTATGTTATATGAGTTGGTCTGAATCCGACCCAAATCCAGCTCTAATACATCGGCCAAAATATATCGGGTTTTTCTAGCCTCACTCAGGCTTAAACCTGACCCGCAACCCACTTAACAATTTAAGTTTGGACATAGATTTGAAAAAACCCAGCCAAATGTTCATCCCTACCCTGAGCCACTTCCTAATCTACATTCACTTTTTTATAAATTTAAAACGGGATATTTTCATTCATCTATCTCCCAGCGAGCTAAACTCACCTGCCATACAAAGAAACCTCTCATCAAAACAACCGAGACAGTCGCTTTCAACTTCCTAAACAACATCCACTGAGTACCAAACGGTCCAAGCCCATGTGCCCATCTCTACCAGGACGTCCTAGTCTCTTCAAGCTCTGCCATGCAGGTCTGAAGCAAATTAAGGAGAGGGAAAACAGAAAGGCAGCGACAGAGGGAGGGAGTTCCATAAAGTTAAAAAGAACAAGAGTACCTTTGCGAACATCTTGGGCCTCGTCTCTCCAGAGGAAGACGATGATACTGGCGAGAGCACGGCGCAGGAAGATACAGAGCTGTGGTCTGCTGAGGGAGAAAAGGCGGGTTAAGTTCTCATTAGCAGCAGCAGCATTAGGAGAAAGAACCGGGACGGTGAGAAGGGAGGGCCGGAGGACCACCGCCCAAGTTCCACTTGATATAAACAGTACCACTGCGGCTCAAATGACACTGCTCTCCAGTTGAAATAAGCAGCGCGCGCAGCGGCGCAGGCGCGACGACGGAGAGCAAAGCAAGCTCCAAAAAGGTTAGGAGAGTGGTATCTACTCCACAGAGGCGAGGCACGGCGACAGCGGGCCGGGGCTCAGGAGTTAATCAACGCCCCTCTGCCTGGGAACATCACACTACGCACTGGCGTGGCAATTCTAACACCGGCCGATGCCTGCGCAAAAGTTAAGCGGAGGCGGTGCAGTGCGGTCGCTGCTGGGTCCTAAAAACCTCGGTGGTTAGGAGACTACTCATGTTGTAAAACGCAGAGGTCAGTGTTTGCTTCACAGCTGTGGTGATGAATACCATCACGATTATGGGAACTGTCATGGCGCAGAACGGATATAGAAGAGGACAAAAGTGGAAACTAGACAGTCTAGATTGTACCGTGTTTTGAAATGAAACACCAACAACAGTAGCTAATGAATGAGATGGCTTTTACCGATGAAGAGTATTTCCATATCCGGATGAATCGGTTGTTCCTCGGGATAAATACACCCAACAATCGTTCAAGAAGCTGCTGAATATCACATCCCACGTTGGGTATTGGGGGGAAGTTTGTTACAAATGGTAGAAGAAGGAAGCATCGAGGAAATTGCTTGCCAACGCGGTATTTATTATTACATGGCTTTAACGATAAATCACGATATCCATTAAACATCATATCATAGTCATGTTTTATTAGATTGGAGTGTAATCATGGTTCTTTCATCTTTATGGGGTGTTCCACTCCGTTTTCACTCCCATACAGTAGCAAAGCCAGAAATCCTTGCCAGGTGGGATACCATACAAAATTATATCTCATACATTTAAGTTGTATTCTTAAAAACCCTTCAAAATTTATATTTTTTAAGAGGGTGTAATGCAATAAAAGGATATAAAAAAGTATTTTGAGCCACATAAAAAATAAAGAAAATGACACATACAAAGATAATAGTAGATGTATATGACTTTCCACAATAACTACTCAACCCTAAAAACCATTGTAATGTGTTGTCTTTGGCAATGAGTTTCTTTTTTCTATATAGGGAATGACACAACTGTGGGATTTCTTTTTACGTCAATGTGGGATTTACATTGTATATTATAATTTGAGAGTACAACTTGATATTTTAATCAAATACTTATACAAAGTCAATTCACAGAATAGAAGATACCAATATTTTCTCTCGACAACTATCAGACTGGTGGTAATGGTAATCTGATGCACTTATAGACCTAAATTGAGTAGCACTTGTCAGTTGGCTCCATTTTTAAGTTAGACAAACTTGTTAGCTATTAGTTCAATTTCTAACCGGATCACATGAAAAAATAGGCATGACCTTTTAGCAACATCTACAATTTTGGCTTCGTGGTGTTGTGATGTAGTCAGGATTCTCCCTCGTGACCCAGATAATAAAAATATTAAAAGTTTAAATTTTGTTGACAAAGTCCTTGCCACAACCATTGAAAATAGAAAAGTGTTCGGCCTTGGTGTCTCTTGCACTGTTTGGTATTTTTGTCATCCATGCTAATCAAATTTGGTCTTGTGACCCTAAATTTTTTCGGTCTTCTTCGAATATAAATTTTCTATACTTGTACCAGTACAAGAAAAAGATGAGAATTACATCCCTATGCAATAGCCACCCAGCACAAAGGCTACGTCAGCATATAGAGATATGAATTAGTATGAATTAGGAAAGCCGCACATCGTTGTAGGGAGAAGCATAGAGAGAAACATAAGCTAGAGAGAGGCAGCAACTCATGGGATCAAAAATTTAGTTGGCGGAAAAAAGGTTACTATAGCTAAGTTTAAATTTTTGATGCGCTGCAAAATCACCCCTCACCCGTCCCGATTGTACCTTTTTTGTATTTTTTTATTTTTTGGGAAAAATAAAAGATAGGATACATTGTTTTGTTTATAATTTTTTATCCCTAATAATCTTTTAGACGAAATAAAATTTATTCTTATAGAAAATATAATTGAAAAAGACTAATATTGACATAATTTTGAAAAAAACTATATTATATAATAAATAATAAATAATAATTATTTCTATTTTTAGAAGAGAAAAATAAAGGAGTGAAGAAAGGAGAGATCAAAAGAAAGAGGAGGGAAGTAATGACATAAGAGGGAAGTAACGAAAAAAGATTGAAGTGAGGAGGGAAGTAACGGGGACAAAGGAAAGTGAGTGTGTTACTAATTGGGCGAATTCTATAAAAATATGAGCTCAATATTGCCAATGCGCCTAGCTCTTAGAGTATGTGTATAAATAGCAAATTAGTATAAATCTTAACATAATGAATCTAATCTTTGTAGAAAAGTGCTCAATTATGGTGCTAATACGCCCAATTATAGTGTGAATGTGTCTAATTCTTAGAATAAGTGCATAAATAGTAAATTAACACAATTCTTAACATAATGTGCCCAGTATTTGTAGAAAAGCACCCAATTATGGTACTAATATTCCCAATTATGGTGTGAATGTGCTCAATTCTTAGGGTATGTGTATAAATGATAAATTAGTACAAATTTTAACATAATGTGCCTAATATTTGTAGAAAAGCACCAAATTATGGTGCTAATGTGCCCAATTATGGTGTAAATGTGCATAGTTCTTACAGTATGCACATAAATAACAAATTAACACAAATCTTAACATAATGCGCCCAATATTTGTAGACAATCACACAATTATGGTGCTAATGCGCCCAAATGATGGTACGAATATGCCCAATTATGGTTTGAATGCACTTAGTTCCTAGAGTATACACACAAATAGCAAATTCGCACAAATCTTAACATATATATTTTTTGGAAAATTGGGTAAGTATATTCCAACCCCCCCGAAAGGGGGGAACAAAGTTACAAGCCACACCCGAACATGTGGCTACACACTCCTAACAATTGGTTACAACAGATCCCAATTCCTAGCTATTGTAGGAGAAAAATCAAGACAAGATTTAAAAGTAAAATACATTCTCTTGAACTCAAGTGCAAGACGATTGAAGATGATGACAAAGTCAGAAGCACCACCATTATGCAACCTTTTTTTACGCTCCTCCCAAATGAAGTGGACAACACCAGTGATGGCCCAAAGTTCAATGATTCTGGATTTCTTTGATCTTTTACCAAGATCCATAAGGCATTCATATAGAGAATATGATGCTCTGATGCTGAGTTTAAGTTGAGCACGACCCCAAATATATTTCCAATATTTGCAGCCCTCAAATAGATGAGCTATGGAGTCATTGTGTTGGCCACGCAGTAAGCATGCAGGAACGGGTGCCCCCGACCAGGAACTAATCTTTTTCATAGTAGGTAGGACATTTGTGAGTGCTCTAAAGGTAGTAAGACTCGATTTAGGGTAGTGCTTGGAGAGCCAAAGATTTCCATACACCTTATCAGATGGCCGCTTTTGTCTTGCATTTCCCCAAAGATCCTTGCCCTCCCAAGCTGAGAAGGAAGGCCATAGAGCCACCATATGTCTATGGCAAGTAGAGCCATTTCTAGAAATAGTAGACAAGGTAACACCATACCTACAAGAAAACCATGAGCTCCATATACATTGAGCTTGAGTGAACCTTTTAATGCGACGTAACGTATGGTAATCCGCAAGTTCATCAAGTCTCTTCAGCCCCAAACCACCTTCACCAAGCGGATAAGCTAGTCGTGACCAACTAGAGGGATGCACCGAGATACCCCAAAGGAAGTCAGAAAGCAGCAGCTCCATTCTACATAAGATAGCAGGAGGAATGTCACCCATACGCAGCCAATAGCTGATAAGACCCATGGCACAGTGCTTAATAAGCACAAGACGACCAGCCATAGATATTTTAGAACCAGACCATCTCTGTATCATATCTCTGAGCTTATCTAAGCATTCATGGAAGTGGCGCCTCCTAAGATTGCCACCAGCCATAGGAAATCCAAGGTACTTTGTGGGCCATGTACCTAGCTGAATACCCAAGCAACTGATCAAGGCGTCCTTGTTGCGGCAAGAAGAGGACAAGAATATATATGTTTTGTTCGGATTGCACTTCATACCAGATACAGAACCAAATTCAAGCAGAACCTGTTTGAGTTTGGAAAGGCTACGTAGTCGACCCTCGGAAAAAATAAGGACATCATCCGCAAAAAGAAGATGGCTAAGAGCCTTGGTCCTGTTGATGGAATAGCTTCTGATGAGTCTATTATCATACGCCTCCTTAAGACATCTGCTAAAGCCTTCCATAGCAATAGCGAAAAGTAGAGGAGATAAGGGATCGCCTTGCCTAAGACCGTTGGAGATTTTGAAGAAGCCAACTGAAGAACCATTTAGTAAGAGAGAAAAGGATGGAATCTCCACACATTGTTTAAGAATGGAGATAAACTTCTCATTGAACCCGAGGCCATTGAGACAATCCCAAAGGTAGGACCAATGAACAGAATCGAAAGCCTTGGTAATATCCAACTTGATGCAAGCAACGGGAGGACTGGATTTCCGATTGAATCTAAGAGTGCACAAATCTTAACATAATGTTCTCAATATTTGTAGAAATCACCCGATTATGGTGTTAATGCGCCTAATTATGGTGTGAATGCGCCCAATTCTTGAAGTATGTGCATAAATGGCAAATTAGTACAAATCTTAATATCACATGTCCAATATTTGTAAAAAAGCACCCAATTATTGTGTTAATGCGCCTAATTATGGTGTGAGTGTGCTAGTTCTTAGAGTACATGCATAAATAGCAATTAACACAAATCATAATATAACACGTCCAATATTTATAGAAAAGCACCCAATTACGGTGGTAATGTACCAAATTATGGTATGAATTCACCCAATTCTTGGGATATGTACATAAATGGTAAAGTATCATGAAACTTAACATAATGTGCCCAATATTTGTAGAAAAGTGTCCAATTATAGTGTGAATGTCAAGCCTAGTTCCTAGAGTATGTGCACAAATAGCAAATTAGCATAAATCATAACATTATGGGCACAATATTTGTAGAAAAAATCTTAACATAACACACCCAATATGTGTAGAAAAGAGTACAATTATATTATGAATGCGCCCAATTATGGTGTGAATGTGCCTAGTTCTTAGAGTATGTACATAAATAGCAAATTAACACAAATAATAACATAATGGGCTCAATATTTGTAAAAACATCTTAACATAATGTGCCCAATATTTGTAGAAAAGTGTCCAATTGTGATGTGAATGAGCCTAGTTCTTAGAGTATGTGCATAAGTAGCAAATTAGCACAAATTTTAACATAATACGTCCCATAATTGTAGAAAAGTGCCCAATAATGGCGTTAATGCGCCCAATTATGGTTTAATGCACCCAAATCTTGGAGTATGTGCACAAATGGTGAATTAGCACAAATCTTAGAGTATTCGCATAAATAGCAAATAAGCAAAAATCTTGACATAATGCACTTAATATTAGTAAAATGCCTAATTATGTTGTCATTGTGCCCTATTGTGGTGGAAATGTGACCAATTCTTGGTGTGAAAATGTGGGTGCATTGCTCGTATAATTCCACACATTCCACTAAAAAGTAAACAAATTCCACTAAATGTCAGATTAAAAGTTATAAACAACTCTTTGCTTCTTTTTTCTTCTTCTTTATTTTCCTCTTTACACTCATTACTGATGATAATGCATAAAAATATATTTTTTAAAATATGAATATTAGTCTTGTTGATTATGTTTTCATAAGGAGTCCAATGGTGTTTATTTTGTTAAAAAGTACAATTTGAAAGTTATGTGTAAAATAAATGTTTTTCTACCTTTTTCATTTTTCTTTCTTTTTCTTTCCCCAACAGCCTAAAATCGCTCCCTCCACCCACGTCAAAAGTACATAACCCTAATCGGCGCACCAGGTTACAATTTCCATTTTCCTTATGCGAGTGCCTTTTCAAGATGCTAACGTGTTTGATCAGGGGAAATGGGTAGGGCACTTGGCTACCCATGCCCCCAAGTAGCTCCACCACTGACTCCTATACATACACGTTTCATAATGTTTCTTGTATAGTAATATAGTTATGTCCATTCATAAGACTTTACAATATTCAATTCATGTGGTTTCATTGATTTATTTTTACTTGGAACTTATTCCCCATTATGAGAAATTTCCTATCCACTCTTAATCTACTCACTACTTTTTTCTTTTACATTTTACAGTGATAGTTCTTTTCAATCCAAATTTATCTTACATTGGCTTTTTATTAATTTAATAGAAGATATTTTCTTTCCAAGGTTAATCCCACCTAGTGGTTTCTAATTCAAACTAATCATATGTTCTTACATCAAGAAGGTGTAGCTATCACATGTTTACTCTACCTTTTACATATATCTTGTAAGGAACTTCATTGTCTACATTTTATCTCTCACTTTACACATATTGTATATGAGTATTCCTCATTATATGCTTATTCACACAAAAATGGGGTTTCCATATTCCAACACAATTTTCCTCTAGAAAATATTTTGAGGGGTTTTCTCATCACTAGTTTATTTTTCCAAAATTTTTATTATATATTATGTTCTTTCAAGCTTTCTCTTCAAAATTTTGTTATTGTAAAGGGTGTTTTCCCACCCAAACTTGCCACCGTATCATAAGAAGTGCCCCTATCCCAGGTTTAAAATCATTTCATTAGTGGTAAGTCACTACCTCAATGTTGAAATGTGGTAGTGATGGTTTCACCAATGTCCTGCTACATTGAGGATGCACTAGAACATTGGTTGGTCCTACATGATCGAGGTTTGAGTGTGTGGGTTGAAAATGAAACACACACACAAACATAGATATATATATACACGGAGAAGAATAGTGTAATTGGCTAATTTTGATAGTTCTCAATGAAGAGATTGGGGTTGGAACCTCAATTTACCATCCATGTTGGGCATCTGGCTCTGACAGAAGCTATGTGAGAAAGCAAAGAAATCATCCTTTTTTAATATCACACACGCATACATGAAAAGGAACAAATATAAAAATACTTTGTTGACAAAGAGTGGTTCAAATGGTCAAACACGATGTCCCCTAATAAAGGGACTCGTGTTCGATTCTCATAAGCCGCCTTGAATTTACCACCCTCCTAGGCATCCAACCTCCACTACAGCTTCGAGGGAGGGGTAAACTAATCTCTCTCCAAATTCAAAAATATAACAATACTTTCTATATATACACACACATAGACACACACATAATTTTTTTGAGTTAGAAAGAGACATTTGTCTCCCCCTCACTCAAACAAGTGTCAGAGCCTGGATGACCCAAGGGATTATAAATACAATGTGCAATAGGAGGCTTCAAACTCAGGTCCCTCAGGGAGGACAAGCTAAGAAGAACCATATGCGCTACACTGGCCGGGTCACACGCATAATTATATATATATATATATATATATATATATATATATATAACTTGGAAAACATAACTTATCTACCTGGAAATTCTGGTCCCAAGTTGAGCATTTTGGTTACATTTTGACATTCTAATTATAATTTTCTACTCCTGATTAAAGTTTGTGGCAGAGACTTAATTCTGATTGAGGTTACGAACCCTAAAGAGCTTGGCAAACTCGGCACAACCAGTCGCAGAATCTTGTGCATTAATTAAAATACCACCAAGATTCTAGAAATGTCAATTTTACTATTTTTGCATAATAAAATAAAAAATTGACGTTGCTTTTATAAAAGAAATCTTTGTATCACAAATTTGATCATCTTATTACAGTTTGATGCCTTCCTATTATAGAACTGGATCCACAGGTAACTAACCTTAGTTAGTAACTCGGGTAGAATCACTAGTACATAACCGGCCTTTAGTGTCGGTTATTTAAGGCCTTTAGTGTCAGTTTTAATGCAACACCTATGTGGGCGCCGCTAAAAGGCCAACTATTAGGCGTCGGTTCTCAAACCGACGCCACAAACCTTCGCGTGCCACTGAAAACGTGCCGACAGGGGGTATAGGCGTCGGTTATTAGCTATAAAACCGACGCCATAAACCTTCGCGCCACAGAAAGGGTGCCATCTTGGGCATTATCATCGTCGGTTTATTAGTGATAACCGACACCATCTCACCAGCTGCCACGGCTGTGCTGGCCAGCACGGTCGTGTTGCCTATCCCACTGCCACGGTCGTACTGGCCAGCACGACCGTGGTGTCTGGTCTGCTGCCACAACTGAGGTGGCCAGCACGGCCGTGGTGTCTGGCCCGCTGCCACGACCATGCTGGCCAGCGCAGCCGTGGTGTCTGGTCTGCTGCCACGACTGAGGTGGCCAGCACGGCCGTGGTGTCTGGCCCGCTGCCACGACCGTGCTGGCCAGCACGATCGTGGTGCCTGACCTCATTAGGGAAATCAACGTCGGTTACTAGTAGAGAAACCGACGCTAGAACCATAAGTGTCAGTTCATTATTGATAACTGATGCCACATCACATGCATTAGGCTTCGGTTATAATTGTTTATGTGATGCTGTAATCATTTTTCGTCAGTTTTAAACAAATAACTGATGCCTATTTCATGTTTTTTTTCTTATCAGTCTACAAGCCTGCTGTGGCTAGTCGCAGGATGAGAAACCTGCAGTTCAATTATGAACTACTGGTTTTACGACATCTATTGATATCAGCCAACAACAGGCCACAAACCTACAAAATTAATAACATTAATTTTCACGCATTTAGCAACCTGCAGTTCCATTTGATTTTCACACATGTAGAAACATTCATGTAGCAATTTGCAGTTCCATTCATTTTCACATTCACACATGTAGACACATTCATATAGCAGCCAGCAGTTTCATTCATTTTCACATTCACACATGTATAAACATTCAGACACATGTAGAAACATTCAGACATGTAGAAACATTCACACATATTATAATTTAGAAATTCATTTACAAAATATCATTCTTTAGTCATTATTCTCTATCAACATCCCAATTATATGTTAAAATCCCCACTACTTATATGGTTGTTGCCCATTCCTCTCTTACATCATTTAATTCTTCCTTTGTATAGGGAGCATGTACATCTGGTAAGGCCTTTCCTATAGTGTGGTCGGTTTTAAACGCCTACAAAGAGAATGATGTATATATATAATTAATAATATATAAATAAGATTGATATATTTCATATTATCTAATGAGACTATATATAATACCCCAGGAATGGTATCGATGCCCACTGCGGCATATTTAATAATTATGTGCATAAATCGCATCACATAGTATGCACATGCCCATCAGTTGTCTTATGTAGCAAACTATAAATTGAAACATACAAAATATTAAAAAATACAACTAATTAAGCATTATTCATATAAATAATATATACATTACAGTCGGGAACTTACTTCCACGTTCTTCCAAATTATTGGCTGGTTCTTTTTCCTGGAGACCTTTCCTCCTGCCTTTTTGAACTCATCTAAACCCCTACATGTTAATGTAACACAGTACATTGCATAATTAAATAGTAATGTAATAACATATGTTAACGGATATGAAAATGAAATATTTCTCACCGGAATAATGCCATTTTCATTTTGTGTCCATATTTTGAATTCAATTTAGTCCCCTTAGGATCTAAATAATAGACACTGAACGTCTCAGGGACAATAACTAGTAAATCCCAATGCATACCACTAGAGGTAAAAAAGTTAAAAATTAATAACTCAAAATCCAAAATAAAAATGTAATTTTCTTAAGTCCAAATTATAAGCAAAGTAGTACTTACTCCACATTGAATGGATCTATTATCAACGTCTTCTTATTTTGAGCAAAATTTGTAAAAGCATTACAGCAGTATTGTTGAACTGACGGAGGGTCTTTAGCTACTAGACTAATCAAAGATAGAATCAAAAATCCTACATGTTCGAATGAAAAATCTGCACATATCTTGTCTAAGTAGCTGCAAAACATGTATTATGTATGCATTAATAAATAAGAAACCAGATCACCAGATCCTACACAAGGTATATGGATGTATAAAGAAGATCTCACCTTATCCATATATAGCTCTATCACAGATGTATTCAGCCAATCATATCGAAAAAACTCTAAAATATCTTGTATAAATAGTTTGCTTTCGTATGATTGACCAGCAGCATCTGCATCTATAGAAACAGTTATAGGGAAATTTATATCATGTTCACCTAACCATATTGTCATACCCCTACAATTTGGACCTAACGGGACAAGTATCTCCTGTGGAACCCAACTTGGTAATGTAGGAGGTGGAGGTGGAGGCCTAGATGCTCTGGGTGTCTTCTTTTTAACCTGTATATATATAATTTCATATCAATTGACATCATATACACACACTAACAGTTTAACATAATGTAAATTTACCATACAGTTTCAGTATAGAGGACATCCGCTTTTGGTCACAATATCACTCCGCCTTCTACCTCACCAAGCGTTTCACAATCTGGGTGGGCATATGACAATGGAAGATCCATCCAATTGGGGAATATACGTACCAGGCTCACACGAACCCAATCAGCTGGTAATGGAGACCCATGAAACATTTCCCCTGGTAGGGATGGGTAAGCCGACGCCTCTGCAATGACAAATTCTTTAGTTTTTAGATGCCATGGCTTAAACCCCTACAAATTTTTGTGTAAAGAATGTTATATACATATATACATATCATCTTGAAAACATATCATCTTGAAAAGACTAGTTACTATGTCATAAAAATACTTACAGCGGATGTGTTAGGTAGTGGGTCTACAGGATTACTCCCAACCTCTGCAGTAGGAGTAGAGTGGGATGCCATAGGTACTGTCTGCTGAGTAGCAGTCAGAGATGCCTGCCACTTGCTCATTGCTTCTTCGAGTTTCCTATCAACTATCTTATCTACCTATACATGGATAAAAGAAACGTTAGCTTCTGATTATTGAATTCTCTTTTACAGTAACATTATAAAGAAAGAATAGGTTACCTCTTCTTGTGAAAGTCCCACTTTTGGGATATGTTTGCGCTGGGATGGCCCAAATAATACTTTGATGCCCACACCAGTGCCTGCAGCCCTAACACGTCCAGGATGCTCTGGGTTACCCATAGCAACTGTCAATTCATCCCTTGTGCCCTCAGGGATGAACTTGCCTTGTTTCCTCAGCTCGTGCAGCTCCCGCTAATCTCCAAAACAAAATTTTGTAATTAAGTAAACACTACAAATAATCAATATTTGATCGATTGCTCTAAGAGTTGTATTTTACCATTTTTGCAGCCGCCTCAGCAGTTGTGGGCTTCCTTATTTCTCCCTTCTTATTTTGCCTCCCAGCTATCCAGACATCATGGTGAGGCAGAGGTGTGGTACCTATAGTAGAGGACTCCTGAGTAGAAGCAGACTGAGCAGTAGACTCAGCCTGTAGTCTTTGGAAAATGCCTGCATACCCCTTTGGACCCATTGTGTGGTCATGCACATTCAGTGCACACCTTGCTCTTTGCGCCTCACTGAGGGCCTAGTTAGTATGCACATTAATGATTTGGTTAGTAACACTAAATGTTAATCTTGAATAGGTGAATACAACATATGTTAATTAAATTGGGAGTGAAGCCTAATACCTTGAATTCATCAGTTTTTCTTGAAGCAACAAACGCGTCCCATTCTTCTTTATCCAGGAAGTTCCACTGTTCAGTGGATGTCTTCTTCCTCTTGTCACCTTCTTTTATGTATTCTCGGGTGAGATTTGTCCTATAGTTCCTTAGGACTCTCCCACAGTGTTGCATCACGCATTTACGATGCAACTTTTCATCCAATTCAAATATACTCTACAAAATAGAATTACTATTAACTAGTATGCAAAAAATTAGTAATCTACAAAATAGAATTGCAAATTAGTAATAACTCACGCATAAATCCTTCCATATTACGTCTTTCTTCCCCTTAGGAACTTTATGCCAAGAATCTATCTTACAACCGCAATGGCTACGAGTAGCATACCCAAGATATGAAAAAAACGAATTGCAATTCACTCCAATTGCATTTCCTGCATTATCAAAATCCACAACAAGTTTGGGTCCATTGCCCCTTTGCGCTATTAACTTCTTCATCATAGTGATGCCCCTTCTCTTGTCAACTTTTTTGGTGCTACTCATCAAGTGCCTCAAGTGCTTCAGAGGGTACATGTGCATCATCAACCTAAAATTTGACAAAATAAACACACTTACAGGATATAACTATAAATGGACATTTAGATATAAATATATGATATATTTTTTAAAACTTACATTGTGAGGCGGCGTATTGATGTCCTCACCCTCACGGTAATCATCAACATGGTCATCAGGAGAATGCTCAGCCATCTGAAAGTTCACATTCACATTATAAAGCTCACATTGTGAAGCTCACATTGTAAAGTTCACATTCACATTGTAAAGTAATTCACATTGTAAAGTTCACATTGTAAAGTAATTCACATTGTAAAAGTCACATTGTAAAGTTCACATTCACATTGTAAAGTAATTCACATTGTAAAGTTCACATTCAGAAAAATAAAACATATAAAAAAATATAAACATGCCTCTAAAATTGTGATTTTTTATCAATTAACAATCCTTCATTGTGATCTCCACGCACATACAAGTCATCATTAGCTTCAATATTTGCTGGTGTTGGCAACCCAACTAAGAATGGACTGGAATCATCATACTTATCATAGTACTCTTCTTCATCTATAGGATCTTCAATGAACTGTCTTTTACCATGAAGAACAACCGACCATTTATCATTTACAGGATCATCGATATAAAATACTTGTTTTGCCTGTAATGCCAATATGAATGGTTCACCCTTCTCGCCAATCTTTTCAAAGTTCACTAAAGTGAAACCCAATTCATCCACTATAACTCCTTTGGTGTTATCAACCCAATTACATTTGAAGAGCGGAATTCTGAAATCTATGTAGTCAAACTCCCATATGTCTTGAATGACACCGTAATATGACATTTTAGCTTTATGTGGACTCTTATCCTTTGCACTTGCAAAAAACATAGTCGACGCTTGAAGGGTGACCCCACTATTTTGGACGACACTCTTATCATCTTGGCGCTTTGTGTAATATGTGAATCCATTAATGCCATACCCTTCATAAGACATAACATTCAATTTCGGTTTAAAGGTGAGGCATTTGATAGTTTCAGTAATATCATCTGGTGTTTGAGATAGTTGATGTAAGACTTTATCTTCAAACCACTTAATAAATGTCTTGTTATGCTCTCTAGCAAGCCACATTGTATTGGCTCGAGGATATTGACTCTTAATGAAATTGGTATGTTCCTCGATATAAACGTTCACTTCGTCCATGTTGTGTAAAATATACAAGTGACCTTGTTCCAACTGCTCACGACTGATTACTTTCACCCGTGATCCCAAAATTCCTTTTCCAAATTGCTCCTCAATATTCTTGTCATTACCAGGAGTGTCATTACCACTGAGAAAGTCATTGCAAAAATTCATAACCTCTCTCGCCACATAACCCTCAATAATACTCCCTTCAGGCTGATAACGGTTTCGAACATCACTTTTAAAAACGCTCATGTATCGTTCAAAGGGATACATCCAATGCAAGAAAACTGGTCCCAACATTTTCACTTCCCTAGTCAAGCGGACAACAAGATGTACCATGATATCAAAGAACGACAGAGGAAAATACATCTCAAGATGACATAGGATAACAAACACTTCTCTTTGCAAATTATCGAGAGTATCAGGGTCAATAACTTTGATGTACAGACTGTTGAAAAAGAAACAAAGTCTAGTGATTGCAAACCTTACATGCTTCGGCAATATAGATCGAATTTCCATAGGCAATATTTGTTGCATTAGAGTGTGACAATCATGAGATTTAAGACCTATCAACTTCAGATATTTCATTGATACCAATCTACAGATGTTGGATGAGTAACCCTGTGGCACCTTAACATTTACCAAACATTCATAAAAAGCTTTCTTCTCCTTTCTAGACAATGTGTAACAAGCAGGAGCTAAGTATGTTCTCTGATTTCCCATTTCATGTAATTCTGTTAATTCTGACCTTATTCCCATTTCACGTAGGTCCAGTCTAGATTTTATCCCATCTTTAGTCTTACCTGGTATATTCAACAAAGTACCAATGACACTATCACAGACATTTTTCTCAACGTGCATGGCATTGATACAATGCCTGACTGTCAAAGAACTCCAATAAGGAAGATCCCAAAATATTGACTTCTTCTTGAATAAAGATTTGTGACTCCGTGTGGCCATAGTACATTGTGATCTCTTACCAAATTCATTGACAAAGTCTTTTACTCTTTCATAAACAACCTCCCCTGGTATAGGTTTAGGTGCACTCCGTTCCTCATTCAATCCATTGAATGCTTTGCGCTTCCTACGATATGGATGGAATTTTGTAAGAAACCTTCGATGACCGAGATATACAGTCTTACCGCCATGTTTTAGTTTTATTGAATCAGTGTTCTCTTCACATATAGGACACACTTTAGCTCCTTTAACACTATATCCAGACAAATTCTCATATGCTGGAAAGTCATTAATAGTGCAAAACAACATAGCATGCAAATGAAATGTCTCTCTTCATGAAGCATCATAGGTCATCACACCTTCACCCCAGAGTTTCTTTAAGTCATCAATCAGAGGTTCAAGATAAACATCGATATCATTTCTAGGTTGTTTAGGGTCTGTTATCAACAACGATAGCATTACGTACTTATTTTTCATACACAACCAGGGAGGAAGATTGTATATAACAAGCATGACTGGACAAGTGCTATGTTGGCTGCTCAATGTCCCGTATGGATTCATCCCATCTGTACAAAGCCCAAGTCTTAGATTCCTGACTTCTTCACCAAATTCAGGGTACAATAGATCAATCTTCTTCCACTGTGGGGAATCAGACGCATGTCGTAGGATCCCATCATTATTTTTCTTAACATCTGCATGCCACCTCAAATTCTTCACATCTATCGGATTGGCAAACAAGCGTTAAAACTATGATATTATAGGTAGATACCAGATCACCTTGGCAGGAGAACCAGTTTTAGACTCCCCCAAAGTCGTCAATTTATACTGTGACGCACCACATTTTGGACAATCTTTCAAATCCACATAGTCCTTTTGAAATAATACACAATCATTCGGGCATGCGTGTATCTTCTTGGCATCCATTCCCATTGGGCACAACAATTTCTTTACCTGGTATGTTGAGATTGATAGCTCGTTTCCTTCAGGAAGCATTTCTTTCAACAAAGACAACAATGACATGAAGCTTTTTTCGCTCCATCTATTGTTAGCTTTCAACTTATACAATCTCAACACAGCGCTAAGCTTCATAAACTTAGTACAACCTGTGTATAACGATATCTCAGCATCATGCACAATGTTTCTAAAAATGGGAGGTGGATCGGTGTGCTCTACCCCACAACTATCCAACATCGCATCAACGATGTCTACTGGAATTGGTTCATTCACATCTACGTCATCGGAGGCAATTTCTTCTTCCACACAAGCACTGCTATCGACATCCACTGGTTTTGGGTTTGAAATCTCTCCATGCCAGTGCCATTCTGTGTAGCCTTGTATAATCCCGTTGCACATGACATGACTTTTGATTTCATCACCAGTGCTGACTTTCAAGTTGTTACCGCAATGCCTACATGGACAGTAGAACCTATCTCTAGGTTGTTTCCTATGTTCCTCGACAAATCTAATAAACTGGTCAAGACTAGAAATAAACTCTGGGGTGTAGTGATTGCGAATGGACATCCATGATCTATCCATTCTATGATCAAAGAGAAAACAAGTATATATTACAACAAGATTAGGGTCTACGATTAGAGTTTTTGCATGGTTAAAACTTTAGGCCAACAAATGCATGTGTTTTCATTCTTATATATAATAAATGTGTACCACCTATCCCATTCTTGAACACCTAATCTCACTAGTAAGTGTATAATGTGTATTGGGTTTTCAAGAAAATTTCGGCAACATTTCCCCACTGTTCTCTAAGTACATATGTACTTAGAGAACAAACGGGGAAATGCTGCCGAAATTTTCTTGGAAACCAAATACACATTATACACTTACATCCTAAGTGAGATTAGGTGTTCAAGAACAGTCCCAAACTGGGGACTATCCAAGATTTACTCCTAATGAGTAAATCTTGGAAGGGTTTCCAACAAATACATGTGTTGTCATTCTTATATATAATAAATGTGTACCACCTATCCCATTCTTGAACACCTAATCTCACTAGTAAGTGTATAATGTGTATTGGGTTTTCAAGAAAATTTCAGCATCATTTCCCCATTGTTCTCCAAGTACATATGTACTTAGAGAACAAACGGGGAAATACTACCGGAATTTTCTTGAAAATCAAATACACGTTATACACTTACATCCTAAGTGAGATTAGGTGTTCAAAAATAGTCCCAAACTGGGGACTATCCAAGATTTACTCCTAATGAGTAAATCTTGGATGTGTTTCTAGGCCAACAAATACATGTGATGTCATTCTATAACATTGATTTCAACATTTCGAGTATCCATGCTTGTTCATCATCAAGATAAAGATTACACATAAATTAGTATGACCTAGGGATGGAGAGATTCATAATTGATTTCAAAATTTAAAACTAGCTCATGCATTATCATCAATCTATATCAAACAATAGGGATTCATGTAGATGTTAGGGTGACACAACACTACAAAATCAGAGATTTAACATTAGGGTTTTAATATCTTACATAGATTGATCACAAGATTTCAACAATATAGTTAATTCAAGATTATGGTGAAATGTGTATTAGGGTTTTAATATCTTAATTCAACATGCATCAAAATTTATAGAATTAGGTCAAGCATTAGTATTCAATTGCAAATGTATCATGCTCCCTCCTTACCAAATGGATAAAAGCAAGGCCACGACCGTGTGGGCTGGCCACGGTCGTGGCCTTGCTTTAATCCATTTGGTAAGGAGAGGGAGCAGGACGAAGAAGAAGAGGGGCCTGAAGGGGAGGAAGAAGACGAGGGCTACTTAGCAGCGTGGAGAAGAGCGGCGGCGACGGTGTGAGAGCAACGGTGGTGAGCAGAGAAGGAGGCGGCGGTGGTGGAGGTTGACTGCGGCGAGCAGAATGGCAACAGGAGAAGGAGGATGCAGCGGCGGCGACGACGGTGGCAAGCAGAGACACACCAGCGGCAGCGGCGGCGAGCAGCATGTTGAATGCGGGCGGGCAGGGCGTCGTCGGGTGATTTTAGGAGAGCAGTAGGAGAGGAGAATTCTCACGATGAAACAGAAGAAAGGGGAAGACTCGGGTGATCGTGGGTCTATTAATTTTGTAAAAGGCGTCGGTTATCTACAAAACCGACACCTAACATCTTAAGTGTCGGTTGATAATAACAAACTGACGTCCAATTGGACATTCCTTTACCCTAATTTTTTTGGCAGGGACGGCGCGCGCACCCTTATCACTTCGGTTATAGTAAGACAACCGACACCCATATTGGAACTTTTGGCACAAATTTTATCTTCATTCAGTGTCGGTTAGTAGGTAAAACACCGACGTTGTATCTGATACTTTGGCGCAAATTTTTTTGCTCGAAAAAATTGGATTTCGCGGGCTACTTTAGGCATCGGTTTCTTTTCTTCAACTGACACTAAATGAAAAGTGATACCCGTGTCTGGATGGTCTTCAAATATAGACGTGGGATGTCCTTATTAACCGACGCTTAATGTTAACAACGTCAGTTTTACTAAAAAACCGATGCCTCGAAAAGCGACGTTGAATGATGTTTCTGTAGTAGTGAATATATATGAATATATATATAACTATATATTATATGTATATAAATATACATATACATATATATAGATATATGTATATATACACATAGATATATATGTGTGTGCGCATGTTCCAGTTGTGTATGTTTATGTGTGCGCGTGCCAAATATACACAAATAAATATATGATGAAATAGAAAAACACACAATATGCAATATATATGTGGTTGCATCCATGTACTGATTCTAAATTTAATGCATAGATGAATTATTTGTTTGTAATGATTTCTCTCCCCTCTCCTATTATATACCCATCCTCTTTTTGTTGGTAATATTGGAGTATATTATGTATATTTTGATATATGTATTATGTTTTTCTATTATGTAGTGTTTTTTCTAAACTTAGATAACATATTTGTTATTTTTTAGTTAATTTCTCTTTTTTGTTGGGGAACCATTTGATGTTCTTTTTACCATATTAGATTTGTATTTTTATGTGTATTTTGTATTGCACATTGTGATCCTTGGTACTAATTAATACTTTAGTTTTACTAAGCTTATTGTGTGATTATATGTACTATGTATTTAACTATTTATTCTAATTTGTTTTTTTATTTCATTTATATATATATATATATATATATATATATATATATATATATATATATATATTGGTAGTCATCTGAAACACATGTATAATACATGTAATTTTTCATTTGTTTGTCATTATGTATGTCGTGTTATGTTTTTCTTATTAGTTTGTTTTCTAACTTTAATATTTTATTATATGTAATGTTTTATTGTAATATGTTTAATTCCATATTTTGTTGGATGTTATATTTGAGTGATTTTCATTTATTTATATGTATTTTTATGTTTTTATTTGTTAGAATAAAAGAATATGGATGATGTATTGATAGTGAGTTGAAAATATTTTTGATACAAGAGAACCCCTCTACATTATATAAGAGAAGGTGGACATGACTCTAGAGACTTCCTGTGACGTCCCCAGATTTTCTAAAACTTAATCTGATGTGTGACGTCCAAATTGAAACCCTCACCTCAGCGAGAATCGCAATTTAAACATCCCACACTAGGCTAAGAAGAAGAAAATCAAGGGAGTCAGAAGGAAACATACATCAGTATCACATGTACATGAACAATAATGAAACCATACACACATGTTCACCATTCAACATATAATTACAACATGAATTGTTACAACATTTGATATTACATATTGAACAGCAAACTTCTACATATACATGTACTACAACTAAACAACAGGATCTTAAGACAACAGGTCCACCTGTACATCAGCTCGCCACACAACTCTCACTATCCTGGATCTTCAAGAGCATAACCACAACCTAAACAAAAGATTACATGCGGTACACGTCAGCACAATATTTCATGAATATTGTACTGAGTACGCCTACGTGTCTTTTATTTACCTCTCATCATATCTTGGCAATAAGATAAAACTAATATACTTGGCAGTAACAGAAGAATATAAGAACATTGTATACTTGCACAAAGATATTCATTAACAAAAGAGAACACATATTTTAAGCACATTTCCATTATATATCCATGCATTTGCCACCTGAGGGAATAATGCATCATCTCTGCTACCAACGAGAATGAGATGTAAGGCCTTATGATCTACTACCAAAGAGTTAGATCATTGTACAATGTGATCTGCTACCAAAGAGAATGATCACTTTCAAGCACTATGCTACCAAAGAGAATTAGTGCTTTCATATAATGGAACAAATATATTATGTTTGATGTGTTCATAGCAGTAAGTATAGAAAACCAACCAATATATCTTACAAGAACAATCATTTCATCCAATACCATATGCCAAGTATTCTACTACACATATAACACAAGCATATTGTATAATAAGCCAAGTAAGAGGTAATAGCGTACCTTGATCAAGAGATAAACTTAATCATCACATATACTCCTGATGTCAACTATATCCTTGGTTAAACCTGATTAAAACAAGATCACATACTATCATCAGGTTCTTATCCTCTTATATCTCATCTTAACCCTAATCGTGTTCATACTAGGGTTTCACTTAGTTCATTAGGATACTCTCATTATGTTATATACATTATTTCTTGTCTTATCTCTTCATGTTATCTAGGATTGACATTACTGATGTTGTATTCCAGATTATGATCAATAATCTGATTATTTCATTACATATGATTATGTGTACATATTAACTCTAGATCATATTCATTTAGCATATTAGGGTTTTATATCGCATGAAGATTCATTATTATGTTTCTATTAATTCCATATATATAACTGATCTCAGAGTTACATATTGTCTTCTAATTACTGATATGAGCTTACTATGTAATTTCTATCATTTATTGACCATGCCTGTATTTATTACATATTATTTAGGATTATGAGCCCTAATTAAACATATTAAGCAAATTATATAATTTCGTACATCATCATGATCATTCTTGACATCAGGCGCACTATAAGCATTATTATAGACTTATTGGCATTTTTCTACAATTTTAGAACATCATTTGATATTTATTATCCATTATAAGGGCATTTCACCACTAACAAGATATCACTGATATTTAAGCTTCAAAAGCAGGATATTATGCTTCCATCTTGTTCTACGCATTTTTCTGAGAATTTTGATATAATATTTGTATTTTTCTGAGCATCGAGCTAATTTCTACGAATTATTGAAGATGTGTTCATTTATTGAAATTGTTACCTCTATTGGCCAATCGGCCGCTGACACGTGGCCATCTTGGGTAGCGTTGCGCTTCAGCTGGTCTCAAGTGAGCCGCCGGTTCACTGGTCATGCGGCCGGTTCGCTACCTGGACCCGGTTCGTGGTTGGGTTTGGGCGACTGGACCGGGGTTCACCCCCTCTTCTCCTTGCGCGGTCAGGGAGTCCGAAGGACTCTTTTCACGGAGCCGCCGCCGCACGACTTGGCTCCGGCGAGCAGGCCAAGGAGCTAGAGGGCTTCTCATCGACTTCCAGGGCCACCAAAGGCTTCGTCGCAGACCTCCAAGCCTCTACGACATCTCGCCCCCTCGACTACAACTCTAGATCCCCATTCGGGCAGGAGCGCCGCCGCCCCCACGGGTGCCAGCTCCGGCGATCGATCACCCGCCATAGCATCCTCCTCATGGCAACAAGGTGTTCCTACTGCCTTCGAAGTCGTTCTCTGCCCCTACCCTGACCATCTCGGCTACTCAGAGGGATCTGGTGGCTGCTGGAGCTGGGCGCGGTGTATCTCCCTTATGCCAGCCACCGCAGGGACCCAACAGAAGAGGGGAGAACAGATTCTTCACATCCTTCTCGCAGGTGGAAGGGTCAAGAGAAGAAGGAGAGCTCCAACGAACTTGGTTTGAGGCTACGATCCTAATCTGTGTGGTCAATGGTTGGGGTTGCCTCCTCTGATCCTGTGCGTCGCAATGGAGAAAGGCGGAAGGTAGGGAGTCTGTTCTCTCTCGCCTCTTACCCAGCAACTACAAACTCTAGCTTGAACAAAAGCCCTCGAGGAGTCGAAGCCACCAGCTCATCTACTCCTCCCTCTCGTCCCACGATCAGTGAGCATGAGGGGTGTGGGTGCTTTCCCACGACGCCGTGGTTGCTACCTTCGGTCAAGGCAGTAACCGCAAGGTTAGGGACAAGACAAGGACCCTTGATATCCAATCCAACGCCCTGAGTCAGTCCTCCATATGAGCCTATCTGCGGCTCACTGAAGTAGACAAACACAGCCACTGGATCAGCCACAAAAGGCCAAGATCTAGCCACATGACCCGCCCTCAATCAAAGGGGCGCGTGACACTTATTTTAATTAGCAACTTAGACAAAACAAACACCAATAATGCATATTATTTCCCAATTTTTAAACCTTCATAACTTCCTCTAGGAACATCCAATTGCCACCAAATTTTAACCATAGCTTCCATACCTCTCGAGCTACCTCCTATTCAAATTTGGTGACAAAAATCAACTACTAGACCATCCAATTAAATTCATCAACAAGGCATAGAGTTAAGGATCTTAGTCATGATATAAACATCAAACACCATCCAAATCTTACCAAAGCACTTGTAACTCTCAAGATAACTCAACATGCATAAATTCACTTATGTCATTGGACATTTAGGATTCTAAAAGTCCACTCCATCACATCCTACACGCCTTAAAAGATATTTCGTCCCCGAAATTAAAGCAAAAACCACTTTGTCACATCATATGCATCATAAAAGAACTTTCGTCCTCGAAAGTAAGGCATACTCATACTTCCAGGGAAAACCTTATCTTTCCTTCATCTTCATGTAGGAACTATTCTAGGTGTAACATATCCACAAAGGTAACCTAGACCATGTATCCAAAGCATTATTAGGGGGGTTTACCACCATCTTGGTACAAAACACTCCATTCAAGGTTTAGAAACTTAGGTTATGTCATTACATATCGCATATGTTAGATTTGCTTCCTGATCTTTAGCCATGCATTAGGGTTTTCCCATCACATATTATCATGTTATAAAGAAGTTAACCATAGTTAACCCATTACATCAAGGCATCATCAACATTATATTGAGCTAATCGTTTGAACATGTTCAACATTAACATATGCTTTTTAGGAGGAAGTTAACTGTAATTAACCCACTTTATCCATCTAGATCATATCAAGGTGTTATAACCGTTATGATGTGCTAACTATCAAATTATATTTTTCATCTTAGTTAAGCATTAAAGTTAACCCCTCATGTAACACGTTTCATTCATATGATCTTATTTCATTGTTCATACTGAATTGCAACATTTAGTAGTGATTCCATCACAAGATTAGCCTACAGTTTCTCATTATCATCATTATTCATGTATATGGTTAACCATTTATACTTAGAGATCTATTAGACCATCTCTAGGTTTTCATCATATCATGTCTATATATCGTGTCTCAAGATTAGATCACATCCTTACATATATTATATATCATGGTTGTGCTAAACAAACTTATGCAAGTGGCTCGTCAAACATACATCAAAAGTTTATATAGTCCAAATGAGGTTCTCCTAACCCATATCATGAGGGTAGTTCCTTGCTCAGTCTCTCTGAGCTAACTCAACTCAATGAGTATCTCATAAACACATACTTTATCTTTTCTCTCTTAGCTTAGGGTTCTCGGATTACCTCATTGGCACTAGTGAAAGCCTTACAAGGTCAAGCCATACAGGCACAAACCAACGACATGACATGTTGTTCTCATCACAGGTCTTCTACCCATGAAACATATTTCTTGACTCTCTCTCATATGCAACCACTAGATTCCTATGTGGGAAACCACCAACCCGAGCATGAGGCTTCTCAGAACAAACATAGCTACCTCCTCCAGGGTCTTGGGCTCTCTCCCTCACCCGGATGGTAGGTTCTCATATACATGCACATATATAACCAGCCTCTCTCTATCTCTAGGGTTTGGTCTTCCCAAGGACATCTAGGGTTCAAGAAAACTATAGAAATCATGCATAGAGCAACTCATCTCAATCACTCAGGAGTATTCTAGTTTAGGACATATCACATCACATATCTTATCATTCTCATATGTTGGAGTTTATGTTCTCTGACCTTCTCCCTGTGGGTCTCACTCTCTCTCGAGCTAACCCCAAAACTGGTCCTAACACTAGAGGTCCTCCTTTGTAAAAGAGCTTGAGGCTCATGTTGATTCACAACCTTGTCTTAACTTAGCCTATCTTATCTCATACAAACCTAATTACTTACACCATCAACACTTATCTCAAAACATCAAACCTAACTCATGTCCTCGAAGACAAACATAAATCAACATAACCATATTATGTCATCTATATAAGACTTACATCATATCAAAACTTATTTCATCTATTCTATCTATCATATATCCCAAACAAGGCTCTAGACATCTAATCTAGAACTACACTCTCTTCTAGACTGATGTCATCACTTTCACTTAGGTTACGTGACCACCTCCTACTCGTACATGTGTGGGGACACATTTTTGTAATACATATACATAATAAAATATTATATAGTTTTTCTCCGATAAAACAAGCGTCAGAGAAAACTATCGAGGTTTGATCTGTTGGAATCAAAAACCAAAACCAGAAACGAGTGTCCCACACATAGTAGAGAGTCCAGTGTCATGAAAACTAGTGAAAAGGGTGAGAACAAGGGGTAGACTAGTGTAGCTACTCTAGACAACGTGCGCAATATGTCTAGGGTTTCTCTTCCATTGATGCACGTCATTTCCAAATTGTGCAACGTCCCATACCGCTGCACTACAAGGAAGGGACGACATCTAAGGACTTGCTACTGAACAAGCACCAGTCTAGGCCTAGTTCTCAGACATCTAGGTGCTAACCTAGAGCCTAGGTCAGATCTAGTCTCTAAAAGACGACTAATCTAACCCTAAAAGATTATTAAGTTCAAGGTTCTTTAGTTTTGTGTTGCATAATGAGCAAATGTCAGGCTTTGCTATTGTTCATGCTCTGATACCACCTGTGACGTCCCCAGATTTTCTAAAACTTAATCTGATGTGTGACGTCCAAATTGAAACCCTCACCTCAGCGAGAATCGCAATTTAAACATCCCACACTAGGCTAAGAAGAAGAAAATCAAGGGAGTTAGAAGGAAACATACATCAGTAGCACATGTACATGAACAATAATGAAACCATACACACATGTTCACCATTCAACATATAATTACAACATGAATTGTTACAACATTTGATATTACATATTGAACAGCAAACTTCTACATATACATGTACTACAACTAAACAACAGGATCTTAAGACAACAGGTCCACCTGTACATCAGCTCGCCACACAACTCTCACTATCCTGGATCTTCAAGAGCATAACCACAACCTAAACAAAAGATTACATGCGGTACACGTCAGCACAATATTTCATGAATATTGTACTGAGTACGCCTACTTGTCTTTTATTTACCTCTCATCATATCTTGGCAATAAGATAAAACTAATATACTTGGCAGCAACAGAAGAATATAAGAACATTGTATACTTGCACAAAGATATTCATTAACAAAAGAGAACACATATTTTAAGCACATTTCCATTATATATCCATGCATTTGCCACCTGAGGGAATAATGCATCATCTCTGCTACCAACGAGAATGAGATGTAAGGCCTTATGATCTACTACCAAAGAGTTAGATCATTGTACAATGTGATCTGCTACCAAAGAGAATGATCACTTTCAAGCACTATGCTACCAAAGAGAATTAGTGCTTTCATATAATGGAACAAATATATTATGTTTGATGTGTTCATAGCAGTAAGTATAGAAAACCAACCAACATATCTTACAAGAACAATCATTTCATCCAATACCATATGCCAAGTATTCTACTACACATATAACACAAGCATATTGTATAATAAGCCAAGTAAGAGGTAATAGCGTACCTTGATCAAGAGATAAACTTAATCATCACATATACTCCTGATGTCAACTATATCCTTGGTTAAACCTGATTAAAACAAGATCACATACTATCATCAGGTTCTTATCCTCTTATATCTCATCTTAACCCTAATCGTGTTCATACTAGGGTTTCACTTAGTTCATTAGGATACTCTCATTATGTTATATACATTATTTCTTGTCTTATCTCTTCATGTTATCTAGGATTGACATTACTGATGTTGTATTCCAGATTATGATCAATAATCTGATTATTTCATTACATATGATTATGTGTACATATTAACTCTAGATCATATTCATTTAGCATATTAGGGTTTTATATCGCATGAAGAGTCATTATTATGTTTCTATTAATTCCATATATATAACTGATCTCAGAGTTACATATTGTCTTCTAATTACTGATATGAGCTTACTATGTAATTTCTATCATTTATTGACCATGCCTGTATTTATTACATATTATTTAGGATTATGAGCCCTAATTAAACATATTAAGCAAATTATATAATTTCGTACATCATCATGATCATTCTTGACATCAGGCGCACTATAAGCATTATTATAGACTTATTGGCATTTTTCTACAATTTTAGAACATCATTTGATATTTATTATCCATTATAAGGGCATTTCACCACTAATAAGATATCACTGATATTTAAGCTTCAAAAGCAGGATATTATGCTTCCATCTTGTTCTACGCATTTTTCTGAGAATTTTGATATAATATTTGTATTTTTCTGAGCATCGAGCTAATTTCTACAAATTATTGAAGATGTGTTCATTTATTGAAATTGTTACCTCTATTGGCCAATCGGCCGCTGACACGTGGCCATCTTGGGTAGCGCTGCGCTTCAGCTGGTCTCAAGTGAGCCGCCGGTTCACAGGTCATGCGGCCGGTTCGCTACCTGGACCCGGTTCGTGGTTGGGTTTGGGCGACTGGACCGGGGTTCACCCCCTCTTCTCCTTGCGCGGTCAGGGAGTCCGAAGGACTCTGTTTCACGGAGCCGCCGCCGCACGACTTGGCTCCGGCGAGCAGGCCAAGGAGCTAGAGGGCTTCTCATCGACTTCCAGGGCCACCAAAGGCTTCGTCGCAGACCTCCAAGCCTCTACGGCATCTCGCCCCCTCGACTACAACTCTAGATCCCCATTCGGGCAGGAGCGCCGCCGCCCCCACGGGTGCCAGCTCCGGCGATCGATCACCCGCCATAGCATCCTCCTCATGGCAACAAGGTGTTCCTACTGCCTTCGAAGTCATTCTCTGCCCCTACCCTGACCATCTCGGCTACTCAGAGGGATCTGGTGGCTGCTGGAGCTGGGCGCGGTGTATCTCCCTTATGCCAGCCACCGTAGGGACCCAACAGAAGAGGGGAGAACAGATTCTTCACATCCTTCTCGCAGGTGGAAGGGTCAAGAGAAGAAGGAGAGCTCCAACGAACTTGGTTTGAGGCTACGATCCTAATCCGTGTGGTCAACGGTTGGGGTTGCCTCCTCTGATCCTGTGCGTCGCAATGGAGAAAGGCGGAAGGTAGGGAGTCTGTTCTCTCTCGCCTCTTACCCAGCAACTACAAACTCTAGCTTGAACAAAAGCCCTCGAGGAGTCGAAGCCACCAGCTCATCTACTCCTCCCTCTCGTCCCACGATCAGCGAGCATGAGGGGTGTGGGTGCTTTCCCACGACGCCATGGTTGCTACCTTCGGTCAAGGCAGTAACCGCAAGGTTAGGGACAAGACAAGGACCCTTGATATCCAATCCAATGCCCTGAGTCAGTCCTCCATATGAGCCTATCCGCGGCTCACTGAAGTAGACAAACACAGCCAGTGGATCAGCCACAAAAGGCCAAGATCTAGCCACATGACCCGCCCTCAATCAAAGGGGCGCGTGACACTTATTTTAATTAGCAACTTAGACAAAACAAACACCAATAATGCATATTATTTCCCGATTTTCAAACCTTCATAACTTCCTCTAGGAACATCCAATTGCCACCAAATTTTAACCATAGCTTCCATACCTCTCGAGCTACCTCCTATTCAAATTTGGTGACAAAACTCAACTACTAGACCATCCAATTAAATTCATCAACAAGGCATAGAGTTAAGGATCTTAGTCATGATATAAACATCAAACACCATCCAAATCTTACCAAAGCACTTGTAACTCTCAAGATAACTCAACATGCATAAATTCACTTATGTCATTGGACATTTAGGATTCTAAACGTCCACTCCATCACACTTCCAGACTTAACTAGACTCTAAATTGACCTACAGACTCCAACCTATATTATATGGTATGACATGAATTTTACTTCTAACACTCTCTCACAAGCTAGAACAAAGGAGAAATCGCATGCCCAAATTGAATGACATATAGAAATAAGAAATAGAAAAAAGTAATGACTAAATCATGATAGCCACTAACTTAGCATAACATATGATATCCCTTAGACTTTGGCATCTTTGATTTTGGAGCTTACCCTAAATGTTAAACACCAGTCTTTGAGATATTTGGAGCTTTAACTAGGTTGTGTTGACTCAAGGTCAATTAGGTCAATGTTGACTCACGTCTAAATTGACTAAACTCATGTTTTGATGATGACTAACCATTCCACATATTGGTGTCTAATGTCTCTACTTGAGTGATTTCAGATTAGGTATAGACACACTACAAATGCCCTAAATTGCGCATATCAAATTGGAGAAAAGACAAGTCAAAGTCATACAAGTGCACGTTTTTGTAATATGATGTATATCCATTGGAATCATGTTGTAAATCACTTGTAATGATTGTATGACTTGCAATTAATCTTAGAAAAATATCACGAGCACTTAGATCGAATATTAGAGCACTTTAGATGCAACTTTGAAAATTGATTACAGGCACTTTGTCGGTCGAGTTTCCCAGCCTAAAAACTCGACCGATCATCCTTGATCAATATTCTGAAGATTGCATCGGTCGAGTTGTATTTACACAGAACTCGACCGATGGAGTAACTGACCAAATCGATTTTCATTGGTCATTCGAGTTTCCTCAGGACAAACTCGACCGATGGTCTGAATATCGGCTTTGTCTTTTACTCTATCAGTTGAGTTACCCTTATAGAAACTCAACCAATTGCATTGTACGAAAAAGTGCAAAAAAGTGTTTCTAGCCGTTGTGGAGTTGCAACAAGTGAAAATAGATCTATTGCAAGCCACAAAACGGCTAGTTTTCATTCACAAGTGTTCCCAAAGGCTAAGAGGCATCCCCAGCTATAAATAGGACCCCTTGGGCTTCATTCCAAGGTTGAGCATTCATTGCAAAACTCTATGTGAGGTTCCTATTCTATAGTTGAGTGCTTCCTACAACCTCCTCTCTCTCTAAGCTTAATCACTTGCTACATCCATTAGAGTGAGTAGAAAATATTTAAGAGATCTAGTCCTACATGTATATCTTGTGAGGCTCTCACTTCCACCACCTCCATTTCTCTCATTTCAATCATTAAGATGAAAGTTCTCTCTCTTGTCCAAGAGAGGTGAAGAAGAACAAGGGAAGGAGTCCCTAGGTGAAGATCAAGGCTGACAACTTGGAGCTAGAGTGGGTAAGCCCTTGGAGAAGGCAGAAGACTCAAGCTCAAGTGGGTAAGACCTTGGTGGAAGCTTCTCCGAGTGAAGGTGAAGTCAAAAGCTAAAGATCCAAGAAGAGTGGCTGATCCCTGCAAGGCTGAAGACTTGTGCAAGAGTGTGTAAGTCCTTGGAGAAGGCTGAAGACTCTTGCAAAGTGGGTAAGTCCTTGGTAAGGTTGAAGACTCTTTGTATTGGATAGGTAAGTCTTTTGTTTGGTCATGCATTGTATGTCTTATGAATGAATATAAGAGTGCAATAGTTTGGAAGTCCTAGAGGTTGACCTCTCTAGGCAAGTGGACTGACGCACTTCTAGTTTGAAGTGTGGAACCACTCTAAATAACTTGTCTAATTGGTGCATGTTCAATCTCTCTCTCCTTTTCTATGTATGTTTTAGTTGCACACAAAATTCCTATTTAGCAACCTTATCTTGTGATATATCTTGAAGGTTTAATGAATTTTGTTTAAGTGCTTTCAGGTCTATTCACTCCCCTCTAGATCATCTAATCACCCATCTAGGATCCAACAGGTTGTACCTTGTAATTTGGAAAATGTGAAGGAACATGCAAAGATCATCTGAGTCACCAACTCCCTTGCTACTGTCATTGAAGTAATTACTAGAAGAAGAACTTTCTATGGTAGCCTTGACAAGATCTGTGCCACCGAAAGAGTAGGTTGTAGTAGATGGTCAACGTGCTTGACAAGGCACAAACAAATAAGGATGAAACATTGAGGTAGTGGTACACTCCCGCCAAAGGCATTACACACTCCTCAATTGAGATTTCAATAGATGAAACTTAATAGACGGTAGCACACGGGTGGATTCGCTTTTGAAATTTATAAGGACCTAAACTTATATGACCTACTTCTACTAAAACACTAACCCGCAAGAACACATGGTCTTGTCGTAGTATAGGTAAGGTGGCAAGTATAGGGTTGATCCATAGGGAGAAAGGGGGTACTAGATCTAGGTTAGTTTTTGGTGCTAGGTTCCTATTACGGAGACTATGGTTAAGGGTTTGAAGGTTATTTTAATTGTTAAACTACGTTGAGCAAGGAAGAAAGACAAGCAAGAACAAAACCTAAGTTAACCCTAGACAATTAATTCTACTAAGAAGGAAAAGACAAGGTGGGAAGAAAAGACAAGAAGAGAACAATCTACACTAAGGAAAACAAAACAATACAAAAGAGCAATTATTGACCTAAGCTAGCAAGAATAAAGCAAGAACAGTGTAGGAAGTTATCTAAGAAAGAAAAGAGCTAATTAAGCTAACACTAGCTAAGCAAGGTAGAAACTAGGGTTTAAAGCAATTGAGGAAGATATGAGTTGTTTAGGGGATTCACTTATCAATTAAGTTGGGGGTGACATATGAACATTATGATTCCATTTATATTATCAAACCAAAAACCAATTTAGAGTCTAATGAATTATTCTAAGCTACTAACTGGCCATGGATATGCTACATTTTGTATAGGGGAACTAGTCACTAACACTCCCTACTACCCTTGCGAGGCTTAATTAGGTTAGGTCTTGGGTGTAATTCAAATAGAGTCTAAACAAGCCTAGGTTTCTAGGTTAGATGATTTTAGGATGATTAGGGGTTGAGACTAGTTATAGGAGTGGAAGTGAGGTTTTGGGCCTCCCATCACTCACATTCTAGCCTTGAGAAAGCTCCATGCTAAACACACCAAATTCATCTAAACTAGCTACTTAGATCTCTCAACTAGGGTTAGGATAATTGATTATGATGTAGGAGGATGGGTAGCTAGCTAGGGATCCAAGAATTGGGCCTAGGAGAAAATCCCAAAATTCATACATATAATCAATTTCTCTAAATTCCTAGGTGACTTCAAGCACAAACCAACAAGCAATTTATGAAGAGTGAGATAGAAATAGAAAACAATCATTAGCAAATGGAATTACAAAGTTTACATATCATTTTCCCCCAACATGGTATCAAAGTAACATTTTACACCCCAAACAGCCCTCCCAAGGGGCCTAGCTACTCATAACAATGCAAAATACAAAAAGAAAGGAGAAAGAAGTGGAAGAAGCCATGGAACTTGGTGTAGATGAAGAAGTCCTCCTCTCCAGCTGCTACAGGGCATCCTCCTCTTTCCTCCAAGGTGCAATGGCATGGGGTGATGGTGGAAATGGGTGGAAGTGAGAGAAAACTAGGGTTTTGGTGGTGGAAATGGTGAAATGGAGTGGAATGGAGGTGGAAATGGAGTGGAATGGCTAAGGGAAAAAATGGGGAACTAAGAGGTGGTAGAAGGTAGCTAACCTCATTTTGGAGCCACCACCTAGGTATATATAGGTGTGGGGGAAGCACTAGGTCAAGTATGGGTAGTATGAGAAAAATAGTGCAAAAGTAGCAAGGTTTTTGTAAGTAGCATGGCCATGGCATGGAGGGGTGAGAACGGTCATGGGATGGGAACGAAAATGGTGAGAAATGGTGAAAAATCATAGGGAATAGGTTGATTTTGTATTGAAGGTGGCACGGCCATGGTGGGGCTAGGGTAGCATAGCTGTGGTGGCTCCAAATGCACAAGTTGTTCTCTGCTCCACGACCATTCTGCCTCTACTCTCACACAGTCGTGCAAGGTGGCACAGCCGTTCTAGGTGAGTTCACCATGGTCATTCTATGTGTCACGATCGTGGTGATTCTAGCTTTACTTGAGGATGACTTTGTTGATTTGCAAGTTCCTAGCACGGCCATTATGTGGTACCACGGTCGTGCTGGTCTCTGGATCAGCACTTTGACTTGATTCTTTGGATTTTCTTGGACGTCTTTGCTCCAGTGTATATTTTGCCACTACGGGTAGGTTGAGGGACCATCAGACTTTACTTTGGGTTTCTCTAAGGGTAGATATGTTGGGTTTTTTGTGGTCAGAGTAGGCATCGAAAATGAAAAAAATTACTTGACCATAAACCCATAATCAGTAGATTGCATCAACATCTATGTAATGGGAAGGATGGTTTTAGTGAGTTATACCTGGTCTTGAGGCTTTCTCAACAACTATACCTCACAGCAAGTGTGGTCTTCAACCATCTATCTTCAACAACGTCTGTGCAGCTCCTGGTCTTGACCCGGACTGCGGTTGACTGTCGTCCTCCTGAGCGGAAAAAGTCACCCGCCTCTATAGATAGTCCACATGGACTACCAGGAACTCTAGTCATCCTAAAAAATAGACTAGAAGGAGTTGTCCCCTTTCGTCAGTGTACTAGTCACCGACACACTCTCCCACAACCAGTTTTTGTTCTGCACTTGTCTTTCCCTCGTTGTTCCTCCCTGGACGGGTAGAACTTGCCTGGGCTCTCTCAGTTACCAAAACCAAAGAGGACAACAACTTTGCAGAGCAACTGATGTTCTGAGTTGTGTGTCTGGAGAAGCCCCATGTACCCCTCCATTTATAGTAGAGAGCAGGGTCAGGGTTCCCTATCTGTGTGGGAGTAGAAGGGTCTGGAATTTCTATGAACAATTTGCACTGTGGTAGGTGAACCGGTCGTTTCATAATAGAACCAGTCGTTTGGCAAGGTGAGCCGATCGGTTCACCCAATGAAATATCCATTTCACTTTCCAGACCTGCCTGTAATTTACTTTTCTTATTCGTTTCTAATTAGCACAAAGATTAATTCTTGTCCCAATCAAATTGAACAAGTGAAATGAAAAAAGTTTTCTCACAAACTGGGACAACTCAACATTGCTCGCTTGGTCCATTTGAACCAATCGGTTCACCAAACTGAACTGGTCATCTCAATGACCATGAGCCGATCGGTTCACCCAGTGAACTGGTCAGTTGGTGGTCTAGATTGTGCAAAACACAGTCAATTCAGTTCTCAATCAATCTGACACTCTAATCAGTTGGTTCAACACTTGAACTTGATGATTCTGAGTCAAGTCTATTGATTGAATGTTTGATTGAGTACCTAAACACTTTAGTAATCAATCCAAACATCATTCATGGATAAAATCCTCTTCCAACTTAATCTTTTGTGTGTGACCCTATAGGTCCCATTTCACGTTGGCAGTGAATGTCCATAACTACCTTATTACATCACAAGCAAAGAGCGGTACCTAGTCACACATCAGTTCTACCCAAGTGAAAAGAAAAGTTGGAGAACAACTTTCAATCTTACAGTTTGTGATTAGTGCTTAAATGAATGTATAATTCCTTTATCTCTAATATCTTGAATGAACTCAAGGCATGGAGTTGTCGTCCTTTCAACATTCATTCATATTTCTTGAACTAGAGCAATCTGTTTGAGATATGTGTGAGATCAATATCATATATTGATTCACATGTGCATGCGCATGCCTTTCTCAGTCTCTCTTATCAAGTGGCATGGACATCATACTCCCTTAGGAGGGACAAATCCCATATCTATCACTCACAGTCTATCTCATGCGTCAAAATCACCCAATGATCACCTTTATAACAACCCATATTTTAGGACTGCATTTGATGATGTCAAAGTGTACCCAATCACATTCAACGAGTGCAATGATTTCAGGTCTAAAAATCACAATCACAACCATCAATGTGAGAGATGATTCTGACTACCATATCATGGTTCCATGTGTCACTCTCATGGTGGGTCTGTCCGATACACTATTCTCTAACATGTATCTATGTGCTTAGTTTGATATCATCTATCATGACTAATGTGACACTATCATCAACCAACACACACACTCTAGTCTTGATGTTTCATTGTTGTCTATCAACCTTCAACAATGACATCCAACTAGGGACATAACAAGAATGTACATACTCTTAACATCTGTATGATCTCATTTTTCATGTCTTTAACCCGAAGACATACATCATTCTTTAGACATTCATTCTGCTCCATCATTTATCTCATAATTGATTGAGCTAGAATAAATTGGAAGCTTGCCTTTGATATTTATCAAATCAATCAGAACATATGCCAATCCAATCATCATATGATTGGCTCTCTAAGCATATATACCAACAAGAGAAACCCTAGGATCAAATATGCATATTGAAGAGAATAACATGTAATCTAACAAGTATAAATGTGATTGAAATGCAATATGACACACGATGAAGCCCTAAAATAGGTCTAAATCACCACCCCAAACTTAAAACATACTTGTCCTCAAGTATGCTCCAACTCAATCTCTCTGCAATTTTTCCACAATCAAATGACAGATGTAATGCAAAAGATGATTATTGCTTAATGGGATAAAAAAATGACTAAGTGCATGCATTCCACCTCTCTTCTCTCCTACTTTCACAAACCAATCATGAAAAGAGCACAAAGCATATGAACTTCAAATATAGTGTATAAAACACACAAGCTATCCATATTTTTTTCATTTAGTTCTGGGTAGACCGTTTCATGATGACGTCAATCAAGGATGACTAGGAGTGTTGCTTCACCTTCATGCTTTCAACCTTATGTATCAATTCGTACCAAATGACTCACGTGGTTGCGAAAAGGGAAAAATGAGCTAGGTTTGAAGTTTCCTAGCTCAATGGGTGTGAAAATGGAAGAAAGGATTGTAGTAAGATTTTAGAGTGCTATTACATAGAGCACTCATCTTTTCTTTATTTAGATGCTCTTAAACATGAGCATCTTTTTTTATAATTTCTTTTTCTTTTTCTTTGCCCTTAGAGTAGATATGACATATGGTGATAAGAGTGAAGTGATGAGATGTAGGTGTAGCCACCCCAAACTTTTGGAGGTGGCCACTACTGATATGTGCACTTTGGCATCCTTTCATTAGGCATAGGGGTAAGAAGATGGTGAGTGAAGAGTTGGGTCAAAGAGGGGTCACTGGTGTGATTCTCAAAATAAGGTCTCCTGCATGAATATTAATCCAACAATTCATCCAACAATTTCACACCACATGAATGAACAACCTGAAATTGATACTTATATCAAGTGATTTCATAGGCACTAAGCGTTCATAGCTTGCTCAAGTCACAATTCAACCAAAACATTCACAAACCCAAGAGCGATGATGCACATGTAAAAAGTCAAGAATTTATACTATTTAGCAATAAATAATGACAATTCACTTGCATTTGTCAAAGGTCATCATTTTTAATCCAAAACATAGAGATTGAGTTGAAACACACTTTTAGGCAAGAAATATCAAATTTGGGCAAACTTGGCCAAAATGGTGCCAAGTTGCCTTCAATCACATCTAAGCCTATATTACTGAACTTAAAGTGGTAAACAATCAAATCCTAGCTAAAACATGCAAAATTTACCAAAAATCTACATGATATGCAATGCATGGCAAAAAGAGCATTTTTTTGAAAATTATGCAAAAATGACAAGAAAGTGAACTACATGATATGCAGGTATGCAAAGCAAGTAAATCCTATACTAAAGCAAACAAACAAAAGTAAATGGTAGGTGAAATGTAAAAAGAAAGTAAAAATGATAAAATGGCATACCGCCCTACCACCCCAAATTTTTGAATCATGTTGTCCTCAACATGACACTAAAGTCTAGGAATGGTAGGGTATATGATCACTGTGGTGGCGGTGGTCCTCCCTATGGTGGAGGGTGCTGGTAGTAGGATTCCCAGTAGTCTGACTGTGGAGGCGGGTAGTTATCTTGATATGTTTTCAGTGAACTCCACCAATCATCCCCCCACTGGGGGTTCCTCTGGGACTGTGCATGCTGAATTGATATAAGTGGTTGACCTGATAATGCATATGCTGATTGTCTGACCACATGGCATCATGATTGCACTGGAAACCCTCTTATGCCCACAAAATACCCTCCTGGGTGCTCAAAATGTGATCATGAGTGCTCTAAATACCCTCCAATTGCACATGTATGGTGGACATGTCATATGTGTTTGTTGTGGGTTGTTGTTGCAGTTGTGATGTCTCAACCTCACGACGCCTCACCCTATGGTTCTCTCACTCCTCAGTTGTCCTTCTCCTCTCGGCAGCTGCCTATGACTCTCTAATACCTTCAGGTAGATCTCTAGGTTACTACTGCCATGTATCTCTAGGATGTTCCTATTCCCACCTCCTCAAGATGTCCAGAAAATCTGGAGATGGGCCACATCCCTCTAGGAAAGGTTTGGCATGATAGGGGAGATCAAGTAAAACCCCAACATAAGGAGGGTTGACCTGGAGGAAAATCTTCTGATTGACCACTAATATCATCGATGAGTGAGTCAAGTACTGTAAGTCAACTAGCTTTCCTCCTTTTTCCTTTATGTAGCCAGATACATCATGTCCTAGGGCCAAAGCAATGCAAGTAATAATCCCTCCCATGCTAAATGGATTCTTGCTCTTGGACGGGATTGTCTTCATATGATCAATGATAAGTGACCCCAGATTTACAATCTTCCCGTACACCATCCATCCCAACACAAAAAGGTATTTCCTTGTGCAACTGCCTTGATTTTCATATCGGGCAAAGATGGTGTTTTCCAAGACCTTCTGAATGTACCTTAGGATGGGGTTGTGAATCAGGCTAGTCTTTGATTTTCCCACCACAAAATTGCTTTGCCTTGTGAGTTTTTTCCACATTGCAACGTAGTTTGTATTGGTTTCTCTATCAGTGCTTCCTTCATCAAGTGACGTTGCTGCCTCGGGAGTCAGAGTAAAGATGTCATTCAGATAGGATGTAGTAATGAGGTAGGTGCTACTCCCCAAGGTGACACTGACGACGTCCTGTGAGACCTTCTCTAATGTCGCAAAGAATTGATGTGTAAGCTCTACATAGGTCTCCTGCACTATGGTAAGCACCTCAATTAGACCAAGGGGCTCCATGATATCCTAGGAAAAAAAATCGAAGATACCCAAAGTATTCATCATCACCTGGCACGCGTAGTGTGTGGTCACCACTCAGTGTGTCAAGCACTCTGGGTGCTTTGGTTTCTTTCCTCTCTTGCTCTAAAAATCAGGTGTCACCTCATGACGCACTTCAAGTGCATCCTTTAGCTATGCATCTGGCATTGCCTCATCTATATCATCTACCAGTAGTCGTCATTGTTCTCTCGGTTGTTTTCGTGGTTGCAGTGTCGTAGACGTCGAAGGGCGTGCAACTAAAAATGACAGATGAGCTGTCAAAACTGAAGGGCGGGCTTCTGAGACTAATGGTCAGGCTACTGCCTTACCTCCTCTAGGTAGTCTGGATGACTCCTCCATCATATGATCCACCGCCACATCCGCATGGGGCGATTCCCCTTATGAATCAGAGGTTGTCGAAGGGGCCGAGAGGGCAAGAGGGGTCGTTGGAGCTAAAGAGGATGCGCTCTTGGGCCGGCGTCCGTAGGAGATCATTTTCTTAGTCTTTTCTATAGCCTTCTTAGCCATTTGCTTCATTTTGGCTCAAAATTGGTGGAGAAAATGGGATTTTAGGTTTTCTCCAAAGAACAGGGATGTTGGGGCGGATTGAAGAGAAATGGGGTGTTTTACAGATGAAAATGTGTGAAATCTGGAGATTAAGGTAGTGGAAATGGTGGGAGATTGATTGGAGATAGATTTGGGGTGATTTGGTGGATATTTGAGGGTGGTGAAGTGACTAGGAGGTGATGTACGACCGCCATTTGGGGAGAACAGTCGTGGTGCTCGTGAAATTGCAAATAGAACTATTTTGTGATTTTGCAAATTGGCTGACTTAAGTGTTGAGTCGGGTTGTAGCATGGTCATGCTTCATGGAACAACCATGGTGGCTCACCTACTGCACAAATGTGGTATCCCACCCGATCATTTTGAGTGGATAGCTACAAGTTCGTGCTACCTTGCACCGCCGTGGTGGGTCTGTTCTTCAATTTCAATTTTTCTTGATTCCCCTATAGATTGTGAATGTTCCACCACGACCATTCCATGTCACCACGGCCGTGGTGAGTACTGTGGTTGTTGTTTTCAACAATCTTTGGTCTAAAATGATTTCTCATAGATCACTTGTCAAAACTTCATCTAATTTTCCTCATTTCACCTTATTTTCACCTGCACACCTTAAAACTAAAGAAAAACTATTAAAAACAAGTGTGTGTGTGTGTGTGTTTTCTTGGAAAAGTGTAAAAACAAAACAAAAGTATCAAAATTGAAGGTTGGGTGAAAAATTCCCAAACCTAGGTGGGTTGCCTCCCACAAGCGTTGAGTTCCATGCCTTCAGCTAGGCTTCTTGGTGATTCTTCAATCATTCATTTGGTATCCTCATGTGCCCATTCTTGCAATAGGTACATCTCCCATTTGCATTCAACCTATGTTCCTCATCCCTTTGATCATCAAAGCTATCATCAATTCTTTCATCTTGACCTTCTTCTCCCAAATGACCAATCAGACTCTTGAAGTGACCATATCCAATATCCTCATTTTGAACTCGCCGATTTGAGGACTTGTATATGTTGATCTTTATCTTCATGTCCATGAAAGAGACCATCATTATGCCACTGCAAACATGTATCTCGGCATTAGCTGTGGATAAGAATGGTCTCCCCAAGATGATGGGGATCTTCCTATCATCCGGCTCAATGTCAAGAACAATGAAATCAGATGGGAACACAGCTCCTCTTTCCTTGTCATTCATCACCAAGACATCATCCACTCATCCTTTAGGCACTTTGATGGAGCAGTCTTCCAATTGGAGAGTGCAATGTGCCAGTTTCAACATGCCTAGACCCACTCAACATAGACACTATATGGCATCAAAATATACATTGGATCCCAAATCTAGTAGGGATTGGCCTACATGATGTCCCCTAATGTAGCTAGGTATGATTGGGGATCCTGGGTCTTTCCTCTTCACAGGGAGTGAGTGTTGGAGAACAGAGCTCACTTGTTCAATCAACTTCACTTTCTTTGGAATTCTCCCCTTTGACCTTCTCTTCATAGTACATAGGCTCTTCAAAAACTTAGCATATGATGGGATTTTCTTAATATCATCCAATAATGGAATATTCACCTTGACTTGGTAAAACACCTCAAGAATGTCAACATTGTGCTTTTATCTCCGCTTTGCTTATGGTGGCTCATCTAAACCTTCAATGAATGGTGGCTCACTTGCTTTGGCCTTTCTTGCATCAACATGAGGTGGAACTCTAGGGATGGTGGGGCTTGCAAATGGAGTATGAGGTGGAGCGCATGGTATCCCAAAATCAACAGGATGTATCACTAAATCATCTTTAGCAATCTCAATCAGAGTATCACCACTTAGCTGCCTTTGCTTTGCTTTATCAATATTTCTTTGACTAGTAGGTTGCTCAAGAGATTTTTCAATCCTTAGAACTATCACAACACTTCTTGCTCATGGTGGAGAGGGGGAGCTATTTGTGGCTATGGAGGAGGAGGAGGTGACACTTGGTGTTGAAATTGAGGTGGAGGGGAGAATTGAGGTTGGAAGGTGAATTGTTGGGAAATGGTGGTGATGGAGGGGGAGGTGGAGTATAAGGCTTGGGATCACCTTAGAAATGGTAGATGGGATGCACTTGCATGGGAGGCAGACTATAGAAAACTTGAGAAGAGGGCATTGGTCCACTTGCTTCATGGTAGCTCATGATGGGTTTTGAAGACAACTTTTCTTCTTAGAGAGCAATTATGGAAGATAGTTGCTCTATTCTCTCTTCTAGCCTTGGAACATATTTTTGAACATCATCAAATATTTTAAATCTAGAGAGAACCTCTTCCTCAAACCTTGAGCTATATTTTGGACTTTGTGGCTCTTGGTAGCTATAGGAGTGAGGTGTCTTCTTTTCTTCACCATAGAACTCAATAGAATTGACCGGGTGATAAGGAACATTTGTCACCTGGTTCTTCATGAAGCTCACCATGTCACCAACAATCTTCATCACTTGCGGGCTTGAGTCATTATGAGTAGGAGGTGTCACACCAAAGGCATATCCCCCAACATTCATCATGCTATAAGCTCAAATTCTTGATCCTTCAGACAGTTGCTCAAAGAAAGGCCATATCTCCTCATGTGGAATATCCATGAAAACTCCCCCATAAGAAGAATCCACTATATCTTTGTCTTTTAGAGATAAACCAGAGTAGAATGATTGATCTAGCTTCCACAAAGGGATATAATGGTACAGACACTCTCTCAAAATCTTCTTAAATATCTCCCATGCATTGTGGAACTACACATTGCCCATTTGACTAAAACTTGTCTCGGCACGCCGCATTTGTATTAACCTTGCTATATAGTAGAATTGCCTTAAGAAGGCATTCTTCATTGTTTCCCAACTCATGATGTCCCTTCTAGAATCATACCAGTCTTTGGCTCTATCTTTGAGGAAGAATGAGAACAAGGTCAATCAGATTGTGTCATCACTAGCTATCAGTGTCCTGAAGGTAGATAATACTTCAAGAAAGGAGTCTAAAAGCTTGTAGGGGTTCTCACTCTCCAAGCCGTAGAAGATGGAAAGGAGCCCAAGAAGACCTAGAGGGATGGAGAATTGCTCCCCTGGCATTTGATCAACCCTGTTAGCAATTGCGATTTATAGTTGCTAGGCATGGAGTAATCTTGAAGTGGCTTGTGGGGTGCATTTTGGCCTTCCATCTTATTTTCCCCCGAATGGCTTGTCATGTGCACAAAGCACAACCAAACAAAAGAATGCAAGTCATCAAACCAATATGCACAAAGAATGCAAAGAATAAAGAAAAAATAATAGTAATGATGAGGGTAGTAGGAAAAGTCAAAGCCAAAGCAAAACTAACTAGCTCATCTGAGTGCCTTTCTCCCCAGCAATGGTGCCAGAAAGCTTGGTGCGCTCCCACCAATGGTGTTAGACACTACTCATTTGAGAATTGAATAGATGCAACTCCACGGATGTAAGCAAACATGTGGATTCACTTTTGAAATTTATAAGGACCCTAAACTTAAATGACATAATTATACTAAAACACTAACATGTAAGCGCACGGGGTCATGGCGTAGCATAGGTAAGATGACAAGTATAGGGTCAATCCATAGGGAGAAAAGGGGGTACTAGATCTAGGTTAGTTTTGGTGCTAGGTTCCTACTGTGGAGACTAGGTTTAAGGGTTTGAAGGTTGTTTTGATTGTTAATCTAAGTTGTGCAATGAAGAAAGACAAGCAAGAATAAAACCTAAGTTAACCCTAGATAATTATTTCTACTAAGCAGGAAAAGGCAAGGTGGGAAGAAAAGACAAGAAGAGAACAATCTACACTAAGGCATGCAAGACAAGGCAAAAGAGCAATTAAAGACCTAAGCTAGCAAGAACAAAGCAAGAACATGTCAAGAAGTTATATAAGCAGGAAAAGAGCTAATTAAGCTAACACTAGCTAAGCAAGATGGAAACTAGGGTTTTAAAGCTATTAAGGGGGATGTGGGTTGTTTAGGGGATGCACTTATCAATTAAGTTGGGGGTGACATATGAACATTATGATTCCATTTAGATTATCAAATAAAACAACAAGTTAGAGTCTAATGAATTATTCTAAGCTACTAACTAGCCATGGATATGCTAGTTTGTGTATAGGAGAACTAGTCCCTGATACTCCCTACTACCCTTGTGAGGCTCAATCAGGTTGGGCTTGGGTGTAATTCAAATAGAGTCTAAACAAGCCTAGGTTTTTAGGTTAGATGATTTTAGGATTATTAGGGGTTGAGACTAGTAATGGGAGTGGAAGTAAGGTTTTGGGCCTCCCATCACTCACATTCTAGGATTCAGAAAGCTCCATGCTAAACACTCCAATTTCATCTAAACTAGCTACTTAGATCTCTCAACTAGGGTTAGAATAATTGATTAGGATGTAGGAGGATGGGTACCTAGCTAGGGATCCAAGAATTGGACCAAGCAGCAAATCCCAAAATTCACACATATGATCAATTGCCCTAAATTCCTATGTGATTTCAAGCACAAACCAACAAGCAATTTATGAAGAGTGAGATAGAAATAGAACACAATCATCAACAAATGGAATTACAAAGTTTACATATCATTTTTCTCCAACATGGTATCAAAGTAACATTTTACACCCCAAACAGCCCACCCAATGGGCCTAGCTACTCATAACAATGCAAAAAAAGGAGAAAGTGGTAGAAGAAGTCATGGAGCTCAGTGTAGATGAAGAAGTCCACCACTTCAGCTGCTACAATGCGTCCTCCTCTCTCCTCCAAGGTGCAATGGCATGGGGTGATGGTGGAAATGGGTGGAAATGAGAGGAAACTAGGGATTTTGGTGGTGGAAATGGTGAAATGGAGTGGAATGGAGGTGGAAATAGAGTGGAATGGCTAAGGGGTGAAAATGGGGAGCTAAGAGGTGGTAGAAGGTAACAAATCTCAAGATGGAGCCACCACCTAGGTATATATAGGTGTGGGGGAAGCACTAGGTCAAGTAGGGGTAGTATGGGAAAAACAATGCAAAAGTAGCTAAGTTTTTATAGGTAGCACGGTTGTGGTGGTCACCACGGCCAAGGCGGGGAGGGGTGAGAATAGTCGTGGTAGATGGGAACGACTGTGGTGAGAAATGGTGAAAAATCACAAGGAATGGGTTGATTTTGTATTGAAGGTGGCACGGCCGTGGTGGGGCTAGGGTAGCACGGCCGTGGTGGCTCGAAATGCATAGGCCGTCCACTGCTCCATGGTCATTCTGCCTCTGCTCTCACACAGTCATGCAAGGTGGCACAGTTGTTCTGGGTCAGTTCACTACAACCATTCTATGTGGCACGACCGTTCTGGGTCAATTCACCACAACCATTCTATGTGGCACGGCCGTGGTGATTCTAGCTTTACTTGAGGATGACTCTGTTGATTTGCAAGTGTCCTAGAATGGTCGTTCTATGGTACCACGGCCGTGTTGTTCTCTAGATCAGCACTTTGACTTGATTCTTTAGATTTTCTATGACATCTTTGCTTTAATGGATGTTTGGCCACTAGGGGTAGGTTGAGGGAGCATCAGACTTCACTTTAGGTCTCTCTAAGGGTAGAGAAGCCTGAGGATCACTCCTTCTCTCTCTCTTCCATCAACCATGGTCTAAATGCCTGAAAAACATGCAAATAATGTCCATAAGTGCATTTTATACAAAACACATATTGAGGGGAATAACATGTAATCTAATAGGTATAAATGTGATTGAAATGTAATATGACACATGATGAAGCCCTAAAATAGGGATGAATCAGGTAGCTGACTAAATGGTATTCTATAGAATACAAGTGTTTTGTAATGACACACAACCAAACATACAAATAGTCCAAGGTGTTGTAATGCTAGAAGACTAAATGGTTGTCAAAGTGGAATGACCAATAAAGGGCCAATGAAGAAACATATTTGATTGATGTAGAGAGTTGATGACATCCAATTGATATTAGAAATCATCTTCTTAAGCAAATGAAAATGTGAGAAAACGAATTCTTAATGATTAATCAATGTTTGGCAACTCAAAATTAGATTGGTGAGAATGGGCACTATCTTTAAATTAGAGAGTGAGATATAGACAACACACTAAGTACACAAAACCCCATAAGTAGACAATTCTCTTTCTTCTTTCCTTTTTTGAGCTATAAACTTTGTACCTCACTCTTCTCCTTGTCCTCCTCTTATCAAATCTTGTATTTATTCTATGTAATCCAACCCAAAGAGACCATAAAAGTTCTTGGGATGGAAAAATATAAAGAGAAACTCTCATGTGACAACACTTCAATGGAAGTAGGGGACATGGGGGTGGAGAAAGAAGAAATGACTAGAGAATTATTTACTTGATATGGATGAAGAAGTTGTATGTTTGGGCCACTTGACAAGATTGAGAGAACTCAACCTCACACTTAAGAAATCTTGACTTTGTACTTTAAAGGGATGAATCTTCACACCTGAGAGAGGTTAATCTTATTCTTGAGAGTGAACTATATCGCACATGTGAGTATTAGACTTCATCTTAGCACTTTATAGAGGTTGACTTGATAAGGGAGATACATTAGACTCATCAATAAAGAGATTTAATGTTGTATGTGTAACACCCCAATTTTTATATCACATGAACAGAATCAATTTTTTTTCAACTGGGGAATGTTACTAACATGATATGCATTACAATCATCATAATCATCATCAACTAAGCCTCAATCCCAACTATGTTGGGGTCGGCTACATGGATCCTTCTTTTACATTTAGCTCTATCATGGGTCATATTCTGGTTGAGATGTAGAGATTAAAAATCTCTCTTTATAAGCTCTTCATATGTTAATTTAGGCCTTTCGCTTCTTCTATTAATTGTGCTTGCTTCAATAGTATTGCTTCCTATAGGTGAATTAGTCAGTCTACATTGCACATGTCCATACCATCTGATTCGGCCCTCGTGCAACTTGTCCCCAATGCTTGCCACCCCCACTTTATTCCTAATATAGTAATTTCTCAAGCGATCATTTCTTGTCTCCCCACACAACCATTTCAACATACGCATTATAGCCATGTTCATCTTGTTGATCCCTTATTTCTTCACCGGCCAACATTCACTCCCATAGAGCATGGATGGACGTATAGCAGTTTTATAAAACTTTCTTTTTAGTCTAAGAGAAATCTTTCGTTCACATAATACTCCAGTTTCACTCCTCTATTTCAACCATCCTATAGTGATCCTACGACAAATATGCTTTGACATCGCCATCTATTTGAATGATAGAGCCCAAGTAACAAAATTTATCACATTTTGGCATATCTACTCCATCCAACTTGGATCCACCATTCACACTGTGAGATTGGCTGAAATTGCAATACATATACTCAGTTTTGCTCCTACTAATCATCAATCCATTTGATTCCAGTGCCTTTCTCCAAATTTCAACTTTATCATTCACACCATCTTTAGTTTCATCAATCAATACAATATCATCAACAAATAACATACACCAAGGAACATCATCCTAAACATTCTTTGTCAACTCATCCATAACAAGAATGAATAAATATAGGCTGAGTGAGGATCCTTTGTGTACCCCAACTGTGATGGGAAATGTTGGTGTCTCACCTCCAGGAGTCTTCACACTTGCAGTAGATCTACCATACATGTCTTACAATAATGATAGAAAAGAACCATTACAGATTGTGTAGGAAATAAATTCTCATCATATTCTCATAATAGAAACTGGGTTACATCAAACCTTATAATAAAAACCATAACAGATGATGTCAAATGTTGTACTTCTGTCATAAGCTCTGGGATAGTGTAGATGGCGTTCCATCAAGAAAACCTCTTAAAGTTGTTGTTGCATCATCTTGTCATGACTACCTCCTAAAGTTCTGTACCTGCGTGTAACATCCCTGACCTGGGTTATGAGTTAACCCTAGGTATTTTTCCTAAATATGTGATTAAATCTTTTTGACTAACTCTGAGCATGTAATTAAGTTTCTCAGAAACATATATTTCAGTATTTGCTCCTTTTTATTTAAAGTTGTAACATTGTTTTGTTATACAGGGACCTATGTGCAATTTACCTAGTTAAAAGGGTTAGCTTGCAATTTGCACATGTTGAGATGTTCCTCTGATGTTGAGACATCATGAGAATCTTTTTGGTAAAGTTTGAGGGATTTCCCAAGCTAGGGCACCAAGGTGCAGTTGTGGAAGCAATCCCGGTGCTTGGAACCCTAATTTGGGGTAAAATGCAATTTACCCAAATTAAGGGATGCAAATTGTGAAATATGTCATCTAATGTATCTTTTTAGACTCTTGCCATCATTAAGAGAAGAAATGATGAGGGAGTCACCTCAATTGAGTTATCAAGTTATGAAATATGCCTTGTGATGGAATAATCAGGGTATATGTGCAATATCTCTTTATGTATGTACCTTATTATTAGATTGTTCTTCTTTGCCTTCTTTTTTCTAAACCTTAAGATAAGGTTTGTCCTTATAATAAAGAGTAAGGGACGAGCAAGTAAAAGGAGGGACCTAGTTGGAATTATGGACAACTTAAGAACTAATGTTGAAAATCCTACCCCTAGTATATATACCCTCAACTTCTCTAAGCAAGGGAACTTGCCCTTCGTTCCCTTCACTGTTCCATTTCACCAAAGACGATTAAAGACTGCCTTGGAGCTAAGGAGGACGACCAAGGGAAACAAGGTAGGTTTGGGACCCTTCTTCTTGCCTAATTCCATGGGTAGAACTCGAATTCAAGGTCAATTTGGTGACTAACTCATGAAATCCTATCTTTCTAGCCATCCCTTCTCATTTTTCCTTGGAGTTTTCACCTTGGCCAACCTGTGGGAACTCAAGGAAGCCATTAGAGCTTGGATCTTGAAATCTTGGAGCTCAAGAAGCAAGCTTTAGGCGGGTTTTATAACTCTAAACCCATGCTTTACTATGTACATCTCTTATATGTGGTTAGATGATAGCTCTTCATGTTTCCCTACTTTTCCCTGCTATTTTGCAAGAAAATCCATGGGATATTCGTACTGTTCTTGAGCTAGGAGATGAAGGCGTGATTTCCAAGAAAAACCCACCGCTTTTCACTTCCTTAAACGGTCTCACCAGTTTGCTCTCTCGTCTCAAGACCGCGAGGTGAGCAAACGGTCTCGAGACCGCGACAGGGAAAACGGTATCCAAGACCGTTTGGCCCCGTTGAACGAGCGTGGACCATATATGAAATCTGTTCCTAATTATATAGGTTAATTAACCTCAAATTTGGGAGGCTAACTCCAAAGGAATCGGGAGATATGACCTTTTTAAGTAACAACTGTAAATGAATTTATTCCTGATTCTCAAACGGTCTGAAATTGTTTTTTTGGGCAAACGGTCTCAAGACCGTGTAAGGTCGTTGACCAGGCGTTGACCGTATGAGATTACTGTTCAAAATAATGTTAATTAACAACTCACCAAGTTTGATGGTCTAATTCCAAACGGGCTAAGAGTTGAAGGGTGAATACTAGGGCTAACCCTAGGTGAAATCAGTACTGAAATTATGGTAACCTAATTAGGGTTTTTAGGGTTGATTGACCTAAACGGTCTCAAGACCGTTTAGGGGCCACCCAAACGGTCTCAAGACCGCGAGGGCAATCAACCATGACCGTTTGGAGGTCTGGGGTCAAGATTAGTTGACCAATTGAAGGTACAATTACACCAAATTACATTGCAATTAAATATTGATATAACCCTCAACTCAATTGACCCAACCGTGATGAATTTGCACTAAAATCCAAAATTGGATGGGCAAACGGTCTCAAGACCGTTTGGAACTCATCCAAACGGTCTCAAGACCGAGAGGACAATTACCCAAGACCGTTTGAAGGTCTAGGGTTAAGTAATTTGACCAATTGAGGACCTAATTGCAAATAAGTTGTCAATTTAATCAAAATGCTGTTTTGTGGATCAATCATGGTTCAACCCCTATCAAATCACCTTGGAGTTTGATGAAATCTTGGGAAAATGGTCTCAAGACCATGTGGGGTCCACCCACATGACCTCAAGACCGTTTGGGCCAAGTTTGGGCCCAATTGGAGCTCAATTGAAGGGTTCAACCTTGTGTTAGTGCACATTGTTGAGTGTTGATGGGTGAACATTGATAGACCCTAATTGAATCGACTTAAACCCTATTTGGTCAACCCTTGAGGGTAAATTGAATGACCAAGTGGTCAAGCATAATCTTAATTGACCCAATTCATAAGTGGTCATCATAGTTTTGACCTTTTGAGGGCTTCAACATGAGTTGACATTATCGGTTGTATCATGAAACCTTGTTGATGGTCCAAGTGGTTGAGACCATGTGAGATCGCGGTCTCAAGGTCGAGAGGAGGCTCGCGGTCTCAAGGTCGTGAGGAGGCTCGTGGTCTCAAGGTCGTGAGGGGGCTCACGGTCTCAAGACCACGAGGGGCCTCGCGGTCTTGGGGTCAAAGAAGGGCAAACGGTCTTCATGATCTTCGCGGTCTTAACCTCATTTGGAGTCTTCGCGGTCTTGAATCAATGGAGGGCTCGCGGTCTTGGAGGAGGAAGAGGCCTCGCGGTCCTAACGTCAAAAGTGACCAAACGTTCTACACATCCTCGTGGTCCTAATGTCAATTGGTCAAAAGGTCAACTCAACCAATGGGTCTCAAATCGATTGAGGGTTGATGGTTGAGATCAATCAAGATAATTCAAGGTTGACTTCTTCCAATCGATTGATGATATAAATGGTTCAATGTTGCCCTAATCAAACCCTAATGATAACCTAGGATATTAAGGGGCTAATTGACCAAGATTTTGACCCTAATGATGATCAATGGGGTGAATTACCAAAATACCCCTGAAGGGTAAATTAAGTAATACCTTGATCAAATCAAACCCTAATCACATGATAGTGATGTTTTGGGCTATGTTAGCCTATGATGACTTAATCCAACCTGATCTAGAGTGATGTTGACATTACCTAACAGTATGAGGAGAGAGAAAGTACTTCTAGAGAGAGAAAGTACTTCTAGAGAGAGAAAATACCCTTTTTAAGTGGAAACTCAATTAAAGCATCTCCAATGCACAGGAAGGAGCATAATTAGGGTATGATCCACCTGTGTGAGATCATAGAAACCCTAATTATGATAAATGATGAACCTTTAACTAATCTAAGAGCATCAATGAAGATGTTACTCATATATGATGATGTTATGAGTTCAATTCACCTTAATGTGAATAGTAAACCCTAATTCAAGGGTGATGACATGTAATGTGAATAGTAAACCCTAATTCAAGGGTGATGACAATAAATGTGAATGGTAAACCCTAATTCAAGGGTAATGGCATGCTTTTGAGTATTAAACTCCATTTGATGTGAATTAGAGATTTAACTCTTATGACAAGAGTAGGAAGTATATTCCTTATTTCTGTATTACCTTTATCAGTTGTATTAACCATGCAGGTTCTGATATGAAGGTAATCATATCCAGGTATGGATGTTGATGTTATATTCATTAAAGGCATGTTGTTAGCCTTATGAATAAGTAAGGTAATCTGATGCCTTGACAAGTGGCATCCTATGCTGATAATGGGCTGTGAGAGCCATGAATACCATCAAGGTCATGCCTTAGAGATGACTTGTGATGAGGATAATAAGAAATGATGATTGATATGAGTTAGGCCTGTTACATTTAGTATTCTTCTTTTATAAGCTGCTGTGCTACTTTTATTGTTTGGAGAACAATGTATGTTGTTAAAGAATACTGAATGTACCTAACTAATCAAGTATAATGTAGAGCCCTGATCATAGATCCATCATTGTCAGAGATTAAGTGATGGTGAAATAGGTTTTCCTCAGGGAACTCCTGGAGCACATACTTTTGAGTATGTGGGGTACATGGATGTGTAGAATCTTACATCCTAGTGTAGGAAAGTGATGTAGATGTGTAATCCATCCATCCTTCACTATAATTCCATACCGTATCAGTGGTAGGTAAACATGAAACCTCCTGATGACGAAGAAAGCACAGATATCCGTATCAGTGGTAGGTAAATATGAAACCTCCTGATGACGAAGAGAGTACAGAATGCCACTGTGACTCTAGAATAGTGAAGGACCAGTTTACCCTGGTGAGCTATAGTAGTAGAGACACGAGATGTCCTACAAGTGATCCTCTTACTGACTGAGGAAGGTGAAGGTCATGAGAATTCGGCTCTCTTAATGACCTATGTATGATACTGATGTGACTTCTCAGCGATCAGTTGGGGTATGAGTGGTAAACCTCATCTCCACAGGGCATAATGTTTTTTGTAAAACATAATCAACCATGTAGTATAACTTGTTAGAGATAACTCCAAGTTAGTTGATTGATGTTACATTGCAATAGTGTTTATATTCTCCATATCTCCTAAATGGTAGAGATCTTGTTATACCTGTAATTGTTATAGAATACTTTGAAGGCTTTACTGCTTAAGATATTCTTTAATGTTATAATAAAGCTTCTGGCGAAGAGTTATAACTCTCGCTGGGACAATTATGTATAATTGTCTCATCCCGTAGACTTCAACTTTTTAGGTGGATGTCGGAGACAAAGGAACCAGCCTACAGGTGATCAGTCTCAGCAGCAGCAGCACCAGGGGCAGTAGTAATCTCAGGTGGAGATTGTCCTGCCATGTGGTGTAGTTAGAGTCAGTCCTATGTGTCCTCTGTACTCTCAGGTCTTGGAGTCTTTTGTATAGTGATCTTGAGATTTTGTATGTGGATGTATATAATTACTCAAGAAGTAATTATCCTGAGATGTAAACAGTTTATCTCTCTTTATGAAAGAAGCTTTTATGGATCCAAGCTCTTGTCTCGAAAAGTTTTAATTTCCCGTGATTTTTGTCTTCCGCTGATTACCAATTCACTTCCGCTACGTTTTAATCGTGTTTATGTCATGGTTTGGAGATCAGAGCCCACAACTAGTGGTATCAGAGCTCTAGGTCAGTTGAGTCTACAGAGGCATAGGACTTAGGATGTCGAGTCTACCTTTAGTACTCCTTCCTTATCTAATAGAATCTTCTGCTCCTCAGGAGAAGAAGATACATAAGAATGTCAGAACATCACGATGAGTACGTGGTAGAGAGTAGTGCTAGTGCACCTCGAGGTGGTGCAAGGGTTCCAAGGATAGAACAACATGCACCTGAGTCACCAAGAGAGCCACCCCAGTTCGACCCAGCTGACATGAGTAACCCAGCTGTACAGATGATGTTCGGGCAGTTCATGACTGCCATGACACACATAACTGATAGGATGCCCATTCCTGTACCTAGGGCACCTGTCCAGCCTGAAGCATAAGGTATCGGTAAGACATTCGAACGACTTCGTCGTGTCGGAGCTACCGAGTACTTCGGAACTACCGACCCTGCAGATGCTGACTTATGGTTGACAGAGTTGGAGAAGGCTTTTAGGATTCTTATGATTCCGGAAGCTGAGAAGGTTAGACATGCTGTCTATCTTCTCAAAGGCAGTGCTGGTCACTGGTGGAACATGGAAGAGCAGAACAGACCTGGAGTAGAGTTCTCATGGGAAGAGTTTCGTCGGGAATTTATCAATAGATATTTTCCAAAGACCTTCCTAGATGAGAAGATCTCTCAGTTTGAGAAACTAAGGCAGGGTATGATGAACATTAGTGAGTATGAAGCTAAGTTCATGGAGTTGATGCGATTCTGTCCGCACATGGCTGCTACGGATGAGGCAAGAATCAGAAGATTCGAAAAGGGTTTGAATTCTGATATGTCAACCCCTGTGTCTGCCTTAGAAAACAGAGAGAGATTCTCTACCTTCATTGAGTCAGTCTGAAGGATAGAGAGATTTGTGGTTGAGAAAAGACAAACCCATAAAAGATATCCACAGTTCCAGGGTTCTTCATCTAGGGATTCCAAGAGACCTCGATTCTCTGCACCTAACCCTCCACCACCCAGACCGAGTTTTCAAACTCAATGGACACCAAGCAGAGGTAGAGGACAGAGTAAACCGCTTCAAGGGACGCACAGTTCTGCATCAGTGTCAGTTACTGGACCACCCAGACCACAACAACAGGAGAAGAGTTTCTACAACTGTGGTAAGGTGGGACACTTGATGAAGGATTGCTGTTCTAGTCCTGTCGGTATGACACAACAACCCCCGAGACAGAATCAACAGGGATCTCAGAATAGACAACATCAAGGAGCAGCTCGAGGACGTGGACAAGCGTCTCAAGCTGGATCATCAGCACCACCTCAACACCAGGCGACTACGAGGTTCTATGCTATGAACCCACCTGAGGCAGTGGTCAATCCACGAGTAGTGGCAGGTCAGATGAAACTTTCATATTCTGATATGTCTACATCCTGTGTTGTATCCGTTCTGATTGATCCGGGTGCTACGCACTCTTTCATCACTCGTGAAGTGATTCGTAACTACAATATGACTGTTAGTCATAGGACAGATAGTTTGTTGTTAGAGACTCTGGTAAGTGGGTATGCCGTTTTGCAGGAGGTATGTTCTCCCTGCATCCTTTTCTTTTCTGAACATCGCATTCAAGTGGATCTTATACCACTTGATATGCAGGGATTTGATATAATCCTCGGGATGGATACCTTAGAAAGGTATAGAGTTGTCTTGGATTGTGAGTCCAAGTTGGCTGTGTTTGCTGATGAAAGCAACACATGGATCTTTCAAGGAGAAAGAAAGATTCTGCCCACCTGTCTTGTATCAGCTATGGTTGCTGATAAGCTGTTGAGGCAAGGATGTTATGCATTCTTAGCCCATGTGGTAGATGTTACCAAGGAAAGTTTCTATCCTGCTGAAGTTCCTGTAGTCAGGGAATTCGAAGATGTATTTCCTGAAGAACTTCCTGGTATACCACCACCTCGGGAGATTGATTTTGAAATCAATCTGATCCCAGATACGAAACCCATAGCTCAGACTCCGTATAGAATGGCGTCTGCCGAGATGGCAGAAATCAAGAAACAACTTCAACAGTTACTTGAGAGAGGTTTTATCCGACCGAGTACTTCACCTTGGGGTGCTCCGGTCTTGTTTGTTAAAAAGAAAGATGGGTCAATGCGGTTGTGCATCGACTACAGACAACTCAATAATGTAACAATAAAGAATAAGTACCCTCTGCCGAGGATTGATGATCTCTTTGACCAGTTGCGTGGTGCAACAGTCTTTTCAAAAATAGACTTGAGGTCTGGATATCATCAACTCTGTATTAAGGATAGTGACATATCCAAGTCCGCCTTTAGGACAAGATATGGTCACTATGAGTTCACGGTTATGTCGTTTGGACTAACCAATGCACCAGCTGCATTCATGGAACTCATGAATAGAGTTTTTCGACCTTTCCTTGATCAGTGTGTTGTTGTCTTCATAGATGACATACTGATTTATAGTAAGGATGCTCAGCAGCATGAGCAGCATCTTCGCCAAGCTTTGACCTTGCTAAGAGAACATAAGTTGTACGCTAAGTTTAGCAAGTGTGAGTTCTGGCTTCCAGAGGTATCTTTTCTTGGACATGTGATATCCGCCTCGGGAATTCGTGTTGACCCTACAAAGGTAGAATCTGTTCTACAATGGGAACAACCGAAGACACCGACGGAGATTCGAAGTTTCTTGGGGTTAGCTGGCTATTATCGAAGGTTCATTAAGAACTTTAGCTCTATAGCTTTACCTTTGACCAAGTTAACTCGGAAAGATGTTCCTTTTTCTTGGAGTGATAAGTGTCAACAGTCTTTCAAGTTGCTGAAGGAGAGGTTGACAAGTGCACCTGTGCTAGTGCTACCTGAACAAGGAAAAGGGTATATAGTTTTCTGCGATGCTTCCAAAAATGGACTAGGATGTGTGTTGATGCAGGATAAACAAGTGATTTCTTTTGCTTCCCGACAGCTTAAGAAACACGAGGAGAATTATCCAACACACGATCTGGAGTTAGCTGCTGTGGTTCATGCTTTGAAGATCTGGAGGCATTATCTCTACGGAGAGACATTCCAGATTTTCACAGACCACAAAAACCTTAAGTATATCTTCTCTCAGCATGAGCTCAACATGAGGCAACGTCGCTGGATGGAGTTAATCAAGGACTACGACTGTACAATTGATTACCATCCAGGCAAGGCTAATGTTGTTGCAGATGCCTTGAGTAGGAAATCAGCAACATCAACCATGAATAGAGCACAACTAAACTCTTTAGTATGCTCTAGGAGAGATATGCTTATCTCTTTAAGGCAAGACAATGTACAGTTGAAGGTGTCATTGTTAGCCGGATTGTTGGCTGAGATACATATTAAACCTACCCTAAGGGAGCAGATTAAAGAGGCACAGCTAGGTGATGCTGCAGTTCAACATATAAGATCTGAGTATGGAAATGAGAAGCAAGATGGTTTTCATGACTCAGAAGATCAAGTAGCTTGTTATAATGGAAGGATGATAGTGCCAGATGTGGACAACTTGAGAAAGTTAGTCCTGGAAGAAGCCCATTCTTCCATGTATGCTATGCATCCAGGGGGCACCAAGATGTATCAGAATTTGAAAGATCTGTATTGGTGGCCTGGGATGAAAAAGGACGTTGCAGAGTTTGTTCTGAGGTGTCCTGTGTGTCAACAAGTTAAAGCTGAACACCAGAAGCCTGCAGGGACAATGCAACCTTTACCCATACCACAGTGGAAGTGAGACCATGTGACCATGGACTTTGTTGTTGGCCTACCCAGGACAAGCAAAGGACATGATTCCATTTGGGTAATTTTTGATAGGTTGACTAAGACAACACATTTCTTACCTGTCAAAACAACCTATTCTGCTGAAAGATTATCAGAGTTGTATGTTAAAGAGATAGTGCGTTTGCACGGAGTTCCTGTCACAATAGTTTCTGACAGAGGTCCTCAGTTTACAAGTCGTTTTTGGGAACAGTTACACCAAGCCTTAGGCACCAAGCTAAGGTTTAGTACGGCCTTTCATCCATAGACTGATGGACAGTCGGAAAGGACCATACAAACCTTAGAAGACCTGTTGAGAGCATGTGTTCTCCAGTTCACCGGAAGTTGGGATCTACACCTGAGCTTGATAGAGTTTGCCTATAACAATAGCTATCGGCATAGTATTGATATGGCACCTTATGAAGCCTTATATGGTAGACGTTGTAGATCACCCTTGTGTTGGTTTGAGACTGGTGAGCACTAGTTGTTAGGTCCTGACCTGGTGCAGCAAACCACAGAAAAGATTAAAGTGATACAACATAAGATTAAGACTGCTCAGGATAGGCAGAAATCTTATGCTGACAAACGTCGTAGACCCTTAGAGTTCCAGGTTGGGGACAGAGTGTATCTCAAGGTCTCACCTTGTAAAGGGGTCCTTCTTTTTGGAAGGAAAGGGAAGTTAGCTCCTAGATATATGGGGCCTTATCCAATCATCGAACGGATTGGAAAGGTAGCATATAGACTAGAGCTACCACCTGAGTTACAGCGGTTACATCCTGTGTTTCACATTTCTATGTTGAAGAAATGTCACCCCGACACCGAGACAGTTCTACAACCTATGGAGGTAGAATTGAATGATGACATATCCTATGAGGAGGGACCAGTGTCAATCCTTGATAAACGAATTAAAAAGTTAAAGAAGAAAGATATAAGTCTTGTGAAAGTCCTCTGGAACCATCATGGTGTTGAAGAAGCCACTTGGGAGTTAGAGGATGAGATGAGAAGGAAGTATCCTGCCCTTTTCTCTTAGTATGTTTTATCGATTTCGGGGACGAAATCCTTGTAAGGGGTGGATAATTTGTAACATCCCTGACCTGGGTTATGAGTTAACCCTAGGTATTTTGCCTAAATATGTGATTAAATCTTTGTGACTAACTCTGACCATGTAATTAAGTTTCTCAGAAACATATATTTCAGTATTTGCTCCTTTTTATTTAAAGTTGTAACATTGTTTTGTTATACAGGGACCTATGTGCAATTTACCCAGTTAAAAGGGTTAGCTTGCAATTTGCACATGTTGAGATGTTCCTCTGATGTTGATACATCATGAGAATCTTTTTGGTAAAGTTTGAGGGATTTCCCAAGCTAGGGCACCAAGGTGCAGCTGTGGAAGCAATCCCGGTGCTTGGAACCCTAATTTGGGGTAAAATGCAATTTACCCAAATTAAGGGATGCAAATTGTGAAATATGTCATCTAATTTATCTTTTTATACTCTTTCCATCATTAAGAGAAGAAATGATGAGGGAGTCACCTCAATTGAGTTATCAAGTTATGAAATATGCCTTGTGATGGAATAATCAGGGTATATGTGCAATATCTCTTTATGTATGTACCTTATTATTAGATTGTTCTTCTTTGCCTTCTTTTTTCTAAACCTTAAGATAAGGTTTGTCCTTATAATAAATAGGAAGGGACGAGCAAGTAAAAGAAGGAGGGACCTAGTTGGAATTATGGACAACTTAAGAACTAATGTTGAAAATCCTACCCCTAGTATATATACCCTCAACTTCTCTAAGCAAGGGAACTTGCCCTTCGTTCCCTTCACTGTTCCATTTCACCAAAGATGATTAAAGACTGCCTTGGAGCTAAGGAGGACGACCAAGGGAAACAAGGTAGGTTTGGGACCCTTCTTCTTGCCTAATTTCATGGGTAGAACTCGAATTCAAGGTCAATTTGGTGACTAACTCATGAAATCCTATCTTTCTAGCCATCCCTTCTCATTTTTCCTTGGAGTTTTCACCTTGGCCAACCTGTGGGAACTCAAGGACGCCATTAGAGATTGGAGCTTGAAATCTTGGAGCTCAAGAAGCAAGCTTTAGGCGGGTTGTATAACTCTAAACCCATGCTTTACTATGTACATCTCTTATATGCGGTTAGATGATAGCTCTTCATGTTTCCCTACTTTTCCCTGCTATTTTGCAAGAAAATCCATGGGATATTCGTACTGTTCTTGAGTTAGGAGATGAAGGCGTGATTTCCAAGAAAAACCCACCGCTTTTCACTTCCTTAAACGGTCTCACCAGTTTGCTCTCTTGGTCTCAAGACCGCGAGGTGAGCAAACGGTCTCGAGACCGCGACAGGGAAAACGGTATCCAAGACCGTTTGGACCCGTTGACCGAGCGTGGACCGTATAAGAAATCTGTTCCTAATTATATAGGTTAATTACCCTCAAAATTTGGGAGGCTAACTCCAAAGGAATCGGGAGATATGACCTTTTTAAGTAACAACTTTAAATGCATTTATTCCTGATTCTCAAACGGTCTGAAATTGTTTTTTTGGGCAAACGGTCTCAAGACCGTGTAAGGTCGTTGCCCAGGCGTTGAACTTATGAGATTACTGTTCAAAATAATGTTAATTAACAACTCACCAAGTTTGATGGTCTAATTCCAAACGGGCTAAGAGTTGAAGGGTGAATACTAGGGCTAACCCTAGGTGAAATCAGTACTGAAATTATGGTAACCTAATTAGGGTTTTTAGGGTTGATTGACCTAAACGGTCTCAAGACCATTTAGGGGCCACCCAAACGGTCTCAAGACCGCGAGGGCAATCAACCATGACCGTTTGGAGGTCTGGGGTCAAGATTAGTTGACCAATTGAAGGTACAATTACACCAAATTACATTGCAATTAAATATTGATATAACCCTCAACTCAATTGACCCAACCGTGATGAATTTGCACTAAAATCCAAAATTGGATGGGCAAACGGTCTCAAGACCGTTTGGAACTCATCCAAACGGTCTCAAGACCGAGAGGACAATCACCCAAGACCATTTGAAGGTCTAGGGTTAAGTAATTTGACCAATTGAGGACCTAATTGCAAATAAGTTGTCAATTTAATCAAAATGTTGTTTTGTGGATCAATCATGGTTCAACCCCTATCAAATCACCTTGGACTTTGATGAAATATTGGGCAAATGGTCTCAAGACCATGTGGGGTCCACCCACATGACCTCAAGACCGTTTGGGCCAAGTTTGGGCCCAATTGGAGCTCAATTGAAGGGTTCAACCTTGTGTTAGTGCACATTGTTGAGTGTTGATGGGTGAACATTGATAGACCCTAATTGAATCGACTTCAACCCTATTTGGTAAACCCTTGAGGGTCAATTGAATGACCAAGTGGTCAAGCATAATCTTAATTGACCCAATTCATAAGTGGTCATCATAGTTTTGACCTTTTGAGGGCTTCAACATGAGTTGACATTATCGGTTGTATCATGGAACCTTGTTGATGGTCCAAGTGGTTGAGACCATGTGAGCTCGCGGTCTCAAGGTCGAGAGGAGGCTCGCGGTCTCAAGGTCGTGAGGAGGCTCGCGGTCTCAAGGTCATGAGGGGGCTCACGGTCTCAAGACCGCGAGGGGCCTTGCGGTCTTGGGGTCAAAGAAGGGCAAACGGTCTTCATGATCTTCGCGGTCTTAACCTCATTTGGAGTCTTCGCGGTCTTGAATCAATGGAGGGCTCGCGGTCTTGGAGGAGGAAGAGGCCTCGCAGTCCTGAGGTCAAAAGTGACCAAACGGTCTACACATCCTCGTGGTCCTAATGTTAATTGGTCAAAAGGTCAACTCAACCAATGGGTCTCAAATCGATTGAGGGTTGATGGTTGAGATCAATCAAGATAATTCAAGGTTGACTTCTTCCAATCGATTGATGATATAAATGGTTCAATGTTGCCCTAATCAAACCCTAATGATAACCTAGGATATTAAGGGGCTAATTGACCAAGATTTTGACCCTAATGATGATCAATGGGGTGAATTACCAAAATACCCCTGAAGGGTAAATTAAGTAATACCTTGATCAAATCAAACCCTAATCACATGATAGTGATGTTTTGGGCTATGTTAGCCTATGATGACTTAATCCAACCTGATCTAGAGTGATGTTGACATTACCTAACAGTATGAGGAGAGAGAAAGTACTTCTAGAGAGAGAAAGTACTTCTAGAGAGAGAAAATACCCTTTTTAAGTGGAAACTCAATTAAAGCATCTCCAATGCACAGGAAGGAGCATAATTAGGGTATGATCCACCTGTGTGAGATCATAGAAACCCTAATTATGATAAATGATGAACCTTTAACTAATCTAAGAGCATCAATGAAGATGTTACTCATATATGATGATGTTATGAGTTCAATTCACCTTAATGTGAATAGTAAACCCTAATTCAAGGGTGATGACATGTAATGTGAATAGTAAACCCTAATTCAAGGGTGATGACATGTAATGTGAATTGTAAACCCTAATTCAAGGGTGATGACATGTAATGTGAATAGTAAACCCTAATTCAAGGGTAATGGCATGCTTTTGAGTATTAAACTCCATTTGATGTGAATTAGAGATTTAACTCTTATGACAAGAGTAGGAAGTATATTCCTTAATTCTGTATTACCTTTATCAGTTGTATTAACCATGCAGGTTCTGATATGAAGGTAATCATATCCAGGTATGGATGTTGATGTTATATTCATTAAAGGCATGTTGTTAGCCTTATGAATAAGTAAGGTAATCTGATGCCTTGACAAGTGGCATCCTATGCTGATAATGGGTTGTAAGAGCCATGAATACCATCAAGGTCATGCCTTAGAGATGACTTGTGATGAGGATAATAAGAAATGATGATTGATATGAGTTAGGCCTGTTACATTTAGTATTCTTCTTTTATAAGTTGTTGTGCTACTGTTATTGTTTGGAGAACAATGTATGCTGTTAAAGAATACTGAATGTACCTAACTAATCAAGTATAATGTAGAGCCCTGATCATAGATCCATCATTGTCAGAGATTAAGTGATGGTGAAACAGGTTTTCCTCAGGGAACTCCTGGAGCACATACTTTTGAGTATGTGGGGTACATGGATGTGTAGAACCTTACATCCTAGTGTAGGAAAGTGATGTAGATGTGTAATCCATCCATCCTTCACTATAATTCCATACCGTATCAGTGGTAGGTAAACATGAAACCTCCTGATGACGAAGAAAGCACAGATATCCGTATCAGTGGTAGGTAAATATGAAACCTCCTGATGATGAAGAGAGTACAGAACGCCACTGTGACTCTAGAATAGCGAAGGACCAGTTTACCCTGGTGAGCTATAGTAGTAGAGACACGAGATGCCCTACAAGTGATCCTCTTACTGACTGAGGAAGGTGAAGGTCATGAGAATCCGACTCTCTTAATGACCTATGTATGATACTGATGTGACTTCTCAGCGATCAGTTGGGGTATGAGTGGTAAGCCTCATCTCCACAGGGCATAATGTTGTTTGTAAAACATAATCAACCATGTAGTATAACTTGTTAGAGATAACTCCAAGTTAGTTGATTGATGTTACATTGCAATAGTGTTTATATTCTCCATATCTCCTAAATGGTAGAGATCTTGTATACCTGCAACTGTTATAGAATACTTTGAAGGCTTTACTGCTTAAGATATTCTTTAATGTTATAATAAAGCTTCTGGCGAAGAGTTATAACTCTCGCTGGGACAATTATGTATAATTGTCTCATCCCGTAGACTTCAACTTTTTAGGTGGACGTCGGAGACAAAGGAACCAGCCTACAGGTGATCAGTCTCAGCAGCAGCAGCACCAGGGGCAGCAGTAATCTCAGGTGGAGATTGTCCTGCCATGTGGTGTAGTTAGAGTCAGTCCTATGTGTCCTCTGTACTCTCAGGTCTTGGAGTCTTTTGTTTAGTGATCTTGAGATTTTGTATCTGGATGTATATAATTACTCAAGAAGTAATTATCCTGAGATGTAAACAGTTTATCTCTCTTAATGAAAGAAGCTTTTATGGATCCAAGCTCTTGTCTCGAAAAGTTTTAATTTCCCGTGATTTTTGTCTTCCGCTGATTACCGATTCGCTTCCGCTACGTTTTAATCGTGTTTATGTCATGGTTTGGAGATCAGAGCCCACACTGCGGACATCTCATCCTCAACCATACACAAAGAGAATATTACGTTAGAGTAAGTGGAATTGAATTTCTAATAACATAATCATGAATATACCATAACTAATACCATAACTACGCGACCAAAAAAAATATACCATAACTAAAAATTAAACTAATATCTAAAAGTTGTAAATTTATACTGAATTGATGTGTCTTTTATTTATGTCTTTTATCTTCTTCTAACCACCATTATATGATATGTTGTCCTTTATTGACACCGAAGTGTCCTCTATGGTGCAACACACCCTCTTTTATCACCACGTACCCTCTGTTGACATTACATGCCCTCTATTGACACCAAAGTTTCCTCTAGGTGCAATTCACCCTGTTTTAGTACTATGTGCCCTCTGTTGACACTGAAGTGTCCTATATTGTATAATGCACCCTCTATTGGCACAATGTGCCCTCTGTGACACCCATAGTGTTTGGCGTGATACACCCTCTGAATCATCATGGGACTCTCTAGTGAGGACTTATCCTACAATGTATTTACTTAATATTATGATGCCATGTTCTAGCTCTAAATCTTAATCTTTTCTCTATAAATTTTAATCTCTGATCGATACATATGTTCTTAATTTCTTATCTCTGAATTTTAATCTCTTATCTATGAATATGTTCTTAATTTCTACCTTTGAATCTGATCTATTATCTCTGTATCTATATCTCTGTTTTTAAATTATAAATTGAATCTAATTGGGGATTTAAAATATGATATATTTTATTATCTAATAAATTTTAATCTGAAACTCTATTTTCACGAGGACTTAACATAATTTTGATACCATATATTGGATATCTGAGTTTAAAGGCTTAATAAAATAAACTGAATCAGGCATATATATAATTTAAATCTAAAATACTTGAAATCTGATGATATGTCAACATAACTTAAATTGGATGAAATCTGATTTCTCAAAGCATGACAAAATACAAATTACTGCGGTCCAAAGTAACTTAATCTCTAAGTTACTATATGGGGATGTGTAGGATGAATTATAATAATAATGAAATTTAATGGACATGGCCCACTTATCCCAATTGGAGCAACCTAATATTTATTCATGAATCTTCAAGTGTCGTCAAAATTCCTCATTACATATCCCTAAGACATCCATGGCGTCTTTGAAACGCATGTCCTAGATCGTATACTTGAAAGTTCTTGTGCAAAATCCAAGTTGACTAAATTCCCAAAGACTACAAGATCCGACCTTCCTCAAGCCTTCGTGTACAATGAACCAATACGTGTTATGCTCCCACATACGACAAAAGACCAACATAACTGTCAACATCCACAATGCAATACTTTCGTCGGTCTCATCAATCAACCTCTGAACATCCTAAAACCACCACATTACCGTCATATGCACTACTATGAAAAAACATCACGACTAACAAAAGTCTATACCTGGAATATGGGAAGGATATATAGATTGACCACATAATCAAGGAAAACATATGTTTCCATCAGTACACTTCAATCCCTCATCGTTTCACCATCTCATACCATTCTGGCATTATGCATAGACAACTAATTTATGGTCAATTTTTGTTTAAGAGCACTTTAATAAAAAAAATGGGCTCAACACTTGCTTAAGAAACATACCTGCAGACATCCTTGATCAGGAGAAGAGGTGCACAACGAATAGTAGAGGACAAAAATGAGAGGCTAGGACAAGTCGAATCGGTTTCCAGTGAGAGGGGGCGACGTAGAAATATCACTTTATCATCTTTTTATACAGACACGTAGGTTGATCATAAGGGATCCACAAGATTCAGAAACGATCTTATTTATTATATTTGTAGTCAAAAAGGTTACTAGATAATAGATAATTTTCGATCCACTAAGGCTCCACTAACTTCCCTTATTGACCTAAGTGTTACACATTATCCATGTTTTGATAATGACTTAACCATTCCATTCATATGTATCCAATATGTTTGTTTAAGATTGATTTCAGACTTTAGATACATGAAAAGGATCAAATCTATCAAGCCCTAGCTTGTTCTAGTTCAAGTCAAAAGCAATGCAAATGCACTTTTGTGGAAAAAACTCCAAATCACCTTAGATGATTTTTGTAATCATTTATATCGATGATATGACTTGTAACTAAGATGAAAAAAATCAGTAACCCTTAATTCAAATATTTGATCACTCAAAAGTAATTTTCCAAAATTCATTATAGGATGTTGATCAGTTGAGATTGAAACTAAACCAATCCCTTGATGGATTTTGTGAATTCTTTGATTTGGTCAAGTTTACTACTCACAGAACTTGATTGATCCCTGCACTCAGCAAAACTAATTTTAAGCGATTGGTTGAGTTGCAGACAGGACAAACTCAACCGATGCTTCAAATTAGTTTTGGCGCATAGTGAAATCGGCCAAGTTACCTTTATGAAAGCTAGACCAAGTGTATTGTACAGAAAATGCAAAAAAAGTGATTCTAACTGATAGAGTGTTGTAGAATTTGAAATTATATCTTTTTCAACACTCCAAATGGATAGAAAATATTCCTAAGTGTTCTTACCCTCTAGTGAACACATTCACCTATAACTGGACCTCTTGGAGTTCATTCCAAGGTTACTCCTTCATGATATTCAAGCTCCTTGCTATAGTTGAATGCATCCAATCCACTTGAGCCCCTTTGTCTCTCTTGATTACACTACACTTTGTCATTATGAGTGAGATAGGATATGTGTGAGAGAGCTACTTTAGTGTATGCTTGTAAATCTCCCAAAGCTTCCCTTTTCCCAACCCCTTTCTTTAAGATCAGCTTTGTGAAAGCTTCTCCAAGTGAAGGAGAAGGTGAAACCTTCTTCAAGTTGTAGAAGAAGGTGCATAAAGCTTCTATGAGTGAAGGGGGAGGACAAGGAGGAAGATCCAATGAGCTGAGTGGGTAAATACTTCAAGACAAAAGACTCGATGCAAGAAGAGGATCTCCTTGGTGAAGGCATCCAACTGTTTGCAAGAGTGGGACAAACCTTGGTGAGGTAGAAGACTAACTCTTGGATAGGTAAGACCTTGGTTGTAAGATTGTTGGCTCCCTTGACCTCAAATAGAAGTTGGGTATCCTTGTCCCATAAAAGGTAGGTCAATTGTATGTCTTATAATGTAATATAAGTATACATAGGTTGCAAAATCCTAGGGCTTGACCTCTCTAGATAATGGACTGACTCTCTCCTAGTTTGGAGAGTGGAACCATCCTAAAACAGCGTGTTCAAGTGCTTGCTTCAACCTCTCTCATCCTTGCTATGCATGTTTAGATTGCCATCAAATTCTCTATGTGCAATTGTGCCTAGATGAAGTAACTTGAAGGTCTAATAATTTTTTTGAAAGTGTTTTAACTCTATTCACTCCCCCCTCCCTCTAGAGCCCTTCTATCCAACATCCCTTATGTTTTGTTGTCCAAGGCAAGGTAGATGACAATGACATACTATCATATCTAATTCAATGGTTAAAATGTGAATCATACTATAAATCCAACAAAGTAATTGCATTATCAACTTCCATTGATTCTTTTTTCCATGAAACAAGTCTAAAATTTCTTAGACTTTTCCCCCTTTTAATAAATACTTTAAAACATATTTCAAACCACACCATCCATTAAACATGATTTCAAACATTATTCATAAATCATATCTCCAAAGTCATAAATCTATAATTTCTCCAAAATTTACCAAAAATCATAATTGTAATTAAAAGTACCCATCTAAAATTTCACCTTATTTGGACAAAGGAGTCCCATGATATGAAAGTTTTATTATTTCACCAAAATAATGTAAATGACTTGAGCCATTAAATTTAGTTCGACTATAGTTCTTGTATAATTGGTTTGAGCAATCAAACAAGATCTGATTGATTTGAAATTTTATATCACACTTCAATACTAGAGTAGAAACTCTTCTAACAATTTTCATCAAAAAATAAATTTATTTAACCATCTAACAAAAATATCTCCAATAACTATTTTTTGGCCCATGTAAAATTTATAATTATTCAAACGATCTTCAAAATTTCTAAAATCTTAACCATCAAACTAATAAATGATTATAAGATTCATGGAAAATTCTGGGGTTATTTGGATACATCAAAATCTCAAAATCATATATATGAGATTATAAAACATTGAAAATTGAGTTGTCGCACTTATCTAGGTTCCAAAAATTAGGATGTGACAATACTACCCATTTTTTGGGAATTTCTTCATTGAAATTCAGATAAATTATAGGAGGCTACCCACCTTAGAGTTTCACATACCTTACATACACTAACTCTTGACAAGTATTATAAAGTCTTGTAGGCATCTTCAAAGTATGACCTTCTCATATATAAAAAACTACATCTAACAACCTTATCAAACTATCATGTACAACCAATATGAAAATCTATAGGAAAATGTTTAACATAAAAAACTATTCTTTCTTTACTCTTGATTCTTTCTTTTTATGTATATTTCTCTAGAGACATGTACTATGGTATCTAGGTATCATGACCTGTAGTAAGGTGTCTGGATCATGTCTCTTGAGTTGACCTACACTAGGGCCTGAGTCTAACTCTATAATTTCATTTCATGTCATTAAATATGATTTTATATGGATCTTGATGCATTCTGACCTCATGGTCTTACCATGATCTTAAATCTTAACGCATTGATCTTTTCATGGAAACATAATCAAAATTTAATGCATTCAATCTTATAATTTTATCATGTATTCACTTCTTAGATCTTAATCATTCTAAGAAATATTGTTAACATGTCTATACTTGAGATCATAGGCACAATATATCCATTGAAGTAAGAAAATATTACTTGTATTTATTATATTAATTTTATTCTTAATGACTTTCTTCATCTGAACATGATGCTCTTACCTAGATAAAACCAAGGTATTTATAACCACCAGCTTACATATAACCATTATTATCCCTAGGAATATCTAGAGAAAAATTAATTAACCATCTTTTCTAGGCTCTATCTTATATCAACATCAAGTAGAACTCCATATTATTGCGATCATAGACCAATGATCCATACCATCACATATATTGTATCAAGATAATCTTGAAGCATCCTCATGTATACATTTAAAGACATTTAGTCACTTCAACTAATCATCATACATTAAGCTTACAGTTAGTTCATAACGTCAATTCTATTATCCTCAAGTATTTGCTTAACAACCATCTTAACTAGAATTATGACTATAATTCTCTAAATCTCATCAAGTAAAGTAGGAAAAAGACATCATCTCCCTCCAACCATTATTCCACTCAAAATTCAAGTCACTCATCTATCTCAAAATATCTACATTTAGTATGCATTTTATGGTTCTAATAGGCATGCAATTAGGTTTAGGTGACCATCTTCCTCAAACTTTTTGTGTCAACTTTTTTTCTTCTGTCACCTCCCGATGCATGTCAGCCGGTCATACACCTAAAGTGCCATATCTTTTTGCACATAATAGATGGATGGATGGATGGATGGATTTTTGCACATAATATATGGATGGATGGAGCGCCTACTGATACAAATATGGAGGTCTTGGGATGTCCATTGAGTTGTGAAGGGAACAAGGGGATATGCATCAGGGCCCAATGCAGACTTCCTTCCTGGTTGGTGTCCCATGTACAACTCTACTTGATCATTATCCTTTTGTTTTACTTGTTGTAACCCGATAAGGTTGAGTGAGTTATGGATCGGGGGAGGATCCCCTCCTCTTTTAGCGGGTACGGGAGGTAACACGCGCATGTCTGATTGTTAATTGGTCTAACCAGGATGCATATGATACTTGGGAAAACTACCCAAAACACCTGGGTACTAGGAGATCTTACTCTGTGTACAAACACTCCTTGTTCGTTGTACTCAGATTATTTGAAAAAACCTGGTTTGGAAAAATCAAGGAGCATAGTCAAGAATAAGGGTGTTGGCCTGAAGGTGATGTAATAAGCTAGTTTAATCTCATAAACTACCTCATGTATGTGCACTTGATGCCAAGGCTAAGTGATTTTCACTTTGTCTTTTTCTGAATAAATTACCGAAATTTCTAGAAAGTATCATATCTTATCATATTTATCTCACCTGACTGTACACATGCCTCATGTCATGTGCACTAGAAAGAGTGAGACAAGCATAATAAGTATATACTTATGCATATAACATTCCCTCCACAAAACCCCATAAGCTTGTGTCCCATACCACAAAAATGTGGGAAGAAAAAGGGCATGATATGCACAAATATAACGTTAACATAAAAATTACAAAGTATCTTGACAATAACCCTAATACATATCTCAACGTCTATTTCCTGACTAAACATCTAACCTTGATTCTACTATCTTTTACTGATTTGCTTTATAACCATGATTACTAACTATCTTTTTAAATATGCCTAGTCTAACTTGGTTTCTAATGGACAGTATAATCTAAGAATATCAGAATTTTCCTGATGGACATCTATATTATTGCATTGATACCATATTATAACACTCCGATTTTTATATCACACGGATGTAAGTAATTTTTTTTCAATTGGGGAGTGTTACTAACATGATATGCACTACAATAATGACAATAAAGAATCATTAGAGACTGTGTATGAAATAAATTCTCATCATATCCTTATAACATAAACTGGGTTACATCAAACCATATAAGAAAAACCGTAACATATGATGTAAATATTGTACTTCTGATATAAGCTCTTGGATCGTGTAGATGACATCCCACCAAGCAAATCTCTGAAAGTTGTTGTTGCATCATCTTGTCATGAATACCTCCTAAATTTCTGTATCTGCAAACATCTCATCCCCAGTCCTGCACAAAGGAAAACCCACGTTACAGTAAGTGATATTGAATTTATAATAAGATAATCATAAATATACCATAGTTGAAAATTGAACTAAACTTATACTGAATCGATGTGTCTTTTATTTAGGTATTTTTTCTTCTTATGGCCACTATTATATGATAAGTCCTCCTCTATTGATGCCAAAGTGTCCTCTATGGTGCAACACACCCTTTGTTATCACTACATGCCCTCTGTTGACACTGAAGTGTCCTATATGGTGCAACACATCCTGTATTGGCATTACGTGCCCTCTGTTGACACCAAAGTATCCTCTATGATGCAAGACACCCTCTGTTGGCACAACGTGTCCTATGTGACACCCAAAATATCTTGTGTAATGTGCCCTCTGAATCGTCATGGGACTCTTTGGTAAGGACTTATCCTATGATGTGTATAATTAATGTTGTGATGTCATTTTCTATCTCTGTTCTTAATTTCTTATCTCGAAATCTTAATCTCATATCTCAGAATGTACTCTTAGTTTCTTATCTCTAAATATTAATCTCTTATCTTTGCATATGTTCTTAATTTGTAACTCTGAAACTAATCTACTGTCTCTGTATCTATATTTCTATTCTTAAATTCTAAACTGAATCTAACTCTTGATCTGAAATACGATACAATTTTTTATCTAATAAATCTTAATATGATGCTCTATTTTCACATGAGGATTTAACATAATTCTAATATCATATATTAGACATCTGATTTGAAAGGCTTAATAAAATTAACCGAACTGGGCATAAATATACTATAAATCTCAAACACTTGAAATCTGATGATATGTTAATATAACTTAAAACTGGATGAAATTTGATTTCTCAAAGCATGACTAGATCAGGAGAAGAGGTGCATAACGAATAGTAGAAGAGGAAAATGAGAGGCTTGGAGAAGTCAAATTTGTTGCCATTATGAGGGGGTGGGGTAGAAATATCACTTTATCATCTTTCCATAGAGACACCTAGGTTGATCATAAGGGATCCACAAGATTTAGAAACGATCTTATTTATTATCTTTGCGGTAAAAAAGGTCACTATATAACAGATAATTGTCTCTACCAAAAAGAAACTATTAGTATAAATGTACATGTTGCCGTAACGGCTTCACATATTTTTGCATTCATCTTTCCAACCAATTAATGCTAGTGTCTAATATAAAAATGTAAGTGGATAAAACAGTCACTCAAGATAAAGGAAAATAATATCTTAGCTATTTTGAATTTCCATGTTAAATAAATATTACCTTGTATATATACTCAAAAGACTAGTGCATTATGGATATCTCACATTTAACAAATATCTAATTATTTTCCCTTTTACTAGAACAAGATATAATATATTTTAACATGGTGACTCAAGGACTTCTGGTAGGCTACATAACTATAAATCATATTTAATTTCATGTTGAATAAATATTTTCCTATTCTGATTTATATCATCTCCCATTATCTATGACTGAATTTATTTTTCTATATCATGTTTCTCAATGTATTTAGAAGGTGATGACTCAATACAAACACCTTTTTTCTCCAACTAATGTGCTACCCTTCTAAAATTGATAGCACAATAGTCAATTATTCATACCTTTGAATGATTAAAGAAAAATAATCAGACATTTACTTTAATTTATACTCTACTTCTACTTTAAATATATGGTCCTTATATTGACTATATTTTGAACATATATAATTAAAATCATTCAACCTTTCGGAAAATATAAATTTGTAAAAAGAATATTGATAACTTCCCTGTTTATTTATGTTCTTAAAAGGCATGCATAAGTCGTAGTAAATATTTTTAGTAGACATGTCATGTATTAATTACTTTTCTTTTTTCAAAGAACTTGCACATAATGTGTTTTCAAATAAATACAAAGCAGTTTAAGTTTCTCCCATCATTAAATGATATTATTATCATAAAATCTATTAAATATTTGCTAAAAATTCTACTAAAAAGTTAGCACCTTGATTGGAGAATGTGATAAACAAAGTTGCATCTAGTGTGCTGGGAAGAGAATTTGTCCTTCCAAGCGTTTTTTTGTATGTATACATAATTAAATTTCCTTTAAAAGAACCATCGATCAATAAATATTTTTACCCGTCCAAGTCTACTAAAGCTCCATTAACTTCCCTTAAATTTCATTTTCCAAGGCAAGGTACGTGACAATGACATACTGCCATATCTAATTCAATAGTTAAGAGGTGAATCATACTATTTCTCCAACAAAATAATTGCATTATCAACTTCCATTGATTCTTTTATCCATGAAACGAGTCATAAAATTATTGGATTTTTTCCTTTTTTAAAACACTTTAAAACCTATTTCAAACCACACCATCCATTAAACATTTTTTTATTAAAGAGGATTCTTCTTAATCACCCCGCACCCTCCAGTAGGCAAACATACTAAGGTAACTCATAATAAGATGTCATTCCAGCAAACCCAACACCTCACAACTACCTCCTCACCCATCATTGTACCAACCCTATACAACAAAGGGTATCAATCTACCAAAAACTTTAACACTTGTAAGATATCCATGTAAAATCATTAGAAAAAGGAAAGAAAAGATCACTGTAATCAACTAAAAAATATGCAGCAAACATAAATGCACGCGTATAAACACTTATGTGACACCTTCAGAAAGGGATTACTGCTCAAACACTCCACATATCACTTCCACCCTCCCTTTGTACCATCCGACATTGTCATATAATCCTCAAACAATGTCATCACCGCACCCTATAACCAATCAACAACAATATAGGGCGACCCAATACTTGTGGGAGAAATGCCAGCAGATATCATACCTTCATCATTGTGCCCATGGGATTTAGGTAGCATCCATCCACCCACATCTAGATTGGGATCTATGTTGTGGATCTCCCCCTTTGTATTATGCCATCTACTCGGTCTCAAGAACCTCTCTCGACACCAATCTTCATCCTCCTCACTGTTGTACCATCCATTAAACATGATTTCAAACATTATTCATGAATCATATCTCCAAAGTGGTAAATCTTTAATTTCTCCAAGTAGAGAGTACATAGTATGAGCACGAATCTATAGACCCAAGTTTGACCATATCTAAGGGCATGAAGATGTGTTTCAATGGAGGTAACCTTATGGGGCCTAACCAAGTTAGGTAGGTCGCCATGATCCCTATGAAAGGATGTAAGTTTGACCATGAGTGACCTGAGAGGTGATGGTGTTTTGGGTAAGGATTCAAGAATGAGATGTGCTATGATGGAATCCTAAGTCAATACTAAGGTCATGAAGGGATAAGACTGATGGAAGTATGAGTTGTCTATTCCCTGGATGCATGAAACCATTGGGTCGGGAGGTAACAACTACCTTTGCCTGAGGCCCATGGGTTCTGAGGTCGGCCACCTTCATGAGTTCATGGGGCCTAAGGGGTAAATATGATAGGCACTCTCTAGATGCATAAAGGTCAGATCACTCCAAAAGTGCCGGCACACTAAAGACCTTGAGGTACGACTAAGGATTGTACATAAAGGAGATATGTTAAGATCGAAAAGGTGATGGGAAACGTCTTCCCATGGGTGTAGACCCATAATCGAGTTGTTTTATGTTGTGGAGACATGTGATGTACGTTTCAACTTAGATTGGAAAGTGTGATGGCGATGTGTGATGCACCATCTCTACTCTTGGAACAGGTTGAACTCTGTATTTGGACTGCAGCCAAATGCTTATTTCATCTTATTATAGGTTGAGAGACTGGACAAAACGCATGCCATACTATGGATAAACATGATATGAGTTGAAACCCTTCTACTATGTTTGAGGATAGAGGAAGTACCACACCTTTTGAGATTATGTCAGATATGTGGTTTGGAAACATGAAGAGAACAAATATAATCATCATATGAGGATGTTCTTATCAAGAGCAGTTTGGATCCTAAGAGTTGCATGTTGAGTATGGTAACCGAGATGATGAGTTTGAAGTTTTCTTGACTCAGTTAGACCTAAATCCGAGATGAGGATGATGCGTGGATTATATGATAGTTTATGACTTCGTCGTTACCTAACACATAAGTATGTAAGGTGGTAATGGATGCTCTAGTTGAGACACATCTATCTGCTTAGCCAGTAGAGAGGCTATAAGAGGTGGATAGGTGACCCCTAAGTTTGTGAGACATATAGGGATACCCCTCTGGTCCAACCAGACCCGTTGGTAAATTTAATGGTTGCTTGGTTAGCCAGCTTGGAGCTTGATGAGATAGAAGGGTGGTTGTAAGAACCTCAGATGCACTTCTCAGGAAAGGAAGGTGATGGAAACCATGAATAAAGTGTTCTCGGGTTTTTGAGAAGTCACCTTGAGAAATCATGACTAGTAGAGGCTCATGATTTTAAGTACGTCATAGTACTACCAAGATGGTTAAAGTTACATTAGTACTTTGAATGCCTGAGGTAAAGAGTACATAGAGTTGCATGTGGCTTGTCTCCATGCATGTCAGGAGGTGAAGGACGAACACCAATAACCCAATGAGTTGTTATGGAGAGTGAAGAGTCCCCGAGAGGGAATGAGAGTGGATCACCATGGACATTGTGGTGAGTCTCCCCTAGACACAGAGAGGTCATCACGCAATATGGGCTATGGTATATCACCTTACCAAGGTGACCTAATCCCTTGCTTAAGAGAGAGCACTGTCAGGGTGATAGATCTAGTTGAACTATATATGAGAGAGAGATAGTTCAACTGCACCATGATTCGAGTTCAATATTTGAGGCATGACCTCAAGTTCACTTCCATGCGGTGGAAGTAGGTACATGGAGAACTTGACACCAACTTGAAGTTTAACACAACTTATCACCCCTGACTGATAGACAGTCAAGAGAGTATGATCCAGACTAGAGGGTCTGATGAGAGCGTGTGTGCTCATTTGGGTGATATATGGGAGCAGTTCCTTCCCTAAGAGAGATTGCTTGTGATGATAGCCACCATAGCTAGTATCAGGGTGTAAGAAGCTATGTAAGGTAGGATGTGTCGGTCACCACTTCATTCAGATGATGTCGGTGAAAGGACCTTGTGAAGGTCAGAGAGACCACAATGTATGTAGATGAAGTCGCTTTGATCATGTGATGGATGAGAAAGCCCAGGGGTGACATGAGTCGTGAGCTGATGCAAAGCAGACTGACATGCAGTTCACTGTGGGAGAATATGTGTTATGAAAACCCGACCCCTCTGAGCTATAGCTAAAGCTGAGTCCCCAATACATAAGTCCATTTGAAATGGATTCGTGGAGATGCTTATGTTTAGCCTTACCCCTCAGGATAACCTGATGTATGGTGTGTTCCATGAGTCTGATCTAGAGAACTATGTGAGGTACCCGAGCCATGTGCTGAGCCATGAACCTATTGAGCTTCAAGGGAGGCTAAAATATCCTAAGTCACCTACGAGGGTACGAGATACCAAGGTGTAAGAGAACTCAAATGTAAGAATATAAGACGATAAAGGTTCTTTAGAAGCACTATGGAGAGGATGTAGCCACATGGGAGCTGATGATGGACATGAGAAAGTCTTATCCTGTTTGTTTATACGTTTGGTGGAATTTTGAGGGAAAAATTCCTATAAGAGGGGAAGGATGTTACAACCCCAATTTTTGGATTCTTTTGGTTGGAAATGCAATTTCCCCAATAAACATATGATTATGGGAATTATGTGAATTATATGTATTGAATGGATTCCCTTTGCAATATTTCCTTTTTGCATGTGATTTCATGGATTATAATATATTAAGGAGTCCAACATGATAAAAAGAGAAAGAAAATTGAAGGAAATAAAATAATGCATAGATAAGAAAAGAAATTGAGAAAATAATGAAAGTATGAGAAATATGTGGAAAGATGTGTGATTGACACATCATGGATGAGATTTTGAATCCACAAGGTTTCTATTGGTAAAAGGAATCCAAATAAAGGAAAAAAAGAATAGGAGAGAAAAAAAAATAGATGCCTCACTCCTTACTAAATCAACAAATTAATGGCGAGCGGGGCTAGGGCTGCGGCGGGCGCTTCCGCTGGCGCCTCTGCTACGACCTCCACCCCATCCTCGGCTGTGGTGGGTTCCTCTGTTGTGACCGCCACACCCTCCTCGGTTGCGGTGGGCTCCTCCGCTGTGACCTCCACCTCCCCTCCTAACCCCTTCCCCTTTCCCCTTCCCCTTTCGGCGCCTGGCACGATCCGTTGACTAATGTCACGGTCGGGAGAACCTGGGCGGCCACGCTGGATAAGCCGATGAGGGTGCCCAGAAGCTTCAAGCCCATCATCCTCCCTGGCGACCCCAGTGCCTCGAAGTTCAAGGACGGCGACGAGAGGTCTTGGATGCGATTCTCGGAGCCAGTAGTTAAGGCGATGGACGAGTTCCACCGTTGCTCAGTCATCATCCAGGTCCTGGGTAAACCGGTGGTGGCATAGCAATTGCAGGGCTGGATGCTACGTTCCTGGCGACCGGTTGGGGATATGCACCTGTCCCAGTTGGTGGGAGGACTTTTCCTGGTTCGTTTTGCCTCCTCCTCTGACCTGGCCACTGCTCTGGATCATGGACCATGGTTTTTCGACAACCAGCTGGTCCTCACCAAGAAGTGGACGTCGGAGGCTGACGTCCGACGCGCAGCGCTCACCACGGCTCCTGTCTGGGTCACCCTTCCAAACATCGGGCATCATTGGACAAGGAGAGAGATCTCCATCATCGCTTGCGGGATAGGCGAGCCTAAAGTGATTGATTTCCTTGACCGTGGCAAGCTGGCTGGTGCTGCCCACATCTGCATGGAGATCAGTGCGGAGAAGAAACCTCCTCCGGTGGTTATGGTAGAACTACCGGACGGAAAGGCGCTTGAGATTCAGGTGGTTTATGATGCTCTTCCGGATTGATGCGAGCGCTGCAAAGTGTTTGGGCACGTTTTTGGACACTGCCCTAGTGAACGTGTTGCCCACATTGACCCTCCGATTCTGAGGGGCAGGGAGGATGGCAGTAAATCACACAGGAGAGGACAAAGGCGTACGAGTAGCCGTAGCCATCTTCGGGGAGTTGGTGCCATGGAGGAGTCGGAGGTGGTTGCATCTGAGCAAGATGTAGATACCCATCCCAGGGTGAATGCAGAGGTGCTTTCGGCTGAGAAGGAGGGTGTTTCCCCCGCAAAAGTGGTGTTTGATGAATCTCCTGCCCCAGAAGTCAGGGTGGTTGAGGTGCCAAGCACAGAAGCGATGACTGCTGTCCCAGAAGGGAGCCCGGAGCTGAACCAAACTGCCCAGGAAACTAACCATCCCTTCTCCCCACTGGACGGGTTGGAGAGTGAGGAAATAAGGGAAGAAGACGTGCCTTTCACGCTAGTCTCTCTAAGGAAGACGCGTAGAGGAGGAGGTACCCCTGGAGGGGGGGGCAACGCAAGGGTGGATAGATGTGCATCCTCGCATGGAACTTGCGAGGGGCAGCTCTGCCGGGTAAGCAGAGGACCTTCACAGAAATCATTCTCCAGTCCCAAGCTACTCTAGTGGTGGGTATTGAGACGAGAATCAGACGAGCGAATGAAGATAGAGTCAGCGGGCTTTTCCCTGCTGGCTGGGGACACGATTCCAACCTAGAGCAGGTGGAAGGGGGCACATTTCTATGGGTTGGAACCCTTTGGTATGGGATGTTCAAATAATTTTTGCCATGGACCAGATGATGATTGCTAGCTGCTTAACAAGGGTGGCCTACACTTGGTCATTTCGACGGTTTATGGTCACAACTCTGAGATGTGTAGAAGAAGGTTGTGGGAGGTGTTGGCGACGGCCAACCAGCGAGACCTCCCCCAACTGTTTATTGGGGACTTCAACCATATCAGGAAGGCCCACGAGAAGGTAGGTGGCCTACCGGTTCCGGACTCCTGTTTGGCACGTTTCAATGACGCCATTGATGCTTCCAACCTCATGGAGCTTGACATGAACAGAGGTGTCATCACTTGGCAGAATAAAAGGGAAGCGCTAAGATGGATTGCAAGCCAACTTGATAGGGCGGTGGTAAATGAAGCATGGCTGGACCTGTTCCCCTTGTCTACTGTTAAATTGGGAGCTCATACGAATAGCGACCATGCCTGGTTGGTGGTGTCACTTACACAGATGAATACTAAGGGTAAACCTTTCAGATTCTTCAATGGGTGGCTTGATTGGCCTAGCTGCAAGCAGATTGTTAGAGAGACATGGAGTGAGAGGGTGATGGGAACCCCCTTTTCATTATTGCTGAGAAACTGAAAAGAGTTAAGGCAGCTCTCAAGGTATGGGCGGCTGGCCTCTCTGACTTGAAGACCCTGGTAAGGTATGGGCGGCTGGCCTCTCTAACTTGAAGACCCTGGTGCGGAAGGCTAGGGAGGAGTATAGCGTAGCTGCAGAGCTCATGAGAAATAATCCTCGCCTTAACTCTGCAATTGAGGAGGAATCTAGTAAAGCCAAGAGGTTGAATCTACTAGAAAGAGCTGAGGAGATGTGCTATTGGCAACGTAGCCGTATGAATTGGATACGTGATGGTGATCGTAACACCAAGGTTTACCATGCCGAAGTCAAAAGAAATATCATGAAAGATGCTATACACTCCTTGCTTAGGGAGGATGGGACTACCGCAAACTCACCTGACGAGGTGGGTGGGGAAGCAGTAAGTTTTTTCAGCAGCCTGTATAATAGGATGGATGGCCATAGCAGTGGGAATGTGTTGATGCCCAACTCTCGTATTGATGGCGCCATGAATGCACAGCTGGTTGGTCCTGCTTCTGAGGAGGAGATCAAGAATGTGGTGTTTGGAATTGGGGCATCTAAAAGCCCGGGACTTGATGGATTCAATGGTCGTTTCTTTCAAGCTATATTGTCGATCATTAAAGATGACATATTTCGTGCTGTCAGATGGTTCTTGGTGGGTGGAAAAATGCTCAGAAGCATTAATCACTCCTTCCTCAGGCTGGTACCGAAGAAAGTTTTGGTAGAGTCAATGGGAGATGTTAGACCTATCGCCTGTTGTTCAGTTATGTATAAGATCATCTCCAAAATCCTTACTGGTCATTTGAAGAAGATACTTCCTATAGTGATTTCTCCTGCTATGTTGGCTTTCATCATGGGACGTAGTATTTTGGATAGCGCGCTTCTAGCGTCGGAGTTTTTGCATGATTTTAGAGTGAAGAACAGCTCTAGGAAGGTGTGTGTTAAGCTTGACTTGACAAAGGCATATGATACTCTCAAATGGGACTCTTTATGGATGATCATGGAGTCCATGGGTTTCTCATCCAGATGGATCAACCTTATCAAAGAATGTGTAATGACGACCTCTTTCTCTGTTCTGGTGAATGGTTACCCGTTTGGGTTGTTTAGAGCTTCCAATGGGCTGAGACAAGGCGACCCTCTTTCCCCGTTGTTGTTCTCCATTGCTATGGAAGGTTTATCATACCTTATGGATGATGCACAAAGCAATAAGAAGTTGTTGAGCTTTAAGCAGAGTGGATACAAGATCAACTCCCATTTGATATATGCTGATGATGCCTTAGTCTTCTTGTCGGGGAGTGTGAGGAACCTTAAATTTTTCCGGCGCCTCATGAACCAGTTTGGGGATTTGTCTGGGTTGTATATGAGCCAGATTAAGTCTCAAGTTTTCTTTTCTCAGTCTTGTAACCCACGCCGAGGCCGTCTCAAACAGGCGATTGGGCTGGAGGAAGGTACGCTCCCTACGAGATATTTGGGTATCCCTCTGTGCGGGGGTAGGTCCAAAGGTAGGGACTTCAGTGAATGTGTTGACGGGCTAAGAGATAAGGTCAACATATGGATTGGGGTTAATCTATCCATGGTGGGCAGACTCGTTCTCAGCAGATCAGTTCTGATTGGCTTGATCCGGTTCTGGCTCATGCAAGCAGAGCTTCCCCCTTACATCTTGGAAAAATTCCGCAGCATCATTGCCTCTTTCATCTGGGGGGGGCAAGATGCATGTTGTGCGTTGGACGGTGGTGGCTAGAAAGTTTGAGGAAGGGGGCCTGAACCTCCAGGACCCTGGGGACTTAGCGTTTGCTGCCACAGCTAAAAGAATTGATAAGTTTTTGAGATCTAATAATATTTGGAATAGGTGGATGCACGGTAGATATGACGACGACCTGGATGTAGTCGGCTCCAAGCCATCCAGAACTTGGCGACGTATGTGTAAGATCTGGCCTTATGTTGCTGCGGACTACACTCTTGCAGATGGTTGCTGGTATCTCCGTGATGATATGATTATTCCTTGGGCTATTCCTCGGTCTCACACACCGCAGGTCCCCTGGTTCCAATTTCTGTGGGGAAAGGGGCATGTTCCTAAATGGAGTTGTTGTACTTATAGGGCCATCTTGGGGAAATTACCTACTAAAGACTGGCTGGTTAAGTGGGGACTCAATGCTGATCTGAGATGTCCTTTATGTTATGGGGATGATGAATCACACAACCATGTATTCTTTGGCTGTCCCTACACTAAGTACTTGTGGTGTAGGATGTGGCTTAAGCTGGGTTGGGGTGGTGACCCCCCTGGAACGTTTGCAGATGGGATCAATGCGGCTTGGGATCGCACCCGATGTAATGCTGGTCTCCAACCTCTGGTGGGCATATGCTTTACGGGGCAGAGCTTCCTCATTTGGGAGGAGCGCAATAAAAGATGCCACGGGAAAGGGGAAATTGATAGGTATACCCTTTTTGACAAGTATGTTGTGCATCTAGGATGGGTTCTAAAAACCAAGCCTAAGATGGTGAGTGGGATTAACTTGTTGATCTGTAGACAGTGGGATTTTGTAGTTTAACCCACTTGTACAGTATAAGAGGCTTGCCTCTATACTTCTTTTTTGATTTAGTAATACTTTATCTGCTCCAAAAAAATCAACAAATTAACAATATTAATATGATAAAGAAAAAAAATGAATAAGGATTACAATTAAGTACTTCCTAAAAGGGATGTCTTGCCAATGTTATGCAAACTTGGGGACTAATCCATCGTCCTATTCCCTAAATCCTATGTATATATAAGGGTCGTATGCCCTCCCATGTCGTGAAGGAGTGTGGTGGGCATGAATTTGTTTGACGATGATTGCATTAGTTGCAATGGCATGACAAAGGGATTGCCTCCATGAAGCCTGCATAAAACCCTGCCCAACCAATCTCGGAAGGCCACCTTCAAGGTGATGTTGTCAATCATGAGAATAGAGAGGCATGTCTCTCCTTCTTCCTCGTATTATGTAATATGCAATTCAGATATTATAGCCTCACCAGCACCATGGATGTCGATGCCTCTGTACCAACCAAGATCCATTTGCCGGCTCTGCTATGCCACTTCCACGGCCGCCAAGCATGACTGCAATTTCCAAACTTCTAGTTTTAGACCTCATGGTCATCTGAACCCTACCCGCAATGTTCCTTCCTCCCAACGGATGGCGGCAAGTAGAACACCATCATCATACTTCTCCTAGTTATCTTAGGGCCTTGCGGCGGTAGGGGTGAGACGAGCCCTGGTGGTTGGCGTCGTCACCCGCCATGCCATGGACTCCAGAGGTGACACCGGCAGCCCTGGGCGCCACTTGTAAAGTGCCCCTCGTGCGAGTGTGAGAGAGGAAGGGGTGGTTTAGAGAATAATCATGGAACAACGACTGATCGAGCGATGTAGTATTTGCGCCCAATGGAGGTGGCAGTGGTCGATGGAGTTGCGAGGAGAATAAGCGGCCAGCGTCATCCTGTACGCGGAGTACGCAGGGAGCATGTCGCGAGGAAGGAGAAAAGATATAGAGTTAAATGACTCTTATACCCCTATTTGCATGTACATGACCCAAGGGCAGCCGGGACTTTTCCTCTTTTTTCTACACCGATTTCTGGTAAAGATTTAATGTTGACGTGTCAGTTTCTAATTGGTCAATTAGGTGATAAACTTACAAAAATCGTAGAAATTGTTAGGAAGCTCCAATGGATAAAGTTAATATATGAAAATTGATCAGAAAAGTATGAGGAACCTGATAAAAATAGTTTGAGAACCTGATTGCGTTCCTAATTACAAAAGTATGTTAAGTTGATGAAAAGTGCAATAAAATTTGGTTAGAAAGCCTAATTGAGATTAATGATTGAATCTATGATGCTTAATGGGTTAATTCAAGTAATAAGAACTTATTGAATAATAATGGTAGATTCAAATCTGATCTAGATGAGAAATTGTATGTTTTAGGGTTTTAAACCAAGAATATATGATAATGTATCTAGAAACCCTAATTTAGGGTAAAAGAAGAGATGATTATGTTTAATTCGAAATATATTGAAATATGTTGATAAATGTTGATCCTAAGACTATTAGGAGAGATAGGACAAGATAATTAGGGTTTACGAGTAGTTTATCTTATTTAGAGTTTGTAGTGATTAAAGTGATAGTAAAACCCTAATTGCAAGTGAAACCCTAAACAGAAGTAGAAACCCTAAGGAGCAAGTTAGATTGGATAGATCTTGATAACATGAGTAGTAAAAGGCAATTATATGCTTATTTCAGGATCTTGTTGTTTGCTTGCTTGCTTGCTTGGATTTCCTACTTGCCTGGAATATTTCTATCTCAAATCAGTAGAACAAGTATGTGGTTACGCTTATGGTTAAATTGCTTTAGTTTCACGGTGATTTTTGTGGTTTTACCGGTTGCTTGAAATTAACTGATTGGTTGACATTTATTTCATGCAACTATAAAGTAACTATGACTATCACCATAATTATACGTGCATGACTAGCTCAAATCCTGGTCCTCCTCTGTAGCTTTGTGAATGATGAAAAGGATGACCTAGTACATGGTCTACCGGAAGGTAGGATCATCAGGTTATCAGATGACCTAGTACATGGTCTACCTGTGAGGTAGGATCATCAGGTTATCATGAGTCGATGTGTTGGTATACCCTTGGGTAGGACCATACGACTCCACAACCCTATGTATTGATCTAACTGTAAGGTAGGATCATGGGGGTTAGTTGAGACCTACCATATGAGAGGTAGTATCCATGTCCATTGCAGGGACAACACAGAGGTTAGGTATGTAAGGATTGAGTAATCATGTTTAAAATGTAAAGTTTGTGTTTTTAAATCATAATTGCTTGCAATATGTTGTTACAATTAAATGCTCGATTATTGGTTCCCCCACATACCAGTATAATTCGTTATACTGACCAACTTTTGTTTGTCAGCATTTTAGGTTTATCAACAAAAATGGATATTCCTTTAAAGTGACAATGATGGAATAAATCTAAATACAGATTGGAGGATTTTAGATAGATAGATGTTATATGGGGTATCAGCTCCCATGTTTTTACAAGGTATGATTAGAAACTTTTTATTCCTTGGAAAGTTTAGTTGTAGTAGAATTTAATAATTATTGTTGATTATTTGCAAAACCACTGATCCTATTTTGGGATAGCGCCTCTGACTTCTTAGTATCCCTAAATTGGGGGTTACCGAGAGGCGGGGTCATTACAGTAAGACTACTCTGTTACCATGCAGAAGGAAATAATATGGATGATGTATTAACAATGTGTTGATATTATGTCTGATATAAGAAAACCCCTCTCCTTTACATAGGAGAAGATGAGCATGACTCTATAGACTTCCATACCTCATTATACTCTAAATGGGCCTACAAACTTTGTCACATATATCATATAATATGATATATGGGCCTATAATAGTGGAGGATGAGGAGGACATTCGTCCAGGAAAATACATTATTCAGCAGGAAGAGATAATCATTGAAGATGAAATTTTATCTAAGGAGATCAATGCTGGATTCGAAACAGAGCAGGTCCTTGCTGATGATATGGTTCAGTCTAATGAAATTTGTAATACTTTGGATAATGCTCCTTTAACTCCAAAAGCTATACCAGTATTCCCAAAGGACTCACCAGAAAATGTGTTGAGCTCTCAAGCTTTGTCTTCATCAGTTCTGATTATTTCTAGAGAAAACTTCAACAGAGAACCACCTAGATGTCAGACAAAGCTGAATGTTGGGATTTTCCACAAAGGAGAATCATCTTCCTATTCACCAATTCCAAAAGTGCTTGAAATGATCTCTAAAAGCACTGAGACTACCAGTCCAATAGCCCCGGTTATAAATGAATCCTACCTTGTCTATTACCTCTTGGAACGTCAGAGGTATAAATAATAAAATTCAGACGTTCAAAAATAAATAAGTAAGGCCGACTGTGATATTGTTCTACTGAATGAGACTAAAATCAGGGGAAGTAAGACAGAAAAATTCATGAGGAAATACTTTCCTAACTACAACTGGATCTCAAATTCTAGTTCCCATGCTCTTGGTAGAGTTTTTATGATTTGGAAGAATGATGTATGTGATGTGTCCTATATTGATGAATGTGACCAAGTTGTTCACTCCAGAGTTATAAAAGACAATCATTGTTTTCTTTTTTCTGTGGTTTATGGCCACAACGATGATTATGACATGGTTAATTTGTGTACTAATTTGGATGCTTTTGCTAGTAATTGTTCTAAACCTTGGTTAATTATTGGTGACTTTAACGTTGTCAGAAAGCCTAATGAGAAGATAGGTACCTTTCCTCCCTTTGCTAAATCCATGGATGATTTTAATGGGTTTGGGCAAGACAATGGTTTATTCGAGCTAGACCTCAAAGGTCCTTTTTATACTTGGGATAACAAGCAAGAAGATGACCACTTCATCCCCTAAAAAATTGATAAAATTTTATGTAACCGTGCGTTTCTTGCTATGTTTGATAATTTTCATGGAGAGAGCATTACTAATATCATCAGTGATCATAGAAGAATTGCTTTCTTTATTGGGGAACATAAGAAGAAGAAATATCCTTTTTGATTTATTAATAGCTGGACCAAGCATTGTGAGTTTGATGTTGTTCTTAATGATGCCTGGAAGCTGGAGGTAGATGGCTATGCCACCTTCAAACTTTTTTGAAAACTACAGAACCTTAAAATCAATCTAAAAAAGTGGAATAAAGATGTCTTTGGTAATATTTTTTATAATGTTGCTATTCTTAAAGATCAGGCCCTTTCTGTATAGAAGTTGGCTGACTTTAATCTAAATGATGAGAACTTGAGAAATGAAGCCAATTATAGGAGAAAAGAAGCTAAGAAAGCTGCTGATATTGAGGAGGAGTTCTATAGATAGAAATCACGTATACAATGGCTCAAAGAAGGAAATTCCAATTCTAAATTTTTCTATTCTTCATTAAGAACAAGGAGTAGAAACACCATCAATTCACTTAATATTAATGGGGTTATATATAATGACAGTGATGAGATTAAGACATCTATTGCTGAATTCGATTTGTATCTGTTTTGCGAAAACAATGAATGTGATGTATGGGGAAGTACCTGGAGTGGTTTTAAGGTCAACTCTGATCATTGTACAATGCTGACCAAGTCTGTCTCTAGAAAAGAAGTTGATGATGTTGTTAAGACCCTTAATGCAGATAAATGCCCTGACCCGAATGGGTTTAATGGTTTTTTCTACAAGTATGCCTGGGATGTTATTGGGAATGATGTTTATGATGCCATTACAAATTTCTTTTCAAATGGCCATTTGTTGAAAGAATCCAATAAAACTTTTTCACTTTGCTGCAGAAAGGTAATGACTCTACTCATATTAAGAACTGGAATCCCATAGCCTTGTGCAACACTTATTACAAAATTATTTTTAAGATTCTAACCAATAGACTTCAAGTTGTCTTAACCGAGATCATAGATAAAAATCAGTGTGCCTTTATCAAAGGTAGGGATCTTAAAGATGTTGTTTTGCTTACAAATGAAATTCTTAGTGATTTCAAGAAGAAGAATTTCTCCAATATGTGTGTTCAAATAGACATCTCTAAAGTGTATGATATTGTTAGTTGGAAATACATGTTCTCTATCATGTTCAAAATGGGGTTTCCTCCTAAATGGATCAGATGGATTGAGACAATATTCATGACTACTTGTTATCAAGTTCTTATTAACGGAGAACCCACACAGCCGATTTTTCCTTCAAATGGTGTTAGGCAGGGTGATCCCATAGCACCTTATTTGTTTGTAATTGCCATGCAAGGTTTATCTAAGATGCTTAAAGATAGTGTGAGGAAAAATGAGATCATCCCTATTTCTATTTAGAAGGATTTCCATTGCTCTCACATCATGATCTTTGCTAAAGCTACTCTATCTAATGCCATTAACATTAAAAAGTTGTTGGACAAGTTTGGGAAGATGTCTGGTCTCATCATGAACGAAGATAAAAGTCTTGTTTTTACTGTCCCTGGTATTGATGCCACTGAGATTACATATGCTATTGGTATTCAGTTGGGTGTCTTGGAAGATACTAAATATCTTGGCCTTCCTCTATTCTCTAGTAAATTTAGAATGGCTCAATGCAAAAGATTGATTGACAGAATTAAAAGGAAGCTTGAATGTTGGAAATCAAAATTATTGTCTCTGGCTGGAAGAGTGGATCTGGTAAAGTCTACTCTATCCTCAATGCACCTTTTTTGGGTCATGGCTTTTCCCATTCCATGTTCTATTTTGGAGGAGATAGATAGAATTTGTAGAGATTTTGTATGGGGTCACTCTGAAAACAAAACGAATTTGCACCTTATTAAGTGAAATATCATATCTCTGCCTAAAGATGAAGGAGGTATCGGCATTAGAAGAAGCAAAGATGTATCTGAGGCTTGCTTAATTCAAAATACCTGGGACATTGCTAGGAAAAAAGACTCCCTCTGAGTCAGATGGATTAGTGAAAAATACCTGAGAAAAGAAACTTTGTGGACAAATGAACCGTCTCCAAACCACTCCTGGATGTTTAACTCAATTTTGAGAAGCAAAAATATTCTTCTACAGTTCATTGACGTCAAGATTGGATCTGGTAGAAGCGTAAAAATTTGGAAAAACCCCTGGTACTCCGACAAGTTTCTTCATGAAGTGCTTGACAGAAATATGGTTATTAGAGGTGGTTTACCAACTGATGCTTTTTTTAGTAGTATTATTAAAGATGGTGCATATGTAAATATGAAATAAATATGAAAGATGGTACAAAACCACATACATAAAAGATGGGAAAAAAGTAAATATGAAAGAGTCCAAAACCACATACATAAATGGAGCTAACATATTCAATCTAATGCTATATTGACTTCATTTAGAAAAGCATCTGACCACTCTTCTCAGAATTCATTTAAGTCCTCAGATTTGTAAGGCTAATATTTTATAAAATGACTACAACTCACTTGTAAATTTATGATGTTATTCTTTATTACCTGATCTATAGTCTGAATGTCATGTGATGCTTGTTTGACAATAGCTTGTATATATTTCATTACATAGTAGCCACAATCCCAGTCATTATTTTGTATAGGACACTACAAATAACGAATTATACTTAATAAACTACTCTAAATAGATTTGAGATAAGACTATAAGAGTTGACATATAAGAGTTGAAAATTAATACATATAAGACTAAGCAGTTGTCAAAGTAGCTACCTTGACATTTTTCAAAGTCAATGTCTTTAATTTTGTGGGTATTTGTCCTCCACCTTCACCAAAAGCATTTATACCCCTATCAATTAAACGATAGTTCGTAAAATAGAAATTCTAAATAGAAATATCATGTTGAAGCATTGACTAAATTTATGCTTACTCCATAGTTGGCAATTTCAATTTGTGGCCCCTTACTGTATTTCCCATTGGGTCAAGATAATAAAGAGTCATCAATTTTGGGACAACCACCAATAATTCCCAATGTCTAGATCTGAGTAAGAATAAAACAAACATTAAAATAAAGAAATTTATTTCATTATTAAAATTATATTGAATAATAATACTTACTTGACATTAAAAGGAATTAGAATAATTTCCTTTCCCACACTAGCAAAATATTTGAATGCAGTAGAGAAGTACTCATTCACATCCTCAATATGTGTCTCCACCTGACTAGTGATTTAAGGAACTAAGAATCCCACATTCTTTATATCAAAGTTTATGGCCTCGGTATATAAGTGGTTGTATAACATTTGTAATTATTTTCATATATAGAAATAAGTTAAAATGTGTATTGGAATTTTCTATATTGATAGATCCTTACCTTATCCATACTTCTAATATCGAAGTATTTAGCCAATCATACCGAAAAAACTCTATAATATCATCAAGAAAAATATAATTTTCAAAGCCCCTCCCAGTTGCATCTTCTGTTAAATTGACCAACATTTGTAATCCAGAGCATTGGTTGGTTAAGTATCAACACAAACATTTACATTTACTTCCCAACTCGTCGAATGTGGATTCTGGAATAAAAGATGGCTTGGGCATAGGAGGACGACTAGTAGAATTTTTACTTTTTGGTTTGCAAACCTGTTAATTAAATTACATACTTATATTACATGAGTTCATATATGCAGTCAAATATGAAAAACATGGTAGAATTCAGGTATACCTTATCATTGATAACCAAGTGTCTAGGCCAACCCACCATAGCACCCTCTGCTTCTTCAACTCTACTATTTTGGACTACACTACTTTCATCTTGATGCTTTGTGTAGTATGAAAATCCATTTATGTCATAATCTTCATATGACATGGCATACATTTTTGGCTTAAAGGCGAGCCATTTTATGTTCTCAGCAACATTATTCAGTGATTCAGATAGTTGATTAAATACTTTCTCTTCAAACCACCTAATAAATGTTTGATTATGCTCTCTTGCAAGCCACATTGAACAGGATTGCGGATGATTTCTCTTGATAAGATCATTGTGTTCTGTGATGTAGCTACTAACTTCATCGATGTTGTGTAAAATATACAAATGTTCTTGTTCCCACAACTCATGACTGATTCCTTTCACTCATCCTCCCAGAGTTCCTTTGCCACAATAAGATTCAGTGTGATGGGAATTTTTTAGATCGTTAGAAGTTTCATTGCAATTCAAAAAATCATTGTAAAAGTCCATCACCTCCCTAGCCACATAACCCTCAATAATACCCCCTTCAAGACGATAACGATTCCGAACATCACCTTTAAAAACACTCATGTGGCGTTCAAATGGATACATCCAATGTAAGAAAATTAGACCCAACATCTTCACCTCCCTTGTAATATGTACTACAAGATGAACCATGATATCAAAAAATGAAGGAGGAAAGTACATTTCAAGCTGACACATGGTAACAATTACATCTTTCTGTAATTTATCGAGAGTAGCAGGATGTATCACTTTGTTGCATATTTTATTGAAGAAGAAACAAAGTCTTGTGATTGCAAACCTTACGTGCTTTGACAATATAGATCGAATAGCCATAGGTAAAATTTGTTGCATTAAGGTGTGACAATTGTGATATTTGATATCTATCAACTTCATATCCTTCTTTGATACCAATCTATGAATATTAGAAGAATATCTTTGTGGAACCTTAATATTATACAAGAACTCATAGAAATTCTTTTTCTCCTACTTTGACAAAGTGTGACAAGCTGGTGGTAAATATGTGCGGAGACCCCTGATCTCCACTGATAATTCTTTTCTTATACCCATTAATTCTAAATGTTTTCTAGATTTGATGTCATCTTTAGTCTTTCCTGGTATGTTCAATAGCGTACCAATGATGCTATCACAACCATTTTTTTCAACATGCATGACGTCAATGCAGTGTCTAATTGCCAAAAATCTCCAATAAGGAAGATCCCAGAATATTGACCTCTTCTTGTATAGAGATTTGTCACATACGAGAGTATGACTACTTGAAATCTTTCCAAATTCATTAACAATATGTTTCACCCTATCATATACAACATTTCCTGGTATAGGTTTAGGAGCACTTCGTTCCTCAGTTGACCCATTAAAGGTTTTGCGTTACCTTCGATAAGGATGCACTGGTGGGAGAAATCTTCGATGACCAAGATATACGATTTTACCACCATGTTTCAGTCGGATTGAATCAGTATTTTCCTCACAAATAGGACATGCTTTGTATCCTTTTATATTATATCTAGACAAATTTCCATCAGCTGGAAAGTCATTAATCGTGCAAAACAACATAGCACACAAACTAAAGATCTCGTCACGTGAAGCATCATATGTCATAACACCTTCTTCCCATATATTCATTAGGTCATCAATTAGAGGTTGAAGGTAAACATCAATATCATTTCCAGGTTACTTGGGCCGTGATATCAATATTGACAACATGACATACTTATTTTTCATACACAACCAAGGAGGAAGATTGTATATAACAATCATAACAGGCCACGTGCTATGTTGGCTGCTTAATGTACCATAGAGATTCATTCCATCTGCATAGAGTCCAAGTCTTAAGTTTCTTATTTCTTTACCAAATTGAGGGTATAATAAATCAATTTTCTTCCATTGTGGTGAATCAGATGCATGTCGTAGGACGTCATCATCATTGGCCTTTAACTCCCCATGTCAAGACAAATTTTGCATATCTTCTGTATTAGCAAATAAGCGTTGAAATCATGGTATTATTGGTAGATACCACATCACCTTGGCAGGAGAGCCATTTTTAGCCTTAGCTGAATTTGTGGTCTTATACCTTGACGCATCACATTTTGGACAATTTATCAAATTACTATAGTCCTTCTGAAATAACACAATCATTTGGACATGCATGAATCTTCTTAGCCTCCATTCCCATTGGGCACATTATTTTCTTTGCTTGATATGTTGAAATTGGAAGCTTGTTGCCTTCAGGAAGAATTTCCTTTAACAAAGACAACAGTGAAGTGAAACTCTTATCTCTCAACTGGTTTTGAGCTTTAAGAGTATATAATCGCATCACAACACTCAACCTTGTGAACTTAGTACAACCCTTATATAATAGTTTTCAGCATCATGGACAATGTTTGCAAATAAAGAAGGTGGATCAATGATATTGCCCCGACAACTATGTAGCATCTCATCAACCATATCATCCTAAATCGGTTCATCATTGAAATTATCATCATTATCTATATCTTCTATGCCACAACTATTAGTATCGACATTTTCTGATCCATAATTAAATTTCTCTCCATTCCAAAACCATTCATTATAACCTTGTATGATCCCATTGCATATGTAATGATTCTTAATTTCCTCAGCAGTATCAACTTTCAATTGTTACCACAATTTCTACATGGACAATATAACCTATTTGTAGGTAGTTTCCTATGTTCCTCAGCAAATTTGATAAATTCACCAAGACCTTTGGCAAACTCTGGACTGTAATGGTTCATGATAGACATCCAACTTTGGTCCATTTTCAAGATCACATTAAAATTAATTATAAAACTGAGCATTTAATATTGATACTATAAGCTGTAAGTTTTTATTGATAGGAAGTTAATTACTTTTATACTAAAGTGTACCACCTATCCCATTTTTGAATATTTAATCTCACTAGTAACTATATAATGTATGTTTAGTTTTCAAGAAAATTTTAGCAGCATTTCCCTAAGTTCTCCAAGTACATCGATGTAAATGGCAAATAACCACCCACATATGTACCCAGAGAACAAATGAGGAAATACTACTGAAATTTTCTTCAAAACTAAACATACAAATACACTTATATCCTAAGTGAGATTAAATATCCAAAAATAGTCCCAGACCGGGTACTATCCAAAATTTACTCCTAATGAGTAAATTTTGAATGGGTTTCTAAGTTAATGTATAAATGGATTATTGTCATATTTATATATTAATTTAAACATCATGCATTTATAATCTCATCTATAAACCCTAAAGTGTCAATATGGGACTACACAATTCCTATCCTCATATTTGTATAATGTATACAATGATTACATATGTGACTGATAATAAAATGTAGATATGAAAGAATACATATTTTTATTATTGGTTGGGTTACTAGTCAAATAAAATGGAAAAACAATGTATATTTGAACCATCGAGATGAAAAGGAGAGAAGACCATGGCTAGTGGAAGGCACGCAGGTGGCAAAGAGAAAGAGGATGACCGATGAGCGTCGGAGCTTCTGCGAGCAAGATGATCGACCGCTGGTTGTTGGATTGCCCTACCGATCAATTAAAGACCTATAGTTGAAGATGAGGAACAGGGGTCAACACTAGTGTCTGGATGATCCCCGTGACCTCCTAGATATACAGCAAGCATCAAGGAGTAACGAACTCCTTCTGTCATAGCTAAGAGCTGAGAACACAGGGGGAAAGAAGCAGCAATGGAGAAAGAAAGGAGGAAGAGGATCGTATCCTCTACATGTCCAGAACACAAAATGTAGCTCACGATAAACTCATAGAGACCAGAGAAGTATTACACATGTGCACATTGGGAGAGTGAGGCGGCGGAGACAATACCTTGATCAGTTGGAAATGGTTGCTCTGGCAGTCGATTTGCTCTAGGGTTGGGGGAGCTTGTGTGGAAGAAGAGTCAGTGTGATAAGGTGAGCTTGTAGTGGCATCGATGGCAGTGGTCGGTGGTGGAGCGTCGATGGCAGGGCAAGAAAGTAGAGCGGTGATGGGGGAGCAAGAAAGTCGAGCATCAATGGCAGTGGTCGGTGGTGGAGCGCGATGGCGGAGCAAGAAAGTAGAGTGGCGCCGGAGATGGTGGTTGGGGAGACGACCCTTGCACTGCCAGAGGCTGTCGTCACTGTCCAAGAAGAAAGAATAGTAGCTGGGCGTCATCGTCGTCCAAGGAAGAAAGTGGCGGTCGAAACTCTCACGAGCTCGTGAGGTAATAACCAAAGTAGGTAATACAAGAGAAACGAAGAAAGGAAGAATAGTGGCTCGGTCGATAACATAGCTCGCGTGACCTGTAGCGACAGGTTTCTAGAAAAACCGACCCAAGAGGGGGAACCGTAGCGATAGTTTTTTTAAAAATGGACCCAATAGGGTCTACTGGTCTAGGATGGCTTTATCGATAACATAGACATGTAGTGACGGTTTATCCAAGAAAACTGACCCAAGATGTTAGACTTGTAGCGATGGTTTGCTAAGAAAATCAACCCAAGAGGGTCTAGTGACGGTTTATTGAAATAAACCAATCCAAGAGGGTCTTCCTGTAGCAACAGTTGGGTGAATAAACCCGACCCAATAGAGGTAAGCGGTACCTGAATTATTTTTACACTCCTAGGTCGTTTATTTGGAAAAAACCGACCCCATAGCTTGACGCGCGAAGGCATTTATGTGTGTGAGTGAAATTTTGATTTTGCGGGTCTTTTATAGCGTTAGTTATTTTTAATATAACCGACCTTGTACCTCAATTGGTACTCGAATTTTTTCCTGATGACTTATTGCTTCGGTTTTGGTTTATTAGGTTAGTTTTTCTAGTATAAGTGACGCTTTCAAAAGTGGCATTATTGGCCAAAAATGTAGTAGTGCATAGTCAATCAGCAACTCTCGATGTTCTCGGTATGTTTTGGATATGCTCACAAAAATCACCATTAACAAGTGTATTGATGATGATATTTGGCTATTCAAAGGAGATGACAGAGTGGAGTTTAAAGATATATGGGAGAGTATCAGACATAAAGGCATCAGTACACATAATTTCCAATGGTTATGGGAGAGTAAGAGCCATCCTAATAGTAAGATTCATTTGTGGAAGGCCATGCACAATAAATTGCCTACTTCTGACTATGCGAGAAGGAGAGGTATATCTATAGTTTCCATTTATTTCTTGTGTATGTCAGCTTATGAAAATATGAATCACATCTATTTTAATTGAAATTTCACTAAAAAGCTCTGGAGTTATGTTGAGAGTAGGAATCTCATTGACAAACCTCCTTTGAATTGGGATCAAATATGTATGATGTATCAGAAGAATTCAAGAATTATCACTCCCCTTATCCTTTATCATGTCTTGCTTGAAAGGAACATAAGGGTTCATGATAATTTTAGTAAAAACATTGAGGCCATTTGGAAAGTCATTAAAGCTGAGTTCAATATTCTCAAAGATTAGTGTCTTCTACAATGCTTGATGGTGGAGTTGTGATATGAGTAGGTTTTGGGAGGCAGTTTCTTGCTCTGGTGTTGAAGCTCCTCTGTGGTCTTCTGCTCTGAAGTTTTTCTATTTGTATGCTACCTATGTGTATCCTTTAGGATCTTGAAGGAATTTTTGAGATGATTCCTTGATCTATCTTTTGTTGATTGTATCTCTAAGTTTGCTGTGATCTCTGGTGGTGTCTTAAATTTTTCTCTGGTTGCCTTTTCTCTGGGCTTTATGTTGCGCTTTCTGAAGATTGGTTTATGGGCTTTCTATGTGTTATTGCAAAACTATTTTCTAAGACGTCCTGGAAAGACAGGAGTGATTTTATTTTGTTATGTCTGGATATATGCTGCAGTCTTCCTTGATGGTTATATGGTTATGGTTGAGTCCCCACTCCTTTGAGTGTCTACGCTCCCCTCTCCCTACTTTGTTTTGGATCATGGCTCCTCTGAAGATGCTCCTGTGTTATCACCTTCAGCTTTCAGTGTGACTTGATGACATACTCTATGCTTGCATGTTCTGATCAGACCATATCATCATGGCTGAGCTCGGATTCTTTGGAGGCTGGCTTCACTGATTCACTTTGAACCTCCTAGAACTCCCTTTGTTCCTTCGTTTCTTTCAGATTATTTTATTCTTTCTCTTTCTCATCTGTAGAGCTTTCCTTTTCTTTCTTGCCACTCTCCTTTCTGGATGTAGCATGCATTATACATATACTACACAAAAAATACAAAAAAGCCCCACGCATTTTTGACCGACCAAAAAAAAATCTTTTACTTCTAATAGTTCATGTGTTTTATGTCATTAGTTATATGCATTTTATTTGTTATTAATGTGTTTGGTTTATAAAGATGTGTTATCACACATCTTCTACATTTCTAACTTATTCTCATTTACTTATGTCTTGGGTCCTGATTGCTCCTCTCATCCATTTTATCACTTAATGAATAACACTCACCCACATACCCTATCACCCTCTCTCTCTCTCTCATTTTTGTATTTTCAACCAACAAAGACTAGTCATATCAGGACCTCCACCCATGTTGGGGTATGATAATGGACTGGGGATTGAGCTAGTAAACATTTTTGTAAAAATATCCAATCCTTATGGGAAATTTTCTTAGGATGTGTCAAACAAGATATTGGTTGTTCTAAATTACACTTTTTGTAAATGGCTAGGTTAAACTCATAGACATTTTAGGATTGAGTAAAATATAAGTTTTTATTACTAGAAATGCAAAATTGCATCTTATAATCACACCGCATCCTTACAATTTTTTTATAAAAGGTCAAATATATAGATAATGTTTGCAAACAAAAACGTCTATAAACAAATCAGAGTACATGATAATAACACAGACTAACAACACCAGAAGTGTGTAGTCTGTAAGAGTTGTAGCCAAAAGATAGAAAAATAAGTTATCCTCTCTCATTCTCTCCCTCCTCCATTTTCTTTATCACAATTTCTGACTTCATCCCAAAATCTAGCCTTAAATTATCATGGAGGCTAGAGATAGCAATCATTTACGACAATGACTGTAACAAGAAATATTTTTGAAAAAAACACATACATAATGATTAAATTAAAATATATAATAATTAAAAATATGTGTATGATTTCAAATCTTGATTTGGAATACACTTTATAGTAAGTATTTTTAAAAAAATAATCACAAAAAATAAAGACAACAATAAGTCTCCTAAATATAAATTAGTTACAGTGCACACAGAGATGATTTGATATAAAAAAAGATAATACAAACAACTATAAGCCAAAAAATTTGCATCATAGTAACTCAAACAATATATGGTGGTATAATAAAAATAAAGTAAAAAATAAAGATTTAAATATTCTATGAGAAAGGGGAAAGTAAAAAGAATAAGTAGTTTTCCAATATAATGATAGATTGTTACATTGATATAATTATAAATTTGTAGATAAATAATATTTAACATGTCAAAGAAAAATAAGACAATGATGATTAAGAGAAATTTAGTGTAAAGTATCACACTAAATATTTACAAAATAAAACAAAAAATAACTTGGAGATCTAAAGTTATATAAAAAATAAATCGTATACTTTATAAAAGATATTAAGTTGTTGAAATATATGTTCTTTGTAAAACAAAAACTATTGTAACCATATCTAAATAGCAAGAGACGCATATATAATTAATGGAGGCTGATTGGAATGAGAAATGTTAGACTTCCTCTTGAAATTGGTCAAAGAAACTTTGTTCTAATTAGAAAGCAAGGAATGACTTAATTTATAATTTTCCCATGGAAACATGCACAACATAATTTCCCTTTGCATGAGTAGCGTGTTTAACTATTGTTTTTCATATTTTAATCCTTTTTTGTTTTGTGGCCCACTTCCTCTTTTACCTCTTGTACAAATAACAAACACTCCATCACATTTTCTAACGGACATGCACAATCAAGTATTGTACGTATACATCAAGTATTATACATTTTAGGGAGAGAAACAACAACATAAATGTAATGAAAAGTGCAATAATAGAGAGGGTAGAGAATTATATAAACTGCCTTAATGAAGATCAACTCCAAGAATGACAAGCTCCAACACAATCACCAAGGGTGATGAAGCTCCACTAAAAGTTCCACTCTCATCCATGAGATCACCTCAAGAAGAAGAAGACGCCAAGGTCAAAGATAGATCAAGAAAAGAGGTAAAGGAACCCTAGGCCGAACCAAAATAAGAAGGGAGAAAGATAGAAGAAACTTCCTCTCACTTGGGTACCACCTTGTCAAAACATGGCCTAAGACCCTTATGATGAGAAATTTCCCTCTAAAACAACCACCATTGATGATCGATGGTCTATGGACAAGGAAATAGAAGAAGATGGGGTAGGAGATCCAAACAAAATGTCACCAAAGAAAGGAAAATGCTTACCAAGGTTGAAGATGACCAAAAGTCACCACATGCAAGGGATTTCAGTCACCAAAACTCCAAGGATCAGCTCTCCTTGCTTCACCAAGCTCCAAGGATGAGAAAAAGAGAGGGAGGAAGAAGGAAGGCTGAAAGGGTCAATTGAATGGAGAGAATAGGGTTTATATACTTGAGGAGGAGGGAAGTAAGGTGGGATGATGTGTCAATGCCTAAAGGTACCAAAGAGACACTTATCCAGCCAAGAAACCAAAATGCACCACTATATGCATGCATGCACAAGATGTTGATACAACCAATGATGGGTCTCAACCACTTAGGTCCCAAACACATTGGTCTCAGTTGCAACACACCAAGGGGGTTGAAACAAAAGAACCAAAGAACCACCTGATCGAGACAAAAAGGTCACCAAAAAACTAGGTTGAGACACTTCACAAGAAGACAACTGTCTCGACCCAAGACTCACAAAGAGCACCATGGTCAAGAAAAAACCACTTAGAGAAGGTATCTCGATAAGGACACAACCAAAACAAACCCACAAGGTAAAGACAAGGGTCGCTACACTCAACCATGCACATGTGGTCGACACCAAGCAAAACCCTAGAAACCCTAACCACCTATAGTGATGTCACCACTCATCCAAGGTGCCCCAAAGCATCACATCTCTCTCATGAAGACAAGAGTGAGAACTCACACACTGGGTGTGAAAAATTGCAAGATAACCCTCTCAAGTGGGTAAATTGCAGTTTGACCCAAAATGAGCACATAAAGCAAAAACTTCATTCAAACAAGCTCAAACTGGAAACTTAAGCTCTCCAAAATCTCTAAAAGAATCTCAAAGGATTAGAGAAAGGTTCTAAGAACTTAATCAAGAAAAACAAATAGGGTTAGCCCAAAGCCCAGGTCATGGATCTTATAGATACGCCATAATTTAAACAAACCTTAGTGAGTATACCAATCAAATTACATTTTCCTATATACAGACTTACAACAAAGAATTAATCATCTTTAAAACATACATACATACTTAGTAATCATTCTAATGACATTCTTTAGTGACAGTCACATAAAGTATATAGAACCATCAAGTACGGTACATACATTCATTTTTTTTGCATTCATGTGCGGACGTACATTACATTTAATAATCTACTTAGATTTGTTTTGTAAATCACCATTGTGGGTCAATTTTACATTTTCCCCTTATATAGTACCTAGAAATTGATAATATTATCACACAACTCACAGAAAATGAGCCACAAAATGTATACCTTCATTAAAAATGATGGTATGATCACAATTGAAGATAACATACAATACATTCAAATAACAGTGCATCACAACAAAACATACGGTACATACAGTACTTATACAACGTTCATCATACCATGTTTCAAAATATAATGTTCCACCATCAGATACAACTGAATATACTAATTAACTGTGAACTTAGAGTTCATCAATGCTGAAGCATAGAATCCTCTCAGTGGATGGACATCGTCATTATGTGTCAAATGTACAATGTCATTTTCTAGTAGCTCTTCAATCCACCTAATAACATACAGTGCACAGTTATTTGAGTTTGGTGGTTGTTGCAGTGCGTACCTATTAAAAATCATGTTCCAATCTCTTACAATCTCTCCAAGTTTAACCAAAGCATACTTGACCACATTTGCATGTTATAAGACATTAATAAGTATTGAACACAAGTATAAATAATATTCCATACATACAAAACTACTATACTTACCACATGCTTTGCGTCCTCATCGATTTGGTTGTATACATCCCCCATCTCTAAACTATTATAGTGCATGAAAAACTTTTTCTTAAAATAAGCGATAATGAGATGCTAGTTATCATCTGTCAGTAAAGGAAACAACAAAAATTTTGCCTTTTTTATGTTTTAATATTAGAAATAAAAATGCAACCATTCCTTTATGACTTTGATCTCTTACTGCCTGTGGTAATGATGTATTAAATATAAAATAACCTTCAAATTTCATCTTCTCATAAAATTACCTTTTTAAGTCCATCATAACTTCCATGACCTAAAATAAAAGTTTGTACTTATCAATCAACTATAAAATAACATCCAGTACAATACTTCCATCAATAACTTTGTAGTTACCTGATTCGTCACCATCCCACCTACTTTCAACATTTCTTTCAAATCCTTCCTCATAATAACTATTGTTTAAGATCTAAAGATTAAATAATCTTTATTACTACCTTGACAAATTATCTGCATTCATATATCAAAATGTTAAATGTCACATTATGAATAAAGGTATTCCATAATTGATAATTCAAATGATAAACAAAATGGGTACTATACGTACCTTTATCAGTTCTTCTCTATCATATTCAATTAAAATCTCAACAACTTTGCTATCATATTCCTGCATTTTCTTAAATGGACCCTTCAATGATTCTATTATCACCTTAGCCTTCCTTTTCTGTGGTCTATGCTTAATGTTTTCCACAAGTGAGCTTGGACTATTTTTCTTTTTGAACTTTTCCATGTGGTCAAACAAATCATCAATCTGTTGTTGTGTATCAAATAATAAATGAAAAACAATACATATTATTTCCAAACATATTCATGAAAACAAGTGTATACGAGATCACATCTAACTACCTGGTCATCTATGGGCATTAGATCAATGAATTCATATTGAATACTCTTTTTCAATCCATCTCCAATATATGTTGAAGCTTCCATCATTTTTGTGATGCATATATAGCAACAATCTCCTTGTCAAACATAAACTCACTTTCCTCTTCCAAAGTTTTCTTATTTAAAGAAATGTTATAGAAAACATAAATTGTTAGCACACAAAAAGTTACACTTAGTATTGTACTTGAACAACTTTTAAAGTACTATACTTGAACTAACCTCTCTAGCAACAAGGTGTTCTTCAATTTTAGTTTCAACTACATTAACATCCATTGATGCATCTACATCATGTGCATGACCACTACTTTTAACATAAACACCGATAATATTCACAACTTTTGTAAAGAAGTGAAAACCACCTCTCTACTAAAAATTTGAACAATAGAACCTCCAGTCCAAACACACTCAGAAGGTATGATGGAGTAGGTGTAAAATTTTCAAATTTTTATATAATGGTAACAAAAGACCAAAGTATAGAAGCGGAATAAAAACATGACTATATTCAATTATAAAACAAAGGGTTACAAACTTACATCACAAGGATCCATGTAGAGGAAATATAAACCACCTCAAGATTGTCTCTAAGCTTTAACTTCACAATCTATGTCCAGGTCAACATGTCAGGTCATCCAAGTCCTCCACCTAGGGTTGGAAGCATACCCCAACAAAAGAGAAATAATAGGAGACATCAAAAAAGGTTAGTATGTGCATACTAAAAAGAAAATTGAGCAATTTATAAAGAATAAGGGACATCAAAATAAAAGGCTTCTAAGAAAATTTCCGCGGTATGATAAGCTGCTGACCAGGATCATGAGATTGAGAAGAGATGAATGGAATTTCAAATTTGTCTGTAGACAAGCCAACGTTGCTGCTGATGCGTTGGCCAAACACCATAGAAACACAAATACAGAGTTAGTCCTCTACCCTGCACCTCTGATGGAGATCCTGAATATCCTAGCTATAGATTCTTGTAAGGGTAGTAGTACTACCTTATTTAATTATGCAAATTTAATTAGTAGATGTAATGCTCAGTTGGAATTGCTCGCAAGGGGGATGAATAAGATAGCCTCCCGACTTCGCTAAAAAAATAAAAATAAAATAAAAGGCTTCCCATGCAAGAGATAAGTACTACCCAATCGGGCATAAAAGAAAAGAATCATCATCATCATAGAAGAAGATACTTTCCATAATCAAAACAATAAAGTAGTGCCACATAAGCACATATCAAGATTTTGGGCACATAACCCATAAATATTTTTGGGTAAATAACCCATCATAAACATCATCAACCTGGATGCATGTGAGATAAGCATAGCCCTAGAGCAATATAAATAACAATGGCGGCCAACCCCCATAAAGTTGAATCCTAATAGAGAATGGCACATAACCGAACTCTCAGTATATATGAAATTGGGCCAACCCCCATTAAGCTGAAACCCAGGTATGGGGCACATAATCTCCATCCCAAACAATATTAATGTGGGCACATAACCCAAAAACCAATGCAAATTATATTACTCTACTTCTACTGAATCACATAGCATGTTTGATGTAGAGGCAAGTAGAAGGTATAGTTAGATTATACAAACTAGTCACCACATAAGTGACCAACAGATACATCCACCTTACAGAAAATGACTTTTGATGTGAGTTGCAAACTCGATCGATCCTGATTGGATCTTGAAAATGACTTTTGATCAGTCGAGTTTACACTACACAGAACTCGACCGATGGAGTACCAGACCAATTCAATTTTCATTGGTCGGTCGAGTTTCCCCAGGACAAACTCGACCGATGGTCTGAATATTGGCTTTGTCTTTTACTCTATCGGTCGAGTTACCCTTATAGAAACTCGATCGATTGCACTGTACAAAAAAGTGCATAAAAGTGCTTCTAGCCATTGTGGAGTTGCAACAAGTGAAAATATATCTGTTGCAAGCCACAAAACGGCTAGTTTTTGTTCTCAAGTGTTCCCAAAGGCTAAGAGGCATCCCCAGGTATAAATAGGACCCCTTGGGCTTCATTCCAAGGTTGAGCATTCAATGCAAATTCTATGTGAGGTTCCTATTCTATAGTTGAGTGCTTCCTACAGCCTCCTCTCTCTCTCTAAGCTTAATCACTTGCTACATCCATTAGAGTGAGTAGGAAATATGTAAGAGAGCTAGTCCTACATGTATATCTTGTGAGGCTCTCACTTCCACCACCTCCCCATCTCTCATTTCAACCATGAAGATGAAGGTTCTCTCTCTTGTCTAAGAGAGGTGAAGAAGAACAAGGGAAAGCGTCCCTTGGTGAAGATCAACGCTGAAGACTTGGAGCTAGAGTGGATAAGCCCTTAGTGAAGGCAGAAGACTCCTTGCTCAAGTGGGTAAGTCCTTAGTGGAAGCTTCTCCGAGTGAAGGCGGAAGATTCAAGAAGAGTGGGTAATTCTTGCAAGGCTGAAGACTTGTGCAAGAGTAGGTAAGTCCTTGGAAGAAGGCGGAAGACTCTAGCAAAGTGGGTAAGTCCTTGGTAAGGTTGAAGACTATTTGTATTGGATAGGTAAGTCCTTTGTTTGGTCATGTATTGTAAGTCTTATGAATGAATATAAGAATGCAATGGTTAGGGAATCCTAGAGGCTGACCTCTCTAGGTAAGTGGACTGACTCACTTCTAGTTTGAAGTGAGGAACCACTCTAAATAGCTTGTCTCTTGGTGTATGTTCAATCTCTCTCATCCTTTCTATGAATGTTTTAGTTGCACTCAAATTACCTATTTAGCAACCTCATCTTATGATATATTTTGAAGGTCTAATGAATTTTGTTTAAGTGCATTCAGCTCTATTCACCCCCCCTCTAAAGAATCTAATCACCCATGTAGGATCCAACAATTGGTATCAGAGCGGGGCTTCTCCAAGCATACTTCAACAAGTATGAGAAGATGGGTGACTACCAAGGAGGGATATACTTGATCAGCCTACCAATCTTTGATGGGAGAAATTTCTTCTATTGGAGAAGAAGGCTTTAATTCTACATCCAAGGATCAAGTCTTGAGATGTGGCAAATGGTGAACAACCCATACATGCTACCAAAGACAAAGATTGAAGAATGGGATGAAGATACCTTGAAGAAAGCAACCTTGAATGCTAGAGTCACGCACATCCTCTATGCCTCCATGACCCCCACCGAGTTCAACTAGATTTCTTCATGTGAAATAGCCTATGAGGTATGGAGAAAGCTATGCATCACTTATGAAGGGATAGATCAAGTGAAGGAAAGCAAAGTCTACATGCTCAAAGGGCTGCTTGAGAACTTCAAGATGGAAAAGGAGGAGAGGATAGCCAACATGTACTCAAGGCTCAACACCATTGTGAATGGTCTTACTGTTCTAGGACATCCTATGTCTAGTGGAGAGATCAACTCAAATATCCTTAGAACTCTCCCCAAGAGGTGGGAACCCAAGGTGACTTCCATTGAAGAAGCAAGGTCTCTTAAGGATATTCCTATTGAAGAGCTCATTGGAAATCTACAAGAACATTAAGCCACACTTGACAAGAGGGAGGAAGTAGAAAGACAAGAGGAGAAAGAACTCAAGAGAATGAAGAAGGCTGAAATCAAAGCTCAAATCAAGGCTATTGTTGGTCAAGCTTCTCCATCCTCTCAAGTTGAAGAAGATGTCATGTACTCTAAGGGTAGATTCTACAAAAGCAAGTCCTCCTCCATCCAGTGCTTCACATGTGGAAAGAAGGGTCACTACAAGGAAGATTTCCCACAATGCAAAAAGACCCATATTCACAAGAAGAAGGAGAAATGGCACTCAAGCTCAAGTGGCTCCTCCAACTCAAGCTCAAGTAAAGATTCAAGTGAAGGATCAAGCTCAAGCTCTAGTGATGAAGGAGAATGCCATTTTGCTCTTATAGCATCAACAAGTAAGGACTCAAGTGAGGGAAATCTAAACTCTTTAGATAAAGAATATTTGATTACTATTATTCATGATACTTGTGCCTCTCTTAAGTCTTCTAAAAGGAAAAGGAAAAAGCTTGCTAGAATTGTTGATAACTTGCATGTAGAATTAAATGATATTGAACATACTAATTCTTGCTTGCTTGATGATAAAAATGCATGTCTTAGCCAAGTAGACTCTCTTAAACTTGAGAATTCTAGTTTGCTTGATAATATTAGATTTCTAGAAGCTCAACCTCTCATGCCTAGTTCTAATGAAGAGCATACTTTAATTGTTGATTCTCTCATGCATGATATTGATGTTCTTAAATCTGAAAACAAGGACAAAGATTTTATTTTGCAAGAATTTGAAACAGAAAATGCCTCCTTGCTTGCTAAAATCAATGTGCATGAATCTTGTTCTAGTTCTACTAATAGAGAGAATGATGTTGCTACTCTTCATATTGATAGAGATTCTTATTTAACTAAAACTCTTTTCTTAGAAAATGATCTTTTGCATGCTAGAGATAATATTAATCAATTGTCTTCTACTATTACCTCTCTTATGCATGATAATCATAGTTTGAGATCTTCTTTGCAAAGATTCTTAGTTGGTAAGAAGAGCCCTAATGATATCCTACACCATACTACTAAACAAATTGGTAGACATGGTCTAGGGTATGATGGTAGTCAAAGGAACAACAAAGCTAAAGGACCTCCAATATTTTATGGAGAATCCTCTAATTCCAAGACTATGGGCACATGTAACTATTGCAATGATTTTGGTCATTATTGTACTTGTTGTCCTCTTAGGAAAGCACCCAAGAGAAATAGGACTTGGGTTGCTAAACTAACCCCTCCGGACCCAAAAATATGATTGGGGACCATTTCATCTTTCTTCTTGTAGGTACTTGCAAATGGATTGACTTGAGCTATTTGAATTGCAAATTGACTTCTCAATCCACATGAAAGAAGAAAGGTGAGATGTGTAGAGGGTGACAACAAGTGGAAAAGGAATGGTAAGAACAAAGGTAAAGTTTTTATTGCTTATAACCATTTCTAACTTGTTTTTGTCAAGTTAGTGTGCACTATACATATGGTTTTTGAGTCAAAAGTGGTATTTTGTGTTTCTCTTCATACTCTTGCTCAAAAAATATTTCTAATGCTTCTATAGTTCATTACTAACTTGCTTAGACATGTTTGGATATGGTTTGTATTTTTAGCATGCCTTTAAATATGTTTTTATGAAATATATGTGCCTTTTGACAACAGCTCTGTCGGTCGAGTTTGTCCTATTTGAAACTCGACCGATAGGAACCAATGGGTGTTGCCATCAGTTGTCATCAGTCGAGTTGTCAATACATAGAACTTGACCGATAACATTATGCACAGAATATACATTTGGCTTATTGAATGAGAATTTTCCTCTCAACTAGATCTTCTCAACCAATAGTCTTATTCTTTGACACTCTCATTTGGTACATTTATATGTGCATATTGACATGCTTTAAATTGTCTATCTTGCTTACAACTCTATCTTTCTAATTGCTCTAAATTGGTATATCTATATCTTGAATTACTTGCTTTGAGTTGTGTTGCAGGTTTTGATGATGATCTCTTTGGATCTCTTGGTTGTGTCTAAAAATTGCTTTCAATGTACTCTAACTTGCTACATCTATATATGTGTATATCTTGTGTTGATACAACCTTGAGGTTCTTAGTGGTGATCATCTTTTGGTAATGATGCATGATTGTTAGTGAGTTATATCCTTTCATGCTTCTAAAATTGCATATCTCTTTGTTTGGATATATCTCTACATCTACTCATAGCTTGATTTATCTTGTGTATCTTTTGGTATCTCTTGCTATGATCTAGATCCTGCTAGTAATCCTAACTTGTGATATCATCTACTAGTAGTTTATATACATGTAGTTCTAACCTTGTTTATAATTGGCATCTTTGCTCATATATATGCTATGCTTGTATCTTGTTTCATACATGCTCAAGCTTGTTCCTTGAATTACATATCTACTATCTTGAGTTGCTTGCATAACATTGTGATGTAGGGTACATAGATCTACATTATATGTAGAAATTGGAGTATTTTTGGATTTTATGCAGATTTTGCTCCAATTTCAATTTTTGGTGCAAGACTAGTGTTTTTCATGCAGAAACGACCTTCTGAGCAAGGCTCATCGCTCCTCCATGAGCCCTAGCACTTTTTGAAAAAATTATGTCATCTTGAGGGTCAAAATTGCGGTTTATTATTTTTTCTGCAACACTTTATCTTGCTTTTTGGGTTGTTCAAGTATATGATTTAACTTGCTTTTCTTTCTATTCTTGGACAAGCCCCTATTTGTGCTCTTCTACTCTCCCTATATATATTTGTGTTATCTCCTTTCTCTTTAACAAGTGATGTTTCGTATTTTTTTCATAACCCCACTTTTTGAAATGACAAAGGGGGAGAAATGTATGTCTCCTTTTGACAAAATAGGGAGAAGGCATGTCTTACATGAAGAGGAGAAGCATGTTCATGTAAAAGGAGAAGGTAAAGGGGAGAAGACATATATGAGTAGAAGACATAGTACTCTATAAATGTTATGAAAGCTAACCATGCATGAGAAATAGCATCAATTGAGGAGGAGTATGAAAACTCGATGCACATCAATTGAGGGGGAGGATATGAACTCCATTCTATTGAAACCCCTAGGTTTCTCCGAAGGTATGATTTTACTTGAAATCTTTCAAATACATTTATGGAATGGTTTGTCATCATTCGAAAAGGGGGAGAATGTTGACTCAAGGTCAATTAGGTTAATGTTGACTCACATCTAAATTGACTAAACCAGTGTTTTGATGATGACTAACCATTCCACGTATTGGTGTCTAATGTCTCTACTTGAGTGATTTCAGATTAGGTATAGACACACTTCAAATGCCCTAACTTGTGCATATCAAATTGGAGAAAAGATAAGTCAAAGTCAATACAAGTGCACGTTTTTGTAATATGATGTAAATCCATTAGAATCATGTTGTAAATCACTTGTAATAATTGTATGACTTGTAATTAAGCTTAGAAAAAATAAGGAGCACTTAGATCGAATGTTTAAGCACTCAAAAGCCATTTTTCCAAAAATTCACATCAGGTTGTTCATCGGTCGAGTTCTGTGAGTTGCAAACTCGATCGATCCTGATTGGATCTTGAAAATGACTTTTAATCGGTCGAGTTTACACTACACAGAAATCGACCGATGGAGTATCAGACCAATTCGATTTTCATTGGTCAGTCGAGTTTCCCCAAGACAAACTCGACCGATGGTCTGAATATCAGCTTTGTCTTTTACTCTATCGGTCGAGTTACCCTTATAGAAACTCGACCGATTGCACTGTACGGAAAAGTGCAGAAAAGTGCTTCTAGCCATTGTGGAGTTGCAACAAGTGAAAATATATATGTTGCAAGCCACAAAATGGCTAGTTTTCATTCTCAAGTGTTCCCAAAGGCTAAGAGGCATCCCCAGGTATAAATAGGACCCCTTGGGCTTCATTCCAAGGTTGATCATTCAATGCACACTCTATGTGAGGTTTCTATTCTATAGTTGAGTGCTTCCTACAGCCTCTTCTCTCTCTAAGCTTAATCACTTGCTACATCCATTAGAGTGAGTAGGAAATATGTAAGAGAGCTAGTCCTACATGTATATCTTGTGAGGCTCTCACTTCCAGCACCTCCCCATCTCTCATTTCAACCATGAAGATGAAGGTTCTCTCTCTTGTCCAAGAGAGGTGAAGAAGAACAAGGGAAGGCGTCCCTTGGTGAAGATCAACGTTGAAGACTTGGAGCTAGAGTGGGTAAGCCCTTGGTGAAGGAAGAAGACTCCTTGATCAAGTGGGTAAGTCCTTGGTGGAAGCTTCTCTGAGTGAAGGCAGAAGATCCAAGAAGAGTGGGTAATTCCTGCAAGGCTGAAGACTTGTGCAAGAGTAGGTAAGTTCTTGGAAGAAGGCGGAAGACTCTAGCAAAGTGGGTAAGTCCTTGGTAAGGTTGAAGACTCTTTGTATTGGATAGGTAAGTCCTTTGGTTGGTCATGTATTGTAAGTCTTATGAATGAATATAAGAATGCAATGGTTAGGAAATCCTAGAGGTTGACCTCTCTAGTAAGTGGACTGACTCACTTCTAGTTTGAAGTGAGGAACCACTCCAAATAGCTTGTCTCTTGGTGTATGTTCAATCTCTCTCATCCTTGCTATGCATGTTTTAGTTGCACTCAAATTACCTATTTAGCAACCTCATCTTATGATATATCTTGAAGGTCTAATGAATTTTTTTAAAGTGCATTCAGCTCTATTCACCCCCCTCTAGAGCATCTAATCACCCATCTAGGTTCCAACAAAAAGGCCCAACCTTATCCAAAAGGAAATCGGAATAAAGTGAGATATTGAACTATTTTTTTTATCTTTCTTCAATTAAGGGTCCAAACATTATCCAAATTAAGTGAAATTTGGCACAAAAGCCAATTAAGGCATGTAGATTCTGATTATGTACTTATTTTTGCCCTTTGGAAACTTTCAATGGGTTAAATAAATCAAATCTCATTTTCTCTTTCCTCCTTCATTAATGGCATTAGGATTATCCAATTTTGATGAAACTTGACCCACAAGTCATATTTAATGTTTTGGATATGATTTTTCCATCAATTATACATATTGGAGTTGTTTGAGCATGTATTTAATATTTTGAAGGTTCAACACAATTTCTCTCTCCTGATTTCACCTTGTAGGCAAACTTTCTCTAAATTGGATGAAAATTTACCCAAAGGCTATATTTATTATGTATATTATGAATCTAAGATTATTTTCCTCTTTTGGAGTCATATATTATTTTATTTGATATTTTTAGGAAAAACTCACATCTTCTTTTCTAATTTGAGTTAAATGAATTATTATTATGTGAATAATGTGAAACTTAACTCCCTAGGTAATTGGGACCCAAGGAACACGATTTTAACTTAGATTTCACTTTTGGAATTTCTTTTTATGAGATATGTCATATGGCCCATTAGTGGCCCATTAGCTATATTACTTAACCAGTTAAGTCATTTATCATCCAAATGAATTATGTGGCATATTAGATTACATTATTCATGTGTTAGATTATTAAGGTTGTTCTAACCTCAACCTTGTTTGGTCAAACCTAAAAGGTCAAACTTCTAGGGTAGGGTCTAAGATCCGGTATGTTACAACACTCCGCCCCTTAAAAGGATTTTGTCCTCGAAATCTATAGATCAAAACATCAACAACCAATTACTCTCCACCCCTTAAAAAGAAACCTAACAAGTCAAACTAAACAACTTTTTAGAGCTACCCACATCTCTTAGTTCGTAAAAGTTTTAGAGATTTATATTTCTCATGTATCCAACTAAAACCTATCAACCCTACATGAACATCCAAAAGTCATAGGGTAGGTCAACTACACCATTATATCATTCCTAGTCATAAAACTAGGGTTAGATTCTATTCAAACTAGAGTTCTCTTCATTGTGACTTTGTTCAAAAGAACTTCAAAAAATCCAGAGAAAACATTTTGTTTTGTACGTATAGTATTATATAGAAAATAATTTGTTATGAAAAACCTTTGCGATTGAAAACTAAAATTTAGGGGCCAAAATCTAAGCGAGAAACCAAGTCACAATATTTCCATAACTAGTCCACCTTATCCAACTACCTTTTCATAACCTAATATCATCCTCAAACCAAACCTTTTTGCATAAGAAGATCATCATTGATCAAATCTAGGGTCAACATATCACTTAGAGGTAACTATCAAAGTCAAGGGTTCTAATGGGGAGACAAAATTGAAATGGTTAGATTCCTACTACCATGGGCTCTGATACCATGTTGTAAAGAATCAAAAACCACCTCTCTACTAAAAATTTGAACAATAGAACCTCCAGTCCAAACACACTCCTAAGGTATGATGGAGTGGGTGTAAAATTTTTAAATATTTATATAATGGTAACAAAAGACCAAAGTATAGCAGAGGAATAAAAACATGACTATATTCAATTATAAAACAAAGGGTTACAAACTTACATCACAAGGATCCATGTAGAGGAAATCTAAACCACCTCAAGATTGTCTCCAATCTTTAACTTCACAATCTATGTCCAGGTCAACATGTCAGGTCATCCAAGTCCTCCACCTAGGGTTGGAAGCATACCCCACTAAAAAAGAAACAATAGGAGACATCAGCAAAGGCTGGTATGTGCATACTAAAAAGAAAATTGAGCAATTTATAAATAATAAGGGACATCAAAATAAAAGGCTTCCCATGCAAGAGATAAGTACTACCCAATCGAGCATAAAAGAAAAGAATCATCATCATAGAAGAAGATACTTGCCATAATCAAAACAATAAAGTAGTGCTACATAAGCACATATCAAGATTTTGGGCACATAACCCATCAATATTTTTGGGCACATAACCCATCATAAACATCATCAACCTGCATGCATGTGATATAAGCATAGCCCTAGAACAATATAAATAACAATGGCGACCAACCTCCATAAAGCTGAAGCCTGATATATAATGGCACATAACCAAACTCCCAATATATATGAAATTGGGCCAACCCCCATAAAGCTAAAACCCAAGTATGGGGCACATAACCTCCATCCCAAACAATATTAATGTGGGCACATAACCCAAAACCCAATGCAAATTATATTACTCTACTGCTACTGAATCACATAGCATGTTTAATGTAGAGGCAAGTAGAAGGTATAGTCAGATTATACAAACTAGTCACCACATAAATGACCAACAGATACATCCACCTTACAAGTGAGAAAAATATATCACATAAACATCCACATCATAGTGGGAATATCCAATCATGCACCAAGGCAACAACATCAGAGTCAAGAGAATATCCAAGATTACCACAAACAAGATAGTTCACAAGAACCATGATATCAAGAGAATAGACATATGTGTAGGATAAAGTCAAAAGAATGATGAGATAGGTGAATTGCTCAACATAGAGGAATAGGGGATACAACATACCTCAACTTCAGAGTCCAAAGTCCAAAGTCACATATAGGTCCAAGCCTAGGCATCCAAAGAACCTATTAAGCATATATGTGGAATTAGGGTTAGATTTCCATTAATTATTCAAAACCCTAAAATTTTGCTTTTTATTATTGGTGAATTAGGTTTCTAAAACTATTTCATATTTTAGTATAAGCCATAAGGAGTCCAAAACATATTTTATTATATTTTTCTGACTTATATATAATTAGTTATGTATTTTAGAAGTTAATTCATCATTAATTAGATTCATTGTGAACACATGTTATAAACATTATATTTATCCCTCAAAACAAATATCATTAGAAAGCCCTTATTTTTCTTATTTCAGAACATATTTTATTTTATTTTTTTGAGCCATAAATAATTAGTTATGGATTTTTGAAATTCGGCCAATCGGAGAGCACAGAAAATCCACGTCATAATTTTTCAAATGAGAGACCGAGAGAGAGAGAGTGGAAGGTGCTAAGTAGGCCCAATGGGTGTTAGCCAACCCCTCCTGCCCCATTAGCCAACCTGGCACTCGACTCAAACAATGGAAACCAGGGGCTGAAAGACGATTTTGCCCCGCCAAAAAAAACAAGAAAGGTAAACAAAGGGCAGGCGGGTGATTTCCCTTGGGGTCATCTTCCCCAAAGCAAGTGCGTCATGGTTGCAATTAGCCTGGATACTACTCGGTGCAAGATTAGGTAAATCTGAAACATGGCACGATTCAAAAAAATGAAGGTACCGAAATAGAGCCTAAGGCAAAATGAACTCACCACCGAAGAGAATCGGAATAATCACGGTGTCCATGACCCGCCCAAGCCGCCGCAAGACAAGAGGGTAAACTTGATAGGTGAGGGTCTATAGCTCTCCAACGAGGCCAATTGAGGTGTGAGGAGGGATCCTGGAGTTCTGACGGAGCTGAGGGAAGCCAAAAATATAAGTGGGGTGTGGTAAGGAAGCATCTGTGAAAACCATGGAGAAGAAGGGAATTGGGGGTTCCTTTTATAGGCTACAATAGAGGTGGTGCGAGGGGTCGGGTTGAGTAGAATCGTAAGAGGAATACAATGCTGAAGAAATTTCGTGGAAAGACCATCTGTAGCAAGAGAAAACAACAAAAGAATCATCACAAAACCTGGCGTCCAATAGAGGTCTCCGACTCGGGGTTGAAGATAACCCTGGTGCCATCTGATCAAGATTGGACGGGCCGGTCGAACCCCCTACATCCAAGTTCAGCGTGACAGAAATCAAAAGGCCCAACCTTATCCAAAAGGAAATCAGAATAAAGTGAGATATTGAACTATTTTTTTTTTCTCTTTCTTCAATTAAGGGTCTAAACATTATCCAAATTAAATGAAATTTGGCATAAAAGCCAATTAAGGCAAGTAGATTCCGATTATGCACTTATTGTTGCCCTTTGGAAACTTTTAATGGGTTATATAAATCAAATCTTAATTTCTCTTTCCTCCTTCATTAATGGCATTAGGATTATCCAATTTTGATGAAACTTGACCCACAAGTCATATTTAATGTGTTGGATACAATTTTTCCATCAATTTTACATGTTGGAGTTGTTTGAGCATTTATTTAATATTTTGAAGGTTCTACACACTTTCTCTCTCCTAATTTCACCTTTTAGGCAAACTTTCTCCAAATTGGATGAAAATTTACCCAAAGGCTATATTTATTATGTATATTATGAATCTAAGATTATTTTCCTCTTTTGGTGTCATATATTATTTTATTTGATATTTTTAGGGAAAACTCACATCTTATTTTCTAATTTGAGTTAAATGAATTATTATTATGTGAATAATGTGAAACTTGACTCCCAAGGTAATTGGGACCCAAGCAACATGATTTTAAATTTAGATTTCACTTTTGGAATTTCTTTTTATGTGATATGTCATATGGCCCATTAGTGGCCCATTAACTATATTACTTAACCAGTTAAGTCCTTTATCATCCAAATGGATTATGTGGCATATTAGATTACATTATTCATGTATTAGATTATTAAGGTCATTCTAACCTCAACCTTGTTTGGTCAAACCCAAAATGTCGAACTTCTAGGGTAGGGTCTAAGATCTGGTATGTTACAACTTTAGCCTAACCTTAGAGCAAAAATAAACTGTTAGCACAAAAAAACATTTCATTTAGTATTGTACTTGAATAGTCTATAAAGTGTTGTTCTTGAACTAACCTCATCAATAATAGGGTGGTCTTCAATATCAGTTTGAACTACATTAACATCCATAGACGCATCTACACCATGTGCATCACCATTATTTGTAACTTCAACTCCACTATCTTTGACAACTTTAACCTAAAGTTAGAGCAAAAAGAAACTATTAGCACAACAAAATTTACATTTAGTATTGTACTTGAACAACTTCTGTAGTATTGTACTTGAACAACCTGTAAAGTATTGTTCTTGAACTAACCTCAACAACAGGGTGTTCTTCAATATCAATTTGAACTACATTAACATACATAGACGCATATTCACCTTGTGCGTCACCATTATTTTAAATTCAAATCCAATATCATTGACAACTTTAGCCTAACTTTAGAGCAAAAAGAAACTATTAGCAGAACAAAATTTACATTTAGTATTGTACTTGAACAACTTTTGTAGTACTGTACTTGAACTTGACTCATCAGCAACAATGTGTTCTCAACATCACATTCAACTACATTAACATCTAGTTACACATATACACATGTGCATCACTATCATTTTTCTCTTCTACTCCAATATGATGGACAATTTTAGCTTAACATTACAGCAAAAAATAAATTAGCAGCAAAAAAGGAATTCTATTTAGTAGTGTACTTGAACAACTTTTGAGTTACAGTACTTGAGCATGCCTCATATGCAACAATGTGTTCTTGAATATCAGTTTGAACTACATTCATGACACATCTGTCCAAGTGCATCACCATCATTTTCATCTTCAACTCCAATACCATGGACAACTTCAGCCTAAAGTTTCAGCAAAAAAAAATGGTTAGCACTAAAAAATGTACAGTTAGTAATGCACTTCTAGAGATTTTAAATTACTTTTATGTTAACTTGCCCCATCTACAACAAGGTGTTCTTCAATATCAATTTGAAGTACACTAACATCCAGTGACGTTTTGACACCATGTGACTAACAATTGCTAAAACATCACAATTAAATTCAGTACATTAAGTTCATATAACACAATCCATGTAGTTTTGAATACAATAACACATATGCACACTGAGTACAGTACTAATACCTAAACAGGCACATATTAACTGTAATCATGTGTGTTGGGTGTGTAGATGTACCTTGTCAACAAAAACTGTGTCTGCCGCAACATCACCACTCTTTCTTTCAGCTTGTATTTCACTAGCATGCTTTGCTTCTATAGCATTGCGCAATCGTCAGTCTTTTTTACAGATTTTGTTTCACCATCAACCTTATTTACCAACAAAATCTTTGATAGATCAACAACAAGTTGAACCGCATTCTCATTAACTACAAATCACTAATCAGTACAATACCTATTTGCATAGTACCCATAGCCCCCATATATTAATCAAATGTTATTCAGTTAGTCACTTACCTTATCCTTAACCAACACTTCCTTCACTCATTATTACATTTCCTACATCGTCAGCTTCCACATTTTCACTTTTGCACTCCATTTTCTAGTTGTTTATCCTTGAATCTCTTTCTCTACGTTTGTGTCAACACATTCCTTGTTGACACATTGTACTCCTATATTGTTTCCCTTGGCCTTAACAACCAACTTGAGTTTTTGCTTTTGTGCAACCCCTTTCTTGACCATTTTATCGATTTTTAAAAAAAAAATACATAAATTAGACATGTAAAATGTTTAGCAAAATGGGAGAATGTCATTCTCACCACTATTGCTTTCCGATTATTATCTACATACATTTTATCTCTCAACTACAAAATAGAAAACTAACGTTAGTACAATACAATCACATGTATTGCAATTCAATACTATTCAAATTTAACATTAATGTACAAGTACATTACTTCAGTACCATATAAGTATAGTACCAAACCAAGAATTTATATACTTTTCTTATAGCACATCAACTTACACTTGTTGTGACATATCGAACAGTGTCAATGACATACTCTAATGAAGCTTCATTCCTGTTCTCATTTCTATTCAGTAGGGGAGCTATTGCAAAATCATCAAAAGATGAATCACTAGCTTGGATGGATGGTTGCACATCACAGACTATGTCATATGCATCTGCAACATCCTATAATGACTAATACTTAGTATTCATTCTATGTGATTGCTAAAAAGAATCTTAAAGTATTGTACTCCAATGCTTTCATCACCTTTGTGTTGTCTGTATCATCATTTCCCCCCTTTGTTCCATCATCCAACACAATAGTTGGATCACGTATGCCATTCACTCATAGTTCTTCATGAAGAAAATTGATTGCATTCTTCAATCTCTCATAATCTAACTTCACAACATTTAGTTATTTCTTCAACTCCTCTATTTCCTGACCCAGCTTTGCCACTTCTTCCTTTTGATTTTTTTTTAATTGCTTGAGTTCCTTCTTCAATCTTTTTTTGTCAGCTGTTAGTGCTTCAAGTTCTTCTTGCAGGTCACGTACTTCACCCCCGCTACATTCTTCTCCAGCTTTTCTTTTGCCTACATGACTTTTCTTCTCCATTCAGTCACCCCTGATGTAGTCTGTGCTAAACTTGGGCACGGAAATATCCTTATTTTGCAACAAGGTGCTCATTTTGCTTTAGTAATTCCATTTATTAATAAATGGAAAAGCATCAGTATCATCAGTAGGAAGTTGAGTCTGACAGTCCCTGAACCAAGGCTGAAATGAAATTATAAATAACATGAACATACTATTCAAAGACGTACAATGCTAACAAGATAATCATAAAGTATTGTACTAAATTAAGTAACACTATACATATATGCATACATTACTAACAAAATACCATCAACATTGTGTTGCAGCCTATTAAATATCTTTTGTTGTTGGCAGCAACATCAACTATTCCATTACACAGGTAGTTTGTGATAGCCTCTACCAATTATATTTACCCAAAGACTGTAAATCATCTACTAAATCAAAGAAAACTCTGCAAATTGCAAAACTACCATAACAGAACAATAAATCAGAGAGTAGGACCAGTATCCATATTTTGACAAAATCTTAAATGCTTTTTTCATCCCTTTTCTTCCTTAACTTTTGCAATATATCCATTGCATTCTTAACTTTGGGGTATGCACCAAAGTATTCCCCCTCACAATTGAGTTCTTCCCCACAACCTTATTAGAGAACAACAACACATTTTCCCCTGCACGGTGAACAATGCAAATATTTAATAAGTATAATCATACATAACCATATGTCTAGTACACTACTTATTCACATATTACCTTCAAAAAGAAAGCCAAATATATCAGACACATGATCAGACTTTAACTTCACCAACACATTGACAATCACAAATGCTCTTTCTTTTACATCATAACAATGAACAAGATCTTCTATCAACCCTAGGTCCAAATTAGAAGGACAATTCATTTCCAAAAAGCCACCGAAAATAGTCTTCTTGAATTTCTTTTTATGCTCAGTGCCAGCCAATTCACATGACTTTTTAAACTTTCTAAAATTGTACCTGGTCTGGATTTCATGTTCACTCTCCATCCTACAAAGACAAATATATATTATTTGAGTTCACATTATATACAAGTACAATACTAACATCAAATTTAGTAATTTATATTTTTAATTGCAAAGAATTATCACTAAACTCTTCCTAACACACAGTACTACTAACATTCAATATCCTCACTCTGTAAAGTACTACAAGATATGTCTAATGCGTTCAGTAACTAAATTTACACAATCAGAATGCATAGTACTTGGCCATACAGTACTTGACAATACAATACTTCACCAATATACTAGTAAAGACAACAAAGAAATCCAAGAATACATTACTTCTTTGTATGGGCAACCCTAATGTGAAAATCCAAGGGTGACTATTGTTTGTACCCCTAATAGTAATTATCTCTAAATTTTACAAAGAATTCAAAGGCTTAATATTGTATGTATATTTTTCCCTGAATAGATGTATTTCTAAAATTTACTAAAATAGAACATACAATACTTTAACTACAGCTAAAGTCTCAAAACAAATTAAAGAATAACAGCATACAATAATTTGCAAATATCATCAAAGTATTGTACCTCACCAAGTGTTGCAAAAAGTGATATTTTAGACCACATGATGGAATCATGGGCACTATCATTACTCTGTATGGTACTAAAACATATTTCTCTATTTGTAGCTATAATGAAGCACATTTCTTAAATTTACAAAATCAAAAGACACAGTACTTGACGATAAAGTGTTTGACAGTACAATACTTCAACAATGTGCCACTAGAGCCACCAAAGAAATACAAGAATGCAAGTAGATCCAATATTACTTTAAACATAAAGTACCCCATATTCACTGACGTACAGTACTAGGCCACATCATAATACCCACATCAAGAGGATCCCAAATTAAACCATACGTATAGTGCCCATACATTAAATTTACAGTCACAAAATTACAGTATGCATACAGTACGTATACAAGGATGACATATATGACTAAGCCTGATTACATATCTTACATCAAACACATCAAATATTACTATATACGTACAATATCCCTTTTATACATGTATTGTGCCTCAATATTACTATATACATATAGAATCCCTTTTATACAGTATCCCCAATGGATCTATAAGGGTGCTCAATATTAGCTAACCCTTTTATATGCAAGGGACCTCAATAACCAAAGTCACTAAGCAAAACCCTATTTCAACATTTATATAATGGAGTTCTATATTATGTGTCCAAGTTATAAAACACCGAGATGAGACCAGCATTGAGTACATACTAGAATACTACATGGCAATATTTGAGCAAGTAAACAAGCATACATATGTATCACATTTCAAGCAAGAAAGCCATACTCATGTAATTATTAAAACACATAATTGATTCAGGGATTCATGACTTAACCTTATCCATGACCATATAGCCACAAGCAACACCTGATTAAGAACAACATTACATATATGCATTAGATTCTCGCCATTAACCCTAGTTAGCTCCATTTTAGGGTTTTGGCCAAGTTAGATTTCCAAGTTTGGTTAATCTTATGTTTCATGATCTTTTACTACTCTAGAGGTCATTAAGAAGGTGAGGTTCAAGTTTCATGTCATTCTGAGGTTCCACGCATTATATATGATCATTACAATATTCATGTTCCTCATGTACATTTTAGGGTCAAAAGTCTCATAATAGGGCATACCAGGTCATGGTCCAAACAAGACAAGAGATCCAAGCATAAAGTGTGATTTAGATCAGGAAGGTGTGGACATATGAATTACATTCTAGTATGGGTGGATGCCTCCTAGGGTATAGGAATCATATTCCCAACATCAGATATCAACGTTTCAATCCATCTAATCATCAATATAGTTCATATGACATTACGACTCAACATAAGACTTAGGTGAACATCCACATAAAGGGAAAACATTATTAATAGATTCAACTCAGATTAGATAAGGGTGTTCATAATAGCAAGATCCGTGTGAGATTAGGGCACAAGAAAGGCAAATAAGTCATATGTGTCATACTAGGACACCACTAGTGGACTTAGAGTCACATGTAACATCATAACATAACATAGGGAGATCATGCACATTAGTATTTTCAAACATCATAAGGATATTGATTTCAAGGTTATAAGAGGTTTCGATATCTTAGAAGACCAAGGTTCCACATTATAAACATGCATCACCATAAAGGGTTCATGTTCATGCATATAGGTATCCTATGATTGAACAAAAGTAAAAAGAGGGTCAAGTGTATGTATGCACTATAAGATAGCATAAATCTACTACTTTCCAAGTTAATATGAGACTAGATTCCATATTAGATGAAAAGATAGCAAACTAGGGCCAGTTATAACACTAATGTGCAAAGAAACAACACATGTACACATTTAGTGTCATCAAATGTGCAAGGGTGTGATGCGGAGATTCATACATGTTCGGGATTCATATAAGTTATTGATTTGAGGCTAAGAAAGTAGATTGAGTACCAAAGATCCAAGCTTTATGATTTCATGCATTGAGTAGGGTCAACATAGTCAAGATGACATATTTATAAAAAAATAGGGGAAAAGAAGTTGAATCAAGGTATGGAACTTAGCTCATGTTTTAGATCTTTTTTAGACTATCAATTTGGTATATAATTTTGCTATATTTGGCCTTGAGGTGAAGGATATATCAGTTTTTGAATATATGCATCAAAACTTTATGAAATCTTGCATTGAGAACATAGGCCCAAGTGGGTGCATTACCTTGATATTTATAGATCAAACACAACTCTCAGATCAAAATCTAATGGATTGTTGTGGACCGCCTTTCCTAGTCGGGATGGGCCTTGGCCCAAGCGCCACAAGGTCTCTTCTCGGTCGCGATCTGCTCCCGATCTCTCCTGACCACTCCCGATTTCCCTTGGTCACTCCCTCTCCAGTGGGCGACATCTAGATAGGTCCGTCAATAGCCCCTTTGCGGTCTGTGTGTGCCCCCCTCTCGTGATCCCTCTATTCTTGGGGAAGGAACATGGGAGGAATAGGGTAGGTTGTCACGGCCCTTATGTCACTCATCGCACCCGCAATAGTTCATACGAGGGTTAGCTCTGGGTGGGGAACTTGGGATCTAACTACCGGCCTCCAGACTTTTCTATATTCTAGCCTCCATGGCAACGTTTCAAAGGAGCATGCCACCTGTCGTGATGGCCCCTTGCCTCCATCCTAGGAGAGGAGGCAGTGACATGAGAGAACAAGGATGACATTGGAGGAAGAAACAAGAAAATTAACTAGGGTTGAAAGGAGGAGTTTATAAAGGGATCAAGAGAGCTAGGTCTTAGATCTCAACAGTTTGCTAATTTGGATAGAGATTGAAGACAATCTCCTAGCCCCAGGATTATTTCCCAAAGAAGAAGGGGAAGAGGGAACTACCAAATTGGGTCGTTGGATTGATATCAGATGCTTCAGTTTGATTCCAAAAGGAGAAAGGTGGTGCATGGGCCACGTGGAACACACACCCAGCACCGACCCAATAAGGCTACAGTCGGTCTAACATGTATGCAAAGAAGGGTGAAATGAAGATAAAAAACAAGGTTAGAGTAGCAAAGTTCAAATGCCCATATCTTGGGCTAGGATGGGCCAATTGAGGCAATTTTTGCACCGTTGGAATCATAATTGACATCTCTACAATATTCTATATAATAGGGGCCAAAATATCATTATGATTAGGTTCAAAATTGAATTCAAAAGGGTGATGTGTTAAACCATGATGATTAGTTCAAAAGTGCATATTAAAAGTCACATTGTACAATTGATCATTGATGTCACCAAATTAGAGCATCATCACATTCATACTATAGAATTGACATTAGATTGAGTAAGAGGTCACTTGATGAGAGAGATAAAGAGTACTACATAGGAGATATAAAAATTAGCTTGTCACATCCTTCCCTCCTAAAAAGAAATTATGTCGTCTAAATTCATCCATGATCATGCTCAAGAGTCAAACTCTATATCCATCATATCTAGGTATCCAACCCTAGGTGTGAAGGCTTTCCCTATCATGGTATGCACACTTAGTTGGTCATCGTCAAGGATGTAACAATCCCAATATGTATAATGTTCACTTAGGATTCCATCATGTTATAACATCATCTTGAAATTAGGCTTTTCACATCCCTTATCCCAACTACATTAGGTTTTTTTATGTGCCTTCATCTTGTTTTGATCGAGTAGTCAGAACATCCACAATGGTCACAACTAGTGAGAGAAAGCTCCAACTTCTCTCTAGAAACCACCAAAATCTTCCTCATCTATCTTTAAACTGAGCTCGGGATCATCTTCAGACCTGCTGAGGATGGCAATATAGCAGGATGAAGAAACTCTCCACAGCCTGATACCATCCAACAAAACCTTACATCATCCCACCACTGAAAAACTACACAGACTGAGCTCAAACATCTAGGTTTCCCACATCCTGGCATTCACAAAGGAGAGACATTACACCATGCATTCATAGGGGACAACAAATCAGCTGAAGCACACACCTACATTGATAGTAGCAGACTATTCTCAAATACCAACAAAGAGCGATGACATTACAGTCATCGGACGATAAAACCCTCTCCTTAGGTTGGTGATGCTAGGGCTAAAACAAACCAGTCAGAATACATCAAATCGATTTGCCTCCCAACATGAGAATAGGAGGACACTTCTTGGTAGCTCAGAGTCAGAAAAAATGCCTTAAGCACAGGATCGGTACTCCACATCCTCTATGCAAGGCTTATAAGAACATAAATATATCATCTTCTTCTACCTTGCAAAATCTCCTCTCCTTATACTCAAGATGGCTTCACATTTCCCTTTCATGAGCTACCCACTAGATGACCCAGAAAACCACTCCATCATCCAGCTCCCCAGAACATGGAAGTACCACGAATATGACCTCCCACCAGGCATTAACACGATCCAGATGGGAAACAAAAGCTTTGAAGTTACTATTGACTATGATCAAAAGTCCAACATCTTCATTGTCCATGGATGGGAAGACATTATTACAGAGCTCAAACTTAAACCAGAATGGACCATCTTCATTAGGTCAGTAGCAAATAAAACTTTGATGTCCTGGGTAACAGACTTCAATAATGAGACACCCACTGAGCTTTACTCACTCTTCTTTTTGGAGGAGCATCATATCTCTACCACCAACTCAGACTTAGATGATCATCTCTTTGTACCAGAGAAGCATCAGCTCATTGAAGGTTCTAAATACAACCCGATCGAGATCACATCGGGCCAGGCCACGCACTCCAACTCAGAAGAAGAAGATACAACTTCATCTCTATGAAAGACTACCACCATCGTTGATGAGTATCAACATCCTTCTTCACCTGATAATTCCCTCACACCATCAAATGGCCTGAATACATCCAATATATCTTCTCTACGCATGACATCACCCCCACAAAACCCTCATAGTGAGTATGATATAAACTTCCCACCGCTTGGACAACATACAACTTTTGACCTTGCTTTTCATACATTCAAAAGCTCCACTAGAACCCCTGCATGGCAATGAGCCCCACCAAAATGCCACTTCCGTTTGCTACACTACACTAGATGCCTCTGTAGCAATCACTCATGGTCCCAATGCAAGGCGGTCAGACATTGCCATTTCTGCCATAAACTGAGTCATTTTGCTCACAGATGCCTCTATCGTGACACCCTTCCCCAGTTTATAGCAGATACTTTACCAGGAAGAAGGTATCATCCCATGCAAATTATACACTTCCTAACAGATCACAATGGCTTTATAGATTTGATATATCAAATCACATATCAAAACCCAATGGAAAAGCAATTAGTAATTCCAACTCTTTTGCTTGTATCTATCCCACTAAGCTATATGTCAACCCCTCACTCTCTTCACATGCAGACATCCACTGCATTTCAAAAACCTCTATAAAACCTCCAAACCACCTCCAACATCCATTTATTGATCTTAAGAACTCTGCTTACCCTTGTGCCCCTCTAAGGACTCAATCTGCTGCAACAACGCTCAACCCTTCTCCATTCCAAATGGCTCCATCTCTATAGTTGGAAAAAGAATTCCCTTTTGACCTACCCGCTAACTCAATGAAACTTCTAAAAATCTTTACCAGTAGAAGCATCCTCATTTCATTTCAAACAATATTGACAACAACACAGTTTATATCCTTGATGTCACTAGGGCCATTGCCCTTCTTCTCTCTGGTCACACTGTTTTGAAACCAAAAATCATTTCCCTGTCTCAACTCCTATATTCTATTCTGGAAGGCACAAACGTGACCATCTCTTTGGTCAGGTGATGACAATCCCGTGTGGTTCTAGTTTTTTTCAAGGCAACATCACATAATGGACGCCTGAGCAAGGCTCATCCCTAACAGGATCAGGAGGTTTTGGTTGGGTAGTGATTACTGACCTTCCTCCACATCTTTGGGAGGTTGATGTTTTTCGAGCTATAGCACACTCTATTGATGCTACTTTACAATTTGTCAGCCAAGATACTTTTCAACCAAACCAGTATATCAAAGCTTTTTGTGTGTACTCTGTTAAACACATTATCACCCTCCCAGCTTCTCTTAAAATCAGACTAGGAGAAAAGATATATAGAATCAAACTCTCAGCCAAAAACTCTTCTACCATTAAGACAACCTTCTTTGACATAAGTGTCCACCCCCCCTTCTTGGTATTGTCCTACAAATACAAAAAAACCTTTCACCAACCTTAGAAAACCAAATGAAAAAAACCTCACATGGGAACGAAAGAGCATCACAACAAAATACACAAAAGAGACAAACTGATCGGTTAATAACAAACATCCTAGAACTTCCTCACCCTTGGTCGATAGCACTAACAACACCCTCATGAAATCTTTCAAACCTTTCCTTTCTATAGCAATGACACAGACTCCTCTCTGAATTTAGACCCTGATATAGTGAAAAAAAATAAAGTTTGCAATCATTGATGAAACTCGTTCATCGCAGAGTCCGACAAAGAGAACCAAAGGAAAGACTGTGGGAGTCATTCAATCCATCAACAACATCTCCAATACCCCAGAAGGATTAACAAGAAGGAACTATTTTTATTTAGAAGAACTAGGTACTTCATCCTTAACTAATACTTCAATTGAAATATCTTCACTATCTGCTACTCCATCATCTACTTTAGAAGACAATAATATCGAGAATATAGAAAATATAGCTTCTTGGCCTGATATACAATCCTTTACAACATTCGTTGATAAACTAGGTATCACGTTTGATGATGAAACATCAGCACATCATGCACTAGACAATATTGAACAATTTATGAACTGGAAAAACCACAGAAATATCCATGACACTTACACATAGATAGGAAATTTGAACATCTGAATAACCTGACCTACACATTTCCATCTTGACATATCTAGATATAAACTAGAACTATGAGAATCTCATCCTAGAATGCTTGTGGGGCTGCTAGCTTAAATAGAAGAAAATAAATACGCAGACACATATACACAACCAACATAAATATCATTGATATCCAGAAAACCAAAACAACCTTGTTGTGTTTTGCTCTCAAAACCATTAGAGGAAAGCATATAAACTCTTGGCACAAAATTGCACCTCATGGTTTTAAGGGTGGACTTTTTATAGGATTTAACAACATACTATTCGACATCACCGACTCTAAAACATGTACTTTCTCCATCACTCTCTGCATCACAAACATAAATGACAACTTCATTTGGATCTTTACGGGTATCTATGGAGAACCGGGATCAAACAAAGTTGAATACATGGCTGAAATGATGCACATTATTAGTACCTTCCACGACAAACCCTGTCTTATAGGAGGTGATCTCAACCTCACAACTAAATTTTTTGACTAAATCAACAACACATATTCCACAAGTTACATGACAAATCCTTTTTAAATCTATTACAAAATCACAACCTGATAGATATCCCACCTGTAAATGCCTGCTACACTTGGACCCACCAACAATCTTGGGCCAGACTTGACCACTTCATCTTCTCCAACAAATGGGAAGATCAATACCCCTTCTCCTTTGTAACTGTAGCCCATCGACCCATCTCGGACCACTTCCCCATCATCATTAACACCAAACAAGAAAAATGGGGACACAAACCATTCTGTTTTGAAAACTTCTAGATCACATACCCCACATGTCTAAACCTCTTCCAAAGGAACTGGATCATAGCTGACACTCATACCAAAAATATAGGCCTTCACATTCAAAGAAATACCAAGAGTGTCAGAAACAAACTGAAAAGCTGGCAAAAAGAAACTATTGGAAACCTATCTCATAAACTTGTTGATCTTGAACTACAACATCTATTTGTAGATAGTGACCCCTCTGCAGACCCAACCCTTGTTCTCACAGTTAAAGCTGAGTTGGATCACATCAAACACTGCCTTGACATAATTTGGAGAAATGAGCAAAAATTAAATAGGAAAAGGAGGGTGATAAAAACATTAAATACTTTCACAAAACTTGCAACAACAACACTCGAAAAAACATTATAGCTAAACTTAACATAAATGGAACTATCACTTCCAGCAAACATCTGGTCACAACACATATAGTTCAACATTTCTACAAATTTTTAATACCAACCACAAACCTACCCTCCACAATCACATCGGAAGTACTTATGTGGCAATAAACATCACTGTACCACAGACCATCATCAACCCCTTCACCTCCGAGGAACTTGACTTGGTGGTCCACTCTCTTGGGAAAAACAAACTACTAGGCCTTGACGGCTTCAATACAGAATTCTATCTTGCAAATTGGATCCACATCAAAGTAGACCTTATGAAACTCCTCAGAGACATACATCACAACACAAATACTCACAATATCATCAAATACATTAACCACACAAACATTTCTCTCATCTAAAATGTTACTCACCCATACCAAATTTCACAATTCAGACCCATTAGTCTCATAAACAATTCTTACAAAATCTTTGCAAAAGTTCTTGCAAACTGCATTAAACCCCATATGGAAAACATCATCTCACAACCAAAATGCCTTCCTCAAAAACAGAAGCATCCATAATGCCTTTATCATGGTTAATAAACTCTACACCTCTGTCATAAAAATAAAACACCTCTTCTAGCTATCAAACTAGATTTTGAAAAAGTCTTCAACTACACAAAATAGGACTGCCTCATCAAAGACATGGCTGGATATGGCTTCCCTAAAACTTAGAATAACTAGATCCACGCTTGAATTTCCACAAACCACTTTTCCACCATCGTCAATGGATCACCGTTTGGTTTTTTCCACAACACAAATGGGCTTAAACAAGGTAACCCTGTCTCCCCATATATCTTCATCATTGTCACATGTATACTCACAAACATGATAAAACTTGCCACCTCTCATGGCCTCATAGCCTCCCCATATGAAGGTTAGGAAAATACATTCAATTTGTAGATGACACCATCATCCTAGTCAAGCCTGATGACACCACTATTATAAACACCATCCACATCATAGGGCTTTTCTCATACATCTTGGGGCTCAAAATAAATCTCACTAAATCTTCCATCATTGGTGTTAACACACATCAAAACATCTTGCATACATATAAAGATATTCTCAAGTGCAAAATAGAAAATTTCCCCTTCATCTACCTTGGGCTACCTATAACGCCAACCCAATTACCCATTCAAATTGGAGCATCATCATTGACAAAATTCAAAACAAACTAAACTCATGGACAAACAATTTCCTTAATCTAGTGGGCAGACTTACTCTCATCAACAATTTCATAACACCCAACAAAACTCACTTTCTTAGCTGCATCCATCTGCCCACCAAAACCCACAACATGATTGACAAAATCAGAAGAAACTTTCTATGGAACAACTATACATCAAATAACATACACAGACATATCCATTTGGTCAATTGGGGTACTATCATAGCACCTATCAAACATGGGGGATGGGGCATCATCAACATCAAAACTCATACTATCTGTCTTGTCACTAAAACTATTTACATCCTGATAAACAATACAAACAAGATCTGGAAAAAACTTATCCTTCAGAAATATTACAAAAATAAACCATCTTGGCATAAAACCTCACATAACATCTCATCCCCCCTTCGGAAATTCATCAACAAAAACATGGAACAATCAAAAACCTCATCAGTACCCCCCCCCAACTTGCACATCAGAATATCAATTTCTGGGAGGACTCATGGTTCCATCACAACACCATCACAAATCTTAACAAACACATGCAAATCCACTACCTCTAAAAAATCTCAGCATCGCCAAAGCACTCAAATACCTAACTAGTAACAGGCAAAACTCACTCAAAAGATATCTTCAAACCCAAGTTGGCAACAATTTTATTAGTGAGATCATTCATGAACTTGAATACAACACCAATAACAAAATTTCTTGGATTTGGGGTCCACTCTACATACCCAAAGCATCTTACACTCATCTCACTTATAGAGGCCATATATCAAACATGGTACACTACTGGAAAACAAAATGGCCACAAAAACTTAAAATTTTCTTTTGCCTACTCCCAAATAACAAAATTCTCACCAATTATAACCTCACCCGCAGAGGTTTCATGGGACCAACTAGATGTCATCTCTGCAAAAAAGATGAAGAAACCACTCTCCATCTCTTCACAAACTGCACAGTCACAACACACATTCTATTATTTGTCTTCCCACTTTCTGCAAACCTTAAAAAAATCTATAACCAATGGATATACCTAGATTAACACCCCTCCCACAACACTCAAGTTTTTGTCTTGAGGATTTGATGATTTATACCTTTTGGACCATGTGGATTGAAAGAAATAATAGGAAATTCAAAAACACCCATAAGCACTCTTAGATCTTGATAAATGATATTAACCACACATTAGCTCTTCAAAATACTCTGTAGGAAAGGCCTCTACTTCAACTCAGGTGATTCTTGCTGAAGCTGATCTGAGAAACATTTTTTTAGGTCAAGCTTGTGGTGGATGCTACTCTCTAGAGGACATCATTACAGATGACATGGGTTTCTAAAGATCCGATCCTAATGTAGATGATGTTTACATCTCAATTTTTATTTCATCTTCTTTCAGCACTTTGATTAGAGGCCATGTTTAAGGGGTGCCTCCCCCACAAACATTACCTTTAGATCTGCTTCACCCTATAGTTTTTTTCCTCTCTAGTTTTTTTCTATGTTTGTGAGGTCTCATCACATCGGTTGGTCTTTCCTTTTTAGAAATACTTGCAGACATCATGTGTTTGCAAGCTCTGTATCTATTTATTTCTATTAATACGTGGACTTTTATCAAAAAAAAACTAGATTAGGGTTTTTGTTCATATCTTCATACAAAACTAAGGTGTATTATTAAAATATACATTATCAATTCTCAAATGAACATGTTCACAATCATACTTTCAAATGGTACCACCATTATAAGTGTATATTTCATCATTACAATAGATTTCATGCATATTTTAGTTTCCTCAAGTTATGCTACTCATCAATAATTATGCTCTTTATCCCTCACTAGGCTTGAAATTAAGCAATTTATTCATCATGCTATTTGATTTAAGATCCCGAGAGTATCATACTATTGAGTTAATCATATTTCATTTGGGTATGCAATTAGCCATGTTACCCTTGATTATTCAAGCTAGGGTCTCTAGGCATCATCATATCATGTTCATGATTCCAAAACTACATCTTTAATGCAAGGTATCATTTCATATCGGATCTATCTTATGAGAGTGGCCTTTCATACATGTATCAAGTCTTAACTTAAGTGAGATATTTCATGGATCAAGCATCATTTGAGGAACAACATTATCATCAACATCAAGGTTTCACATATATCTCACTTGTATCTAGAAATATCTCCACAAGATCTAGCCACTCAAGCTAAGACCTAAATAAGTCAAGGCAAAACATGCTAACCTCCAACATCTGCCCATACCAAACTCTTACCCAATATATCAAACAATACAAACCCCTAGATTCCTTTACATCAAACCACTATCCCGAGTATGAGGCTCATCATGGAGATCACATGTCATGCACATCATCTTAGGGTCTTGGGACATCTCCCTCACCTATATAGCAAACATAATATATTCAATTGCCTCTTTCTCTAGGGTTAGATTCTTTACATAGGAAATCTAGGGTTCAACATTTTCAATGGGACCATACACTAGGTGACTCAACTCATATACTTAGAAGTATTTTAGATAGGGACTCATCATCATGCATATTTTTCAACATTTCACATATTTTAGAGTTTAGGTACTATGACCTTCTCCCGTGATGGGTAGACTCACATCAAGAAATCACCCTTTTTGTATGTCCCATGCTAGAGGTCCTCCTTTGTAAAGATATTGAGGCTTATTTTGGTCTCAAACTGTATAACACATATCATTTCTCATCATATACAAGACTACTTATAAGAAAGCATGCCAACCCACTAGCTTTGCTTAACACCTCAACCAAGTCACATATACCATACATGGTGCTAGATTATCTAGGGTTTCATGGTCAAACTCATCTCATCTCAACAAATCATGCTTGAAACTTCCAACATTCAACATAGGTCATCAAGAAGCAAGCTCACTATATCAACATTAACATTGGCATCAAGTTTAAGATCAACATCACCATCACCACCATAATCATCATCATCATCACCATCATCATTGTCATCATCGTCGTCATCATCGTCATCGTCGTCATCATCATCATCATCATCATCATCATCATCATCATCAACAACAACAACAACAACAATAGCAACAACAACATAGGTTATGTAGGATACTACTAGCCTAACCTTTATCATGACTCTAGACAACTATAGAGACTACATCTATCATCTAAACTCTCTCGTCTAGACTTGATGTTACATCTCTTTCTCTTAGGCTACAAGGACACTCATTGCCCTTCTGTGTGTGGTAACATTACTTGAAATAAGTTTTCTCCATCATTGAATCGGGCGATGGAAAACACCATACTCCATTCGAATAAAACCAAAACCAAAATGAGTTACCAAACTCATTAGATAATATAATACCATGACACCTAGAGAACTAGCATGAACATGTTGCACACCTGTGTAGCTACCCTAAGCACATGTCACAAACATATGTCTAGGGTTTTAGTAAGAACTCACTTTTCTCACCCTCTTGAACCTACAACCCATACTACAGGACAGAAGGAAGAGAAAAGAAAGTATCTAGGTATTGCACAAGTCTACACCTAGTTCTAGAACATTTAAGTTCTAACCTAGAGGATAAGTCATCATAGTCCACAAAGGACAACTCATTAAGTTTGTAGGGTTGAGATTTAAGGTGAGTTTAGTTTGCATTTCATGTGAGCAATGTTTGGTGTAGTTATTGTTCATGCTCTGATACCATCTATCATGGAACTGCTTATTACCCAAATCCTAACTCCAAATGACTAATAATTCAGTGACAACAGGACCTAGGCATTTGTCCCTAGCATGATATTATCAAAGTGCAAATGTGGAAGCATAAAGCTTAGCATACATGAACAAATAACAAGATAAAATCACCAATCATAGTCTCAACATTCAACAAGATATATTAGACAACATTGTTTATTACAAGCTTTCAATTACATATTAAAGAGTACAGTTTCACAAATCTGCACATGTATACTAGGGATCTTACAACAAGAACACTTGACATAGCTCACCAAGCCCATCAACATTTAGACATCACTGAATCTATTAAATAAATAAAATAAGGGAGGTCAAGTACACAAGGTGCTTAGTACAGAGCTAAAAGATACATATACATAAGCTTTGCATAATTTGAAATGATTTGTAGAAGTAAACAAACAAGAATAAATAAGTTAAGTACTCAGCAAAGTAAGAGCCTGTATTTTATGTCATTTTACTCTAATTATACCATCAATATCATGTATCATAAGGCCTTTGATCAACTTTCCATTGGAAGGATCTGGAAGGGTGCTCAAGATTAGATAACCTTTTTATACGTGAGGGACCTCAATAAAAAAAGTCATTGAGAAAAAATTTGTTTCAACATTTGTATAATGGAGTTCTATATTATGTGTGCAAGTTATAAAGCAACAAGACAATACAAGCATTAAGTACATACTAGAATAGTACATGGCAATATTTGAGAAAGTAAACAAGCATACATATATCAAATTTCAAGCAAGAAAGCCATAGTCATATAATTACTAAAGCATGTACCAAATTTAGGGATTCATAACTTAACCTTATCCATGACCATGTAACCACAAGCAACACCTGATTAAGAACAACATGACATATATGCATTAGATTTTCATCATTCACCCTAGTTAGCTCCTTTTAGGATTTTGTCCAAGTTAGGTTTCCAAGTGTGGTTAATCTTATGTTTCATGATCTTTTACTGATCTAGAGGTCATCAAGAAGGTGGGGTTCAAGTTTCATGTCATTTTTAGGTTCTAGGCATTATATATGATCATTACAAGATTCATGTTCCTCGTGTACATTTTAGGGTGAAAAGTCTCATAATAGGGCATACCAGGTCATGATCCAAACAAGACAAGGGATCCAAACATAAAGCATGATTTAGAACAGGAAGGTGTGGACATATGGATTACATTCTAATATGGGTGGATGCCTCTGCGGTTTAGGCATCATATTCCCAACATTGGATATCAACATTTCAATCATGCATGTAATCATCAATATAGTTCATATGACATTATGGCTCAACATAAGACTTAGGTGGACATCCACATAAAGGGAAAACATTATTAATAGAGTCAAATCAGATTAGATAAGGGTGTTCATAATAACAAGATCCATGTGAGATTAAGGCACAAGAAAGGAAAATAAGTCATATGTGTTACACTAGGTCACCACTAGTGGTATTATAGTCACATGTAACATCATAACATAACATAGGGAGATCATGCACATCAATATTTTCAAACATCATAGGGATACTGATTTCAAGGTTATAAGAGGATTTGATATCTTAGAATACCAAGGTTCCACATTATAAACATGCATTATGCATCACCATAAAGTGCTCATATTCATGCATTTAGGTATCCTATGATTGAACCATAGTAAAAAGAGGGTAGAGTGGATGTATGCAATATAATATAGCACAAAGCTACTGATTTCCAAGTAAATATGAGACTAAATTCCATATTAGATGCAAAGATAGAAATCTCAGGTAAGGTATAACACTAATGTGAAAAGCAGCAACACATGTGTGCATTTAGTGCCATAAAATGTGCAAGGGGGTGATGAGGGTCTTCATACATGTTCTGGATTCATATAAGTTACTAATTTGAGATTAAGAAAGTAGATTGAGTACCAAACATCCAAGCTTTAAATCATAATCATGCATTGAGTGTGGTCAACATAGTGAAGATCACATGTTTAGCAAAAATAGGGGAAAATAAGTGGAATCAAGGTATGGAACTTAGATCATGTTGTTGATCTTTCTGAGACGATCAATTTGTTATATAATTTTGCTATATTTAGCCTTAGGGTGAAAGAGATATCAATTTTTGAATATATGCAGTAAAACTTTATAAAATCTTGCATTCGGAACATAGGCCCAGGTGGGTGTATTACCTTGATGTTTATAGATCAACATTGGTCGTCCGATCAAAATCCAACGGACTGTTTTGGACCACATTTCCTAGTTGGATGGGACTTGGCCCAAACGCCGTGAGGTCTCTGCCCAACTGTGAGTTGTGACATTCTCCCAGTCTCTCCTGACTACTTCCAGTTGCCAAGTTCGGTGGCTAAATAAGAATTTTCATCGCCCCTTTGCGGTCTGTGTGCCACCCCTCTCGCGATCCCTCTGTTCTTGGGGTTAGAACAGGGGAGGAATAGGGCAAGTTGTCTCGGCCCTTCTGGCGCCCGTTGTGTCCATAGCAACTCGAACGAGGATCAGCTTCGGTTGGGGAGCTCGGGACCTAAGCATCATCTGCCGGCCTTTGCTATCTTCTATCCTCCATGGCACTGTTTAGGAGGATCATGTCGCCTTCCGTGATGGCCCCTTGCCGCCAGCCTAGGCGAGGAGGCAGCGTCATGGGAAAATAGGGATGGCACATGAGGAAGAAATAAGAAAAGGAACCAGGATTGAAAGGAGGAGTTTATCAAGGGAGAAATAGATCTAGGGCTTATATCTTAACATTTTCTTGATTTGGCTGGAGATTGAAGACGAAGGGGAAGAGGGAACTACCAAATTGGGTTGTTGGATTGATATCTGACACTTCAGTTTGATTCCAAAAGGAGAAAGGTGGTGTGTGGGCCGTCCAGAGCGTGCGCCCAGTGCCAGCCCAATAAGGCTACGACCAGCCCAACATGTACGCAAAGAAGGATAAAATGAAGATAAAAACAAGTTTAGAGTAGCAAAGTTCAAATGTCCATATCTTGGGCTAGGATGGGCCAATTGGGTCAATTTTTGCACCATCAAAATCATAATTGAGAGATCTATAATATTATATACTAGGGATAAAAAAAGATCATTCTGATTAGGTTCAAAATTGAATTCAAAAGGGTGATGTGTTAAACCATGATGATTAGTTTAAAAGTGCATATTAAAGTCACATTGTACACTTGATCATTTATATCACCAAATTAGAGCATCATCACATTCATACTATAGAATTGACATAAGATTGAGTATGATGTCACCTGATGAGAGATAGAAAGAGTACAACATAGGAGAGAGAAAAGTCAGGTTGTCACAACTTACCTCTTATCTTCATTCATTTGGATTTCAATGAGCCTTGATTAATGTATACAATGTTTCTGCCTAAATAAAATGATTACAATTTGAGAAAATAATGAAAAAAATAAAAAGTGGCATTGTACTCATGGTTTATGTTGCTCAATGGATTTCCACATAGTCTAATATGATTCATATGCTTAAAGTTGAAACTCCACCACTGGAGAGTGATTTCTACAGTCCCATAGTCAGTGAGGACCAAAAGATCGAGATTTATATGTTATGTTATGTTTGGATCCAGATTGTATACTTGGGATGTTGGAGAGAGTAGGGATAGCCTCTACCTTGTATCTACCCCACCACGGGGGCAGCCCAAGGGCTATTGGCATGTGAAGATAAATCATTAAGGGTTGTGTACAATAGATGCTGAGGTGATGGCACGTGCACTAGGATGCCATACCATGGAGAGATATGGTTGGAAACCAACCCCAACTCGGTGATAGAGCATGGGTTGCAGGACTACCCTTCGAGTATTCATCAAATAAAGGGCCTAGAATCCATACAATTTATGTGAAGTGGGATAGAGGAAGTTGTGAGGGAAGAATTAGCACATCTGATGTCGATGTCTGTGTGACAGGGAAGTGTGCAATGTGAATATATATGTTTTGTTGTTCATGTACTATGTGACCTTAGCTATGATTCTAGGACATGATTTGGATATGGGGTCGGTTAACAATCCCTCTAGACTGAGTGGGGAATGAGATAGTGAAATAATTTATACATTGTTTCTTTATTATTGTATATTTACTTCCATAATCCCTTGGGGTCTTGGTCTTCATGATTAAGATTTAATTGTGGAGTCTAAAACCAAGGATGTTACAATGACGGTCGGACCAAAACCAATATTTTTCCTACACTTATCCTCCTATTGTCGGTAGGGAGGGGTTGGAATGCGCCCATTGTGGTCCACCAACATTAATGTTGAGCATTTTGATAGATGATGTGGGCTCATATGCGAAAATATCCAATTGTTTGTGTTCCTTTATTTTTCCACTAACTTCGTGTTATTTTCTTCTTCCTTCCCTTCTAATCTTGAAAAGATAACTTCTTTTATTTAATTTTCATGGAATTGATCTGGATTTCTTTAAAAAATCTTGTTTTTTGGGAAAAGGAGATCTTCTATTGGTAGTCTTTGCAGTTTCATTGTAAAGGTGCTTTTTTATATTACATATATCCATTTCTCCATGTAATAAACTGTGGTAAAGTACTTTTAGAAAAAAGTATATCATGGATGTCTATGAATGGATTAATGAGATGGCCATGGACATAAAGAACGTCAATAAGGACCACTCATAGGTCATGATATTCAACAAAAAAGTCTTGTCGCTACTGCATCTTTGTTTGACCTAGTTCTCAATGAGATGGGTGAGATGGGTTCTCAAGAATAAGTATGGAAAGGAATGCCATAGGAAGATCCCTCTCTTTTTAATGATTGGCATGATTACTCACAAAATGAGGATCAAATGAGTTTTGAAGATCAAGTATGTCATGAATTCTCACAAAATCACACAACTCCAACATATGAGGGTTGTTGAATGGTTTGGGTTTGCAAGCACAAGATGTTGCAAGGACACAACTAGATCTTAACAAGACATTTTGTTGATTCTGAAAGCAACAAAGAGCATATTCTTTTTGAAAATATTGGTATAATATCGTACGGTTATTCCTTTAAATTCATCTTTTTTGTATGAATCCTATAACAATAAATACTTCCATTCCTTATCCCAATTTTCATTATTGTATCAAGAAGACCGGACCATGCAATGGAATATATAATGTCCTCATAATCCCATTTTTATATAATTCTACATGTGCCCCATTCTCCATTACACACTTGAACCCATTCGCATGTGCTCTGGATTTAATAATACTACTGGTCCATTACTTTTTATGTATGTTGTAGTCCTCGTCAAACCCCCTATTCTGCTTTATTATTCATCCACTTGTATTCCATTATTTTGTTAATGCTTCATTATTACTAATGTGTATGTTCTAGTCTTAGTTATTTTCTTGTTCCATTTTCCCTTATTCACTTGTTCTATTGTTTGCTACATTGTTGATCCATTATACCCTTAAATGTGTTTAGTCGTAATATGTTTGCTTCTCATAGTGTCATATAAGTTTAAAGAAATTACAAGATCAAATAAGACATTGTTGAAGTTTTATGTGGAACCATCCCAAGATCTTGAAGCTTATTCCTACAAATCATGTGTAGAATGTGGCTAGATGCTTATTGTGAGAGGAACTTTTGGAAACCATTCAAATGGTCTATTATTATATTAATGGTGTTCCTTGCATCATAACAAATTCTCTCCATTATTTTGCCAATTATGTCCCATTCTTAAAATACCCAAATTCCATTATTCCTATCTGTGGTATATTTCCTCATGTGGATATACTACATAATGAATTATGAATCTAATAACATCCTCCCCATCTTGTGAGAACAAGCTCGACCTCTAGTGCCTCCATTAGGTAGAGTTTCACTCAAGACAATGTTGGTGTACCATAAAATTTCTTGGTCTTGCAAGTCGAGCATAGGATGTTTATGGATTCCTAATGTGAGAGGCATATTTTTTGACCGTTCAGGTATTCATGTTTCAATGTATCTACTTGTATTCCATTATTTGTAACACCACTACTTCATTATTACTTACACATATTTTCCCATCTCTATAACTTCCTTGATATGTTTTACCTTATACACTCTTTCCACTCATTATTACACCCTTGCTCCATTATTCCTTTACTTGTATTCCATTATTTAAATCTTTATGTCTCTATTATATTGTATGCATATGTTCCATCATCCCTTACACCATGCTACTTTTAGATATCAATATGCTTCTTTATTAGCAACATGTATTTTAATATGTTTTCTTCATTTTAAGGTCCTACATTATGTAATATGTATCTTATAACATCTTTATGGTATTGTAATATCAAGATCTAACTCTGTAACAACCAGGGTTGCCCTGATATCACCCTCTCATGCCTCGAGAGTTTACCATGTCGGGCTCGCCCGAGGTGGGTTCTCTCGGTCACTAAAAAAAGATCAAGATCTAACTCTATAACATCCCCCTCCCCCTGTTGTCCCCTATTCAGACAGACCTTAAGGGCAACGGCCATTATCAATCATACAGGGCCGTGGGTTAATAACCAGAAATAATTAATAAATTTCACTAAATGGGAAGGAGTTTTATACAAGATTGAATTTCCACAAAGGAATTACATAATATGTTTTCTAAAGTGGAAACAAGAAAATAAAACTAACTAAATCCTCCAAAGATTACATTACTCTTTGTTTGTTTGGTGCCTTCTTCATGAATGTCCACTTTCCATTAAACTTGTAGCACATATCCTAAAATGCCAACAAACAAAATAGTCAGTATAACAAGTTATATTGGTATGTGGGGGAAAGAATATTGCATATACTTGTAAAAACATACAACAATTATTGTTATGAAAACAAAATTTATCATTTTCTTCATAATTTCTAACCATTTTTACTCAAACTCTGGTATAACCTCTCTTAGAGTTTTTTCCCTACTATGGAATTTAGGCTACCTCTCATATGGAGCTAGGTACATTATTGGACACCTCTCAATTTGGAGCTAGGTGCCATGTAGGTCTTCCCAATATGGGGCATGACATGTTATGACCTTCCCAATCTGGGGCCTGGTCTGACCTTCCCAATCTAGGGCCTAGTCTTTAGTCATCACCATGAATTTATAGTTCTTTCCATTCTGAATTTCCAAAGTTGGTATGTGGGTTCGAGCAAGTTACAATCTTAATATTGTGATAGCAATAGTGAATTTATAGATTGTAGAAAATAAATATCATCCAAGGATTTAAATTCAACCAATCTGGTAAAACCTCAAAAAACATCGGGAAACTAAAGTGATCAGTCATAGGCGTAACCACATACATGTTTCAACAGTAACTTGAAGTCCAAGCAAGTTTAACCAGGAATACCCACACAAGCAACCAAGCAAATTTATCCAGAAAGTTAAAGAAATACACCCATGTATTATAAATTTATCCAAATCATCATTAAGACTGACTTGGATCTCAAGTTAGGGTTTCAAGGTCAACTTTAAGGTTTTAGTAGGGTTTTGTCTTTCCAAACCCTAATTACCACTTTTCATGTCCTTTGGGCTTACAAACTTTAATTTATCATGAATCGCACTTTTAGTCTCAAGGAGACCCTAATTCATCAAATTATGGGTTGTTAAGTTCACATAAGTCCAAGTTGCTCTTTTTATCCATAAAGGATCAATCTTTCATTATCAAGATCAATTGAACATATTAGAACCATTAAAACTTAGAAATTAGGGTTCTTATGTATTAATTACATTAAGGATGGAAACTTTGGGTACTTTTTTAATTAAGGTGGATCCAGGTCTTGGTTATTTTTTATTGGATTCCTTGTATCTTTTTATCAACTTTCATATATAGCTTATTGCAATCTGATTTACCAATAATTATATATATAAATTGTAAGATAAATGTTTCTCAACCAATCATTGGTCGACACATCAACGATTAACCTTTTTAACTTATTAACTTAATCTTACAGCTTGCGGATCTGGGACTAGAGCCCATTATTCTAGGAACCCTAATTTGGGTGCCCTTATCCTCTCTTTGGAGTTTCCTCGACGTGAAGCCTCTGTCTCCGCAAGGAAACAGAGCATTGCCGTAAGGAAATGCTCTGGCGACTCTTCCCCATCGGTCGGGTCCACGAAATCTATCGTTGAGGATCTCCACACGTTTGTGGAGTATCAATTTGCCTAGGCGGTAGCTTGATTCATGGAGGGGTGCTCCAGAAGTGGAAAACCCTTTTTGCACCACTGAAGGTCTCTTTTCTCATCACCCACTCATCCATGGCATCCTTCTCCTATCTTCTTGGGACATTGGTGTCATCCATCACGAAGTTGACCAACATACCCAACTAGTAAGTGGGTCTTCAAAGGATTATTGGTCACCGGCTCATCCTATCAGAGGTACTTGGTCATTGATCCATGGAACTTGATCGAAGAAGTAATCTCAAGAAGTCGAACATGAGGAAGAATGGGTTGATCCTCTCTTCATGTACTGGCCTCGAGGCATCATAGGCCGCCTTATATAGGCATCGGGCGAGGGGGAAGATAGTACGGTCAAGAATTAATGGAGTTCCCACTGATTTGGGGAAAACTCACACATACACAAAAACTACAAAAGGAAGGGATGGGCATGTTTTTATCGACCTCCCGAAGACTATGGAAGAGGTTCCAATGTTTAATGCTACTTGGGGAGAGAGAAGGAAAATGAGGGAGGGAGGAGTTATTGTTCGCTAGTTTCCTTCTTTTGTTAGAGGTAGGAGACATAAGGAGGATCATGGGATCTTGATAAGATGGCCACAAATTCATGTGACATATACAAGGGTCAGGCCATGGTTTCCTTCTCCTAAAATAAATATGACATATTTCTTTATTGGATTAAACCTTCTCACTTTATGGATTTTTGTAAAATCCATAACACTCACATCTTTAATCCTTTCTCTCTCAAATTTTAAGGGAATGTCTATAATGACTTTATCTATCCATGGGAAAGTTTTGAGTGAAAACTCGAAAAGGAAAAGATGCTTTTCTTAATATGAAAGTCTTCCTCTTATAAGGTACATTTTATGCATTAAAACACATCCTTTTCTCTTTCTTTCTTTTCTATTTTCTTTATTTTGATTACTCTTCTTATTATGAACAAAATGAAACCAAAGAATAACCATTAGTGGTCATCCATACCACAATCTAGAGAATTCCACCCAATTCACATAAGTACATTGCTTATTATCCATTATTTTTTTGCCTTTTTCTTAAAATTGGATTTTCTTCTCTTCCTTTTCCCTTATATTCATTATTGGATTAATAAAAATAGTCGGAACCACAAAATTCCCAACAAGGGAAAATTTTTCAAAATAAAGTCACACTTTTCAAAACAAAGCATAACATATTTCCAATATGTCCTTTTTATTCAAATAATTATATTTCAAGTATATAATTGCATGTGAAAAATTGGGTTATAACATCCTTCCCCTCTTATAGGAATTTTGTCCTTAAAATTAAACCAATCATACAAATAGTTCAGGATAAGACATTTCCATGTCCGTCTTCAGCTCCCACGTGGCTTCATCCTGTCCATGGTGCTTCCAAAGAACCTTTACCATCTCTATCTTTTTATTCCTGAGATCTTTCACCTTGGTATCTAGTACCCTCACAGGTGATTCAAGGTATGTCAGCCTCCCTTACAGTTCAATAGGTTCAATGCTCAACACATGGCTCAAGTCCTTCACATAGTGTTTTAGATTGGACAAACACACCATGCATCATACTATATTGAGGGGGTAAGGCTAAACAATAAGTAGTTTCACCGGTCCGTTCTAAAATCTCAAATGGACCCATGTATCGAGGACTCAACTTTCCTCTTTTCGTAGATATATCTCGGAGGGGTCAGATTTTTAGAAACACATGTTCACCCACAGTGAAGTGCAAGTCAGTCCGCTTCGCATCAACATACAACTTCTATCGACCCTCAGCTCTCTTTAGCCTTTGCTTGATCCAAGTGACTTTATCATCATACAACTACATTTCTCTTAACCTTGGTAGGGTCCTCTCATTGACATCATCCTGATGAAGCAGTGACTGACACAAACTCCCATAAAGATCTTCGTATGTAGGCATCCTGACACTGGCTTGGTAACTATTATTATAAGAAAATTCAACTAAGGACAAGTACTACTCCCATGAACTACCCCAATCGAGCACACATGCTCTCACCAGATCTTATAAAGTATGTATTTACATCAGTCTAGGGGTGATAAGCTATGTTAAATTTCAATCTAGTATAGAGTTCTTCTTGCACTTGCTTCAACAACTTGAAGGTGAACTTAGGGTATCGGAAATAATTGAACTCAGAACACCATGCAGACGAACTGGGTTTTTTTCTAACATATAATTTAGCTAGGTCCAACACCTTGGCAATAATCTTTAAGATGAGAAAGTACAGTGATTGGGTTAGGTGGTTCACCACAACCCATATCGCACCATGAACGTTTTACGTCTTGGGGAGACCCACCACCAAAACCCATAGTGATATGGTCCCATTTCCAGTCAGGAATTGATTACACTAACCCACCATGTAATTGGTGTTTAGCATGCACCATCAGGCATGTGAGTCAACTAACTACATATCTTACTATATCCTTCATTCTAGGTTTCCAGAATTATCCTTGTAAATCTTGAAACATCATGGGGGTGTCAGGGTGTATTTTATTTAGAACTGTGTGCTTCTTGCAAGATATGAGTCTCTAAGGGTGAGTCTTCAGGAACTCAAATGCAACTTTCATATTGGATTCCACCATTTACACCCATTGAGGGATGTGTATGAGGCTTCTCCATCAAAGCCTACATCTCAACAAACTTTGGATCATCTAGCTGGGATGTTATAAGCTCGATCAACAAGTCAAGTTAGATTTACTTTTATTGAGTAATTCAACTTTTTCATCCATTATTTTGATCACCAGATTCAACCTTATACCTATAGAATTCAAATTCCACTAGGTAAACATATCCTCATTTGAAATTTTCAATTTACCTTTCACACTTAGGTTTTCTAATCCATTTTCCAATATTCTCTCCTAAAGGTGTGGTAATCCCTCAAATTCGTAGTTATATTAAAAGGATTTCAACCTTGGCATTTATACTTCATATCACTTTCATTCCTAATATGTCATGTGTCTACCTAATCTCTCACACTCATAATGAGACGAAATAAGCATCTGGATGCAGTTCAAATATAAAGTTCATCCCATTCCAAAAGTAGAGATTCACACATTACCATCTTATTTTCATACTAGGTTGAGTCATTCTCCTCATACCACCATTCTATGCACACTTGTAGGAAAAAATTTCCTCATAACCTTTGAGTCTTATCATAACTCCTATTTATGATCCTCACTCATTCCCTCAAGCTCTCTAGGGTGTCGGTACTCTTGGGGTGATCTCGCCCTTATGCATCTATGGAGTGCCTCTCACATTTACCCCTTATCCCCCATGAACTCATGAAGATGGCCAATCTCCTCACTCATGGACCTTGGGCAAACATAGTTGTTACCTCCCGATAATATGGTCATGTGAATGTAGGTGACAATCAACTCCTACTCCCATCGGTCTCCTCCCTACTTGACATTAGGATTGACTTAGGGTCCTATTGATATGTCATATCTTTATTTTGTTTGTGGTGCCTCTAATAAGAATGTTTCACCATTCAGGATTCTCTTACCTAAATTTCCTTCATCTCTTAGGGCACATCCAATTTCCTTTATCGAATTTATGGCAACCTTCCCCTCTAGTATTGGTCCCTTTCTATTGATCAGATCCATGGTGATGTTCCTCATATACCTTAGAGATGGATTACATGGGTGCAAGGAATCATACTCAATCTATGTGCTTTTGTGCTCTACGCCCTTAATCTCTCAAGTTTAAGCGACATTTAATGTTACCTCAATTCTTAAATGGATTAGTGAAGTCACCCTTTTAGGAGGTGTCCCATTCCAGGACAAGATAGAACTAATACTTGGCAACACCACAAATACATACTTGAATTCGAAGTTTATATCATTACATGAAGACATGTCCTTTAGGCACATTTTCTATTATACCGTCCATGCATTTTCTACCTGGGGCTATATTTTTATACTAGGTGAGTCACCATTCAAGAATTGGATCACTACCCATATATATTAGCATCACTAGGGAATTCCTCACGAGGTTGGATATATGATAGTATGGTGGTGCTAAACCAACTTGTATGAGAGGTTCATCCTAAGATATTAAAATCCTAATGGGTTCCCTTAATCCAATGCTTAAGGGAGGTGCCAAGCTCAACCTCGATGAGCCCACTCAACTCTATAAGCATTATATGTTCTAGATACCACCACTTTCCCTCTTTGGTCTAGAGACTTTGGTTTTACCTCTTTAGCATTGGTCATCCATGATACATGACCTAGCTACTCAAAACATGATGTGGAATTTTCTCCTTAGATTGCCACTCATGAAATATTCTTATTCAAATCTCTCTTTCATTTAAACAACCCATAGGGTCCACATAGGGACTACCAATTTGAGTACGAGGCTTCACAACATATTACCATTACGTACCTCTCAGGATCTTGGGACTCTCTTTCCCTCACCTAGACGATAAGTACTCATATCATGTACATATTTTTATAAGAACCTTCCTTCTCTATCCCTAGGGTTTGGTTCTTCCAAGGACATATAAGGTACAACAAGCCTCTATGGATCATGCATATAGTAACTCAGCTCATTCCTTTAGGGGCAGTCTAGTTTAGGACATATCATACAAATATTTCTCATAATTCCTCATGTCTTGGAGCCTAGGTTCCCAACCTTCTCCTTTTGGGTCCCACTCTCTCAGGCGTTAACCATATAATTGGCCCTAGAACTAGATGTCCCCCATTGGAGAAGAGGTTGAGGCTCCTACATATACACATCTTATCCTCATCTGGTTTATCTTATCAGGAGAAGAGCACACATACTTTTATTATCAAATATTATTGTCCAATTTCAAAACTAAAGTCTAATTCTCAAATCCGACTGAGGTCTTCATAAACCATATTATCTCATTATGTAACATTAAACTCCTCATTCATTTCCTCCAGTATGCATATCTCATAAACCAACAAGAATTGCCCCTCTAGCTTAGAACTAATCACTTTACAAGCCTTGATGTCACCCACTTCCATGTAGGTGCATGCCTAACTCCTACTCGTATCTGAGTGAGAACACATTTCTATAGTTCCTACCTGGATGAGTTTAGACTTTCTAGTAATAACCTAACCCTAGTTTGTCTCTCTCTTGATCTTTTCTTTTTTAGGGTCGACCCACCCTAGGTCGAGACACCAATCCTAAAAGTTAGACTAAGGATTTCCATATTTTCCTTGTTATGTAACCACTCATCACCTATGTTTCATATGTAAAAACAAGTCCTTCACATGTATCATGCAAGCCTTATTCTACATACTTGCATGCATGGACAAACTATGGTATCCCAAGTTATGGGGATTTCTCTTTCTCTATCCACTTGCTTAAGGTTTATTATGGTGGGGTTATTATTTTTCTTCCACTTTGCTCATACCCCAAGATCAAGGCTTAGGGTTAAGGTTAGGGACTACAACATGTACTTTAGGGTTTTGCAATCCCCTTGACCTATTAAGGTTGTTTCCCAAACCAATCCTAGTTCTATCTAGGGTTTACCCATAAAACATTTTCTCTTTATCATTATGTCCACTTTTTTATTTGAGAAAGGATGCCTTAATCCCTAATTTCCATAATCCTAGTACTCAGAAGGGATAAAGAGAGTAGATACATGTACCTAGGGTTTAGGGAGTGAAGGGGGTAGATAAGTGATAAAATTAGATGAGAAATATTGGAGGTATGTTATTTCAAGTGAAGTCATCTAACTTTGGCCAAGCCGTATGCATGGGTCTGGGAGTCCTCGTAATCCTACTTGTGGTGTGGAGGAAAATATTGCTATCCCCCATATCGAGGTCCTTTCTAGACACCATCGTATTTGGAAAACACTCTAATAATTCCCTTGGGCTCTACATAACTCTTAAAATTTAATAATTATTACAGGTTAAATGGTAAATCGGCTCTGATACCAAATGTAACCCCTCCCCTGTGATCTCCTATTCAGGCGGACCGAGAGGGCAAGGGCCATTATAAATCATACAGGACCACGGGTTTAGCAAATAACTAGAAATAATTAATAAAATTCACTAAATAGGAAGGAGTTTTATACAAGAATGAATTTCCACAAAGGAATTACATAATATGCTTTAAACTGGCAACAAGAAAACAAAATTAATTAAATCCTCCAAAGATTACGTTACTCTTTGTTCGTTTGGTTCCTTCTTCATGAATGTCCGCTTTCCATTAAACTTGTAGCAATAACAGCATATTATTCTAAAATGTTGACAAACAAAATAGTTTGTCAGTATAACAACTTATATTGGTATTTGGGGGAAACAAAAGATTGAATATGCTTGTAACAACATATCACAACAATTATTGTTACAGAAACAAAATTTATCATTTTTTCATAACTTCTCAACTATTTTTACTCAACCTCTGGTATAACCTCTCTTAAGGTTTTGTCCCTGCAGTGGACTTTAGGCTACCTCTCAATATAGAGCTTGGTACCTTATTGGACACCTCTCAATTTGGATCTAGGTGACATGTAGGTCTTCCCAATCTAGGGCCTGGTTTGACCTTCCCAATCTGGTGCTTGGTCCTTAGTCATCACCATGACTTTATACTTCTTTCCATTCTCAATTTCTAAAGTTGATATGCGGGTTTGAGCAAGTTATAAGCATAATATTGTGATAGCCATAGTGACTTTATATATTGCATGAAATAAATTTCATCCAAGCATTTAATTTCAAGAAATCCACTAAAACCTTGGAAAACATCGAGAAACTAAAGCAATTAGTCATAGACGTAACCAGATACCTGTTTCAACAATAACTTGAAGTCCAATCAAGTTTAACCATGAATACCCACACAAGCAAACAAGCAAATTTATCCTAAAAGTTAAAGCAATACACCCACATATTATTATTTTATCCAAATCATCATTAAACTGACTTGGGTCTCAAGTTAGGGTTTCAAGGTCAACTTCAAGGTTTCAGTAGGGTTTTGGCTTTCCAAACTGTAATTACCACTTTTCATGTCCTTTGGGTTTACAAACCTAATTTGTCATTAATTGCACTTTTTGTCTCAAGGAAACCCTAATTCATCAAATTATGGGTTGTTAAATTCACATAAGTTCCAAGTTACTCTTTTTATCCATAAAGAATCAATCTTTAATTATCAAGATCAATTAAATATATTAGAACCATTAAAACTTAGAAATTAGGTTCTTATGTATTAATTACATTAAAGATGGAAACTTTGGGTACTTTTTGAATTAGAGGCTGATCTAAATCTTGGTTAATTTTTCTATTGGATTCCTTGTATTATTTTTATCAATTTTCATATATAACTTATTGCATAATGAGTTACCAATAATTAGATATATAAATTGCAAGATAAATTCTTAGACAATCATTGGTCCACACATCAACGATTAACCTTTTTAACTTATTACCTTTATCTTTTGACTCATGGATCTGGGATTGGAGCCCGTTATGCCAGGAATTTGAATCTGAGTGACGTTCTCCTCTCTTTGTAGGTTTGGTGACACAAAGACTCTATCTCTGAGGAAATAGAGCACCGCCACAATGAAAAGCTTTGGTGACTCTTCCCCATCGGATAGGTTCATGAAATCTTCTGTCGAGGATCTCCACACGTTTGTGGAGCATCGATAGGCCTGGGCAGCAACCTAATTCATGGCAGTATTCTTCAGAAGCATAAAACCCTTTTTGTGTCGCTGAAGGTTTCTTTTCTCATCACCCAGTAATCCATGGTCTCCTTCTCCTAATACTCTTGGCACATTGGTGTATCCATCACGAAGGTGACCAACATACCCAACCAGTAAGCAGGACTTTAAAGGATTAGTGGTCTGGATCATCCTATTGGAGGTACTTGGCCACTAATCCATGGAACACAAGCGAAGAAGCAATCTTGAGCAGATGAATGTGAGGAATAATTGGGTGATCCTCTCTTTCTGTACTGGCCTCGGGGCATCATAGGTTTCCTTATATAGGCACCAGGTGAGGGGGAAGGTAGTATGATAAAAAAATAATGGAGTTCCCATTGATATTTGTGGAAAGCTCGAACATACACAAAAACTATAAAAGAAGGGATGGCTAGGTTTGTATCGACCTCTCGAAGACTATGGAAGAGGTTATAGTGTTTAATGCTACCAAGGGAAAGAGAAGGAAAATGAGGGAGGGAGGAGTTACTGCTCATTGGATTCCTTCTTTGGTTGGAGGTAGGAGACATAAGGAGGATTGTGGGATCCTGATCAGATGGTCACAAATTTGTGTGACATATACAAGGGTCGAGCCCTAGTTTCCTTCTCCTAAAATAAATGTAACATATTTCCTTTATTGGATTAAACCTTCTCACTTTATAGATTTTTGTAAAATCCATAAATCTCACATATTTAATCCTTTCTCTCTCAAATTTTAAGGAAAAGTCTATAATGACTTTATATAGCCATCGGCAAGTTTTGAATCCAAAACTCAAAAGCAAAAGATATTTTTCTTAATATACAAGTCTTCCTCTTATAAGGCACATTTTATGCATTAAAACTCATCCTTTTCTCTTTCTTTCTTTTCTATTTTCTTTATTTAATTACTCTTCTTATTATTAAAAAAGTGAAATCAAAGACTAACAATTAGTGATCATCCATACCACTTTCTAGAGAATTCCACCCAATTCTCATAAGTACATTGCTTATTATCCATTATTTTTTTTGCCTTTGTTTAAAATTGGATTTTCTTCTCTTCTTTTTCCCTTATATTCATTATTGGATTAACAAAAATAGTAGGAACCACAAAATTCACAACAAGGGGAAATTTTTCAAAAGAAAGCCACACTTCAAAACAAAGCATAACATATTTCCAATATGTCCTTTTTATTCAAATAATTGTATTTCAAGTATATAATTGCATGTGAAATATCAGGTTATAACAAACTACATCCCTCTTTCAAGTAGAAGTTCACTCAAGACAATGAACTGTCTCATAGAATACCTTTTTCTTGCATGTCCATGAAAGTGTGTTGCCATTTGCATACTTCAAAGAGGCATATTTTTTCGGCCATTCAAATTCAATAAATATATACTAAACAATAGTAGCTTGTGTTCCATTCAATTTCATAACACACAATCATTAGTTATATCCCATTCTTTGTTATGCTCTTTCTCAACTATTTTGTTGACTATTTTCCCTTCTTCATTATACTCCTGCTGAATTATTCTATCAAGTGTGGTCAATTCTTTATTGCACTCTTTCTATATCATTCAAATAGTTGTGTTCCACTTATCTCACTTTGTCCTCATCACATGGTGTTGAGTAAATATCATTTCAAGTGAAGTTTTGGAGTTTTGATAACAAGACACTCTTTCTTGGTCTTCACAAGATTTCCACGTTAGAATTCCAATTACTTCATGTTATGCAAGTATTCACGTTATGCAAGTATTTTGTGATAACTTTTAACTACATATATATATATAATATAAGGTTTTCAAAAATATATATAATATAATATAATATAATATAATATAATATGATAAATAATGTGCTTAACATTTAATGGATACCAACTTAAAATGATTCTAGGGTAGTAAGGAAATAAAAACTCAAACTCGTAAGTTTAGAATATCATATAATTACAAAAAGTACATACACTCTAATATATTAATAATAGAATTATGTTTATGATAATATATATGTATTTACATTGATACATGATTGTAAGTCAACTAAAAACAAAGCATCTCCACATATGCTTATACTCAACTGATAGCTAACGACATGAGATTTTGCAATAAAGGATGATTTATGAGAATTACAACAATCTTAGGAGTACATAACCACTCATAATGTCATATTACCTTTCGTTTGCAACCCAACAATGTGATTTGGTTATTGGAGCTATGTGTGTACATGAAAACATCCCGCCCTCCTTGGATGATCTGAATGTGTACACGAGATTGACAGAATATGTCCTCACGACTGTGTCCACTTATTCATGGAACCCAAACAAATATACATAAAACTATAAAGAATAGGCAACCGAATACCTAGTCGATAATTCAAATAACTTTTCAACGTGCCATGCTCATTGTTTGTTAAATGGATTTGCAGTACCATCACTAGAAAACATGTATCATTATAATGGTGGGGCTATTGAGACTCTAGCCCCCTCCTCTAAGAAAATAAATCAATATTCTTATGAGTTATAAGTATAAAAAGTGGAATTGTATCCTCTATTCTTATGCCAAGACTAAACAAAAAGAAATCCTGGCTTCGTTGGTACAATGTTTGTCTTTAGAATATATTAACCTACGTTTGACTCCATTGAGAAATATTTTTTTAAGTGGGAGAAGCAACAAATTGTTGTTTTGTAGCTATTCTTGTGTAACAGTGACAACTCGATCAATATAACCTCTTACACTAATCTTGTTAATTTTGGTGTGGAAAATAATATGGGAGACTATTGGGATGTTTTCTTATTTATTGAAGGCAAGTTCTCCTATATATATAAAAGGAGGCAAGTACAAGGAACGCTAACATAAACCTAATTAGATAAGACAAATAGGCTCATATGACATGATAAACTAAATAATAATAATTCTAACACTCCCTCTCATCTTGGAGTATGGGTGAAACCATTACCCAGCTTGGGCGATAAATGAAAAATAAACATGTCACTCCAGATATAAGATTTTTACTTCTCCTTAAACATGACTCTATAAAAATAATTTGATGACACCACCATTTGAATTATGTTTTACATGCTAGAAAATTGTGGGGAAGGTCTTTTGGGTAAAAAAGAGACAATAACCCATTGCACGTGGAAATTGATGCACACATGAGGGGTGGTACAAGGAATTTTTTATATAGAGGAAGAAGAAAAATGCAATGCACCTTTCTAATACTGCTTTATAAAGTAGCATGGAGTTTTTTTACCTTTTTCTTATCTTTTTTTTCTTCTTCATTTTAATATGTTTTTGTCCATATTATTTTATTTCATTTCAGGTCATCAACTTATTACTATAGGAGTCCACCTAATCACATTGTTGACCTAGTCAACATGGATATCTGTAATGGTAGTAGTACTACCAAGTTTAATTCTGTCTTGAGTGTTTGAATTGTGATAGTTTGTTTCAGCTTGCAAGAGAGGGGCGAGATGAATAAAAAGGCCCTCTGACTTTTTTTTTAAGTCATCAACTTACATTTCAACTTTCCTTTTTATTTTATTTATTTATCTCACCAACCTCTTTGACCCGGTCAACAATTCTTTGATTGGAGATGGGAAAATAATCCAAAAGAAGTACATTAGAAAGGAACTTAGTCAATATAAAAATAATTCAAGATTGTTGGTAGGAGGTTTTTACTAAATGGAAAGATAATGGATGATGATTTAAATAAAAAAATGATAAAAGAAAGTATTGAGTGGTAATGATGATGAGACAAAAGTAAACGAAAAGAGATACTTTTACCGGATAAATAATGATGACACAAAATGAATTGGCCAAAATGGAAAACATTGACGGATATTGTTTTTATAGAATGAAATAAGAAATTGAAACCTTAGACAAAAAGGAGGATTTCATTGGCATTGTAGGTTGAGGGAGATAGATTTCATGCACGCCAAGGCAAGGAAGATTTTGTGAAGTGAAGACTAGATAAATAAGACTAAGAAGAGGTAGATAAATGTTAATGATGGTTAAGATGGAGAGCACCAGTGCGGGAATAAAAAATATTGGATCTTTATGATAGAAGAAAGAGAAGATGACCACGGAGGTTGAGATGATGTCTAGCGTAGACGATGGCCGCCTACAGGCAAAGACTCTTGATTTTTCTCCCTAGACTAAGGATCGATGCTCTAGTACCATGTGGAAAAAAAGATTGGACTATTAATTGACTGATTCAATCAAGGGGGCACCAAGGTCATTCTAAGACATGGCTTCTTCCACTGAAAGCCATCACTCAACCAGCAACCTAGAGCTTCAAGATCTGGCTCTAGAGATCACAGGGGAGCAACTTAAGGTGGACATTGGTCCTCTGTGGATTCATTGCATTGTGGTAAAGCTCAGGCTTGGTGGTGGGCAGGAATGTGAGAACAACTCCAGCACTAGTCTACGGCAACATATGAGTTGTAACAAAGGAAAAAGTCATGACGGAACCACAAAAACAAGGCAAAGAACTTTGTGAGTCCAATTCAAAGCTGAGGGAACAATCACACGGGGTAAAGGTGTAAGACCCTGACATGGGTTAATGCCTAATCATGATTGATTATCTTAAATAGGTGCTTATATGTTTAATTAAACTTTGTCTTATGATTTGATATAAGTTAATTAAGTTGTGTTGTTCCGCGTGATTGTTCCCTCAGCTTTGACTTGGCCTCACAAAGTTCTTTGGCTTGTTTTTGTGGTTTTGTCGTGACTTTTTCCTTTGTTACAACTCATATGTTGTCGTCGACTAGTGCTAGAGTTGTTCTCACATTCCTGCCTGCCACCAAGCATGAGCTTTGGCACAATGCAATGAATCCACAGAGGACCATTGTCCACCTTAAGTTGCTCCCCTACGATCTCCAGAGCCAGATCTTGAAGCTCTAGGTTGCTAGTTGAGTGATGGCTCACAGTGGAAGAAGCCATCTGTAAAGAAGTGAAATCAATCCACCTCTCTACTCATAACAATGGTAAACAAAATCCAATTTGGATAGCAGTGGAAGATAAAATTTTGACTATATTCAATTTAAATAAAGTGTACATAAAACTTTCCCCAATTATTGCATTTATCATCTTCTTTATTTATATTTTGGGAATTCCTTTCTTTTTCATATTCTAAAAAGTACTAGAAATTTCTAGGACGAATTTATTTATTCTTTTTATCACTTAAGTGGATATTTTGCATATTTGACCCATTACTAAGCTTCCACTGAGGTATTTATGTATAAACCCAAATATTGGAATAAAAGGTGAACAAATGTTCATTAAACCATCATATTATCCACAAATTAAACAAAAAGGCCAAAGAGGATATAAATAGAAGGAAAAGATGGAAAGAGGGCCAAAAAGGTAAAAAGTCCAAAATTCGGTATGTTCGAGCACTCCACCCCTTAAAGAGGATTTCGTCCCCGAAATCACTAGCAATTAGGGAAGGGTGAGTGTGCAACCTCACATCACAAAACTTTAGGTTGTTCCTCCAAACATAAAACTTCCACCAAAACTTATACTTCAACTACACCTAAGGGTTCATAAACTTCACATACAGCTCAACATAGGTTGGGTTCTCAAGGATCACCTAGGGTTCCACTATTAAGATATTCTTTTTAGGAGATTTAACATCATTTACATTTTTGGCTCATTAACATTATACTCTTTATGATATCACATTATCATCATTATATTAATTATGTCACGACATATACACTTTATTATCAAAAAGGTTATATTTCATTATTATCCATTAAACTATTTATATATATAGTTCTCATTTATCTTATTAAGGATTTTATCACAATTAGGGGTCACTCAATTATCTCAACATTCATTATTATATTTGATCATTGTCCTTAATAATTCGGATTTATACTTCATTATCCTCATATTACCGCTTTATTAAGTTATAACAAATTATTTTACATGAAATAAGACATTCTATCCAATTCGTGGTTAAGCATATAATTATTCCAATTAATGTCACATTAGTTACTTATACTCATATTAAACATTTTCACATTATATGTATTTCTCACATTAATGTCATCATTAATCATTATTCATTTATGTGAATCCAAACACTTCATATTCACATTGAAGCCATTACATGTATTTTAATGATCAAGGTGAGACATATTACATATTAATGAATTGATTCACATTAAGTGACTAATCACATGTGTATTAGATAACAAGGTAACTTGCATTTTATATTGATGACTTGATTAATATGTGATTAGATGATTATATATATTTATATCATTTATGTGTATCAATGTAGGTTAACTATTTATAGCTCTTAACATCATTAATGTATCATGAAAGGCATTAAAGATGTATAGATTAGGGTTAGATTATTGCAACTTAGGGTTTAGGTCGACATGACCATTTTATTTTACTTATTCATCCTTAACATGCATTAATGACGAATTATAACCTTACTCATCATATCATTAGGGTTTATTGGTTCATGACATTATTAACATCTTACTTATTGACAATTAACATTGATATCCATATTATGTTCATTGGATATTTATTAGGGTTCAAGCATATGAGTTATTCCTTAGATGATCATTACATGTTCATTAATATGTAAACAAGAATGTTAGGGTTACCATTATTACTTGTTTGGAGAACACTAAGCACAACAACCTCCTAAGCATGTAGTTAGGGTTTCTAAAGATTGAGTAGATAGATTTCAAGATATCATAGGGTTCCATCCCCCTAAAGAGGATTTCGTCCACGAAATCTAACCACTCAAGCATCATCAACTAACCATACTCCATCCCTTAAGGAGTTCGGCCCATCAAGCCAAACTACATTAGGGTTAAAGGATAAGTCTAACTAAACCATTATCAAGATCCATCATGTTTCCACTGCGCACTCTGATATTCTCACAAACACCCAAACTCTAAGGTATAGGTTCAAAGGACATAAGAAACTATCTTGGTATCCATCCTCAAACAAATCATCATACACATGAAACTTAGGGTTCCCAAAGATATACAACATAGAAGTCTAAGGTCACTATTGCCTAAAAGTAAACTATTTTGAGCAATTCGTATTAGCTCAGGCCAGGCCGGTATCATATGGGCATGGGAGTCCTCGTATAGCAAGCTAGTGGTGCGTAGGAAAATTTTGTCAGCCCCCGAACCCTGATCCTTTCTAGACACCCTTACTTCAACTGCATGCCCTAATAGTTGCCTAATGGCAAACCTAAACAACATCAAATTATGCATATTTTAATTATAAGTATTTTAGGATTTTATTCATCAAGGTTCTAATGTGGAACTATTTGTTCCAAAGTCAACCTATAATCAAGGTACATCAAATCTAGGGTAACCATGTCACCTAAAGGAACTATGCAAATCTAGGGTTCTAACTAGGGAGACAAAACTGAAATAGTCAGATTTCTGACTACCATGGGCTCTGATACCATGCTGTAAAGAAGTGAAATCAATCCACCTCTCTACTCATAACAATGGTAAACAAAATCCAATTTGGATAGCAGCGGAAGATAAAATTTTGACTACATTCAATTTAAATAAAGTGTACATAAAAATTTCCCCAATTATTGCATTTATCATCTCCTTTATTTATATTTCGGGATTTCCTTTCTTTTTCATATTCTAAAAAGCACTAGAAAGTTCTAGGATGAATTTATTTATTCTTTTTATCACCTAAGTGGATATTTTGCATATTTGACCCATTACTAAGCTTCCACTGAGGTATTTGTGTATAAACCCAAATATTGGAATAAAAGGTGAACAAATGTTCATTAAACCATCATATTATCCACAAATTAAACAAAAAGGCCAAAGAGGATATAAATAGAAGGAAAAGATGGAAAGAGGGTCAAAAAGGCAAAAAGTCCAAAATTTGGTATGTTACACCATCTCTTAGAATGACCTCAGTGCCCCCTTGATTGAGTCAGTCAATTAATAGTCCCTCATCTTTTTTTCCACATGGTACTAGAGCATCGATCCTTAGTCTAGGGAGAAAAGGAGAGAGTCTTTGCCCGTAGGCGGTCGTCGTCTAACTAGACATCATCTCAACCTCCATGGTCATCTTCTCTCTTCTTCTTTCATAAAGATCCAATATTTTTTATTCCCGCATTGGTGCTCTCCATCTTAACCATCATTAAGATTTATCTACCTCTTGTTGGTCTTATTTATCTAGTCTTCACTTCACAAAATCCTCCTTGCATTGGCGTGCATGAAATTTATCTCCCTCAACCCGTAATGCCAATGAAATCCTCCTTTTTGTCTAAGGTTTCAATTTCTTATTTCATTCTATAATAACAATATCCGTCAATGTTTTCCTTTTTGGCCAATTCATTTTGTGTCATAATTATTTACCTGGTAAAAGTATCTCTTTTCATTTACTTTTCTCTATCATCATTACCACTCAATACTTTCTTTTATCATTTTTTATTTAAATCATCATCCATTATCTTTCCATTTAGTAAAAACCTCCTACCAACAGTCTTGAATTATTTTTATATTGACTAAGCTCCTTTCTAATGTACTTCTTTCAGATTATTTTCCCATCTCCAATCAAAGATTTGTTGATCGGGTCAAAGAGGTTGGTGAGATAAATAAATAAAATAAAAAGAAAAGGTGAAATGTAAGCTGATGACTTGGAATGAAATAAACCAAGGTGCATCTCCTTTTCCTGGAGCCCATAACTAAAGAACTCCATAAGCGTGTTCAGCTTGGAGTAGTACTAGGATGGGTGACCAGTCCAGAAGTTGACCCCGGCTTACGTGTGAGTGAAGAAAAAGTGCACAGTTAAGGCTAGTGGTGGTCTGTGGGGTCAATCATCATTCCTGACTCTACTAGAGCCTAGGGAAGTGGGTCCATGCATTACAAATGGTATCAGAGCCAATTCCCCTCCAGTTTGTGGGGCCCACATGGGCTAGTGACATGCCAGTATCTAAGTTGTGTGGTCCAAGCATGTTGGAAAAGGCTATCCTTAGTGATGGAGCCACCCTTACGCTGGTATCTGTGGTCGGGAGCTGGGTGTACATGGCCATGTTGGGTCTGCACTGAAATGGAGAAATGCTACGAGGCCACATAGTTGAGCCTTGACAAGGAAGTCAAGAGTCTAAGCGAGAGAGAGTGTAACGTCCCAAGATTTGAGGTCTCATATAAATGATATTAAAAGGAATAATTGGACTACTCATATCACAAGGTACACCTCCGTTTCCGGGAGCCCATCACTAAAAGAACTCCATAATTAAGCATGCTCAGCTTGGAGTAGTACTAGGATGGGTGACCAGTCGGGAAGTTGACCCCGGCTTGTGCGTGAGTGAGGAAAAAGTGCACAGTTAAGGCTAGTGGTGGTCTCTGGGGCCAGTCATCATTCCTGAAACTCTACTAGAGCCTAGGGTAGTGGGCCCATGTGTTACATTATGGATTGTTTTCTCTTAAGTATTAGATCGGAAGTTCACTTAGTTGCTTAATCGATGGTTTGCTTGGCTAAGAAAGACAATGGTTTCACTAATATCTAATTTGATGGGTTTCCTTACTCATGAAACTGAAGGTGAGTTCAGGGCTCACACCCGATAGTGATACATGGTTTTTTAAGAGATAACTAGATGGTTTCCCTAGATGAATGTCTTAAGGTTTTACATGTTTTGCATCTGATGGTTATGTTTTGTGAAACTGTGATTCAATGGTGGTGATTCATATACACGATGCAATGGTTTTAATTGGCTTGAATATGATGGCCTGATGTGTAGTCTATGATTCATAGGTTGTGTTCATTGCACCTGATGTTGGGGATTTAATGAGTTAGGACTAATGGTTTTGAGCCCCCTGAGTTGGTAGTCTTACCTTTACCCTCAAATGAATATAAACCTAAGATTGTTATAAAATACTAATTACTAATGTTAAGCAACCTTGCATTGTTAACTCTAATCCTAGTACAACTAAATGATGGTGGTAAATTATACCTAGTTCCCTTTCATATTTTTATAATAAAGGAATGCCCTTACTTCTAAGATCTATTGAAAATATTAAGAACTAAGGATTACATACAATTGTTGTTTCAGAAACCCTAAATTGGTTAAGTTATTGAACCTTAATCCTAATTCAAGAACACAAAGATGTTTCTTAGTTTCCTTGTGCATTTAATATAATTATGAATTACTTTCTCTCTCTACATTATTGTAACTCTAATTTGTTGTTGTGTGCAATGTTAAACCAAATGTTATATGTTACATGTATGTGATGGTAGTTGAACCTTGATGAGGCATGGAAAGGTGATGATCTTCTTACAGGATATAATGTGATGGTTTTAATGACCTTTGGTCATGATTGAACCCTAATGGAGGTGTGATTCTCTTATGATGTGATAAGGGGTTTTACCCTGGGATAATGTGATAAGGATTTATATCCTGTGTTGGTGAGATGATGAGTAAAGTCATGAATGGTAAATGAAATAGTAAAATGTGATGTTGTAATAAGGAATATGTCTTATATGTTTTATGTTTACTGGAGTTGTTACATATATAATGCTTGCTAGAAATGAATTAGGATTTGTGTGTCCACTTGTTCGATTCATCCTTAATTCACTCAGTTCACTTAACTAATCAAAGTGAAACCTTAATCATGTAGTTGCCCTGGCCATAGATCCATTCCAGAGTTAGAACTGTACTGGATGGTGAAACAAGTCCTCCTACGGGGAACTCAAAGCACATATTGTTGAGTATGTGGGGTGCCTAGAGTATACATCCTTGTCATCCTGATCCTAAGTGTTTTGAGAATGACTGTAGTTGGGTCTTGATGATTGTGTATATGTGATGTGATTAGAGGACAACTGTTGGTGTACCTCAGTGATTGGGTTATATACCCTAGTTTCTAGCGTCCTGACCTATACCAAGGTGGGATAGGTGTTTATAGGACTGACTATATGTCGCTATTTTGTAGTTTGACTGATATGTCACTATGGTGCAGACTCGAATTGACCGAGTAATGTAGGAGAAGAATTTGGAGTCTGGCTCTTCCTAGATTTTGTATGGCACTGATTTTGACCTATCGGTGGTCAGTTTGATTTGGATGGTACGACTCAAATCCTCAGGGCATTAATAAAAGATGTAAACATCCATGTAGCATATCTATTAGGATCATATACAGTGCTTCACATTGGATGATAACCCTTGTTTGCCCTTCTTACATATAGATGATGTATAATGCATTAATAGAAGACAAATATACTTATGTTGTAAATATGCTTATACTATTGGCTATGTTTATGTTATTAGAATTGTTTATGATGTTAGTCATACCTATGTAGTTAGCTATGCCCATACTACTAATCATGCTCATGCCAATAGTTATGCTTATGTTGTTAGATCTACTTATGAAGTAGGTATGCTTACGTGTTATATTGATTAGAAATGCTTATATTTCTATAAATACTTTATTGTTAGAGATGCTTATGTTGTCATCAGTGATGTGCTATTAGACATGCCTTACACTATTAGACATGCTTTTGTTATTAATTTTAATCATCCTATTGGGTATGTCTATGTTGTTAGAATGTGGTATACAATTAGATATGCTTATGTTGTTAGTTTTATTTGTGACTGTAGACATGTTATATTGTTAGACATGCTCCTACTTTTCAAATATGCACATGTGGCTATTAATATTTATGATTATAGTAAGGCTCGTGATAATGGGTATGTTCAGGATAATATCTACATCCGGTAATTAAAAAATAATGCTAGCTTTTAAGACTCTAAGTAGAATTTCTCTTAACTAGACATTATGATTAATAGTTTTTTTATGTTGCTTTATCCGTCTAACTATTTAATCTGCTTAATCTACTAATCATGTTTAATAATATAACATGTTGCAATCAATAAGCGTTGTTGTGAGTTATATCACTTGTTGGGACATGGGTCTCACTCGTGGGTCACCATAATCTTTTTAGGTGATCGTCAGTAGCAGTAGCGTATCTGTGGCAGCGAGGAGGAGCTAATGTGATGGGCCATAGATGGATAATTGTTTAGATGTCTAGTATGACCTAGAGTCATCCCTATACTCTCAAGTCCAGGTGGGAATGTTTTGAATATAGTGTTTTATCGATTTGAGCTTTCTTAGTATTTTGATGTTGTACGTGTGGATGCTATCTCTTATGTGTATGTTGTGGATGAAGACACAGAGCCTTTGTAAGAGATTTTTGGCATGATCTATGAAATAATCTGAGATGTTGGGATTTTATAAGAAATATATGTGAAAATTTAATGGATTTTAATTAACCCTCTTTTTGCTGATGTGTTTTATTAGTTGTTTATCTGTTTAGGTTTTGAGAATTCTCGCTTTGTGTGACGAGTTGTCACAAAAGGACTATTGTGTCCCTAGTTCGTTGGAGAAAACCTGAAAATAGGGGAAGAGGACATGGGGTTCAAATTCTAGCAAACTAGACAACAATGTGCCAACTAAGATCACGAAAGCAATCGCAAAATCAAGTCAAGTCAAATGAAGGAGTTTTCAGTGTTGGAGAAGCATTGAGTTGCCATGGTGACTAGTGCCAGCATCACCCTATAGGGCATGGTGACTCGGGGAAATCCAAGGCAACTGCGATCGGAAAATCAAAGATAGAGTCCATGGGTGATCACGGATTGCACAATTGCCGAAAAGGTTGTGACTAGGTCTTAGGTGTGGTGTCGGCTGCCGGAGATGAAGGTTGAGTAAAGTGAGAAACTCGGGGGCATTGTGGGTTCAATTGGTAGTGAAGGAGGGAAGAGGGAGCAGTTCTTTTAGGATGGTTATGTAGATTGGGAAGCACTATGGTGGCATCTGCAACCTCCATCTATGAGGGGGTGAAGCCCTAAAATAGGTGTTTCTTCTACAAAGAGAGGGGGTGGATGAGTAGGCATCATTTTATTTGGGGGAGAGAGATAAAGCCAATGGAGAAAATGTCTCGTGGAAAGTATTAGAGACAATAGAGAACAATATCGGGATAGAAAACCCAGCAAATTAGTTTTAGATGAGAAAATAAATTGGAGGAGGGATATGATGTCATGGCTATTAGATAGAGAGTCGATGGTTGGATACCGCACACGTAGAAGGAAAAGGGGAAAAGGGGTGTGTGACGGGAGAAAAGAAATTGAGCTATAGGTTACGTTGTTGCATTGAATGGATTGAAAATAAATCTTTAACCAAACTATATTCCAACCTTTCTTGATTGATTTGGAGGGTAAAACATAGTAAAATAGATACCAAACGTGGACCACACATTAAATAGGCAGTCTAGATCTTTCCTAGACAATAAATTTTGAGTTTTACATATCTTTTTCTCATAATTTAACTTGATTTTTATGCACTTAAAAGGTTAATTAATGTGAAATGACTTTCCTTGGTTAGTATTTGAGTCAAATTTCGAGATAAACACTTATCACTCACTCCATGGTTACGTCATCTATCATTTATGCCTTTTTGAGAAATTTTTCTTGGAGGAGAGAGGAAAAGGTTAATGATACTTTATTTTTATGTTAACAACTATAAAGGGAAAAAGGGAAACTTCTTGCCCAAGTTAACTATTCCATATTTTGGAATTTAGTCCATTTATTTTCCTCTTTTATTTCTTTTAAGCGTACTCAAGGATAGGAAAGATAAAAGAAAAAGGGGAAATTAATATTCGCCCTTTTGAGTTAAATGGAACACATTATGGCATATATATAAGAGAAAAGTAATTGAGCTTTCCTTTTATTTTTTCCAATTTTTTATTTTATAAGAAACATCATTTCATGGTCTTTTACATAATCCCTTCAACTATTTTTATTTAATAAAATCGTATTCTAAGCTTTAAATTAATTATGAAAATTGGGATTTGACAATTTTACTCACCTTAAAATAAATTTTATCCTCAAAATTTCTTTAGGCTACTACCCACCTTAGGGTTTTGATTTACCCCTTCATCTAATGATAGTTAACATTTCAAGGTTCATATATGTTCAACATTTTGCATGAAAAGGGTTTTTATACAAAAAAAATTATGTGAATCATAAATTAACCATTACTTTGGTCTTCTTCTCAACTTATACTTAGGGTTTTTGAAACCAACTAATAACTATACTTAGGGCATCTACCTTTGATGTTGTCGTGACTCTCTATCATTAGGTGTAGATGACTATCTAACCTTAGGCCTTTAGGTATCTCTCAGATTTTAGATATGTGTTTATCAAGAACATACCCAGAGATGTGAGATCTTGTCATGCTACCTCTCACTAACCTACTAATACACATATCTCATACCACATGGACTCCTAAGAAAGAAGAAAATGCATCAAAAGTATAATGTTTTTGACATCCCTCTTCAATTCTCAATTGGCTAGACATGATCATTCAGAATCGAGAGGCTATCTCTTTAACTAAGGTATAGTTGATACTTGATATCTAAACTATCTAAACATCTATCTTTGTCATCTCTATCTCTTCTAGGCTGTAAACTCTATTCATTCTAGGTCATGATATCTCTCCTTGGGAATCCATTCCTAAACCCTAATTTCACATCTTCATTCTAGGGTGACTATGGAAATCATATTTTCCTGGTGGCTATTTACCAAGTTTCTCTAATACTATAATGTATTCCCACTTCTCAAAACATATATGTATCATTGAGTTGAAGCATTTTACTCAAGGGGGGTGTCACAATATACTAATATTTACAATTAAAGTAAATGAAACACCTTATATTAATTTGAATTTTATTCATACATAGTTCATAGACATGAAATCTAAAGTTTTTGAACTAGATTTGGATAAGATAACCTGGACCTAATGTCAATGATATCTAAAGGCATTGGATCAACTTGGTAAATGGCACCCCACCTGGAAAAGCTTGAAATCTTTCTAGTTCTTGCTTATTTCTTTCAATTCTTCAATTGCTTCAAATCCTGCAGACATCGTGTCCCCAGCCATGCAACATAAACATAACACATCAGTAAGTGGTTGTCACTATGACACAAAGTAAATATAACTTGACATGAAGTAAACTTGACATGAAATAAATTGACATGAACTTAATCATGAATTATCTTAAGCATTCTTTGAATATCTTAAACATGATGAATTGAATGAGTGAATATATGTTACCTCTCTTAATTTCCCATAGGATCCCATGATTGTTAGTAAGCCCATAATGTTAGGAAAGCCCATAACAACCCAAAGGTCCATGATTGAGGAGCATATAGATACTTAGTCAATTCCTTAACTTTAGTCATTATCTTAGATCTTCACTTAACCATTAAATGACCTTATTCTTAATATTGACCATAATAGGATTGCTCCCTCTTAATGCCATAATGGGATTTCTCCCTCATTAATTCTATTGATCTACACTAGCTAGGATCTTAAAACAACTACACTTGAACACAGTTCATCAAGTCATTAACTCTGAAGCTAACAATGAAGCTAGAACACACATGAAAAAGTGGGTCAACATACAAGGTGTTCAGTACAGGATAGAAAGATACATATACACAAGTTTTACATTATTTGAAAAGATTACATAAGTAAATAAAGACGAATAAACAAGCCAAGTACTTAGAAAAACAAGAACTCATGTTTTATGTCATTTTACTCGTGTTACACAAACAATGTAATATATCATAAGACCTTTTTCCAGCTTTCCATTGGAAGGATTCATGAGGTGGTTAAAGCTCAATATTATTAGCTAATCATGTTGCTTATCGACATAGTCTACCCTATCTTGACAACTCTAGTAGGACACCCAGTCTTGTGTCCTTATCCTGAGAATACAGACAGGTGCACAAAATTTGTATAATGGAATTCTATATTATGTGTTCAAGTTATAAAACTGATGAGGCAAAGCATCGAGTACAATACTAAAATTCTACATGTAAATATGTGCAAGTAAACAAGCATACATACATATCAAGTTGCAAAAAAGAAAGTTGTAGTCATATAACTATTAAATCTTGTAGATAATTCAAAGATTCTTAACTTATCATATCCTTCATCATTTAGCCATAATCCACACCTTATTAAGAACAATATTGCATGTATACATTATATTCTCATCATTAACCCGAACTAGTTCCATTTTAGAGTTCTGTCCAAGTTAGGTTCATATTCGGTTATTTACATGTTTGATGATCTTTTACTGATTTGGGGTCCATCAAGAAAGTGTGGTTCAAGTTTCAAGACATTTTGACGTTCCATCTATTTTATATGGACATTACAAGATTTATGTCACATGCACATTTTAGAGTTAAAAGACTCATAATAGACCAACCAAGGTCAAGATTCATTGAGTCATGAGAATCAAGAATGGAAGATGATTGCTTTAGAAGGATAAGGACATAAGAGACATATTCAAAGTTAGGTTGATGTCCCCTAGGGTCTAGACATCAGAGTCCAAACTTGGTATCATGATATCAACATACGTAGAACACCCAACATATATGACATTAGGGTTCATAGTATGATCTAAGTGGGATATATACTACAAAAGAGGTCAACAATAACAACAATTCTGATATAGAAGATAAAAGCATAACAATATAACCCATATTGAGATTTGAGCATAAGCAAGACAAGTAAGATACATAAGTTATAGTAGGCCCAAAAAGAGGTTTTTGAGTTGTGTGTAGCATCATAACACAACAAGAGGAATATACTAATCATTAGCATCTTCTAAAGGAATAAGGCTATTGATTTGGAGAATATAAAGAAGTTTGAGGCCTGAGATAGGTCGAACATGACATTTGAATCGAGTATTTTCAAGTATCAACATCAATGTAGTCACATCCAAAGCATCTCAAATAATATAGACAAACATATAAACTATGGGATAACGGGATGATATTAGATCTGTATAGGGGTACATATAATGATTTCAGAGTTAGGGTGAGGCTGGATGACATAAAGATGCAAGATTTTGATTTCGATCAAGGTTTATCATTAATATCCAACGATAGATCAAAAACATGCATTAGACTTGATCATTGGGTAAGAATGAGGAATTATAGGTTCCCTTGTTCCTAAAAGCACTAACAAGTTATTGATTTGATGATTGGTAGGTAGGTTGAGCAATAAATATCCAATGTGTAGATCCCGTTGAGATGATATAATTGGTATATTGAATCATTATTTTTGGATAAAGAAAAAGGAAGTTATTATTTTTCAAAGTGTTGAATCAAAAATATATAGAAATGGGGGTGGGGTGATTAACACATCGTTCGATGATTAATCAGGGCCTTGTATTAATGATTGCATGGTTGTTATTATCCTTTTATCAACCTTCATTCATGGCATGTTATGAGGAGGGGATCATGTTGGACCCGACTCATGCCTGACCACTTATTGTTGGAAAGAGTGTTGGTATGTATGCCTAGAGAGCCAATCATATTATGATTTAATGGCATAACTTGTAAATGATTTGATAACTAATAAAGGCAATTTTCCAATTTATTTTGTTTTATTCAGTTTTGAAATAATGATGTAATATAATATATGTCTAAAGAACGATGATACTCGACGACATGTCTTAAGGTTAGGTATTGGATAATGAGATCTTATGTATGATAAGAGTATATATATTCTTGATATGTACCTAGTCAGATGTTATTGTGGAAGGCAGATAGACAACTTTGACACATAAGACCAGAGTGTGTGTTGGTTGATGCAGAATCTCATCAGTCATGATATGTGATATCAAACCAAACACATAGGTACTTATTAGATAACAGTGTACTGGACAGACACACCTTAAGAGTGATACATGGAAACAATTACATGGTAGTCAGAATCATCTTTTATAGTGTTGGTGGTGATTGTGGTTGTTAGACATGAAGTCACTACACTCATCGCATGTCGTTCTGTGTACTTTAACATCATCCATTGTGACCTTGAATAAGGGTTGTCATAAAGGTGATTATTGGGTGTACTAAGACAAGTGGGGATGATTGTGAGTGATGTAGATGGAATTTGTCCCTCCTATAGAAGGGTGATATCTTGGCCACTTGATTAGCGAGATTGAGAAGTGCACGGTCATGAACATGTGAAACAATATGTGATATCAAGCTCTCATATATCTCAGACAATCTGCTCTAGTTCAAGAAATATCGATTGAATGTTGAAGAGGATGACTATTCCATGTCTCGAGTTCAATCTGGATATCAGTGACAAAGGAACTATACAAATAATGTAACATCAATCACAGATTGTAGGTTGAAGTTGTTTTCCAACTTTCCATTTACTTGGGTAGCAATTATGTATTTTTAGATATTGTTCTATGCTTGTGATGTCATAAACTAGTTATGGACATTCACAACCAACGTAAATTGGAACCTATAGGGTCACACACATTGTATACACTTGGAATAGGAGTTTGTTCATGAATAATGTTTAACTTGATTACTAAAGTGATTACGTATTCAATATATATAAAAATTGACTGACTAGACTCTGAACTGTCAATGTCCAAGTGTTGAACTGAGCAGTTGGAGTATCAAGTTGATTGGAAATTACATTGGCTGAATTTTGAATGAACCAGAGCATGAATTGATCGGATAACTGAGTAAATCGATAGGCTCAAGGTCATCAAACGATGGGTCCATGTGATGAACTACCTGATTCAGAGATCAATTCAGTTGCATCAAGGATTACTACTTCATGTTGTGTATTAATCGAATTATAATTTTCAATAAAATTGCGATTAGAAAATATGACGAAACGACCGGTTCAAAGATTGAACATATCGGCTCATATGCCAACTGATCGGATCATATGTGAACCGATCATTTAGCCATTTTTAGGTTGTGAAAATTTATGAAATTTTAGTCCCTTCCACTACCACACAGACTGTGAACCCAGACCCTAACGCTCCTATAAATATAGGGATATTGGGAGCTTCCTAAAGACACAACTCAATTGCCTCTAATAATTCTTATCTTCTCTAGTTGTAGTAACTGAGAGAACTTGATCAAGTCCTACATGATAAAGGGCGGGATAGTAAGGGAGAAAAATTGTGGGAGAGAAACTTGGTGCCAGTCACTATTTGAGAAATCAGTCTGCATGATCGCATATACTCCCGCTTATGCCTATTCAGTCACCCTACCGCACTGCATATTACTAATTGGTCCATTAAGCGGTCATGAGCCGCATATACTCCCGCTTGGCCAATTAAGTGGTCGATTAAACTCCACTTTTTGAAAAGCCCACAACTTATGTCCACACATTTCATACATACATGCATACATATACACACATTTCATTACATATTAAATATATAGTCATTTATTTATATGTATACATTGTAATACGCACAACAATTTCCTCACACATTTGTACATTTATATGAATACATTTTGATAATTTCGTATGTATACATACATATATGATGTACCTACATAATTACAAACACATATTTGGACATGTATGTATACATTTTTATTTATTCAAATCTACAGATATACATACATTTTAATATTTGTACATATATTACAAACACATTCCATATATAGACATATATACATATATAAGCATATCATACATGCATATTTTTATATTTATATGTAAATATATATTAGTGCCTAATGTATACATTTATACTTCTATTTATGATCTCGATACATCATTTTATACATAATTAGTTCATTGAAAGAAAAGAAAAAATCCAAAACCTCATATACTCATGTATATACTCCCGCATACCGCATATACTCTATGTAGTACCCCCTCCGCCTGTACACTGCATACCGCTTTCCTGAACAATGGTGACAGTAACCAACGTGGAGGGATGACTCTTTCCTATCTATTCTTCTAGAATGACAAGGTTCTCGATGGTCCGTGTGGACTATCATAGAGGCAAGGAGGTTGTTGTCTGCCGCTAGGAGGACAACGTCGGGCTATCGTCTGTGGTGATAAACCAGGAGTTGTTGTAGACGCTGTCAGGTGCGACTTGAAGAAAGACACACACTATGACGAGGAGATTGTCACTGGACTTGCTCTAGGATCATGTATATCTACAAAACCATCATTCTCATTATATAGTTGTTGATACGATCTACTGTTATAAAGGGAATATGGCAATTAAATTTTGCTTCTGTTACCTACTTTGCCACCATATTTCCCTACAAAGAGGGGGTTGGCACATTCATGATGTGGCAGCCTAAAGCCCGCATGATCCCTTGGTCAACTTTGACTATCTCGATTGATTGAAGCATGGCTTCCTCCACGCCCTGGCCACTGCAATGTAGCAACTCTAGGTCATGGCGGCGCCCGAATCCGGCGCTCCTAGCAATGGAGTTGGAGGGGAAGATAGCATCCACGAAGACGTCGCTCGCCTCTAGCGCTACATCACGAGGTCGTCCGCTGTCCCAGTTTTGGTTGAGGAGGAGTAGGGCAAAAAGCCCCAATTCCCCATGGGCAATGGCCTCCATGACTGGGAGGAGAAACTATGGAGGGAAAAGGGCATCTAGGATTTGAAGTAGCAAGAGAAAAGAAGGAAATTCATATAGGGGAAGAGAAATGTAGTTAATGGAGTGCTTAACCGCACAAAATGAGACGAGATTGGGGTGTTAGGGTGATGCCCATGTGGTGGTTAGGGTGGTGCAACACCATTGATGTTGGTGTACCATACATTCAAAAAAGTTGAGTATGTGGCCCTTGGATCTCTGATCTATCATTCGATTGATGCTTTAGGGTTAGGGGATGGGAGAGGCGACGGCTGGGCCGCATGTTCTCTCACGGGCCTTATTGTGATCAACCCAAAACATAAGCAAAAGGATAAATTTTGAATTAAATCAAAGAAAATCAGGGTTCCTCAAAATCTCATAATGTGGGCTATGGAGGTCTGATTGAGGTGATTCTTGCGTTTTTGGATTTATAATTTAAAAATCTACAACGTGAAATACTTTAGGGAACACGGTGATGACATCAATGAGATTTCATTCCAGTTATAAGATGATGATTCGTTAACTCGTAAAACTTAGATAAAAATTGTAAGTTAATGTCACACCTAGTGAAATTGATCGTTGATGTGATCAAATCAGAGCACCACCACATTCAAACTATATAATTTACATCGATTGGAGTAAAAGGTCACTTGATGTGAGAGAAAGAGTACAATCGAGAAGAGAGAGAAAATCAAGTTATCACACAACCACTGAATTTTCACCGTACAAAGATGTTAATGTGGACTTATACATATGTTGCCTGTTTTTAGCCACTTCTCAAAAACCAAGCAAAATTAGTAAGTCAAAACTTTGTTATTTGGCTCGATGTTGGTCATCTTATTTCAGGATGAAGAGAGAAAAAATCTCCAAACTAAGTTGGTCTTAATAATATTTCAATAGAGAAATAAGTATTTAATTACTACAACATTTTCTAGCAGTCAATCTATATTTGGATATTTGGACCCCCCAAACTAACCTTATTTGTTGTCTTTTTTGACATGATTCATCACTTATTCGAATATATACAACATGATCATTATACAAGCTCAAATCTGAACATGTCCTTTATATTTTTAATGTATGTGGAACATTTTTATATAGAAAATGAGTTTTGTGTTAAAAAAAATAGAAGTTTATATTGACCTAAATTATAATTTGCATGTTAACCTGAACATAAACAATGTGATGCCAGAATATTGATAACTATAATAAGAAGCAATATTGATGAGTAAAGATAACAAAAGATAAAAGCAATTACAAATGAAGGAATGTTTTTGAAATCCCTCACAATGTACGAATAAAAAAAGATCAAAAAACAATTGACAAAAAATAAACTGTATGGAAAGAATCATAAAGACATTCTCCTCAAAATTATGACCCAAATTTGAAAGAAATGACTATTAGCCATAGTGAGCAATTACTACTATTACCATCACAATATGGCCTTTTAAAGAAAACACTCTACTCTAAAGCTAAAGTGCAGCAACAAGGTAAAGGAAAACAAAACAACTTGTACATCTCCATCTCTACATTAGACTTTCTAATGATTTCAGCTTGTCACATCTCAAAACACCTATTGCGGAGAACATTCTTGAATTTGTAATGTGATATATAGGTAAAGTTCAACAAGGAGTTAAACTCAATCACTGAATGAGTAAAAGAGCAAGCACCCATGCAACATACATGCTTTAAAACTATTTCAACTTATTACATGTTTATGTCTTACTACAAATAAACTCTCAGATTTGTTAATCTGTCTCTTTATACCTCGCTCCTTTTTTCTTTTTTATAAAAGAGTATCCTTCAACACAGATCTGAATAAGAATTGATAGAACTGGGTAAAGCAGCAAGCACAAATTTGTCAATAGTTAAATTTGTTTATAAAAGTTCTCATATTTTGAAATATTGCTTCTCTACAACTTGTTTCCTTTTTTACATAATTGAATTAAACATGTCTATTGTGGTTTTAGCGCTTCTCTAACTCTATACATACAATTTTAGATATCGGGGAGAGTCCCGTCTAGATCCGCTCCTGTTGGCGACCCTGGATTGCATAGCCCCATCATGCACACTTGAAAGACTTATCGATTGTCCACTCAGCCGAGAAGCTATCCTGGCTGAAACCGTATTTGAAAGGAGCTCTGGCCTGGCCGGTCGAGACGCCCCGTTCTTCAACCGGCGCTTCAAGATCTCTGGTGCTTCCCGCCCGAGAGGCTGCCGAGCCTGAACAAGCATTTAAACCTTACTCCTTAAGAGACCACACTGCTGCTACACGGACTACTATCTCAAGATGGGGACGGAGGCTGTTTTGAAGAGAGGAAGCGAACCAAATCCAGGAGGCGGAGACATCTCGAAGCCAGGCCCAGGAGGTTGCGGTGGGAGGCGGTGTGGTTGCGGTGGGAAGTGAAGCAGTCCCAGTGGGAGGCTGTCTGTTGGCGGTGGGAGGCGTTGCGAACGCGGTGGTTGGCAGTATTGTGGCGGTGGGCGGCCGTTGGTTGGCGGTGTTAGAAAATGCTGTGGCGGTGGGAGGCTGTTGGTTGGTGTTGGGAGAAAGTGCTGTGGCGGTTGGAAGCGGTGCGATTGCGGTGGTGTTGGGAGACATAGCAGTGGCGGTAGGAGGCGGTGGTGAGATGGCTGTTGAAGGCGGTGCGGCAGTGTTGGGAGGCAGTGCAGTGGCTGTTGGAGGCGGTAGAGGTCGTCCGGCGATGATGGGAGGCTGTGCGTTGCCCGTGGGAGGAGGTGTGGTAGCCGTGGGACAAAGTGCGGGGGCCGTGGGAGGCAGTACGGTGGCTGTTGCAGAAAGCGACCATAGCTTGGCATTGGCAAGAGCGGCCGAAGGTGTGCCAAGGGCGAGAATGCGGGCCTCTGGAACTTCGCGGGATCAGGTGTCAGTGCACGAGAAGAACCCAGAGAAGGCGGCGGGTTGAAGCAAGGAGATGGGAGGCGGTGATGTGATTGTTGTGGGAAGGAAACAGGGACCGGTGAAGCTGACCGACAAGGAGGCCGGGTGTCAGGAGGGGTCGGAGAGGAGGGCCGGGATGGGGTGGAACGGCGGTAGGGGCGTGGGGAGGAAGAAGATGGTAACAGAGGACGAGACCAACCAGGCGACAGCGACCTGTGGTATCCAGGTGACCGCGGTGGTGATGGTGAAATGCAGCAGCGACGAGCAGTACATGAAGGCGGAGCGGATCGGCGTCGGTGGAGACGTGGAGATGCTGGATGATCCACTCGAGAAGGACTATACGACCTCGACCTCTGGTATCCAGGTGATGATCGGTGGCGGTAAGGTGATGATGCTGGCGGATAGCGGAGAAGGGCAGGTGACGATGACGGGGAACCAGGAGAGCCCCGTGCGATTGGTGATGACGGCCGGAACGGGGAGGTGCGCAGCGGGGAGCAAGGGTAGTAGATTCGTGGAGATGTTGGAGACAAGGGACCAGAAGAAGTAGGTGACTTCAACGTGCGGAAGTGGTACCGTGATGATGGCGAAACGCCGCTGCTGGGATGAGGGGTAATGAAAGGTGGACGGGAGCGGCTTGGGGATGCTGGTATTGATCTGTGGAGCACAGGGGACGATCGGTGTGGCGGTGGTGAGAAGCTGGTACCACGAGGGGACAATGAAGGTGAAAGGGAGCGGTGGCGGTGCCGGTGAGAGCTTGGGGAAGCTGGGTGCCGGTGAGAGCTTGGGGAAGCTGGAGACGGTGAACGAGAGGAAACAGGAGATGGTACCCACCTCTGGAAACCAGGCGAAGGCGGATCCTTGCACCGGTATGGCGATGCTGGTGGAGAGCCACGACGGTAGCGTGGAAATGGGGAAACACATTGGCGCTTCCGATCATTACGATCCCACGACCTGTTGCGTCGGCGACGATCAGAACGGTTCTTCCCGACTGAAGGACTCCTCCTTTTGTTCCCCTGTTGGCGGTCACTGTCATCACTCCCACGAGGAGGCTGCGGCGCCATTCTAGAATCCTGCTCCTTGTCATCCTCCCAAGGATTCCAGGACAGCTCGAACTTCTTTCTGTAATCAGTGTGATCATCATCAGCTGACTCTCCACCACACCTGTCCTCGGATTTCTTGAACGAAATGCTCGACTTCTTCTTTTTCCTAGTGGATCTCGTCTCTGACTCGGCAGCACCAAGAGAAGCAGCAATTTTGCTTCTGGAAGACGTGACATTATCTTCACCACCACCAGCCATCCTCACCCGTTCCAATTCCAGCCTTTCGAGGCTTGCGAGAACCTTCTTCCTCAACCGCTCAGCCTTCTTTCTGGTGCCTCTTCTTCCAATCTCCCTGATCTTGACCCAAAACCACTTAGCAGGGAGTCCCTCTTCGTCTAGCCCGAAAGACTTACAACCAAGCATCACAGATTCCAACTTCTGCGCCATAACAACGGGCGGCCTACATCTCTTCAACGTCCGCACAAACTCGCACATAATCCCGGCAGGTGAGAACTCACGGCTTCCCGACAGACCATACGCCTGCACAAAGGAGAGCGCCGGCAAGTAGGACCGCCGAGCAAGCAGTGATCGTACCAACCAGGTGCCGTCCAAACCCAACTTCGCCGCCAGCTGAGGCATGCCCGGCTTCCATGCCAGCTTCAGGACGAGGGTCCTGTACAGCACTGCCTCGTGCTCTCGTGCAGCGTCGAACGCAACGACCAAAGCCAGGAGGACGTGTGCGTGGGGAGGAGGCGGCGGAGTGAGGTCGCCAGCTTCCCAGCACCATGTGTGGGTAGCCAGGTGCTTCCATGCACCGACCATCTCCCGTGCTCGCTCCTTCGTCTTGGTAGAGAGGACAACTGGCCGGCGGCGCTGTAGTACTTCTTGTCCGGCCATGGCGGCGAGCAATGAGTTGAGCAGCAGCAGGCACGTTCGTTCGTTGTTAACCACGCTGTCTGCGCTGTACGGAGGGAAGGCATTGGAGAGCACGTCCAGGACGAACTGTGCGGGTTCGGCACAAGAATGCAAGAGCATGCTAGGCAGATGGGTATCCCATGGCACGATCTCTGTGTGGCAGGAAATCAAACGGCGCCAGAACCCATCTGGATCGGATTTCTCGCATAGCGCTGTGAGCTCACCGAGGATGCCTTCACTTTGATATTCACCCGGCAATATATCATGCTTAGGTGCGTGTGAAACGCCGTCCATGAACTGCTGCTTGATTTGTTGGGGGAGGCATTGCTGGATGATATTCATCATCTCATCCATGCGGTCAAGGATCTTCTTTACAGGAGCATCGCCATCCTTCTCCTCGCTTGAGATGGGCACCGGCGGCTGAGGATCGTCCGTCGGCAAGCTGCACGAGTCATCCTGCAGCCCGAGACGTGTTGGTTGCAAACCACCATGGTCAGCGGTAGCATCATTGCCGTCGACTCCTTTACAAGGATCCACCGCCGCTTTGTGGTCGTTCGGGCCATCACTATGTTCCTCTTGGCAAGGTCGTTGGAGGTCAACCCGGTCCACCTCCCCGTTGTTTTGGCTGACCACCGTGCTATCAACCGGGGGGACCACTTGGATGTCTATAGCGGCTGCAACTTCCTTCCCCCCACGGAGGACGGCCGGCAGCAGGTGATCCTCCGTCAGAGCTCGCAACCGAGAATATAGCAGCTGCAGATCCACGGCGTCAGCCCCACTGATGACGTCTCTGTGTTTGACCCCTTTACTATGAGCAGGAGGCGCCACTTGGATCTCTTTGGCGGCAGCAGCAACAGGTTTCTCCTGGTGGCAGGGGATGGCCAGCACCAGTGCTCGCAACTCACCCAACTGAGAGTGTAGCGATTGCAGACCAATACCGTCAGTATGGCCGTTATTTGCTGGCTGCAGCACCACTCTGTCATCTTCTTCGACAGCCGCAACCTGCAGTTTTTCCTCCTCGGGATTGGCAGTCAATGAGTGATTGTCCTCCAGTAACGGCAACTCGTCCGGGCTGGAATGTGAGGATTGTCGATCAGAATTCCCAGCGTCGTCATCGTTAGCGTGGTCACTTCGGCCTCCTTTGCTTTGAGATGGCGCCGTCACTTCCCTGGCTTCTGAAAGATTGCTTGGCAGCTCAACCAGCTTGGACTGTCCATCGCAGGAATCATTGCTGCCGATTCCTGTGTTCACATTTGCTACGCCAGCAGTTGCATCTTCCTGACGAGCTAGGAAACTACAATCATGTGCAACGGCAAGGGAGTCGTCCTTGTCAATCGCCGTCTCAAACCTGGGTTCGCTTTCTTCTGACGGGCAAGGCAATTCATCTTGACCCTCAGCGGCTTCATTCTATAAAAACCAACTTCTCATTAATAGATGGTAAAAGAGGTTTATAGGTTCTAAATTAAACCCATTAGTCGGATTTTCAACATTATACATACAAAACATTTATGTTGGACAATGGGCATATTAACAAGAAATCACCTGATCCCCAAACTTCACAATCCGCTATTAATTAATTTGTCCTTAGCGTTAAGCACCAGATTGGTTTAGTGAACAGGGTCATATTAACAATGGGCATATTAACAAGAAATCACCTGATCCCCAAACTTCACAATCCGCTATTAATTAATTTGCCCTTAGCGTTAAGCACCAGATTGGTTTAGTGAACAGGGTCACAAGTAGCCGCAGCAAATTAGTACTCTGAACCAATCACTTCAGAAGTTGTGCAAAGACAGTATACCATGACCTCAAACTGTATAGTACAGTAGACTTTGCCGAATATAAACGAGTGCTTAAGAACAGTGACATGGAAGGACAAAAAAACGGTAGATCCTCCATCAAACACTAACAATATGCCAACCAATTTTACTCCCTTACGCCCACAACAGTCTTAAACAAGGGGAAGTGCCTCAGTTCATGAAACAATTTCAGAGTGATGCAGCCACTACAAAGATACGGAAGTACCCTTGACGCTAGGTATAAACTGCCTGGACTAGCTTTTGGGACAAGACGTCCATCAGTGTAGACCTGGAATGATCAAGATCTAGTTCAACACACCTCACCCAATCCTATTTATAGAGGAGGAGGGGGGGGGGGGGGGGGGGGGGGGAATGAATAAATGTATAACTATATGGAGTAAATAAAATAGCAACTCATCTTTACCATGTTGGAGACTCATTTCTCACCTTTCCATAGCAATTGATTGCGATAGGAATTTGCTTGCTCTTAAAAAGACCCCATAGGTAAAGTTTCCCTTGAAGCCCTACGCATTGCCAAAAATCAAACAGATAAGACAATCATCAGTCAGAAATTTTTCACTCAAAATGGCTTGCCGGGAAAAAGATATGTTACCCAGACAATCTAGTAGAGTGCTATGCAATCTAACTAATCACTTAGGCAAAACCATGAATATACATCTGAACATACTGTGGAACTCGGCAGGTAAGTGTAGGGATGGAATTAATAGAAGTTCAACAGCTTCCAGAGTGGTGTGAAAGATACAATCTCTTTTGACCGCTTTCATCAACAGTTCGTCATAAACTGGACCAGCTCTAAAGATCATAAAGATTTCAGAACGGTTACTACACTTTCAGATTGAGTATAAGAAAGAGGAATAAGGTGATCCACCTAATTATATTACCTGTCATCTTCGGGAATGAAGTATAGCGCAATACTATTAGCGGTTGGCTTTGATGATACAAATGAATTGGGCCACGACTTCAATCTTGAGCACATCTCGAGATTAAGTGTCGTCGGTATCATTCGTGATTCTTCACACACCTTTTCAATTTTACATGCAATATCAGACAAGAGTGCCTTCACAGGATGACACATGATTGGACCCGTCCCACTTGCAATTGCAAAGCACCCCCTGATCATAGACGAAAGCATAGATTTTTGAATGAAATTAGCGAAATAAGTGAATTAAGATCGCGAATATTGGACGAATATTGGTTTAGACTTTTGAGATAGTAAGAATCAGAAGCTATAACATTTTACTGCGGAAGAAACAGAAATTATTACAACATTTTACTGTGTACCTCCAAACAGGATGAACAAGGGGTGCCACACATTTTTCACCTGATGGGTTTGTTGGTAACAGTTGAGAATCATCCATTTTTACTACTAGCGCATTCGGTGGATCACTAGGCAGCACACTTACCTTGTCAGTGGAGACAATATTACCATCAGAACTTTTATCAATCACCAATTTTGTGCCATGTATGTCCTTATTTTTCTCTGGTGAAGAATCTGGTCTGGAATCGTACTCTTGAGCGACATTTGAGTTAGGAGCTTTCTGTTCATTATCTGGTAAAGAAGTTTGATGGCTCTTCCCTTTGCCAGTGTACTTGCAAGCATTGCTACCATAATAGCCATTGCAATCCCCATTGGGTAACCTCATTCTCGCATTTTGTACTTTCTTTTCTCTGTGTAGATCAACAGACTTGGCTACTTCCATCTCCTTTGGAACTGGATATTTACAAGTAAATATTGTCGATGTTTTGATTGCATGATCATTATGAGCTTCCAAAAGGGCCATTTTGAGATCATCAGTTGGTTCCATTATTCTTGAATCGATTTTATTCTGAGACTTGCCACACTCTCTTACAAGATCATTACAATATTCAGAGACAACACCAGTTGTTGTCCTATCTGCCTTCTTACAAGAACCACGACCGGCACCATAATCCAGTGGCAAAAAATTGTGAATTTTGTTGAATTTTCTCCCATTGGCACACTGGTTGTTACTCTTAACAGATGTGACTAGTTCAGAAGCTTCTTCATGTAATTCTCTATCCTCTGCTTCCTCTGCATTTAATTTTCTTTTCCTTCCCAAAGATATTTTACCATCCAGTGTACCATCACCAATAGCCGGTTTTGACTTTGAAAATAAACCAGTAGAAGAGCGCCCTAAGATCTCAACTTGAGGAACACTATCACCCAAAACTTCTTCAACTGCAACAGTCCCAGCTTCCAATTCACAAATATCTAGGCTATTTTTTGCACCCACAGCCATGCGAGAATTTTGGATATTAGAATTCCATGATTGTATGGAAAGGAAACGTTTTATTGCAACAGCAGAAATTCTGAAGCCTCCATGGACTGTAAAAAAAATCCATACACATTTTCAATTGAGAATGTGACATTTAGAAAAATATAGAAAAAGATGATCTTTGACCACCATCAACAAACAAATGTTTGTCGCTGATTACTTTTATGTGTTTTTAATCTTGCGACCTGAAGACTTCTTTTGATGGCCAAATTGCTTAAGTATCTTTGAGAAATTTTTGATTTGCATAGCTCACACAACCATTTTGATATTTCGCCAAATGACTTCTTTTGATTGATTTGACAATACCTGCAGGTACATAGAAATTCAGTGATATGATATTTAACAAAAAAACATTTATGAAAGAAAAAGAAAACTAGTGTACCGATGTTCAACAGATATTTTACACTTGAAGCAAATAAGCAGAGCCCTCAGAAAACCTGGATCACCGCATGCTTGGCAAATGGTAACCTGCAGTAATAACATGCTAATTTCAGAACTAAAATGAATTCAGATATTGTAAAAAAGAAATTTACTTAAATTCAATAAAGATATCTTATTTATGGAGCTTCCAGAAACTTTTGTATTAGCTCATTGCAACAGACGTCCATCATGTCACCTCAGCTGGCAACTTCCGCTGCCTAAGGTTAATAGGACAAGTTGAATCCATGTATACAATGATTTATTAAAAAAAAGGTGCTGGAGCCCCACACTTTCATGTGTACGTGATAAATTGACAACATAGTAATAACAACAGCATGCAAAAAGCAGACATGGGTCATCATATTACATAAAGTGTTGACTATGTAGCCTTGGTTTCAAGCATAAAAAGCCTCCCTTTGCTGGCAGCCACCGCCCCCAGGAGCTGCTTGGCTGCTGCACGAATTTCTTATCTATGCATCTTCTAGGAGTTGTCTCCTTGAAGTGTCTTCATCAAAACAAAAACAGTTCATCTTATAGTTGCTATTATTAATTCTACATGGGTCGTCATGCCACTGCCATTATTTGTTGCTTTTCGAGCGGCCACAGCTACCCTATTTGCCACCATCATCTATATTGCTATTGATCTACACCGCCGTCATCTACACCTCTTCTTATCTTTACCGTCATCATCATCCAAGTCACCACCAACATTGATATCTAATCCCAAATCTTGGAAACAAATTCAACCCTAATAATTATGATGGAGATATGGAAGGATTTATCCACCCTTTGTTGCTGTCTCAGGATTTATTATTGCTTTTCTACCGCATACATGGTGTGTCGCTATTTGACACAGCATGTTGGCGGAGTTCTACTTCTTTCACGACTTCAATTGCGAAATTCGCCCTACAACATGGTGTGTCGCGTAAATGACATGTTGTCTCACTTGCTATCTGCTCTGATTTTGCCCCTGATATCTGTCAACTAACACGGCTTGTCGCCTGCTTCGCATTGCAATGAGGACATGGTGTGTCACTTGCGATCCGTCCTGATTTTACCTCGAGATCTGTCAACTGACATGGCGTGTCGCCTGCTTCGCGTCACAATGACTTCTGCTACATGACAAGCATGTCATCTAAGCAACACGGTGTGTCAACTGTTTTCTGCTTACTTTGGTTATTGCTACAAGACATGTTGAGTCTTCTTCAAGTTTTGTTGCTCTATATCTATATGGATCTTTATGCTACTTTTGCTACTGTGTGGTGTTATTTTTGCCGCTATGTGGATCCTTCTACTGTTGTTACTTCGTCTACAATTATTCTATAACATGGTAGATGCTTCCATACACGGCGAGTCTCTATCTTTATTCTTACCAGCAACACTTATCTTTCTTTTCCAACAATTTTATATATTTTTTGTTCTTTAGACCCCCCCCCCTGCACATACATATTGCCTACCTCTCTAATGTTTGTACTTCCCCTATATAGATTGTGCACCTACTGACTAATCGGATGTGATTTTTGCTCTAATCCATACTGCGGGGAGGGTGGGGGTTTCGCACTCCACTCTCTTTTTGGGATCGCACTAAGATCCACAATTTTCTACCTGGATCTATGTATAGGGTCATGTTGCACATTGACTTGAGTTGTCAATTACCTCATCCATATACTTGCCTACATTGCACTTGCCTCTAATATTGTTTTTGAGTTTCCACCCTCAACCATTCTTTTTATGGTTGGCGTGAGGGAGATAATAGAGGATGATGAGTAGGGGGAATAGCTGAGATGAAGGAGAGGAGAAGATTTTAGCTCTGCTGCTCTATATCTATATGGATCTTCATGCTACTTCTGCTACTATGTGGTGTTGATTTTGTTGATGTGGATCCTTCTACTGTTGTTACTTCATCTATGCTTTTGCTATTGGTTTTCTATCCAAAGATGCCATTCTTGCTACTTGTACTATATTAGCACATTAATTTGTTGCTTTGTGCTTTTGCACTATTTGTCGTCTGTGCTTTATTTGCACGTTGAATATTTGTATGTGCCCTGGCATGTCGAATATTATTGTTGTTGTGACCTCGCACTCTCTGGACTGTGACGTCTATGCTGAAAATTATATGATGAGAGAAGATGATGAAGATTTCTCTTAGTGATGAAATTTCATCTACATTGGATCTTAGAGTCCTTTATCTGCTTGGTACTTAGCACATTGGTCTTCTAGCTGGCTACGTCGTCTAATCTCTGATGTTGTGTGCCAGCACTCTCTGGATTGACACTTTTCTTGTTCGTACTTTGTATGCACCTTGACTACTGCTTCATGCATACCAACACTCTCTGGTCTACTTCATGAAGATAGCGACTAAGATGAAAACCTTGATGCCTACCTATTGTTGTTTACTTCTGCTCCAGATGTCATTTCATACAGTGCGTACCCACTTTTGGAGAATCTACTTAAGAGGGAGTGTTTGAGTGATGAGTGTTTTATTGTAATATTGAGGAGAAATATTCTTGTATGGGTTTGGTTTATCTTTTTATTCTGCTTCTTTGTCTTTAATTTGCATGTTTGTATGTTTGCAAGCTAACTTGGGATCCTCCCAAGCTCCAGCTTGAGGGGAGTGTTAAAAAGTCTAATTATTTAGTTAATTAAGTTATTGGCTCTACTTGTATATGGGCCCAATTGTGTCTTGGCCTATTAGGGTTTGTTTGAGTTTGTATGCTTCCCCCTTATCCTATTTATAGGAGAGGGGGTTGTCCCATCAATAAGAAATATACACAAGGGGATTCTCCCTGCCATGGAACACAACTTCGACGATTTTTGGTGAAATTTCGCCGAAACTTCGAACTTCGACCATAGGCGAAGTCGAATCCCAAATACTTCGGCCTCGTCCAAACTTTGGGGCGAAGTTTCAGTGATGTCGGCGAAGTTGACTTTTTTGTGTGTATTTTCGTCTCAACTTCTCCGAAGTTGTCTAAGTTTCCTCGAAGTTGGCGAAGTTGGGTCGAAGTTTGGTCGAAGTTGAGACGACCCAGAGCATTAATCCTAACTAGTGTCCCAAAGGCCATGTAAGGCATAAGTGTTGCCTCCAACCCTCTTCACAACTTCTAATATCAACTCCTATGTTGTTTGTTGCCACTCTTTCCTAGATAGGGTGTTTTAACTACTATTTGACTGTATATTGTATAGAATACATATGGTGAACTATATTTGTATATGTGTATTGCACATTTGACCCTTGAAACTAGGGCTAGAGAGTTGTGAATTGTGTTTTGTGTTAAATTAACATATATAAGATAGATGTATAACATATATAGTAGTTTTCAATTAAAGTTTCCTTCAAATTCACATCATTTTCTTCAAAAAATGGCATCGAAGTATGTCGAAGTTTGCGTCTAAACTTCCTCAAAGTTTCCACAAACTTCCACTTCCACACCTGGCGAAGTCGACACGAAGTCGAAGTTCTGCACCATGCTCCCTGCCATATTGTTTTTCCACACTCTTCATCATCTATTTCATCCTCTACATGTAATTCTCTTAGTCATCATCCTCCACATCATCTTCCTCATTGAAGTCTTTGTCTGCATCATCATCGTCTTCTCAAGAGATCAACTATGTTGAAACTTCAAAACCAAGGTGGAGTACCACACACCACACAACCATAGTCTGATTGTCGGAGGATCATACCCGGGCGAGGCCCAGAGCGCATCCCCGCTCAACAAATAACAGAAGCAGACATGCAAGAAGGGCCATGTAGGCCCTAAGTGGAGAAGCCCAAGGATGGACGAACAAGTATGAAGATTGAAAGCTCAAAAAGAAACCCCACATATGTGCCTACAAGAAATTGGGCCAAAAAGCATGAACCAGAGAGGCCCAACAACACAACTCACAAAGCACAACCCACCCAAACCCATATGGCCCACAACGACAAGCAGCCCAAATCGTCCCCACGCCCTAGGTTAGGGTTTGGAGAGCAGTCGCCATGAACAGGGGCTAGGGTTAGGGCACCCTTGCCATCTCCAAGGAATTGCCATGTTGTCAGGGAAGGGACGAACAGGGTAAGACTATTAGCTCCACCATAGTAGGAGAAGGGCACCACCACGTCCAAAGTAGGAAAGGCGAAGGCATACCTACAAGGGGAGCGGTGGCTGTCACAAGCACGCTACCTCAGAGAGCCAGTCCCAGTAGGAGGCAAAGGAAATGAGATGCCGAAAGCGTAAGAAAGCAGGAACTAGGGAAGTGAATATGTTATCAAACTCCGTCACCCTTAAAACCTTTTCCCATAAGAAAAATAAATAAATCTAATAAGTCCACAACAGTTTAACTACTAAACTATTGTAATGGACACCAAAATTTCTAAAGCTCGTTCAATTTTTTAAGTCTAAATTTGTAGAATGAAAGTCATGCCAATTTTAGTGGACTGGCTACTTATTTATTAGCTATAGTAATAGAAATATTGTATGTTTCTCTCAAGGTCTTCATACAGATTCATATACAACATGTTGTGTCATGTACTAAGTTTTATTTAATTGATTTTATCTCCTTTTGCATTATCTTTTGTGCATATTAAAAAATCACATATATTTATGACCCATTATGAGCTTAGTAAGTACTAGGATTTCAATAATCTCTACAGCTTTAATATTGTTTTCCATCAGTATCTATGTTCCCGAGTTTGTGTGAAATTTATTAATTCAACCTAAAATATATGAATTTGGGTTTGAATAAACCCCTTCACACAGATTAGTAATTTTAAATTAGAATGTTGAGTATCCAATATTTAGTATTTAAATTGCATATAAGTTAAGATTTTGATGTTTATTCCACACATCCAAAAGTTCATATGCATTTGATGTGACTTAATAGTAGTTATACACCTTACTAAGTATCTTTGTTGTTTTCATGTAGGGAAATTAGTGAAGTTTAGAAATACATAACCATATTTTACTTAGATTGCATGTTGTAAAGGGTTATATGGATTGTGTTGCATTGGAAATGTAATTTTATAATTTGGTCTCTTATGGACGAAGAAGCATACCAACTTCCGCAATATCACTTGATTTGTTCGTTGGGTACAATTAGATAGGATTGGTTTGATCCAATTTGACTTGGGCATAAGTCAACTTGGAAGGTCTGACAACTTGTAGGTTTGTTGAGCAATTCGATTGGCTTGTTCATGGTTGAGTGTTGTTCTTCAACTGTAATAGAGATTAACTGACCTCCCAATTAGTCAACTAACTTGGTGAAAGATCTGGAAACTTCCAATGACACACAATACACATTGAGTTCAGAGATAATTGATTAATAACTCCATCTAGGATTCAATTCTAATACCTGAAGTAATTCCTAGACACACACACCTCCCTCAACCTAAAGTTACACAGAATGAGAGGAGAAAAAGGGTGATTAGAAGGGGATTGGAAGAAACACTAGTTCTTGATTAGTTGTGTATTTTGATCTATGAAACCTAGCTATACTTAGTCTTATTCATTATTTCTTCTTCCCCTACATTCACGGATGGACGAACTCCACTCCATTCTTTTTCTTCCTGTACTCTTCTTCTCCTCCCCTGCATGGAGAAGGAAAATTAGTTAGCAATTTCATACTACAAATGAAATGAAGATTGAAAGGAGCTAATTTGGGTTTTTCTTAAAGCTTGGATTGAATCCTACATTGTGATCATCTAGAAGGCAAGTTAGCTCTCTTCCCAACAATGAATGATATAAATCACAAATTTTGAAAGTGTACTTGAAGTGAGAACTATGCAATTTTGTTTAGTTTTGCATGATTTCGATGCATTGTAAATTAAATTTAGATTTTAAATAACATTGATTGAATCTTAGAAGGAAGGATCAAATCAATTTCAAAATGTTAATTATATGTTATGCTCGATGTTCATTTCTACTATTTGAATCCAGGTTGATAGAGTTAGCATTAATAGGATGGAATCGAATGAGAACTAGTTAAATTCAGTTATGTTAGTATAAATTTGATTTCTTATTCTTAAATTGAAAATTCAAATTATTAGTTCTTAACAGGGACATTTCTAGGGAAGTTCCCTAAAATACTAAGGGAATTCTTATTATAAGATTAAAACAATTACAGAAGCCTCTCTTTTATAGGACAAGAGAGTAAAGAATAAAGCAGAGATAAGCAATATGGATAAAAGAAAGAGGCTAATAGACAAGACAAGTCTAAAGCCCATAACACAATAATAAAAATAAACCCATATAAATATATATACTAACACTCCCCCTCAAGCTAGAGCATAGATGTCAATCATGTCCAGCTTATCCATCAGAGTAGTGAATCTGGTCTGTGGAAGAGTTTTGGTGAAGATGTCTACGTCTTGATCTGAAGTATGTGTATAAGGCGTACAGATCTAACCAAATAAGACAGCTTCCCGCACAAATGGCAATCTACTTCAATATGTTTAGTGCATTCATGGAAGGTGGGATAGCTGGCAATAAATAAAGATGGTTGCTTTGTTGTCACAGTGCATGGGAATAGGTTTAGAATCAGAGACATCAAAATCTTTCAGAAGTCCACGTACCCAGAAGAGTTCATATGCAGTATGAGTCATCGCTCGATACTCAGCTTCAGCACTAGAGCGAGCAACTACGGTTTGCTTTTTGCCTCGCCAGGTGGCTAGGTTACCCGCCTATAAGCGTGCAATACCCAGATGTAGATTTGTGATCTATCTTGCTCAGCATAGTCAGAATCAAAATAACCAATAAGATTACAATGCCCATGTTTCTTGTAAAGCAGGCCTTTTCCAGAAGAGTTTTTCAAATACTTCAAAATATGGCATATAGCGTCCCAGTGACATTGTCTAGGCTTATCTAGAAATCTGCTAACTAGTCCAACAACAAAAGTGATATCAATCCTGGTGATAGTGAGATATGTAATTTTTCCTACCATTCGACGATATTGATGATGGTCAGGGTAAGGAGGAGAATTCTCGTCATCCCAGTTAGTATTGGGATCCAAGGTAGTTATAGTAGGCTTTGCCACATTCATATTTCAGATAGGAGGCCCAGAACATATTTCCGTTGGGACAAGTATAGACCATAAGATGAGCACGAGACCTCAATGCCCAAAAAAATCTCAATTTGCCTAAATCTATGGTAACAATTTTTTTTTCCAAGTAGTCTTTAGTGGCTTGGATTCATGTGTGATCACTACCAGATAATGTGATGTCATCAACAGACAAGGTTGAAAAATGCGTAAGGCGTAACGAGGCATTTTTGTCTCAGTGAGGCGAGGCGTAAGCCTCGAGGCGTATGAGGCGTAAGCCTCAAAATATGTATGAGGCGGTCATAAAAAATAAATTTATACATCATTTTTTCAATTAACCAGACAGAATAAATGGGCCGTATTGTAAACGAACTTGATACTGTCCACTTTTCTATCAAAAAAGCAAATCAACTGGTCAAGGAGATTGGTAGAAAGGTGGGTTAGTCATGAGTTTGAGGACAGCTGTGCTGTTCTGAGTTCTTGCCGGGTGTCTTCTGATAATTGGAATTTGTTGATTTCAGGTGGCTACTGACAAATGTATAATGATGTTTCTGTTTCTCATAGTTTGTGGAGTTATTGCCATTATCATTGTTAAGGTATTATTAGCTTTGATATGAATTGATCACTGAGAGATGGTGTTTCTTTGCAGTAATGTTTGATATATTTTTACCTATTTATTTTGATATCCTTTTTGCATCAAACCCAGATTGTGAACCCACACAACAAGAATGTTCCAGATCCGCCAACTCCCGTAGCTAGAAGACTGTTGTCGGTTAAGGGCAGTCCCAACAGAAGATTGTTGTCCTATAAGGGCAGTCCCAGCATATTAATCTGAACTAATGCAATTCCGGCTTTTTGTTTCTTGTCTGTAACTGTATAATTGAGGTTTGAGCATATGGCACTTGATAGCCAAGAACAAAAGAAGGCATGCGATTAATGAAATAACACGCAGTGGAAAGGGCTTCCGGCCAGAAAAATTGGGGAACATTATAGTGGAAAAGGAGAGTACAGGCAACCTCAAGAAGATGACGATTCTTTCGTTCGGTAACACCATTCTGTTAAGGTGTGTATGCACAAGAAGTTTGATGAATTGTACCCATTTTTCGACAAAAATGACTGACTGAGGTTTGCATGAATTCAAGGGCATTATCAGTACGAAGAATTTTTATAGTTTTATCAAATTGAGGACCCATGTTTAAAATGTCGATTTTGATGTCGTTTTGGTTGGTCCAGAAACATAAATTTACCAAAATTTCGACCGAAATTTCGATATTTTACGCTTTTTCGACACAAGATTTCGATGCAAATTTTGACATTTTCGATGGCCAAATAAAGGAATTAAGTCATAATTTTTTACCATGATGATCTATATACATAAATACACCTAATTATACAATAATATCATATGTTGGTATAGGGTAGGGGGCTCCTACATTTTTGAGTGAAAATACACAAAACTGTTTCGATCAGGATTTCGATGATGCAATGTATACATACATATATTCTTATGTAATAACATGTTAGATCTTATATTTTGAATTGAATTAACTCAGGGGGGGTCTCCCACATTTATTTAGGATTTTTAAGATTTAAAAAAATTATAATGCAATAAAAAAATCGAAATTTCGACTATTTGGACCGGTCCATTTCGATGTCTGGTAGTGGTCGAAACCGAAATTTCGCAATTTCGACCAAAATTTTAAACCATGTTGAGGACAAATCTCGGCGAAAAACGATGTGATAATATCAACTATGTGAGATATGTCCTTCAACATAAATAACCAGGTAGTTCTAGAATAATCATCAATAAAACCAAAAACCAGAAATACTAGAAATAGAAGGGGCCCAAATGTCAACATGTACTATATCAAACAGATGTTTTGAGCCAATAGAATTTTTTTAGGAAAAGTAGATTTAGTATGTTTGCCCAACTGGCATCTTTCACAATGAAAAATTGAATCAGAAATATCATGTAGTAAGTGCTTCAACTTAGCCGGTGAAGGGTGTCCCAAACGATAGTGCCACTGGAGGCCGATCACAAAAGTAGTCAATAGTGCAGCAATCTTTGACGTGTCCAGGTAGTATAAGTCGTCTGGTCCCTCATGGCTCAGACCAATCTTCATCCTAGGGTGCAGATCCTGAAATATAACACCATCCGGGTCAAAATTTATGGAGCACCGTAGGCACTTAATAGTTCTACTCACAGATAACAGATTTATTGAGAATTTAGGAAGATATAGCGTCGAACGTAATAAAAGACGACCAGGAGTGCAATATTCCCAATTTCGGAAACATGTGTTTAAGAACCGTCGGCAAGAGTAACAAGCGAAATAGCAGAAGTTTTATACAGGTTAGAAAATAAAGTATGATTGTTAGTAATATGAGAGGTTGCATCGGAGTCAATCACCCATGTATTTTTACACTGTGCCAGGAGAGTAGAACTACCATTAGTAGAGGTCTCGGTGGAGGAAGCCAGTCGACCTTGGAATAACTTCTCAAACTCATAGCGGATCCATTCTGCAGAAGGTGGGGCAGACAAAGGTGCAGTAGTGTCGGGCTAGTAGGACGTGACTTGATTTGCCCATGCAGGTTTGACATGCTTGATCCAACAGCGGTCTTCAATATCATTTTGTTCTTTTGTAGAAGTTGCAGTAGCGTTGTTCAGTAGATGAAGAGTCGGAACTAGACGAGTAAGATATGCGACCAGGTCCAGTAGTAGAGCGCCCACGACCGCGGCCACGACCACGGAAAGAATCACTAGACCTAATGGCAAGTGCAGCTGCATCAAAGAAATCAGGGGAAACTTGAGAGAGAGAGGGTAAGTGTTGTATGTGTTTGAGAACATCTCCCAAATGTTTGTGTTGGGAAAGGGAAAACGAGCGTATTATCTGGTAGAGCCTAGGGGTAAGTAGCAGAAACCTGCCAAGGCAGTTTATTCAAATGACGTGGGAGATCAAGCAATTAGAAACAATTGAATTTTTACCATGGATACCCAACAATAACTAGAGAGATTGGTGGAACCTTATTTAGTTACTAATGGGAAGATGAGCACCCTCTACATTAGGCATTCTGGAAATTGCTTCAAACTTCTTCGAAACTGTCAAAATTGTGCTAAAAGTATATCAATGACTATTTCGTACTGAAAAGCAAGTAATTGTAACTTGGTAGGGCATTTCGAGTAATTTCAAAGGCGTTGAGACCATTCTTCGATATTCTACCAAAATAAGGTTTGTTTTGAAGAGGAAAAGTCCACAAACGGACCATGTTCAGAACAAACACAACATAAACTAAACCTATGATTCGAGAAGCATGGTTCCATGTTTGTACTTTTACTATGAGATTGTGGGATCTTTGGGAAAATCTTAGCTATATTTCTTCTCTTCCTAGCTATTTATAGCTCTCTTTCTCCTATTCTTCTGCTTCTATCAAGATTTATCAAGAACATATTTAAACATGGGAGGATTTGTATCTATTACTACGAATACCCACTGAGTTTCATTTAGGAGGTTGTAAGATTTCCATTGATAATGCGTAAAATTAGCATGACCACCAAGATATTTTTGTATGATATGCCATTGGAAATCACACCTTTAACTGCATTTTTGGCTTCTCTAGCTACACAAGCATATGACCAAGAAAAAATGCTTGAGGAGTTAATCCAATACTACACAATCTGTCGCTACACATGCATATACACATTAAAACACATTTGTAATGAAACAAACCCAAGTTTACCTTAATCTTAGATTTACCTTCCACTTATAGCCTAATCTCTTCCCATTTGAGTTAATCTGAAACCCTACTCGTAATAGAACTGATGTGAATACACTTAACTGAATTTGTGTAAGTTGTCCGTAAATGCAGTTAAGTAATTGGAAATCCCAATTTGGTGAAAGAGCTAATGAACTTGAGTCAAAGTGAATAGTAAAACCCAAATTGTATATTGTATGAATATTTAGTGTAACACTTGAACAAAGATAATAGTGACTTTTGATGTATTATAACAGATCATGAATGTGTGGATTGACCTAAGTTGCGCTTAATATGTTCTTTTGACTTTATTGAAGGAGTAAATATATGGCATACATCTTAATCTTGTTCATGATAGAAAATATGCTAACCTAGTGTTCCTGAATGTGAATATATGTTTAGAGAATCAAAACAGGTTAAGTATACTTATATTTGTGTTAAATACACAGATGTATGTTTTGCAAGGTTTGGACTAAAATCAGCTGATGGAGTTTTGTTTTATGCAACACCACTAAAAATCCTAGAGATGATGAGTCTCTAAGTTTAGCCTTGCTAGTACTATGGTAAGAACTCCACCCACATGTGCTAAGACATGTGGAAGTCTTATCGTAGTATAGTTAAGGGTCGAATCCTCGGGACAACGGTCTTGACGAAGTCAAGATGGAAAACGTTTAGCCTTTACTTAACAACTTAAAGATTGATATTTAGATCGAAAGTTTGATTTGGTTGTTTTAAACTAAGTACAAAGAAAGTAAAGCAAGAAAGTAAATAAAGCAAGTAAATTTTAAGAGTTAACAAATGATGATGAATCACTGGGGTTAAGCAGGTATTTACCACCGCTACACATGCATTGTATATGTACTAAGCAAGACTTATAAGCTAGATGCATGGATGTTTCCACAAGACCGATGCCTTATAAGACAAGAGCGATGCGTTGCATCCAAGGGTGTTCCACAAGACCGATGCCCACATAAGACAAGAGCGATGCATTACACCCTTTGATGTTCCACAAGACCAATGCACATATAAGAAAAGGGCAATGCATCTCATCCTCCAAGGGTTAAGTAACTCTCATGCGGTACATCACTACGCGTCACTGAAGGATGTAGTCTCCGAAGAGAGAATCTTACTCAACCTCAAGAAACGTGCATCTAAAACTAACAAGCGAGCGATAATTACCAAATCGAATAGCGTCCTTGTAGGCCTAGTCTCCTATTCGGATAACCTAGCTACGAGAAGTGCGGGAATGATGCAACGCCAGCCATTCCCGAACAAATGGTCACATGCTTTACATCATTCCCCTCGCAAAGTGTGTTCCTCGACTTACCAAAGGTCTCTTCCATACAGATGGGAGTGTGTCAAATGATAGTGAGTTTACTCCACTCTTTGAGATACACTTCTAGACACCGAAACGGATGCGTGGTGGATACACACACCAGAAACCAACACTAAATCGGTATTCAAGCCTCGATAGCGGTCGTAGACAAACCACAACGAAAGACAATAAATACATACAAGAACGTGGCCATCATTCAAGCATGTGTGAAACGATTTAGTATTAAAACGAAATGATAACATCTTTTTTACAGTACAAAATACAAAACATGGGCAGCGGGGCTAGTCCCCGCGCCCCAGTGGATGGAACTACTCGCTCCTCATAGAGGGAGCAACAAAGAAGGAGGCAAGAAGAGATAGAAAGAACATCATCTCCACTGAGGAGAGAAGGTTGAACCCTTGGTGGAGAGAGCAACGATCTCCACTCCTTGTAGCTTGCTTGATGACGGATCTTCTCCTCTCACCTTCCTTGTTGATGAGAGAGAAAGTAGCTTGCAATGGACGTGAGTCTCAGACCGGCAGCCTCGAGTGATGGATGGAGTTGTTTTGGTAGTGGAGAGACAGCCTCTGGACGTCTGGACTCTCCCTTTTCATGGACGGCCCTGAGGTCTTATTTATAGGCTTTGAGTGAGATCCAAACGGTTTGGAGACCGTTTGGGCTCAAACGGTCTTGGGACCGTTTGGCGTCAGACGGTCTTGAGATCGTTTGGCGTCAGACGGTCTTGAGATCGTTTGGCGTCAGACGGTCTTGAGATCGTTTGGCGTCAGACGGTCTTGGGACCGTTTGGCGTCAAACGGTCTTGGGACCGTTTGGCGTCAAACGGTCTCGGGACCGTTTGAACTCCATGCGGTCTTGGGACCGTTTGAACTCCATGCGGTCTCGGGACCGTTTGAACTCCATGCGGTCTCGGGACCGTTTGGCTTCATGCGGTCTCGGGACCGTTTGAACTCCATGCGGTCTCGGGACCGTTTGGCTTCATGCGGTCTCGGGACCGTTTGAACTCCATGCGGTCTCGGGACCGTTTGGCTTCATGCGGTCTCGGGACCGTTTGAACTCCATGCGGTCTTGGGACCGTTTGGCTTCATGCGGTCTCGAGACCGTTTGAACTCCATGCGGTCTTGGGACCGTTTGGCTTCATGCGGTCTCGGGACCGTTTGGCTTCATGCGGTCTCGGGACCGTTTGAACTCCATGCGGTCTTGGGACCGTTTGGCTTCATGCGGTCTCAGGACCGTTTGAACTCCATGCGGTCTTGGGACCGTTTGGATCCACTCGACCCTTGGGCTGGTTTATTCTTTTGTTATTTTTTTGTGCTTTTTCTGCAATTATAAAAGGAAAAGTTAGTTTGATGATGTATTTACAAAAAAGGGGTAAAATTAGGTTTAAGTACAATATAAATGTAGAAAGAGTATGGAAAACTAAAGAAAAAGACTAAGATAAACTACTAAAATAGGAGGTTATCACCCCCCCTAACTTAGAGTCTAGCTTGTCCTCAAGTTAGATAGAGCTGAGACATGAAATGGCGCGGCGATCTTAATTAAAATTTCCATACTCTTGCTCCAATTCTTGACCTGAGTTCCCCAGGGGTCGTATCGAGGCTTATTGCATGCCTTGATCCTTTTGGATTTCGAGAGTTGCTTGGGTTTCAGGTTTTTCCGTATCTCAAAGTTCGCCTTGGGACCACATTTATTTTGTGCATGCTGTTGACTCTAATCAACTTTATACCTCTCTGGAAACCTATTGGAAGCTAGAGAGGGTATGAGGGTTGGCTAAAGGCTTTGAAATGTAACTCCCCTTCGAGTGGGGGAGGGGCTGTCTATGCTTTTTAGGATCTCACTACCGGACACGACACATCTGCCTTTATGAGGGCAGCTGAATGTACCGGCCGGGCAAGTCCTTTATTAGCCTTTTCATATACTTGGAACTTTTAGGGTTTCACTACCGGACGCGACGCATCTGCCTTTGTGAGGACAGCGGAATGTGCCGGCCGGGTGAGCCCTTTATCAGTTCTTTATATAGGTCCTTATTCGTGGCACAACTCTCATGATTTTATTCGTCTCTCTGGCTTTTATTCAAAAACTCACAGGCTTGGGTTTTGGGATGAGGATTTATTTTGGGCGGCCAAGCCTCTTTTATTTTGAAGAGAGGAAAGTTGTTCTTAAAGTTTTTCAGCATGCACTTATTTGGTTTGTGGTCCACTTGCAGAGCTTTTTGACTTGGAAGTTGCCTGATTTCCCTCTCATCCTTGAGATCTCGGCTTATTTCTGCCCTGATTTTGACCTATGGAGAGTCAGATAAAGAAATGGAGCAAAAATATAGGATCCATAGTGGATGGGGGTTGATAAATCGCCATTTGATGTCTAAGTGCTAAATACTTGTAGAGACTAACATGATTCTAGAGTTAGTTGAGGTGACTTATTTTAAGGAAAAGGGTGTATAGAGATTGATACCTAGCCCTTGTCTGATGACCCCCCCCTAACTCATCACACACTCTGTCCTCAGAGTGGGAAAGTGATAGGTGGAGAAGTCATTTGAACAAGGGCTGCGAGTTAAGCCAAAATTGCGGTAACCCCTGGAGATTGGAGTAGAGTGGATTCGAATTGGGGTGCCTTGTAGCGCTGACTCAGGAGCTTTATGGATGTCGCAGTGCATTCCTTTGCAATTGTGTCTTGATATTGTAGACGAAATCTGCAATTCTAGCAACGAATCTGCTAGACAATATCAAGACAAAATTGCAAAGGAGTGCACTGCGATATGTGCTGCTTGATTACACAAAAGTTCCTAAACGGTGTCAAAACCGTTTGGTTCCAAACGGTTTGAGGACCGTTTGGTTCCAAACGGTTTGAAGACCGTTTGGTTCCAAGCGGTTGGAGGACCGTTTGGTTCCAAACGGTTTGAGGACCGGTTGGTCCCAAACGGTTTGAGGACCGGTTGGTCCCAAACGGTTTGAAGACCGTTTGGTTCCAAACGGTTTGAGGACCGTTTGGTCTCAAACGGTTGGAGGATCGCTTGGAAAGCAAGGAGCCGCAGGTCGCCGGCGCGGGGGGGGAGGTGGAACGGGGCGAAGGTGGAACGGGGCGAGGGTTTGAAGGTGGGTGGAGGAAACGGCGACTGGCGCGATAGTGGCGACAGAATGGCACGGCAACGAAGAACATCATTTGACGACGACTGCGAAGGTGGCGCGGAGTGAGCAGCGTGCTTGGGGTCGCCGGACAATCTTGTGGGAGGTGGATTGAGAAGCTTGCGCGGAGGCACAGAAGCAAAAAGGTGAAGTTCTGCGCACGAAAAGACTGTAGAGTGCGAAGATTCGAAGAGAGGAAGATGGAGATGCGGGGTCGGTATTTATAGCGGTGACTTATCGTATTCCAAACGGTTTCAAGACCGTTTGGTTCCAAACGGTTTTAAGACCGTTTGGTTCCAAACGGTTTGAGGACCGTTTGGTCCCAAACGGTTTCAAGACCGTTTAGTCCCAAACGGTTTGAGGACCGTTTGGTTCCAAACGGTTTCAAGACCGTTTAGTCCCAAACGGTTTGAGGACCGTTTGGTCCCAAACGGTTTCAAGACCGTTTGGTCCCAAACGGTTTCAAGATCGTTTAGTCCCAAACGGTTTGAGGACCGTTTGGTCCCAAACGGTTTCAAGACCGTTTGGTCCCAAACGGTTTGAGGACCGTTTGGTCCCAAACGGTTTCAAAACCGTTTGGTCCCAAACGGTTTGAAGACCGTTTGGTCTCAAACGGTTTTAAGACCGTTTGGAGCATAAAAATATTTGTATATTTTTTTGTATTTTTAGATTTAGTAATGAAAGAACTTAAAGAAGCAAAACAAAATTAAGAGAGAATAAAACTAGAAAATTGGAGAAACTGATACTCAGGTCTTGGGTTGCCTCCCAAGAAGCGCCTTGGTTTTACGTCACTGGCTCGACGAAATTGAGGGCGTAGCGTTTCTGACATCGAGGGTTTGTTGATGTGTTTTGTCTTCCTGAGTGTAGTATCTTTTTAAACGGTGTCCGTTGACCGTTCGTTCTCCTCCGTTGTTGTTGATGATAATGGCAGCTCCAGTTGGGTAGATATGTTTTATAGTGAAGGGTCCGGACCATCTTGTTCGAAGCTTTCCGGGGAATAATTTGAGCTTGGAATTGAATAAGAGCACTTTGTCACCAACGGTGATATCTTTTCTCCTAAGATGTCCATCGTGCCACATTTTCGTTTGCTCTTTATAGATTCTGGCACTGTGATATGCTGTCATGCGGAGTTCTTCTAGCTCCTGTAGTTGAAGTTGTCTGTTCTCTCCTGCACTTTTAAGGTCGAAGTTTAGTTGCTTGATGGCCCACCAGGCTTTATGTTCCAGTTCTACTGGAAGATGACATGATTTACCGTACACCAAGCGGAACGGAGTTGTTCCAATTGGTGTTTTGTAAGCCGTACGATATGCCCAGAGGGCGTCAGAAAGTTTGGTGGACCAATCAGTGCGATTTTTGTTCACTGTTTTTTCAAGAATCGCTTTTATCTGTCTATTGGATACTTCCACTTGGCCACTAGTTTGCGGGTGGTAAGGTGTGGCAACTTTGTGATGGACTCCATATCTTCTTAGTAATGCTTCGAAACTTCGTTCCAGAAAATGGGTTCCGCCATCAGATATGACCGTTCTTGGGACTCCAAATCTTGGAAAGATGGTATCTTTGAACAATTTGACCACAGGTTTGGAGTCATTAGATGCAGTGGGTACAGCTTCGACCCACTTCGAGACGTAATCTACAGCGACCAAAATGTACGAGAAACCATATGATGAGGGGAAAGGTCCCATGTAGTCTACCCCCCATACATCAAACAGCTCAATTTCCTGCCACATGGTAAGAGGCATTTCATCTCTTTTTGATATGTTGCCCGAAAATTGGCATTTATCACAGGATTTGACAAAATTATGTGAGTCTTTTGATATGGTGGGCCAAAAGAAACCAGATTGTAGAACTTTTATGGCAGTTTTCTTGGCGCCCATGTGCCCCCCCGTGGGTCCGGAGTGGCAGTGTTCCAAAACCGATGTTATTTCTTCTTCTGGAAGGCATCGACGAAAAAGTCCGTCGGCACAGAGGTAGAACAAGTAGGGTTCATCCCAATGATAACGTTTTACGTCATGAAGGAATTTCCTTTTATCTTGATAAGAAGCAGACGGGTGAATGATCCCTGTGGCCAGATAATTGACGATATCTGCAAACCAAGGGAAATTATGAGTGGCTTTCATAAGTTGATCATCAGGAAGAGAGTCCCTGATAGGGATTTTATCTTTGTCTTCAACCTCGATTCTACTGAGGTGATCGGCGACAACGTTCTCTACGCCACTTTTATCTTTGATTTCTAGATCGAATTCTTGAAGCATCAATACCCAGCGGATGAGCCTGGGTTTGGCATCCTGTTTCTGAATCAAATGTCTGATAGCAGAATGGTCAGTGTAGACAATTACCTTAGAGCCGATCAGGTAAGAGCGGAATTTTTCGAAGGCGTAGATGATAGCTAGGAACTCTTTTTCCGTGGTCGTGTAGTTTCTTTGTGCTTCATCAAGCGTTTTGGACGCATAGTAGATGACATAGGGTTTCTTGTCGATTCGTTGTCCTAAAACGGCCCCTATGGCATAGTCACTTGCGTCACACATAATTTCAAAGGGTTGCGACCAGTCTGGAGCCCTTAGAATAGGTGCGGAAATTAGTGCTTCTTTAAGGGTGGAGAAACTTTGCATACATTCTTGGTCAAAAATAAACTCGGCATCTTTTGTCAGGAGTTGGGTCATGGGTTTAGCTATTTTTGAGAAATCTTTGATGAACCTTCTGTAAAACCCGGCATGACCCAGGAAAGCTCGAACTCCTCTTATGTCCTTCGGAGGTGACAACTTCGAGATGACATCAATCTTTGCTTTGTCGACCTCGATCCCTCTATCACTTACTCTATGTCCGAGGACGATACCCTCTGTTACCATGAAATGGCATTTTTCCCAGTTCAGGATAAGGTTTGTTTCCTTGCAACGTTGCAGGACTTGTTCGAGATTATTTAGACAGTTATCGAAAGACTCTCCATAAACAGAGAAATCATCCATAAAGACTTCCATAATAGATTCAGTTAATCCGGCGAAAATGGCGGACATGCAGCGTTGGAAAGTAGCAGGAGCGTTACATAGCCCGAATGGCATTCTTCTAAAAGCATATGTCCCGAAGGGACAAGTGAAGGTGGTTTTTTCTTGGTCCTCTGGATGTATGGGTATTTGGTAGAACCCAGAATAACCATCGAGATAACAAAAATATTTTTGGTGGGCCAAGCGCTCCAGGACTTCGTCTAGAAAGGGTAGAGGGTAGTGGTCTTTCCTTGTAGCTTTATTCAATTTCCTATAATCGATGCACATTCTCCACCCCGTTACAGTCCTAGTAGGTACGAGCTCATTTTTATCGTTGATCACTACAGTAGTGCCCCCTTTCTTTGGGACAACTTGAACTGGACTAACCCACTGAGAGTCGGAGATAGGGTAGATCATACCAGCTTTAAGCAGTTTGAGGACTTCCAAACGGACTACCTCTTTTAAATTTGGGTTCAGTTTTCTTTGATGTTCGCGAGTGGGTTTAAATTCTTCAACCATAGGAAGCTTGTGCATACACAGAGCCGGATTTATGCCTGTGAGGTCGGTTATTTTATAACCGATGACCTTTTTGTGTTTCCTTAGTTTGTCTAGAAGTCTGACTTCTTGGTCTTCGGTGAGGGTGGAGCAGATAATAACTGGGCATAGCTCTTCCTTATCCAGGAAAACATATTTGAGCCCTGTGGGTAAGGTCTTCAATTCAGGGGTTTTTGGTGGTTCTGCTGCTTCAATAGTCGTTATGGCTTTAAGCTCTTCAAAGGTAGCCTTTGGTGCTTCTTCTACCTTTTCTAGATATTGGATGCATTGCTGGACTAGTTCATTTGCAGAGAACTCGACTTCGGGATTGATAAGAGCATTTTCAAGTTCGTCGATTGGCTCGGAGATTTCTAGTTGCGACATTTGTTGGATTGCGTCTAAAAGAAAGACTTCTTCTTGAATGTTAGGGCCTTTCATGCTGTCAAGGACACGGAATTGAATGGCTTCCTTTCCGAGCCTAAGGATGATGGTTCCGGCTTCGACATCGATTAGTGCTCTGGCTGTAGCTAGGAAAGGCCTGCCGAAAATGATCGGATATCTCAAGTCCTCTTTAATATCCATGATGACAAAATCACATGGAACGTAAGCATCCTTGCCTATTCTTACTGGAACGTCTTCAATGATTCCCAAAGGTGCGGTTATGGTGGAGTCAGCAAGTTGAATAGTCATTGCTGTAGGTAGCAGATCTGTGAAACCGAGGTGTTGGCACATTGAGAAAGGCATAATGGATATACTAGCCCCGAGGTCAGCTAATCCTTTCTTTGTGGATGCGTTTCCAATGCAACATTGGATTCCAAAAGAACCTGGGTCCTTCTTCTTTTTGGGCAGTTTGTTCAAGATGATGTCAGAGGTGGTTTGGGCAAGCTTGACGGTTTCCTGCTCTTTGGTGATATACTTACGTGATAGCAAAGTTTTGAGGTACCTTGCCCATGCTGGTACTTCGGATAGAGCGTCGAGGAGTGGGATATCGATATAAAGTTTCTTCATTGCTTCCTTGAATTTCTGAAACCTGGCATCCATTTTTGTTTCTTGCAGTCTGCCTGGATATGGAATCCTTGGTTTGAATTGCGGGACCTTGGGTTCTGTGGGTACATACTCTTTGTTTTTGTCCTCGGTGTCTTCGGGAGATTTCCCAATCTCTTGTTGTGAGATCTCTTTCGTCAAAAGAATGGGCACATCATCATCATCTAGAGTGATCTTGATGGGTTCAGGCAGAATGCGTCCCGACCTTGTGGTGATGGCGTTCAGCTGTTCGTGTTCATTTTGCCCATTTGGTTCAGGCTGCCTATCAGAAACGCCAGCCGAAGACTTCAACTGTGCAGCGATCTGAGCTAGCTGGGTTTCAACTGCCCTTTGTTGGGCTTGCTGGCTAGCTAGCATAGTTTGCTGAGACTGAAGCATTTGCTTTATCAAAGATAGTTCGTCTTCTGGTTGTTGCAGAGGTGCGGTTAACTGTGGCTGCAGGGGCTGCTGCAACTGGGGTAGCTGTGGCTGCTTCAACTGGGGTTGGTGCAACTGAGGGTGCAGTCCTGAATGAGTGTATTGGTAAAAAGGATTCCTGGGATAGTTAGGTCTTTGAAAACCTTGTATGTAATTCCCATGACTGAAATTATTCTGAAATCCCGGTGGTTGTCTGTTGAAAGATCCACCTTGTGCATGCTGTTGTGGGTTGGCAGTCCCTGCAGGATTCCCGTATTGGAAACCAGGATGGTTCCTTGGTTTATCTGGGTTGTAATTCATTTGGCCAGGTATTGAATGTATGGAGTTGACTTGCTCTGGCATTTGGTCTTCGGGATGCTCGATGATGGGTTCATGTTGCGGCATAGGTGGTTGTAAATCCATCATGACATTGTACAACAATCCACATGATAATGTGGGATGATCGGATGCATGACAGGCTTCACAAGTTCCAGTAGCTGCCTTAATTTGTTGAACCTGGGAGCTTTTCTTCTTATCATATTCCCCGAAAGAAGTTTCGAGGGCTTGTTGCTTGCTAGCAATAGTCTTCAAAGCCTCAGCAATGGCTTTGAGTTCCATAGATTCTTCCGCTTTGTAAACCTTGAGAACGCCTTTGGGTTGGTTAGATGACCTTCCCCAATTGGATTGGTTCTCGGCCCCCAACGTAACTATATTCCAGGCGTCTTCGTAGTTCTTTCTCATAAAGTTTCCTCCAGATGAGGAATCTAGGAATTGCTTGATATCATCACTTACTCCTCTGTAGAATGTTTCTATTAGTTGATTTTGAGAAATGCCATGGTGAGGACACTTTCTCAGGAGTTCTTTGAATCTTTCCCAAGCTTCAGAAAGTGTTTCTCCAGGCAATTGGGAAAAGTGATTAATCTGTCCCCTGATCTCATAGGTTAGGGAAGGTGGGAAGAATTTCTCAAGAAACTTCTCTTCTAAGGGAGTCCAGGTAGTGATGATAGGGTGTCTATCCAAAGCGTTGTACCAGCTTAGTGCTCTTCCAGATAGGGTGAAGTGGAAAAGGTGTAACATGATTGCTTCTATTGCAATGCCTGCTTGGGGTACAAGTCGGCAGAGTGACTTGAACCTCTTAAGATGATCCATGCAATCATCTCCGTGTGCTCCGGAGAAAGAGATGCCTTGCATGATCTGGATCCATTGCGACCGAATTTCAAAGTGTGGTATGTTGATAATCGGTGGTCGGACAGGATGATCATCTTCATAATTCTTTGGGACTGCATAGTCCCGAAGTTGCTTGTTTCTTAACGCAAGTTGAGCAGCAGCCTGCTCTGCTTGGATGCGGGCTTGTTCCTCAGCTCGGATCTCAGCTTGCACCTGAGCACGAGTGTCAGCAATGAGTTGTGCTCGTTGTGCTGCTATGGCGGCGTTGACTCTTTCTGCAATAAGGCATTGCTCTTCGGCCATCTGTCTGGCTCTTTGGCGGTTAAGTCTATTCCTTCGGTGAAAACTTCTTTCTACCTCAGAATCGTATTCTGGTTCAGGGGAGAATCCGATGCTATGCGGGGGTTGCATACACGTTTTCTACCTGAGTAGAAGGAAAATCTCAAGTTAGGAAAAATGGAAGGAAATGAAAAAGATCAAGAAATATTGGATTGGTTATTAAGAAAAAGTGTAAAATCCTAATCAACCAAGAAATTGGTAAGTAAAAACTAAAAAGTTCCGTTGTCCCCGGCAACGGCGCCAATTTTTGATGGAGTTTTGTTTTATGCAACACCACTAAAAATCCTAGAGATGATGAGTCTCTAAGTTTAGCCTTGCTAGTACTATGGTAAGAACTCCACCCACATGTGCTAAGACATGTGGAAGTCTTATCGTAGTATAGTTAAGGGTCGAATCCTCGGGACAACGGTCTTGACGAAGTCAAGATGGAAAACGTTTAGCCTTTACTTAACAACTTAAAGATTGATATTTAGATCGAAAGTTTGATTTGGTTGTTTTAAACTAAGTACAAAGAAAGTAAAGCAAGAAAGTAAATAAAGCAAGTAAATTTTAAGAGTTAACAAATGATGATGAATCACTGGGGTTAAGCAGGTATTTACCACCGCTACACATGCATTGTATATGTACTAAGCAAGACTTATAAGCTAGATGCATGGATGTTTCCACAAGACCGATGCCTTATAAGACAAGAGCGATGCGTTGCATCCAAGGGTGTTCCACAAGACCGATGCCCACATAAGACAAGAGCGATGCATTGCACCCTTTGATGTTCCACAAGACCAATGCCCATATAAGAAAAGGGCAATGCATCTCATCCTCCAAGGGTTAAGTAACTCTCATGCGGTACATCACTACGCGTCACTGAAGGATGTAGTCTCCGAAGAGAGAATCTTACTCAACCTCAAGAAACGTGCATCTAAAACTAACAAGCGAGCGATAATTACCAAATCGAATAGCGTCCTTGTAGGCCTAGTCTCCTATTCGGATAACCTAGCTACGAGAAGTGCGGGAATGATGCAACGCCAGCCATTCCCGAACAAATGGTCACATGCTTTACATCATTCCCCTCGCAAAGTGTGTTCCTCGACTTACCAAAGGTCTCTTCCATACAGATGGGAGTGTGCCAAATGATAGTGAGTTTACTCCACTCTTTGAGATACACTTCTAGACACCGAAACGGATGCGTGGTGGATACACACACCAGAAACCAACACTAAATCGGTATTCAAGCCTCGATAGCGGTCGTAGACAAACCACAACGAAAGACAATAAATGCATACAAGAACGTGGCCATCATTCAAGCATGTGTGAAACGATTTAGTATTAAAACGAAATGATAACATCTTTTTTACAGTACAAAATACAAAACATGGGCAGCGGGGCTAGTCCCCGCGCCCCAGTGGATGGAACTACTCGCTCCTCATAGAGGGAGCAACAAAGAAGGAGGCAAGAAGAGATAGAAAGAACATCATCTCCACTGAGGAGAGAAGGTTGAACCCTTGGTGGAGAGAGCAACGATCTCCACTCCTTGTAGCTTGCTTGATGACGGATCTTCTCCTCTCACCTTCCTTGTTGATGAGAGAGAAAGTAGCTTGCAATGGACGTGAGTCTCAGACCGGCAGCCTCGAGTGATGGATGGAGTTGTTTTGGTAGTGGAGAGACAGCCTCTGGACGTCTGGACTCTCCCTTTTCATGGACGGCCCTGAGGTCTTATTTATAGGCTTTGAGTGAGATCCAAACGGTTTGGAGACCGTTTGGGCTCAAACGGTCTTGGGACCGTTTGGCGTCAAACGGTCTTGAGATCGTTTGGCGTCAAACGGTCTTGGGACCGTTTGGCGTCAAACGGTCTTGGGATCGTTTGGCGTCAGACGGTCTTGAGATCGTTTGGCGTCAAACGGTCTTGGGACCGTTTGGCGTCAAACGGTCTTGAGACCGTTTGAGCTTCATGCGGTCTCGGGACCGTTTGAACTCCATGCGGTCTTGGGACCGTTTGGCTTCATGCGGTCTCGGGACCGTTTGAACTCTATGCGGTCTTGGGACCGTTTGGCTTCATGCGGTCTCGGGACCGTTTGAACTCCATGCGGTCTTGGGACCGTTTGGCTTCATGCGGTCTCGGGACCGTTTGAACTCCATGCGGTCTTGGGACCGTTTGGCTTCATGCGGTCTCGGGACCGTTTGAACTCAATGCGGTCTTGGGACCGTTTGGCTTCATGCGGTCTCGAGACCGTTTGAACTCCATGCGGTCTTGGGACCGTTTGGCTTCATGCGGTCTCGGGACCGTTTGGCTTCATGCGGTCTCGGGACCGTTTGAACTCCATGCGGTCTTGGGACCGTTTGGCTTCATGCGGTCTCAGGACCGTTTGAACTCCATGCGGTCTTGGGACCGTTTGGATCCACTCGACCCTTGGGCTGGTTTATTCTTTTGTTATTTTTTTGTGTTTTTTCTGCAATTATAAAAGGAAAAGTTAGTTTGATGATGTATTTACAAAAAAGGGGTAAAATTAGGTTTAAGTACAATATAAATGTAGAAAGAGTATGGAAAACTAAAGAAAAAGACTAAGATAAACTACTAAAATAGGAGGTTATCATCAGCCGATCTTGAGTTGAAGTGGATTGGCTTTGGATCCTGATGCAGTCCCATCAGGTGATTCATCATTATTGACTTGACAAGTTGGACCAGACTTGCTTGAAAACAGGCCAAAGTACAACCGACTTTATCAAAGGCCAAATCACAGTTACATTTTTCTGCTTCAGATTTCTACATTGATTGATGGATCTTCATCGGGATAAGAAGCCGGTCAATCTTTGACAAGTTGGCAGACTTGTCAGGGCCCAGACTTGGATTTTCAATTTTCCTGCTCCGCATCAGCCAATGCATGCCCATCAAAAATGAACTCGACCAATTTCTTGTATATATTTTTTGAAACACCGACAATGGGCTAAGTATATAAGATTTTCCCTCCACTGTTTCACCAGTTTACAACATGAAACGTTAGTGTTCATCACTTGGAGCTCCTCTTTGACAATTTTGTAAGGGTGGTGATTTGGAGTGGAGAACAAGGATTTCTAGCGACTTTCAGACTAAAAATGCTTGCTTCTTTGTTTGCAACAAAAATCTATGGTTAGTTTCATGTTTTTATTGGTTCACTCTCCACCTTTCTCCAGTTTGTTATTTTATTATCCTTGTTTCTTCTTCTGTCTTCCCTAAATTCTGTTTCCGTGGCAAGAGAAGTTGTTTTGAGGTTGTTTCTATGTAAAGAACGGCTTTTGGATGGATTTTTTGTGTTTTGCTTCTCTTCCTTGTTGTTTGAGGTGTTTAGATAGTGCATATTGAGCTAAGTAGATGCAAATTCGTTTTCTATACTTCCTAATCAAGCTAAAAGCATCTTCTAGTGATTTCATGTCTAAAAGTAGGTCTTTGCACCTAGAAATAAGATATATAATTCCTTGTTCTTGCTTTGCTTATGCCACGAAATGGAATGAAAGGCCTGCAATTATACCCTTAGACGTTGTTTGAGCTTGTATACAGTAAAAATTGCCTTGGAGCCGTGGAAAAGGCTGAAATTGCATCTATTTAGCTATGTTGTTTGAGCTAATGGGCAATTATTGGAGTAGCTAATCTAAGTAAATGTGATGTAGGACAGGCTTCCCATCCAAAGCCTGCCCAAGGTTTGGCGATTCTTGATTAGAGTGTGGCATGAGTCGTCTTTTATTTATGGTTTTTTTTATTTAGTTGTTGTGTCTTGACATATGTGTAGGGTTTATCAACGACTCCTCCCTCATATACGTATATCTTATAGTTATTTGTACATATATGCATAAATTATTGTTAGTCCCTTCATATGCAGATGTTTATTTTTATGCATATATTTTAAGGTAAGACAACATTACTTATTACATTTCCACCATTTATAGTTAGTATTGTAACCAAAACAAGAAGTAAACATCTCTAAACAATGTAAAAGCTAATTAATAAAGATGAATAGAGATTTAAAGTAAAAAATAGATGTAGGTATTTAGCAAAGTAATATTACCTTACATAGTCCATAAAATCAAAAAAGAACTCAAGGAAGCAAGGTGCAGAATTAGAAAAATTAAGAAACCTTAATTCAAACTCTAATTCTTCAGGAAAATGATATTTGACACACAACAACATATGTGTAGAACATTAGGACAAGAAAATAGACCATTAAAATCAATTAAATGCAATAAGACTCAAAAAAAAACCAAGTTGCAAACCAGGCAAGGGGCACCCTGGGGGAACCTAGGGCGGACCCCAACTTGAATTGTGTTTCTATTCTCACTTTCACCTGTTTGTATGTTACCAAACCAAGTAATGCAACATTAGCCACTACATCCCCATGTTAATCTACCATGTGCGTCCGATACGACCACAAACTTGTGTGTGTGGTTTCCAACATAAGAAATCCGCCCTTTTGCATTGCAATATGCATCATGGTGTGTAACAAGGAGTACAACTGTTACAACCTACTTTCAGCTTACTTGATAATTTTAGGTTGTAATGCACTAGTAAACCATAATTTAATATAATGGGGTTTGGATCTTAGCATATTATGATATATCATTAAAAATTCAACAATTGAATCTAAATTAGAATGAGTAAATCTAAATTTGAGTCAAGAGATGGTATTACTAAATAATTGATACATGAATCACATTAGGTTCTTAAAAGAGTATAAAACATACCCTAAAACACATTAAGCATATTTGCAAAAAAAAAAATAGGCTTAGTTTGTATCATAAAGCAACGTAGTTAGCAAGAGTTTGGAAATGTTGAAGGAGGGTGTGTTGAGTAGCTGACTTACTACATTCAAGGTCGGACTGATCCTGCATGATAGAATGAGTAGATTTGACTTGAGACTCAATTCTACATCTTTTGCAATTGCAACAGATAGTCATCCGACTAAAAAAAGTCAGACTGACCTTTGGACTCGACTTTAGCAAAACCGACTAAACTTTCCAGCTAACTCTATGTGGTTGACCCAAACAGTTGGACCAACTATTTAGGAAATAAGTCCACTTCCGGCTCATGGGAAAGCAACCTGATGATCTCAAGTTATTTTGGCATTTACTTGATCAAACGATCATTGGAATCGGTGCTATACGAGTTGTGATTTCATTATCACCTGCTTCACGTTCTAGAAACCCTATTTTCCCTGTGGAGGTGATTTTGGGAATTTCTTCAAGGAAACTTCTGATTTACACTTTTTATATAGACTTTTCACCCACTTTTGCACACACTTTCAATGCAATTCGTATCTCATTTTTCCTCTAATCATACTTGATTTCCAACCTTTTTAGTTGTTTTACTCGTTTCATGTTTCTGACCGCAGGTACATGATTATAACGACAAAATTGGTCAATCCAACCAAAATACGACCTTATTTGGATTCCAGACGAGATTACATACTTCATTGAGATTTTCTTGAAGAATCTGAAGGAAACACGGTGTGTGCTAATAATTGCCACATGGTGTGTGAGTTTACAGAAGGATTCTGTTTCCCCTAGAGAGTTGCGACACAACGTGTCCCTACAGTGACACGGCGTCGTGCTCAATCGATCAAAAGATATCCTCAAACGTTCTGACAAAATACATGGCGTGTGTTTAATACTACAAGTCGTGTCCATCCCAATCAAATTCGACCTTGGATTTCACCAACTCCTAACTACACGGCGTGTCTCTCAAACAACACATCGTGTACTCCTCAAGCAGAGTAGACTACGCGTCAGTTACTCAAGGCGACAGCCGTGTGGTTCACAAACACGGTGTGTCCCAGTCAATTTTTACAATTTGTAAAACAACCGTTCCTCGTTATAAATACAAAAACTCACTTATTGGACGGTTATCTTTCGTCATTTTGAAAGCACTTTCGACCAGAGTACAGTCCAAAGCAGAGGAGAGGCAATTTTGAGGAGGAAGAAGCGGTTACTCGGGAGAGAACTTCCATTCTTCTTCATTCTTCTTCAAGGATTGCAGCAAGAACTTCTCCACCTCATTCAGACCTCTCAAGAGAGAAGTTTGTTGGAACAGAAGCACCAGCTTGGGTGCAATTTCATCTCCAAGTCGAAGTTCTACCTTGTTCTTCTTCATTCGTTGGATTTCTCTCGTTCTTTCTTCTCTAGTTTTGTTTGACTTCAAAATTTGTAGCATGTGCTTGTGTTTCTTCACCATGAACGAGTAGACTTCCATTTCTTGGGCATGGGAGAGTAGCTCCCGTGCCATTGCTCATGTGAACTTGCATCTCTTTATTAATGCTAGTTAATTTGCTGCTCCAAGTTATTATATGATGTTTATCTGCTTGTATGCACTAGTGACCATTTTTCTTACATGTTCTATGCTTCTTTATATGATCTGGGAAGATATATAGAGAAGAAGGGAGTAAATATATTGGCAATGTATCCTTGACCACGAGAGTGGCTGGATTACATTGAGGATCTAAGGTTGCGGTTTGGATCTTACCATAAGTACGGAAGTACTATGTGAAGGTTAGAACAGTCTCATATCACCGGGAGGTGTATGATGACAGCATCCTCCTTTACATGTTAATTCGTATGTTAATTTTTGTGGTTGTATGTGAGTAATGATAGGAAGTGAAATCACATAACCAATATCCTCTCAACCCGGTCTAAATAATCTAGACGGTCTAAATTATTAGAACGGTCTAAATAATCATCGAGAGGTGTATGATGACAGCAGTCTCTTTCTCTTTTCTAAATAAATTTGTCATGGATGAATGTAATAATCTAGACCCTTATGAAGTACATATCATCGTCATTGCAAGTGCTACAGAAATATCAAAGAACATAACTTATATTTGCAGATATTCAGTTAGACAAGGCGTGTCGCCACAGTCAAGAAGACATTCGAGCAAAGTGCCCAGAATACACGTCATGTCTGTATTTACGCATGGCGTGTACCGTTCCAAAAGATTATCAAGGAAGTTGTTGGAACTCACACGGCGTGTGTAAATTTGCACACTACGTGTCTGCATCGTCATTCATTTGCCGATATTTTGTTGGAAACACACATCGTGTGTTTGCCACACGTCGTGCCCTCATCAGACTGAGTAGATTGACAAGTCCATTGAAACTTACACGTCGTGTATTTAATCCATACACGTCGTGTTCTAGAAGAGGTTTTTTTGTGAAGTTTTTCAATGCAGCAACACATCATGTTCTTGAAGAGGTTTTCTTGCGAAGTTTTTCAATGCAGCAACACACCGTGTGGAAGTTCACACACGTCGTGTTCTCACCCACAAAAGCAAGAGTAAAGAGACAACTAAAGACACGTCGCAACACAGGGTGTGTCCATTTCTACATGTATCTAGATGCCGAAATAGGGTTTTAAATCCCTTTTCAAACTCATTCCTCACTCAACCCTAAGCATCTACACAGTGTTGCTCCAACCTCCAGCTGCCAGCAGCCGTGTTCGAGCAAGAGAGAGCTCCAACGACCGCCCTCGTCGCGATCCGGCCGCCGCAACGATCAAGCTTCACCTTCGTCTTCGCCGGAAGCACACTCAGAAGCCCGATCGCATTCAGAACAAAGCGTCGAGACCTTCTCCAGCGTTCGATCTAGCCACCGTCGTCGTTTACCATCTTCTCTGCGTCGAGACCGACACCAACATCAGCATCGCCACCACATCCAACCGTCGTTAGATGAAGCACGCTCCAAACACCTGCCATCCTCATCGTTTGAGCTCACCAACAACCCCAACGTCACGGCGTGCTTGATCTGAACACGGCTTGATGGTTAGGTCTTCTTCAACCTGCAAAAATGCCTGAATCGCAAAATATACGTTGTGTGTCTTAGTACACACGGCGTGTCACACCGTTCAGCAGCACCTCATACACGTCGTGTTCCAGTCTCCTGCAATAGCATCAAGGCATCAATGGATCCTAAAAGCAAGCGGCAAAGCGTCATAGAGGGGAGAGTTCTTCTTCCGCCCTAGCATACATCTCCACTCAGCTCAATGTCACCAATGAGGACACGACCGACCAAACAATGATCACCCATAGGGTCTTGCCTACATGATTTGTCTGTAAAGAGTCATTGGAGGCACTTGGCTTCAAGGATGAAGTCTTGGACTTGCTCAAGGAACTAGGGCCCAAGTATACATGTTGCATTGTAAGCCCTACCTATCCAACACTAACTTATGAATTTTTTACTACTTTGCATGTTGAGGAGGACCCATGAAGCCATATGAACCATTTGCTATTATTACTTTCCGACTTCTTGGGATCAACTACAAGATTTCTTTCAAGCAATTATGTGATGCCTTTCAATGTCATTATGGAGGGGCAATGCCATATCCATCCCAAATCAGAAATGATGATTTTTGGAGAGAAATCATCGATGATGACATACATGTTGTACAAGCTAGAGCATCACATATCCACAACCCTATTTTCCGTTATATACACAGGATCCTTAGCACTTGTGTATTTGCTAGAAAAGAAACACAAGGGGTTTGTAGAAAGCAAGATCTATTTTTTTTGTGGGCAATGCTTCATGATATTGAAATTAATGTTGGTTATTATATCCTCTTTCAGTACTTTGAAATCAGACGGAAGAAATTTTGTGACATTATGATTGGAGGTCTAATAACCCACATTGCCCGTAAAGTCAATGTTGAGTTGACTGGTTTGGAAACTGCTCCTGACAAGAACACAACTGACATCAAATTTCTCATATCCTCTGGCCTAATTGCTAGGGACCCCCCAGTTGATAATAAATTCCAGACAATATTTTGTAGATCATAAGAGGTACGTCGAGCTCCCTGGTTTAGAAACAGTCACCTTGACAAACAGAGACATTTGGAAATTCAATTTTGATGAGGAGATTGACTCTGCTGACCAAGTCGGCACTTCCAATGTTGTAGCAGCGTCCTCTCTACCTCCCTCCACTTACACACAGACGGAGTACGCCTGGGTTATGCCTGACGTAGAGCATCTCTATGGCTATGTTCAGCATCGTTTTGATCAGCGGGACATCCGAGATGAGTCAGCAATACTCTGACATGCACAGCATGCTCCAGAGGATGGATATGTGGCATATCTCTTAAGGCCATTATACCATGCCTCCACCGCCTCCATCACCGCCACAACATGAGTAGCCTTCTACAGACATTCCTGACGATGATCTTCTGAGCCAGCATTTTACAGTTGGAGATGAGGGCATTGGCCCTTCATTGTGATTCACCATGGTAGGTACCCGGTTGCTATCCACTTGAGTTCGATTGTTGCAGTGAGGACACTGCAAATTTCAAACTTAGGAGGGGAGCAACCGGGTAATAGTGTAGTTATAGTTTCTTTTCATCATCTTGTTCCATGTTTTTGTTGTAGTTTATATTTTAGTTGTGGAAAATCCAGTACGATCTGAGGCCTCTTCTTTGTGTTTGGATTGATATTCCTTCAAGCTGAACTGTTTGTCCTATTTTATCGGAGAAATACTATTTGAAGAAAATTTTACGAGTCATGTACTAATTAGATGAAATCCTTGGCCAACAACAAGCATTTAAAATTAATTTATACTTCTAACCTGAGTTCTCACCTTTCAAACTCTTGATTGTCAAATACATGTAACGGTTCAATATTTTTTGGATTAATCAACACTACAACATTACTTAGCATTCTAGATGCCTTTGCCAAGCTTTTAGTGTTTTCAACAAATCTCTCGATAAAAAAATTTAAAAAAGGCATGAAATCCATACGATTGTGCAATCTAGTGAACTCTCCTATGTTTTGGGGATATAACTTTAGTTCAAGGCCGCACGGTTCTTAAGCGAAACCCGACTCATTCGTGAATATCTTGGCTGTTTTTCAATTTTTACACATACCCTATGAAAAGATGGCTAAACCGCCTACATATCAAGCTAACATAGTGTAACTCCGATCTGGCCACAACGGTTACATGTTACATCCTAAAAGAGGGTAAATACCCCAACCGGCATTCCACATACGCATAAGTCTATTTTGGCTGCAGAATGTTGAAACCCACACCTCTTTGTCACATTCTTTTTGAAAATAATGAGATGTTGCTAGATTGTTCATATTAACTTGGATTTCATCTTTTACATCCTTAATAATTGAGTATCAGGTTGCATATTCGCTAGTTGTTTGGCTTTGTCATCTAAATTCTACTTAATGTTATGTTGATTATTCCATTTAGGTTGTTACCACTCTTTCTGAATTAAAATTTCTATCTTGGATGATTAAGTTGAATGCATGGCTAATAAGCATAAACCAGCTATTATGGTTGGATAGGTTTCGTTCCTTTATTCATTTTATTTTATGGGTGCATGTACTTGACACTTTCTTCATTTATATTTCTATGCTCTTTTTGTTTAAGGACAAGCAATAGTTCAAACTTAGGGGAATTTGATGTGCACTTTTTATAGACTTTCACCCACTTTTGCACACACTTTCAATCCAATTTGTATCTCATTTTGTCTCTAATCATACTTGATTTCCCACCTTTTTAGTTGTTTTACTCATTTCACGTTTGTGACCGCAGGTACATGATTATAACGAGAAAATGGGGTCAATTCAACCAAAATCTGACCTTATTTGGATTCCCCAGGAGAATGCATACTTCAAAGATTATCTTTGAGATTATGAAGGAAATACAGCGTGTGCTAATTACCACATGGTGTGTGAATTTATAGAAGGATTTTGTTTCCCCTGAAGAGCAGCGACACGACATGTCCCTACAGCGACACGGTGTGCCCAATCGATCAAAAGATATCCTCAAAAGTTCTGAAAAAATACATGTGTGTGTTTAATACTACACTTCATGTCCATCCCGATCAGATTTGACCCAGGTTTTCACCAACTCTCAGCTACATGGCGTGTCTCTCAAACAATATGTTGTGTACTCAAAGTGTACTCCTCAAGCAGAGTAGATTATGCCTCAATTACTCATGGCGACACGACGTGTGGTTCTTAAACACAGTGTGTCCCAGTCGATTTTTGCAGTTTGTAAAACAACTGTCCCTCGTTTTAAATATGAAAACTCACGTATGGGACGGTTATCTCTCGTTTTGGAAGCACTTTCGACTAGAGTACACTCCAGAGCAGAGGAGAGGCAATTTTAGAGAGGTTGAAGCGGTTAATCGGGAGAGAACCTCCATTCTTCTTCAAGGATTGCAATAGGAGCTTCTCCACCTCATTCAGACCTCTTGAGAGAGAAGTTTGTTTAAGCAGAAGCACCAGTTTGGGCGGAGTTTCGTCTCCAAGCCAAAGTTCTACCTTGTTCTTCTTCATTCCTTGGATTTTCCTCGTTCTTTTCTTCTCTAGTCACATTTAATTTTGAAATTTGTAGCATGTGCTTGTGTTTCTTCACCATGAACGAGTAGACTTCCATTTCTTGGGCATGGGAGAGTAGCTCCCAAGTCATTATTCATGTGAACTCGGATCTCTTTTTTGATGCTAGTTGATTTGCTGCTCCAAGTTATTCTAAAGTGTTTATCTGCTTGTATGCACTACCGGCCATCTTGCTTACATGTTCTATGCTTCTTTATGTGATCTGGGAAGATATATAGAGATGTAGGGAGTAGATATCTTGGCAACGTATCTCTGACCACGGGAGTGGTTGGATTACATTGAGGATCCAAGGTTGTGGTTTGAATCTTGGCATAAGCACGAGAGTACTATGTGAAGGTTAGAACGGTCTCATATCATCGAGAGGTGTATGATGACAGCAGCCTCCTTTGCATGTTAATTAGTATGTTAATTTCTGTGGTTGTATGTGAGTAATGATGTGGATGTGAAATTCCGTAACAAAGATCCTTTGAACCTGATTGAAATCTTTTTTTAAGTGATTAGTATTTATTGCTTACTTTAATTTGCAAAATAGATCAACTTTAACCAAACCAATCTTAGTAAATCGATCTAGATTGTTGAAGATTGACACGCTTGCGACTAGTTGTACCCTGCTCCTTGGACTCAAACATATTACACACACCTGTATACTTGCGGGGTAGTACTCAAGTTATAAATTTTAAGACTAGTGCACACGGCTAACAACTTCCTATAAGTGGAAGAATTGAACATTCTTCTTCAATTCCGAGTTAAATCAAGTAAGAAATTGTTTTAGATGTCAGCTTTTGTTGTTGTAGCTATGAAATCTAGTAGCTACTCATCTAAATTCTTATATTTTCGCCTCTCTTCTTTGGTTTTGCTCGATCGTTCGATCTAAGGAGCCAATATGAGTCTTGTTCTTGACATTTGGTTCATGTTCTTGGTAAATTGATCCAAACTAAAGATCAAATTGAATTCTCTAGGAATCTAAGATAGTAGCTCAGTAGTTTAAGGTGAGTGGGTGATTCAATCTCTTAGTCAATTGCACTCAGTTAGACAAACACTTTGTTGTTCTCTAGTTGCCTCCATACGATTGTAAAATTGAAGTTTATTGTTCCATAATTATCAATACATGAGTAACTCGGAATTGCTATCTAGTGATTATCATTTGATACATGACTACTTGAGATTTATTAACACGTAAATGAATGTATCTAAGCTAGTAGAAAATATTGGGACTTAATGCAAAAGTTTATAGTAAAATTGTAAACATTATAATCTAAGGTTTTAGTATTTTTTTGGTCCCGAGGGTTTTTATAATTTGAAACCGTTGTAAGCCCAACTTGAAGACATTTAGTACTATGATTCCTCTTAAAACATTTAGTAATTATATTAAGTATGCTATATCAATTGAACGTGATAAGTTAGGGTTTTTCATATTTATATAGTTCAATTCAGTGAAAATCCAAAAAACAATGTTGATATTGAGAATATTAGTTATTTAGTTTATTTAGTGTATAGGATCATGTTTATTTGACCCATTACAGTCTGGATTATTAGTCCATTACAGTTCAAGATCGGGACCTTTTAAATCCCAATATTCTTATGCATATCGGTAGTTGGTTCTAGCATTGCCAGAGTTGGCAACGGCAAGAGTCAATAGTTGGGGACCACAAGCTAGCATGCGCCATAGATGAAACTGTAACAGAAGCGGCAGTCGCCATATGCTGCTAAAATAGGCGTGCTTTAGAACCTTTCAGTTTGTTGGCAGAAATCCTACCGCAAATGCATGAGGTACTTGCTAGCTACTAATCTATAAATCATTTTATACACAACTACAGGGAGTGTAATGGTCCCACCCCAACAACTCCTTAGGGTTTACTTGCTTCCTTGTACTTGCCTCCTTTCTTATATATGTATTGCAGGGGTTGCCTATCTATTATCAAGAAATAAAAAACATATAGGGAATTTCCCATTACCATGTTTTCTGATAGTTGGAATCCTAAATCAGAAGTGCATATGATTTATGTCAATATTCCAAAGAAATACAACGACTAAAGTTAAGAGTTCAATTAGTGAAATGTAAATTAGTCAATAGTCTGCTAAATTACAAGTAATAGTAAACTACAATCATTTGTACTAGTAATTAGTATCCTAAACACGTAGAGCTTTTCCCAAGAGGTCTACACCGGGAAAAGTGAATCAGGTGATTGACTGGTGTTTACTAGGAGAGTATCATTTTGGAGCGCTCAGGGCATCAGTAGTCCTAATGTTTCCTTACATGACAACACCAACCAACCATCTTACTAGTGGTACTAGTTCATTTTGGTACTTCACAATTACTTTGTATTGTTTGTCAGCCCTAGTGGAAGCGCTTTACATGGACTTAGAGGCTTCTTAGCCTAGAGGTACTCCTTAGTACCCTGGACACCTGGCCCTAGTTTTACAAAATGTTATTTATCTGTCGTTAGGCCATACGAGGCAACCTCATTGTGGAACGAGATTAGTTTAGTTAATAGTCTTTAGGTCTCGGGTTTTGTTTGAAGACGTGTACCATAAATCACATAGTAGAGGTTTGTTTTTTAATGGTACAAATAAGATCCAAATAAGTTCAGGGACAAAGTTAAAAAGATATTCAAACAGTTAGTACTCAGTAGTCAAAGTCAACAACTAGTTCTAAATCAGTTTAAATTAGTATTTAGCAAGCTTGATACGAGAACCTGATTTAATTATTCTAGTCCAATGTTTTTTTCTGAGCGGAGTTGAATTGTTTTCGTTAATGCAAATTAGAATTGGAGTTTTATAAACTGTGTGGCTCCTCATCACTGACATTGTACTTTCTAAAGGTATAACATGACTATATCCGAACCAAGATACCATTTGTTGAGGGAGAAGCAAAGTAGGGAGTAAAGGCCCAAGTATATGACCGACTTGGGGTTCCATCCCAATCTAGTGATGGTGACTACATGGAACCCGCATACGCACTTAATAGAGTAATGGAAAAGAGAAGGGAATGAAAAAGGCAGAAGGGGAGCTTGAGGAGGCATGTGTGTTTGTGGAGGAGAGGATTAGGCGACTGCTTCTTTGTTAACAACATGGGAATGGTTCTACAGTTCTGCCCATGTAGATCTGTATATAAGCCCCCAAGTAAAGTGCAACGGCCTATCGACTAAATCGTTTAAAGTTTACTTAGATATGTGCAACAATGACTATGGTGTTCCCCTCACTTTCTTACGATAAACTATTGTTTCCCTCCCTTTTTGCCACCATATTTTATACAAGTCTTCAGAGGAAAAAAAATTGTTAACCTAACCTAAAACCCCAGTCATATCTAGGGCGGCTAGATGGATATTGTTTTTAAGCTGTGTGTCATACTCTGTTCTCAGTGATATGCAGTGGAGCTAAATCTCTCTACATCTAGATTAGCTCTTCAGTATTTACCAAACAACAACCTTATTTTCCACAAGCTAGCTTTACAAAATTTAAAATAAAAAAAAAAAGTAAAGAGTTCAGAAATGGATGGGGGAGTGGCAAAAACGTTGCAGTGTGTGAGAGCATCATTCTTTCCCCCACAATGTAGGTTACCTCTCTGCACGAGATCAAGGGTGTTGATGACGAAGAGAATGTAAAGGGCAAGAGGAGTTGGAAGGCAAAAAGAGGATAAAAAAGAGGGGCTTTCATTAAAAAAAAGATACAAAAGGGGGGCAATTAGAATAATAAGACAGTTCGGGTAGAAGTGGGAGCTAAACAAAAGCATGTTAAAAACATTGACGAACAGCTAACCAACCGATTTGCCATTCCCTTCACTTGCCATCTTGCACTTCGGGGTACCTTTCTATGGAAAACCCCTTTTGCCTGCGTCATTGTAACGCTGGATGGAAACATACCACCACCGTCTTAGCAGGTGGCAGTTTAGGAGTGTACGATTTTTGTTTGTTCGAGGGATACAAATCACGGAATACAGAGCTATTGCTCGATGATCCCGGTTCCGATGACGGTCGTGGTTTATACATAGCATCAACAGGAACCCCCTGCCAAACCCCTACCTAAACAGACACTAAGCGCCAACCCCATAAGCCGACAAACCCTTTCCAGAATAAGCCCTACTCTGCAGACTATGGAGCGAAGCAGAAACGGGAACAAAGCGAAACAAGGAAGCAACAAGGGTAGGGGAAGAGCATTTTGACAGAAATGGTAACAAACAAACAAAAACAATGGAAGCGAGGAGTACCGTCGCCGTCACCTCGGTCCTCATCTCCGGCGAAAACGACTGACGAGACTGGGCTGGCACGGAAGGGGAGGGGACACGGCGCCGTGGAGGTCCGCCGAGGGAGAAGAGGCAGGTGTTACGATCTCGCGATCATCATCAGCCGCAGACGCAGTAGCAGAAAAACCGCGAGACGATGAGGGGGAAGTAGGAGCACCGTCAGTGTCATGGAGTAGTGATGCGAATAGCCCACCGCGGCGAATCAAAAGGACTCGATCGGAGGCGCAGCGCAGGGACGACGGGACCGCAGTACCAAAAAGTTTTAGGACAGGTGTTACTCTCCGCTCACCAACTCGCCATTCGCTGCTGTAGTCCTGCGCTCTCCAGACGAAGAGGGAAACCATTTGTGTGGGGATTTAACCAACTTCGCGAACGTTTTCATGAGCGTGGCGCGGCACTAGGGGGAGGGGGTGTCTTTAGCCAATCAACGTCGTGTGCGCCTCGCGAGTCACGACAGCCAGACAGACCGTCTTTGGAATACCACGTATAGATACCACGGAATAGGGAAATTATTTATGAGGTTTGCTATGCAGACTATTTTGGAGCTCAAATCAAAACGGAACCTCAAACATTTTACACCACAATGTATAATAAATAAAATATATTATTTTATTTGTCATACCTTGTAACATGTGGTGGAGAATATTTGGGGTTCTATTTTAGGTCCCAAAATGGTGTCCACCTAGCATATTTCATTTTTATTATGATCCTAGGACATTGTGTCCTGGTTTTAGAATATATCAATAATTGATTTGTGGATGAAGAAAGGTAAATAATAAATATGACTAGATGGAGAGAGTATGGAACGGAATAAATAGGAAGATAGCGGATGAAAAGAGGTGTTGTAATTAATGAAAAAGAGATATTGATAGAAAGAAAGAACGTAAAAAAAAAAAATTGAGTGTAGATGGAGAGAAAACGTGTGATAAATAAAAAGAATGAGATAGTGAATGGAGAAAGAGGGTATGTTAAATACAAAGAGAGAGACATACCGGATGGAGAGAAGGTGATATAGTATATCATACATGCATTTTTAACATTATTCAAATATAAAATATGTGTTGTAATATTTATTCATCTGCGTTGTTTATTTTAAAAATATGCATTATATATTTTTACTACTTATAAATAACACTATTTGATTTAAATATATTCACTAGAGGATATATAAATATATAAAGAATGTATATGGTTTATACACAAAGATGATATACAAAATTTGTATATATCTAGTATTATTTCATATTTATAATGGTATAATTTTAATGTAAAGTTCGTAGTGTTCTTAATGAATTTTATCACTAATAATAAATACTTGTATACTTTTTGTCATTTTTCATGTCTTGAAACATTTCAATCAGGCATTGTATGAAAACCTTCTTTATCACAACTGCTTTATATTCTTTGTTTACGTTAGTCAAAGTTTGGGTGTAGGTTTTGGTGGAAGAGGCGTGCTCTATATCAGTAATGGTGCAGTAACCACTACCTGAAGGAATGGCAGGGGTGGTTGGTTCACTTGAACAGAGCCACAAGGCGTACGCCAATACGCTAGTAGTTGATCCTCTAAGATCTAGTAGTTGATCCTCCAAGATTCGGGTGGGAAGCCATCATTTAACATCGGAGTAAAAAGAGGAGCTAGATTAACCAGTTTTGGATTGAACACCATTTTTTTTTATAGACTTAGTCTGATAGTGGTCGATATATGTTTAAGTAGTCATCAGAATTGTAGGGTTGAATTTGGAGTCTATTTGATTTTGTTTTACTAGAAATCTAAATTACATGATTCAATCTGTATGTAGTATGATTCTGTATTACAACTCTCTGAATTAGAAGGTGTTGTGATCGGATTCTTGTTATGAATTAAAGCATTTTATGTGCTACAATGTCAACACAGTTAGCATTTTGTATGAACGTCAAACTAGTCTACAAAAATCAATTTGGATGGAGAGTACATATATATGGACATGTTTTTGTGGGAGTGTGTATAGATACATCACTAAAATGAAAGGTGCATCGTGCTTTACCTAGAAATAAATCTTGTATTTCACAATCAACAGACACCTAAGTGAGAAATAAAGATAATTATCTTGATCATTTTAGAGTTCAGTTCATTTGATGTAACATATCACACACCATAGATAATTGGTGGCATTGTTGTAAAATATGGCCCCATATTATGTGCCTTGAACTCTAGAACAAGGTCGATTTCAAGTAAATATTGTCTCGCTTGTACAAAATCTAGTATTGGTTTACAACAAGATTGCGCACCAAGACCACTGGTAAGACTTCCTAGAATTTCTTCATACTGGTAGGAGTTGAGTTTCAATTGACCCACTTCAACTTTGCATGTCAAACTGCTATTATGAGTCGGGATGATCTAATAAGGAATTACAAAATGTCTACCCAATCATCTTCAAATAGGTTATGATATTTCATGCATCATTGTAACTTTTTTTGGATGTTGCTTGGATGAGTTCTCTAGTCATGTTGTATGTCTATTTGGTACTTGCCATCTAAATACGAGCAATACATTGTATCATGGTCGTGGAAAACATCATAATGTATATACCATCACCAAGCAACAAAGATACAATAAAATGTGTATAAGAAAATATAACATAAATGAATTCCTAAATCTTAATGCAGACTATGAAATTGTTCACATGGTATTAATAAATTAAAATATGTTGTACATGGAAGTCTAGAATTCATCCATACATCGAGTAATAATACGATGGTTGTCATGGACTTGGTGATGAAGTTGGTATAAGATTATAGTAGTTTTGCGCTTCTAGTTTGTTTGCTCCATTATATAGGATAGAGTACATGGCCATGTATTCCTTGTCTCTATTTCAACATCAAAGTTCATGTCAATATATTTACCAAAGTTCGTCATTTGACGTCATTAAACGTTGAAGTATTCATAAATCATCTCTGATTGTAATGATTATGTTGTAGGCATAGTTTTGGCTGTCCACTGAAAATAAGAACGTCTCATGGTTTGCTATGTAGGTAATACTTTTTTATTTGTTAGAATGAGTGATCTTTTGATATTAACATTACCTTGTGAGAATGGCTTACTGTACAAATATAATAGAGTTCACTAGGCAACTCACTTAACATGCCGAACTGGAAACTAGTTGCATCTTCCATATTAATCATGAGTGTAGCAACTTTCACAGTTGCATCGTCGGCCGAGTGAGGTCATCCATGTTAATCATGAGTGTAGCAACTTTCACAGTTGCATCGTCCGCCGCGTGAGGCCATATTGAACTATTGATGAAAATTGGCTTGTTACATTTAGTAAAAGACTTGCCAAATCCATATTAGCCTGCGCATATAGAGATCACTGGTTTAGATTGTTATTAACCGATCAAATATAATGCACACAGGTTCCATACAACATTGATATACGAGCTGGTAGTAAATTAATTGGTACATGAAAAATGGTGTTCTAGGAACTATTCCACCTATCGTCGTTGTTGTAGTTTGCACTATTATTGGAAAAGTTCATTTTGTTTCGTAGGCAATCATGTTTGTTATGCAACTCATCTATATCATGTAGCAGCCGTGTGGTGTCTACTTTTGCAGACTCAAGGTCACCGAAAAATGTTGACCAATTTGACATAGTGATATGTATGAACAATATCTAGCTCATCATCACTAGTGTTTTTAAAATTGAATCGGACGAGTCGGTCCGACCGGTCAGACCGATATGGGTCTGACCGGTATATATATATGGGTCCATCTTTATTGCCCGCGCGGGTAGCTACCCGCCCACCCTTCCGATCACTTTTTTTCAAAAAAAAAAATTCGAAATTGTAGAGGACTATTTTGTCTAGCTCTCCAAAAAATTTGAGCCAAAAATAATATCATTTGCCCCTCCAAAATAAAAAAACCCGTCCTTATATATATCTGCTGTATATTTTGTACAGAGTTACTTTTTTGGCCAGCAGAGTTACTTTTTTGACACCGTAGTTACTTTTTTACATCAGAGTTACTTTCTTAGCTAGGAGAGTTACTTTTTTTGCTGTAGGGTAGCGAAAATTCATGCTACCCGCGCGGGCAATGAATGAACACCCTATATATATATATATATATATATATATATATATATATATATATATATATATATATATATATACCTATATATATATATATATAGTGTGCCCGGTTCAATTGGTTCAAGAGGTCTGACCGCTAATTGCCTTATACTTTGGTGATCAGTTCAGTTTTTCCGGTTCAAATTTTTTTGACGTCATGTTGACGTCATTTCCGGTCCAACTGGTTCAACCACTCTGGTTGAACCCGTCTCAACCCGGTCCGAGTCAGCACTCGTCCGATTTTTAAAATATTGATCATCACCACTCTCAAATACTTCAAGGTCATAATGTTGTGCAGATATTGATGATTCAGCCACCTCATTGTGCAAGTGTTTTAAACAAATATCTAACTACAAGTACAATACGATCAATGAGGGTTGTGGTATTCAAACCTACCATTGCTTGCATCTTCTTGATCCATGTATACTTGAATAATGTAAAAACATAGTGCCTAAGAACACCCTTCAAAATAAGTCATCAAATAAAGCAACAAACCTTTATCAAATGCATGGGTCAAAAATTGATTCATCCTATTGTGTATCCCAGAGTTTGATAGATATATCATCCCGTAGCATGTCCCCAGCTCTAAGTTCCCCTTGAATTGTGAGTATATCGGGAAGTTGTTTGCCTCCTTAGCAAACATTACATCTTCGCCATTGACAATTTCATTTGGTAGTCAAATCATAATGTGAGACCAATTGGGTTATGAAGTGTACAACACAAAACCATAATGTGAGACTATTTGGTTATCTCGATCGTTGTTTTTCGTCTAAGTACGGCAAATGACCTATTCAACACATCAAATTCCCTCTCAACCAAAATTCTTAGTTCTATATATCTATGGTTGAACATTTCATGTTTTTAGTGTAAGAACATGGCACTACCCGTATTCAGATAAATATTATGTTGTGTTGTAGAACGGTGTACGAAATTGAGTTGTTCTGGCACATCCTTAATCAACCAAGTATTATCGACCCATGGGTATGGTGAACCTCAATAGCCAATCTATGCACACATGGAAGAAACTGAACCCTTCCATCCACACATGAGATAAGTGAATTATACATCACAGTTGACGACAATCATAATATTGTTAAAATATAACCCTTTTTGTCGCAGCAGTGATTCTATTTGTCCCTACCGGCTAGTACTAGAACGTGTCTCTATTAATTGCACCTATTGCATCCTAAGTCCAAAAAAAAACACTAGTGGTGAGAGTGTAGTATGGCTAGCATATATTGTTCTAATAGAAAACTACCTTGAAGTAAATCACAGGTTTTCCTAAATGTGTGGTGTTTCTTCACACAAGGAAAATACTCCGTCCAATACTTCATGAAATGGTTGGCTAATGATCTTTACCAGAATGGCCAATGTTTTGCTAAATTGCAGTTAGTATGACCGTGTCCTAGGCAAATATAGGAAGTAACACATATAATATGTGCTAAAGACGTTGTGTGTCCTTCACATCTGGTGTCTTTGTTCTTACTTGTCAACATGAGCCATGATAACTAGAGGTTTCATACGAAACATGTTGTAAGCTTTTCTTTCATGGCATCACATTAGTTCAAGGACTTTTGGATGTCATATTCTAATGTAGATAGATCTTGGGCATGGAGGTGCTACTTCATCTTCATCATCATTCATGCCTAATTCAATAAGGTGTTATAATGCCCTTGCAACATGATGCATTGGTGGACCCATTGTAAACAATATGAACTCTTATGCCTATTCAACATTACATGTGTGTTCATTGTCGTCCATTATGCCAACATTAATGGCTTTGGATAATGATACAAAATTGATTATTTAGAACATTAGGGTTATACTGCCTTAATTACTACAAATATTGAAACCAATAACATGGCATACATGAAAGATTGGGAATATGTAATTAACAAAGAAAATAATCACATTTAAATGGAACTTGTTTCCACACAGACCAAATAAGCAGATTATGGAATTTAATTTTTTAAAGTATATAGATCCAAAGAGAGAGTACAAGAAATCAAATGCATGAAATAAAAGGCTTTGTTGATTGTCATGTCCATGAAAATTCATGAAAAAGTTAACATGAAGTGATTATTGATAAGTCGAGACATATTTCGCTTATAATCTATATTTTTGGTCCTCTCGCTTATAATATATATTAAATATTGATGCATGAAGAATTTACCTCAGTAGAGAACTCATGATGATAGTGGACACTTCTTCTTCACCTCAAACATGGTAAGTGATATGATAATGGGGAGTTAAGTAGGGGGGGCATAGTAGGCTCACGAGGGATGTATGTGAAGGAAGCAACTTGGAAAAGGAAATGGTGCTCATGATGGCATTATCCCTTAAATTGCAATGGAAAATCAAATTTACGAGTCGCCATAGATAATATAATGGCAGAAAGTAGTAGAACTAGGGCTTAGGGGCAAGTAATTATGGCTTGTTGATGCACTAAATTTTAGTTGCTTTTGACATGCTAGTTTTTCATGTATTTATTGCATAATTGCTAATTTTGATACTATTTATGCATTGTTTATCATTATTAGCCTGTGAAACACTATTGTATCAAGTTAAAGTATTTCTACCTAATTATGTGAAATTATCAATTTTATTCAGACTTATGTTAAATTTTCCTCAATTCAGGCTATTTGAGAACTTTCAGGACAACTCGGTCCTACCGACATAAAAGTCGATGGAACCAATATTTGGTAAATTCTAACAGGGGAATTCTGGAATCTTAGTGCTATCAAGATTGCACTCGATGCTAATGAGATGACATTTGATGCTACCAGGATGTGGAGTCGGTTGATGCATGTGTTTTTCATCGTTATTACAGACACATTTTCCTTGATTTCATGTATAGATTAGTCATTTATTTGATTTATTATGCATGACATGTCATAGATGGCATGTTTCTATTGAATGCATAAAATTATATGATTTTTAATGTTCTATATAATATTTTACACATCCCAAGTACTTATCATATTTTTGTGTATTTTCAGGTACAAGGAAGATCCACATACTCGGTGCTACCTGTTGGGTTTTATGGCCTCAGAGTAAGCAGCGGAAACAAAAAAATTATTGGCCATTAACCCATAATAGGAGATCACATCAACAACTATGTAATGGGAAGGATGGTTTTAGCGAGATATATCTAGTCCTGGGATTGCCCAGGGACAATACCTCACCACCATGTGTGGTCTTCCACGCCATGTCTTGGACGGTGTCTGTGCAGCTCCTGGTCTTTGCCATGGACTCTGGCCTCCACCACGAACTACGACTAACGTGTCCTCCGGAGCGACAGACATCTCCCGCCTCTACATATAGTCCACATGGACCACCTAGAACTCATGTCATTCTAAAAGAACTGGTAGGAAGGAGACGACCATCCTATTGGTGTACTAGCACCAACATGCTCTCCCGAACTCAAATTGCTTTTCTACAGTTGTCTTTCCCTCATTGTGCCTCCCTAGTCGGGTAGCACTTGCTCGGGCTCTCTCAGTTATCCGAACCAGAGAGGACAAAAACTTTGCAGAGCAACTGATGTTCTAAGTTGTGTGTTCTGAGAAGCCCCCAGTACCCCTCTATCTATAGTAGAGAGAAGGGTCAGGGTTCCCAATCTGTTTGGGAGTAGAGGATCTGGAAATTCCATGAATAGTTTGTACTGTAGTAGGCAAACTGATTGGTTCACAACTGAACCGATTGTTTGGGCAGGTGAGCTGATCGGTTCATAACTAAACTGGTTGTTTGGGCAGGTGAGCCAATCGGTTCACAACTAAACTGATCGTTTCACTTCCCAGACTTGCCCGCAATTGACTTTCCTCACTCGTTTCTAATTAATGCAAAGATTAATCTTTATTTCAATCGAATTGAACAAGTGAAATGTGAAAGTTTTCCTCCAACTGGTCAAATTCCAATTTCCTCAGTTGGCAGGACTATGAGTCGCCCAATTCACCAAGTGAACTGATTGGTTGGCTCACACCAGCCGATCGGCTCACATGGATGAACTGGTCAGTTGGTAGTCCTGACATTGCCAATGCAGTCTCCAATCGACACACTCTAACCAACTAGTTCAACACTTGAACTTGATAGTTCTGATTCTAGCCAGTCAATTATATGTTTAATTAAGTACCTAAACACCTTTATTATCAATCTAAACATCATTCATGGAAAATCTCCTCTTCCAGGGGTATCATATGTGTGTGACCCTGTATGTTCCAATTTACATTGCCAGTGAATGTTCATAACAACTTATGACATCATAAGCAATGAGCAAAATCTAGTAAATCATCATTGCTACCCAAGTAACTTAGAAAGTTGGAGAACAACTTCAACCTACAATCTGTGATTTGTGTTACAGTGATCGTATAGTTCCTTTGTCTCTGACATCCGGATTAACTCGAGGCATGGAACGTCATCCTCTTCAACATTCAATCCATGTTCCTTGACCTAGAGTAGACTGTCTGAGATGCATGTGAATTCACATATCATATATTAAATCACATGAGTATGGCCATACAATTCTTAGTCTCGCTTATCAAGGGGCCTTGGATATCATACTCCTTGTAGGAGGGACAAATCCCATATCTATCACTCAGTCAAGTCCCCATGTGTCAAAGTCACCCAATCATCACTGTTATAACAACCCATGTTTCAGGATTGTGTTTGATGATGTCAAAGTGTACCCAATCACATGTGATGAGTGTAGTGATTTCAGGTCTAAGAACCACAATCACCACCATCACTATGAGAGACAATTGTGATTACCATTACATGGTATCCATGTATCACTCTCATGATGGGTCTGTATGATATATTGTTCTCTAACATATATCTATGTGCTTGACTTGATATCATATATCATGACTAATGAGATTCTATCATCGGTCAACACACACTCTAGTCTTATATATTATTGTTGCTTATTTTACTTCCACAGTAATATCCGACTAGGGACATAACAAGAATGTATGTACTCTTATCATACATATGGTCTCATTGTTCAGGTCCACAACCTGAAGACATGTGTCATCGAGTCACGTCATTCTTTAGACATCTATCATGTATGTGTCATCATCGCATGAGTGATACAAACATAATAGATGGAATTACCTTTGTCATTGTCAAATCAAGTATCATATGCCTCATTGCAATCATCATATGATTGTCTCTCTGTGCATACTATACCAACAGACCCCCACTTTCACTTAGAGCCAATCACCCACGAATTATATTCCAAGTGATTTTAACATGTCCATCATGTTTCTGCTGCACAAGTGCTTTTATAGGGGGTAAGCAACATTTACTTCAAGTCGGTATATTGCATGTTTCACATCCCCTCGTTGTATGACAACTCATATGAGATGGAAGTTTCATAGTATGCTATCTGAAATTCATTTGCCTAACCAGTAGCTCCATTGTTGTTACAATATTACTACTGAGTCACCAATGGTCAGAACCTCCCATAAGTTCATCCATATGAACTTCTAGATGCATACAATATCCTTTACAGTGTTCGTAAGGTACTCGACTTCTTATTGTAGAATTAATCAGTTGTTAATGTTGGAACGTTTCCAACTAACAATTCTTATTCCAAGGTCAAAACACAAAAGCTTACATCGGTGTAACTCTTTACACCCAACTCTTCCTTATTACCATAATTAAAGAACTAATCCTTTTAGTACATCACAAGTACACAAAGACGTCCTTCATGGTATTCCCATAACTCTTACTGGAGTTTGACAGATATCCATCTGTCATGTCCAATACATATGAGATAACTAGATATATATATCATCATGTCATACAAGATGATGATTTCATATCTTCTTGTCATATCTAATACATACAAGATAATGAGTTTGTATATTCTTGTCATGTCCAATACATACAAGATAATTAGTTCATATTTTCTTGTCATGTCCAATACATACAAGATAACGATATGAGCTCATATGTGATAGATCCAATTGCAAATGCATATGTCATATATCCATGTGTTCCTTATTCTTCATAAGAATTGGGACACTTGGCTCTTACGAGACTAACTCCATGAAACATGGACAAGTTTTCTCTCATCATGCTGAACCCTTTCATCATCTTACCGATGTATGTTATCTTTCATAGGTCAAGAAGCCCTCGTGATCTATCTCTATAGATCTTGATTCCTATCACATAGGATACTTCTCTAAAAACCTTTTAGAATGCACTTTGTTGCCAGATTCTGTAGTATAAGGATGATATTCCCCATCGATATGTGGAATATATATATGCTCCCACTAAATTCTTGTAATCACACATTACATCTTCATTCTGACTCAAGTCAAACTCTTTGACTATCTTGTCAAATTGAAGGTCCAGTTATGAGGTGCTTGCTTCAATCCAAAGATTGATCTATGCAGCTTTATAGACTTTATTTGCATTATTGGATTTATAAAACATTTGGGTTGTGTCACATACACATCCTATACAATATTTCATTTAAGGAATGCGGCTTTAACATCAATATGCCAAATCTCATAGTCATATTAAGCTACAATGACGAGCATTATCTAGATGGATTTATCCATGGTAATTACTGAAAAGTTTTCACCATGTTCAACATCTTGAACTTGTTAGAAACTCTTTGCAACCAAATTAGCCTCCATGTTAGTCTTCTTCTGGAAGACCCAAAAGTACCCTATGGGTTTTAACCCTTCAGGTGGATCAACCAAGGTCATACTTTGTTGATGTACATGGAGTCCATCTTGGATTTCATGGCTTCAAGCCATATCTCAGTTTCTGGTTCTCATTAGCTTCTAGGTAGACTGTTGACTCATCATATGATCAAATCATTGCCTTCTTGTCCATAAGATATCATATATCATTCAATCTCTAGGTATGTTCTACTAGAACCATGAGTTATGTGTGTTACTTAAGGAACTTTGAGATTCCACAACATTTTGTGATTCTCTTCATTCCCAGTGTTAAGCATGTGCCCAAAAGGAAATTTGAAGTTTAGCTAGTAATCACATTTTGACTTATCAAGGTGTGATTCTTTCTTTATGATACACTTCTCATGATACACTATCATTGTGTTTCAGATGGAGTCCATCATGATACATTATCATGATCTTCCATAAGGTTCACAAAGTCTTGGTTTAAAGTATCTCCAAATTAATCATATCAAAATTTAATACTTATGACAAGTTTGTTATGTACTTCATTTATGATCTCCTTGAACACTTCAAAATATTCATGTTTGTATTTTATTAAATACAAACTACCATATCTACTAAGGTCATCAGTAAATACATTGAATTACTAGTGATTACCTTTAGCATTTATTCTAAAAGGTCTATATAGATCAATATGTATAATCCTTAATAGAATAATCATCCTCCCACTACATCTAGTGAAGAACCTTTGTCATATTGCACAATGAATAAGATTAGCATGTGTCTATTGGTTCAACAACCAAAAGAGTCTAGATATCCATCATATGGATTCTAGAAATTCAATCCCATTTATGCGCTCTAGATGACATCGCTATAGGCATTCAAGTTTAAGTTATCATGTCATTCATTACATGTGTCACACACATTTGTCTCTTTAACTATCAAGTATAATTGATGAGACATAGGCATTGCCATCAAAGATCATTTCTTTGAAAAGAAACATCAGTTCATTACACTCTTATCCATACAAGATGTATGCCGATTTCATTGATGGCAGATGTATAATAGCAATTCACTAATTCTGTTATATGCCCATGAATGTCATAATGTAACTATAATGGTAGCAACTCTTTCTCCGCATAGTTTCTAGCTTACTTCCTCTCAGGTCCTGAAGTAGAGATCTATATCTCTATCTTCTTCCCGAGATCCTCTATAAAGAGATTATTTCCCTTTCCTACTTACCCCTCTCTATATCTTGAGTGATGAAGACTTGGACCTAAGCTTGACTTTAGAACACTTCTTTACCTCGCTTTAGTCTATGGACTTCACTTTGTTGATCATTATTATAGGTTTTGTCCTTTCTTCATTCATGATTTGGAATCAACATGCCAAGCACTTCAGACAGTGGTTTGGCCAAGTTTCTTCATTCATGATTTGGAATCAACTGGCTATGATTCACACAACGATTTGTAGAATCATATGTTTGGTCAACTCTTAACCTATCAAAAATCACAGTTAATCTATATGTACAATCATATTGAGCATATGAGATTATACTTGATCTCCATCTGTTTGATTATACTCAAACATCGCTTTGAAGACATTATACCTGTAACATCCCTGACCTGGGTTATAAGCTAACCCTAGGTGTTTTGCCTAAATATGTAATTAAATCCTTGTGATTAACTTTGGGCATGTAATTAAGTTTCTCAGAAACATATTTTTTCCGTTTTGCTCCTTTTTATATAAAGTTGTAGCATTGTTTTGTAATACAGGGACCTATGTGCAAATTACCCAGTTAGAAGGATTAACTTGCAAATTGCACATGTTAAGATGATTCTCTGATGTTGAGACATCATGAGAATGATTATGTTGAAGTTAGAGGGATTTCCCAAGCTTGGGCACCAAGGTGCAGCTGTGGAAGCAATCCCGGTGCTTAAAACCCTAATTTGGGGTAAAATGCAATTTACCCAAATTAAGGGATGCAACTTGTAAAATATATCATCTAATGTATCTATTAAGACTCTTGTCATCATTTAGAGAAGAAATGATGAAGAGGTCACCTCAATTGAATAATCAAGTTATGAATTACACCTTTGTGATTGAATAATCAGGGTGTATGTGCAATAGCCCTTTTATGGGTATGTTTAAGTAATAAGCTGATCTTCTTTGCTCTCATTTCTTGACCTTAAGAGGAATTTGTCCTTAAAAGAAAGAAGAAAGGATGGGCTATGAAGGGTGGAGGGACTTAGTTGAAATTATGGAGAATTTATGAACTTATAATTAGAACCCCACCCCAAGTATATATACACTCCACCTCTCTAAGCAAGGGAACTTTCCCTTCGTTTCCTTACTGTTATATTCACCCAAAAACGACCAAGGACTGCCTTGGAGCTAAGGAGGACGACCAAGGGTGCAAGGTAGGTTTGGATTCCTCTTCTTGCCTAAATTCATGGTTAAAACTCGAATTCAAGGTCAATTTCATGGCTAGCTCTCATGGCTCTATCTTTCTAGCCATCTTTTCTTGACTTTCCCTGGAGGTTTTCACATTGGCCAACCTATGAGAGCTCAAGGACGCCATTAAAGCTTGGAGCTCAAGAAGCAAGCTTTAGGCGGGTTTTATAACTCTAAACCCATGCTTTGTTATATACATCTTGATTATGCATGTAGATGATAGTTTTTCTTCTTCCCTACTTTCCTTTGCTATTTTGCAAGAAAATCCGTGGGAAATCCTTGCTGTTCTTGAGCTAGGAGATGAAGACGTTAATTCCAAGAAAAATCCACCGCTTTTCACTTTATTAAACGGTCTCCCCAACTTTCTCTCTCGGTCTCAAGACCGTGAGGTGAGCAAACGGTCTCAAGACCGAGAGAGGGAAAACGGTCTTCAAGACCGTATAGCAGCGTTGACCGAGCGTGGACCGTATAAGAAACCTGTATATAATTATATATACTAATCACCCTCAACAATTGAGAGGTTAAATCCAAAGGAATCGGGAGATATGGCCTTTTTAATCAACACCTTTAATTGAATTTATTCCTGATTTTCAAACGGTCTGAAATAGCCTTTTTGGGAAAACGGTCTCAAGACCGTGTAAGGTCGTTGACCAGGCGTTGACCGTATGCGATTACTGTTCAAAATAATGTTAATTAACAACTCACCAAATTTTATGGACTAATTCCAAACGAGCTAAGAGTTGAAGGGTGATTACTAGGGCAAACCCTAATTGAAATCAGTACTGAAATCACAATAAAATAATGAGTGTTTTTGGGTTGATTGACCTAAACGGTCTCAAGACCGTTTGGGGATCAACCAAACGGTCTCAAGACCGTGTGAGCAATCACCCAAGACCGTATGGAGGTCTGAGGTCAAGAATAGTTGACCAATTGAAGGTACAATAATACCAAATTACATTGCAATTAAATATTGATATAATAATCAATTCAATGGATCCAACCTTGAAGAATTTTCACTAGAATCCAAAAGTTGGATGGGCAAACGGTCTCAAGACCATTTGGAACTCATCCAAACGGTCTCAAGACCGTGTGGTGACAACCCAAGACCGTTTGGAGGTCTAGGGTTAAGGTAATTTGATCAATTGAGGGTCCAATTGCAATAAGTTATCAAATTAATCAAAATACTGATTTGTGACTCAATCAAGGTTCAATCCCTATCAAATCACATTAGATCTTGATGAAATCTTGGGCAAACGGTCTCAGGACCGTGTATAGTTCATCCACATGATCTCAAGACCGTTTGGGCCAAGTTTGGGCCCAAGTGGAGCTCAATTGAAGGGTTCAACCTTGAGTTGATTCACATTGTTGAGTGTTGATGGCTGAACATTGATAGACCTTAATTGAATCGACTTCAACCCTAATTGGTTAACAATTGAGGGTCAATTGAGTGACCAATTGGTTAAACATAACCCTAATTGACTTAATCCATAAGTTGTTACCATGTCTTTGACCTTTTGGGGGCTTCAACATTGATAAACATAATCAATTGAAAAGCTTGAACCTTGTTGAAGGACCAAACGGTTGAGACCATGTGAGCCTCACGGTCTCAAGACCGTTTGAGGGCTCACGGTCTCAAGACTGTTTGAGACCTCAAGGTCTCAAGACCGTGAGAGGCCTCATGGTCTCAAGACCATGAGAGGCCTCACGGTCTCAAGGTCGAGAGACATCAAACGGTCTCAAGACCGAGAGACATCAAACGGTCTCAAGACCGAGAGACATCAAACGGTCTCAAACCATGTAAGGCCTCTCGGTCTTGAAGTCAACATGGTTAAACGGTCTACACCCCCTCTCAGTTTGGGCTCACGACCTTGAAGTTCACACGGTCTTGAAGTCAACCAAAGCAAACGGTCAACCCATCCAAACGGTCTCAAACCGTTTGGATGTTGAAGGTTGAGATCGTTTAAGGTGTTCAAAGGTTGACTTCACTTAACCAATTGGAGATGTAAATGGTTCAAAGATGCTCTAACCTAAAACCCTAATGATAACCTAGGACATTAAGGGATTAAGTGACTAATGATTTGAACCATGATGGTGATCAATGGGGTGAATTACCAAAATACCCTTGAAGGGTCAATTGAGTAATACCTTGATCAAATCAAACCCTAATCACATGTTAGTGATGTTTTTGGCTATGATAGCCCATGATGACTTATTTCAACTTGATCTAGAGTGATGTTATCACCATCTACTAGTATGAGGAGAGAGAAAGTACTTCTAGAGAGAGAAAGTACTTCTAGAGAGAGAAAGTACCCTTTTTAGGTGGAAACTCAATTAAAGAACCTTCAATACATATGAATGTGCATAATTAGGGTATGAGCCACCTATGTGAGATCATGGAAACCCTAATTATGATGTATGATGAATCTTAAGCCAGTCTGAGAGCATCAATGATGATGTTCCACATACATGATGATGTTATGAGTTCAATTCACTTCAATGTGAATAGTAAACCCTAATTCAAGGGTAATGGCATTCAATGTGAATAGTAAACCCTAATTCAAGGGTAATGACATGCTTTATGAGTATTAAACTCTAATTGATAAGAATCAGAGAACTTAGCTCTTATGATAAGAGTGAGAAGTATATTCCTTGTTTTAAATTACCTTTATCAGTTGAACTAACTATGCAGGTCCTGATATGAAAGTGATCATATCCAGGTATGGATGATGATACTGTATTCATTAAAAGCATGTTAAAGGCTTTATGAATAAGTAAAATATCTTGATGCCTTGTCAGTGGCATCCTATGAGTTAATGGGCTGTAAGAGCCATGAATACCACCAAGTCATGCTTCAGAGATGACTGGTGATGAGTATAATGAGAAATGATGATTGATGTGAGTTAGGCTTGTTACATTTAGTATTCTCCTTTCATAGCTGTTATGCTACTGTTATTGTTTGAAGAACAATGTGTGATGATTAAATGAATACGAAATGTACCTAACTAATCAAGTATAATGTAGAGCCCTGATCATAGATCCATCATTGTCAGAGATCAAATGATGGTGAAACAGGATTTCCTAAGGGAGCTCCTGGAACACATACTATTGAGTATGTGGGGTATATGGATGTGTAGAACCTTACATCCTAGTGTAGGTGATTGATGTAGATGTGTAATCCGTCAACCCTTCACTACTAAACCCTACCGTATCAGTGGAAGGTAAACATGAAACCTCCTGATGACGAAGAAAACATAGATATCCGTATCAGTGGAGATAAACATGAAAACTCCTGATGACGAAGAGAGTACAGAACGCCACTGTAACTCTAAACTAGCGAAGGACCAGTTTACCCTGGTGAGCTATAATAAGTAGAGACACAAGATGTCCTACAAGTGATCCTATTACTGACTGAGGAAGATGAAGGTCATGAGAATCCGGCTCTCTTAATGACCTATGTATGATACTGATGTGACTTCTCAGCGATCAGTTGGAGTATGAGTGGTATGCCTCATCTCCACATGGCATAATGTTGTTTGTAAAACATAATCAACCACGTAGTATACCTGCTAGAGATAACTACGAGTTAGTTGATTGATGATACACTGTGATAGTGCTTATATTTCTTCATGTCTCATAAATGTTGAACTCTTGTTATATAGTTGCAACTGTTATTGAATACTTTGAAAGCTTTACTGCTTAAGATATTCTCTGATGTTATAATAAAGCTTCTGGCGGAGAGTTATAACTCTCGCTGGGACAATTATGTAAAATTGTCTCACCCCGTAGTCAACTTTTTAGGTGGACGTCGTAGACGGAGGAACCGGTCTACAGGTGACCAATCTCAGCAGCAGCAGCAGCACCAGGAGCAGCAGTAATCTCAGGTGGAGATTTAGCCTGCCATGTAGTGTAGTTAGAGTCAGTCCTATGTGTCCTCTGTACTCTCAGGTCTTGGAGTCTTTTGTGTGAGTTCTTGAGATTTTGTATCTTGATGTATATAATTACTAAAGAAGTAATTATCATGAGATGTAAACAGTTTATCTCTTGTTATGAAAGAAGTTTTTATGGATTCAAGCTCTTGTCCCGAAAAGTTTTAATTTCCCGTGATTTTTGTCTTTCGCTGTTTATCGAATCGCTTCCGCTAAGTTTAAATCGGGATTATATCACGGTTTGGAGATCAGAGCCCACAATTAGTGGTATCAGAGCTCTAGGTCAGTTGAGTCTACAGAGGCATAGGACTTAGGATGTCGAGTCTATCTTTAGTACTTCTTCCTTATCTAATAGAATCTTCTGCTCCTCAGGAGAAGAAGATACATAAGAATGGCTGAGCCACATGATGAGTACGTGGCAGAGAGTAGTGCTAGTGCACCTCGAGGCGGTGCAAGGGTTCCAGAAATAGAACAACCTGCACCTGAGTCACCAAGAGAGCCACCCCAATTTGACCCAGCCGACATGGGTAACCCAACTGTACAGACAATGTTCGGGCAGTTTATGACTACCATGACACACATAACCGACAGGATGCCCATGCCTGCACCTAGGGCACCTGTCCATCCTGAAGCACAAGGTATCGGTAAGACGTTCGAATGACTTCGTCGTGTCGGAGCTACCGAGTACTTCGGGACTGCCGACCCCGTCGATGCTGACCTTTGGTTGACAGAGTTGGAGAAGGCTTTCAAGATTCTTATCATCCCGGAAGCTGAGAAGGTTAGACATGTTGTCTATCTTCTCAAAGGTAGAGCTGGTCACTGGTGGAACATGGAAGAGCAGAAGAGACCTGGAGTAGAGTTCTCATGGGAAGAGTTTCGTCGGGAATTTATCAATAGATATTTTCCAAAGACCTTCCTAGATGAGAAGATCTCTCAGTTTGAGAGACTAAGGCAGGGTATTATGAACATTAGCGAGTATGAAGCTAAGTTCATGGAGTTGCTGCGGTTCTGTCCGCACATGGCTGCCACAGAGGAGGAAAGAATCAGAAGATTTGAGAAGGATTTGAATTCTGATATGTTAACCCTCATGTCTGCCTTAGAAAACTGAGAGAGATTCTCTACCTTCGTTGAGTCAGTCCGAAGGATAGAGAGATCTGTGGTTGAGAAGAGACAAACTCAGAAAAGATATCCACAGTTCCAGGGTTCTTCATCTAGGGATTCCAAGAAACCTAGATTCTCTGCACCTAACCCTCCACCACCCAGATCGAGTTTTCAAACTCAATGGACACTGAGCAGAGGTAGAGGACAGAGTCAACCGCTTCAAGGAACTCACAGTTCTGCATCAGTGTCAGTTACTGGACCACCCAGGCTATAACAACAGGAGAGGAGTTGCTACAACTGTGGTAAGGTGGGACACTTGATGAAGGATTGTCATTCTAGGCCTATCAGTGTGACACAGACTCCGAGACAGAATCAACAGGGATCTCAGAGTAGACAACATCAAGGAGAAGCTCGAGGACGTGGACAAGCGTCTCAAGCTGGATCATCAACACCACCTCAACACCAGGCGACTGCGAGGTTCTATGCTATGAACCCACCTGAAGCAGTGGTCAATCCACGGGTAGTGGCAGGTCAGATGAAACTTTTATATTATGATATGTCTACATCCTGTGCTGTATCTGTTCTGATTGACCTGGGTGCTACGCACTCTTTCATCGCTCGTAAAGTGATCCGTAACTGCAATATGACTGTTAGTCATAGGGCAGATAGTTTGTTGTTGGAGACTCCGTTGAGTGGGTCTGCCGTTTTGCAAGAGGTATGCTCTCCCTGCATCCTCTTCTTTTCTGAACATCACATTCAAGTGGACCTTATACCACTTGATATGTGAGGATTTGATATAATCCTCGGGATGGATACCTTGGAAAGGTATAGAGTTGTCTTGGATTGTGAGTCCAAGTTGGCTGTGTTTGCTGATGAAAGCAACACATGGATCTTTCAAGGTGAGAGAAAGATTCTTCCCACCTGCCTTGTGTCAGCTATGGTTGCTGATAAGTTGTTGAGGCAAGGATGTTATGCATTCTTAGCCCATGTGGTAGATGTTACCAAGGAAAGTTCCAATCATGTGGAAGTTCCCATAGTCAGGGAATTCGAGGATGTGTTTCCTGAAGAACTTCCTGGCATACCACCACCTCGGGAGATTGATTTTGAAATCAATTTGATCCCAGATACGAAACCCATAGCCCAGACTCCGTATAGGATGGCGCCTGCCGAGATGGAAGAACTAAGGAAACAGCTCCAAGAGTTACTTGAGAAGGGTTTTATCCGACCGAGCACTTCACCTTGGGGTGCTCCGGTCTTGTTTGTTAAAAAGAAAGATGGGTCAATGCGGTTGTGCATCGACTACAGACAACTCAATAAAGTAACAATAAAGAATAAGTATCCTCTGCCGAGGATTGATGATCTCTTTGACCAGTTGTGTGGTGCAACCATATTTTCAAAGATAGACTTGAGATCTGGATATCATCAACTCCATATTAAGGATAGTGACATATCTAAGTCTGCCTTTAGGACAAGGTATGGTCACTATGAGTTCACGGTTATGTCGTTTGGACTAACCAATGCACCAGCTGCATTTATGGAACTCATGAACAGAGTTTTTTGACCTTTCCTTGATCAATGTGTTGTCATCTTTATAGATGACATTCTGATCTATAGTAAGGATGCTCAGCAACATGAGCAGCATCTTCGCCAAGCTTTGACCTTGCTAAGAGAACATAAGCTGTATGCTAAGTTTAGCAAGTGTGAGTTCTGGCTACCGGAGGTATCTTTTCTTGGACATGTGATATCTGCCTCGGGAATTCGTGTTGACCCTTCAAAGGTAGAATCTGTTCTACAATGGGAACAACCGAAGACACTGATGGAGATTCGAAGTTTCTTGGGATAGCTGGATATTATCGAAGGTTCATTAAGAACTTTAGTTCTATAGCTTTACCTTTGACCAAGTTGACCCGGAAAGATGTTCCTTTTTCTTGGAGTGATAAGTGTCAACAGTCTTTCCAATTGTTGAAAGAGAGGTTGACAAGTGCACCTGTTCTTGTGCTACCTGAACAAGGAAAAGGATATGTAGTCTTCTGTGATGCTTCCAAGAATGGACTTGGATGTGTGTTGATGCAGGATAAACAAGTGATTTCTTTTGCTTCCCGACAGCTTAAGAAACACGAGGAGAATTATCCGACACACGATCTGGAGTTAGCTGCCGTGGTTCATGCCTTGAAGATCTGGAGACATTATCTCTACGGAGATACATTCCAGATTTTCACAGACCACAAGAACCTTAAGTATATCTTCTCTCAGCACGAGCTTAACATGAGGCAACGTCGTTGGATGGAGTTAATCAAGGACTACGATTGTACAATTGATTACCATCCGGGCAAGGCCAATGTTGTTGCAGATGCCTTGAGTAGGAAATCAGCAACATCAACCATGGATAGAGCACAACTAAACTCTTTAGTATGCTCTAAGAGAGATATGCTTATCTCTTTAAGGCAAGACAATGTACAGTTGAAGGTGTCATTGTTAGCCGGATTGTTGGCTGAGATGCATATTAAACCTACCCTAAGGGAGCAGATTAAGGAAGCACAGCAAGGTGATGATGCAGTTCAGCAGATCAGATCTGAGTATGGAAATGAGAAGAGAGATGGTTTCCATGACTCAGATGATCATGTAGCTTGTTATAATGGAAGGATGATAGTGCCGGATGTGGATAACTTGAGGAAGTTAGTCCTGGAAGAAGCTCATTCTTCCATGTATGCTATGCATCCAGGAAGCACCAAGATGTATCGGAATTTGAAAGATTTGTATTGGTGGCCTGGGATGAAGAAGGATGTTGCAGAGTTTGTTCTGAGGTGTCCTGTGTGTCAGCAAGTTAAATCTGAACACCAGAAGCCTGCAGGGACAATGCAACCTTTACCCATACCACAGTGGAAGTGGGACCATGTGACCATGGACTTTGTTGTTGGCCTACCCAGGACAAGTAAAGGACATGATTCCATTTGGGTAGTTGTTGATAGATTGACTAAGACAACACATTTCTTACCTGTCATAAAACAACCTATTCTGCTGAAAGGTTATCACAGTTGTATGTGCAAGAGATAGTGCGTTTGCACGGAGTTCCTGTCACTATAGTTTCTGACAGAGGTCCCCAGTTTACCAGTCATTTTTGGGAACAGTTGCACAGAGCCTTAGGCACCAAGCTAAGGTTTAGTACGGCCTTTCATCCGCAGACTGATGGACAGTCGGAAAGGACCATACAGACCTTAGAAGACCTGTTGAGAGCATGTGCTCTCCAGTTTACCGGAAGTTGGGATCTACACCTAAGCTTGATAGAGTTTGCCTATAATAATAGCTATCAGCATAGTATTGATATGGCACCTTATGAGGCCTCGTATGGTAGACATTGTAGATCACCTTTGTATTGGTTTGAGACTGGTGAACATCAGTTGTTAGGTCCTGATCTTGTGCAGAAGACTACAGAGAAGATTAAAGGAATACAACAACAGATTAAGACTGCACAGGATAGGCAGAAATCTTATGCTGACAAGCGTCGTAGACCCTTAGAGTTCCAGGTTGGAGACAAAGTGTATCTCAAGGTCTCGCCTTGGAAAGGGGTCCTTCGTTTTGGAAGGAAAGGGAAGTTAGCTCCTAGATTTATGGGACCGTATCCAATCATTGAACGAATTGGAAAGGTAGCATATAGACTAGAGCTGCCTCCAGAGTTACAGAGGTTACACCCTGTGTTTCACATTTCTATGCTGAAGAAATGTTACCCCGACACCGAGTCAGTTCTACAACCTATGGAGGTAGAATTGAATGATGATATATCCTATGAGGAGGGACCAGTGTCAATCCTTGATAACATAATTAAAAAGTTAAAGAAGAAAGATATAAGTCTTGTGAAAGTCCTCTGGAACCACCGTGGTGTTGAAGAAGCCACTTGGGAACTAGAGGATGAGATGAGAAGGAAGTATCCTGCCCTTTTCTCTTAATATGTCTTATCGATTTCGGGGACGAAATCCTTGTAAGGGGTGGATAATTTGTAACATCCATGACCTGGGTTATAAGCTAACCCTAGGTGTTTTGCCTAAATATGTAATTAAATCCTTGTGATTAACTTTGGGCATGTAATTAAGTTTCTCAGAAACAAATTTTTTCCGTTTTGCTCCTTTTTATATAAAGTTGTAGCATTGTTTTGTAATACATGGACCTATGTGCAAATTACCCAGTTAGAAGGATTAACTTGCAAATTGCACATGTTAAGATGATTTTATGATGTTGAGACATCATGAGAATGATTATGTTGAAGTTAGAGGGATTTCCCAAGCTTGGGCACCAAGGTGCAGCTGTGGAAGCAATCCCGGTGCTTAAAACCCTAATTTGGGGTAAAATGCAATTTACCCAAATTAAGGGATGCAACTTGTAAAATATATCATCTAATGTATCTATTAAGACTCTTGTCATCATTTAGAGAAGAAATGATGAAGAGGTCACCTCAATTGAATAATCAAGTTATGAATTACACCTTTGTGATTGAATAATCAGGGTGTATGTGCAATAGCCCTTTTATGGGTATGTTTAAGTAATAAGCTGATCTTCTTTGCTCTCATTTCTTGACCTTAAGAGGAATTTGTCCTTAAAAGAAAGAAGAAAGGATGGGCTATGAAGGGTGGAGGGACTTAGTTGAAATTATGGAGAATTTATGAACTTATAATTAGAACCCCACCCCAAGTATATATACACTCCACCTCTCTAAGCAAGGGAACTTTCCCTTCGTTTCCTTACTGTTCTATTCACCCAAAAACGACCAAGGACTGCCTTGGAGCTAAGGAGGACGACCAAGGGTGCAAGGTAGGTTTGGATTCCTCTTCTTGCCTAAATTCATGGTTAAAACTCGAATTCAAGGTCAATTTCATGGCTAGCTCTCATGGCTCTATCTTTCTAGCCATCTTTTCTTGACTTTCCCTGGAGGTTTTCACCTTGGACAACCTGTGAGAGCTCAAGGACACCATTAAAGCTTGGAGCTCGAAAGCTTGGAGCTCAAGAAGCAAGCTTTAGGCGGGTTTTATAACTCTAAACCCATGCTTTGTTATATACATCTTGATTATGCATGTAGATGATAGTTTTTCTTCTTCCCTACTTTCCTTTGCTATTTTGCAAGCAAATCCATGGGAAATCCTTGCTGTTCTTGAGCTAGGAGATGAAGACGTTAATTCCAAGAAAAATCCACCGCTTTTCACTTTATTAAACGGTCTCCCCAACTTGCTCTCTCGGTCTCAAGACCGTGAGGTGAGCAAACGGTCTCAAGACCGAGAGAGGGAAACCGGTCTTCAACACCGTATAGCAGCGTTGACCGAGCGTGGCCCATATAAGAAACCTGTATATGATTATGTAGACTAATCACCCTAAAACATTGAGAGGTTAACTCCAAAGGAATCGGGAGATATGGCCTTTTTAATCAACAACTTTAATTGAATTTATTCCTGATTTTCAAACGGTCTGAAATAGCCTTTTTGGGAAAACGGTCTCAAGACCGTGTAAGGTCGTTGACCAGGCGTTTAACGTATGAGATTACTGTTCAAAATAATGTTAATTAACAACTCACCAAATTTTATGTACTAATTCCAAACGAGCTAAGAGTTGAAGGGTGATTACTAGGGCAAACCCTAATTGAAATCAGTACTGAAATCACAATAAAATAATGAGTGTTTTTGGGTTGATTGACCTAAACGGTCTCAAGACCGTTTGGGGATCAACCAAACGGTCTCAAGACCGTGTGGGCAATCACCCAAGACCGTATGGAGGTCTGAGGTCAAGAATAGTTGACCAATTGAAGGTACAATAATACCAAATTACATTGCAATTAAATATTGATATAATAATCAATTCAATGGATCCAACCTTGAAGAATTTTCACTAGAATCCAAAAGTTGGATGGGCAAACGGTCTCAAGACCATTTGGAACTCATCCAAACGGTCTCAAGACCGTGTGGTGACAACCCAAGACCATTTGGAGGTCTAGTGTTAAGGTAATTTGATCAATTGAGGGTCCAATTGCAATAAGTTATCAAATTAATCAAAATACTGATTTGTGACTCAATCAAGGTTCAATCCCTATCAAATCACATTAGATCTGGATGAAATCTTGGGAAAACGGTCTCAAGACCGTTTAGAGTTCATCCACACGATCTCAAGACCGTTTGGGTCAAGTTTGGGCCCAAGTGGAGCTCAATTGAAGGGTTCAACCTTGAGTTGATTCACATTGTTGAGTGTTGATGGCTGAACATTGATAGACCTTAATTGAATCGACTTAAACCCTAATTGGTTAACAATTGAGGGTCAATTGAGTGACCAATTGGTTAAACATAACCCTAATTGACTTAATACATAAGTGGTTACCATGGCTTTGACCTTTTGGGGGCTTCAACATTGATAAACATAATCAATTGAAAAGCTTGAACCTTGTTGAAGGACCAAACGGTTGAGACCATGTGAGCCTCACGGTCTCAAGACCGTTTGAGGGCTCACGGTCTCAAGACTGTTTGAGACCTCAAGGTCTCAAGACCATGAGAGGCCTCATGGTCTCAATACCGTGAGAGGCCTCACGGTCTCAAGGTCGAGAGACATCAAACGGTCTCAAGACCGAGAGACATCAAACGGTCTCAAGACCGAGAGACATCAAACGGTCTCAAACCATGTAAGGCCTCTCGATCTTGAAGTCAACATGGTTAAACGGTCTATACCCCCTCTCGGTTTGGGCTCACGACCTTGACGGTCACACGGTCTTGAAGTCAACCAAAGCAAACGGTCAACCCATCCAAACGGTCTCAAACCGTTTGGATGTTGAAGGTTGAGATCGTTTAAGGTGTTCAATGGTTGACTTCACTTAACCAATTGGAGATGTAAATGGTTCAAAGATGCTCTAACCTAAAACCCTAATGATAACCTAGGACATTAAGGGATTAAGTGACTAATGATTTGAACCATGATGGTGATCAATGGGGTGAATTACCAAAATACCCTTGAAGGGTCAATTGAGTAATACCTTGATCAAATCAAACCCTAATCACATGTTAGTGATGTTTTTGGCTATGATAGCCCATGATGACTTATTTCAACTTGATCTAGAGTGATGTTATCACCATCTACTAGTATGAGGAGAGAGAAAGTACTTCTAGAGAGAGAAAGTACTTCTAGAGAGAGAAAGTACCCTTTTTAGGTGGAAACTCAATTAAAGAACCTTCAATACACATGAATGTGCATAATTAGGGTATGAGCCACCTATGTGAGATCATGGAAACCCTAATTATGATGTATGATGAATCTTAAGCCAATCTGAGAGCATCAATGATGATGTTCCACATACATGATGATGTTATGAGTTCAATTCACTTCAATGTGAATAGTAAACCCTAATTCAAGGGTAATGGCATTCAATGTGAATAGTAAACCCTAATTCAAGGGTAATGACATGCTTTATGAGTATTAAACTCTACTTGATAAGAATCAGAGAACTTATCTCTTATGATAAGAGTGAGAAGTATATTCCTTGTTTTAAATTACCTTTATCAGTTGAACTAACTATGCATGTCTTGATATGAAAGTGATCATATCCAGGTATGGATGATGATACTGTATTCATTAAAAGCATGTTAAAGGCTTTATGAATGAGTAAAATATCTTGATGCCTTGTCAGTGGCATCCTATGAGTTAATGGGTTGTAAGAGCCATGAATACCACCAAGTCATGCTTCAGAGATGACTGGTGATGAGTATAATGAGAAATGATGATTGATGTGAGTTAGGCTTGTTACATTTAGTATTCTCCTTTCATAGTTGTTATGCTACTGTTATTGTTTGAAGAAGAATGTGTGATGATTAAATGAATACTAAATGTACCTAACTAATCAAGTATAATGTAGAGCCCTGATCATAGATCCATCATTGTCAGAGATCAAATGATGGTGAAACAGGATTTCCTAAGGGAGCTCCTGGAACACATACTATTGAGTATGTGGGGTATATGGATGTGTAGAACCTTACATCCTAGTGTAGGTGATTGATGTAGATGTGTAATCTGTCAACCCTTCACTACTAAACCCTACTGTATCAGTGGAAGGTAAACATGAAACCTCCTGATGATGAAGAAAACATAGATATCCGTATCAGTGGAGATAAACATGAAAACTCCTGATGACGAAGAGAGTACAGAATGCCACTGTAACTCTAAAATAGCGAAGGACCAGTTTACCCTGGTGAGCTATAATAAGTAGAGACACAAGATGTCCTACAAGTGATCCTCTTACTGACTGAGGAAGATGAAGATCATGAGAATCCGACTCTCTTAATGACCTATGTATGATACTGATGTGACTTCTCAGCGATCAGTTGGAGTATGAGTGGTATGCCTCATCTCTACAGGGCATAATGTTGTTTGTAAAACATAATCAACCACGTAGTATACCTGCTAGAGATAACTACGAGTTAGTTGATTGATGATACACTGTGATAGTGCTTATATTTCTTCATGTCTCATAAATGTTGAACTCTTGTTATATAGTTGCAACTGTTATTGAATACTTTGAAAGCTTTACTGCTTAAGATATTCTCTGATGTTATAATAAAGCTTCTGGCGGAGAGTTATAACTCTCGCTGGGACAATTATGTAAAATTGTCTCACCCCGTAGACTTCAACTTTTTAGGTGGACGTCGTAGATGGAGGAACCGGTCTACAGGTGACCAATCTCAGCAGCAGCAGCAGCACCAGGAGCAACAGTAATCTCAGGTGGAGATTCAGTCCTATGTGTCCTCTGTACTCTCAGGTCTTGGAGTCTTTTGTGTGAGTTCTTGAGATTTTGTATCTTGATGTATATAATTACTCAAGAAGTAATTATCATGATATGTAAACAGTTTATCTCTTGTTATGAAAGAAGTTTTTATGGATTCAAGCTCTTATCCCGAAAAGTTTTAATTTCCCGTGATTTTTGTCTTCCGCTGTTTATCGAATCGCTTCCGCTAAGTTTAAATCGGGATTATATCGCGGTTTGGAGATCAGAGCCCACAATACCTTTCACACTTTACATGATTCTTAAGATGTATAACCATCTCAAGAATGTCCATGCTTCAAGTTGTTTATGCAACTCATATTTCATATAGCTCAACATAAGGTTCTTGATGTCTTAGGCATCATTGGCATACTTCAAGTAAGCATCCAATTTTAGCCTTAGGCGCATTTGGAGTGGTTCAACTAGCTCTGGTCTTTTTAGGACTTTAGAGTTTACACTCACCATTGAGAACACTTCTCAAAGGTCCCAAACCATAATTAAAGTTTATCCCATTTATAAACTGATTGCAAAGATAATGTGTTAGTGTTTGTCATTTGGATTCTACAAAAGAATTTTGCAACTTTTCAAAACAATTTTTGATTTGTTTAATTTGATAAATTTGACAATATTAATTAGGCCTTTAATTATTTATCACTCCCACTATTCAAATTAATAACCCTCTTGTATCAATTCGGAAGATTGTAGCCTACAATCTTCTAGTGTCCAAGATCCATATTTCATCAAATTATGAGTCAGCTTTGGCTGATCACCCCCAACTTGACTATTTAGATAGGCCACCATGCCAATTGCATCATATGCAACTCTTGGATAGATGATATGTGCAACTCTTTTCCATAATTATCCTCATGCCTCTGGTCTTGGGCTCTCCAAGTCACCAGTTAAGTCTGACCCCAAAAGCCGACATGATAGATATGCACCATGCTTTGTGCAAATCTACATATCTACCATCACACTTCCACGAGATGGACGACGTACCATGATTTGTGCAAATCTATGCTTGGTCGATCAAGCTTTTCATGTGTTCCACTTATAGAAGGCATCTAAGACTTTAATATTGTATTTGAGGGATTTTATATAAGTACATATACATATCCAATAACCACACTATTATAATATGTATCATATACATGCTATAACCACAACGAGAAACATGCAATATCTAGAAAAGCGACGATTATGTCCATCCTATTGTAATTCCTTAGAGCTATAAGGAATCACGCTCATCTAAGGTCTACATCATATGCAACATGTTGTTGATGAAGATCTTTATGCTTGAACCATTCCAGGTTTGATCGGCTCATCCTATGACATGATCGACTCGTCTCCTAGTCGGTTGGTTGGTCGGTCTAGCCTCCGATGTCTGGACACCTCCAACAAGCAGTTAGGCCATCAGCCAGTCGATCTGGCTCCATCTTAGCAATCCTCCTCGGTCCTCCAGGCGGTCAGCTCGTCTGGTTCTGAGCATCTTCTTCTTCGATATAATAGAAAATAAACTATCCTACTTTTATATAATCTTTGTGAAACCTCGAGTTACATTTAAGGGGAGCAAAGGTAGAAGAGAAATGATCTTGAGTTATCTCGAGTTACAAGTGGAATAGAAGGTAGATGCTCGATATGCAAATCGAGATGCAAACAACCATAACCAACCAAGCACACATAGGGTTTATAGGCCATAACCATGTTGCACGTCCACCATTAAAACCATTTTAGGGTGACCCGTATCAATTGCATATATACCATATCATATATGTATATTAGTTTGTGGTCGCATGTGGTATTTATTCGGATATGCACATTAGTCAGTTTAAATATTCACATCGTATGCAATAAATAAATGATGATAAAACCAAAATCCGATCATATCAATTTATCCCAAAACACAATATGTTGACGTAGATCTGATACCACTGTTGGGTTTTATGGCCTTAGAGTAGGCAGTGGAAACAAAAAATTTAATGGTCATTAACCCATAATAGGAGATCACATCAACAACTATGCAATGGGAAGGATGGTTTTAGTGAGATATACCTGGTCTTGGGGCTTGTCCAGTGACAATATCTCACAACCATGTGCGGTCTTCAATGCCATGTCTTAGATGGTGTCTATGTAGCTCCTGGTCTTCACCATGGACTCTGGCCTCCACCACGGACTGCGGCTGATGTGTCCTCCTGAGTGGCAGACATCTCCCACCTTTGCAGATAGTCTACATAGACCACCTAGAACTCTTGTGGTTCTAAAAGAACTGGTAGGAAGGAGACAACCCTCCTGTTGGTGTACTAACACCAACCTACTCTCCTGAACTCAGACTACTTTTCTGCAGTTGTCTTTCCTTCGCTTTGCCTCCCTAGTCAGGTAGCACTTGCTCAGGCTCTCTCAGTTACCAGAACCAGAGAGGACAACACCTTTGCAGAGCAATTGATGTTCTGAGTTGTGTGTTCTGAGAAGCCCCCAATACCCCTCTATTTACAGTAGATGATAGGGTCAGGGTTCCCAGTCTGTTCAGGAGTAGAAGGATTCAGAAATTCAATGAATAATGTGTACTACGGCAAGCGAACCAATTGGTTCACAACTGAACCGATCGTTTGGACAGGTGAACCGATCGGTTCATAACTGAATCGGTAGTTTGGGTAGGTGAGCCGATCAGTTCATAACTGAAATGGTCATTTCACTTGCTAGACTTGCCCGCAATTGACTTTCCTCAATCATTTCCAAGTAATGCAAAGATTAATCCTTATTCCAATCAAATTGACTAAGTGAAACGTGAAAGTTATCCTCCAACCAGGCAAATCCTGATTTCCTCGATTGACAGGACTGTGAGATGCCATGTTCACCAAGTGAACCGATCGGTTGGCTCACACCAGTCGATCGGCTCACCTGGGTGAACTGGTCGGTTGGCAGTCCTGACATTGCCAATGCAATCTCCAATCAACCTGACACTCTAACCAACTAGTTCAACACTTGAACTTGATAGTTATGAGTTCACTCGGTCAATTGTATATTTAATTGAGTACCTAAACACCTTTAGTCTCAATCTAAACATCATTCATAGACAATCTCCTCTTCTAGGGGTATTATATGTGTGTGACCCTGTAGGTTCCAATTTACTTTGGCAGTGAATGTTCATAACAACTTATGACATCACAAGCAATGAGAAAAATCTAGTAACTCATCATTGCTACCCAAGTAACTCAGAAAGTTGGAGAACAAATTCAACCTACAATATATGATTAGTGTTACAATGGTCGTATAGTTCCTTTGTCTCTGACATCCGGATTGAACTCGAGGCATGGAACGTCATCCTCTTCAACATTCAATCCATGTTCCTTGACCTAGAGTAGACTGTCTAAGATGCATGTGAATTCACATATCATATATTGAATCACATGAGTATGGCCGTACAATTCTTAGTCTCACTTATCAAGGGGCCTTGGATATCATACTCCTTGTAGGAGAGACAAATCCCATATCTATCACTCACAGTCAAGTCCCCATGTGTCAAAGTCACCCAATCATCACCGTTATAACAACCCATGTTTCAGGACTGTGTTTGATGATGTCAATGTGTACCCAATCACATGTGATGAGTGTAGTGATTTCAGGTCTAAGAACCATAATCACCACCATCACTATGAGAGACTATTGTGACTACCATTCCATGATATCCATGTATCACTCTCATAGTGGGTCTGTCTGATATACTATTCTCTAACATATATCTATGTGCTTGACTTGATATCATATATCATGACTAATGAGACCCTGTCATCAGTCAACACACACTCTAGTCTTATGTATTATTGTTGTCTATTTTGCTTCCACAATAATATCTAACTAGGGACATAACAAGAATGTATGTACTCTTATCATACATATGGTCTCATTGTTTAGTTCCTCAACTTGAAGACATATGTCATCGAGTCACATCATTCTTTAGACATCTATCATGCATGTGTCATCATCTCATGAGTGAGACAAACATAATAGATGGAATTACCTTTATCATTATCAAATCAAGTATCATATGCCTCATTGGGATCATCATATGATTGACTCTCTGGGTATACTATACCAACACTACAGACCTGGTAATAGTCGGTGGTACCTACTTGATGTTAGTGATGGATCTGGAAACTCACCTAGAGTTAGTGCTACCAACAGCCGAAGTCAGTGGTACCGAATAAGCATCAGTAAGCCCCAACATGAATCGAAACAACTCGGTGCTATCGAGTTTCCAACTCGGTGCTACCGAGTTGATGTCTGGGAGGCAATTCAAAAATCACAAAACTCAGTGCTACCGAGTCCAGTCGATAGTACCGACATGATCAGGATCACACCACTAAACCTAAGTGACTCGGTACTACTGACTCACCTAGTCGGTACTACCGAGTCTGCCCGATCAGTCCATCCACAAATTTAACTCTAATCCAATGGTGGATGTTATTTCATACCCTAAGTGCCTTCTATGACTTAGGGTGTAAAGAGGTGAAATCACCCCTTTACTAAACTTGGTAAAAAAACACCATTGGAAAGCAACGAAATAAAAAACTTTTGACTATATTCAATTTCATAAATGATTGTACAAAATACATCAACAATCTCCCTTTTAGGATTGCATCAAGATACAACAATTAGGATCTAGATAGATGGAAGTCCAACTACGACAATATTGTCTCCAAGAAGCATATCCATCATCTAAGTCCAATCCAACATCTAAGATCTTCACGCCTTATCCATCAACTTGCTCAACTCCTGGGTGGTTGGGAAAGCACCCAGCAAAAAGGGAAAGGGAAGAAAAGTATGTTTCACAAAAAAACTATTCTAAGATGGCAAGATAAGTAAAGCATGTAAAAGTAGGCTAGGGTTCATCATAAGATGAACATACAAAAGAATGAGGCTAAATATACAAGAAGCTTTCAATAGATGCTTGCCATAAACAAGATATAATAAAAGAATTGCATGCATGATTAATATTTACTACCTTAACTAAGAAGGGTTGAGGCACCTACCAGACCTTCAACTAAAGGATGAGGGGAGAATAAGACATTCCCAGTCACCTACACATATTTCATGTGTGGGGGAGAATAAAACATTCCCCAGGGGAGAAATAACACATTCCCTAACTATGGGTGATTGTACATAAGTACCGCTACTATAGCTAGTTAGTCTAACAAAATCATCATGCTAGGATCAATGGAAAGTAATAGAATCAACCAAATAGAGCATAGTAGTGGAGTATCAAGACCCAAGAACAATATTCCAAAACCAATTATGAGGCAGGTATAGCAAAAGAATCATGAGCATAGGATATAGGGTTCAAATAAACCTCATTGTGGAAAAACTAGGACAAGGCACAAATATTTCTCAACTTAAGGTGTAAATGCACATACCTCTCTTTAATGAGATCCAATTATCAACTTGCACCACTTTAATTGATTCCAAGTTCCACTTTTCCTATTTTCAATGTATTAACATGTATTAGGGTTTTGCATATGCATAAAGGTGAAGGAAACCCTAGTTTTGGACTTTTCACATAAAACTCCGATTTCGACATTGAAACCATCACCACTGTCTTAGTTAGGGTTTTCTGATCAAAATAACATTTAATATTATGTATTTTGAAGATATAGATTTTTAGATGCATTTTTAGTGATTTTAATCAATTAAATCATTTCCTAAAAATACTTTTTTGACAAACTCAAAATCAGGTGTTAAAACTATTTTTATTGGAAAGAGGGGATTTTTACGAGTTCAGAACATATTTTATTTTTATTTTGGACCATCGAATAAAAAATTACAACTTTTTTACAATAAGAACCAATAAGAAAATGCCACTTAAGTGAAACTAAGTCTGATCAACGAGATTGGGCCTGTTGATGTGGCCCAATCATCGTCATCCAGCTTGCCATGATAGCGACCCGTGAAGTGCTCAACTAAGAAAACAAAATGTATGCAAAAATACAAGAATACCCATGGCGGAAAATAGAAAAGGAAAAATTGACTGAGGGCAGTGTTGGAAATTCATTGGGGTTTATCCCCAACCTTGCTCTCACGCGCCATGTCCGCGAGGCAGAGCACCTGCTTCTCAGGTTTAATTGGGGAAAACCACATCTTTGCAGGATAGCGAAATACAAGCTTACGGAAATGAAGGGGAGATGCCGCGGGACCTTACCCCAGAAGCAATTTGTCCATTTTATTGAAAATATCTGGCAATGAAGGGAGTTGTGGTGGGAGGAGTCAGGTCAAATTGAAATAAGAGGGAAGATTCTTAGGACCCGACGAAGCTATCTGGGTGTTTATATAGGGTCACAAAGCATTGTAGAGAGATGGAGAACTCCATGGCAGTGAGAGGCCGATGGCCACATATGTATCTCTCACATTTTAGAAAATTAGGGCCTAACTTTTAGTTCGTTCAATGCAGAATCGAACCACGAATCTACTGGCGAAGAAATCTTGCAAAAAGAGCAACTGTGTTGAGAGAAAAATGGATTTTATGGAGCCTCATTTCACACTGTTAGTTTCTAGTTTAGGGTCAGGGTAGAAGACGACCAGTATGTGTGCAATCTTGATCCAATGATTGGGATTCAAACGCGCATCGCCTAAAGCAGGACATTTAATTTCATTTCCGAGTTCTAATTGGAATAAAGTGACAATTGCATTATTTTATGATTTTCTCTTTCTTCTTTTGAGGGTTCAACCAATTTCCAAAAATAACCAAAATGTACACCCTCATTTATTTTGACACGTAGAATCAAAATATGGAATTAGTTTTGCCTTTTGAGGACTTTTAGTAGGTTAAATAAATAAAATGTCATTTTCTCTTTCCTCCTTCATTAGTGGTGATAAGATGCCTCAAATTGCATGAAACTTCACTCATAAGTCTCTCTAAGTGACTAGAACACGATTTTGTCATTAATTTCACAAGTTGAGATTATTTATTTATTTATTTAATTTAGAGAAGATTCTACACACACTCTCCTATTATTACTCATTATCCAAACATTATCCAAATTAGTTGCAAATTTTCCCAAAGGCTTATTTCGATGTTTATATCACGAATTTGGAGTTAGTTTTTCAATTTGAGGACATTAGACATTTTATTTCACTTTATTGGCTTATCTCCTACTTTATTTTAATAAAGACTTTAATATATGCATTTATCTTCCAAATTAGGTGATACTTGGCCCTTAAGTTTCTTTTAGGTCACGAAAATGAGATTGAGTGCCAAATTATCTTTATGGGTTTTCATTTATGATTTTTGAAACACCATATTCCCTATTATCCCCTTTTATCCAATACGTTCCATATTATCTCCAATTATTACATTTATCATCTCCTTTACATATATTTCGAGATTTCTCTCCTTTTTATATTCTAAAATGCATTAGAAAGTTCTCAGATGAAATACTTTATCCTTTTTATTACTTAAGTGGACATTTTACATATTAAGCCCATTTCTAAAATTTCACTGAGGTATTTTTGCATAAACCCAAATATTGGTAGAAAAGGTGAACAAATAGTCATTAAACCATCATATTCTCCACAAATTAAACATAAAGGACAAAGAGGATAGAAATGAAAGGAAAAGATGGGAAAAGAGGCCAAAAAGGCAAAATGTCTACAATTCGGTATGTTACATCACTCCACCCCTTAAAGAGGATTTCGTCCCCGAAATCACTAGAAATTAGGGAAGGGTGAGTGTGCAACCTCACATCATAAAACTTTAAGGTTGTTCCTCAAACCATAAAACTTCCACTAAAACTTGCACCAACATATACTTCACATGCAACACAACATAGGTCAGGTTCTCAAGGATCACCTAGGGTTCCACTATTAAGATACTCCTTTTAGGAGATTTAACATTGTTTACATTTTTGGCACATTAACATTATATTCATCATGATATCACATTATCACCATTATTTTAATTATGTCATGTCACATTCACTTGGTTGCCAAAAAGAATTATATTTCATTATTATACACAAATAGATGTAACTCAATTATCTCAATATATATGATCATTATTAATTTGGATTTACACTTCATTATCATGATGTGATCATTTTATTAATTATAAAAAATTATCTTGCATCTGATAGGACATTTTATTCATTTTTTTAAGTCTACAATTAATCCAAATCAAGTCACATCAACTACATATTAAAAATGATCTCATCGCCACATTATCTTTATTGCTCACATTAATGTCATCATTAATCATTCCTCATATTTATTCATTTATGTAACTGATTTTGCACATTTATGTGAATCCAGTCACTTCATATTCATATTGAAGCCATTACATGTATTTTAATGATCAAGGTGAGATATATTACATATTAATGAATCGATTCACATTATTTGACTAATCACGTGTGTATTAGATAACAAGGCAACATGCATTTCATATTGGTGACTTGATAAATATGTGAACTTATGATTATATATATACCATTTATGTGTATCAAGGTATGTTATCGGATTATGACACTTGATGCCACTATTTTAACATGAACATCATTAAGGATGTATATATTAAGGTTATATGATTACAACTTAGGTTTTTGGATCAACTTGATCATTATAGCATGCATGAATGCCAATATTAGGTTACACTTATCATATCATTAAGGTTTATCAATTCATGACATTATTAGCATCATGTGTTTCCATAATTATTATTAATATGTGAGTAACTCATATTATGTGCATTGGATATTCATTAGGGTTCGAACATATAAATTATTCCTTGAGTTATCATTATATGTTCATTAATATATGAACAAGCATGTTAGGGTTACCATTAATACATGTTTGGTCAAGACCAAGAATCCAAGCATACTAACATCCTATTCATGGAGTTAGGGTCTCTAAAGATAGATTAGATAGACTTCAAGATGTTATAGGGTTCCATCCCCCTAAAGAGGATTTCATCCTCGAAATCTAAACACTAAAACATCATCAACTAACTATACTCCACCTCTTAAAGAGTTAGACCTATCAAGCCAAACTAACTAGGGTTAAAGGACCAGTCTAACTAAACCATTCTCAAGATCCATCAGGCTTCCACTACGCACTCTGATATCTTCCCAAACACCCAAACTCTAAGGTCTAGGTTCTAGGGATAAACTTATCCAAGCATGTGGTCCTAAGGGACGTAAGGAAACTATCTTGGTATCCATCCTCAAACAAATCAACTTAGGGTTCCCAAAGATATACAACATAGAAGTCTAAGGTTACTATTACCTAAAAGCAAACTATTTCAGACAATTCGTATTAGCTCAGGCCAGGCCAGTATCATATGGGCATGGGAGTCCTCGTAAAACAATCTAGTGTCATGGAGGAAAATATTTCCAACCCCCAACACCCTGATCCTTTCTAGACACCTTTGCTTCAACTTCATGCCCTAATAGTAGCCTAAAGGCACACCTAAACAACATCAAGTTATGCATGTTTTAGTTATGAGTATTTTAGGGTTTTATTCATCAATATTCTAATTTTGAACTATAGGGTTCTAAATCAACCTTTCATCATCCATAGATCAACTCTAGGGAAAACATGTTACTTAAAGGAACTAAGTAAGGCATGATTCTAATTTGGGAGACAAAACTGAAAAAGTCAGATTCTGACTACCATGGGCTATGATACCATGTTGTAAAGAGGTGAACTCACCCCTTTACTAAATTTGTTAAACAAAACACCATTGGAAAGTAGCAGAATAAAAAATTTCTAACTATATTCAATTTCATAAAAGATTGTACAAAATACATCAACAATCTCCCTTTTAGGGTTACATCAAGATACAACAATTAGGATCTAGATAGAGGGAAGTCCAACTATTACAGTCTTATCTCCAAGAAGCATATCCATCATCTAAGTCCAAGCCAACATCTAAGATCTTCACGCCTTATCCATCACCTTGCTCAGCTCCTGGGCGGTTGTGAAAGCACCCAACAAAAAGGGAAAGGGAAGAAAAGTATGTTTCACAAAAAACTATTCTAAGATGGCAAGATAAGTAAATCAAGTAAAGGCAGGATAGGGTTCATAAGATGAAGATATAAGAGAATGAGGCTAAATATACAAGAAGCTTTAAATAGATGCTTTCCATAAATAAGATATAATAAAAGAATTGCATGCATGATTAATATTGACTACCTTAACTAAGTAGGGTTGAGGCACCTACCAGACCTTCAACCAAAGGGTGAGGGGAGAATAAGACATTCCCAGTCAGCTACACATATTTCATGTGTGGGGGAGAATAAGACGTTCCCCAGGGGATAAATAACACATTCCCCAACTATGGGTGGTTGTACATAAGTACCGCTACTATAGCTAGTTAGTCTAACAAAATCATCATGCTAGGATCAATGTCAAGTAATATAATCAACCAAATAGAGCATATCAGTGGGGTACCAAGATCCAAGAGCAATATTCCAAAACCAATTATGAGGCAGGTATAGCAAAAGAATCATGTGAATAGGATATAGGGTTCAAATAAACCTCATTGTGGAAAAACTAGGACAAGGCACAAATATTGCCCAACTTAAGGTGTAAATGCACATACCTCTCTTTAATGAGATCCAATTATCAACTTGCACCACTTTAATTGATTCCAAGTTCCACTTTTCCTATTTCAATGTATTAACATGTATTAGGGTTTTGCACATGCATAAAGGTGAAGGAAACCCTATTTTTGGAGTTTTGCATAAAACTCTGATTTAGACCTTGAAACCATCACCACTGTCTTAGTTAGGGTTTTCTGATCAAAATAACATATAATATTATGTATTTTTAGTGATTTTAATTTTTCACAATCGTGGCATGTTCTCGGGGAGGTTTCCCACGTCATCAAAAAAATATTATGTATTTTGAAGATATAGACTTTTAGATGCATTTTTAGTGATTTTCATCAATTAAATCATTTCCTAAAAATACTTTTTCAAAAAACTCAAAATCAGGTGTTGAAACTATTTTTATTGGAAAGAGGGAATTTTTCTGAGTTCAGAACATATTTTATTTTTATTTTGGACCATCGAATCAAAAGTTACAACTTTTTTACAATAAGAACCAATCAGAAAATGCCACTTAAGTAAAACTAAGTCTGATCAATGAGATTGGGCCTATTTACGTGGCCCAATCATCATCGTCCAGCTTGCCATGATAGCGACCCATGAAGTGCTCGACTAAGAAAACAAAATGTATGCAAAAATAGAAGAATACCCATGGCGGAAAATAGAAAAGGAAAAACTGAGCGAGGGTAGTGTTGGAAATTCATCGGGGTTTATCCCCAACCTTTCTCTCACGCACCATGCCTGTGAGGCAGAGCACCTGCTTCTCATGTTTAATTGGGGAAAACCACATCTCAGCAGGATAGCGAGATACAAGCTTACGGAAATGAAGGGGAGATGCCGCAGGACCTTACCCCAGAAGCAATTTGTCCATTTTGTTGAGAATCTTCGACAGCTAAGGGAGTTGTGGTGGGAGGAGTCAGGGATCATGGCAACAAGGATCGCTCCTTCAGATCAAATAGAAAGAAGAGGGTAGATTCTTAGGACCCGACGAAGCTATCTGGGTGTTTATATAGGGTCTCAAAGCACTGTAGAGAGATGGAGAACTCCATGGCAGTGAGAGGCTGGCGGCCACATATGTATCTCTCACATTTTGGAAAATTAGGTTCTGACTTTTAGTTCATTCAATGTGGAATCAAACCACAAATCTACTGGCGAAGAAATCTCGTAAAAAGAGCAACTGTGCTGAGAGAAAAATGGATTTTTACAGAGCCTCATTTCACATTGTTAGTTTCCAGTTTAGGGTCGGGGTAGAAGACGACCGATAGGTGTGCGATCGTGATCAAACGACTGGGATTCTGTTATGATCCGTTTCAAAGTTTATTGGTAAGTATCATGATTTGAGCATAATTAAAGTTATTGAGCTAAGTTAAGTGCTCATGTGGTGATTAGTGCATTATCAAGTCAATTGACCTAAGCTAAGTGCTTAAGTGTGATTAGAGTTTTGATTAGCTGAGATAAGCTAATTAGCATGTTTTTATGCCTTGGGGTTGTAGAGGATCTCACACTTGAAAAGTTGCAAAAGAAATTGTGTTCTTTGGACCTCCGAGGAAATAGTTATGGCATTTATAAGTCCCTTGGGTCAATTTTGTAATTTACCCATTACTAATTGGCCCCTTTGCCTTATCCCCTTCCTCTTCAACTCGATAAAACAGGAGCAACCGCAGAAGCGGTGCTCAAGAAACATCCAGGTCGATCAGCCGCTGTAGAGGAGAAAGAGAAGGGCCGAACTCGAGCCCTAGTTTCGTTCCCAGTTGGCTCTTCTTCTTTTCCTCCTTCCACCCTTCTCCTTCCTCCCCTCTTCCTCCATTCCGCCCTAGCCTAGCAGCCACCCTGTAGCCTTGGCCGGCGGCCAAGATGCAGTTGCAGCCGCTGCTCACGGCCAGGGGCCCTTTTGGGCCGCCCTACGGTAGGGAAAAGCCCCCTTGAGCTCTGATCTAGAGATCCAGGCTTGCAACCGCAGCCACAACCAGCGATGACCACCTAGGGTGGCACCCAATCTAGCAGGCAGCAGCAGCTACGTGAAGCTACAGCCAGAGGTTCTTGGGCGCAGCTAGTACCATGAAATTTGATGCCTTTGACTCCGAATTTGAGGACCAAGCAAGGTTTGCAACTATCCGCCATGATTCAGCCGGCAATTGTGCACCTTCCGGCAACCTGTGCTTGAATGCGTTGGGTTTCTGTTTGCAACAGGTTGGGAACAAAGAATTCTAAGGTTGAAGACAACCAAAATCGTCCGGAAACTGGTCTCTGGACGCAATTCCAGACAAATCCGGACATCTCAAACCACTGTGAGTAGGGTTTCATTTATTTATCATTAATAAACTCAGGCGTTTGAATACTTTCTGTTTTGTGCGCGAATTACACTGATAACAGGCGTTATCAGGCGTCAGGCAGCGTTTGGCGTCGCCCGACCTTTTTAGTTCATAAAATGCTTCTAGACACTGTTATATGATTAAATTTAGAATTTGAAAAGTATGGATTGAATCAGTAGATTTATATGGTTCATTGGAACCTAAATTGCTCATTTGAATGTTGAAATTAGAAATTCGTCTGAAAATGGTATGATTTGGGTATGAACCCAGACAATGAAGATTTCTGATAAATTATCAGATGTACGATTTCAAAATTGATATCAATAAATAAAATATGCATGAAAACCCTAATTGCATATATCTTTTGACGTTAATATGTGTAAATTGATATTTACATGAAATGGCACATTTCTCTGAAATATTACCAGAAATTCTCAAGTATTGTTATTAAATTGTATTGTGATATGTAATTAACTCTTAATTGAGTTAAGTGATGCACAAACCAGGATTTGGGTTAATGTGCACGTTTTTCGAGAATTTCAGAGAATTGACAAATGTTACGTATGAATTCTCATATGTGAAGTAAATTACTCTTAGCAGTGCACTAAGATGTACAATTGAATGAATTCAATATGCATGTGCCAAATTGACTTGAGTTTGGGATATTTATGAATTTTAAATCTGCCTGCATGCATGATATAAGGATAGGGTGTTGCCATGTGATAAGTGAATGAGGTAACTGAAACCCTAAGGATAGGGTGTTCAATGAATCATGTTATGGTAATATGAAAGGTCTCGATATGAGATGTGGTGATACTTAACTGTTGAATTGTATGTTTCTAGTGCATTTAACTTTATATGCTTGTTCTCTCTGAGTTGATATCTACATACTGTAGGGCTTCTTATTTTCAATACATATCTCGTAAATTGCAGGTGATGATATATGACATGCCCTAGAAAGGGATGTTACTGAGACATGATATATGTTGAATACATGAGTTAAGATGTTTCTTATGATATGATATGGCAGGCCGTGTGAGCCTTGTGAGAAATGTTAAATGAGTTACGATTTCTGTTTAAAATGTACCATAATGTTAATGTTAGACTTAGGTGCCCTGAACACCGTAGAACCTTTTTGAGAGGTCTGCACCTTAGGGGTGAAACTCGTGTCCAACATCAACCGGTTGAGTAATTCTGGTGGCACGAGGACAGAAGGGTTATCCAACACCAACCGGTTGAGTAATTTTGGTGGTAACCCAGTGTTGACTCCCTGCGCCTGTGTACTCAGGTTAGAGGAGGAGTCTAGAGTATACTCTTTTGAGAGTGCAGTGAGGCCCTTATGAGCCTGAGGCCCTTGAGCGCCTGAGCGTCCTGTGCAGACCAGGATGAGAAGTCAGAGTTAGCATTTCCCGGGTGTGTCGCTAAGTCTTGTACGGTGTGGTCGTAGTGCACTGCGAGTCTCTATGCAGAGTACACTGCATAGATCAGGGCATAAGCTAAAATATGATCATATAGGTTCACAGAGTTCCTTATAAATGAAAGAGTTAAGGAAGACTAGAGCATAGTCTTCTAGTAGTTATTCTTTGGATGCAATATTTACATTCTTCGTTATTTCAATTATATTGTTTTAGAACTGCTCAGTGTAGTATTTCTTGTATATTAATCTGAATAATAAACTTGACGAGTTGTTTAGTGATAGTTAAATAAAAAACTATTCACTGAGCGAGTAGGCTCACTCCTCTACTCAAACATTTTCAGGTCAGCAACAGTTCCAGGAATCTGAAGGATCTTTCCATCCTAGTTTTTGGCAGTAGAAGGTATATGTAGTTAGTTTAGTTAGAGGTCTCTTAATCCTTTCCCCTCGGTCCTTGGGACATGGTGTGGGTGAGAGAGAGTATGTATGGCGAATGAGTAAAAGATGTAAATTAACTGTTATGTTTTACTTCCTGTTAAACAATGTTACATGTTGTAAACTCTGTTTATGTTCTCTAGCCAGTTTAATTGAAATGCTTCCGCAATAGTTTATTATGTTTTAGTTTACAACAATAATTCGGATACCATTACGAGGTTTTAAAAAGAAAAAGTTCCCAGTGATTTGTTTATGTGATAATCCCTCCGTCGCGCCCTAATCTCGTGATTAGTGGTTAGTGTGAGATCGGGGTGTGACATCTTGGTATCAGAGCATAGGTTGAGTACATGGTTACTCTAAGTCAAGGTCAGGGGACGATAAGAGACCAATAAGATTAGGACTTAAGTGTCTTCCTTCTAACTGTAATTTTCTAACAGGAAGTGTTCTGTTATACTATTGTAGATGGCAGGAAGAGGACATGGTCACGAGAACCAAGTAAAGAGCTTAGGTTGAGTCGTTAAGAATCATTAGGATTAAAAGATAAAGTTATAAGTGAGGCAAATAAGAAGTGATGTGTTTTTTTAGCTCTGGGATGTCTGAGTGTTTAGATACCCTGGCCAGGTGTCTGAATACTTAGATTGACCAGTATCAAGCTACTCTGTCTATTCTTCTCTGGATGCCCTGGCCATGTATGCAGAGGAAGGATAGGCTAGAGAGAAACCCTGGAAATCTTAGGGTTAAGGAAAACGGAAATTAATGTAGGAGTAAGAGATTAAAAATAGGATGTGATACAACTCTTTATTTGATTGGAAATCACTAGAAATGCTCTTATATGTATGAATTTAGATTTTCAGTCTGTAGAATAAATATGATTCTTTTATGTTGTTGTATGTCATGAAATGATTTATTTATTGTTCAAATTCCTTGTAGTAAGTAGACCAGGAGTTATGTTTAAATCAGTTTGCCCTAAGTGGATATTCTTTCCACATGTTTGAGATTAATAGGAGTTAGTTAATCCTGAGTAGCTGTTGGCTTCAGGACTGCAGGTTCGGCCTGGTCCGGCTGACAAGATGTGTTACTGGAATCTAACAACTCCTATAAATAGTATAATAAGAATAGACTCTGGATAAATCTGACATATCATAGTAAAAATGTATATACACTAAGATGTTGAGATATAAGGGAAAGATTAGAATAGCTAAGAATCTGTTGGAACTGATATTGGAGGCTCAATGTTGGAACCTCATATTAGCAATCCTTAATTGGAAATAAGGGAACATGATATAAGGTTCAGATTAAATTCATTGATTAGTATTATATGAACTCTAAATATGAGAATATGGAAAGGAAATGAGAAAAGTATGTAAGGGATAAGATAGTAAGAATCCACCATGGAATGGATCATGTGATGGAGTAAAATACTTTTATGTACTTCAAAGCAAAGGGAAAATAGAAGAAAAGAGTTAAGTATACAATAAGTACATAGAAATAAAGAGCCTTATGTAAATCATAAGACCAGGATAAGAAATTTAGTTGAATCAAGAGAAATGATAGAAATGATGACCTTGATTAAAGAATGAAGATTGCATGACATAATTGAGAGTATGGAATGTATATCTTTATTATAAAGTCGAATACATTCATTCATACTACCTTTGGATTCTAAGTCTCTATGGACTAACAAACTAGTTAAAAAAAAAAAAAGAGAGTAAATGCGTAATTTTGAAAATGAATGCATCATATATGATACATAGCTACCATGGTAGAGACGTCTAAGTGAATGAAACAATGACACACAATATGATGATGAAACCCTAGCAAGGTAAATTGAGAATGTAACTTATCTGGATGTTCAAGTAAGAGGAAGGAAATTCCAGTGATAAGATAAGGAAGACTTGAGTAAAACTTATGAGATCTAAAGTTTGATTTCAAACTAAGGAAGCAAAATCACATCACAATAATGCTATGTTACTGATAAGGACCAAACCCTAGAATGTTTAGAGTTGAAGTAGTTCAAGGGATGTCGCTAGTGATTTGACCTTGAATACTAGCATCTCTATAAAACAAAATCATGAGATTTGCACTATGAAAAGTAAATTAGTATTGATAGTAATCTAGGGTTTAAAGGTAGTTAATCTGAAAGGTAGATAAACAATATGAAAATGATTCAGAGAAAAGAGTAAGATATAAATTTGAAATGTAACAATAAGTAGTAGCATAGAATGAGGAGTACTACGCGATACATGATCTGAAGTTAGTTGTTGTAGTTCATGCTCTTATGACACAATGTCACTATCTTTATGATGTGACGATAGATTGTCACCTTGGGAAGGCGAATGTGGTAGTTGATGCCCTAAGTGGGAAGTCTAGTTCAACAGTGGATGTATTTTCCATGGCATGTTTCAAAAGAGACATGCTAGTGGAAATGTGAAAGTTGAACTTAGACTTTGGGGTGACAGAACAAAGTGGTTTGATTGCACAAATGCAAGTCAAGCCTACTTTTTATGACCAAATTAAAGAACTTTAGCAGAGTGACAGTGGGTTGCAGCAGATCGTACATGACATGACAGGGGGAAAAGACCAAAGTTTAAATTTTCAGATGATGGTGTGTTGTATTAGCATGATATGTTGTGTACCTCGAGACAGTGATTTGAAAGAAAAGATTCTTGAGGAAGCACATGCGTCGGTGTACGCTATGTATTCAGGCAACACTAAGATGTTTAGGAATCTCAAGAAGTTGTACTGGTGGTCAGGTATGAAAAAGGATGTAACTGAGTACGTGGCCAGATGTAGTGTTTGCCAGCAGGTTAAGGCTGAGCATCAGAAGCCCACAAGTACTTTGTAATCTTTTCCTATACTAGAATGGAAATGGGAACGTATCACAATGGATTTTGTGGTAGGGTTACCCAGGACACCTAGAGGTTGTGACTCAATATGGTGATTGTGGATAGACTGACTAAGTCTGCTCACTTTCTTCATATCAAGTCAACCTCTGATGTTTCAAAGTTGGCTAAGATATACATGGATAAGATAGTCAGGTTGCATGGTATTCCAGTTTCAATTATATCAGGTAGAGATCCTAAGCTCACATCCATGTTTTGGAATCAGTTGCTTTGTGCTTTGGGCATAAAAATTAAGATTCAGTACAACTTAACACCCACAAACAGATGGTCAGTCACGGAGGACCATTCAAACTCTTGAGGACATGCAGAGAGTAGTTGAAAGCTACACATGATAGGTAGAAGAGTTATGCGGAGAAGAGGCGTTAACCTCTTGAGTTTCAAGTTGGTGATGATGTGTATCTGAAAGTTTCACCATGGAAAGGAGTGTTGAGGTTTGGTATGAGAGGCAGACTGACTCTTAGGTTTATGGGCCCATATCCTATCGTTGAGAGGATTGGACCTATAGCCCATAAGTTGGATTTGCCATCCGAGTTGCCCAATTTACATGACGTGTTTCATGTATCAATGTTTAAGAAGTGTTACCCTGGTCCAGAGGAGATAGTGGACCCAGAACCTGAACAGATGAGAACAGATGTGTCCTACGTTGAAGGACCAATTCAGATAGTTGATCGAAGGATCAAGAAACTCAAGAATCGTGAGATACCATTAGTGAAAATTCTGTGAAGGAATCATAACCTAGAGGAAGCTACGTGGGAACTTGCATCTGAGATGCGTAACAAGTTTCCTTTTCTCTTTTAGGAATTTCGGGACGAAATTCTTATAAGGGAGGGAGATTGTTATGACCCGTTTCAAATTTTATTGGTAAGTATCATGATTTGAGCATAATTAAAGTTATTGAGCTAAGTTAAGTGCTCATGTGGCGATTAGTGCATTATCAAGTTAATTGACCTAAGCTAAGTGCTTAAGTGTGATAAGAGTTTTGATTAGCTGAGATAAGCTAATTAGCATGTTTTTATGCCTTGGGGTTGTAGAGGATCTCACACTTGAAAAGTTGCAAAAGAAATTGTGTTCTTTGGACCTCCGAGGAAATAGTTATGGCATTTATAAGTCCCTTGGGTCAATTTTGTAATTTACCCATTACTAATTGGCCCCTTTGCCTTATCCCCTTCTTCTTCAACCCGATAAAACAGGAGCAACCATAGAAGCGGTGCTCAAGAAACATCCAGGTCGATCAACCGCTGTAGAGGAGAAAGAGAAGGGCCGAACTCGAGCCCTAGTTTCGTTCCCAGTTGGCTCTTCTTCTTTTCCTCCTTCCACCCTTCTCCTTCCTCCCCTCTTCCTCCATTCCGCCCTAGCCTAGCAGCCACCCTGTAGCCTTGGCCGGTGGCCAAGCTGCAGTTACAGCCGCTGCTCACGGCCAGGGGCCCTTTTGGGCCGCCTTACGGTAGGGAAAAGCCCCCTTGAGCTCTGATCTAGAGATCCAGGCTTGCAACCGCAGCCACAACCAGCGATGACCACCTAGGGTGGCGCCCAATCTAGCAGGCAGCAGCAGCTACGTGAAGCTATAGCCAGAGGTTCTTGGGCGCAGCTAGTACCATGAAATTTGACGCCTTTGACTCCGAATTTGAGGACCAAGCAAGGTTTGCAACTATCCGCCATGATTCAGCCGGCAATTGTGCACCTTCCGACAACCTGTGCTTGAATGCGTTGGGTTTCTGTTTGCAACAGGTTGGGAACAAAGAATTCTAATGTTGAAGACAACCAAAATCGCCCGAAAACTGGTCTCTGGACGCAATTCCAGACAAATCTGGACATCTCAAGCCACTGTGAGTAGGGTTTCATTTATTTATCATTAATAAACTCAGGCGTTTGAATACTTTCTGTTTTGTGCGCGAATTACGCTGATAACAGGCGTTATCAGGCGTCGGGCAGCGTTTGGCGTCGCCCGACCTTTTTAGTTCATAAAATGCTTCTAGACACTGTTATATGATTAAATTTAGAATTTGAACAGTATGGATTGAATCAGTAGATTTATATGGTTCATTGGAACCTAAATTGCTCATTTGAATGTTGAAATTAGAAATTCGTCTGAAAATGGTATGATTTGGGTATGAACCCAGACAATGAAGATTTCTGATAAATTATCAGATGTACGATTTCAAAATTGATATGAATAAATAAAATATGCATGAAAACCCTAATTGCATATATCTTTTGACGTTAATATGTGTAAATTGATATTTACATGAAATGGCACATTTCTCTGAAATATTACCAGAAATTCTCAAGTATTGTTATTAAATTGTATTGTGATATGTAATTAACTCTTAATTGAGTTAAGTGATGCACAAACCAGGATTTGGGTTAATGTGCACGTTTTTCGAGAATTTCAGAGAATTGACAAATGTTACGTATGAATTCTCATATGTGAAGTAAATTACTCTTAGCAGTGCACTAAGATGTACAATTGAATGAATTCAATATGCATGTGCCAAATTGACTTGAGTTTGGGATATTTATGAATTTTAAATCTGCCTGCATGCATGATATAAGGATAGGGTGTTGCCATGTGATAAGTGAATGAGGTAACTGAAACCCTAAGGATAGGGTGTTCAATGAATCATGTTATGGTAATATGAAAGGTCTCGATATGAGATGTGGTGATACTTAACTGTTGAATTGTATGTTTCTAGTGCATTTAACTTTATATGCTTGTTCTCTCTGAGTTGATATCTACATACTGTAGGGCTTCTTATTTTCAATACATATCTCGTAAATTGCAGGTGATGAGATATGACATGCCCTAGAAAGGGATGTTACTGAGACATGATATATGTTGAATACATGAGTTAAGATGTTTCTTATGATATGATATGGCAGGCCGTGTGAGCCTTGTGAGAAATGTTAAATGAGTTATGATTTTTGTTTAAAATGTACCATAATGTTAATGTTAGACTTAGGTGCCCTGAACACCGTAGAACCCCTTTGAGAGGTCTGCACCTTAGGGGTGAAACTCGTGTCCAACATCAACCGGTTGAGTAATTCTGGTGGCACGAGGACAGAAGGGTTATCCAACACCAACCAGTTGAGTAATTCTGGTGGTAACCCAGTGTTGACTCCCTGCGCCTGTGTACTCAGGTTAGAGGAGGAGTCTAGAGTACACTCTTTTGAGAGTGCAGTGAGGCCCTTGTGAGCCTGAGGCCCTTGAGCGCCTAAGAGTCCTGTGCAGACCAGGACGAGAAGTCAGAGTTAGCATTTCCCGGGTGTGTCGCTAAGTCTTGTACGGTGTGGTCGTAGTGCACTACGAGTCTCTATGCAGAGTACACTGCATAGATCAGGGCATAAGCTAAAATATGATCATATAGGTTCACAGAGTTCCTTATAAATGAAAGAGTTAAGGAAGACTAGAGCATAGTCTTCTAGTAGTTATTCTTTGGATGCAATATTTACATTCTTCGTTATTTCAATTATATTGTTTTAGAACTGCTCAGTGTAGTATTTCTTGTATATTAATCTGAATAATAAACTTGACGAGTTGTTTAGTGATAGTTAAATGAAAAACTATTCACTGAGCGAGTAGGCTCACTCCTCTACTCAAACATTTTCAGGTCAGTAATAGTTCCAGGAATCTGAAGGATCTTTCCATCCTAGTTTTTGGCAGTAGAAGGTATATGTAGTTAGTTTAGTTAGAGGTCTCTTAATCCTTTCCCCTCGGTCCTTGGGACATGGTGTGGGTGAGAGAGAGTATGTATGGCGAATGAGTAAAAGATGTAAATTAACTGTTATGTTTTACTTCCTGTTAAACAATGTTACATGTTGTAAACTCTGTTTATGTTCTCTAGCCAGTTTAATTGAAATGCTTCCGCAATAGTTTATTATGTTTTAGTTTACAACAATAATTCGGATATCATTACGAGGTTTTAAAAAGAAAAAGTTCTCAGTGATTTGTTTATGTGATAATCCCTCCGTCACGCCCTAATCTCATGATTAGTGGTTAGTGTGAGATCGGGGTGTGACAGATTCACACACGCATCGCCTAAAGCATGACATTTAATTTCATTTTCGAGTTCTAGTTGGAATAAAGTGACAATTACATTATTTTATGATTTTCTCTTTCTTCTTTTGAGGGCTCAACCAATTTCCAAAAATAACCAAAATTTACACTATGAGTGATTTTGAACGTAGAATTGAAACATGTAATTAGTTTTACCTTTTGGGGACTTTTAGTAGGTTAAATAATTAAAATGTCATTTTCTCTTTCCTCCTTCATTACTGGTGATAAGATGCCTCAAATTTCGTGAAACTTCACTCAAAAGTCTCTCTAAGTGACTAGAACACAATTTTGTCATTAATTTCACAAGTTGAGATTATTTATTTATTGATTTAATTTATAGAAGATTCTACACACACTCTCTCCTATTATTACTCATTATCCAAACATTATCCAAATTAGTTGCAAATTTGCCCACAGGCTTATTTCTATGTTTAGATCACAAATTTGGAGTTAATTTCCCAATTTGAGGACATTAGACATTTTATTTCACTTTACTGGCTTATCTCCTACTTTCTTTTAATAAAGACTTTATTATATGCATTTCTCTTCCAAATTACGTGATACTTGGGCCTTAAGTTTCTTTTAGTTCAAGAAAATGAGATTGAGTGCCAAATTATCTTTGTGGGTTTTCATTTACAATTTTTGAAACAACATTTTCCCTATTATCTCTTTTATCCAATATATTCCATATTATCTCCAATTATTACATTTATCGTCTCCTTTATGTATATTTTGAGATTTCTCTCCTTTTTTATATTCTAAAATGCATTAGAAAGTTCTAGGACGAAATACTTTATCCTATTTATTAATTAAGTGAACATTTTACATATTAAGCCCATTTCTAAGCTTTCACTGAGGTATTTGTGCATAAACCCAAATATTAGTAGAAAAGGTGAACAAATCTTCATCAAACCATCATATTCTTCACAAATTAAACATAAAGGACAAAGAGGATAGAAATAAAAGGAAAAGATGAGAAAAAGGGCCAAAAAGGCAAAATGTCAAGAATTCGGTGTGTTACATCACTCCACCCCTTAAAGAGGATTTCGTCCCCGAAATCACTAGCAATTAGGGAAGGGTGAGTGTGCAACCTCACATCACAAAACTTCAAGATTGTTCCTCAAACCATAAAACTTCCACTAAAACCTTCACCAACATATACTTCACATTCAACACAACATAGGTCAGGTTCTCAAGGATCACCTATTAAGATACTCTTTTTAGGAGATTTAACATTATTTACATTTTTGGATCATTAACATTATATTCATTATGATATCACATTATCACCATTATTCTAATTATGTCATGTCACATTCACTTGGTTGCCAAAAAGAATTATATTTCATTATTATACACAAATAGAGGTAACTCAATTATCTCAATATATTTGATCATTATTAATTTGGATTTACACTTCGTTATCCTCATGTGATCATTTTATTAATTATAACAAATTATCTTGCATGTGATAGGACATTTTATTCAATTTGTTATTAATTCTACAATTAATCCAAATTATGTCACATCAATTACATATATTTATATTAAACATGATCTCATTGCCACATTATCTTTATTGTTCACATTAATGTCATCATTAATCATTCCTCATATTTATTCATTTATGTAACCGATTTTGCACATTTATGTGAATCCAGTCACTTCATATTCATATTGAAGCCATTATATGTATTTTAATGATCAAGGTGAGATATATTACATATTAATGAATCCATTCACATCAGCTGACCAATCATGTGTGTATTAGATAACAAGGCAACATGCATTTCATATTAATGACTTGATAAATATGTGAACATATGATTATATATATACCATTTATGTGTATCAAAGCATGTAATCTGATTTTGACACTTGATGCCACTATTTTAACACGAACATCATTAAGGATGTATATATTAAGGTTATATGATTACAACTTAGGGTTTAGGATCAACTTGACCATTATAGCATGCATTAATGCCAAGATTAGGTTACACTTATCATACCATTAAGGTTTATTGGTTCATTACATTATTAGCATCATGTGTTTCCATAGTTATTATTAATATGTGAGTGACCCATATTATGTGCATTGGATATTTATTAGGGTTCGAACATATATATTATTCCTCGGGTTATCATTATATGTTCATTAATATATGAACAAGCATGTTAGGGTTACCATTAATACATGTTTGGTCAAGACCAAGAATCCAAGCATACTAACCTCCTATTCATGGAGTTAGGGTCTCTAAAGATAGATTAGATAGACTTCAAGATGTTATAGGGTTCCATGCCCCTAAAGAGGATTTCATCCTCGAAATATAACCACTAAAACATCATCAACTAACTATACTCCACCTCTTAGAGAGTTCGACCTATCAAGCCAAACTAACTAATGTTAAAGGATCAGTATAACTAAACCATTCTCAAAATCCATCAGGCTCCCACTACACACTCTGATATCTTCCTAAACACCCAAACTCTAAGGTCTAGGTTCTAGGGATAAACTTATCCAAGCATGTGGTCCTAAGGGACATAAGGAAACTATCTTGCTATCCATCCTCAAACAAATCAACTTAGGGTTCCCAAAGATATACAACATAGAAGTCTAAGGTTACTATTGCCTAAAAGCAAACTATTTTGGTCAATTCGTATTAGCTCAGGCCAGGCCAGTATCATATAGGCATGGGAGTCCTCATAAAACAAGCTAATGGCACGGAGGAAAATATTGCCAGCCCCCGAAACCCTAATCCTTTCTAGACACCTTTGCTTCAACTTCATGCCCTAATAGTAGCCTAAAGGCACACCTAAACAATATCAAGTTATGCATGTTTTAGTTATGAGTATTTTAGGGTTTTATTCATCAAGATTCTAATTTTGAACTATAGGGTTCTAAATCAACCTTTCATCATCCATAGATCAACTCTAGGGAAAGCATGTTACTTAAAGGAACTATGTAAGGCATGATTCTAATTTGGGAGATAAAACTGAAATAGTCCAATTCCGAATACCATGGGCTCTGATACCATGTTGTAAAGAGGCGAACTCACCCATTTACTAATTTTGTTAAACAAAACACCATTGGAAAGCAGCGGAATCAAAAATTTGGGACTATATACAATTTCATAAAAGATTGTACAAAATTCATCAACAATCTCCCTTTTAGGGTTACATCAAGATACAAAAATTAGGATCTAGATTGTAACACCCCTGACCTGGGTTATACTTTAACCCTAGGTGTTTTGATTAAGAAAGATGATTAAATGCTTAATATCATCTTTTGAAAGGTAATTAGGGTTCAAGAGGAACTTATATTGCAATTCTAGTCCTTTTTGAACATTGTTGAAATCAATGTTTTGCCTGTTTTGGACTAAAGTGCAAATCACCCAAGTTGAGGGGTTTAAGTGCAAATTGTGCATGATAATATGTTCCTCATGTGTTGAACCATAATGAGAGTAAAGATGATGCTGAGGTATGGCTTATGGAAGCCTGAATACCAAGAAAGAGCTGATAAAGCAATGTATGTGCATGAAAACCTAGTTTTGGTGTAATGTGCAATTTACCCAAAACCCAGGATGTAATATGTAAATTACCACTTCAATAAGGTCCCTAATGTTTCTTGGCATAAATTAGAGCAAATAAAATAAGAGGGGCGCCTCATTTGAATTAAGTTGGAGGAGAGAGAATCTTGATATTAAAACAATCAAGATTTAATCCTAATTGAAACCCTAATTCAATTTAGTGCAAAAACAAATATAATAATTGAAGAGCCTTCAACCAAAAACGATATGGTTCAATTTTCTCAAGTGTGAACACCTTTGTGCCTTTTCTAGGCCACGAAAATATCTCGTGCAAGTGGATAACCCACTCACCATTATTATAAAGAAAAGTAATATTCACTCAAATTGGGATATTATTATAATATGATCTAAGGTGCTTAATTTGCTTTTCTTTAAATTGAGGATAATTGAGAGGAATAAGAGGCAAATGGGATATCCTCCTATCCAAGGAATGAAATGGGGAAGAGGCGGCACCAATTTTGGAATTAAATGCATTTTTATAAGGCATTTTCTCTCTCATGGAATTTCTTATAAAAGTACCTTTACCAAGCCAAAACAAAGGCTATTTCGGATTCTTTTCTTTCCCCTTTCTTGGAAAACGACTAAGGAGCTGTGGAGGAGCAAGAGGACGACCCCAACCTGTTGGTAAGGTCCTTGACCTTCGTTCTCCTTGATTCCATGGTGGAAATAAAAAATAAATCATTGATTTCTTCTTATTTCGATATCCTCTTCAACCCTAGCCAACTTTTTCATCCAAAAGCTTGGGGACGAGCCTAGGGGGAGTTGCAAAAACTTCATCCACCATTTTTGGCGTGATATTGGAGCTTTGAAGCTCAATTGGAGGCGGGTTTTATAACTTGAACCCTTAATATTGTTATTGCATTCAATTCCTTATCAAATGTTGATGCTTTCTTCATTTCCGAAATTTATTTTGGTTGATTGATGAAACCACCATGGAAATCACAGAAAATTTCGTGGGTTTGTAGCTTGAAGATGATGATGTCATCACAAGCACACACCTCAATTAATATCTTAGGCAAACAATTTCAAAATTTGGGACCAATCGGTTTTAATGAAATTGGTTAAACGATTTCAACAAATTGATTGAAACCAAACAGTTTCAAACTGTTTGGAGTGGTTAACCATTTGCAATGGTTGACCATTTGAGGAAATATGTTGATGTAATTGGATATTGATCCAATGGGTTCAATTGGTTTGATCTTAATGGTTTAAATTGTGAATGATCCCTAAAATGCAAACCCTAATTGTTTATGGAAGTATTAACTCAGTATACTATGTCAAACATAGTTGTTTGTATTTGATCGGATGGTTGATGTAACCAAATCAAGTGGAGAGAATGATAGAAATGAATTCATACATGAGTATGATTCATATGGTGATTTAGGGTATGATCCTTAGTAAAGAGATCAAGAAACCCTAATTGAGAAGGTTAATGAACCCTAACCCTGATTTAGGGAAATTTTGAGTAAAACCCTAATCTAGGGTAATAGTGTAACCCTAATTAAGGGTAATAGTGTAACCCTAATTAAGGGTAATGACTTGGGTAACTCTAATTTAAGGTAATGAAATGCCAAATCCTAATTGGATGAATAATGAATCCCTAATTTATGGGTAATTGAATGAAACCCTAATTGGGATGATTAGTGAAACCCTAATTGAGGGTGATTCCATGAGAAACCCTAATTGAGGATGATTCCATGTGAAACCCTAATTGAGGGAGATGTCATATGAAACCTTAAACCTAACACATAGTAAAGCTATGTGAAACCCTAAATTTGGGCTATAGTGCATGGAATTCTAATCATGGGCAATATGATGAAAAATCATAACCCTAATGTCTGAGTAATGATATGAGTAAACCTTAATGATGAAATAATGGGTAATACCCTATAACGATGAAATATCTCAATTGGTTGACTATAGGCAACCTTATAATAAGCAATGCCTTAACTTGAGATGATTCCATATCATTGAAGATAGTTGGACAATCCTTGTGTGTGATCTATGCACATGATGGTAAAGGTGATAGTTTGGTGGATGAAAGTATTAACATGTGAGATTCCTTATTATAAGATAAGTTAATAAACTCAAGTAAGATAGAAGTGATGAGGGAAGTGATACATTGAGACACGATAGATATCACATTTAGCATTTTAGGGTTGATATACCTTGATGCATCTTAAATCCAATATTTTTGGATAAGATACAAAAGGAGAGTGTTATGTAAATTGTTACAATGAAATGTAATGAGTATAACATACTTGATAAGTAAGATAAAATGAGTATGATGTAATCATACCATGATAAGGATGAGAGATAAACTCATACCTTGTGTTGATGATCATTTAATGATAAATGATAAGAATATTAAATACTTGGAATGTCGATGGATGCTCCTAGATGTATGGAACAATATATTAGGGTTGGATTGATAAAATGAACATGAAACCCTAATTGATGTGAATACTAAACCCTAACCCTATGGAGGAAATAGTGGTGTTACTATTATATTACATGAGTTAATATGTCATTGTTTCCTAGTGAGAGGTGACAAGATGTTTAATGGCCTTGTGAGCCATATGGTTAGATGTTACCTAGTAAGAGGTAACAAGATGTTTCATGGGCATGATTGAGCCCTGAATGAGGTGTATTCCTCTTATGTTGATAAGGGTTGATACCCTGTGATATTTTGAAAAGGATTTATATCCTGTGATAATATGATGATTGGTGTAATCTCATGAATGGCAAGTGAATATTACCATGTGATGATGAGATGAGAAATTATGTTTCATATGTTTTATATCTTTTCAGGTTTTGATATTTATATGCTTGCTAGAAATGAATTAGGGTTTGTATGTCCACTTGTTCGATGCAGCCTTAATTCACCCAATTGGCATAACTAATCAAGTGCAACTCTAATCATGTAGTGCCTTGTACCGTAGAACCATCTTCAGTGTCAGAACTTGTTGGATGGTGAAACGAGTATTCCTAAGGGAAACTCGGAGTGCATATTGTTGAATATGCGGGGGTGGTAGGTTGAGGATATATATACTTGTCATCCACAATTGCAGGTTATGGAGGATGGCTATGGTCATGCCTCAAACATTTGATGTGATTGAGGGTAGCTACGGTTGTACCTCGGATTAGAGGGTTTTGTATACCTTGTTTTCTAGTGTCGTAACTTGTACCAAGTACGAACTAGTTGTTATCAGTTGACTATATGTCACTGTTGGAAGTTTGACTGGTATGTCACTGCAGTTTACTCGTACTGACTGAGGGGAAGATATCTTAGGATACCTGCACTCCTAGATCTTGTACGGAACCGAATAGCCCTTCGCAGGGGTCGGTTGGACTTTGAATGGTACGATTCAAATTCCCCAGGGCATAATAAAAGATGTAATACAGCCGTATAGCATATCTGTTTAGGGTTATACATGATTCTTCACATTGGATGATAACCCTTGTTTATTGTCTTTACATAAAGATGATGCTTAGTGCAACTAAGAGATAGTAATTATACTTATGTTGTGGATATGCATAAGACTGTAAATGTGTACATACAATAGTCATGCTTATGTTGATATTTTACTGCTACTGTTGATTATAATCATGATGCTAGATATCTCATGTTGATAGTTATGTTTCACATGCTATCCATGCCTCTATAATTAGAAATACCTGGCAGAGGCTTAATGCCTGTAATTAGGGTTGGTTAAAGTCCAATGCCTGGCTGTGTAATCAGGATTGGTATAGTCCAATGCCTGAAACATTTATACCTGATTGATATAGTTTAATGCTTGAATAAGACATGATGATATATATAATCACATGTCTGGCATAAGTGAATACATGTTTAGCAGATTGGCTAAGGCCAACAAATAGAAACAAGAATGAATCATGGGTGACACATCAAAATAATGAATGACATGAGCAAAGCTTGAGATGTCAAAATTGTATGGTAGATAAATGTTATACATGTTCTTTTTATTCCTTATAAAGAGAATAGATGAATTACTGTTCAATCATAGATAGGTGTAATACTTTAAAAGATGAGAATGATCTAAACTGCTTATCCTCTGCTCAGTTTTATATTAATTAAACTACAATAATGATGTTTCTGGCAGAGAGTTATATCTCTCGTTGGGGCAATTTTCAATTGTCTCACCCCCGTGGGAACCAACATTTTTAGGTGGACGAGTGCGAAAGAGTCTGAGAATATCTTGCAGAGGAAGAACATCAGTAGCAATAGGGACAGCAGTGACAACTCAGGTTGAGTGTGTTGTCTATCGTGTTTTGTAGATAGAAGTCCTATGTGTCGTCTCTGTACTCTCAGGTCCTCGGAGTTATTACTTAGTGCTTTTAATGTATCGTTTTGAGATTTTGGCTTGATGCCTCGAGGTTATTATGTTGTCTATGTTTAGCTTTTAACAAGGCAGTTGATGTTGTAACCCTCGAGAAGAGATGGTATAAGATATATACTTATGAACCATGATGTAAATGTAATACATTGGTTCTTGTTGAAAGAGTTTTCCTATGATTGGGTTTCTCTGAAAAAAAAAGTTTTAATTTTTAGTGATTTTCAGTAATCCGCTGCAAATGATTCGCTTCCGCTTAAGTTAATTTTGTTTTTGTGAGTTGGATGCCACAATTTAGTGGTATCAGAGCTCTAGGTTCGCTGAGTCTACAGAGACATAGGACTAAGGTAGTAGAGTCTGTTATGGTATCATCCAGTGTATTTGATAATGTCTTCTTCTCATATAAGAGAAGAACTTAAAGATGACTGGTTCACATGAGGAGATTGCTGCTGAGAGTATCAACGTTGCACCAAGAAGAGGTGCATGGGAGCAGGCAAGAGAGAGACAATTGCCTGAGAATCTCCTAGTTGATCCATCTATGATAAGAAAATCTTTCTTTAAGTATTACTGTTGGAGAATTTAGGGCAATAGTAATGTATATAGTGGATCAAGCATTAGCACTGTAACCTAGATTACCAACCCCAATGATGATGTTTTAGATATCAACATGATTTGTAATCAACATCTGCATGTTGAAGCAAAAGGAAATGATGAATTTCTGGACTTAAATTGAGTCTGTGCTCAACCTTAGCCTGTTGAATCAATGTTTGAGGCAGAGTTAGCCTGAGGCAATGAATAATTCATGAATTATGACAAGTTAGATAAGATAATGTCATTCAAATATGTCATTTTATGAATTCCATGATTAACTGAGAAAGGAAATGATTGAACTTTCCTTGATTAGTCCTATGAGGACTTATGTTTTGCATAGTAAAACATTACAAATGTTTTATGTTGTTCTTACCTCCTTGAGAAATGATGAGGTACATAAGAGGTGCCTGAATGAAATTCAGGGATGATAAGTCTTATGCTTGTGATAATATGAAAAGAAGAAATATGATAGTATACAAAGTGCATACCACTTAATCTCAGTATTTATATACCCTGGCCAGGTATACAATTATTGATGATAAAGTGGGTATGGAAACTCTTAGATTGTTGTCTTTTTGATTGCTCTGATCAAGTAGTCATTCTGAGACAATCTAATGAGTATCATGAAATCAGAAATATGGGATGAATAAATGTGTCACATCCCATGCATAAGAAAGAGAAGTCTGAGATAATCTCAGATGAGTATGTTGTATGAGGAACTAAAATTGTACTCCTCATAAGATAAGAATAAGAATGAGGGAGATGAACCCTATTCAATAATGCTGCCAGCATAATAAAGATCTTTCCCACAATAAGGAAATGGGAAATGTGATGAGATCATGAGATCATCATAAACATGCTAGATAATAATAAAGAAAGGGATAATGACATGCAGTCATCCTTACAAATTTCAATGCTAAAGGCAAGGAACCTAGGATGAGATAAAGAGTAAATGGTTCATGAATAGTTGAAAATACACAAATTAATAAGAGGAATATGAATCCTTGTTTTCTTTCCTTTTAGGGACATGGCAATCAAGTGGGTCTTAGGACACTTGATGTGCATAAGATAAATGTGTTCATGTGATGGATACTTAGAAAAGTATCAGTTATCTTGGACTTTGGTCCCAAGATGAGGATATATGAAACACATAATGTTCCAAGATGAAAGGAAGAGATATATATGATGTGTTTCCAACACATGTGATAGATACCAAGGTGAAAGATTCTGATATCTGAGAGATATCAGATGGGTTAGGTTGGCTACCTGGATTGGTCAACTGTGAAATTAGTCTGATTATAATAATATGAACATTATATGTTAGGGGTTTATGCTCTGCATAAACATGATATTAATAAAGAATGTATGATGCTTCTCTGAATAAGAAAAGTGTTATTTGACACAAAGTTGACTCTATAGTCAATGATGAGGGACAGTGGGGCATGTGCCTTGTGTGTTGATTCTATGAGAATCTTGTATGGAAACACTTGGTGCTGATCAAAGTTTTATGGTGTCTCTATAATAAGGAGATGATATGTGAAGACTAGATAGTATGATGAATAAAATACATCTGTCTTCCTTTATCTGGATTTCGAGGACGAAATCCTTGTTAGGGGTTTATAATTTGTAACACCCCTGACCTGGGTTATACTTTAACCCTAGGTGTTTTGATTAAGAAAGATGATTAAATGCTTAATCTCATCTTTTTAAAGGTAATTAGGGTTCAAGAGGAACTTATATTGCAATTCTAGTCCTTTTTGAACATTGTTGAAATCAATGTTTTGCCTGTTTTGGACTAAAGTGCAAATCACCCAAGTTGAGGGGTTTAAGTGCAAATTGTGCATGATAATATGTTCCTCATGTGTTGAAGAATCATGAGAGTAAAGATGATGCTGAGGTATGGCTTATGGAAGCCTGAATACCAAGAAAGAGCTGATAAAGCAATGTATGTGCATGAAAACCTAGTTTTGGTGTAATGTGCAATTTACCCAAAACCCAGGGTGTAATATGTAAATTACCACTTCAATAAGGTCCCTAATGTTTCTTGGCATATATTAGAGCAAATAAAATAAGAGGGGCGCCTCATTTGAATTAAGTTGTAGGAGAGAGAATCTTGATATTAAAATAATCAAGATTTAATCCTAATTGAAACCCTAATTCAATGTAGTGCAAAAACAAATATAATAATTGAAGGGCCTTCAAACAAAAACGAGATGGTTCAATTTGCTCAAGTGTGAACACCTTTGTGCCTTTGATAGGCCACGAAAATATCTCAAGCAAGTGGATAACCCACTCACCATTATTATAAAGAAAAGTAATATCCACTCAAATTGGGATATTATTATAATATGATCTAAGGTGCTTAATTTGCTTTTCTTTAAATTGAGGATAATTGAGAGGAATAAGAGGCAAATGGGATCACCTCGTATCCAAGGAATGAAAGGGGGAAGAGGCGGCACCAATTTTGGAATTAAATGCATTTTTATAAGGCATTTTCTCTCTCATGGAATTTCTTATAAAAGTACCTTTACCAAGCCAAAACAAAGGCTATTTCGAATTCTTTTCTTTCCCCTTTCTTGGAAAACGACTTATGAGCTGTGGAGGAGCAGGAGGACGACCCCAACCTGTTGGTAAGGTCCTTGACCTTCGTTCTACTGGATTCCATGGTGGAAATAAAAAATAAATCATTGATTTCTTCTTATTTCGATCTCCTCTTCAACCCTAGCCAACTTTTTCATCCAAAAGCTTGGGGACGAGCCTAGAGGGAGTTGCAAAAACTTCATCCACCATTTTTGGCGTGATCTTGGAGCTTTGAAGCTCAATTGGAGGCGGGTTTTATAACTTGAACCCTTAATATTGTTATTGCATTCAATTCCTTATCAAATGTTGATGCTTTCTTCATTTCTGAAATTTATTTTGGTTGATTGATGAAACCACCATGGAAATCACAGCAGATTTCGTGGGTTTGTAGCTTGAAGATGATCATGTCATCACAAGCACACACCTCAATTAATATATTAGGCAAACAATTTCAAAATTTGGGACCAATCGGTTTCAATGAAATTGGTTAAACGATTTCAACAAATTGATTGAAACCAAACAGTTTCAAACGGTTTGGAGTGGTTAACCATTTGCAATGGTTGACCATTTGAGGAAATATGCTGATGTAATTGGATATTGATCCAATGGGTTCAATTGGTTTGATCTTAATGGTTTAAATTGTGAATGATCCTTAAAATGCAAACCCTAATTGTTTATGGAAGTAATAACTCAGTATACTATGTCAAACATAGTTGTTTGTATTTGATCGGATGGTTGATGTAACCAAATCAAGTGGAGAGAATCATAGAAATGAATTCATACATGAGTATGATTCATATGGTGATTTAGGGTATGATCCTTAGTAAAGAGATCAAGAAACCCTAATTGAGAAGGTTAATGAACCCTAACCCCGATTTAGGGAAATTTTGAGTAAAACCCTAATCTAGGGTAATAGTGTAAACCTAATTAAGGGTAATAGTGTAACCCTAATTAAGGGTAATGACTTGGGTAACTCTAATTTAAGGTAATGAAATGCCAAATCCTAATTGGATGAATAATGAATCCCTAATTTATGGGTAATTGAATGAAACCCTAATTGGGATGATTAATGAAACCCTAATTGAGGGTGATTCCATGAGAAACCCTAATTGAGGATGATTCCATGTGAAACCCTAATTGAGGGAGATGTCATATGAAACCTTAAACCTAACACATAGTAAAGCTATGTGAAACCCTAAATTTGGGCTATAGTGCATGGAATTCTAATCATGGGCAATATGATGAAAAATCATAACCCTAATGTCTGGGTAATGATATGAGTAAACCTTAATGATAAATAATGGGTAATACCCTATAACGATGAAATATATCAAGTGGTTGACTATAGGCAACCTTATAATAAGCAAAGCCTTAACTTGAGATGAGTCCATATCATTGAAGATAGTTGGACAATCCTTGTGTGTGATCTATGCACATGGTGGTAAAGGTGATAGTTTGGTGGATGAAAGTATTAACATGTGAGATTCCTTATTATAAGATAAGTTAATAAACTCAAGTAAGATAGAAGTGATGAGGGAAGTGATACATTGAGACACGATAGATATCACATTTAGCATTTCAGGGTTGATATACCTTGATGCATCTTAAATCCAATATTTTTAGATAAGATACAAAAGGAGAGTGTTATGTAAATTGTTACAATGAAATGTAATGAGTATAACATACTTGATAAGTAAGATAAATGAGTATGATGTAATCATACCATGATAAGAATGAGAGATAAACTCATACCTTGTGTTGATGATCATTTAATGATAAATGATAAGAATATTAAATACTTGGAATGTCGATGGATGCTCCTAGATGTATGGAACAATATATTAGGGTTGGATTGATAAAATGAACATGAAACCCTAATTGATGTGAATAGTAAACCCTAACCCTATGGAGGAAATAGTGGTGTTACTATTATATTACATGAGTTAATATGTCATTGTTTCCTAGTGAGAGGTGACAAGATGTTTAATGGCCTTGTGAGCCATATGGTTAGATGTTACCTAGTAAGAGGTAACAAGATGTTTCATGGGCATGATTGAGCCCTGAATGAGGTGTATTCCTATTATGTTGATAAGGGTTGATACCCTGTGATATTGTGAAAAGGATTTATATCCTGTGATAATATGATGATTGGTGTAATCTCATGAATGGCAAGTGAATATTACCATGTGATGATGAGATGAGAAATTATGTTTCATATGTTTTATATCTTTTCAGGTTTTGATATTTATATGCTTGCTAGAAATGAATTAGGGTTTGTATGTCCACTTGTTTGATGCAGCCTTAATTCACCCAATTGGCATAACTAATCAAGTGCAACTCTAATCATGTAGTGCCTTGTACCGTAGAACCATCTTCAGTGTCAGAACTTGCTGGATGGTGAAACGAGTATTCCTAAGGGAAACTCGGAGTGCATATTGTTGAATATGCGGGGGTGGTAGGTTGAGGATATATATACTTGTCATCCACAATTGCAGGTTATGGAGGATGGCTATGGTCATGCCTCAAACATTTGATGTGATTGAGGGTAGCTACGGTTGTACCTCGGATTAGAGGGTTTTGTATACCCTGTTTTCTAGTGTCGTAACTTGTACCAAGTACGAACTAGTTGTTATCAGTTGACTATATGTCAATGTTGGAAGTTTGACTGGTATGTCACTGCAGTTTACTCGTACTGACCGAGGGGAAGATATCTTAGGATACATGCACTCCTAGATCTTGTACGGAACCGAATAGCCCTTCGCAGGGGTCGGTTGGACTTTGAATGGTACGATTCAAATTCCCCAGGGCATAATAAAAGATGTAATATAGCCGTATAGCATATCTGTTTAGGGTTATACATGATTCTTCACATTGGATGATAACCCTTGTTTATTGTCTTTACATAAAGATGATGCTTAGTGCAACTAAGAGATAGTAATTATACTTATGTTGTGGATATGCATAAGACTGTAAATGTGTACATACAATAGTCATGCTTATGTTGATATTTTACTGCTACTGTTGATTATAATCATGATGCTAGATATCTCATGTTGATAGTTATGTTTCGCATGCTATCCATGCCTCTGTAATTAGAAATACCTGGCAGAGGCTTAATGCCTGTAATTAGGGTTGGTTAAAGTCCATTGCCTGGCTGTGTAATCAAGATTGGTATAGTCCAATGCCTGAAACATTTATACCTGATTGATATAGTTTAATGCTTGAATAAGACATGATGATATATATAATCACATGTCTGGCATAAGTGAATACATGTTTAGCAGATTGGCTAAGGCCAACAAATAGAAACAAGAATGAATCATGGGTGACACATCAAAATAATGAATGACATGAGCAAAGCTTGAGATGTCGAAATTGTATGGTAGATAAATGTTATACATGTTCTTTTTATTCCTTATAAAGAGAATAGATGAATTACTGTTCAATCATAGATAGGTGTAATACTTTAAAAGATGAGAATGATCTAAACTGCTTATCCTCTGCTCAGTTTTATATTAATTAAACTACAATAATGATGTTTCTGGCAGAGAGTTATATCTCTCGCTGGGGCAATTTTCAATTGTCTCACCACCGTGGGAACCAACATTTTTAGGTAGACGAGTGCGAAAGAGTCTGAGAATATCTTGCAGAGGAAGAACATCAGTAGCAACAGGGACAGCAGTGACAACTCAGGTTGAGTGTGCTGTCTATCGTGTTTTGTAGATAGAAGTCCTATGTGTCGTCTCTGTACTCTCAGGTCCTCGGAGTTATTACTTTGTGCTTTTAATGTATCGTTTTGAGATTTTGGCTTGATGCCTCGAGGTTATTATGTTGTCTATGTTTAGCTTTTAACAAGGCAGTTGATGTTGTAACCCTCGAGAAGAGATGGTATAAGATATATACTTATGAACCATGATGTAAATGTAATACATTGGTTCTTGTTGAAAGAGTTTTCCTATGATTGGGTTTCTCTGAAAAAAAAGTTTTAATTTTTAGTGATTTTCAGTAATCCGCTGCAAATGATTCGCTTCCGCTTAAGTTAATTTTGTTTTTGTGAGTTGGATGCCACAATTTAGTGGTATCAGAGCTCTAGGTTCGCTGAGTCTACAGAGACATATGACTAAGGTAGTAGAGTCTGTTCTGGTATCATCCAGTGTATTTGATAATGTCTTCTTCTCATATAAGAGAAGAAGAACTTAAAGATGACTGGTTCACATGAGGAGATTGCTGCTGAGAGTATCAACGTTGCACCAAGAAGAGGTGCATGGGAGCAGGCAAGAGAGAGACAATTGCCTGAGAATCTCCTAGTTGATCCATCTATGATAAGAAAATCTTTCTTTAAGTATTACTGTTGGAGAATTTAGGGCAATAGTAATGTATATAGTGGATCAAGCATTAGCACTGTAACCTAGATTACCAACCCCAATGATGATGTTTTAGATATCAACATGATTTGTAATCAGCATCTGCAGGTTGAAGCAAAAGGAAATGATGAATTTCTGGACTTAAATTGAGTCTGTGCTCAACCTTAGCCTGTTGAATCAATGTTTGAGGCAGAGTTAGCCTGAGGCAATGAATAATTCATGAATTATGACAAGTTAGATAAGATAATGTCATTCAAATATGTCATTTTATGAATTCCATGATTAACTGAGAAAGGAAATGATTGAACTTTCCTTGATTAGTCCTATGAGGACTTATGTTTTGCATAGTAAAACATTACAAATGTTTTATGTTGTTCTTACCTCCTTGAGAAATGATGAGGTACATAAGAGGTGCCTGAATGAAATTCAGGGATGATAAGTCTTATGCTTGTGATAATATGAAAAGAAGAAATATGATAGTATACAAAGTGCATACCACTTAATGTCAGTATTTATATACCCTGGCCAGGTATACAATTATTGATGATAAAGTGGGTATGGAAACTCTTAGATTGTTGTCTTTTTGATTGCTCTGATCAAGTAGTCATTCTGAGACAATCTAATGAGTATCATGAAATCGGAAATATGGGATGAATAAATGTGTCACATCCCATGCATAAGAAAGAGAAGTCTGAGATAATCTCAGATGAGTATGTTGTATGAGGAACTAAAATTGTACTCCTCATAAGATAAGAATAAGAATGAGGGAGATGAACCCTGTTCAATAATGCTGCCAGCATAATAAAGATCTTTCCCACAATAAGGAAATGGGAAATGTGATGAGATCATGAGATCATCATAAACATGCTAGATAATAATAAAGAAAGGGATAATGACATGCAGTCATCCTTACAAATTTCAATGCTAAAGGCAAGGAACCTAGGATGAGATAAAGAGTAAATGGTTCATGAATAGTTGAAAATACACAAATTAATAAGAGGAATATGAATCCTTGTTTTCTTTCCTTTCAGGGACATGGCAATCAAGTGGGTCTTAGGACACTTGATGTGCATAAGATAAATGTGTTCATGTGATGGATACTTAGAAAAGTATCAGTTATCTTGGACTTTGGTCCCAAGATGAGGATATATGAAACACATAATGTTCCAAGATGAAAGGAAGAGATATATATGATGTGTTTCCAACACATGTGATAGATACCAAGGTGAAAGATTCTGGTATCTGAGAGATATCAGATGGGTTAGGTTGGCTACCTGGATTGGTCAACTGTGAAATTAGTCTGATTATAATAATATGAACATTATATGTTAGGGGTTTATGCTCTGCATAAACATGATATTAATAAAGAATGTATGATGCTTCTCTGAATAAGAAAAGTGTTATTTGACACAAAGTTGACTCTATAGTCAATGATGAGGGACAGTGGGGCATGTGCCTTGTGTGTTGATTCTATGAGAATATTGTATGGAAACACTTGGTGCTGATCAAAGTTTTATGGTGTCTCTATAATAAGGAGATGATATGTGAAGACTAGATAGTATGATGAATAAAATACATCTGTCTTCCTTTATCTGGATTTCGAGGACGAAATCCTTGTTAGGGGTTTATAATTTGTAACACCCCTGACCTGGGTTATACTTTAACCCTAGGTGTTTTGATTAAGAAAGATGATTAAATTATTATCTCATCTTTTTAAAGGTAATTAGGGTTCAAGAGGAACTTATATTGCAATTCTAGTCCTTTTTGAACATTGTTGAAATCAATGTTTTGCCTGTTTTGGACTAAAGTGCAAATCACCCAAGTTGAGGGGTTTAAGTGCAAATTGTGCATGATAATATGTTCCTCATGTGTTGAAGAATCATGAGAGTAAAGATGATGCTGAGGTATGGCTTATGGAAGCCTGAATACCAAGAAAGAGCTGATAAAGCAATGTATGTGCATGAAAACCTAGTTTTGGTGTAATGTGCAATTTACCCAAACCCAGGGTGTAATATGTAAATTACCACTTCAATAAGGTCCCTAATGTTTCTTGGCATCTATTAGAGCAAATAAAATAAGAGGGGTGCCTCATTTGAATTAAGTTGGAGGAGAGAGAATCTTGATATTAAAATAATCAAGATTTAATCCTAATTGAAACCCTAATTCAATTTAGTGCAAAAACAAATATAATAATTGCAGGGCCTTCAAACAAAAACGAGATGGTTCAATTTACTCAAGTGTGAACACCTTTGTGCCTTTGATAGGCCACGAAAATATCTCAAGCAAGTGGATAACCCACTCACCATTATTATAAAGAAAAGTAATATCCACTCAAATTGGGATATTATTATAATATGATCTAAGGTGCTTAATTTGCTTTTCTTTAAATTGAGGATAATTGAGAGGAATAAGAGGCAAATGGGATCGCCTCGTATCCAAGGAATGAAAGGGGGAAGAGGCGGCACCAATTTTGGAATTAAATGCATTTTTATAAGGCATTTTCTCTCTCATGGAATTTCTTATAAAAGTACCTTTACCAAGCCAAAACAAAGGCTATTTCGAATTATTTTCTTTCCCCTTTCTTGGAAAACGACTAATGAGCTGTGGAGGAGCAGGAGGACGACCCCAACCTGTTGGTAAGGTCTTTGACCTTCGTTCTCCTTGATTCCATGGTGGAAATAAAAAATAAATCATTGATTTCTTCTTATTTCGATCTCCTCTTCAACCCTAGCCAACTTTTTCATCCAAAAGCTTGGGGACGAGCCTAGGGGGAGTTGCAAAAACTTCATCCACCATTTTTGGCGTGATCTTGGAGCTTTGAAGCTCAATTGGAGGCAGGTTTTATAACTTGAACCCTTAATATTGTTATTGCATTCAATTCCTTATCAAATGTTGATGCTTTCTTCATTTCTGAAATTTATTTTGGTTGATTGATGAAACCACCATGGAAATCACAGAAGATTTCGTGGGTTTGTAGCTTGAATATGATCATGTCATCACAAGCACACACCTCAATTAATATATTAGGCAAACAATTTCAAAATTTGGGACCAATCGGTTTCAATGAAATTGGTTAAACGATTTCAACAAATTGATTGAAACCAAACAGTTTCAAACGGTTTGGAGTGGTTAACCATTTGCAATGGTTGACCATTTGCAATGGTTGACCATTTGAGGAAATATGCTGATGTAATTGGATATTGATCCAATGGGTTCAATTGGTTTGATCTTAATGGTTTAAATTGTGAATGATCCTTAAAATGCAAACCCTAATTGTTTATGGAAGTAATAACTCAGTATACTATGTCAAACATAGTTGTTTGTATTTGATCGGATGGTTGATGTAACCAAATCAAGTGGAGAGAATCATAGAAATGAATTCATACATGAGTATGATTCATATGGTGATTTAGGGTATGATCCTTAGTAAAGAGATCAAGAAACCCTAATTGAGAAGGTTAATGAACCCTAACCCCGATTTAGGGAAATTTTGAGTAAAACCCTAATCTAGGGTAATAGTGTAAACCTAATTAAGGGTAATAGTGTAACCCTAATTAAGGGTAATGACTTGGGTAACTCTAATTTAAGGTAATGAAATGCCAAATCCTAATTGGATGAATAATGAATCCCTAATTTATGGGTAATTGAATGAAACCCTAATTGGGATGATTAGTGAAACCCTAATTGAGGGTGATTCCATGAGAAACCCTAATTGAGGATGATTCCATGTGAAACCCTAATTGAGGGAGATGTCATATGAAACCTTAAACCTAACACATAGTAAAGCTATGTGAAACCCTAAATTTGGGCTATAGTGCATGGAATTCTAATCATGGGCAATATGATGAAAAATCATAACCCTAATGTCTGGGTAATGATATGAGTAAACCTTAATGATAAATAATGGGTAATACCCTATAACGATGAAATATATCAAGTGGTTGACTATAGGCAACCTTATAATAAGCAAAGCCTTAACTTGAGATGAGTCCATATCATTGAAGATAGTTGGACAATCCTTGTGTGTGATCTATGCACATGGTGGTAAAGGTGATAGTTTGGTGGATGAAAGTATTAACATGTGAGATTCCTTATTATAAGATAAGTTAATAAACTCAAGTAAGATAGAAGTGATGAGGGAAGTGATACATTGAGACACGATAGATATCACATTTAGCATTTCAGGGTTGATATACCTTGATGCATCTTAAATCCAATATTTTTAGATAAGATACAAAAGGAGAGTGTTATGTAAATTGTTACAATGAAATGTAATGAGTATAACATACTTGATAAGTAAGATAAATGAGTATGATGTAATCATACCATGATAAGAATGAGAGATAAACTCATACCTTGTGTTGATGATCATTTAATGATAAATGATAAGAATATTAAATACTTGGAATGTCGATGGATGCTCCTAGATGTATGGAACAATATATTAGGGTTGGATTGATAAAATGAACATGAAACCCTAATTGATGTGAATAGTAAACCCTAACCCTATGGAGGAAATAGTGGTGTTACTATTATATTACATGAGTTAATATGTCATTGTTTCCTAGTGAGAGGTGACAAGATGTTTAATGGCCTTGTGAGCCATATGGTTAGATGTTACCTAGTAAGAGGTAACAAGATGTTTCATGGGCATGATTGAGCCCTGAATGAGGTGTATTCCTCTTATGTTGATAAGGGTTGATACCCTGTGATATTGTGAAAAGGATTTATATCCTGTGATAATATGATGATTGGTGTAATCTCATGAATGGCAAGTGAATATTACCATGTGATGATGAGATGAGAAATTATGTTTCATATGTTTTATATCTTTTCAGGTTTTGATATTTATATGCTTGCTAGAAATGAATTAGGGTTTGTATGTCCACTTGTTTGATGCAGCCTTAATTCACCCAATTGGCATAACTAATCAAGTGCAACTCTAATCATGTAGTGCCTTGTACCGTAGAACCATCTTCAGTGTCAGAACTTGCTGGATGGTGAAACGAGTATTCCTAAGGGAAACTCGGAGTGCATATTGTTGAATATGCGGGGGTGGTAGGTTGAGGATATATATACTTGTCATCCACAATTGCAGGTTATGGAGGATGGCTATGGTCATGCCTCAAACATTTGATGTGATTGAGGGTAGCTACGGTTGTACCTCAGATTAGAGGGTTTTGTATACCCTGTTTTCTAGTGTCGTAACTTGTACCAAGTACGAACTAGTTGTTATCAGTTGACTATATGTCACTGTTGGAAGTTTGACTGGTATGTCACTGCAGTTTACTCGTACTGACCGAGGGGAAGATATCTTAGGATACCTGCACTCCTAGATCTTGTACGGAACCGAATAGCCCTTCGCAGGGGCCGGTTGGACTTTGAATGGTACGATTCAAATTCCCCAGGGCATAATAAAAGATGTAATACAGCCGTATAGCATATCTGTTTAGGGTTATACATGATTCTTCACATTGTATGATAACCCTTGTTTATTGTCTTTACATAAAGATGATGCTTAGTGCAACTAAGAGATAGTAATTATACTTATGTTGTGGATATGCATAAGACTGTAAATGTGTACATACAATAGTCATGCTTATGTTGATATTTTACTGCTACTGTTGATTATAATCATGATGCTAGATATCTCATGTTGATAGTTATGTTTCGCATGCTATCCATGCCTCTATAATTAGAAATACCTGGAAGAGGCTTAATGCCTGTAATTAGGGTTGGTTAAAGTCCAATGCCTGGCTGTGTAATCAGGATTGGTATAGTCCAATGCCTGAAACATTTATACCTGATTGATATAGTTTAATGCTTGAATAAGACATGATGATATATATAATCACATGTCTGGCATAAGTGAATACATGTTTAGCAGATTGGCTAAGGCCAACAAATAGAAACAAGAATGAATCATGGGTGACACATCAAAATAATGAATGACATGAGCAAAGCTTGAGATGTCGAAATTGTATGGTAGATAAATGTTATACATGTTCTTTTTATTCCTTATAAAGAGAATAGATGAATTACTGTTCAATCATAGATAGGTGTAATACTTTAAAAGATGAGAATGATCTAAACTGCTTATCCTCTGCTCAGTTTTATATTAATTAAACTACAATAATGATGTTTCTGGCAGAGAGTTATATCTCTCGCTGGGGCAATTTTCAATTGTCTCACCCCCGTGGGAACCAACATTTTTAGGTGGACGAGTGCGAAAGAGTCTGAGAATATCTTGCAGAGGAAGAACATCAGTAGCAACAGGGACAGCAGTGACAACTCAGGTTGAGTGTGCTGTCTATCGTGTTTTGTAGATAGAAGTCCTATGTGTCGTCTCTGTACTCTCAGGTCCTCGAAGTTATTACTTAGTGCTTTTAATGTATCGTTTTGAGATTTTGGCTTGATGCCTAGAGGTTATTATGTTGTCTATGTTTAGCTTTTAATAAGGAAGTTGATGTTGTAACCCTCGAGAAGAGATGGTATAAGATATATACTTATGAACCATGATGTAAATGTAATACATTGGTTCTTGTTGAAAGAGTTTTCCTATGATTGGGTTTCTCTGAAAAAAAAAGTTTTAATTTTTAGTGATTTTCAGTAATCCGCTGCAAATGATTTGCTTCCGCTTAAGTTAATTTTGTTTTTGTGAGTTGGATGCCACAATTTAGTGGTATCAGAGCTCTAGGTTCGCTGAGTCTACAGAGACATAGGACTAAGGTAGTAGAGTCTGTTCTGGTATCATCCAGTGTATTTGATAATGTCTTCTGCTCATATAAGAGAAGAAGAACTTAAAGATGACTGGTTCACATGAGGAGATTGCTGCTGAGAGTATCAACGTTGCACCAATAAGAGGTGCATGGGAGCAGGCAAGAGAGAGACAATTGCCTGAGAATCTCCTAGTTGATCCATCTATGATAAGAAAATCTTTCTTTAAGTATTACTGTTGGAGAATTTAGGGCAATAGTAATGTATATAGTGGATCAAGCATTAGCACTGTAACCTAGATTACCAACCCCAATGATGATGTTTTAGATATCAACATGATTTGTAATCAGCATCTGCAGGTTGAAGCAAAAGGAAATGATGAATTTCTGGACATAAATTGAGTCTGTGCTCAACCTTAGCATGTTGAATCAATGTTTGAGGCAGAGTTAGCCTGAGGCAATGAATAATTCATGAATTATGACAAGTTAGATAAGATAATGTCATTCAAATATGTCATTTTATGAATTCCATGATTAACTGAGAAAGGAAATGATTGAACGTTCCTTGATTAGTCCTATGAGGACTTATGTTTTTCATAGTAAAACATTACAAATGTTTTATGTTGTTCTTACCTCCTTGAGAAATGATGAGGTACATAAGAGGTGCCTGAATGAAATTCAGGGATGATAAGTCTTATGCTTGTGATAATATGAAAAGAAGAAATATGATAGTATACAAAGTGCATACCACTTAATCTCAGTATTTATATACCCTGGCCAGGTATACAATTATTGATGATAAAGTGGGTATGGAAACTCTTAGATTGTTGTCTTTTTGATTGCTCTGATCAAGTAGTCATTCTGAGACAATCTAATGAGTATCATGAAATCGGAAATATGGGATGAATAAATGTGTCACATCCCATGCATAAGAAAGAGAAGTCTGAGATAATCTCAGATGAGTATGTTGTATGAGGAACTAAAATTGTACTCCTCATAAGATAAGAATAAGAATGAGGGAGATGAACCCTGTTCAATAATGCTGCCAGCATAATAAAGATCTTTCCCACAATAAGGAAATGGGAAATGTGATGAGATCATGAGATCATCATAAACATGCTAGATAATAATAAAGAAAGGGATAATGACATGCAATCATCCTTACAAATTTCAATGCTAAAGGCAAGGAACCTAGGATGAGATAAAGAGTAAATGGTTCATGAATAGTTGAAAATACACAAATTAATAAGAGGAATATGAATCCTTGTTTTCTTTCCTTTCAGGGACATGGCAATCAAGTGGGTCTTAGGACACTTGATGTGCATAAGATAAATGTGTTCATGTGATGGATACTTAGAAAAGTATCAGTTATCTTGGACTTTGGTCCCAAGATGAGGATATATGAAACACATAATGTTCCAAGATGAAAGGAAGAGATATATATGATGTGTTTCCAACACATGTGATAGATACCAAGGTGAAAGATTCTGGTATCTGAGAGATATCAAATGGGTTAGGTTGGCTACCTGGATTGGTCAACTGTGAAATTAGTCTGATTATAATAATATGAACATTATATGTTAGGGGTTTATGCTCTGCATAAACATGATATTAATAAAGAATGTATGATGCTTCTCTGAATAAGAAAAGTGTTATTTGACACAAAGTTGACTCTATAGTCAATGATGAGGGACAGTGGGGCATGTGCCTTGTGTGTTGATTCTATGATAATCTTGTATGGAAACACTTGGTGCTGATCAAAGTTTTATGGTGTCTCTATAATAAGGAGGTGATATGTGAAGACTAGATAGTATGATGAATAAAATACATCTGTCTTCCTTTATCTGGATTTCGAGGACGAAATCCTTGTTAGGGGTTTATAATTTGTAACACCCCTGACCTGGGTTATACTTTAACCCTAGGTGTTTTGATTAAGAAAGATGATTAAATGCTTAATCTCATCTTTTTAAAGGTAATTAGGGTTCAAGAGGAACTTATATTGCAATTCTAGTCCTTTTTGAACATTGTTGAAATCAATGTTTTGCCTGTTTTGGACTAAAGTGCAAATCACCCAAGTTGAGGGGTTTAAGTGCAAATTGTGCATGATAATATGTTCCTCATGTGTTGAAGAATCATGAGAGTAAAGATGATGCTGAGGTATGGCTTATGGAAGCCTGAATACCAAGAAAGAGCTGATAAAGCAATGTATGTGCATGAAAACCTAGTTTTGGTGTAATGTGCAATTTACCCAAAACCCAGGGTGTAATATGTAAATTACCACTTCAATAAGGTCCCTAATGTTTCTTGGCATATATTAGAGCAAATAAAACAAGAGGGGCGCCTCATTTGAATTAAGTTGGAGGAGAGAGAATCTTGATATTAAAATAATCAAGATTTAATCCTAATTGAAACCCTAATTCAATTTAGTGCAAAAACAAATATAATAATTGCAGGGCCTTCAAACAAAAACGAGATGGTTCAATTTACTCAAGTGTGAACACCTTTGTGCCTTTGATAGGCCACGAAAATATCTCAAGCAAGTGGATAACCCACTCACCATTATTATAAAGAAAAGTAATATCCACTCAAATTGGGATATTATTATAATATGATCTAAGGTGCTTAATTTGCTTTTCTTTAAATTGAGGATAATTGAGAGGAATAAGAGGCAAATGGGATCGCCTCGTATCCAAGGAATGAAAGGGGGAAGAGGCGGCACCAATTTTGGAATTAAATGCATTTTTATAAGGCATTTTCTCTCTCATGGAATTTCTTATAAAAGTACCTTTACCAAGCCAAAACAAAGGCTATTTCGAATTCTTTTCTTTCCCCTTTCTTGGAAAACGACTAATGAGCTGTGGAGGAGCAGGAGGACGACCCCAACCTGTTGGTAAGGTCCTTGACCTTCGTTCTCCTTGATTCCATGGTGGAAATAAAAAATAAATCATTGATTTCTTCTTATTTCGATCTCCTCTTCAACCCTAGCCAACTTTTTCATCCAAAAGCTTGGGGACGAGCCTAGGGGGAGTTGCAAAAACTTCATCCACCATTTTTGGCGTGATCTTGGAGCTTTGAAGCTCAATTGGAGGCGGGTTTTATAACTTGAACCCTTAATATTGTTATTGCATTCAATTCCTTATCAAATGTTGATGCTTTCTTCATTTCTGAAATTTATTTTGGTTGATTGATGAAACCACCATGGAAATCACAGAAGATTTCGTGGGTTTGTAGCTTGAAGATGATCATGTCATCACAAGCACACACCTCAATTAATATATTAGGCAAACAATTTCAAAATTTGGGACCAATCGGTTTCAATGAAATTGGTTAAACGATTTCAACAAATTGATTGAAACCAAACAGTTTCAAACTGTTTGGAGTGGTTAACCATTTGCAATGGTTGACCATTTGAGGAAATATGCTGATGTAATTGGATATTGATCCAATGGGTTCAATTGGTTTGATCTTAATGGTTTAAATTGTGAATGATCCTTAAAATGCAAACCCTAATTGTTTATGGAAGTAATAACTCAGTATACTATGTCAAACATAGTTGTTTGTATTTGATCGGATGGTTGATGTAACCAAATCAAGTGGAGAGAATCATAGAAATGAATTCATACATGAGTATGATTCATATGGTGATTTAGGGTATGATCCTTAGTAAAGAGATCAAGAAACCCTAATTGAGAAGGTTAATGAACCCTAACCCCGATTTAGGGAAATTTTGAGTAAAACCCTAATCTAGGGTAATAGTGTAAACCTAATTAAGGGTAATAGTGTAACCCTAATTAAGGGTAATGACTTGGGTAACTCTAATTTAAGGTAATGAAATGCCAAATCCTAATTGGATGAATAATGAATCCCTAATTTATGGGTAATTGAATGAAACCCTAATTGGGATGATTAGTGAAACCCTAATTGAGGGTGATTCCATGAGAAACCCTAATTGAGGATGATTCCATGTGAAACCCTAATTGAGGGAGATGTCATATGAAACCTTAAACCTAACACATAGTAAAGCTATGTGAAACCCTAAATTTGGGCTATAGTGCATGGAATTCTAATCATGGGCAATATGATGAAAAATCATAACCCTAATGTCTGGGTAATGATATGAGTAAACCTTAATGATAAATAATGGGTAATACCCTATAACGATGAAATATATCAAGTGGTTGACTATAGGCAACCTTATAATAAGCAAAGCCTTAACTTGAGATGAGTCCATATCATTGAAGATAGTTGGACAATCCTTGTGTGTGATCTATGCACATGGTGGTAAAGGTGATAGTTTGGTGGATGAAAGTATTAACATGTGAGATTCCTTATTATAAGATAAGTTAATAAACTCAAGTAAGATAGAAGTGATGAGGGAAGTGATACATTGAGACACGATAGATATCACATTTAGCATTTCAGGGTTGATATACCTTGATGCATCTTAAATCCAATATTTTTAGATAAGATACAAAAGGAGAGTGTTATGTAAATTGTTACAATGAAATGTAATGAGTATAACATACTTGATAAGTAAGATAAATGAGTATGATGTAATCATACCATGATAAGAATGAGAGATAAACTCATACCTTGTGTTGATGATCATTTAATGATAAATGATAAGAATATTAAATACTTGGAATGTCGATGGATGCTCCTAGATGTATGGAACAATATATTAGGGTTGGATTGATAAAATGAACATGAAACCCTAATTGATGTGAATAGTAAACCCTAACCCTATGGAGGAAATAGTGGTGTTACTATTATATTACATGAGTTAATATGTCATTGTTTCCTAGTGAGAGGTGACAAGATGTTTAATGGCCTTGTGAGCCATATGGTTAGATGTTACCTAGTAAGAGGTAACAAGATGTTTCATGGGCATGATTGAGCCCTGAATGAGGTGTATTCCTCTTATGTTGATAAGGGTTGATACCCTGTGATATTGTGAAAAGGATTTATATCCTGTGATAATATGATGATTGGTGTAATCTCATGAATGGCAAGTGAATATTACCATGTGATGATGAGATGAGAAATTATGTTTCATATGTTTTATATCTTTTCAGGTTTTGATATTTATATGCTTGCTAGAAATGAATTAGGGTTTGTATGTCCACTTGTTTGATGCAGCCTTAATTCACCCAATTGGCATAACTAATCAAGTGCAACTCTAATCATGTAGTGCCTTGTACCGTAGAACCATCTTCAGTGTCAGAACTTGCTGGATGGTGAAACGAGTATTCCTAAGGGAAACTCGGAGTGCATATTGTTGAATATGCGGGGGTGGTAGGTTGAGGATATATATACTTGTCATCCACAATTGCAGGTTATGGAGGATGGCTATGGTCATGCCTCAAACATTTGATGTGATTGAGGGTAGCTACGGTTGTACCTCAGATTAGAGGGTTTTGTATACCCTGTTTTCTAGTGTCGTAACTTGTACCAAGTACGAACTAGTTGTTATCAGTTGACTATATGTCACTGTTGGAAGTTTGACTGGTATGTCACTGCAGTTTACTCGTACTGACCGAGGGGAAGATATCTTAGGATACCTGCACTCCTAGATCTTGTACGGAACCGAATAGCCCTTCGCAGGGGCCGGTTGGACTTTGAATGGTACGATTCAAATTCCCCAGGGCATAATAAAAGATGTAATACAGCCGTATAGCATATCTGTTTAGGGTTATACATGATTCTTCACATTGTATGATAACCCTTGTTTATTGTCTTTACATAAAGATGATGCTTAGTGCAACTAAGAGATAGTAATTATACTTATGTTGTGGATATGCATAAGACTGTAAATGTGTACATACAATAGTCATGCTTATGTTGATATTTTACTGCTACTGTTGATTATAATCATGATGCTAGATATCTCATGTTGATAGTTATGTTTCGCATGCTATCCATGCCTCTATAATTAGAAATACCTGGAAGAGGCTTAATGCCTGTAATTAGGGTTGGTTAAAGTCCAATGCCTGGCTGTGTAATCAGGATTGGTATAGTCCAATGCCTGAAACATTTATACCTGATTGATATAGTTTAATGCTTGAATAAGACATGATGATATATATAATCACATGTCTGGCATAAGTGAATACATGTTTAGCAGATTGGCTAAGGCCAACAAATAGAAACAAGAATGAATCATGGGTGACACATCAAAATAATGAATGACATGAGCAAAGCTTGAGATGTCGAAATTGTATGGTAGATAAATGTTATACATGTTCTTTTTATTCCTTATAAAGAGAATAGATGAATTACTGTTCAATCATAGATAGGTGTAATACTTTAAAAGATGAGAATGATCTAAACTGCTTATCCTCTGCTCAGTTTTATATTAATTAAACTACAATAATGATGTTTCTGGCAGAGAGTTATATCTCTCGCTGGGGCAATTTTCAATTGTCTCACCCCCGTGGGAACCAACATTTTTAGGTGGACGAGTGCGAAAGAGTCTGAGAATATCTTGCAGAGGAAGAACATCAGTAGCAACAGGGACATCAGTGACAACTCAGGTTGAGTGTGCTGTCTATCGTGTTTTGTAGATAGAAGTCCTATGTGTCGTCTCTGTACTCTCAGGTCCTCGAAGTTATTACTTAGTGCTTTTAATGTATCGTTTTGAGATTTTGGCTTGATGCCTAGAGGTTATTATGTTGTCTATGTTTAGCTTTTAACAAGGAAGTTGATGTTGTAACCCTCGAGAAGAGATGGTATAAGATATATACTTATGAACCATGATGTAAATGTAATACATTGGTTCTTGTTGAAAGAGTTTTCCTATGATTGGGTTTCTCTGAAAAAAAAAGTTTTAATTTTTAGTGATTTTCAGTAATCCGCTGCAAATGATTTGCTTCCGCTTAAGTTAATTTTGTTTTTGTGAGTTGGATGCCACAATTTAGTGGTATCAGAGCTCTAGGTTCGCTGAGTCTACAGAGACATAGGACTAAGGTAGTAGAGTCTGTTCTGGTATCATCCAGTGTATTTGATAATGTCTTCTGCTCATATAAGAGAAGAAGAACTTAAAGATGACTGGTTCACATGAGGAGATTGCTGCTGAGAGTATCAACGTTGCACCAATAAGAGGTGCATGGGAGCAGGCAAGAGAGAGACAATTGCCTGAGAATCTCCTAGTTGATCCATCTATGATAAGAAAATCTTTCTTTAAGTATTACTGTTGGAGAATTTAGGGCAATAGTAATGTATATAGTGGATCAAGCATTAGCACTGTAACCTAGATTACCAACCCCAATGATGATGTTTTAGATATCAACATGATTTGTAATCAGCATCTGCAGGTTGAAGCAAAAGGAAATGATGAATTTCTGGACATAAATTGAGTCTGTGCTCAACCTTAGCATGTTGAATCAATGTTTGAGGCAGAGTTAGCCTGAGGCAATGAATAATTCATGAATTATGACAAGTTAGATAAGATAATGTCATTCAAATATGTCATTTTATGAATTCCATGATTAACTGAGAAAGGAAATGATTGAACGTTCCTTGATTAGTCCTATGAGGACTTATGTTTTTCATAGTAAAACATTACAAATGTTTTATGTTGTTCTTACCTCCTTGAGAAATGATGAGGTACATAAGAGGTGCCTGAATGAAATTCAGGGATGATAAGTCTTATGCTTGTGATAATATGAAAAGAAGAAATATGATAGTATACAAAGTGCATACCACTTAATCTCAGTATTTATATACCCTGGCCAGGTATACAATTATTGATGATAAAGTGGGTATGGAAACTCTTAGATTGTTGTCTTTTTGATTGCTCTGATCAAGTAGTCATTCTGAGACAATCTAATGAGTATCATGAAATCGGAAATATGGGATGAATAAATGTGTCACATCCCATGCATAAGAAAGAGAAGTCTGAGATAATCTCAGATGAGTATGTTGTATGAGGAACTAAAATTGTACTCCTCATAAGATAAGAATAAGAATGAGGGAGATGAACCCTGTTCAATAATGCTGCCAGCATAATAAAGATCTTTCCCACAATAAGGAAATGGGAAATGTGATGAGATCATGAGATCATCATAAACATGCTAGATAATAATAAAGAAAGGGATAATGACATGCAATCATCCTTACAAATTTCAATGCTAAAGGCAAGGAACCTAGGATGAGATAAAGAGTAAATGGTTCATGAATAGTTGAAAATACACAAATTAATAAGAGGAATATGAATCCTTGTTTTCTTTCCTTTCAGGGACATGGCAATCAAGTGGGTCTTAGGACACTTGATGTGCATAAGATAAATGTGTTCATGTGATGGATACTTAGAAAAGTATCAGTTATCTTGGACTTTGGTCCCAAGATGAGGATATATGAAACACATAATGTTCCAAGATGAAAGGAAGAGATATATATGATGTGTTTCCAACACATGTGATAGATACCAAGGTGAAAGATTCTGGTATCTGAGAGATATCAAATGGGTTAGGTTGGCTACCTGGATTGGTCAACTGTGAAATTAGTCTGATTATAATAATATGAACATTATATGTTAGGGGTTTATGCTCTGCATAAACATGATATTAATAAAGAATGTATGATGCTTCTCTGAATAAGAAAAGTGTTATTTGACACAAAGTTGACTCTATAGTCAATGATGAGGGACAGTGGGGCATGTGCCTTGTGTGTTGATTCTATGATAATCTTGTATGGAAACACTTGGTGCTGATCAAAGTTTTATGGTGTCTCTATAATAAGGAGGTGATATGTGAAGACTAGATAGTATGATGAATAAAATACATCTGTCTTCCTTTATCTGGATTTCGAGGACGAAATCCTTGTTAGGGGTTTATAATTTGTAACACCCCTGACCTGGGTTATACTTTAACCCTAGGTGTTTTGATTAAGAAAGATGATTAAATGCTTAATCTCATCTTTTTAAAGGTAATTAGGGTTCAAGAGGAACTTATATTGCAATTCTAGTCCTTTTTGAACATTGTTGAAATCAATGTTTTGCCTGTTTTGGACTAAAGTGCAAATCACCCAAGTTGAGGGGTTTAAGTGCAAATTGTGCATGATAATATGTTCCTCATGTGTTGAAGAATCATGAGAGTAAAGATGATGCTGAGGTATGGCTTATGGAAGCCTGAATACCAAGAAAGAGCTGATAAAGCAATGTATGTGCATGAAAACCTAGTTTTGGTGTAATGTGCAATTTACCCAAAACCCAGGGTGTAATATGTAAATTACCACTTCAATAAGGTCCCTAATGTTTCTTGGCATATATTAGAGCAAATAAAACAAGAGGGGCGCCTCATTTGAATTAAGTTGGAGGAGAGAGAATCTTGATATTAAAATAATCAAGATTTAATCCTAATTGAAACCCTAATTCAATTTAGTGCAAAAACAAATATAATAATTGCAGGGCCTTCAAACAAAAACGAGATGGTTCAATTTACTCAAGTGTGAACACCTTTGTGCCTTTGATAGGCCACGAAAATATCTCAAGCAAGTGGATAACCCACTCACCATTATTATAAAGAAAAGTAATATCCACTCAAATTGGGATATTATTATAATATGATCTAAGGTGCTTAATTTGCTTTTCTTTAAATTGAGGATAATTGAGAGGAATAAGAGGCAAATGGGATCGCCTCGTATCCAAGGAATGAAAGGGGGAAGAGGCGGCACCAATTTTGGAATTAAATGCATTTTTATAAGGCATTTTCTCTCTCATGGAATTTCTTATAAAAGTACCTTTACCAAGCCAAAACAAAGGCTATTTCGAATTCTTTTCTTTCCCCTTTCTTGGAAAACGACTAATGAGCTGTGGAGGAGCAGGAGGACGACCCCAACCTGTTGGTAAGGTCCTTGACCTTCGTTCTCCTTGATTCCATGGTGGAAATAAAAAATAAATCATTGATTTCTTCTTATTTCGATCTCCTCTTCAACCCTAGCCAACTTTTTCATCCAAAAGCTTGGGGACGAGCCTAGGGGGAGTTGCAAAAACTTCATCCACCATTTTTGGCGTGATCTTGGAGCTTTGAAGCTCAATTGGAGGCGGGTTTTATAACTTGAACCCTTAATATTGTTATTGCATTCAATTCCTTATCAAATGTTGATGCTTTCTTCATTTCTGAAATTTATTTTGGTTGATTGATGAAACCACCATGGAAATCACAGAAGATTTCGTGGGTTTGTAGCTTGAAGATGATCATGTCATCACAAGCACACACCTCAATTAATATATTAGGCAAACAATTTCAAAATTTGGGACCAATCGGTTTCAATGAAATTGGTTAAACGATTTCAACAAATTGATTGAAACCAAACAGTTTCAAACTGTTTGGAGTGGTTAACCATTTGCAATGGTTGACCATTTGAGGAAATATGCTGATGTAATTGGATATTGATCCAATGGGTTCAATTGGTTTGATCTTAATGGTTTAAATTGTGAATGATCCTTAAAATGCAAACCCTAATTGTTTATGGAAGTAATAACTCAGTATACTATGTCAAACATAGTTGTTTGTATTTGATCGGATGGTTGATGTAACCAAATCAAGTGGAGAGAATCATAGAAATGAATTCATACATGAGTATGATTCATATGGTGATTTAGGGTATGATCCTTAGTAAAGAGATCAAGAAACCCTAATTGAGAAGGTTAATGAACCCTAACCCCGATTTAGGGAAATTTTGAGTAAAACCCTAATCTAGGGTAATAGTGTAAACCTAATTAAGGGTAATAGTGTAACCCTAATTAAGGGTAATGACTTGGGTAACTCTAATTTAAGGTAATGAAATGCCAAATCCTAATTGGATGAATAATGAATCCCTAATTTATGGGTAATTGAATGAAACCCTAATTGGGATGATTAGTGAAACCCTAATTGAGGGTGATTCCATGAGAAACCCTAATTGAGGATGATTCCATGTGAAACCCTAATTGAGGGAGATGTCATATGAAACCTTAAACCTAACACATAGTAAAGCTATGTGAAACCCTAAATTTGGGCTATAGTGCATGGAATTCTAATCATGGGCAATATGATGAAAAATCATAACCCTAATGTCTGGGTAATGATATGAGTAAACCTTAATGATAAATAATGGGTAATACCCTATAACGATGAAATATATCAAGTGGTTGACTATAGGCAACCTTATAATAAGCAAAGCCTTAACTTGAGATGAGTCCATATCATTGAAGATAGTTGGACAATCCTTGTGTGTGATCTATGCACATGGTGGTAAAGGTGATAGTTTGGTGGATGAAAGTATTAACATGTGAGATTCCTTATTATAAGATAAGTTAATAAACTCAAGTAAGATAGAAGTGATGAGGGAAGTGATACATTGAGACACGATAGATATCACATTTAGCATTTCAGGGTTGATATACCTTGATGCATCTTAAATCCAATATTTTTAGATAAGATACAAAAGGAGAGTGTTATGTAAATTGTTACAATGAAATGTAATGAGTATAACATACTTGATAAGTAAGATAAATGAGTATGATGTAATCATACCATGATAAGAATGAGAGATAAACTCATACCTTGTGTTGATGATCATTTAATGATAAATGATAAGAATATTAAATACTTGGAATGTCGATGGATGCTCCTAGATGTATGGAACAATATATTAGGGTTGGATTGATAAAATGAACATGAAACCCTAATTGATGTGAATAGTAAACCCTAACCCTATGGAGGAAATAGTGGTGTTACTATTATATTACATGAGTTAATATGTCATTGTTTCCTAGTGAGAGGTGACAAGATGTTTAATGGCCTTGTGAGCCATATGGTTAGATGTTACCTAGTAAGAGGTAACAAGATGTTTCATGGGCATGATTGAGCCCTGAATGAGGTGTATTCCTCTTATGTTGATAAGGGTTGATACCCTGTGATATTGTGAAAAGGATTTATATCCTGTGATAATATGATGATTGGTGTAATCTCATGAATGGCAAGTGAATATTACCATGTGATGATGAGATGAGAAATTATGTTTCATATGTTTTATATCTTTTCAGGTTTTGATATTTATATGCTTGCTAGAAATGAATTAGGGTTTGTATGTCCACTTGTTTGATGCAGCCTTAATTCACCCAATTGGCATAACTAATCAAGTGCAACTCTAATCATGTAGTGCCTTGTACCGTAGAACCATCTTCAGTGTCAGAACTTGCTGGATGGTGAAACGAGTATTCCTAAGGGAAACTCGGAGTGCATATTGTTGAATATGCGGGGGTGGTAGGTTGAGGATATATATACTTGTCATCCACAATTGCAGGTTATGGAGGATGGCTATGGTCATGCCTCAAACATTTGATGTGATTGAGGGTAGCTACGGTTGTACCTCAGATTAGAGGGTTTTGTATACCCTGTTTTCTAGTGTCGTAACTTGTACCAAGTACGAACTAGTTGTTATCAGTTGACTATATGTCACTGTTGGAAGTTTGACTGGTATGTCACTGCAGTTTACTCGTACTGACCGAGGGGAAGATATCTTAGGATACCTGCACTCCTAGATCTTGTACGTAACCGAATAGCCCTTCGCAGGGGCCGGTTGGACTTTGAATGGTACGATTCAAATTCCCCAGGGCATAATAAAAGATGTAATACAGCCGTATAGCATATCTGTTTAGGGTTATACATGATTCTTCACATTGTATGATAACCCTTGTTTATTGTCTTTACATAAAGATGATGCTTAGTGCAACTAAGAGATAGTAATTATACTTATGTTGTGGATATGCATAAGACTGTAAATGTGTACATACAATAGTCATGCTTATGTTGATATTTTACTGCTACTGTTGATTATAATCATGATGCTAGATATCTCATGTTGATAGTTATGTTTCGCATGCTATCCATGCCTCTATAATTAGAAATACCTGGAAGAGGCTTAATGCCTGTAATTAGGGTTGGTTAAAGTCCAATGCCTGGCTGTGTAATCAGGATTGGTATAGTCCAATGCCTGAAACATTTATACCTGATTGATATAGTTTAATGCTTGAATAAGACATGATGATATATATAATCACATGTCTGGCATAAGTGAATACATGTTTAGCAGATTGGCTAAGGCCAACAAATAGAAACAAGAATGAATCATGGGTGACACATCAAAATAATGAATGACATGAGCAAAGCTTGAGATGTCGAAATTGTATGGTAGATAAATGTTATACATGTTCTTTTTATTCCTTATAAAGAGAATAGATGAATTACTGTTCAATCATAGATAGGTGTAATACTTTAAAAGATGAGAATGATCTAAACTGCTTATCCTCTGCTCAGTTTTATATTAATTAAACTACAATAATGATGTTTCTGGCAGAGAGTTATATCTCTCGCTGGGGCAATTTTCAATTGTCTCACCCCCGTGGGAACCAACATTTTTAGGTGGACGAGTGCGAAAGAGTCTGAGAATATCTTGCAGAGGAAGAACATCAGTAGCAACAGGGACAGCAGTGACAACTCAGGTTGAGTGTGCTGTCTATCGTGTTTTGTAGATAGAAGTCCTATGTGTCGTCTCTGTACTCTCAGGTCCTCGAAGTTATTACTTAGTGCTTTTAATGTATCGTTTTGAGATTTTGGCTTGATGCCTAGAGGTTATTATGTTGTCTATGTTTAGCTTTTAACAAGGAAGTTGATGTTGTAACCCTCGAGAAGAGATGGTATAAGATATATACTTATGAACCATGATGTAAATGTAATACATTGGTTCTTGTTGAAAGAGTTTTCCTATGATTGGGTTTCTCTGAAAAAAAAAGTTTTAATTTTTAGTGATTTTCAGTAATCCGCTGCAAATGATTTGCTTCCGCTTAAGTTAATTTTGTTTTTGTGAGTTGGATGCCACAATTTAGTGGTATCAGAGCTCTAGGTTCGCTGAGTCTACAGAGACATAGGACTAAGGTAGTAGAGTCTGTTCTGGTATCATCCAGTGTATTTGATAATGTCTTCTGCTCATATAAGAGAAGAAGAACTTAAAGATGACTGGTTCACATGAGGAGATTGCTGCTGAGAGTATCAACGTTGCACCAATAAGAGGTGCATGGGAGCAGGCAAGAGAGAGACAATTGCCTGAGAATCTCCTAGTTGATCCATCTATGATAAGAAAATCTTTCTTTAAGTATTACTGTTGGAGAATTTAGGGCAATAGTAATGTATATAGTGGATCAAGCATTAGCACTGTAACCTAGATTACCAACCCCAATGATGATGTTTTAGATATCAACATGATTTGTAATCAGCATCTGCAGGTTGAAGCAAAAGGAAATGATGAATTTCTGGACATAAATTGAGTCTGTGCTCAACCTTAGCATGTTGAATCAATGTTTGAGGCAGAGTTAGCCTGAGGCAATGAATAATTCATGAATTATGACAAGTTAGATAAGATAATGTCATTCAAATATGTCATTTTATGAATTCCATGATTAACTGAGAAAGGAAATGATTGAACGTTCCTTGATTAGTCCTATGAGGACTTATGTTTTTCATAGTAAAACATTACAAATGTTTTATGTTGTTCTTACCTCCTTGAGAAATGATGAGGTACATAAGAGGTGCCTGAATGAAATTCAGGGATGATAAGTCTTATGCTTGTGATAATATGAAAAGAAGAAATATGATAGTATACAAAGTGCATACCACTTAATCTCAGTATTTATATACCCTGGCCAGGTATACAATTATTGATGATAAAGTGGGTATGGAAACTCTTAGATTGTTGTCTTTTTGATTGCTCTGATCAAGTAGTCATTCTGAGACAATCTAATGAGTATCATGAAATCGGAAATATGGGATGAATAAATGTGTCACATCCCATGCATAAGAAAGAGAAGTCTGAGATAATCTCAGATGAGTATGTTGTATGAGGAACTAAAATTGTACTCCTCATAAGATAAGAATAAGAATGAGGGAGATGAACCCTGTTCAATAATGCTGCCAGCATAATAAAGATCTTTCCCACAATAAGGAAATGGGAAATGTGATGAGATCATGAGATCATCATAAACATGCTAGATAATAATAAAGAAAGGGATAATGACATGCAATCATCCTTACAAATTTCAATGCTAAAGGCAAGGAACCTAGGATGAGATAAAGAGTAAATGGTTCATGAATAGTTGAAAATACACAAATTAATAAGAGGAATATGAATCCTTGTTTTCTTTCCTTTCAGGGACATGGCAATCAAGTGGGTCTTAGGACACTTGATGTGCATAAGATAAATGTGTTCATGTGATGGATACTTAGAAAAGTATCAGTTATCTTGGACTTTGGTCCCAAGATGAGGATATATGAAACACATAATGTTCCAAGATGAAAGGAAGAGATATATATGATGTGTTTCCAACACATGTGATAGATACCAAGGTGAAAGATTCTGGTATCTGAGAGATATCAAATGGGTTAGGTTGGCTACCTGGATTGGTCAACTGTGAAATTAGTCTGATTATAATAATATGAACATTATATGTTAGGGGTTTATGCTCTGCATAAACATGATATTAATAAAGAATGTATGATGCTTCTCTGAATAAGAAAAGTGTTATTTGACACAAAGTTGACTCTATAGTCAATGATGAGGGACAGTGGGGCATGTGCCTTGTGTGTTGATTCTATGATAATCTTGTATGGAAACACTTGGTGCTGATCAAAGTTTTATGGTGTCTCTATAATAAGGAGGTGATATGTGAAGACTAGATAGTATGATGAATAAAATACATCTGTCTTCCTTTATCTGGATTTCGAGGACGAAATCCTTGTTAGGGGTTTATAATTTGTAACACCCCTGACCTGGGTTATACTTTAACCCTAGGTGTTTTGATTAAGAAAGATGATTAAATGCTTAATCTCATCTTTTTAAAGGTAATTAGGGTTCAAGAGGAACTTATATTGCAATTCTAGTCCTTTTTGAACATTGTTGAAATCAATGTTTTGCCTGTTTTGGACTAAAGTGCAAATCACCCAAGTTGAGGGGTTTAAGTGCAAATTGTGCATGATAATATGTTCCTCATGTGTTGAAGAATCATGAGAGTAAAGATGATGCTGAGGTATGGCTTATGGAAGCCTGAATACCAAGAAAGAGCTGATAAAGCAATGTATGTGCATGAAAACCTAGTTTTGGTGTAATGTGCAATTTACCCAAAACCCAGGGTGTAATATGTAAATTACCACTTCAATAAGGTCCCTAATGTTTCTTGGCATATATTAGAGCAAATAAAACAAGAGGGGCGCCTCATTTGAATTAAGTTGGAGGAGAGAGAATCTTGATATTAAAATAATCAAGATTTAATCCTAATTGAAACCCTAATTCAATTTAGTGCAAAAACAAATATAATAATTGCAGGGCCTTCAAACAAAAACGAGATGGTTCAATTTACTCAAGTGTGAACACCTTTGTGCCTTTGATAGGCCACGAAAATATCTCAAGCAAGTGGATAACCCACTCACCATTATTATAAAGAAAAGTAATATCCACTCAAATTGGGATATTATTATAATATGATCTAAGGTGCTTAATTTGCTTTTCTTTAAATTGAGGATAATTGAGAGGAATAAGAGGCAAATGGGATCGCCTCGTATCCAAGGAATGAAAGGGGGAAGAGGCGGCACCAATTTTGGAATTAAATGCATTTTTATAAGGCATTTTCTCTCTCATGGAATTTCTTATAAAAGTACCTTTACCAAGCCAAAACAAAGGCTATTTCGAATTCTTTTCTTTCCCCTTTCTTGGAAAACGACTAATGAGCTGTGGAGGAGCAGGAGGACGACCCCAACCTGTTGGTAAGGTCCTTGACCTTCGTTCTCCTTGATTCCATGGTGGAAATAAAAAATAAATCATTGATTTCTTCTTATTTCGATCTCCTCTTCAACCCTAGCCAACTTTTTCATCCAAAAGCTTGGGGACGAGCCTAGGGGGAGTTGCAAAAACTTCATCCACCATTTTTGGCGTGATCTTGGAGCTTTGAAGCTCAATTGGAGGCGGGTTTTATAACTTGAACCCTTAATATTGTTATTGCATTCAATTCCTTATCAAATGTTGATGCTTTCTTCATTTCTGAAATTTATTTTGGTTGATTGATGAAACCACCATGGAAATCACAGAAGATTTCGTGGGTTTGTAGCTTGAAGATGATCATGTCATCACAAGCACACACCTCAATTAATATATTAGGCAAACAATTTCAAAATTTGGGACCAATCGGTTTCAATGAAATTGGTTAAACGATTTCAACAAATTGATTGAAACCAAACAGTTTCAAACTGTTTGGAGTGGTTAACCATTTGCAATGGTTGACCATTTGAGGAAATATGCTGATGTAATTGGATATTGATCCAATGGGTTCAATTGGTTTGATCTTAATGGTTTAAATTGTGAATGATCCTTAAAATGCAAACCCTAATTGTTTATGGAAGTAATAACTCAGTATACTATGTCAAACATAGTTGTTTGTATTTGATCGGATGGTTGATGTAACCAAATCAAGTGGAGAGAATCATAGAAATGAATTCATACATGAGTATGATTCATATGGTGATTTAGGGTATGATCCTTAGTAAAGAGATCAAGAAACCCTAATTGAGAAGGTTAATGAACCCTAACCCCGATTTAGGGAAATTTTGAGTAAAACCCTAATCTAGGGTAATAGTGTAAACCTAATTAAGGGTAATAGTGTAACCCTAATTAAGGGTAATGACTTGGGTAACTCTAATTTAAGGCAATGAAATGCCAAATCCTAATTGGATGAATAATGAATCCCTAATTTATGGGTAATTGAATGAAACCCTAATTGGGATGATTAGTGAAACCCTAATTGAGGGTGATTCCATGAGAAACCCTAATTGAGGATGATTCCATGTGAAACCCTAATTGAGGGAGATGTCATATGAAACCTTAAACCTAACACATAGTAAAGCTATGTGAAACCCTAAATTTGGGCTATAGTGCATGGAATTCTAATCATGGGCAATATGATGAAAAATCATAACCCTAATGTCTGGGTAATGATATGAGTAAACCTTAATGATAAATAATGGGTAATACCCTATAACGATGAAATATATCAAGTGGTTGACTATAGGCAACCTTATAATAAGCAAAGCCTTAACTTGAGATGAGTCCATATCATTGAAGATAGTTGGACAATCCTTGTGTGTGATCTATGCACATGGTGGTAAAGGTGATAGTTTGGTGGATGAAAGTATTAACATGTGAGATTCCTTATTATAAGATAAGTTAATAAACTCAAGTAAGATAGAAGTGATGAGGGAAGTGATACATTGAGACACGATAGATATCACATTTAGCATTTCAGGGTTGATATACCTTGATGCATCTTAAATCCAATATTTTTAGATAAGATACAAAAGGAGAGTGTTATGTAAATTGTTACAATGAAATGTAATGAGTATAACATACTTGATAAGTAAGATAAATGAGTATGATGTAATCATACCATGATAAGAATGAGAGATAAACTCATACCTTGTGTTGATGATCATTTAATGATAAATGATAAGAATATTAAATACTTGGAATGTCGATGGATGCTCCTAGATGTATGGAACAATATATTAGGGTTGGATTGATAAAATGAACATGAAACCCTAATTGATGTGAATAGTAAACCCTAACCCTATGGAGGAAATAGTGGTGTTACTATTATATTACATGAGTTAATATGTCATTGTTTCCTAGTGAGAGGTGACAAGATGTTTAATGGCCTTGTGAGCCATATGGTTAGATGTTACCTAGTAAGAGGTAACAAGATGTTTCATGGGCATGATTGAGCCCTGAATGAGGTGTATTCCTCTTATGTTGATAAGGGTTGATACCCTGTGATATTGTGAAAAGGATTTATATCCTGTGATAATATGATGATTGGTGTAATCTCATGAATGGCAAGTGAATATTACCATGTGATGATGAGATGAGAAATTATGTTTCATATGTTTTATATCTTTTCAGGTTTTGATATTTATATGCTTGCTAGAAATGAATTAGGGTTTGTATGTCCACTTGTTTGATGCAGCCTTAATTCACCCAATTGGCATAACTAATCAAGTGCAACTCTAATCATGTAGTGCCTTGTACCGTAGAACCATCTTCAGTGTCAGAACTTGCTGGATGGTGAAACGAGTATTCCTAAGGGAAACTCGGAGTGCATATTGTTGAATATGCGGGGGTGGTAGGTTGAGGATATATATACTTGTCATCCACAATTGCATGTTATGGAGGATGGCTATGGTCATGCCTCAAACATTTGATGTGATTGAGGGTAGCTACGGTTGTACCTCGGATTAGAGGGTTTTGTATACCCTGTTTTCTAGTGTCGTAACTTGTACCAAGTACGAACTAGTTGTTATCAGTTGACTATATGTCACTGTTGGAAGTTTGACTGGTATGTCACTGCAGTTTACTCGTACTGACCGAGGGGAAGATATCTTAGGATACCTGCACTCCTAGATCTTGTACGTAACCGAATAGCCCTTCGCAGGGGTCGGTTGGACTTTGAATGGTACGATTCAAATTCCCCAGGGCATAATAAAAGATGTAATACAGCCGTATAGCATATCTGTTTAGGGTTATACATGATTCTTCACATTGGATGATAACCCTTGTTTATTGTCTTTACATAAAGATGATGCTTAGTGCAACTAAGAGATAGTAATTATACTTATGTTGTGGATATGCATAAGACTGTAAATGTGTACATACAATAGTCATGCTTATGTTGATATTTTACTGCTACTGTTGATTATAATCATGATGCTAGATATCTCATGTTGATAGTTATGTTTCGCATGCTATCCATGCCTCTATAATTAGAAATACCTGGAAGAGGCTTAATGCCTGTAATTAGGGTTGGTTAAAGTCCAATGCCTGGCTGTGTAATCAGGATTGGTATAGTCCAATGCCTAAAACATTTATACCTGATTGATATAGTTTAATGCTTGAATAAGACATGATGATATATATAATCACATGTCTGGCATAAGTGAATACATGTTTAGCAGATTGGCTAAGGCCAACAAATAGAAACAAGAATGAATCATGGGTGACACATCAAAATAATGAATGACATGAGCAAAGCTTGAGATGTCGAAATTGTATGGTAGATAAATGTTATACATGTTCTTTTTATTCCTTATAAAGAGAATAGATGAATTACTGTTCAATCATAGATAGGTGTAATACTTTAAAATATGAGAATGATCTAAAATGCTTATCCTCTGCTCAGTTTTATATTAATTAAACTACAATAATGATGTTTCTGGCAGAGAGTTATATCTCTCGCTGGGGCAATTTTCAATTGTCTCACCCCCGTGGGAACCAACATTTTTAGGTGGACGAGTGCGAAAGAGTCTGAGAATATTTTGTAGAGGAAGAACATCAGTAGCAATAGGGACAGCAGTGACAACTCAGGTTGAGTGTGCTGTCTATCGTGTTTTGTAGATAGAAGTCCTATGTGTCGTCTCTGTACTCTCAGGTCCTCGGAGTTATTACTTAGTGCTTTTAATGTATCGTTTTGAGATTTTGGCTTGATGCCTCGAGGTTATTATGTTGTCTATGTTTAGCTTTTAACAAGGCAGTTGATGTTGTAACCCTCGAGAAGAGATGGTATAAGATATATACTTATGAACCATGATGTAAATGTAATACATTGGTTCTTGTTGAAAGAGTTTTCCTATGATTGGGTTTCTCTGAAAAAAAAGTTTTAATTTTTAGTGATTTTCAGTAATCCGCTGCAAATGATTCGCTTCCGCTTAAGTTAATTTTGTTTTTGTGAGTTGGATGCCACAATTTAGTGGTATCAGAGCTCTAGGTTCGCTGAGTCTACAGAGACATAGGACTAAGGTAGTAGAGTCTGTTCTGGTATCATCCAGTGTATTTGATAATGTCTTCTGCTCATATAAGAGAAGAAGAACTAAAAGATGACTGGTTCACATGAGGAGATTGCTGCTGAGAGTATCAACGTTGCACCAATAAGAGGTGCATGGGAGCAGGCAAGAGAGAGACAATTGCCTGAAAATCTCCTAGTTGATCCATCTATGATAAGAAAATCTTTCTTTAAGTATTACTGTTGGAGAATTTAGGGCAATAGTAATGTATATAGTGGATCAAGCATTAGCACTGTAACCTAGATTACCAACCCCAATGATGATGTTTTAGATATCAACATGATTTGTAATCAGCATCTGCAGGTTGAAGCAAAAGGAAATGATGAATTTCTGGACATAAATTGAGTCTGTGCTCAACCTTAGCATGTTGAATCAATGTTTGAGGCAGAGTTAGCCTGAGGCAATGAATAATTCATGAATTATGACAAGTTAGATAAGATAATGTCATTCAAATATGTCATTTTATGAATTCCATGATTAACTGAGAAAGGAAATGATTGAACGTTCCTTGATTAGTCCTATGAGGACTTATGTTTTTCATAGTAAAACATTACAAATGTTTTATGTTGTTCTTACCTCCTTGAGAAATGATGAGGTACATAAGAGGTGCCTGAATGAAATTCAGGGATGATAAGTCTTATGCTTGTGATAATATGAAAAGAAGAAATATGATAGTATACAAAGTGCATACCACTTAATCTCAGTATTTATATACCCTGGCCAGGTATACAATTATTGATGATAAAGTGGGTATGGAAACTCTTAGATTGTTGTCTTTTTGATTGCTCTGATCAAGTAGTCATTCTGAGACAATCTAATGAGTATCATGAAATCGGAAATATGGGATGAATAAATGTGTCACATCCCATGCATAAGAAAGAGAAGTCTGAGATAATCTCAGATGAGTATGTTGTATGAGGAACTAAAATTGTACTCCTCATAAGATAAGAATAAGAATGAGGGAGATGAACCCTGTTCAATAATGCTGCCAGCATAATAAAGATCTTTCCCACAATAAGGAAATGGGAAATGTGATGAGATCATGAGATCATCATAAACATGCTAGATAATAATAAAGAAAGGGATAATGACATGCAGTCATCCTTACAAATTTCAATGCTAAAGGCAAGGAACCTAGGATGAGATAAAGAGTAAATGGTTCATGAATAGTTGAAAATACACAAATTAATAAGAGGAATATGAATCCTTGTTTTCTTTCCTTTCAGGGACATGGCAATCAAGTGGGTCTTAGGACACTTGATGTGCATAAGATAAATGTGTTCATGTGATGGATACTTAGAAAAGTATCAGTTATCTTGGACTTTGGTCCCAAGATGAGGATATATGAAACACATAATGTTCCAAGATGAAAGGAAGAGATATATATGATGTGTTTCCAACACATGTGATAGATACCAAGGTGAAAGATTCTAGTATCTGAGAGACATCAAATGGGTTAGGTTGGCTACCTGGATTGGTCAACTGTGAAATTAGTCTGATTATAATAATATGAACATTATATGTTAGGGGTTTATGCTCTGCATAAACATGATATTAATAAAGAATGTATGATGCTTCTCTGAATAAGAAAAGTGTTATTTGACACAAAGTTGACTCTATAGTCAATGATGAGGGACAGTGGGGCATGTGCCTTGTGTGTTGATTCTATGATAATCTTGTATGGAAACACTTGGTGCTGATCAAAGTTTTATGGTGTCTCTATAATAAGGAGGTGATATGTGAAGACTAGATAGTATGATGAATAAAATACATCTGTCTTCCTTTATCTGGATTTCGAGGACGAAATCCTTGTTAGGGGTTTATAATTTGTAACACCCCTGACCTGGGTTATACTTTAACCCTAGGTGTTTTGATTAAGAAAGATGATTAAATGCTTAATCTCATCTTTTTAAAGGTAATTAGGGTTCAAGAGGAACTTATATTGCAATTCTAGTCCTTTTTGAACATTGTTGAAATCAATGTTTTGCCTGTTTTGGACTAAAGTGCAAATCACCCAAGTTGAGGGGTTTAAGTGCAAATTGTGCATGATAATATGTTCCTCATGTGTTGAAGAATCATGAGAGTAAAGATGATGCTGAGGTATGGCTTATGGAAGCCTGAATACCAAGAAAGAGCTGATAAAGCAATGTATGTGCATGAAAACCTAGTTTTGGTGTAATGTGCAATTTACCCAAAACCCAGGGTGTAATATGTAAATTACCACTTCAATAAGGTCCCTAATGTTTCTTGGCATATATTAGAGCAAATAAAACAAGAGGGGCGCCTCATTTGAATTAAGTTGGAGGAGAGAGAATCTTGATATTAAAATAATCAAGATTTAATCCTAATTGAAACCCTAATTCAATTTAGTGCAAAAACAAATATAATAATTGCAGGGCCTTCAAACAAAAACGAGATGGTTCAATTTACTCAAGTGTGAACACCTTTGTGCCTTTGATAGGCCACGAAAATATCTCAAGCAAGTGGATAACCCACTCACCATTATTATAAAGAAAAGTAATATCCACTCAAATTGGGATATTATTATAATATGATCTAAGGTGCTTAATTTTCTTTTCTTTAAATTGAGGATAATTGAGAGGAATAAGAGGCAAATGGGATCGCCTCGTATCCAAGGAATGAAAGGGGGAAGAGGCGGCACCAATTTTGGAATTAAATGCATTTTTATAAGGCATTTTCTCTCTCATGGAATTTCTTATAAAAGTACCTTTACCAAGCCAAAACAAAGGCTATTTCGAATTCTTTTCTTTCCCCTTTCTTGGAAAACGACTAATGAGCTGTGGAGGAGCAGGAGGACGACCCCAACCTGTTGGTAAGGTCCTTGACCTTCGTTCTCCTTGATTCCATGGTGGAAATAAAAAATAAATCATTGATTTCTTCTTATTTCGATCTCCTCTTCAACCCTAGCCAACTTTTTCATCCAAAAGCTTGGGGACGAGCCTAGGGGGAGTTGCAAAAACTTCATCCACCATTTTTGGCGTGATCTTGGAGCTTTGAAGCTCAATTGGAGGCGGGTTTTATAACTTGAACCCTTAATATTGTTATTGCATTCAATTCCTTATCAAATGTTGATGCTTTCTTCATTTCTGAAATTTATTTTGGTTGATTGATGAAACCACCATGGAAATCACAGAAGATTTCGTGGGTTTGTAGCTTGAAGATGATCATGTCATCACAAGCACACACCTCAATTAATATATTAGGCAAACAATTTCAAAATTTGGGACCAATCGGTTTCAATGAAATTGGTTAAACGATTTCAACAAATTGATTGAAACCAAACAGTTTCAAACTGTTTGGAGTGGTTAACCATTTGCAATGGTTGACCATTTGAGGAAATATGCTGATGTAATTGGATATTGATCCAATGGGTTCAATTGGTTTGATCTTAATGGTTTAAATTGTGAATGATCCTTAAAATGCAAACCCTAATTGTTTATGGAAGTAATAACTCAGTATACTATGTCAAACATAGTTGTTTGTATTTGATCGGATGGTTGATGTAACCAAATCAAGTGGAGAGAATCATAGAAATGAATTCATACATGAGTATGATTCATATGGTGATTTAGGGTATGATCCTTAGTAAAGAGATCAAGAAACCCTAATTGAGAAGGTTAATGAACCCTAACCCCGATTTAGGGAAATTTTGAGTAAAACCCTAATCTAGGGTAATAGTGTAAACCTAATTAAGGGTAATAGTGTAACCCTAATTAAGGGTAATGACTTGGGTAACTCTAATTTAAGGCAATGAAATGCCAAATCCTAATTGGATGAATAATGAATCCCTAATTTATGGGTAATTGAATGAAACCCTAATTGGGATGATTAGTGAAACCCTAATTGAGGGTGATTCCATGAGAAACCCTAATTGAGGATGATTCCATGTGAAACCCTAATTGAGGGAGATGTCATATGAAACCTTAAACCTAACACATAGTAAAGCTATGTGAAACCCTAAATTTGGGCTATAGTGCATGGAATTCTAATCATGGGCAATATGATGAAAAATCATAACCCTAATGTCTGGGTAATGATATGAGTAAACCTTAATGATAAATAATGGGTAATACCCTATAACGATGAAATATATCAAGTGGTTGACTATAGGCAACCTTATAATAAGCAAAGCCTTAACTTGAGATGAGTCCATATCATTGAAGATAGTTGGACAATCCTTGTGTGTGATCTATGCACATGGTGGTAAAGGTGATAGTTTGGTGGATGAAAGTATTAACATGTGAGATTCCTTATTATAAGATAAGTTAATAAACTCAAGTAAGATAGAAGTGATGAGGGAAGTGATACATTGAGACACGATAGATATCACATTTAGCATTTCAGGGTTGATATACCTTGATGCATCTTAAATCCAATATTTTTAGATAAGATACAAAAGGAGAGTGTTATGTAAATTGTTACAATGAAATGTAATGAGTATAACATACTTGATAAGTAAGATAAATGAGTATGATGTAATCATACCATGATAAGAATGAGAGATAAACTCATACCTTGTGTTGATGATCATTTAATGATAAATGATAAGAATATTAAATACTTGGAATGTCGATGGATGCTCCTAGATGTATGGAACAATATATTAGGGTTGGATTGATAAAATGAACATGAAACCCTAATTGATGTGAATAGTAAACCCTAACCCTATGGAGGAAATAGTGGTGTTACTATTATATTACATGAGTTAATATGTCATTGTTTCCTAGTGAGAGGTGACAAGATGTTTAATGGCCTTGTGAGCCATATGGTTAGATGTTACCTAGTAAGAGGTAACAAGATGTTTCATGGGCATGATTGAGCCCTGAATGAGGTGTATTCCTCTTATGTTGATAAGGGTTGACACCCTGTGATATTGTGAAAAGGATTTATATCCTGTGATAATATGATGATTGGTGTAATCTCATGAATGGCAAGTGAATATTACCATGTGATGATGAGATGAGAAATTATGTTTCATATGTTTTATATCTTTTCAGGTTTTGATATTTATATGCTTGCTAGAAATGAATTAGGGTTTGTATGTCCACTTGTTTGATGCAGCCTTAATTCACCCAATTGGCATAACTAATCAAGTGCAACTCTAATCATGTAGTGCCCTGTGCCGTAGAACAATCTTCAGTGTCAGAACTTGCTGGATGGTGAAACGAGTATTCCTAAGGGAAACTCGGAGCACATATTGTTGAATATGCGGGGGTGGCAGGTTGAGGATATATATACTTGTCATCCACAATTGCAGGTTATGGAGGATGGCTATGGTAATGCCTCAAATATTTGATGTGATTGAGGGCAACTGTGGTTGTACCTCGGATTAGAGGGTTTTGTATACCCTGTTTTCTAGTGTCGTAACTTGTACCAAGTACGGACTAGTTGTTATCAGTTGACTATATGTCACTGTTGGCAGTTTGACTGGTATGTCACTGCAGTTTACTCGTACTGACCGAGGGGAAGAGATCTTAGGATACCGGCACTCCTAGATCTTGTACAAAACCGAATAGCCCTTCGCAGGGGTCGGTTGGACTTTGAATGGTACGATTCAAATTCCCCAGGGCATAATAAAAGATGTAATACAACCATATAGCATATCTGTTTAGGGTTATACATGAAGCTTCACATTGGATGATAACCCTTGTTTATTGTCTTTACATAAAGATGATGCTTAGTGCAACTAAGAGATAGTAATTATACTTATGTTGTGGATATGCATAAGACTGTAAATGTGTACATACAATAGTCATGCTTATGTTGATATTTTACTGCTACTGTTGATTATAATCATGATGCTAGATATCTCATGTTGATAGTTATGTTTCGCATGCTATCCATGCCTTTATAATTAGAAATACCTGGAAGAGGCTTAATGCCTATAATTAGGGTTGGTTAAAGTCCAATGCCTGGCTGTGTAATCAGGATTGGTATAGTCCAATGCCTGAAACATTTATACCTGATTGATATAGTTTAATGCTTGAATAAGATATGTTGATATATATATAATCACATGTCTGACATAAGTGAATACATGTTTAGCAGATTGGCTAAGGCCAACAAATAGAAACAAGAATGAATCATGGGTGACACATCAGAATAATGAATGACATGATAAAAGCTTGAGATGTCGAAATTGTATGGTAGATAAATGTTATACATGTTCTTTTTATTCCTTATAAAGAGAATAGATGAATTACTGTTCAATCATAGATAGGTGTAATACTTTAAAAGATGAGAATGATCTAAACTGCTTATCCTCTGCTCAGTTTTATATTAATTAAACTACAATAATGATGTTTCTGGCGAAGAGTTATATCTCTCACTGGGGCAATTTTCAATTGTCTCACCCCCGTGGGAACCAACATTTTTAGGTGGACGAGTGTGAAAGAGTATGAGAATATCTTGCAGAGGAAGAACATCAGTAGCAACAGGGACATCAGTGACAACTCAGGTTGAGTGTGCTGTCTTTCGTGTTTTGTAGATAGAAGTCCTATGTGTCGTCTCTGTACTCTCAGGTCCTCGGAGTTATTACTTAGTGCTTTTAATGTATCATTTTGAGATTTTGGCTTGATGCCTCGAGGTTATTATGTTGTCTATGTTTAGCTTTTAACAAGACAGTTGATGTTGTAACCCTCGAGAAGAGATGGTATAAGATATATACTTATGAACCATGATGTAAATGTAATACATTGGTTCTTGTTGAAAGAGTTTTCCTATGATTGGGTCTCTCTGAAAAAAAAGTTTTAATTTTTAGTGATTTTCAGTAATCCGCTGCAAATGATTCGCTTCCGCTTAAGTTAATTTTGTTTTTGTGAGTTGGATGCCACATAGATAGAGGGAAGTCCAACTACTACAGTCTTGTCTCCAAGCAGCATATCCATCATCTAAGTCCAAGCCGACAACTAAGATCTTCACGCCTTATTCATCACCTTGCTCAAGTCTTGGGTGGTTGGGAAAGCACCCAACAAAAAGGGAAAGGGAAGAAAAGTGTGTGTCACAAAAAACTATTCTAAGATGGCAAGATAAGTAAAGCATGTAAAAGTAGGCTAGGGTTCATAAGATGAAGATACAAGAGAATGAATCTAAATATACAAGAAGCTTTCAATAGATGCTTGCCATAAACAAGATATAATAAAAGAATTGCATGCATGATTAATATTGACTACCTTAACTAAGTAGGGTTGAGGCACCTACCGGACCTTCAACCAATGGGTGAAGGGAGAATAAGACATTCCCAGTCACTACACATATTTCATGTGTGGGGGAGAATAAGACGTTCCCCATGGGAGAAATAACACATTCCCCAACTATGGGTGGTTGTACATAAGTACCGCTATTATAGCTAGTTAGTCTAACAAAATCATCATGCTAGGATCAATGGCAAGTAATAGAATCAACCAAATAGAGCATAGCAGTGGGGTATCAAGATCCAAGAACAATATTCCGAAAGCAATTATGAGGCAAGTAAAGCAAAAGAATCATGAGCATAGGATATAGGGTTTAAATAAACCTCATAGTGGAAAAACTAGGACAAGGCACAAATGTTTCCCATCTTAAGGTGTAAATGCACATACCTCTCTTTAATGAGATCCAATTATCAACTTGCACCACTTTAATTGATTCCAAGTTCCACTTTTCCTATTTCAATGTATTAACATGTATTAGGGTTTTGCACATGCATAAAGGTGAAGGAAACCCTATTTTTGGACTTTTTGCATAAAACTCCGATTTAGACCTTGAAATAATCACCACTGTATTAGTTAGGGTTTTCTGATCAAAATAACATATAATATTATGTATTTTTAGTGATTTTAATTTTTCACAATCGTGGCGTGTTCTCGTGGAGGGTTCCCACGTCATCCAAAAAAATGTATTTTGATGATATATACTTTTTGATGCATTTTTAGTGATTTTAACCAATTAAATCATTTCCTAAAAATACTTTTTTGACAAACTCAAAATCAGGTGTTGAACTATTTTTATTGGAAAGAGGGGATTTTTCTGAGTTCAGAATATATTTTATTTTTATTTTGGACCATCGAATCAAAAGTTACAACTTTTTTACAATAAGAACCAATCAGAAAATGCCACTTAAATGAAACTAAGTCTGATTAGCAAGATTGGGCCTATTGACGTGGCCCAATCATCGTCGTCTAGCTTGCCATGATAGCGACCCGTGAAGTGCTCGACTAAGAAAACAAAATGTATGCAAAAAACTAGAATACCCATGGCAGAAAATAGAAAAGGAAAAAATGAGCGAGGGCAGTGTTGGAAATTCATCAGGGTTTATCCCCAACCTTGCTCTCACCTTCCATGTCCACGAGGCAGAGCACCTGCTTCTCAGGTTTAATTGGGGAAAACCACACCTCGGCAAGAGAGCGAGATACAAGCTTACGAAAATGAAGGGGAGATGCCGCGGGACCTTACCCTAGAAGCAATTTGTCCATTTTGTTGAGAATCTCTGGCAACGAAGGGAGTTGTGGTGAGAGGAGTCAGGGCTCATGGCGATAAGGCTCGCTCCTTCAGATCAAATTGAAAGAAGAGGGTAGATTCTTAGGACCCAACGAAGCTATCTAGGTGTTTAGATAGGGTCACAAAGCATTGTAGAGAGATGGAGAACTCCATGGCAGTGAGAGGCTGGCGGCCACATATGTATCTCTCACATTTTGGAAAATTAGGGCCTAACTTTTAGTTCATTCGATGTGGAATCGAACCAAGAATCTACTGGCAAAGAAATCTCACAAAAAGAGCAACTGTGCCAAGAGAAAAATGGATTTTATAGAGCCTCATTTCACATAGTTAGTTTCCAGTTTGGGGTCGGGGTAGAAGACGACCAGTAGGTGTGCGATCTTGATCCAACAACTGGGATTCACATGCGCATCACCTAAAGCATGACATTTAATTTCATTTCTGAGTTCTAATTGGAATAAAGTGACAATTACATTATTTTATGATTTTCTCTTTCTTCTTTTGAGGGCTCAACCAATTTTAAAAAATAACCAAATTTACACCCTGACTAGTTTTGACACGTAGAATCGAAATTTGGAATTAGTTTTGCCTTTTGGGGATTTTAGTAGGTTAAATAATTAAAATGTCATTTTCTCTTTCCTTCTTCATTAGTGGTGATAAGATGCCTCAAATTTCGTGAAACTTCACTGACTAGAACACAATTTTATCATTAATTTCACAAGTTGAGATTATTTATTTATTTATTTAATTTATAGAAGATTCTACATACTTTCTCTTTCCTATTATTACTCATTATCCAAACATTATCCAAATTAGTTGCAAATTTTTCCAAAGGCTTATTTCTATGTTTAGATCACGAATTTGGAGTTAGTTTCTCAATTTGAGGACATTAGACATTTTATTTCACTTTATTAGTTTATCTCCTACTTTCTTTTAATAAAGACTTTAATATATGCATTTATCTTCCAAATTAGGTGATACTTGACCCTTAAGTTTCTTTTAGGTTAAGAAAATTAGATTGAGTGCCAAATTATCTTTGTGGGTTTTTATTTATGATTTTTGAAACAACATATTCCCTATTATTCCTTTTTATCCAATATATTCCATATTATCTCCAATTATTACATTTGTCATCTCCTTTATGTATATTTCGAGATTTCTCTCGTTTTTTATATTCTAAAATGCATTAGAAAGTTCTAGGACGAAATACTTTATCCTTTTTATTACTTAAGTGGACATTTTACATATTAAGCCCATTTCTAAGCTTTCACTGAGGTATTTGTGCATAAACGCAAATATTGGTAGAAAAGGTGAACAAATGTTCATTAAACCATCATATTCTCCACAAATTAAACATAAAGGCCAAAGAGGATAGAAATGAAAGGAAAAGATGGGAAAAAGGGCCAAAAGGCAAAATGTCTAGAATTCGGTATGTTACAACACTCCACCCCTTAAAGAGGATTTCGTCCCCAAAATCACTAGTAATTAGGGAAGGGTGAGTGTGCAACCTCACATCACAAAACTTCAAGGTTGTTCCTCAAACCATAAAACTTCAACTAAAACTTTCAGAAACATATACTTCACATGCAACACAACATAGGTTAGGTTCTCAAGGATCACCTAGAGTTCTACTATTAAGATACTCTTTTTGGGAGATTTAACATTATTTACATTTTTGGCTCATTAACATTATATTCATTATGATATCACATTATCACCATTATTTTAATTATGTCATGTCACATTCACTTGGTTGCCAAAAAGAATTATATTTCATTATTATACACAAATAGAGGTAACTCAATTATCTCAATATATTTGATCATTAATAATTTGGATTTACACTTCATTATCCTCATGCGATCATTTTATTAATTATAACAAATTATCTTGCATGTGATAGGACATTTTAGTCAATTTGTTATTAAGTCTACAATTAATCCAAATTATGTCACATCAATTACATATATTTATATTAAACATGATCTCATTGCCACATTATCTTTATTGCTCACATTAATGTCATCATTAATCATTCCTCATATTTATTCATTTATGTAACTAATTTTGCACATTTATGCGAATCCAGTCACTTCATATTCATATTGAATCCATTACATGTATTTTAATGATCAAGGTGAGATATATTACATATTAATGAATCGATTCATAATAGATGACTAATCACATGTGTATTAGATAACAAGGCAACATGCATTTCAAATTGATGACTTGATAAATATGTGAACATATGATTATATATATACCATTTATGTGTATCAAAGTATGTTATCTGATTATGACACCTGATGCCACTATTTTAACATGAACATCATTAAGGATGTATATATTAAGGTTATATGATTACAACTTAGGGTTTAGGATCAACTTGATCATTATAGCATGCATTAATTCCAAAATTAGGTTACACTTATCATATCATTAAGGTTTATCGGTTCATGACATTATTAACATCATGTGTTTCCATATTTATTATTAATATGTGAGTGACCCATATTATGTGCATTGGATATTCATTAGGGTTCGAACATATAAATTATTCCTTGGGTTATCATTATATGTTCATTAATATATGAACAAGCATGCCAGGGTTACCATTAATACATGTTTGGTCAAGACCAAGAATCCAAACATACTAACCTCCTATTCATGGAGTTAGGGTCTCTAAAGATAGATTAGATAGACTTCAAGATGTTATAGGGTTCCATCCCCCTAAAGAGGATCTCATCCTCAAAATCTAACCACTAAAAAATTACCAACTAACTATACTCCACCTCTTAGAGAGTTCGACCTATCAAGCCAAACTAACTAATGTTAAAGGATCAGTCTAACTAAACCATTCTCAAAATCCATCAGGCTCCCACTACACACTCTGATATCTTCCTAAACACCCAAACTCTAAGGTCTAGGTTCTAGAGATAAACTTATCCAAGCATGTGGTCCTAAGGGAAGTAAGGAAACTATATTGGTATCCATCCTCAAACAAATCAACTTAGGATTCCCAAAGATATACAATATAGAAGTCTAAGGTTATTATTGCCTAAAAGCAAACTATTTCAGACAATTTGTATTAGCTCAGGCCAGACCAATATCATATGGGCATGGGAGTCCTCATAAAACAAGCTAGTGGCGCAGAGGAAAATATTTCCAGCCCCCAAAACCCTGATCCTTTCTAGACACCTTTGCTCCAACTTCATGTTCTAATAGTATCCTAAAGGCACACCTAAACAACATCAAGTTATGTATGTTTTAGTTATGAGTATTTTAGGGATTTATTCATCAATATTCTAATTTTGAACTATAGGGTTCTAAATCAACCTTTCATAATCCATAGATCAACTCTAGGGGAAAACAAGTTACTTAAAGGAACTATGTAAGGCATGATTCTAATTTGGGAGACAAAACTGCAATAGTCAGATTCCGACTACCATGGGCTCTGATACCATGTTGTATAGAGGCAAACTCACCCCTTTACTAAATTTATTAAACAAAACACCATTGGAAAGTAGTGGAATAAAAAATTTCTGACTATATTCAATTTCATAAAAGATTGTACAAAATACATCAACAATCTCCCTTTTAGGGTTACATCAAGATACAACAATTAGGATATAAATAGAGGGAAGTCCAACTACTACAGTCTTGTCTCCAAGCAGCATATCCATCATCTAAGTCCAAGCCAACAACTAAGATCTTCATGCCTTATCCATCACCTTGCTCAGCTCCTGGGCGGTTGGCAAAACACCCAGCAAAAAGGGAAAGGGAAGAAAAGTATGTGTCACAAAAACTATTCTAAGATGGTAAGATAAGTAAAGCATGTAAAAGTAGGCTAGTGTTCATAAGATGAAGATATAAGAGAATGAGGCTAAATATACAAGAAGCTTTCAATAGATGCTTGCCATAAACAAGATATAATAAAAGAATTGCATGCATGATTAATATTGACTACCTTAACTAAATAGGGTTGATGCACCTACCAGACCTTCAACCAAAGGGTGAGGGGAGAATAAGACATTCGTAGTCACCTACACATATTTCATGTGTGGGGGAGAATAAGACGTTCCCCAGGGGAGAAATAACACATTCCCCAACTATGGGTGGTTGTACATAAGTACCGCTACTATAGCTAGTTAGTCTAACAAAATCATCATGTTAGGATCAATGGCAAGTAATAGAATCAACCAAATAGGGCATAGCAGTGGGGTACCAAGGCCCAAGAGTAATAGTCTAAAACCAATTATGAGGCAGGTATAGCAAAAGAATCATGAGCATAGGATATAGGGTTCAAATAAACCTCAATGTGGAAAAACTAGGACAAGGCACAAATATTTCCCAACTTAAGGTGTAAATGCATATACCTCTCTTTAATGAGATCCAATTATCAACTTGCACCACTTTAATTGATTCCAAGTTCCACTTTTCCAATTTCATTGTATTGACATGTATTAGGGTTTTGCACATGCATAAAGTTGAAGGAAACCCTATTTTTTGAGTTTTCACATAAAACTCCGATTTAGACCTTGAAACCATCACCACTGTATTAGTTAGGGTTTTCTAATCAAAATAACATTTAATATTATGTATTTTTAGTGATTTTAATTTTTTTACAATTGTGGCGTGTTCTCGGGGAGGGTCCCATGTCATCAAAAAAATATTATGTATTTTGAAGATATAGACTTTTAGATGCATTTTTTGTGATTTTAATCAATTAAATCATTTCCTAAAAATACTTTTTTGACAAATTCAAAATCAGGCATTGAAACTATTTTTATTGGAAAGAGGGGATTTTTTTGAGTTCAGAACATATTTTATTTTTATTTTGGACCTTCGAATCAAAAGTTACAACTTTTTTACAATAAGAACCAATTAGAAAATGCCACTTAAGTGAAACTAAGTCTGATTAGTGAGATTGGGCCTGTTGACGTGGCCCAATTATCGTCGTCCAACTTGCCATGATCCGTGAAGTGCTCGACTAAGAAAACAAAATGTATGCAAAAAGACAAGAATACCCATGGTGAAAAATAGAAAAGGAAAAACCGAGCGAGGGTAGTGTTGGAAATTCCTCGAGGTTTATCCCCAACCTTGCTCTCACGCGCCATGTCCGCCAGGAAGAGCACCTGCTTCTCAAGTTTAATTGGGGAAAACCACATCTCGGAAGGATAGCGAGATACAAGCTTACGGAAATGAAGGGGAGATGCCGCGAGACCTTACCACATAAGCAATTTGTCTGTTTTGTTGAGAATCTCCGACAGTGAAGGGAGTTGTGGAGGGAGGCGTCAGGGCTCATGGCGACAAGGCTCACTCCTTTATATCAAATTGAAAGAAGAGGGTAGATTCTTAGGACCCGATGAAGCTATCTAGGTGTTTATATAGGGTCACAAAGCATTGTAGAGAGATGGAGAACTCCATGGCAGCGAGAGGCTGGCGGCCACATATGTATATATCACATTTTGGAAAATTAGGGCCCGACTTTTAGTTCATTCAATGTCGAATCGAACCATGAATCTACTGGCGAAGAAATCTCGTGAAAAGAGCAACTGTGCTGAGAGAAAAATGGATTTACAGAGCCTCATTTCACACTATTAGTTTCCAGTTTGGGGTCAGGGTAGAAGACGACTAGCATGTGTGCAATCTTGATCCAATGACTGGGATTCACACACACACATCACCTAAAGCATGACATTTAATTTTATTTCCTAGTTCTAATTAGAATAAAGTGACAATTACATTATTTTATGATTTTCTCTTTCTTCTTTTGAGGGCTCAACCAATTTTCAAAAATAACCAAAATTTACACCATGACTGATTTTGACACGTAGAATCAAAATATCGAATTAGTTTTGCCTTTTGGGGACTTTTAGTAGGTAAAATAATTAAAATGTCATTTTCTCTTTCCTCCTTCATTAGTGGTGATAAGATGCCTCAAATTTCATGAAACTTCACTGACTAGAACATGATTTTGTCATTAATTTCACAAGTTGAGATTATTTATTTATTTATTTATTTTATAGAAGATTCTACACACTTTCTCTCTCCTATTATTACTCATTATCTAAACATTATCCAAATTAGTTGCAAATTTGACCAAAGGCTTATTTCTATGTTTAGATCAGAATTTGGAGTTAGTTTTTCGATTTTAAGACATTAGACATTTTATTTCACTTTATTGGCTTATCTCCTACTTTCTTTTAAAAAAAACTTTAATATATGCATTTATCTTCCAAATTAGGTGATACTTGGCCCTTAAGTTTCTCTTAGGTCAAGAAAATGAGATTGAGTGCCAAATTAACTTTCTGGGTTTTCATTTATGATTTTTGAAACAACATATTCCCTATTATCCCTTTTTATCCAATATATTCCATATTATCTCCAATTATTACATTTATCATCTCCTTTATGTATATTTCAAGATTTCTCTCCTTTTTTATATTCTAAAATGCATTAGAAAGTTCTCGGATGAAATACTTTATCCTTTTTATTACTTAAGTGGATATTTTACATATTAAGCCCATTTCTAAGCTTTCACTGAGGTATTTGTGCATAAACCCAAATATTGGTAGAAAAGGTGAAGAAATGTTCATTAAACCATCATATTCTCCACAAATTAAACATAAAGGCCAAAGAGGATAGAAATGAAAGGAAAATATGGGAAAAAGGGCCAAAAAGGCAAAATGTCTAGAATTCGGTATGTTACATCACTCCACATGTTAAAGAGGATTTCATCCTTGAAATCACTAGCAATTAGGGAAGGGTGAGTGTGCAACCTCACCTCACAAAACTTCGAGGTTGTTCCTCAAATAATAAAACTTCCACTAAAACTTTCACCAACATATACTTCACATGCAACACAACATAGGTTAGGTTCTCAAGAATTGCCTAGGGTTCCACTATTAAGATACTCTTTTTAAGAGATTTAACATTATTTACATTTTTGGCTCATTAACATTATATTCATTATGATATCACATTATCACCGTTATTTTAATTATGTCATGTCACGTGCACTTGGTTGCCAAAAAGAATTATATTTCATTATTATACACAAATATAGGTTACTCAATTATCTCAATATATTTGATCATTATTAATTTGGATTTACACTTCATTATCCTCATGTGATCATTTTATTAATTATAACAAATTATCTTGCATTGATAGGACATTTTATTCAATTTGTTATTAAGGCTATAATTAATCCAAATTATGTCACATCAATTACATATATTTATATGAAACATGATCTCATTGCCACATTATCTTTATTGCTCACATTAATGTCATCATTAATCATTCCTCATATTTATTCATTTATGTAACTGATTTTGCACATTTATGTGAATCCAGTCACTTCATATTCATGTGGAAGCCATTACATGTATTTTAATGATTAAGGTGAGATATATTACATATTAATGAATCGATTAACATTAGCTGACTAATCACGTGTGTATTAGATAACAAGGCAACATGCATTTCAAATTGATGACTTGATAAATATGTGAACATATGATTATATATATATACCATTTATGTGTATCAAAGTATGTTATCTGATTATGACACCTGATGCCACTATTTTAACATGAACATCATTAAGGATGTATATATTAAGGGTATATGATTACAACTTAGGGTTTAGGATCAACTTGATCATTATAGCATGCATTAATGCCAAGATTAGGTTACACTTATCATATCATTAAGGTTTATCAGTTCATGACATTATTAGCATCATGTGTTTACATAGTTATTATTAATATGTGAGTGACCCATATTATGTGCATTTTATATTCATTAGGGTTCAACATATAAATTATTCCTCAGGTTATCATTATATGTTCATTAATATATGAACAAGCATGTTAGGGTTACCATTAATACATGTTTGGTCAAGACCAAGAATCCAAGCATACTAACCTCCTATTCATGGAGTTCGGGTCTCTAAAGATAGATTAGATATACTTAAATATGTTATAGGGTTCCATCACCCTAAAGAGGATTTCATCCTTGAAATCTAACCACTAAAACATCATCAACTGACTATACTCCACCTCTTAAAGAGTTCGACCTATCAAGCCAAACTGTAACATCCCTGACCTGGGTTATGCTTTAACCCTAGGTGTTTTGATTAAGAAAGATAATTATATGCTTAATCTTACTTTGTGGAAAGTAATTAAGGCTCAAGAGGAACTTAGATTTCAATTTTAGTCCTTTTTGAATAATGTTGAAATAATGTTTTACTTGATTTGGACTAAAGTGCAAATTACCCAAGTTGAGGGGTTAAATTGCAAATTTTACATGATAAGATGTTCCTAATGTTTTGAGGCATCATGAGAATGAATATGATGAAGAGGTATGGCTTGTGGTAGCCTGAGTACCAAGAAAGAGCTGATAAAGCAATATTGTGTATTAAAACCTAGTTTTGGTGTAATGTGCAATTTACCCAAAACCCAGGGTTCAATATGCAAATTACCAATTCAATAAGGTCCCTAATGTATCTTGGCATCATTTTGAGGCAATAAAATGAGAGGGGCGCCTCATTAGAATTATTTTGGAGGAGAGAGAATCTTGATATTAAAATAATCAAGATTTAAGCATAATTGGAATTTTACTTCCATTTCATGCAAAAATAAATAAAATAATTGAAGGGATTTCAACCAAAAACGAGATGGTGGAATTTGCTCAAGTGTGAAAACCTTTTTTCCTTTGCTAGGCCACGAAAATATCCAAGGGAAGTGGATAACTCACTCACCTTATTATAAGGAAAAGAAATATCCACTCACTAATGGATATTAGTATAATATGATTTGAGGTGCTTAATTTGCTTTTCTTTAAATCATGGATAATTGAGAGGAATAAGAGGAAAAAAGATAGCCTTGGATCCAAGAAGTTGACAGGGAAGATGCGGCACTATTTTTGGGATTAAATGAATTTTTATAAGGCATTTTCTCTCTCCTTGAATTTCTTATAAAAAGACCCTTTACAAGCCAAAATAAAGGCTTTTCCATTTCCACTTCTTTCCATTGCTTGGAAAACGACCAAAGGAGCTTTGGAGGATTAGGAGGACGACCCCAAACCTGTTGGTAAGCTTCTTGACCTCCTTTCACCTTGAATCCATGGTGAAAATCAAAAATCAATGCATGAATTCTTCATATCTCGATCCCCTCTTCAATTCTAACCATTCCTTTTCACTCAAAGCTTGAGTATGAGCCTTGGGATAGTGAAAGGAGTTGCATCCACCGTTGTTGACGTGAGATTGAAGCTTTGGAGCTCAATTGGAGGTGGGTTTTATAACTTGAACCCTTGAAATTATTATTGCATTCAATTCCTTATCAATTGTTGATGCTTTCTTCATTTCCGAAATTTATCTTGGTTGATTGATGCAATAACCATGAAATCACAACAAGTTTTCATGGGTTTGGAGCTTGATGATGATGAAATCATCATAAGCACACACCTCTACAAATATCTATGGAAAATGGTTTCAATGGTTTGGTCCAAACAGTTTCACCAAACCGTTTGGAGACCAAACGGTTTCCAAACCATTTGGAGACTTACACCCCAAACCATTTAGAGGGGTTGACCGTTTGGATGGGTTGACCGTTTCAGGTCTAAAACCTAGTATGTGTTGGATGATGATACAATGGCTCCAAATGATTGATTCAACATATGCACAAACTATCAAATAGAAACCCTAATCGGCTAAGTGCTAATTTTGCAATTGATTAAGTTTATGTTTTGGGTTGATTGACCCAAACGGTTTCAAAACCATTTGGGAATCACCCAAATGGTCTTAAGACCGTTTGGAGGTCAACTTAGACCATTTGGAGGTCTAGGGTTGAGTATGGTTGAGTATTTGAAGACCCAAAGATATCAAATTGAATTACAATCAATAGCTCAAGTGATGATTGATTCAATGATGCAAACCCTAATTGATTTCCATAGATTTCAATGATGGATTGGGAAAACAGTCTCAAACCGTTTGGAGGTCATCCAAACGACCTCAAGACCATTTGGGGTTCATTCAAGACTGTTTGAGGACAGGACATATCATGTAATGACGACGGTTCACTGATTTCAATTGAATTGATTCCACAATGTTAACCATTAACGAATCCTCAATTTCAAAACCCTAAGTGATGGTTTCTTGATTATCAACCCTAATTCAATTGGGTTCAAAACCCTAATTGGAGGTCCAATTGAAGGGTGATTCCATGGTTCAATTGAAGAATACATTAGTGGTTCAATTGATATAAGGTTCATTGATTGAAACCCTAAATTGACTAACTGATGGAAGTCCTTTTTGGTCCATTCGATTTTGAGAGGGTTTGAACCAAACGGTCTTAAGACCATTTGAGTCCAAATGGACTCAAGACCATTTGGGACCAAACAGTCTCAAGACCATTTGGGACCAAACGGTCTCAAACCATTTAGAGACTCAAGTTCATTCAGTTTCAAGATGTGTTGTCTAAACGGTTTCAAGAACCAACTTTGCTAAACGGTTTCAAACTATTTGAACTTACTTGGTCAAGACCGTTTGAGGTCTAAGTGACCAAGACTGTTTGAGGTCTAAGTTACCAAAAACCTTTTGAGGTTCAAATTGGTTAAACCATTTGAACACCTTATATGATCAAAGGTCAATTAGATACTTGATTATTAATGATGTAGACCAAGGGTGATAATGAAGGTTAACCCTAACTGTGTGTACTTAATTAAAGGGATAACCTAGATCAATCTTGGAGTAGTCAACATCCTAGAGAGGATGAGAGAGAGATAGAATGAGAGAGATGATTGCTTACATCATAAGCCCTAATTCTCTTATTATGAATAAACATGTAATCCAGAATTGATCCATAATAATGAGATCATTAAATCCTCATTGAAAAGATTGATGTACCTTAACCCTAAGTTAGGGAAAGGCTAAGTGAAACCCTAATCTAGGGCAAAGCTCAGTGAAACCATAATCTAGAGTGATGATGTAACCCTAACTTAGTGTAACAATGTAAGAAACCCTAATTTAATGGGGATTGTACATCCTAACCCTAATTCAGGTATGAGGTATGAGAAACCTTACTTGGATGTGAATGGTAAACCTTAATCCCTAAAATGGGGTAAAGGTGCATGAAACCCTAATATAGGGTAGTGCTACTAATGCTATGTGAAGCACTATCACTGGGTGATGTATTGTGAAATTTTAATTTCACATAATACTAGATGAAACCTTGATATAGAAGGATGATTATGTGAATCTCTAATGAAGAGCAATACTATGTGAAATCCATATAATGTATGGAAAATGCTATGTGAAACCTCAAATTATAAATATGGAGAATCCTATTCCTAATAATGGAATAGTGATTAATATATTGACAAATGTAATGCCTAGAGGGGTTGATAATGAATATCCTTACACCAATAGTTCCTGACTCAAGGATGAGTCCATTTCATTGGCAATGGTTGTATATTCTAAATAAGTGACTCATGACCAACACATTACATGATGAATGAGATGAACTGGTACATAAAGTATTAGGATGGGAAATACCCTAATACAAGCTAAGTGGATGAACTCAAGTAAGATGAAGGTGTTGAGGTAAGTGATACATCAAGATATGATAGATACCACATCCAACACCCCAATACTAATATACCTTGATGTGTTATAAGTCCAAATTAATTGGATGAGTGACCCATAAGACCTGTCATGTCAATTGTTATGTTGAGATGTAATGAACTTTAATAAGTGTAGGCTAACATGCCTTATGAAAAGGTTAATCCAAACCAATAAACTATGATACAATCATATTCTGGTAAAGATGAGAGAGAAACTCATACTTTGTGATTGATACTTCATTTAATGATGAATGATGATGATAAATAAGTATGATAGAATACTTATGTTATCCATATTGATTCCTAGCTATGTGAAGCAATGAAATAGGACTTGATCATTAATATAATGATCTTGAGAACCTATATGGTTATTAATGTGAAACCCTAATACATGGTAATACTATGTGAAACCCTAAAATAGGGTAATGCTATGTGAAACCCTAAAATAGAGTAATGCTATGTGAAACCCTAATACAGGGTAATGCTATGTGAAATCCTAAAATAGGGTAATACTATGTGAAACCCTAATACAAGATGCTATGTGAAGTCTTAACACAGAGTAATCCTATGTGAAGTTCAAATACATATTGATGAGTTATAAATTTAAAAAGGAAACCCTTATATTGCATGGTACTGATATATGATTGTTATCATGAGTATTAATCATGCAGGAATATTGAGATGATGAGCATATCCAGGTATGGACTATGATGCTCTGTATATTGAAATTGTTTATAGGATTTATAAGCCATAATATGCCTTATTGCCTATGAAGGGGTAATAAGAGGTGATATGAGCTTTGTGAACTATGTGGAATACTTTGTGTAGCAAGATTCATAATGTCCTTGGTCAGATAACCTGAAGGTATGAAGTTACCTAATAAGTGGTAACAAGTGTTCTATGATGAGTTAAGGGTTCAAATACCCATAACCTATAATCATGATGATGAACTTGTTAGAAAATGGAAATGTACTTGATGAGATGAGGGATTAAGATCCTAATACTTTGTGAAAAGAGTATGGCTACAAGCCATGACTCCACAATGACAATGCTAGGCATTAGATATATGATCTAAGCCTGAAGAGTGTTTATGTTGTGGTAATGACTCTACAGTGAATAAATGCTATACATGTTCTTCATATTCCTTAATGGATAAGTGACATGTTGCTCTATCAAGTTACAGCTGCAATGCTTTTGATAAAAATAATGTTCTAATCTGTTAGATATTGAATTAACTACTGTCAAACAATTATGATTCCTCTGTTCAGTTTTATCTTATTAAACTGCAATAATAATGTTCCTAGCGGAGAGTTATATCTCTCCCTGGGGCAATTTACAATTGTGTCACCCCCGTGGGAACCACATTTTTAGGTGGACGCGGACGAGGAGGTAGGAATCCTTCAGTAGGTGAAGGACAACAATAGCAGCAACAGGGACAACAGTGAAGTCTCAGGTGGAGACACTGGCTATTATGCCTTATATAGATGTATATAGAGTCCTATGTGTCATCTATGTACTCTCAGGTCCTCGGAGTAGTAGTTAGTGCTTTTGAGATTTTGGCTCAATGCCTCAAGATTCTATATTGCCTGTGTTTGGTTTACCAGAGCAGTTGATGCTTGTAATTCTCAGAAAGAGATGATACAGGACATGTACCTTTAAACCAGAATGTAAATGTGTTACTTTGATTCTATGTGAGAAAGTTTTCCTTTGATGGATCTTTTGATAAAAAGGTTTTAATTATTTTAGTGATTTTCGATAATCCACTGCTTAGTGAACACTTCCATATTAGTTAATCATGTTTTTGTGAGTTGGATGCGACAATTTAGTGGTATCAGAGCTCTAGGTTTGCTGAGTCTACAGAGACATAGGACTAGGATGTTGAGTCTGTTCTAAGTGTTATCTAGTTCATCTTATAGTGACTTTTGCTCATATAGGAGGAGAAGGAAAACTTGAAGACGTCTGGGATACACGAAGAACACGTTGTTGATAGCAGTATTACTGCACCAGGAGGAGGTGCAAGAGACTAGAGTGGGGAAGGGCCTGTACCTGAACAACCCCAAATTGACCCAGCTGTGATAGAAAACCCACCCCTCCATGATCTATTTGATAAATTCCTGACAACCATGACACACATGGCAGACAGGATGTCACCACCTGTACCTAGGGCACCAGCCCACCATGAGGGATATGGAGCCGGTAAGACTTTTGAGAGGCTTCGTCGGGTTGGAGCCATAGATTATGCTAGAACATTTGATCCATCAGATGTTGATTTGTGGCTGACAGAGCTAGAGAAGGCTTTTAGGATCCTTGATATTCCTAAAGCCGAAAAGGTAAGACATGCTGTATACCTCCTAAAAGGGAGTGCTGGTCACTGGTGGATGATAGAAGAAGATAAGAGACCAGGTGAAGAGATTGGATGGGAGGTATTCCGACGAGAATTCGTTAGTAGATACTTTCCTAAGATGTATCTATATGAGAAGATCTCTCAATTTGAGAAGATCAGACAAGGACAGATGAATGTTTGAGAATATGAAGCGAAGTTCATGGAGCTGTTGCGAATGGCAGCTAGTGATGAGGAAAGAATTCAACATTTTGAGAAGGGGTTGAACACTAAACTAACCACCCCTGTGTCTGCTTTAGAGAACATGCAGAGGTTTTCCACCTTTGTGGAGTCGGTAAGGAGGATAGAGAGGTCTGAAATCGAGAAACGACAGACTAGTGGCAAGAAGGCGTACACTCAGTCTCAAGGACAAGGATCTGAAAGTATTAAGAAGTCAAGATTTTCTGCATCGGTAGCACCATCAAGATTCCATACCCAGACACAATGGACGTCAATTAGGGGTAGGGATCATAGTAATGCTCCAAGTAGAGCCCCCGACATAGCATCAACATTGGTGACCGGATCTCACAGACACTATTTTACGCCCAAGACCTGTTACCAATGTAGACAACCTGGACATCTAGCAAAGGATTGTCCAGACGGGAATTAAATGATGACTCAACCACAGGGGCAGAGTCATCAAGGCTCACAAAGGAGGCAGTTTCTAGTAACAATAGAGGACGTGGACAGACATCCCAGACAGGTCAGATGAAATAGCTTCATTTTGATATTTCATTTCATGATTCTATGTGTTAAAGATAAGAAAGTAGTTGTTTTGAGCTTCCTCTGACTAGTCCTATAAGGACACAAGGGAGATGAGAATTTATATTATACTCAGTGCTCTTTAAAATGCTTTATGATCTCACTTATCTGTGTGACAAAAGATGAGATGTAGAAGTGATGCCAGAAGAAAAATCCAGAAATGAAAAATCATGTGTGTATAATAATATGAAAAAGTGAGGAACATGATAGTAAATAAAGTGCATACTACCTAATCTCAATACTTATATACCCTGGCCAGGTATAGGATTATTGGAGATAAGGCAAGTATGGAACTCTTAGATTGTTATCTTTCTGTTTACTCTGATCAAGCAGTCATTCTGAAATAATCTAGAGAGTATAATGAAATTAAACAAGAATTACTCAGTTAATTTTCCTAATTAAAAAGGAAGAGCTAAGTGAACCTTCCTTATTAAAAAGGAAGAGCTATGTGAACCTTCCTAATTAAAAAGGAAGAGCTATGTGAACCTTCCTAATTAAAAAGGAAGATCTAAGTGAACCTTCCTAATTAAAAAGTAAGATCTTAGTGAACCTTCCTAATTAAAAGGAAGAACTAAGTGAACCTTCCTAATTAAAAAGGAAGAGCTAACTGAACCTTCCTAATTAAAAAGGAAGAGCTAAGTGAAACTTCCTAATTAAAAAGGAAGAGCTAAGTGAACCTTCCAAATTAAAAAGGAAGAGCTAAGTGAACCTTCCTAATTAAAAAGGAAGAGCTAAGTGAACCTTCCTAATTAAAAAGGAAGAGCTAAGTGAACCTTCCTAATTAAAAAGGAAGATCTAAGTAAACCTTCCTAATTAAAAAGGAAGAGCTAAGTGAACCTTCCTAATTAAAAAGGAAGAGCCAAGTGAGCCTTCCTAATTAAAAAGGAAGAGCTAAGTGAACCTTCCTAATTAAAAAGGAAGAGCTAAGTGAACCTTCCAAATTAAAAAGGAAGAGCTAAGTGAACCTTCCTAATTAAAAAGGAAGAGCTAAGTGAACCTTCCTAATTAAAAAGGAAGATCTAAGTGAACCTTCCTAATTAAAAAGGAAGAGCTAAGTGAACCTTCCAAATTAAAAAGGAAGAGCTAAGTGAACCTTCCAAATTAAAAAGGAGGAGCAAAGTGAACTTTCCAAATTAAAAAGGAAGAGCTAAGTGAACCTTCCTAATTAAAAAAGAAGAGCTAAATGCACATTCCTAATTAAATAAGAATACCTAAGTGAACATTCCCAATAAAATAAGAATTTTTAAGTGAACTTTCCCAAACAAATAAAGGATTGCTGATTGGATTATCTATATTAAATATATATGTTTCTTTTGTGATAAACACTCTTGGGTGATTACAAGAGTATGTTCTTTTATACTTCTTCCTTTCAAATAATATGGACATCATATGTTAGGGGTTTATGCTCTGCATAAACATAAACACTGACAAGGTTGAACTAATGAAAGGAACTTTGTGTGGATTAAATATCTATGGTATCTCCATGACATTAAGATTTTATGTGGATATTTGAGGGTATGATAAATGAATAAATCTTTCCCTCCTTTTTCCTGGGATTTCGGGGACGAAATCCTTATTAGGGGTTTATAACTTGTAACATCCCTAACCTGGGTTATGCTTTAACCCTAGGTGTTTTGATTAAGAAAGATAATTATATGCTTAATATTATTTTATGGAAAGTAATTAAGGCTCAAGAGGAACTTATATTTCAATTTTAGTCCTTTTTGAATAATGTTGAAATAATGTTTTACTTGATTTGGACTAAAGTGCAAATTACCCAAGTTGAGGGGTTAAATTGCAAATTTTACATGATAAGATATTCCTCATGTGTTGATGCATCATGAGAATGAATATTATGAAGAGGTATGGCTTGTGGTAGCCTGAGTACCAGGAAAGAGTTGATAAAGCAATATTGTGCATTAAAACCTAGTTTTGGTGTAATGTGCAATTTACCCAAAACCTAGGGTTCAATATACAAATTACTAATTTAATCAGGTCCCTAATGTATCTTGGAATCATGTTGAGGCAAGAAAATGAGAGGGGAGCCTCATTAGAATCATTTTGGAGGAGAGAGGATCTTGATATTAAAATAATCAAGATTTAAGCATAATTGGAACTTCACTTCCATTTAATGCAAAAATAAATAAAATAATTGAAGGGTTTTCAATCAAAAACAAGATGGTAGAATTTGCTCAAGTGTGAACACCTTTGTGCCTTTTCTAGGCCGTGAAAATATCCAAAGGAAGTGAATATCTCACTCACCTTATTATAAGGAAAAGAAATATCCACTCACTAATGGATATTAGTATAATATGATTTGAGGTGCTTAATTTGCTTTTCTTTAAATCATGGATAATTGAGAGGAATAAGAGGCAAACAAGATATCCTCGGATCCAAGAAGTTGAGGGGGAAGAGGAGGCACTATTTTTGGGATTAAATGAATTTTTATAAGGCATTTTCTCTCTCCTTGAATTTCTTATAAAAAGACCCTTTACAAGCCAAAACAAAGGATTTTCCATTTCCACTTCTTTCCCTTGATTGGAAAACGAGAAAAGGAGATTTGGAGGATCATGAGGACGACCCCCAACCTGTTGGTAAGCTTCTTGACCTCCTTTCACCTTGAATCCACGGTGAAAATCGAAAATCAATGCATGAATTCTTCATATCTCGATCCCCTCTTCAATTCTAACCATTCCTTTTCACTCAAAGATTGAGGCCGAGCCTTGGGATAGTGAAAGGAGTTGCATCCACCATTGTTGACGTGATCTTGAAGCTTTGGATCTCAATTGGAGGTGTGTTTTATAACTTGAACCCTTGAAATTATTATTGCATTCAATTCCTTATCAATTGTTGATGCTTTCTTCATTTCCGAAATTTATCTTGGTTGATTGATGCAATAACCATGAAATTATAGCAAGTTTTCATGTGTTTGGATCTTGATGATGATGACATAATCATAAGCACACACCTCTACAAATATATATGGCAAACGGTTTCACCAAACCGTTTGGACACCAAACGGTTTCCAAACCGTTTGGAGACTTGCACCCCAAACCATTTAGAGGGGTTGACCGTTTGGATGGGTTGACTATTTGAGGTCTGAATCCTAGTATGTGTTGGATGATTATCCAATGGCTCCAAATGATTGATTCAACTTATGCACAAACTATCAAATAGAAACCCTAATCGGCTAAGTGCTGATTTTGCAATTGATTAAGTTTATGTTTTGGGTTGATTGACCCAAACAATTTCAAAACCGTATGGGAATCACCAAAATGGTCTCAAGAACGTTTGGAGGTCAACCAAGACCGTTTGGAGGTCTAGGGTTGAGTATGGTGGAGTATTTAAAGACCCAAATATATCAAATTGAATTACAATCAATAGCTCAAGTGATGATTGATTCAATGATGCAAACCCTAATTGATTTCCATAGATTTCAATGATGGATTGGGCAAACGGTCTCAAACCATTTGGAGGTCATCCAAATGACCTCAAGACCGTTTGGGGGTCATTCAAGACCATTTGAGGTCAAGACATATCATGTAATGATGATGGTTCACTGATTTCAATTGAATTGGTTCCACAATGTTAACCATTGATGAATCCTCGATTTCAAAACCCTAAGTGATGGTTTCTTGATTATCAACCCTAATTCAATTGGGTTCAAAACCCTAATTGGAGGTACAATTGAAGGGTGATTCCATGGTTCAATTGAAGAATACATCAGTGGTCCAATTGATAGAAGGTTCGTTGATTGAAACCCTAAATTGACTAACTGATGGAAGTCCTTTTTGGTCCATTCGGTTTTGAGAGGGTTTGGACCAAATGGTCTTAAGACCGTTTGAGTCCAAATGGTCTCAAGACCGTTTGAGTCCAAATGGTCTCAAGACCGCTTGGGACCAAACGGTCTCAAGAGCTTTTGAGACCAAACGGTCTCAAACTGTTTGGAGACTCAACTTCATTCGGTTTCAAGATGTGCTATCTAAACAGTTTCAAGAACCAACTTTGCTAAATGGTTTCAAACTGTTTGAACTTACTTGGTCAAGACCATTTGAGGTCTAAGTGACCAAGACCGTTTGAGGTCTAAGTGACCAAAAACCTTTTGAGGTTCAAATTGGTTAAACCATTTGGACACCTAATATGATCAAAGGTCAATTAGATACTTGATTATTAATGATGTAGACCAATGGTGATTATGAAGGTTAACCCTAACTGTGTGTACTTAATTAAAGGGATGAACTAGATCAATCTTGGAGTATTCAACATCCTAGAGAGGATGAGAGAGAGATGATTGCTTACATCATAATCCCTAATTCTCTTATTATGAATAAACATGTATTCAGGAATTGATCCATAATAATGAGATCATGAAATCCTCATTGAAAAGATTGATGTACCTTAACCCTAAGTTAGGGAAAGGCTAAGTGAAACCCTAATCTAGGGAAAATCTTAGTGAAACCATTATCTAGAGTGATGATGTAACCCTAACTTAGTGTAACAATGTAAGAAACCCTAATTTAATGGGGATTGTACATCCTAACCCTAATTTGGGTATGAGGTATGAGAAACCTTACTTGGATGTGAATGGTAAACCTTAATCCCTAAAATGGGGTAAAGGTGCATGAAACCCTAATATAGGATAGTGCTACTAATGCTATGTGAAGCCCTATCACTGGGTGATGTATTGTGAAATATTAATTTCATATAATACTAGATGAAACCTTGATATAGAAGGATGATTATGAAAATCTCTAATGAAGAGCAATACTATGTGAAATCCATATAATGTATGGAAAATGCTATGTGAAACCTCAAATTATAAATATGGAGAATCCTATTCCTAATAATGGAATAGTGATTAATATATTGACAAATGTAATGCCTAGAGGGGTTGATAATGAATATCCTTACACCAATAGTTCCTTCCTCAAGGATGAGTCCATTTCATTGGTAATGGTTGTATATTCTAAATAAGTGACTCATGACCAACACATTACATGATGAATGAGATGAACTGGTACATAAAGTATTAGTATGGGAAGTACCCTAATACAAGCTAAGTGGATGAACTGAAGTAAGATGAAGGTGTTGAGGGAAGTGATACATCAAGATATGATAGATACCACATCCAACACCACAATACTAATATACCTTGATGTGTTATAAGTCCAATATAATTGGATGAGTGACCCATAAGATGTGTCATGTCAATTGTTACATTGAGATGTAATGAACTTTAATAAGTGTAGGCTAACATGCCTTATGAAAAGGTTAATCCAAACCAATAAACCATGATACAATCATATTCTGGTAAAGATGAGAGAGAAACTCATACTTGTGATTGATACTTCATTTAATGATGAATGATGAAGATAAATAAGTATGACATCATACTTATGTTATCCATATTGATTCCTAGCTATGTGAAGCAATGAAATAGGACTTGATCATTAATAAAATGATCTCGAGAACCTATATAGTTATTAATGTGAAACCCTAATACATGGTAATGCTATGTGAAACCCTAAAATGGGGTAATGCTATGTGAAACCCTAAAATAGAGTAATGCTATGTGAAACCCTAATACAGGGTAATGTTATATGAAACCCTAAAATAGGGTAATGCTATGTGAAACCCTAATACAAGATGATGCTATGTGAAGTCTTAACACAGAGTAATCCTATGTGAAGTTCAAATACATATTGATGAGTTATAAATTTAATAAGAAAACCCTTGTATTGCATGGTACTCATATATGATTGTTATCATGAGTATTAATCATGTAGGAATATTGAGATGATGAGCATAGCCAGGTATGGACTATGATGCTCTATATATTGAAACTTTTTATGGGCTTTATAAGCCATAATATGCCTTATTGCCTATTAAGGGGTAATAAGATGTGATATGAGCTTTGTGAACTATGTGGAATACTTTGTGTAGAAAGATTCATAATTTCCTTGGTCAGATAATGTGAAGGTATGAAGTTACCTAATAAGTGGTAACAAATGTTCTATGATGAGTTAAGGGTTCAAATACCCATAACCTATAATCATGATGATGAACTTGTTAGAAAATGGAAATGTACTTTATGAGATGAGGGATTAAGATCCCAATACTTTGTGAAAAGAGTATGGCTACATGCCATGACTCCAAAATGACAATGCCAGGCATTAGATATATGATCTAAGCCTGAAGAGAGTTTATGCTGTGGTAATGACTCTACAATGAATAAATGTTATACATGTTCTTCATATTCCTTAATGGATAAGTGACATGTTGCTCTATCAAGTTACAGATGCAATGATTTTGATAAAAATAATGTTCTAATCTATTAGACATTGAATTAACTACTGTCAAACAATTATGATTCCTCTGTTCAGTTTTATCTTATTAAACTTCAATAATAATGTTCCTGGCGGAGAGTTATATCTCTCGCTGGGGCAATTTACAATAGTCTCACCCTCGTGGGAACCACATTTTTAGGTGGACGCAGACGAGGAGGCAGGAATCCTTCAGTAGGTGAAGGACAACAGTAGCAGCAGTAGGGACAGCAGTGAAGTCTCAGGTGGAGACACTGGCTGTTATGCCTTGTATAGATGTATATAGAGTCCTACGTGTCGTCTCTGTACTCTCAGGTCCTCGGAGTTGTAGTTAGTGCTTTTGAGATTTTAGCTCACTGCCTCGAGATTCTTTACTGCATGTGTTTGGTTTACCAGAGCAGTTGATGCTTGTAATTCTTAGAAAGAGATGATATAGGACATGTACCTTTAAACCAGAATGTAAATGTGTTACTTTGGTTCTATGTTAGAAAGTTTTCCTTTGATGGATCTTTTGATAAAAAGGTTTTAATTTTTAGTGATTTTCGATAATCCGCTGCTTAGTGAATGCTTTCGCATTAGTTAATCATGTTTTTGTGAGTTGGATGTGACAATTTAGTGGTATCAGAGCTCGAGGTTCGCTGAGTCTATAGAGACATAGGACTAGGATGTTGAGTCTGTTCTAAGTGTCTTCCAATTCATCTGATAGTGACTTCTGCTCATATAGGAGGAGAAGAAAAACTTGAAGATGTCTGGGACACACGAAGAACACGCTGTTGATAGCAGTATTGCTGTACCAGGAGGAGGTGCAAGAGACCAGAGTAGGGAAGGGCATGTACCTGAACAACCCCAGATTGACCCAGATGTGATAGAAAACCCAGCCCTCCATGCTCTATTTGATAAATTCCTGACAACCATGACACACATGGTAGACAGGATGCCACCACTTGTACTTAGGGCACCAGCCCACCATGAGGGATATGGAGCCATGAAGACTTTTGAGAGGCTTCGTCGGGTTGGAGCCATAGATTATTCTAGAACATCTGATCCAACAGATGCTGATTTATGGATGACAGAGCCGGAGAAGGCTTTTAGGATCTTTGATATTCCTGAAGCCGAAAAGGTAAGACATGCTGTATACCTCCTAAAAGGGAGTGCTGGTCACTGGTGGATGATAGAAGAAGATAAGAGACCAGGTGAAGAGATTGGATGGGAGGTATTCCGACAAGAATTCATCAGTACATACTTCCCTAAGACATATCTAGATGAGAAGATCTCTCAATTTTAGAAGATCATACATGGAGAAATGAACGTTAGTGAATATGAAGTGAAGTTCATGGAGCTGTTGCAGTTTTATCCGCAAATGGTAGCTAGTGATGAGGAAAGAATTCAACATTTTGAGAAAGGGGTTGAACGCTAAACTAACCACCCCTGTGTCTTCTTTAGAGAACAGGGAGAGGTTTGCCACCTTTGTGGAGTCGGTAAGGAGGATAGAGAGGTTTGAAATCAAGAAACGACAGACTAGTGGCAAGAAGGTGTACACTCAGTCTCAAGGACAAGGATCTGAAAGTTTTAAGAAGTTGAGATTTTCTACATCGGTAGCACCATCGAGATTCCATACCCAGACGCAATGGACGTCAAGTAGGGGTAGGGATTTTGATTAATAAAGATAATTATATGCTTAATCTTATTTTGTGGAAAGTAATTAAGGCTCAATAGGAACTTATATTTCAGTTTTAGTCCTTTTTGAATAATGTTGAAATAATGTTTTACTTGATTTGGACTAAAGTGCAAATTACCCAAGTTGAGGGGTTAAATTGCAAATGTTAGATGGTAAGATGTTCCTCATGTGTTGAGGCATCATGAGAGTGAATATGATACAGAAGTATGGCTTGTGGTAGCCTGAGTACCAAGAAAGAGCTGATAAAGCAATATTGTGCATTAAAACCTAGTTTTGGTATAATGTGTAATTTACCCAAAACCCAGGGTTCAATATGCAAATTACCAATTTAATAAGGTCCCTAATGTATCTTGGCATCATTTTGAGGCAAGAAAATGAGAGGGGCGCCTCATTAGAATCATTTTGGAGGAGAGAGAATCTTGATATTAAAATAATCAAGATTTAAGCATAAATGGAACTTTACTTCCATTTAATGCAAAAATAAATAAAATAATTGAAGGGCTTTCAACCAAAATGAGATGGTGGATTTTTCTCAAGTGTGAACACATTTGTGACTTTTCTAGGCCACGAAAATATCCAAGGGAAGTGGATAACTCACTCACCTTATTATAAGGAAAAGAAATATCCACTCACTAATGGATATTAGTATAATATGATTTGAGGTGCTTAATTTACTTTTCTTTAAATCATGGATAATTGAGAGGAATAAGAGGAAAACAAGATATCCTCGGATCCAAGAAGTTGAGGGGGAAGAGGCGACACTGTTTTTGGGATTAAATGAATTTTTATAAGGCATTTTCTCTCTCCTTGAATTTCTTATAAAAAGACCCTTTACAAGCCAAAACAAAGGCTTTTCCATTTCCACTTCTTTCCCTTTCTTGGAAAACGACCAAAGGAGCTTTGGAGGATCAGGAGGACGACCCCCAACCTGTTGGTAAGCTTCTTGACCTCCTTTCACCTCGAATCCATGGTGAAAATAAAAAATCAATGCATGAATTCTTCATATCTCGATCCCCTCTTCAATTCTAACCATTCCTTTTCACTCAAAGCTTGAGGACGAGCCTTGGGATAGTGAAAGGAGTTGCATCCACCATTGTTGACGTGAGCTTGAAGCTTTGGAGCTTAATTGGAGGTGGGTTTTATAACTTGAACCCTTGAAATTATTATTGCATTCAATTCCTTATCAATTGTTGATGCTTTCTTCATTTCCAAAATTTATCTTGGTTGATTGATGCAATAACCATGAAATCATAGAAAGTTTTCATGGGTTTGGAGCTTGATGATGATGAAATCATCATAAGCACACACCTCTACAAATATCTATGGCTAACGGTTTCACCAAACCGTTTGGAGACCAAACATTTTCCAAACCGTTTGGAGACTTGCACCCCAAACCGTTTAGAGGGGTTGACCGTTTGGATGGGTTGACTATTTGAGGTATGAACCATAGTATGTTTTGGATGATGATCCAATGGATACAAATGATTGATTCAACTTATGCACAAACTATCAAATAGAAACCCTAATCAGCTAAGTGCTGATTTTGTAATTGATTAAGTGTACATTTTGGGTTGATTGACCCAAACGGTTTCAAAACCATTTGGGAATCACCCAAACGGTCTCAAAACCATTTCGATGTCAACCAAGACCATTTGGACGTCTAGGGTTGAGTATGGTTGAGTATTTGAACACCCAAATATATCAAATTGAATTACAATCAATAGCTCAAGTGATGATTGATTCAATGATGCAAACCCTAATTGATTTCCATAGATTTCAATGATGGATTGGGAAAACGGTCTCAAACCATTTGGAGGTCATCCAAACGACCTCAAGACCGTTTGGTGGTCATTCAAGACCGTTTGAGGTCAGGACATATCATGTAATGATGATGGTTCACTGATTTCAATTGAATTGGTTCCACAATGTTAACCATTGATGGATCCTCGATTTCAAAACCCTAAGTGATGGTTTCTTGATTATCAACCCTTATTCAATTGGGTTCAAAACCCTAATTGGAGGTCCAATTGAAGGGTGATTCCATGGTTCAATTTAAGAATACATTAGTGGTCCAATTGATAGAAGGTTCATTGATTGAAACCCTAAATTGACTAACTGATGGAAGTCCTTTTTGGTCCATTCGGTTTTGAGATGGTTTGGAACAAACGGTCTTAAGACCGTTTGGGTCCAAATGGTCTCAAGACCGTTTGGGGCCAAACAGTCTCAAGACTGATTGAGTCCAAATGGTCTCAAATAGTTTGGAGACTCAAGTTCATTCAGTTTCAAGATGTGTTTTCTAAACGGTTTCAAGAACCAACTTTGCTAAATGGTTTCAAACCATTTGAACTTACTTGATCAAGACCATTTGAGGTCTAAGTGACCAAGACCGTTTGAGGTCTAAGTGACCAAAAACCTTTTGAGGTTCAAATTGGTTAAACCATTTGGACACCTAATATGATCAAAGGTAAATTAGATACTTGATTATTAATGATGTAGACCAATGGTGATTATGTAGGTCAACCCTAAATGTGTGTACTTAATTAAAGGGCTGACCTAGATCAATCTTGGATTATTCAACATCCTAGAGAGGATGAGAGAGAGATAGAATGAGAGAGATGATTTATTACATCATAAGCCCTAATTCTATTATTATGAATAAACATGTAATCAGGAATTGATCCATAATAATGAGATCATGAAATCCTCATTGAAAAGATTGATGTACCTTAACCCTTAGTTAGGGTAAGGCTAAGTGAAACCCTAATCCAGAGCAAAACTCACTGAAACCATAATCTAGAGTGATGATGTAACCCTAACTTAGTGTAACAATGTAAGAAACCCTAATTTAATGGGGATTGTACATCCTAACCCTAATTCGTGTATGAGGTATGAGAAACCTTCCTTGGATGTGAATGGTAAACCTTAATACCTAAAATGGGGTAAAGGTGCATGAAACCCTAATATAGGGTAGTGCTACTAATTCTATGTGAAGCCCTATCACTGGGTGATGTATTGTGAAATATTAATTTCACATAATACTAGATGAAACCTTGATATAGAAGGATGATTATGTGAATCTCTAATGAAGAGCAATACTATGTGAAATCCATATAATGTATGGAAAATTCTATGTGAAACCTCAAATTATAAATATGGAGAATCCTATTCCTAATAATGGAATAGTGATTAATATATTGACAAATGTAATGCCTAGAGGGGTTGATAATGAATATCCTTACACCAATAGTTCCTGACTCAAGGATGAGTCCATTTCATTGGTAATGGTTGTATATTCTAAATAAGTGACTCATGACCAACACATTACATGATGAATGAGATGAACTGGTACATAAAGTATTAGGATGGGAAATACCCTAATACAAGCTAAGTGGATGAACTCAAGTAAGATGAAGGTGTTGAGGGAAGTGATACATCAAGATATGATAGATACCACATCCAACACCCCAATACTAATATACCTTGATGTGTTATAAGTCCAATATAATTGGATGAGTGACCCATAAGATGTGTCATGTCAATTGTTACATTGAGATGTAATGAACTTTAATAAGTGTAGGCTAACATGCCTTATGAAAAGGTTAATCCAAACCAATAAACAATGATACAATCATATTCTGGTAAAGATGAGAGAGAAACTCATACTTTGTGATTTATACTTCATTTAATGATGAATGATGAAGATAAATAAGTATGATAGAATACTTATGTTATCCATATTGATTCCTAGCTATGTGAAGCAATGAAATAGGACTTGATCATTAATAAAATGATCTTGAGAACCTATATGGTTGTTAATGTGAAACCCTAATACAGGGTAATGCTATGTGAAACCCTAAAATATGGTAATGCTATGTGAAACCCTAAAATAGAGTAATGCTATGTGAAACCCTAATACAAGGTAATGCTATGTGAAACCCTAAAATAGGGTAATGCTATGTGAAACCCTAATACAAGATGATGCTATGTGAAGTCTTAACACAGAGTAATCCTATGTGAAGTTCAAATACATATTGATGAGTTATAAATTTAATAAGAAAACCCTTGTATTGCATGGTACTGATATATGATTGTTATCATGAGTATTAATCATGCAAAACTATTGAGATGATGAGCATAGCCAGGTATGACTATGATGCTCTGTATATTGAATCTGTTTATGGGCTTTACAAGCCATAATATGCCTTATTGCCTATTAAGGGGTAATAAGAGGTGACATTAGCTTTGTGAACTATGTGGAATACTTTGTGTAGAAAGATTCATAATGTCCTTTTTCAGATAACCTGAAGGTATGAAGTTACCTAATAAGTGGTAACAAGTGTTCTATGATGAGTTAAGGGTTCAAATACCCATAACCTATAATCATGATGATGAACTTGTTAGAAAATGGAAATGTACTTGATGAGATGAGGGATTAAGATCCCAATACTTTGTGAAAAGAGTATGGCTACATGCTATGACTCCACAATGACAATGCTAGGCATTAGATATATGATCTAAGCTTGAAGAGAGTTTATGCTATGGTAATGACTCTACAATGAATAAATGTTATACACGCTCTTCATATTCCTTAATGGATAAGTGACATGTTGCTCTATCAAGTTACAGTTGCAATGATTTTGATAAAAATAATGTTCTAATCTGTTATACATTGAATTAACTACTGTCAAACAATTATGATTCCTCTGTTCAGTTTTATCTTATTAAAATACAATAATAATGTTCCTGACGGAGAGTTATATCTCTCACTGGGGCAATTTACAATTGTCTCACCCCCGTAGGAACCACATTTTTAGGTGGAAGCAGACGAGGAGGCAGGAATCCTTCAGTAGGTGAAGGACAACAGCAGCAGCAGCAGGGACAACAGTGAAGTCTCAGGTGGAGACACTGGCTGTTATGCCTTGTATATATGTATATAGAGTCCTATGTGTCGTCTCTGTACTCTCAGGTCCTCAGAGTAGTAGTTAGTGCTTTCGAGATTTTGGCTCAGTGCCTTAAGATTCTATACTGCCTGTGTTTGGTTTACCAGAGTAGTTGATGCTTGTAATTCTCAGAAAGAGATGATACAGGACGTGTACCTTTAAACCAGAATGTAAATGTGTTACTTTGGTTCTATGTGAGAAAGTTTTCCTTTGATGGATCTTTTGATAAAAAGGTTTTAATTTTTAGTGATTTTTGACAATCCGCTGCTTAGTGAACACTTCCGCATTAGTTAATCATATTTTTGTGAGTTGGATGTGACACAAACTAACTAGGGTTAAAGGATCAGTCTGACTAAACCATTCTCAAGATCCATCAGGCTTCCACTACGCACTCTGATATCTTCCCAAACACCCTAACTCTAAGGTCTAGGTTCTAGGGATAAACTTATCCAAGCATGTGGTCCTAAGGGAAGTAAGGAAACTATCTTGGTATCCATCCTCAAACAAATCAACTTAGGATTCCCAAAGATATACAAAATAGAATTCTAAGGTTACTATTACCTAAAAGCAAACTATTTTGTACAGTTCATATTTGCTCAGTCCAGGCCAATATCATATGGGCACGCGAGTCCTCGTAAAACAAGCTAATGGTGCAGAGGAAAATATTTCCAGCCCCCAAAACCATGATCCTTTCTAGATACCTTTCTTCAACTTCATGCTTTAATAGTAGCCTAAAGGCACACCTAAACAACATCAAGTTATGCACGTTTTAATTATGAGTATTTTAGGTTTTTATTCATCAAGATCTAATTTTGAACATAGGGTTCTAAATCAACTTTTCATCATCCATAGATCAACTCTAGGGAAAACATGTTACTTAAAGGAAGTATGTAAGGCGAGATTCTAATTTGGGAGACAAAACTGAAATAGTTAGATTCCGACTACCATGGGCTCTGATACCATGTTGTAAAGAGGCAAACTCACCCCTTTACTAAATTTGTTAAACAAAACACCATTGAAAAGTAGTGGAATAAAAAATTTCTGACTATATTCAATTTCATAAAAGATTGTACAAAATACATCAACAATCTCCCTTTTAGGGTTACATCAAGATACAACAATTAGGATCTAGAGGGAAGTCCAACTACTACAGTCTTGTCTCCAAGTAGCATATCCATCACCTAAGTCCAAGCCAACAACTAAGATCTTCACGCCTTATCCATCACCTTGCTCAGCTCTCGGGTGGTTGGGAAAGCACCCAGAAAAAAGGCAAATGGAAGAAAAGTATGTGTCACAAAAAACTATTCTATGATCGCAAGATAAGTAAAGCATGTAAAAACAGGCTAGGGTTCATAAGATGAAAATACACGAGAATGAGGCTAAATATACAAGAAGCTTTCAATAGATGCTTGCCATAAACAAGATATAATAAAAGAATAGCATGCATGGTTAATATTGACTAACTTAACTAAGTAGGGGTGAGGCACCTATCAGACCATCAACCATAGGGTGAGGGGAGAATAAGAACTTCCCAGTCACCTACATATATTTCATGTATGGGGGAGAATAAGACGTTCCCCAGGGGAGAAATAACACATTCCTCAACTATGGGTGGTTGTACATAAGTACCACTACTATAGCTGGTTAGTCTAACAAAATCATCATGTTAGGATCAATGGCAAGTAATAGAATCAACCAAATAGAGCATAGCAGTGGGGTACTAAGACCCAAGAACAATATTCCAAAACCAATTATGAGGCAGGTATAGCAAAAGAATCATGAGCATAGGATATAGGGTTCAAATAAACCTCATTGTGGAAAAACTAGGACAAGACAGAAATATTTCCCAACTTAAGGTGTAAATGCACATGCCTCTCTTTAATGAGATCCAATTATCAACTTGCACCACTTTAATTGATTCCAAGTTCCACTTTTCCTATTTCAATGTATTAACATGTATTAGGGTTTTGCACATGCATAAAGGTGAAGGAAACCCTATTTTTGGACTTTTTGCATAAAACACCGATTTAGACCTTGAAACCATCACCACTGTCTTAGTTAGGGTTTTCTGTTCAAAATAACATATAACGTTATGTATTTTTAGTGATTTTAATTTTTAACAATCGTGGCGTGTTCTCGGGGAGGGTTCTCACGTCATCAAAAAAAATATTATGTATTTTGAAGATATAGACTTTTAGATGCATTTTTAGTGATTTTAATCATTAAATCATTTCCTAAAAATATTGTTTTGACAAACTCAAAATCAGGCATTGAAACTATTTTATTGGAAAGAGGGGATTTTTCCGAGTTCAGAACATATTTTACTTTTATTTTGGACCATCGAATCGAAAGTTACAACTTTTTTACAATATGAACCAATCAGAAAATGCCACTTAAGTGAAACTAAGTCTGATTAGAAAGATTGGGCCTGTTGATGTGGCCCAGTCATCATCGTCCAGCTTGCCATGATAGCGACCCGTGAAATGCTCGACTAAGAAAACAAAATGTATGCAAAAAGACAAGTATACCCATGGAGGAAAATAAAAAAGGAAAAACTGAGCGAGGGAAGTGCTGGAAATTCATTAGGGTTTATCCCTAACCTTGCTCTCATGTGCCATGTGTGCGAGGCAGAGCACCTGATTCTCAGGTTTAATTGGGGAAAACCACATCTCAGCAGGATAGCGAGATACAAGCTTACAGAAATGAAGGGGAGATGCTGTGGGACCTTATCCCAGAAGTAATTTGTCTATTTTGTTGATAATCTCTGACAAGGAAGGGAGTTGTGGTGGGAGGAGTCAAGGCTCATGGTGACAAGGCTCGCTCCTTCAGATCAAACTAAAAGAAGAGGGTAGATTCTTAGGACCTGACGAAGCTATCTGGGTGTTTATATAGCGTCACAAAGCATTGTAGAGAGATGGAGAACTCCATGGCAGCGAAAGGCTGGTGGCCACATATGTATCTCTCACATTTTGGAAAATTAAGGCCTGGATTTTAGTTCATTCAATGTGGAATCGAACCACAAATCTAATGGCGAAGAAATCTCACAAAAGAGCAACTGTAGTGAGAGAAAAATGGATTTTATAGAGCCTCGTTTCACACTATTAGTTTCCAATTTGGGGTCGGGGTAGAAGATGACTAGCAGGCATGTGATCTTGATCCAATGGTTGGGATTCACACGCGCATCGCCTAAAGCATGACATTTAATTTCATTTTCGAGTTCTAATAGGAATAAAGTGACAATTACATTGTTTTATGATTTTCTCTTTCTTCTTTTGAGGGCTCAATCCATTTCCAAAAATAACCAAAATTTACACACTGACTGGTTTTGATGCGTAGAATCCAAATATGAAATTAGTTTTTCCTTTTGGGGACTTTTAGTAGGTTTAATAATTAAATATCATTTTCTCTTTCCTCCTTCATTAGTGGTGATTAGATGCCTCAAATTTTGTGAAACTTCACCCATAAGTCTCTCTAAGCAACTAGAACACGATTTTGTCATTAATTTCACAAGTTGAGACAATTTTTTTTATTTAATGTAATTTATAGAAGATTCGACACACTTTCTCTCTCCTATTATAATTCATTATCCGAACATTATCCAAGTTAGTTGCAAATTTGCCCAAAGGCTTATTTCTATGTTTAGATCACAAATTTGGAGTTAGTTTTCAAATTTGATGACATTAGAATTTTTATTTAACTTTATTGGCTTATCTCCTACTTTCTTTTAATAAAGACTTTAATATATGCATTTATCTTCCAAATTAGGTGATACTTTGCCCTTAAGTTTCTTTTAGGTCAAGAAAATGAGATTGAGTGCCAACTTATCTTTGTGGGTTTTCATTTATGATTTTTGAAGCAACATATTCCCTATTACCCCCTTTTATCTATTATATTCCATATTATCTCCAATTATTACATTTATCATCTCCTTTATGTATATTTTGAGATTTCTCTCCTTTTTCATATTCTAAAAAGCACTAGAAAGTTTTAGGACAAAATACTTTATCCTTTTTGTTACTTAAGTGGACATTTTACATATTAAGCCCATTTCTAAGCTTTCACTGAGGTATTTGTGCATAAACCCAAATATTGGTAGAAAAGGTGAACAAATGTTCATTAAACCATCAGATTCTCCACAAGTTAAACATAAAGGACAAAGAGGATAGAAATGAAAGGAAAAGATGGGAAAGAGGGCCAAAATGAAAAAAATGTCTAGAATTCGGTATGTTACAACACTCCACCCCTTAAAGAGGATTTTGTCCCCAAAATCACTTGCAATTAGGGAAGGGTGAGTGTGCAACCTCACATCACAAAACTTCGAGGTTGTTCCTCAAACCATAAAACTTCCACTAAAACTTTCACCAACATATACTTCACATGCAACACAACATAGCTCAAGTTCTCAAGGATCACCTAGGGTTCCACTATTAAGATACTTTTTTAAGAGATTTAACATTATTTACATTTTTGGCTCATTAACATTATATTCATTATGATATCACATTATCATCATTATTTTAATTATGTCATGTGACATTCATTTGGTTTCCAAAAAGAATTATATTTCATTATTATGCAAAAATAGAGGTTACTCAATTATCTCAATATATTTGATAATTATTAATTTGGATTTACTCTTCATTATCCTCATGTGATCATTTTATTAATTATAACAAATTATCTTGCATGTGATAGGACATTTTATTCAATTTGTTATTAACTCTACAGTTAATCCAAATTATGTGACATCAATTACATATATTTATATTAAACAAGATCTCATTGCCACATTATCTTTATTGCTCACATTAATGTCATCATTAATCATTCCTCATATTTATTCATTTATGTAACTGATTTTGCACATTTATGTGAATCCAGTCACTTCATATTCATATTGAAGCCATTGCATGTATTTTAATGATCAAGGTGAGATATATTACATATTAATGAATCGATTTATATTAGTCGACTAATCATGCGTGTAATAGATAACAAGGCAACATGCATTTCATATTGATGACTTGATAAATATGTGAACATATGATTATATATATACCATTTATGTGTATCAAAGTATGTTATCTGATTTTGACACCTGATGCCATTATTTTAACATGAACATCATTAAGGATGTATATATTAAGGTTATATGATTACAACTTAGGGTTTAGGATCAACTTGATCATTATAGCATGCATTAATGCCAAGATTAGGCTACACTTATCATATCATTAAGGTTTATCGGTTCATGACATTGTTAGCATCATGTGTTTCCATAGTTATTATTAATATAAAAGTGACCCATATTATGTGCATTGGATATTCATAGGGTTCGAACATATAAATTATTCCTCGGGTTATCATTATATGTTCATTAATATATGAACAAGCATGTTAGGGTTACCATTAATACATGTTTGGTCAAGACCAAGAATCCAAGCATACTAACCTCCTATTCATGGAGTTAGGGTCTCTAAAGATATATTAGATAGACTTCAAGATGTTATAGGGTTCCATCCCCCTAAAGAGGATTTCGTCCTCGAAATCTAACCACTCAAACATCATCAACTAACTATACTCCACCTCTTAAAGAGTTTGACCTATCAAGCCAAACTAACTAGGGTTAAAGGATCAGTCTAACTAAACCATTCTCAAGATCCATCAGGCTTCCAATGTGCACTCTGATATCTTCCCAAACACCCAAACTATAAGATCTAGGTTCTAGGGATAAACTTATCAAAGGATGTGGTCCTAAGGGATGTAAGGAAACTATCTTGGTATCCATCCTCAAACAAATCAACTTAGGGTTCCCAAAGATATACAACATATAAGTCTAAGGTTACTATGGCCTAAAAGCAAACTATTTCAGACAATTCGTATTAGATCAGGCTAGGCCAGTATCATATGGGCACGGGAGTCCTCCTAAACCAAGCTAGTGGCATGGAGGAAAATGTTGCCAGCCCCCAAAACCCTGATCCTTTCTAGACACATTTGCTTCAACTTCATGCCCTAATAGTAGCCTAAAGGCACACCTAAACAACATCAAGTTATACATGTTTTGGTTATGAGTATTTTAGGGTTTTATTCATCAAGATTCTAATGTTATACTATAGGGTTATAAATCAACCTTTCATCATCCATAGATCAACTCTTGGGATAACATGTTACTTAAAGGAACTATGTAAGGCATGATTCTAATTTGGGAGACAAAACTGAAATAGTTAGATTCCGACTACCATGGGCTCTGATACCATGTTGTAAAGAGGAGAACTCACCCCTTTACTAAATTTGTTAAAAAAACACCATTGGAAAGTATCGAAATAAAAAATTTCTGACTATATTCAATTTCATAAAAGATTGTACAAAATACATCAACAATCTCCCTTTTAGGGTTACATCAAGATACAACAATTAGGATCTAGATAGAGGGAAGTCCAACTACTACAGTCTTGTCTCCAAGAGGCATATCCATCATATAAGTTCAAGCCAACAACTAAGATCTTCATGCCTTATCCATCACCTTGCTCATCTCCTGGGTGGTTGGGAAAGCACCCAACAAAAAGGGAAAGGGAAGAAAAGTATGTGTCACGAAAAACGATTCTAAGATGGCAAGATAAGAAAAGCATGTAAAAGTAGTCTAGGGTTCATAAGATGAAGATACAAGATAATGATGCTAAATATACAAGAATCTTTCAATAGATGCTTGCCATAAATAAGATATAATAAAAGAATTGCATGCATGATTAATATTGACTACCTTAACTAAGTAGGGTTGAGGCTCCTACCTGACCTTAAACCAAAGGGTGAGGGGAGAATAAGACATTCCCAATCACCTACACATATTTCATGTGTGGGGGAGAATAAGACGTTCCCTAGGGGAGAAATAACACATTCCCCAACTATGGGTGGTTTTACATAAGTACCACTACTATAGCTAGTTAGTCTAACAAAATCATCATGCTAGGATCAATGGAAAGTAATAGAATCAACGAAATAGAGCATAGCAGTGGGGTACCAAGACCCAAGAACAATTTTCCAAAATGAATTATGAGGCAAATATAGCAAAAGAATCATGAGAATAGGATATAGGGTTCAAATAAATCTCATTGTGGAAAAACTAGGACAAGGCACAAATATTTCTCAATTTAAGGTGTAAATGCACATACCTCTCTTTAATGAGATCCAATTATCAACTTGCACCACTTTAATTGATTCTAAGTTCCACTTTTCCTATTTCAATGTATTAACATGTATTAGGGTTTTGTACATGCATAAAGATGAAGGAAACCCTAGTTTTGGACTTTTCGCATAAAACTCTGATTTAGACCTTGAAACCGTCACCACTGTCTTAGTTAGGGTTTTCTGATCAAAATATCATATAATATTATGTATTTTGAATATATAGACTTTTAGATGCATTTTTAGTGATTTTAATCAATTAAATCATTTCCTAAACATACTTTTTTGACAAACTCAAAATCAAGCATTGAAACTATTTTTATTGGAAAGAGGGTATTTTTCCAAGTTCGGAACATGTTTTATTTTTATTTTTGGACCATCGAATCAAAAGTTACTACTTTTTTACAATAAGAACCAATTAGAAAATGCCACTTAAGAGAAACTAAGTCTGATCAGTGAGATTGGGCTTGTTGACATGGCCCAATCATCGCCATCCAGCTTGCCATGATAGTGACCTGTGAAGTGCTCGACTAAGAAAACAAAATGTATGCAAAAAGATAAGAATACCCATGGTAGAAAACAGAAAAAGTAAAATTGAGCGAGGAGAGTGTTGGAAATTCATCGGGGTTTATCCCCAACCTTGCTTTCACAGGCCATGTCTGTGAGGCAGAGCACATGCTTCTCAGGTTTAATTGGAGAAAACCACATGTCGGCGGGATAGCGAGATACAAGCTAACAAAAATGAAGGGGAGATGCCGCGTGACCTTACCCCAGAAGCAATTTGTCCATTTTGTTGAGAATCTTCGGCATCGAAGGGAGTTGTGGTGGGAGGAGTCAGGGCTCATGGTGACAAGGCTCGCTCCTTCAGATCATATTGAAAGAAGAGGGTAGATTCTTAGGACCCGACGAAGCTATCTGGGTGTTTATATAGGGTCACAAAGCATTGTAGAGAGATGAAGAACTCCATGGCAATAAGAGGCTGGTGACCACATATGAATCTCTCACATTTTAGAAAATTAGGGCCTGACTTTTAGTTCGTTCAATGTGGAATCGAACCAAGAATCTGCTGGCGAAGAAATCTAACAAAAAGTGCAATTGTGGTGAGAGAAAAATGGATTTACAGAGCCTCGTTTCACACTATTAGTTTCCAATTTGGGGTCGGGGTAGAAGATGACCAGCAGGCGTGCGATCTTGATCCAACAGTTGGGATTCACACGCGCATCGCCTAAAGCATGACATTTAATTTCATTTTTGAGTTGTAATTGGAATAAAGTGACAATTACATTGTTTTATCATTTTCTCTTTCTTCTTTTGAGGGCTCAACCCATTTCCAAAAATAACCAAAATTTACACCCTGACTGATTTTGATGCATAGAATCCAAATATGGAATTACTTTGCCTTCGGGGGACTTTTAGTAGGTTAAATAATTAAAATATCATTTTCTCTTTCCTCCTTCATTAGTGGTGATAAGATGCCTCAAATTTCGTGAAACTTCACCCATAAGTCTCTCTAAGCGACTAGAACACGATTTTGTCATTAATTTTACAAGTTGAGATTATTTATTTATTTATTTAATTTGTAGAAGATTCTACACACTTTCTCTCTCCTATTATTATTCATTATCCATTCATTATCCAAATTAGTTGCAAATTTGCCCAAAGGATTATTTCTCTGTTTAGATCACAAATTTGGAGTTATTTTTCCAATTTGCAGACATTAGACATTTTATTTCACTTTATTGGCTTATCTCCTACTTTATTTTAATAAAGACTTTAATATATGCATTTATCTTCCAAATTAGGTGATACTTGGCCCTTAAGTTTCTTTTAGGTCAAGAAAATGAGATTGAGTGCCAAATTATCTTCGTGGGTTTTCATTTATGATTTTTGAAACAACATATTCCCTATTATCCCCTTTTATCCAATATATTCCATATTATCTCCAATTATTACATTTATCATCCCCTTTATTTATATTTCAATATTTCTCTCCTTTTTCATATTCTAAAAAGCAATATAAAGTTCTAGGATGAAATACTTTATCCTTTTTATTACTTAAATGGACATTTTACATATTAAGCCCATTTCTAAACTTTCACTGAGGTATTTGTGCATAAACCCAAATATTGGTAGAAAAGGTGAACAAATGTTCATTAAACCATCATATTATCCACAAATTAAATAGAAAGGCCAAAGAGGATAGAAATGAAAGGAAAATATGGTAAAGAGGACCAAAAAGGCAAAATGCCCAGAATTCGATATGTTACATAGGGGGACGACAACCATACAAAAGGAAGTAGTTTTTTTCATTGCACGACAACTGAAGAGAGAGAAGAGAAGAACTGAGGACTGAAAGCTTCAGTCGAGTAAATCCAAGCACCTCCAGAGGATGATTCTACAGTCAGAAGATAGAAGAATGCATGTACGATGGAGGGGATCTTTCGAATGGGTAGAGATTCAGGGGTTACCTTAGTTTCCTAATGTTTCCCACATTTTTCTTCTTCCTTTCCATGTATGTGTTGATGAAAACCATACAAGGCTAAAAACCTTTATTCCTTAGTATCCAGGAGTAGCCCGAATATACATTGTGATTTCTATGCATTCATATCAATTTTATCTCTTTTTACTAGATATAAATCTATGAAAGCTTTGTGTTCTACTTGTTCTTGATTACCATGAGTGGATTGATAGATGCTTAGTCATCTCGAGAGAGAGGTTGAGGGTTGAAAAGCATAGATTTACCTGTGTACTATGCCCTTTGGGAAAAGTGGAGTGTAAACGGGAGGAGAAACCTAGAGAATAATCATAAAGCATCTAACTAATCAATCAATACCTATGGAAGTGGGATTGGTATTAGATTAGGTAATGAATTACACTAAGGGAGCAGGTAATTTTGGGCACATGCTCCTTATCTAGGGATTGAGATAATAGATGTTCGTGAGTGTGAGGTCAATTGCTAGTGTTATCCATGGTGAAACCACTGTCCTAAGGAATTCATTCCATCTCTGATTAATTCAACCTTTAAATTCATTTTGTTTATGTATTTGTTATTTAACTCAAACCAATTCAACCTTTTACAATTGGCTTAGCTGATTTGATTATAGTTAGTAGTAGTCTATTGGAGAAATGCTTCCCCATGTTTGACTTAGGCCTCATAAGGCCTTATTACTTCGATACATTCACTTGTGTATTACGCACGGTAAACTTGTGTTAAGTTTTTGGCGCCGTTGTCAGGGAAGCGACAACATCCAACACTACAAGTGTTGTGGTCGGCCACTCTAGGCCAAATTATTTTATTTTATTTTATCATCTTTTAATTTTCTTCAAGCTGAATCATAAGATATTTTTGATACATCATAAATTTCTCATGCTAATACCTACTTTCTATTGTTTTAGGGAATCTAGTGCATGGTGCGTACCAGAGCCATAGAATATGGAGAACTATCCTCACCAGGCTTTGGACAAGTAGAGCTCTTACAAGGAGAAAGGGAGTCTAGCATGTATGTGGAGAGGTTCAACCGAACCCCTCCACCTCCACCTGAGAGACATGTAACAACAGAAGAACTAGAAATAGTAGAAATAGAGGGAGAAGAAGAATTGACAATATGGGAAAGGATAAAGGCTTTGTCATCTACGACCCATAAAGGGCCCATCAAAAGGCAAGCCATCAATGTGGGAAGCTACAAGATAGATCATGGACTTATTGCCTTAGTCAAATCTCAAGCATTCCATGGCCATCCTTCTGAAGATCCAATGATGCATATTAGCAATTTCGTGGAGAACTATGATATGGTCAAGATAGATAGGGTCCCGACTACTATAATATATCTTAAGCTATTTTCATCTTCACTGGAGGATAGCACAAAGTCATGGTTCAACAATTTTGATGATGAGATCGTCAAGACATGGGATCAGATGATAGATTCATTCTTCGAGAACTACTTCCCTCTGCAAAAGATGAATGACCTAGTGAAGAAGATTCACAACTTCAAATAGCAAGCTGATGAGTCATATTCAGAGGCATGGGAGAGGTTTTAAAATATGTTGAGGAAAGTGCCTCATCATGGCATTGATCTACTGGGGCAGGCCAAGATCTTCTATTATGGCCTACACAAAGGGGAGAGAACAACTCTTGACAGTGTGGGAGCAGGCTTCTTCCTCAACAACAAGCCCACTCGCTGCCATGAGATCCTCAAGAACATGCCTAAAAACCAATCATGTGGAGAATAAAGAGAGCCACTGACGACGATTAAAAGTGTCGGAGAATCCAAGCTGATATCTGCTCTAAATGAGAAGTTAGATCTGATTGCTAAGAAGCTATGTGCTACAGAAAAATTTCCTGTTGAGAAAGAAGAAGAAGGGTGTAAGTATATGCACTAGGGGCAATACAGGAACAATGAATATTCTTGGAGGAAGGAACCCAAATTCTCTTGGAAGGATCCTAACAACTTCTAGCAGGATCCATCACAGGCGCAACAACAACATCTAAAGCCATAATAGTATGGTGTCCAAGCATAGTATCAACCAGAGCAGTAGAAAATTGACAAGATTGAAGAAATAAGGGCAAGCTATTGAGTTAGAATGAGCTGTAGATTGCACAAACTCAAAGGGATCTTCAAAATTAAGGGGCATGTATTTGTAGCATAGAGACACAGATCTCTCAGATAGCAGCATATGTGAGTGCATTAAAGCAACCAACCCAACAAGGATTTTTGGCGAACATCAATGTACCTTTTGGGAATCAGCATGTGAAGGCTGTTCTACTCCATAGTGGCAAGAAGCTACTGAATGATGCATCACATAGTACAATTACAAAAGAAGATACATGTCACTCTATACCAGTGGATGCAGAAGAACCACACATGTCAACACAGGAGAAGACTACAGATGAGCAAGTTGAGGAGGTTGGGGGGTAATAAAACTCATGTTTATATCCTGCCTCACCAGAGGGAACCTGTAGTTCGAGTGTCCTTTCTGAACAGTTTGAAGGCGACTAAGATGGACCAAATGTTCAAGAAATTTCTAGATAATTTTTGGAATTTATCTGTGAACATTCCCTTGATAGACGCTATTGAGTAGATACCATCTTATGGGAAGTTTTCAAAGGATATAATTACAAAGAAGAGAAAGATACCAATGTATGATGTTGTGGTTTTGAAAGCGTATGTTATTGCTTTTATCTTGGGGACATTTCCTCCTAAAGGATAGGATCCTGGATGCTTCAAAGGTAAGACAAAATTTGGAGATGCTTTATGTGATTCAGGGGCGAGTATAAATTTGATGCCACTATCTACCTTCAAGAATCTCAGAATTAAGGAATCCAGGAAGAGAAGCATGACAATCTAGTTGGCAGACAACTCACTAGTTAAGACATATGGTATATGTGAGGATGTCCTGGTGAAAGTGGACATGTTCATCTTTCCTACAGATTTTGTAGTGATGGAAATGCAAGACGACCATGGCAATGAGATTCTACTTGGAAGAACATTTTGAGCCACTGTAGACATGATACTTGAGATGGGCAGAGGACGTATGACTATGGGAATCCAAGATGATAGGTTCGAGATCAAGATGCCAGAACACTATCAAGCCATGAGAGATAAGGTGCAATGGAACATGATTCAACACGTGGATAGCAAGTGTTCTCTATTTCTAGGGAAACTATTCCTGGATATGGCCCATGTTATGACTAAAGTAGAAAGAGGAACTATAGCAGTAGACATTTTGAAAAATACAAAGCTGATATCACTGATTCAAGCAATGCGCTACCCGGGCGATGAGGGAGAGGACTATGACCCTACTGCCGAAGAAGAAGCCATAGCTGATTCTATGATACAGTCATCACCCAAGCTACCCTTAGAAGCATACTTGATGAACAAAATGGAGGAAAACACCTGAACAACCATATAGAAGAGTGTGTCTTAATGCTAAAGGCAGTACCTTACTGCTATGCAAGATGCTTTGAAGACCTTAGACCACCACCCCCACCATTGGTCCCATCTCTATAAAGCCAGCTAGACCTAGAATTGAAGCCATTAGTGCCATACCTAAAGTATGTATTCTTAGCTACAGAGGAAAAGCTCCCAGTGATCATATCATCTACTTTGAGTAGTGAAGAGAAATGAAAGTTACTCACTGTGCTAAAAAACCACAGAGTTGCATTCGGGTGGTCCATAACTGAAATAAAAGGGATCTCTCCAACCTTGTTCCAACACAAGATTCGGCTCAAAGAAGGATCTAAGGAAATTGTCCAACCTCAGAGGTTTCTCAATCTGATTATGATTGAGGTGGTGAAGAAGGAAGTTGTCAAGCTACTGTCGGTAGGTATAATCTACCCAATTTCTGATTCAATGTGGGTTAGTCCTACCCAGGTAGTTCCTAAGAAAGGGCGGATCATGATCAATACTAATGCGGTTAATGAATTGATTTCCACTAGACTAGTGAGGGGATGGCGAGTGTGTATAGATTATCGCCGGGTAAATGCAACCTCTCTTAAAGATCATTTCCCTTTACCTTTTATTGATCAGATCTTGGAATGATTATCTGGCCGTTCACACTTTTGTTTTTTTGATGGGTATTCTAGGTATAATCAAATTTCCATAGAGCCTAAGGATAAGGAGAAATCCACTTTCACCTACCTTTATGGAATATTTGCATACCGACATATGCCTTTTGGTCTTTGTAACACCCCTTCTATGTTTCAACGTTGTATGCTTGCCATTTTTTCTAACATGGTAGAGTGGTGCTTAGAGGTTTTTATGGATGATTTTTTTGTGTATGGGGAATCTTTCAATGATTATTTATATAACCTTGATAGGGTGCTAGAGAGATGTGAGGACACTCACCTAGTTCTAAACTGGGAGAAGTGTCACATGATGGTAAGTGAAGGGATTGTTCTTGGAAACAAGGTGTCCAACAAAGGCATGGAAGTGGATCCAGTAAAGATTGAAGTCATCTCCACACTACCTACACTGACATAGGTGAAGGGAATAAGGAGCTTTTTAGGACACACTAGATTTTACCGCTATTTTATCAAGGATTTCTCAAAATTTTCCAAACCATTCTTTGAACTTTTAGAGAAAGATGTTGAGTTTTCTTTGATGAGCGATGTTTAAAAGCTTTTGAAATCCTTAAAGAAAAACTGATCTCCACACCTATTATGCAGGCTCCTGATTGGAGCCTTCCCTTTGAGCTGATGTGTGACGCATCAGAATATGCAGTTGGAGCTGTGTTGGGTCAATGCAGAGACAATACTCAAACTATCATATATTATGCATCCAAGACTTTGAATGATACACCGATGAATTACACTACTACTGAAAAAGAACTGCTAGCGGTAGTGTTTTCTTTTGAAAAATTCCGCCAATACCTAGTTGGGGCTAAAGTGATAGTTTGGACTAACCATGCTGCCATCAAATACTTGTTACAAAAGAAAGATGCCAAACCCAGTTTGATTAGTTGGATTCTTTTGCTTTAGGAATTTGACATTGAAATTAAAGACAAGGTAGGGGTAGAGAATGTTATAGCCGATTATTTGTCTAGATTAGAAAGGGAGGACAAAAAAGGTATAGCCATCCCTATTATTGAGGAATTCTTGAATGAGAAATTGTTTGCAAATAAAACTAAGGATCCTTGGTTTGTAGATATTGTTAATTACCTAGCTTGTAAGGAATTTCCTGCAGATTGGGGGCACCAAGAGAAAAAATGATTTTCCACTCATTGAAGTTTTATATTTGGGATGATCTGATTCTTCTTAAGTAATGTAGGGATGGACTATTAAGAAGATGTGTACCCAAATGTGAGGTAGAGAGCATCTTGTCACAGTGTCATTCTCTACCCATGGGTGGACACCATGCTAGCTCTAGGACTGCGGCTAAAGTCTTAGAGAGTGGGTTTTATTAGCCTGCCTTATTTAAAGATGCTCACAACTTTGTTCGTCATTGTGATACATGTCAACGTGCATGTAATATCTCTAAGCGACATGAGATGCCCTTAAATGTGTTTCAAGAGGTTGGCGTTTTTTATCTTTGGGGTATAGATTTTATGGTCCCATTTGTTTCATCCAATTCCAATCTTTATATATTACTTGTAGTTGATTATGTGTCTAAGTGTGTGGAAGCAATTCCAACCCACACCAATGATGCACATGTAGTGTGCAAGTTTGTAAAGGAATAGATTTTCCGTAGGTTTGGTGTCCCCCACCTAATTATTAGTGATGGTGGATCTCACTTCACTTATAGATAGTTTGAAGATTTATTGAGAAAATATGGGGTGAAGCACCAAGTGGGTACTCCATATCGCCCATAGACTCAAGGACAGGTTGAGGTGTCTAATAGAGAGGTGAAGAAAATTTTGGAAAGAATGGTCTCAACCAATAGGATGAACTGGAGTTATGTGCTAAGTGATGCTCTTTGGGCTTATAGAACCGCCTAAAAATTCCCAATAGGAACAACACCTTTTAAGTTGATCTATGGCTGTGCATTCCATCTACATGTAGAGCTTGAGCATAAAGCAAAATGGGTCATGAAGAAGCTGAATTTCAACATTGATGAAGCGGGTAGAAAGAGACTTTTGGAGATTAATGAATTAGATGAGCTTAGGATGGATGATTATGAAAGATCTAGGATATATAAGGAAAGGACAAAGAAAATTCATGATAGACACATTCTAAATAGGGTGTTTCTCCCAGACCAAAAAGTCCTCCTTTTCAATTCTAGGCTTAGACTGCATCGAGTAAGCTAAGGTCCAAGTGGAGTGGACTGTTTGTGATTGAAAAAGTCTTTCCCCATGGTGTTGTGCACATTGTAGATGGGAATAGGTCATTCCTTGTAAATGACCAAAGATTAAAGAACTATTTTGGAGGGGAGTTAGAGCCACATATAGAGGAGGTGCAACTTTGCACTGTTCCATAGATTCTTGCTCTAAAGACCTTCTAGTCTAGGATGTTAAAAAATGATGCTTGATGGGAGGCAACCCAATCTTTATTGCATTGTTTTTATGTTCAATTTCCATTTTTAGTTGTCACTTTACTTAAATTTCTGTAAAAATGGTACCTTGACTCATTTTTGGAGTGTGTAGAGCTTAAAAGTCAGTACCACTAGTTTAGCAGTCGATGGCACCGAAATGAGGTCAGCGTAAAGTCCACAACTGTAGCACAGACTCGGTACCACCGAATCAACAGGTTGGTACCACCGAGTCTCTGAAGATCTTTCGAGCGCTAACTAATAAGGACTCAGTACTACCAACTTTTGAGTCAGTATTATTGACTTTTGGATGCACCCAAGTTCGTTATACTGAGCCGAAAAATTTGAAAGCATCGACAATTTCAACAACTCAGTACTACCGACCCTGAAGTCGGCACTATCAACTCGCCACATCAGCAATCTAGGTGTTCGCGATCCAACAACCATGACATGCTTCATCGAGTGGTCGGTGGTACCAATCCACAACACCAGTTAGTACTACCGACTCATCGTCGGTACCACTGATACTGGGGTGATCTGAAACATCTATGTCATCCAATCATAAGATGTCAAAGCAACTAACCACAAATTGTACTAGCTAAATCAGTACCACTGACTCAAAAGTCAGTAGTACCGACTCTGCCATGTTTAGCTATATAAGGAGGGATGGTGGAGCCATTTTCTTCACACCCTCAACATCCACTCCTCCTACATTTTAGAGCAAGGCTGCACCAGGTGCTGACGGTCTTCCCCGAGCTTTTATTCTCTTAACCTCCTTCTTGCACAACGACATGCCTCCTAGGAGAGGATTTGTTCCCCCACAAGGCGATTTGGTCCCCCGACCAACCCGCATTCAACACCCATCCTCAGAGATAAGAAAGCTATATGAAGAGTTGCAGACAAGGTAGATCATCCCAACGCGATATGGCAATCACACATTGATCGAAATAGTGGGCTTTACTAACAACATGCGACGGGTATGCAATTTTGTAGAAATGTGTATCTGATTAGACATATCATATCTGTCATGATATTACAGTAGATTATGGTGTGGAGGAGGCAGACTTGCCATTTAGAGAAAGAGCCCATGCTACCTTCTATGCAAGGGTCTTAGGAGGAAATATGCAACTGGTCTCTCTCCTAGGAACTACATTGAGGGCCACCTGGTCCTAGAGACATTGACCACAAACATGTCCTCCAGACAGGGACAACCCAATGGGTAGCATCACATGGTAAAAAATGCCAAAGGGTTACATCAAGATCCATGTGAACATCTACACTGTCCACAAAAGTTGGATGTGATCGTCTTAGAAAATGGACATTTCCTGCTACCACCATTGGTCAACACCCCTCCCACACCCGATCAGCCACCATTGCAATGTGTATGGTCACAACTAGACTTGTTGCCCCATCACTGTTTGACCTTCATCATTCCCATCGCCTCCCCATCCATGCCATCATTCCCACGACCTCCCCATCCACGCCATCATCCACCCCTACATGAATATTCTATGTTGTTTCCAAAACCATACAAAAATAATAATCATCCATCCCATGGTACCTAGTTTCGTCTAACGAAGTGGTGAGGTCCATAACCCCCACCACTCACTCATGGTTGAAGTCCATGGCATCGAATATCTCTCTTTCCCATATAGATACTTCCACATATTCTTGACAACCTGACTTGAACCCAAACATACTCCTTATGGACATCATACATTCCACATGAAAGAGTTGATGAACCAATAAAAGATATTATTACCAAGGTAGGTGACACTAAGTGTAGTGGATATCATTAACGTTGAGGTATATAACAACCCAATTTTACTTTTTGAATAAGAAAGTAACAATCAACATCAAAATAAACTATGTGATAAATAATGTAACTATGTCATCCAAAAGTAATATCCAATCATTAATAAAAACAAGTCGAGTACTGGAAGTAATAAAAATACAGGCTACAAACTAAGTGTATAATAATAGCTAATTACAATGTTATGTAATAAAGAGCACCCCATCTATACCCAACCCATGTGATATCCATAATTAGATATGAATATTTATAACCACCCAAGGGTCCTACAAATCATATGAAATGATTCAAACTTCTTACACTTGCTCTAAAATAATTATAATATAAATTTATTTCCATAATACAATAAAATTTACAATTTGGTCAATCATTAAATAATTTTTTTGGACCTCTACTTCTTAATCATTAAATATAACAAGTATCTAGCATCAATACACCATTTAATTCATTAACACGAAACATGATAAATCTACTAGTTTTTTTTACTAACATGAATGATAGCACAACTCTCCACCTAGATAAAAATTCAAACGTCTTGTGAGCATTTAAGTTTTCAAATAGGAAAAGACAATATGCAACTCATTTAATAATTCAGTATAAGATATCGTTAACATGCAATAAGCGCTTGGAGTATCTCATTAACATTATAAAGATATTTACAACCACAACTATACATCATGTAAAAATCACCCACAATACCAAGTTGTTGCACGGTCCACAAAATGAGTTCCTCTTACTCTGATAATGTATGGGTATTGCTAAGTTGTTGTTTGACTTGTGGACATGCCATGCTATACATATGAAGGAGGAAACTACCTTCTTTGACAAAGGTTTACAAGGGTCTATCAAGGACATTGTGGTTTGTAGAGACCCTTTCTTTGGAGACCTTCAATGGTGGATGACTTCCTTACCCATTCAACTTGGTGGATTAGGTATGTACTCGACTTTGCATGCTTCATTGTGTACTTTACTGGCGTCCATGGCCCACTCTTGGGGTTTTCAAGATCATATTATGTAAAGTAGTGGAATTTATGGTATGGATTATTATTTTCATAGTGCTTGGATTGTCTTCATGTCATGATTCCAACTTCTGAATTTAGTATTTTTGCTAACAAGGACATTGTCTCCCCTAAAGCACATCATCCTTTGGTGAGTGTCCCTTTTAGCCAAATTATTGAGGAAATGGAAGTTTAATTGAACATGATTGTTAGATAAAAAGTAGTTCTTGGATTTCTAAAAGTTGATATGCACAAGATTTTATTCTTTCTATTCCTATTATGGATTAGGTTTTCACATGTCATCCTTGGAGTATCATACTATCCTCAAATATCATCTTGTAATTCCTTTATTTCCCATTGATGATGTATTCCCAATTTTCCCTAAGGCATGATTGGATGTTTTTGGGGAACATGAAGTTCACTACAAAGAGGTTCATTATTTCAAGTACAAACATGATTTTATTAGGGATGATCTCTATGATGTACTTAGACACATGGGTATTGCTGCAAAGAAAGAAGAACATGTAAACTTTTTGATGGACCATAGAAGGGGAGATTAACACTTAGACCAGATGAAGTCTTGATTTTTGGATGGAATGGCAAGAAGCATGCATGTGAGCCTGACTGGGATCTCCCCACTAGTGGGCTTGAGGGATGGAGTTTTTACTGTAGGACATGATGGCCTCAAAGCTGGCACAACTAAAGTGGCAAAGCATGAGAAATCATGCATTGACAATCAACACATTTTTTATATCTTTTACATTTGATACTTTTGATTCTTAGGACCATATGCTTAGAACTTATAATTAGGGTTCGCAAGGCTCTGAATAATACTTTTATGACCCCCAAGTCTATGAATGTACTTTTCTAAAAAAGAATATATATATATGTAAGTTTTTAAAATTGGTAATATGAGAAAGTGTAAATGTTGATCTATAAGGAGACAATGTATATATTGTGTTCATCAAAGAGAAATAAAGATATGCTTTCATTGTAGGTAGAAGTCTTAAATATTACTTGTAAGACCTATAATGTAAATTTATAGAAAAAAGTAACATTGACAAAACTTGAAAAAATATATAATTCGTTTAGAAATCTAAATTTTTGGGTAAGTCAATAGTAAAAGAGAGATGCATGTGGGTTTACTTTTAGATAGCATAGCAAAAAATGACATTTGATGGTTATTAGGCAAAAATGTAGTAATACTACAAGATGATATTATAGTGTTATATTGGATTTCTTCAAATGTGGAAGATTGTTCAAAGAAGATAATAGGACTTACGTCACTATTATTCCTCAGTATGATAAAAATGTTGAAGCAAAAAATTGGCGTCATATTGCCATTTTTGATGTCATTATTAAGGCCATACATGAAAGATATAGCTAATTGACTTCAAATATGCTTCATAACCTTATTTATGGAAATCATTGTTCCTATATAAAAGAAAACTTTATCAAGGATTATATCCTTCTTTATAATATATTTGTTCATGACTTAAAAGATGATATGGTTTTTAAATGTGTATGAAACTAGATAATACAAGGGCATGAAATTTTTTCAATTGCAATTTTATATTTTATCTTATTATATCACGAATGTTTCTAAATTATGGATGGCGTAGGTTAAGGATATACCTTTCAAGAATAGTTATCAAATTCTCCTAATTGAATCACCTATTAATTCTTGCAAACCAACAATTGGAGTAATGGACAGAGGATCTCTTATCCCCTTATATTTTTTTCATTGCCATGTTAACATTCACCACCTCTATCAAGGAGGAAGTCACATCTAATTTCCTAAGTCCTTTAAGGAATCTAAGGAACATATTTGTTTACACATGCATTTCATTAATGATGTGCTAATTTTGCTGATGCCAGTTTAAACAATGTTATTTGAGAAAATCATTGATGATGTACTTATTTTTTCCAATACCGGTTTAAACAATGCTAATTGAATTAAAGACATAATCTCTAAGTTTGCAATCACAACTAGTTTATCTATCAAAAATAAGAGGAGTTTTATTTAATTTATGAGGACTCAAAGAAATCTAAAATTATTCCCATTATATACATTAATGGAGGGGCGTTTCCCTCTAAATACTTGGGTATCCCCCTTTTCTTTGTAACATCAATAAGAATAATTTTACTCCTATTTGAAGTAATATCAAATCTAAGGTTAAAGATTAAATAACTGTGCTCTAAGTAAGGTTAGTAGAGTCAAATTGTTCAAATCAACTATTTTATCCATTCACCTATTTAGTCCTCAAGTATTACTCTCCCATGCATAGTTACTGAAGATGTTATGAAGATTTGTAGAAGATTTATTTGGGGTGGTTTGGAAACTAGACTAAGCTTCATTCTAATAGGTGTAACAATTTTCTCTTCTAAATAAAGAAGGTTATCTTTATATAAGAATAATTAGAGATGCTTTCAAAGTTAATTTCATCCTCAATTCCTGGATTATATCTTGTAAAAGTCACAATCTACGGTTCTACCCTTACACTAGTAACCATAATTTAGAATTGGGTATACATGAACAATTTTGGGTCTACACTAAAACTTAGGAAATATATGAGGCCATATAGTCGAACCTTGTTGAGGACATCAAAATTCTAGTGCTGGAGATTATAACATCAAAGACTTGAGGCCTAGATTAATATAGTCTTAAAATGGATGATCGGACTACCCATATCACCAAGTTGTGCCTCCTTTTCAAGGACCACATCACTAAGAGCTTTGTGGTTAAGTGTGCTCAGCCCAAAGTAGTACTAGGATGGATGGCCTATTGGAAAGTTGATCTCAGGTTGTGAGTGAGTGAGGATAAAGCATCTAGCCAAGGCTATTGGTAATCTTTGGGGCCGGTCATCATTCTTAAAACTCTACGGGATTTCTCTATGATAGTGCCAGAACTTCTTTGTCTATGTGGTCAAACATATGAATAAAAGGAGTATAGATAGAATTTCCAGGAGGATAGTTTAATGAATTTCCACTTGTTTTGAATAACTAGTAATTGAGAAATGAAAAATCTTAATCGATAGAATTGAGAATTTTGATGTTATAAGAAAATAAGCATGCACTATTTATAGTGGTGTAGTAAATGATTTTTACTATTTTATGTATAACTCTGATGTCTTTGAAATTTGGATGTAGTTTAGATAACTTAAATATTGATGTTTTGTAAAATTTCATATTTTTTGAATGTTTCCTAGTCCTATTGGTCAGTGGAGTTTTCCCTAGATAAACTCAGACTACCATGCCATACAGGCTAGAGTAATGTTTGATTTTTATTTATTTATTGTTGCATTTGAATGAGCAAAACTTTAGCAGTATCCTAGAAACTAAATTTCAAAAAACATATTAAATCTCCATTATTTTTGGATAATATCAGAGTGATCACAGAGTGTTTTGTTTCCAGAGTTTCTTATCTATAAAAACTCATCCGGGCAACCCATTGGAATAAAAAAATATTGAAAATAGATTTGAACTTGTTTATAAATGTTACAATAACCTCAATTGATCTATATCATTAACCTAACACCCTACTATTAGATACAAAATTAAACATAGAGACGAGAACTTGGATTTTAAAGGGAAAATGTCAAAAATGTTGATTTGGGATTCTACCAAAAGATTACAAATTCATGTAAGTGCATAAACCTTAGTTAGGTTTTCCTGGTGAATCTTGTTTTATATATTTGAAATTTGTTCCTCCTCTAATTCAAATAAAAAATGACATCAAATCACCTCTTTCTCTTTCTCTATCTAATTTTCCTTTTCTTGGATTCTTGAGTTGAAAAGAGAAACTAAAGGATTGAATCCTTGGCAATTGATCAGATTTCTAGAAATTCAGATTATGGGAAACATTTTTGATATGCTTGGATCATGTGCTGAGTGTTTATATCCCACTAAAAATATATAATCGTGTTAAAATATTAATTCTATCGTATTAAGAATCATCAAAATCAATGGTTGTGTTGTATATAGATGGGTACTTAATTAGGGAAAATTTTGGAGAACTAAATACTACTAATTTAAACTAATTCTTAATGACTACATGTATTTACTCCCTAATCCATATATTTAAATTCTATTTGAGAAATTATTGGCCAACGAGATACCTTTTCTTGTGCATTATTACTTTAAAATAAGTCAAATGAAGGATATGCTCAAAACTATAGTGGACATGTGCATACAATGTTTGAATTGAATATGCATGAATTACCCAAGTGTATTATTGAATCTTAATAAAATTTAATACGACATGTACAAGATGATCAATGTGAGGATTTCAAATGGAGGTATTCTGTGTCTAGGTTAGTGTTTTCTGGTTGACTCAAATGAGCTAATAAATCTATGCATACTTATAATTGATGGATGGATTATGTCAAAATGAAAACTACAGTTTCCATGTATTATGAATAGCCTTAATGACCCTTTGTACACCGTGATGAGGTTACTAAACTATATGATTCTTATTATGTATTGAACTAATATGACTTCTTGGAAACCCTAGAAATTTGGTATTTAGACTAACATGAGAGATAAATCCTGAACTTGAATATAATTGCATAAATGTGAAGAAAATGCTCAATTGCAAGTGATAATACTTTAATTGAATGTGATAAGTTTGACTAAGATTATCTAAGTCTAATGCATTGATTGTGTGATGACCCGACATCAAATCAAGCCATCACTAGTAAATAATTGCGGAATAACCATAAGAAATAGATTAACAAAATCACTAAAAATTAAAACCATTTTGCAAAGAGATCCTCTTCCAGGAAACTCTTACTAAAAGAACCAAAACTTTATATACATCAGGGTTCACATTGTACATACAATGTACCATCTCATCTCGAGGATAACATATAACAATTGCTTTGTCAAAACATATACTAAAGCAACATAAAACCCCAAGGCATACAAGCCAAAATCTCAGATTGTTTATAAAGCCTTTACATACCGGCTCCAAGGACCTGAGAGTACAAAGATGACACATAGGACTTCTATCTATTAGACACGAAAGACAATACACCCAACCTGAGTTGTTACTAATGCCCTTGCTGCTTTTGTTGTCCCTCTACAGTGCGGTCTCTACCTCCTCGTCTGCGTCCACCTAAAAATGTTGGTGACCAATGGGGTGAGACCCATGTCCCAGTGAGAGATATAACTCTCCTTCAACAATATTATTATCATAGAGAAACAGTATAAAACTGTGCAAAGGATTCTTTTACATTAATAAGAAGGATTTAATCATTATTTATAAGCATAACAGAGCAATATCATCTTTTGAAGCATTGTAGCTATATATGATAGAGTAGTAAATCATTTATTCATTTTATAAGAAATATGAAGAACACGTATAACATTTATCCATTCAAGATGTATAAAAGAAATGTAACATCAATAGTGTTTTCAATATTCAATCCTTAAGAAAATATGCTACACGGCTGATTACATATTTACAATCACACTTATTCCCTGAGGAGATGAGGAATACCGCTCATACTCCAACTGACCATGACTACGTAAAGCATCAGTACCATACAAGGTCAATGGAAGAGTTGGCTGCCATGACCTCACCCATCTTGGTCAGTATGAGACTATTGGCAAGACATCTCATGTCAATTGCAATTAGCTTACTAGGGTATATTGGTATCTTTGCTATAGAGCTACAGCTGCAACATGCACTCTCTTCAGGGAGATTTCAGTTATCCATCCCCATCATTCATCTTCATCAAAAAATTATACATCCATCTCGGTTTATAATGAAGGAGATCTCACATAAATCCCTCATTAGGACATAAGGATATTTGCGCCCATCTCCCCCACATATTCAAAAATATTCCCTCCGAGTTAAACTCATTTCGCCATTCATAAAATCCTGACACTAAATGGATCTATGGTCAGTGCAATACATTATAAGATTCCACTTGATTAATTAGGTGCATTATAATATCTTTTAACATCAACCAAGTTTCAAACATGAATTATAACAGATGCTACAAAGAAATGTGTAATACATTTATCAAGTACTTTTATAACCTTTGGAACACTTTGAATGCATAACACTCAGGATCTCAGTCCCTTATCACATTACTGGGAATTCTCATCCCTTAATATTATCATCATCATGATTACTAGATCTGGGTATTCAAACCCTTAGCTCATCACTGAACATTATTACCTATTATCAGGTAACTGTTACCTCTAGGTCATCAGACCAAGGTATTCATTACCCTTTTTGTATAAGTATTTCATATGGCTCACAAGGCCCCTTTAAATATCTTGTCACATCTCACTAGGCAACAACTATTCACATGGCTCACAAGGCCCATTAAACATCTTGTCACCTCTCACTAGGCAACAACTATTCACATGGATCACAAGGCCCATTAAACATATTATCACCTCTCACTAGGCAATAACTATTCACATGGCTCACAAGGCCCATTAAACATCTTGTCACCTCTCACTAGGCAACAAATATATTTTAGGTCATCAGACCACATAAACATTATACTTGTTATAAAATTATTTAACATGTCTCACAAGCCCTATGTAATAAGAGAAATACAACCTTCCCATTATTAGGGTTAGGGTTTTCCTTTATAGCAGAATAGGGTTTCAAGTTCATATTATCAATCCAAACCCTAATTCATTGCGCCACACATCTAGGAGCATACATTGATATCATAAGTATTCAATCATACTTATTTATTCTCATCATTTATCATTAAATGATTATCAACACAAAGTATGAGTTTCTCTCTCATCCTCACTAGGATATTTATTACATCATACTTTATTAACTTGGCTTAACCCTTTCTCAAGGTATGTTAGCCTATACTTATAAAAGTGCAATTAAACTTATTACATCTTAATGTAAAAATTGACATGACACACTTCATGTGTTACTCATCCAAGTATATTGGATTTGAGGTGCATCAAGGTGTATCAACCTTGAGGTGCTGGATGTGATATTTATCATGCCTTGGTGTATCACTTCCCTCATACTTTTAACTTACTTAAGTTCATCAACTTATCTTTTATTAGGGTATTTCCCATACTAATACTTTATGCACTAACTCATTACATTTATCCTGTAATGTATTGGCCATAAGTCACACACTTGAATTACGCAACTATCATCAAGTGATATGGACTCATCTTGAGTTAAGGCATTGCTGATATAGGGTTGACCATTATCAACCACTTTAGGTGTTTCACCTATCAAGGTATTAGCCACACCATTACTTGGTGTTATACTCATCACTCCTAAGAGTGTTTTGCCCTCACCTTTACAAGGTGTATCAGGTTGAATCATGTATGTCAAGTTGAACACATGTAATGGGTTAGGTGTATATCGAGCTAGGCATCATCATATCCCTCATACCCTTACCCATGAAGGTATCAACCTTACCAATAATATGGTGTATCACCTTCACCCTACATGGGTGTAACATCCTCACCTTACTTGAAGATATTTACCACACCATAATTTAGTGTATTGACCATCACATGTTCTAGGGTATTAACCACCTTACCACTTTTGTCATCTAGTGTATTGGGTTACCCACCATATCGTTTTTTAGGTGTGTGCTCAAAACCATATCATCCAAGAGGTGTATGCTTACCATCATATCGTCCAAGAGGTGTATTCTTAACCCAATATTGTTTTTAAGGTGTGTGCTTGGTTCCATATCGGGTAAAGAGGTGTGTGTATGCTCCACACCATATCGGGCAAAGAGGTGTGTGTGTGCTCCACACCATATAGGGAAAAGAGGTGTGTGTATGCTTCACACCATATCGGGAAAAGAGGTGTGTGCATGCTTCACACCATATCAGGCAAAGCGGTGTGTGTGTACTCCACACCATTTCGGGCAAAGAGGTGTGTGTGTGCTCCACACCACATCGGGCAAGGAGGTGTGTGATTTAATCCGATATCAATTTATCCTTGATGATGTCATCATAATAAACCTCTAGACTCTTGTTCTTACTGTTATAATTCATGGACAACAATCCCATGAAACTTTTAGAACTCATAGGATCATCAATTATTCAAGAGAATTCGAAATTGCAAGTAGATCAACAAGTATGATAGAATTGAAGGTGCATAATAATATAATTGGGTTCAAGTTATATAACATACCTCAAGAACAACTTCAAATCTCCAAGATCCAAATATTAGCATTCCTAAGGTTGAAGATGAGCTTCACAAATCCTCTATAGGCAAAGAATCACCATGGATAAACATTTGGTGAAGAAGAAAAGAAAGGAAGATATCAACCCTAGATCCATGCTTTAATCCAAGGTTGAAGATGATCATGGCCTCACCTTAGGGTTAAGACTTGAGATCCTTATTTATCCTTAGCACCTTGAACAATACCTCACTACTCATACACGATATGCCCTCACTTGTGGCCGATATCCCCTTCACTTGTGGCCAATAACACTCAACTATGGCCGATATCACCTTGCTATGGCCTATACCAAGGCTCTATGAACAATACCACTTCACCTATACATGATACCAAGACTCTATACATGATATATAAGAGCAAGAGGGTGGTAAAATTATAAAAATTTCACTAATAGGTGAAAGGAGTGGTATATATATAGTTGAGGTTCATGAAAAAGAATGTATATGAGATATCATCATTTTAAGCTACTAGGTGCCACATGTCCATGCATGGTTGACACATGTACATGCATTCACTCACATTTATCTTGACATGCAAAACACTTGAGTTTAATATAGATAAAAAGTTTCGTCCATCACTTATCTCTTTTGATAAGATATATCAACTCAATCTCCACTTTATTCATAACCCGATACAACTTTTCTAAGGAAGTTGTAAATCGATACATATCACCTCATTGAGGTGATTTGCCCATCATGGAATTTTCTAAGACTCCACAAACCGATATGGTATCCCCTCTATGGATCCTTGGCTGATAGGCACTCCCATATAAAGTCTACAACTCGATACAATTCAAGTTAGGGTTTCACATTCAACCCCTTTTTTGGTCTTTTCATCACCAAGAATACTACCACTCAAAAGTGATTCAAACATGGTGTATCCTTATTTATCTCTCCTTTAAATTATACATAGAGTAAGTAGGAACACTCTATAGGTGGTAATTTGCATATCAACCCTACATTTTGGGTAAATTACAATTTGTACTGAAATTGGTGCACAAGGTACTAGCATTATTCAAACAAGTTCAAACTTGGAATTTAGACTTTCCACAAGCCACCATATAGCATAATTATCTCTCTTATGATGCTAAAACACTAAAGGCCATTCAACATGTGACATTTTGCAATATAACCCCTGGTCTTGGGTAAATTGCACTAAAACAAAGAAACATTGCTCAAACAACATTCAATCAGGACCAAACTTGAAACATAAGTGTGACGCATGATAACAAAACACATTAGAGGATTATATTAAAGCTCTAAGAAACTTAATTATGCAAAATAAATAGGTTTATCCCTAAACCCAGGTCAGGGATGTTACAATTATAAACCCCTAACAAGGATTTCATCCCCAAAATCCCAGATGAAGGAAGACAATTGTCATTCATGCATCATATCATCAAGTCTCCACATAACATATTGATGTCATGGATCTGCCATAGAGCTTTGACCAACACAAAGTTCTTCCATTAAAGATCATCATAAGATCTGTCACACATGACACATACTCAGTTGTCCTTTCCAATATGACTGTAGAGTCAACTCTGTGTCTGGTAACACTTTTCTTAGTCAGAGAAGCATTATACATATCTTATTTAACTCAGGTGTCACACCTCACTGATTTGTCACCTTCTCAACTTACAACTTTATGTGATAAGATTCTTTATCTAGGGAGTTTACTATACCCCTCTCATACATTAGCATGTCTCTTCCAAAGAAACACTAGGGATACATACCGTCACCCACTTGGGATTCCAAGTCCTAGCATGCTTTGACTGTGCTATTATGACCTGCTGTCTCAACACTAGACTTACTTATGACTTGTACCAACTATCTTTCTAGTTGTACATTCTCTTGTCATAAGGAGAGGCCACTTATCAAAGTAAAACTATCTCAGAGGTAGCTCTAGATGTTATATGTATAAGTCCCCTCAATAGATATAGATAGGGATTATAAACCTTTTTTTTATTTACCTATAGCCTATGTACAACTTTCCTGGATCTTTCTTGCTTGCAAACTTGTTAGGGGTACTCTAAAGGATTATACTTAGCTTGATAAAATTTTCCCAAGATGATCTTACAAATATTTCTTCAACTCATACATCCTTGCTGATGTCATGTTTATGCAGAGCATAAACCCCTAACATATGACATCCATACTATAGGTACATAACTAGAATGATTCCAAAGTCAGCCCTTCTAAGTAGCCAAACATTAATTATCATATCATGAGTCATGCTCTCATTTTCCCATACCAGTTGACACTTCTTGGATGCCATAATTCCTTACCTTGGTATCCGTCACATATGTCAAAATCACATCACATCCCCACCATTTCCATCTTCCATTGTTATTACCAAAATCAAACATACAAAAGGATCTTTCTTTCATCTTGGGACATTACTTATTACACGTATCTTTATCTTGGAACCAAAGTCCAAGACGAACTGATACTTTTCCAAGTATCCATCAATAGAACACTTCTAACTCATGCACATCAAGTGTTATAAGACTCACTTGATTGCCATGTCCCTGAAAGGAAAGAACACAAAGAAACATATTCCTCTTATCACCCCATCATCACCCAGGGTTTTTATCAAAGAGAAGAGATTATCATCTCCTTTGATTATTGCATGAACTTTCAAATGTTCATGAATCATTTACTCTTGTTTCATCCTAGGTTCCTTTCCATCAACATAGGAATTATAAGGATGATTACATGTCATCACTCCTTTCTTTGTTAATGTCTAACATGTTCATGAACATTTTATGATTTTATCACATTTCTCATTTTCACATTATGGAAGAGTTCATTATCCTTCACATATTCTTTATTTGAACATGGATCATCTTCGTTGTTCCCTTTCACTTATCATGAGAATTATACTTTGTAATTTCTCATACTCACAGGTTGATCTGAGATAATCTCAGATTCCATTTTATTGCACTTAGTATGTGATAGAAACATTTGTGCCATATTTTCAATTTCATTATGCTCTTTAGATTGTCTCAAAATGATTACTTGATCAGAGTAATCAGAAAGATAACAATCTAAGAGTTCCATACTTACCCTACCTTCAATAGTTGAATACATGGCTAGGGTATGCAAGTACTGAGATTAGGTAGTATGTACCTTGTTTGTATCATATACCTTACTTTTCATATCATCCAAGTCACGTGACTTAATATCCCTGGATTTCTCCAGGCATCTCATTTACATCTTTGCTGCTTTTATATGGAAAAAAGCAATTATAAAGCATTCAAAAGAATACTGGACAAAATATAAATTCTAGTCCTCATCATTTCTTCCCCATGTTTCCATAGGACAACCAAAGGGAAGTCAACAATAGCAAACCTTCTTATGATTATTAGATAAAATCAAGAGAAGACATATCAGAATGAAAAATCTCTATCTGGCTGTCACCCCTCGTGGTCATATACCACCTCAGGTTGACTCAAAACATAGAGTCTAGCTATTTCATGTTGTTTCTTTTGCCTTTTTACACTATTGGGCTGTAACTTTCATAAGCCCTGCCGAGTTTGCCTCGGTTTTTGGGTCATTTCCTCCTTTCTTTTTGAACAAAAGGGTTTAGTATGCTCAACATGTCCATATCTATAACATGTCTTGTCCTCGTACTGTGGTCTTATCAGTCTTATTACTGATGTAGAAGCTAAGTCAGGAGTTCTTATAGGTGGAAAGTAGGGACATTTGCCTTTACTTAGTGACTACTGCCCTGGTGCACTAGGCATTTATTGCACTGGTGGCACTAAAAACTTTGGCTTTTTAGAACAACTAGGCAAATGTCTCTAGAATTGTAGAGACCTTTCCTTAATTCTCAGCTTATTGCCCCTCCTTGGGCATTGCCATCACAGATGTACTATCTGTCTATACTTATGCCAGAGTCTATTTTCTTGCCATATGTTAATCCTTCCCACATTTTCCACTGTTCCAACATGACTATGTCATTCAAGAACCCTTCCAGAACCCAAAGTTTCTACATTGAGGACTGGTAACCTAGGTTGTAATGCTAGTATCCAGTCTACTATATGCATCACTGTTGTCCTAACCTTCCCAACAAGAGCATAAAAAAGTAGGATTCTCTATCCTGATTGGGTCAAGATGGGAATTCTCAGGCACTCGTTCTTCTCTTACCTGATCCCTTGCACCCTCTCCTGGTGCAACAACATTGCTCTTAGTAATGTGTTCTTCATGTTTTCCAATCATTTTTAAATTTTATCCTTTCTTCTGCATAAGCATAAGTCACTGTAGGGTATACTGGAGGACACCAGAATAGACTCAACACCTTAGTCCTATGTCTCTGTAGACTCAGCGAACCTTAAGCTCTGATACCAAAACTTTGTGACGACCTGACATCAAATCAAGCCATCACTAGTAAATAATTGCAGAATAACCATGAGAAGTGGATTAACAAAATCACTAAAAATTAAAACCATTTTGCAAAGAGATCCTCTTCCAGGAAACTCTTACTGAAAGAATCAAAACTTTATATACATTAGGGTTCACATTATACATACACTGTACCAACTCATCTCGAGGATAACATATAATAGTTGCTTTGTCAAAACATATACCGAACCAACATAAAACCCCGAGGCATACAAGCCAAAATCTCTGATTGTTTATAAAGCCTTTACATACTGACTCCAAGGATCTGATAGTATAGACATGACACATATGACTTCTATCTACAAGACATGACATACAATACACTCAACCTGAGCTGTTACTGCTGCCCCTACTGCTGTTGTTGTCCCTATGCAGTATGGTCTATACCTCCTCATCCGTGTCCACCTAAAAATGTTGGTGACCAACGAGGTGAGACCCATGTCCCAATGAGAGATATAACTCTCTGCCAACAATATTATTATAAAAAATAAATAGTATAAAATTGGGTAGAGGATTCTTTTCCATTAATAAGTAGGATTTAATCACTAATATTTATAAGAAGGATAGAGCAATATCATCTTCTGAAGCATTGTAGCTGTATATTATAGAGCAATAAATCATCTATTCATTTTATAAGGAATATTAAGAACATGTATAACATCTATCCATTTAATATGTATAAAAGAAATGTAACATCAACCAGTGTTTTTCGTATTCAATCCTTAAGCAAATATGCTATGTGGTTGATTACATATTTACAATCACACTTATGCCCTGAGGAGATGAGGTATACCGCTCATACTCCAACCAATCATGGCTACATAAAGCATCGGTACCATATAAGGTCAATGAAAGAGCCAGATGCCATGACCTCACCCATCTCAGTCAGTACGAGACTACTGGCAGGACATCTTGTGTCAACTACAACTAGCTTACTAGGGTATACTGGTATCTTCTCTATAGAGCTATAGCCACATCATGCACTCTCTTCAGGGAGATATCAATTATCCATCCCCAACTTTCATCTTCATCGGGAGATTATACATCCATCCCGGATTATAATGAAGGAGATCTCACATCAATCCCTCATTAGGATGTAAGGATATTTGTGCCCATTGCCCCCACATTAAAAAATATGCCCTCCGAGTTAAACTCGTTTCACCATTCAGAAAATCCTAACACTGAATGGATCTATGGTAAGGGCACTACATTATAAGATTCCACTCGATTAGTTAGGTTCATTACAATATCTTTTAGCATCTACCAAGTTTCAAACATGAATTATAATAGATGCTATAAAGAAATGTGTAATACAATTATCAAGTACTTTTATAACCTTTGGAACACTTTGAATGCATAACACTCAGGATCTCAGTCCCTTATCACATTATTGGGAATTATCATCCCTTAACATTATCATCATCATGATTACTAGATCTGGGTATTCAAACCCTTAGTTCATCACTGAACATTGTTACCTATTATCAAGTAAATGTTACCTCTAGGTCCTCAGACCAAGGTATTCATTACCCTTGTTGTACAAGTATTTCATATGGCTCACAAGGCCCCTTTAAATATCTTGTCACCTCTCACTAGGCAACAAATATTCACATGGATCACAAGGCCCATTAAACATCTTGTCACCTCTCACTAGGCAACAACTATTCACATGGCTCACAAGGCCCATTAAACATCTTATCACCTATCACTAGGCAACAACTATTCACATGGCTCACAAGGCCCATTAAACATCTTGTCACCTCTCACTAGGCAATAAATATCTTTTAGGTCATCAGACCACATAAACATTTTACTTGTTATACAATTATTTAACATGTCTCACAAGGCCTATGCAATAAGAGAAATACAACCTTCACATTATTCGGGTTAGGGTTTCCCTTTATAGCCGAATAGGGTTTCAAGTGCATATTATCAATCCAAACCCTAATTCATTGCTCCACACATGTAGGAGCATACATTGATATCATAAGTATTCAATCTTACTTATTTATTCTCACCATTTATCATTAAATGATTATCAACACAAAGTATGGGTTTCTCTCTCATCCTCACTAGGATATTGATTACATCATACTTTATTAACTTGTCTTAACCCTATATCAAGGTATGTTAGCCTATACTTATCAAAGTGCAATTAAACTCATTACATCTTAATGTAACAACTGACATGGTACACTTCATATGTTACTCATCCAAGTATATTGGATTTGAGGTGCATCAAGGTGTATCTGCCTTGAGGTGCTGGATGTGATATTTATCATGCCTTGGTGTATCACTTCCCTCATTACTTTTAACTTACTTAAGTTCATCAACTTATCTTTTATTAGGGTATTTCCCATACTAATACTTTATGCACTAAATCATCACATTTATCCTGTAATGTATTGGCCATAAGTCACACACTTGAATTACCCAACTATCATCAAGTGATATGGACTCATCTCGGGTTAAGGATATAGGGTTGACCATTATCAACCACTTTAGGTGTTTCACCGGTCAAGGTATTAGCCACACCATTACTTGGTGTTATACTCATAACTCCTAAGAGTGTTTTCCCCTCACCTTTACAAGGTGTATTGAGTTGAATCATGTATGTCAAATTGAACACATGTATTGGGTTAGGTGTATATCGAGCCAGGCATCATCATATCCCTCATACCCTTGCCCATCAAGGCATCAACCTTACCAATAATATGGTTTATCACATTCACCCTACATGAGTGTAACATCCTCACCTCACTTGAAGATATTGTCCACACCATACTTTAGTGTATTGGCCATCACATGTTCTAGGGTATTAACCACCTTACCACTTTTGTCCTCAAGTGTATTGGGTTACCCACCATATCATTTTTTTAGGTGTGTGCTCAACACCATATCTTCCATGAGGTGTATGCTTACCATCATATCGTCCAAGAGGTGTATGCTTAACCCAATATCATTTTTGAGGTGTGTTCTTGCTCCCATATCTGGCAAAGAGGTGTGTGTGTGCTCCACACCATATCAGACAAAGAGGTGTGTGTGCTCCACACCATATCAGGCAAAGAGGTGTGTGTATGCTTCACACCATATCGGGCAAAGAGGTGTGTGTGTACTCCACACTATATCAGGAAAATAGGTGTGTGTGTTCTCCACACCATATCAGACAAAGAAGTGTGTGTGTGCTCCACACCATATCAGGCAAGGAGGTGTGTGCTTTAACCTGATATCAATTTACCCTTGATGATGTCATCATCATCAACATATAGATTCTTGTTATTATTGTTCTAATTCATGGACAATAGTCCCATGAAACTTTTAGAACTCATAGGATCATCAATTATTCAAAAGAAATCGAAATTGCAAGTAGATCAACAAGTATGATAGAATTGAAGGTGCATAATAATATAATTGGGTTCAAGTTATATAACCCGCCTCAAGAACAACTTCAAACCTCCAAGCTCCAAAGATTCATGTTCCTAAGGTTGAAGATGAGTTTCACAACTCCTTTATAGGCAAATAATCACCATGGATAAGCATTTTGTGAAGAAGAAAAGAAAGGAGCATATCAACCCTAGATCCATGCTTTAATCCAAGGTTGAAGATGATCATGGCCTCACCTTAGGGTTAAGACTTGAGATCCTTCTTGCTCCTTTGGACCTTGCACGATACCTCACTACTCATGCATGATATGCCATCACTTGTGTCCAATATCCCGTTCACTTGTGGCCAATAACACTCCACTATTGCCGATATCACCTTACTAGGCCGATATCACCGTCCTAGGCCGTCACCTTGCTATGGCCGATAAAAAGGCTCTATGAACGATACCACTTCACCTATGAATGATACCAAGACTCTATGCATGATATCTAAGAGCACGAGGGTGGTAAAATTCGAAAAAGTTCACTAATAGTCGAAAGGAGTGGTATATATATAGTTGAGGTTCATGAAAAATAGTGTATATGAGGTGTCATCATTTTAAGCTACTAGGTTCCACGTGTCCATGCATGGTTGACACATGTAAATGAATGAACTCACATTTATCTTGACATGTAAAACACTTGAGGATAATCTAGAAATGAAATTTCATCCATCACTTATCTCTTTCGATAAGATATAACAACTCAATCACCACTTTATTCACAACCCGATACACCTTTTCTAAGGAAGTTGTAAATCGATACATCTCACCTCCTTGAGATGATTTGCCTATCATGGACTTTAAAATGACTCCGCAAACCGATATGGGATCCCCTCTATGGCTCCTTGTCCTATAGGCACTCCCATTCAAGTCTACAACTCGATACAATTCAAGTTAGGGTTTCACATTCAACCCCTTTCTTGGTCTTTTCATCACCAAGAATACTACCACTAAAAATGATTCAAACATGGTGTATCCTTATTTCTATATCATCTAAATTATACATAGAGGAATTAGTAACACTCTAGAGGTGGTAATTTACATATCATCCCTACATTTTGGGTAAATTACATTTTGTACCAAAATTGGTGCACAAGGTACTAGCATTATTCAAACAAGTTCAAACTTGGAATTTAGGATTTCCACAAGCCATAATCTAGCATAATTCTCTCTCTTATGATTATAAAACAGCTAAGGAACGCTCAACATGTGAAAGTTTGTAATATAACCCCTCATCTTGGGTAAATTGCACTTTGGTCCAAAACAAAGGAACATTGCTCAAACAACATTCAATCAGGACCAAACTTGAAACATAAGTGTGTTACATGATAAAAAAACACATTAGAGGATTATATTAAAGATCTAAGAAACTTACTTAGCCAAAACAAATAGGGTTAGCCCTAAACCCAGGTCAGGGATGTTACAGATTGTGTATAATTAATAGAATAATGAGTAGACTTCATATGGATTCAAGTCTTTTATACATGTCATGTGATAATGAATTGAGAAGATGACTAGAGATTGAGGAGTAAGAAGTTGTAAACCTAATCTATTCCATTTTCCTAAAGTGAGTAAACTTATAAGGAATTGAAGGATTTTTCTTAATTACCAAAATTTTGGTAGAAGGTAAATAACATGGAACACATATATAAATGTAAGAAAGGAAATGGACAAGGGTGAACTAAATTTTGATGCTAAATTATGGAAGAAATATTAATAAAATGATAATTTGGAAATCTATAATGTATTTGTGTTTTATTAATTTGGGTTTACTAAGTTGATAGAAATACACTAAATTTTTTTTACGATGGATGTCAATGAAAAAAAATCATTGTATATTAAGAGAATTAAGAGTGAATGATCCCAATAATGTAATGAATAAGAAAGGAAGAAGTTAATAGTAATGAGTCTTAAGTGAAGAGAAAATCCAATACTTATCATGATGGATCTAAGAACCTAAACCTAATCCTAATATTATGACATAATTATAATAATGAATAATAATCTTAAATGACGGATTAAGGAATGTATATAAGTATGATTTCATTCAAAAGATTAAGGTCAAGGATGTGAACTGATTCATAAACATACATTCTTGGATTATAACTATCTATTGGAATACTTGTATTCTGAGAGTGGTTTAATCTGATGAATTTCAAACAAGATAATAAATGTGTGGATTAGTAACTATATGTGAAGCATGGAAAATAATAGAAGATGATAAATAAGTGTTTTATGTTCATTTATGCATTTTGGTTTCATTATATTTGTGAAATGTAAAAGAAATAAGAATATGTTAAATGGTAAACCTGAACTGAGCCTAATATGTAATAGAGGATGCTTTTTGACATTGTTTGATGGGTGTTGATGTATCTATGAATGTTTACTCAAATAAGATATGGTATAAAAGGATAAGAGATATGTTGAGACTGATATAGCATGTATTATTTGCAATTGAGAAATAGTTAGGGTTGATACTTGAGAATTATATTATATGTTGAGTTGATAGCTTAATGATTATGCTTATATGAAACAATGTGCAAATGTAAAGAAACATGTATGTTGTGAATATGGATTATTATGCATCTTGATATAATTATTGTCTTACTTTTTAACATGTTTTCTAATTGTGTGAGAATACAAACACATAATAAATAATGATTGAGTTCTCTTAAAGAAGAGTAAGAGGGTTAATAATAAGTGAAATGAGGACATGCCTAGTTAGGTTCCATGAACATCATGAGTTTCTTTCAAGGTCCATGATGGAAAAATGAAATGGATCTCCTTTTAGTAACTCGAGGATTATGAGAAAACTTTTCGGAGTGTGGGTCAGGACTATCAGACCACCAAGATTCAAGAGTGAGTTATCTAGTGTGATTATGGCCCTAAATCCTTGTTGCGAAAGTATGTGTTCATGAAGAATAAAATATGATGATGTGTAAACTATGAAACATGATACTTTTTTATATGTGATATTCTATTTAGTTCTATCCTATCTCGTGTACTCGAGATGGGGACATGAACCTCTTTAGGCAACCATGTGATGAACTACATTCTATTGTTTATATCTTAGAGTTTTTGGCTAACCCTAAGATAATGCCGATGAGTTATCGACATGAGAATTAGGCATGTGACTTCACTTGGTCATGTACAAACCAAGTAGTTTAAATGCAAATAAGTAAAAGATGAGAAGTCGTGTAGAATATGAATTGAATGTTTGTTACATTCCTTTTGCTTCTAGTTAAGGAATCTAATGTTGTTGAATATGTTCCCTATTGTAATAAACTTTCATAGTACACCTTATTATTATTTGTCTAGTATGGAATCTAATATTAGACATTAACAAATGGTTTGCCTCATATTTAATATCCACTCTTGTTGTGATTTGAATTTAGTTGTCATATGAATAGTTATGTTTGGTAGACATGTCTTATCTGGACTTCTGCTTCAGGACTGCATGATATGTTCACATGGGGTGTCACAAAGATGAAGTTATTGTCATATATTAACTCAAAATATAGATTTTGACTTGTTACCTTTGCAATAGGATTATAATAATGAAATAATTGGTATATGCATATGTTTTAATTGATATGCTGTCAATGATGGTTAACAAGATTGGGACCTGACTAAATGTATGTCTTATGATTAATTATATTATTATTAAGTGAATATGCTAAATTCTAGAAACATATATTAGACTTTGAGTATCTATAACTTTCTTTAAAGTTCAATATATTTAACTTGATGCTAATGCATGTACTTAGCTTGAGTGCGAGGCATCCACTAACTGGGGATCTATATGATTCTCATGAGGTTTTTTCAAATATTTCTAGGTATAGTGACATCCAGTAGAGAAATTGTGACAAACATATGTAAATAGAATAATCTAGATAGAATTTCCATGTACTCTCTCTTTTCCTGGATGAGTTGTAGTTCAAGTTTTTTTTCTTTCATATATATATGTAAGATGTTGTATATCAAAGTACATGTGAGAAAGAAGACATTTTTTGGATTTGATGATGTGAATTAGATTTGTGATAATTGAGCATGTTGATGTTCTAATGTGGATTTTGTTTCTTTGGTTTTATGAACAAAATGAAAATTTATATGTGTTTCTCATATAGTATGTCCATTATGTTTGTCGAGAATGAGGTGTTTTATTTCTTAATCTAGGTTTAGGTTTAGGGTTTCTCTCTAATGGTTGGTATGAGTACCAATCAAAAGATAGGTACGAACAACATGGTATCATATCTTAGGTTGGATGAGTCTGTAGAGACAATAATATCTTGGGCTATATAATAATAATAGGATGGTTGAGAATATCCTAAATCATATGCATAATGACATAACTGAGTATTGGGGTAAGCTGGTCAAGTATCTGATTGTTAGGATAAGTTGGTATGGAATAGCTAATTGTACTTCTTTTGGCTTCCCTGACCAAGCATCCGGATGAAGATAGATTGGGGTATAGTAAGATGTAACATGAAAATATAAAGCATAAATATGAAGAAACATAAAGTAATATTTAATTAAATATGGAACCTAAGACATACTAGAAATTTCATATGAGAAAAAGAATGAATCTAATAGATTAATAAGATAATTCCAAATGAACTTAAATATCAATATGAATGTAAGACTAAAGAAGTTGAGAATTGAGAATGTTTCCCACTAAGATATTCTTCTTCATGAATAAAAATGATGTATGTGGATAATAATGTAGAATGAATAATAATCTTGATCAATGTGATACATAATTAAATTTTACAAGAATTCGAAAGGTTATGCAAATCACATCTTGTTAAAGATGAATTAACAAGAATTAGTGAATTAAGTGTACATAATACTCAAAGAGAGATATGATGATGATGGGAGATGAAATATCCATATAATGCCAGTCAATTCAGATTTTTTTTAATGTAAAACCAAGAAGCAAGAAAATTATGTAATATGAAAGAGAGATAAACTGGATATCATTCTAACAAGATGTTGAGAGAGATGCATGGTTAGATTCTATTATATTATTCCAGATATTATCTATATTTTGAGATGAAATCCTAAAAGGAGGGGAGAATTGGTAATGAACCAACTTCAACTGAGCCATCTAATGATGGTTTACTTAGATGACTACATGCTTAACCAGAGTGAGCATTGTTTAAAATTGATTCATGGTGATAGTTTATTCAAGTTCTTTTATACCTTTGTTTTGGATAACTAGTGTTTGAGAAATTAAAAATCCTTGTTAATTGAATTGATAATTTTGATAGTGTAATGAAATAAAACATGATAAGTATTATGGTGTAGTAAATGGTTTTTAGTATAATATCTGTAACTCTAATTACTTTAAAATTTGAATACAGTTTGGATAACTTAAATAATATCAAAATTTTAGTTTTTGAATTGTTTTCTAGACCTTTTGGCCAGCCAAGTTTCCCCAAGACAAACTCAGTCAACCATGCTATACAAGCCGAAGTATAACAATTTAATATTTTATTTTTCATTAAATATTGGTATATTCAAATGAGAAAACCATTCTAATAAAACTCAATTTCAAGCAACATATAGTTTTTCATAATATTTGGATGATATTAGGGTGATCACAGAGTGTTGTATTGATCGATTCTCTTATCAGTAACAACTAGGCCAACCAATCAGTTTGAATAAAAAAATACGAAAAAAAGATTTTGGACTTGTTTGTAAATATTATAAGCACCTCAATTGATCTATACCATTAACCTAACACCTTAGTATCTCCTACAATCCACCATTCCTATTGTAGACACAAAATTTGAGAGAGAGGGAAGAATTAGGGTTTTGAAGTAGAAAATTGTTGGAATGCATATTTTAGGTTTTAGATTTCAAAAGATTATGAATTCATGTAAGTTTATCAACCCTAGATAGGTTTTCATAATGAATCTTATTTACTATCTATAAAATTGTCTCTCTCTAATTTGAATAAAAAAATTACATCAAATCACCTCTTTTCTCATTCTTTCTCTCCTATTCTCCTTTTCTAGGGTTCTTCATCTGAAAAGCATAAGAAATGGATTGAGTCATTGAGAGTTGGTTGGATTTTAAACTTCAGATTATGGGAAACATGTTTGATATTGTTGGTTGCCTTTTTGAGTGTTTATCTCCCTCTTAAGCATTGTAATTATGTTGAAAGCTTAATCCTACAGACTAAGAACCAATGAAATCACTGGTTGTATTGTATATGGATGGGTAACAAATGAGGAAAATGTTGGGGAACTGAATACAACTAATTTCGTTTTGTTCATAATGACTTATATGTGTTTATCTCCTGATGTATAGACTTAAATTATATTTGATAAATTAATGGTGATTGAACACCCTTGCCTTGTGCCTATATTGCCTAAAAATCAACCTAATGAATGATATGCTTAGAAATTTAGTGGACATGTACAAAACCATGTTTGAATTGAATAAGCATGAATTACACAAGTGTGTAGCTTAATATTACTAGAACATTATGGAATCTACACCATGATCAAGATGCGGATTCTAAAAAGAGGTATTCAATATCTAGGGTTAGTGTTTCTGGATTGACTCAAATGAACCAACGAACCAATGCATACTTATAATTGATGGATGAATTGTGTGGAAATAGAAACTAGGCTTTCCATGTATCCACTATACACCCTAATGAAGTTAGTGATTGATATGATTCTTATGATTTATTGAACTAATACGAATTCTTGAAAATCCTAGAAATTTAGTAACAAGATATGCATGAGATATAAAGCCTAAAATTGTACATTCATGTGTATAAAATACATGTGTAAAATGCAAGTTACATGTATCATGTAATATAGGCCTATGAGGCCCAAGTGTCAAAATCAGTAAAATGTTATCCAGATACTATTAATAACACAAGAAACTATACCTAGTGCAAAAGTGATTGATTGACTATTCAACTAATTGGAAGAATAACAACAAAATTGATTGGTTTGTGCTCATAGTTTGAATGGATTCCTTAGGAATACAAATTTACTATGGTTTGCATTGCAAATAAAAACCATTTATTTAACATTTATTTCTCCTAATCTTGGACCAAGGGACCTGTAGAAAGAATTACCCACTCTTTCAGCATAATTCACTACCTACTCTAATATAAACCACACTCTCGTAGCGATTTGACTATTAGCTAGGTGATTTAATGAATCCTCTGGGATATACCCTACACAGCTGTAAGTCCTCTCTCGAGGCATGATATAAATGGTGCAATACTATGACTTATTAAACCCTTAATCCCTCTCTCAAAGTAATTAAAGGGTTGAGAAATTAGCTATGTTGATCATGCATAGTCCATTCATTATGAAATCATAGAATTATGTTAAGAAAATAGGGAAAACATGTATAATAATTCATAACATCAATTAGAGTGCAAAACTAGGCTACTCTTGGGTCCTAAGGAGCTAGGAGATTAGCCCTACATGATTTCTATCATCGCATACATAGGTGAAAGAAGAGAAAATAAGGGAAACATGAAAGAACTAATGAAAAACCCTAATGAAGATGATCCAAATAACTCCCTCGGACGAACTTGGAAATATACTGTGTTTTGGCTGTAAATATGCTCTTTGAAGGTGCCAGAATCATCCCAAAAGAAGTCATTTTCTTCTCTTTCTCTTCCTCTGTCTCTGTGCTCTCATGAAATAGAATAGAATAGAGATAATTAGTATGGCTAAACTCCTCTTAGGTCATAAGAGGGTCCCAACCATCACGAAGTTGTGACTGTCATATTGATTAAGATCTTTAATCTCGCTTGGATGCACAAAGTGAGTATCACTAACACCAAGTTGGTGGCACTGAGTCTTCTCCTAGATTCACAACTACTTATAAGTGTAATAATATCGATGAAGATGTCGGTAGAAATGAGTTGATCTCTGAATTGTCTCACAAATTCTTCCTATAAAATTTAGTACCACTAATACCAAGTCGGTGGGATTGAGCTGCTTTAGTGCATGTCTGTTCTTTTTCTCCAAAAGTCAGTACCACCAACATGATCATTGGTAGCACTAAGCTGACTCAGGATTAGTCAAATTTCCTAAAATTCAGAAATATATAACATAAGTCAAATTAAAAATGATGAATCCATATAATACAATGAGAATAGATAATATTTGATGCAATACTATGTCTGTTATATCCCCATTTTCTAAAGCATGTAATGAGATTTGTAAATCTCTTTTAAAAATATAAATGAAATCAATGATGGATTTGATGAGTTGATTTGAATGAATTTCGTGTATGATAGCCTTGTATGCTTTCTTGATGGGCCTTATTATCTAGTAAGCCCAATTGACAAAGAAAGAAAAAGAAAAGAAAAAGGAATTCAATTGGATAAAGGAATACATAAGAAAATAAATAAAAATGATTAAAAGGGTTAAAGGATATTTTCCAAAATAAAATTTCATAACATAAAGGTTCCTTGGGGTTCAAGGAACTCATGATAATTACATAATGGCAAAAGGAATAGGAGATATGTGGAAAATATGAATAAATAAATGATAACTTGAAACTAAAGAAAAGGGCTTGTTTTATTTAGATAATGACTTCAACTTTTGCATGATGAGAAATAAAAGTATGAACGAGTTTCCCTTAAAATTTGAATAAAAAAAGAGTTATGATTTGGGAGTTATCGATTTGGGAGTTATCGATTTTTCAAGTTATCCTTGATTTTGGAATTTATTTCGAAAATTAGGAAACTGATTTTCCTTTTGCTAGATCGGGCATGATGAGGGCCGTTGGATCTTAATCCAACATGCACCGCTCATCGTCTAGAGTCCGAGAGGGACACAGACTATGTGCTCGCAGGGAGACTTTCCCCTCATTTTTTTCGATCGACTCAGTGCATGTGCACTCGAGTTTTCTGTCCCATTGGGTTCGGGAGTGAGAGGCGAAACTTCTCGACCCTAATTTGATGGGTTCTCATCGCGAATAGGAAAAATGCCCAATTGGGAAAAGGATCAGTTGACGCTGGGGTTAAGAAACCCTAGGAAGAGCCACCCTAGTCCTATATATAGGCCACCACTCGAGTCCTCACACCCTAGCGATCTTGAGCGGCCATCTATTAGGTCGCGGCACCCTCTCCCTCGCGCGATTGCCATTGCTCCGACGAGCCCCAGACGTGGTGCCGCCGCTAGTTCAAGATAAAAAGAAGAGGAGGACGATGAGCAGGAGTCGTCGGATCGTGGAACATGGTGGGCTAGAGCGAGATCTAACAATCTCAGGAGAAGCGCGTTGAGATAGCTCGCTGAGTGGAGCGAGTTGGCGCGAGGCGTTTGATCAAGAATCCATCATGGACTCAAGTAAGATCCAATGGACCGGGCCTTGGGGGCGCGTGCACAGGAAAGAAAGTGGAGGAAATTGACGCAGAGTGTTAGATCCAGACGCAGTCCATTGGCACATTGATCTAACGCTCGAGGAAATTCGGTAAAATCACTCTCTAATCAAATAATCCAGAATGTTACGTTTCCTTGCAAAATTAATAAAGAACGCTAGAAATATCCAATGAAGAAACTTTATATATAAAAGTTGTATAGAAAAATATGAGGAACATGATAAAAATACTTTGAGAATCTATATCTATCTCGTTTTGCAAAAGTACTTTAATTTGGTACAAAAGTGTATTAGAAAGTAATTAGAAACCCTAATTGTATATACATGATGATTCGTTGAAGATTAATAGGTTAAATTGATAAGATTTAACCTATTGATTAGTAATATAGAGTTTTCATCCATTTTAATTACAAAGTTAGCTAATTTAGGGTTTTACTCTATAAATAAAGGATAATACATGTAGAAACTCTAATTTAGGGTAAAAGAAGAGGAAAACCATGATATTTCAGATTAAGGAAGTAAATGACTAAATAATGATCCTAATACTATTGGGAATATTAAAATGAGAGAATTTAAAGGTTTTAAGTAAATTTGATGAATTAGGGTTCTTAATAACTAAGAATGGAGGCAAACCCTAATTTCCAAGGAAACCCTAAAAATTGGAATAGAAACCCTAAGGAATATAATTAAATTGGGTAAATATTAATAAAAGGAAACTTGTGCTTTTATTTTAGGATTTTTGTGCACTTTGCTTTCTTGTTTGGATTTTCTCTCTCTACATAGTTGATTATGTATCCAAATTTGTAAATACAGGTATGTGGTTACACTTATGAATATTCCAAATTTGATTTCCGAGGGTTTGTCGAGGTTTTTATCGGTTGCTTGAAATTAACTATTGGATGCTTTTATTTCATGAAACTATAGAGTGACTATGACTATCACTATATATAAAACTGGCTTAGATCTGGGTCCACCCCTGTGGCTATGCAAAGGTTAAAAAGGGTAACCTAGAGCAAGTTCTAGGCTATCATGAGTTAGAAACTGGGCTACACACGTATAGTGCCATGAGACTCATAGCATGCCATGAGTTAAGGAGTGGGCTACCTATGAGTAGTACCATGTGACGCAACCTTAGAAATTGATTCACCTGTTAGGTGGGATCATGAGGGGTATAAGGGGGAAACTACCATAAGGAAGGTAGTATCCAGGTCCACTACAAGACAGCGTAGGGGATATGATATAAATGGATCGTGCAGTTATATATAAACTGTAAAATTGTTTGCTAAACTGTAATTGATTGCAATACATTATTATGGATAGTTGCACGATTAGTGTTTCCCCCCACATACCAGCCTTGGCTGACCGATGTTTTGTTTGTCGGCGTTTTAGGTACAAAACCAAAAGGACAAATAGTAATTCGTCATATTGTGAAATACATGAATTAAAGTTCAAGGAGGATTAGTTAGATTAGTCCCAGTTCTGGATAGAAGTTTAGAAATCCAAAATTTTCAAAGGTATGCAAAATTTTATTTATTACATCTTTCTAGTTTAGTCTATTAAAATTTAATAATTGTTCTTGGTTAATTTCCAAACCTTTGATCCGGAAATTATGTGTGCGGCTTCGACCTCTCGGTCTCCCTTAATTGGGGGTTACCGGAAGGTGGGGTCGTAACATTTGGTATCAGAGCCTAGGTTCCTCACTTAGCCATTAATAATTATTAAATTTTACAAACTCCATAGAACCCAAGGGAGTTATTAGAGGACTATTCGAAAGACGGAGGTGTCTAGAAAAGGATCACGATCGGGGGCTGACAATATTTTCCTCCACACCGCTAGTCAAAATATGAGGACTCCCAGATCCGTGTGACTGCCTGGCCAAAGTCTTAGGGTATGAATCAAAATAAGATACCTTTAGGACTTTCTTATCTTATTCATCCCTTCTCATCACATATTCTATTAAGGATTTTAAGAGTTAGGGTTTTATCTCTCTTCCTCACCCTCATGTGGTATGGGCAAGTAAGTTAAGGATTAAGGAATCCTCCATCAAATTAATAAAAGATACATAATGAGACATCATCGACATAAGTATAAGTAGTTTAATGATAAACTAAAGGTCTGTTTGTTATGCTTATGTAGATGGCTCGTACCAAGACTGTTGCAATTCCCGAGGGCACTGGGAACCCAGCTAGGAGTGCTTGGCCTCCCCGCAAAGGAAAGGGGTCTTTAGAGAAGAGGAAGAAGAACCATGATGGTGAATCCTCTAAGAAGAGAAAGAGGCCCGAAGAGACCACTCATGAGGTCCCTAACCCTGACCCGATACCCGTCAGTAACGTTGATCAAGAACAAGACCAAGGGTATGAGGAGCAACATGTGTACAAGGAAGTAGACCAGATGGAAGAAGACCAAGCTGGAGGTCCAAAACTGACCATGATAATCCACACCCCTGAAGCTTGGTGGATGGAGCAACAGAAGAAGCTGACAGAGGCCATTAATGCCTTGGCCCTCCGAGACCTAGCTAGAGCTGAGAATGGTGAGCCACTTTCGGTTCATCCTAGACTGGGAGCCACCATCCTGGACTTCATCAAGATCAACATCGAGAAGTTATGGGGAGAAGATAAGATGGAGGTAGTCGACAAAGTCGAAGCTTGGCTGCTTGCAGTTGAGAATGGATTCTGCATGCTTGAAGTACAACCGGGCAAGAAGGTTCTCTTTGCTGCTCACCTCCTGGAAGGAGAAACCAATATATGGTGGGAGACCCACATCACAGGCCGTGATCTGACTGAGGAACCCATGGCATGGGCTGACTTTAAGACGATCTTCACTGCCAGATTCATCCCAGTCTCAGCTAAGAAGGAAAAGGAAAGGGAGTTCACCAACATGACCCAGGGAAACTCTTCTGTGGCGGACTTCAGGCGTAAGTTCCAGATCCTGGAGTGTTTTGTGTACAAGATGGATGAAGAAAGAAGGGTGGATCACTTCATAGAGCATCTTCACCCTACCATCAGGCCCCATGTGATGGCATGCAAGCCTAAAACCTTCGCCGAAGCCTACAACACTGCTTTAGACATGGAAAGAACTATGATGCCTGCCTAGTTTCCACCCAAGGGGTACTTGGGTTTCACTGAAGGAGCCCAAGGGCCAAGAAACAACCACAAGAAGTTTCACTGACGTCATCAAGCTAAAGGATGACATGGAGGAAAAGGGAAACCCCGTCAAGAGAACAACCGACCTCCTTACCGCACCTACGGAAAGGGGAACGCCAGTGAGTGCTGCTACAAGAAGAAGACATGCTTTCGATGCCACCAAGAAGGACATATGCAATCCATTTGTCCTATGCCAGATCCCAGAGGGCCAGGACAAGTGGCATCTCCACCAGTAGCAGCCCCACTTGTGGCAGCCCCACCTATAGATGCAGCCCCACCTACTGGAGAGAGGAGGCAAGATTAGGTGTTTGCCATTGATAATGAGGAGGCTCAAGTTAACGCTAATTGGTTGATCAAGGGTACTAACCCTTAGAGTTTTCTTTTATGTTTTAAGTTAAGCATGTAATGGTATAATGCATGATGAAAAACAATGTAGGCATGATTGAAGTCATGGGACATAATGTAAAAGCTTTGTTTGACTCTAGATCTACTAATACTTGCATTTCAAGAAATCTTGCAACTATGCTTTGTTTGGATATCAAGGATTTAGGGCATGTCTTAGATGTTACAACCCCGAGTGGTCGGATCTTTACTTCCCTTTTGAAAACTCTGGTGATACCTGTGAAATATCGAGATCATGAATTTCCTACAGACTTTATCCTTCTTGACATGAATGATTTAGATGTAATTATTGGTATGGATTGGCTTTATACTTATAGGGCCAATATTGACTGTAGCGAGAAGAAAGTGATCATAAACAGACCAGGTCACCCACCTTTTGTCATTAGGGGTAGGAAGGATGCCACCACCAGCCAGTGTGTGTCCGCCTTGAAGGTAGAGCAGATGATGTGTAACACCCCTAACCTGGGTTATGTGTTAACCCTAGATGTTTTGCCTAATAAGGTTGATTAGATACTTAATCTTATCTTGGGAAAAGTAATTAGGGCTCATGAGAAACTTATCTTTCAATTTTGGTCCTGTTTGAACAATGTTGAAGCAATGTTTGCTTATTTTGGACTAAAGTCCAAATTACCCAAGTTGAGGGGTTAAATTGCAAATGTTGCATGATAAGATGTTCCTCTGATGTTGAGATATCATAAGAATGAATATGATGTAGTGGTATGGTTTTCACAAGCTTGGGCACCAAGATTAAGCTTGTAAAGCAATCCGTGTGCATTAAAACCTAGTTTTGGTGTAATGTGCAATTTACCCAAAACCTAGGGTTCAATATGAAAATTACCACTTCAATAAGGTCCCTAATGTTTCTTGGCATCTTTTAGAGCAAATATAATGAGAAGGGCGCCTCATTTGAATTAAGTTGGAGGAGAGAGAATCTTGATATTAAAATAATCAAGATTTAATCCTAAGTGAAACCCTAATCCAATTTAGGGCAAAAATGAATGTATTAATTAAAGGGTCTTCAACCAAAATTAAAATGGTTGGATTCAGATGTGTGTGGATAATCCTAAAGCCTTGCAAAGGCACGAGCATATCCTAAGGAGGTGAAATTCCACTCACCATTATTATAAGAAAAAGAATTTCCACTCAAATATGGATATTCTTATTATAAGGGTTAAGGTGCTTAATTTCTTTTCCCTTAATTCATGGATAATGGAAGGGAGTTCGGTGTGGATAGAGATGCCCTTGCATGAAAGAAACCAAGGGGGAAGTGGTGGCAACAAATTTGGAATTAAAAGACTTTTATAAAGTATCTTCTCTCTCATCAATTTTCTTATAAAAGTACCCTTTCTAAGCCAAAACAAAGGATTTTTCGGATTTCTTTCTTTCCCTTGCTTCAAAAACCGACCAAGGAGATAGGGAGGAGAAGGAGGACGACTCCCTACCTATTGGTAAGCCCTTGACCTTCGTTCTCCTTGATTCCATGGTGGAAATCGAAAATAAATCATTGATTTCTTCTTATTTCGATCTCCTCTTCAACCCTAGCCAACTTTTACAATCAAAAGCTTAAGGACGAGCCTAAGGGGAGTTGCAAGAGCTTCATCCACCATTGATGGCGTGATATTGGAGCTTTGGAGCTCAATTGGAGGTGGGTTTTATAACTTGAACCCGTTTACATTGTTATTCAACCATTAATCTTGTAATTTCAATGATTCCTTCATTATCTTGATTAATTGCTGGTTGAAAATGGTTAATTCATGAAATCTGAAGTAGTTAGAACTTCAGGGACGAAGCTTGATGATGATTACATCATCATAAGCACACACCTCCCCAAATATCTTGGACAAAAGGTTTGGAAGTTGGGACCAAACGGTTTCACCAAACCGGGACCAAACGGTTTCACCAAACCGTTTAGAAGCAAACGGTTTCAAAACCATTTTAGGGAGTTTAAAAAGGGTTGAACATTTGCGAATACTGTTCTTAATTATGTTGGTTAATAACTCACCAAATTTTACGGGTTAACTGCCAAGGAATCATGAGTTAAAGGCTAATCAATTAGGGAAACCTAATTGGATTAAGTGCTGATTGTTCAGCTTGATTAATTTAACTTTTTGGGAAAACGGTTTCAAAACCATTTGAGATGGTTGACCAAGGGTTTACCGTTTGATATTCATGTTCCTAATTATGTTGGTTGATAACTCACCAAATTTATGGATTAGTTCCAAAGGAATCTTGAGTTGAAGGCTAATCAATTAGGTAAACCTAATTGGATTAAGTGCTGATTTTCAATCTGATTAACTTAACCTTTTTGGGCAAACGGTTTCAAAACCATTTTCGTGAGTTGACCAAGGGTTGACCGTTTGATATTACTGTTACTAATTATGTTGGTTAATGACTCACCAAATTTGAGGGGTTAATTCCCAAGGAATCATGAATTTAAGGCTAATCAATTAGGCAAACCCTAATTGAAATTAGTGCTGATATTCCAATGAGTTAATTTGAGTTTTTGGGTTGATTAGCCCAAACGGTTTCAAAACCGTTTGGAGATCATCCAAACGGTCTCAAGACCGTTTGGGGGTAACCCAAGACAGTTTGGAGGTCTAGGGTCAAGTATGCATATGTGTTTAAAGATCGAAAGATGTGGTATGAACTCTAATCGGCTAAGTGCTGATTTTGCAAGTGATTGAGATGATGTTTTGGGTTGATTGGCCCAAACGGTTTCAAAACCATTTGGGGATCACCCAAACAGTTTCAAGACCGTTTGGAGATCACCCAAGACCGTTTGGAGGTCTGGGGTTAAGTATAGTTGACCAATTGAAGGTCCAAAGGTACCAAATCATATTACAATTAAGTGCTGATTTGTTGATCAGCTCGATAGACCAATCCTTGATGGAATTTCACTAGAATCCAAGGGTTGGATGAGCCAAACGGTCTCAATATTGTTTGGAGGTCACCCAAGACTGTTTGGAGGTCTAGGGGTGAGTATGGTTAAGCAATTGATGATCCAATGTTACTAAGTTAAAGTGTAATCAATTGCTGATTTGGTGATCAATCCAATGATCCAAACCTTAATTGGTTGACTTGGATTTTGATGATATGATGGGAAAACGGTCTCAAGACCGTTTGGAGGTCATCCAAACGACCTCAAGACCGTTTGGGGTCAGTTCATACCCAATTTGGATGATGGTTCTAGGGTTCCAAAGTAACTAGTCTTACATTGATTAGTATTGAAGGATCATCGATTCCAAACCCTAATTCAATTGAATCAAACCCTAATTGATGAACAATTGAGGGTTAATTAAGGGTCAAATCAGTTGAAGGCTGACCTATTTAACTCAATTGAAGTATGAGTATAGGTCCAATTGATATTTGGTTCCATGAATTCAATGATTGAAGGAATCAACATTGAAAACCCTAATTCAATTGGATACCTTATGTAATGGATGTCCAATGTGATTGAATCTTTGAGAATTAAGATGATGAATGTTCTATTGATCCAATAATGATTAGTAATGATAATCAATTAAGGTACAAAGGTTGAAACCCTAATAGTACCTAAGTGATTAGTATCAATTAAGGGATGAATTCTTAATTGCTTATAGGATCAATAACTTGATGCACTAGGATAATCATAGTTGTATGTACTTGATTGAAGGGTTGATGTGACCTAATCAAGTTGAAAGGATGAAAGATTAGAATTAATATATAAATATGAATCATGTAGTGATCTTCTATAGCACGACCGTGCAAGGTAGCACGGCCGTGGTATCTTCCCTTTGCACGACCGTGCAAGGTAGCATAGCCGTGGTGGCTTCCCCTCGCACGACCATTCTTGGTTGCACGGCCATGGTACTCTATGCTTCACTTGAAACTGATTTGTAAGTGACCTAACATGGCCATTTTGTTAATTCCTAACTTATGGATGAGTCTTAGTATTGGCAATGGCTGTATATTCTAAGTGAGTGACTAATGATCACTACCTTACAGGATAAATGTGATGAACTGGTACATAAAGTATTAGGATGGGTAATACCCTAATACAAGCTAAGTGTATGAAACTCAAGTAAGATAAAGGTGTTGAGGGAAGTGATACATCAAGATATGATAAATATCACATCCAACACCCCAATACTGGTATACCTTGATGCGTTATAAGTCCAATATAATTGGATGAATAACACATGAGATGTGTCATGTCAATGGTTACATTGAGATGAAATGTACCCTGTTGAATGTAGGCCAACATGCCTTATAAAAAGGGTTAATCCAAACCTATAAACTATGATGTAATCATAGTCTAGCAAAGATGAAAGAGAAATTCATGCTGTGTGTTGATAATTCATTTAATGATAAATGATGAGGATAATGAAGTATGATTAAAATACTTATTATTCCATAATGATTCCTTGATATGTGAACCCTAATACAGGGTAATACTATATGAACCCTAACACAGGGTCATTTCTATGTGAATCCCTAATGTAGGGTAAATGCTATGTGAATCTCTAATGCCGGGTAATTGCTATGTGAATCCCTAATGTAGGGTAAATGCTATGTGAATATCTAATGCAGGGTAATTGCTATGTGAATCCCTAATGTAGGGTAAATGATATGTGAATCTCTAATGTAGGGTAATTGCTATGTGAATCCCTAATGTAGGGTAAATGCTATGTGAATCTCTAATGTAGGGTGATTGCTATGTGAGTTCCTAATGCAAGGTGGTGTTATGTGAAGCTCTAACACAGAGTAATTCTATGTGAAGCTCAAATACAGACTAATGGGTTATGAATATAATAAGATAACCCTTATATTGCATGATACTGATATGTAATTGCATCATGATTACTAATCATGCAGATATGATGAGAAGATGAGCATATCTAGGTACGGGCTATGATGTTCTGTACATTGAAAATGTTCTATAGACCTTATAAGCTTTCATATGTCTTGTTGCCTATTAAGGGGTAATAAGAGGTGATATGAGCTTTGTGAACTATGTGCAATACTTTGTGTAGCAAGAATTATAATGTCCTTGGATAGATGACCTGAAGGTATGAAGTTACTTAATAAGTGGTAAAAAGTGTTCTATGATGAGATAAGGGTTTAAATACCCATATTATATAATCATAATGATGAATGTGTTAAGAAGTGGATTTGTACTTGATGAGTTGAGGGATTGAGATCCCAATACTTTGAGAAAAGAGTGTGGCTATAGGCCATGACTCCACTATGACAATGCCAGGTTTTAGATATATGATCTAAGCTTGAAGAGAGTTAATATTGTGATAATGATTTTATAGTGGATAAATGTTATACATGTTCTTCATATTCCCTAAGGGATATGTGATATGATGCTCTTTCAAGTTCTAGCTGTAATGTTGAAAAAGATTAATATTCTAATCTGATAGACATTGAATTAACTGCTATCAAGCAAATATGATTCCTCTATTCATATTTATCTTCTTAAGATGCAATAATAATGTTACTGGTGGAGAGTTATATCTCTCGCTGGGGCAATTTACAATTGTCTCACCCCCGTGGGAACTACATTTTTAGGTGGTTGCGGATGAGAGGACAGAATCCCTTCAGTAAGGGAAGGACATCAGCAACAGAAGTAACATCAGTGAAGTCTCAGGGGGAGACACTGACTGTTATGTCATGTATAGATGTATATAAAGTCCTATGTGTCGTCTCTATACTCTGAGGTGCTCGGAGTAGTAGTTAGTGCTTTTGAGATTTTGGCTCAATGCCTCGAGATTTTGAACTGTCTGTGTTTAGCTTGACATGACAGTTAATGCTTGTAATTCTCAAAAGGAGATGATACAAAATATGTACCTGTGAACAAGAATGTAATTGTGTTACTTTTGTTCTATGTGAGAAAGTTTTTACTTGATGGATCTTTTGATAAAAAGGTTTTAATTTTTAGTGATTTTTGGTAATCCGCTGCTTAATGAACGCTTCTGCATTAGTTAATCATGTTTTTATGAGTTGTATGCCACAATTTAGTGGTATCAGAGCTCTAAGTTCGCTGAGTCTATAGAGACATAGGACTAAGGTTGTAGAGTCTGTTCTAAGTGTCTTCCAGTTTATCTGATAGTATCTTCTGCTCACATAGGAGAAGAAGAAATTAAAGATGTCTGGACAACATGAAGAACATGCTGCTGAGGGCAGCACTGCTGCACCAGGAGGAGGTTGATCCAACCCTATTCTAGGGTTGTATCTGGTGTCATTTTGTACTTTTATCACATTCAAATGCATTAGAATTACATGTTATTCTCCCCAATATGATTATCATTGCAAATATGCTTATGGATGGTCTTTGCACTATTTTTCAGGTACTTGGACCACGCTTAGATGGAAGAGAGAGAAGGAGGGACCCAAAGAAGGCCCCAAAGTCTCCCTCAACCTACCTCTAGTGGCCAAGAATCATCCCCGATCAAAGACATCCGAAATTGACAAAGTAAGAAGCAAAATCAAGAAGTCAAGCCTCACCACGGCCGTGGCCCCAATGCCACAGTCGTGGGTTTATTGCCAAGTTCCAACAGGTTGCAACGGAAAATCCATAGATTGCCCATGACCGTGGCCTCCCAGCCACGACCATGGCCAGTGAAGACAACACGACCATGGCCATCAGCACGGTCGTGGTCAGGAGAAGAGAACACGGCCGTGGCACCCTGCCACGGTCGTGGGAATTAAATTGCAATAAGTCAGTCGCCAACAGGGAATTTGCCTCCCAGCCATGACCGTGGACAATTCGCCACGACCGTGGACGATGCTGATCAAGACGCTTGTGGCCCCTCCCCACGGTCACCTCCAACTCCTCCAAAACAGCCGTGTTAAGCCACACGGCCGTGGTGCATGTTACCCACCACGACCGTGACACTCTGCCATGGCCGTAGCCACCAACATACTTTGCTTTTTCACCACTTCCTTCACCCCACGACCGTGTTCACCCCCCACGGCCGTTCCCCACTACCCCCACCACGGCCGTGGCACACCCACCACAACCGTGGTGATCACCTATCCTATACAACTTTCCACTATTTTTCCTATTTTACCCCCACTTAGCCCTAGCTCCTATATAAGCACTAGTTGCTTCTAGGGCTCGATAGAGAGAACCTCCTAGCCTCCCCTAGCTTCTCCCTTGCCTCCATTACTCCCATCCACCTACTTCCTTGCATTTAATCCCATTTCCACCTACTTTCCACTCATTTCCACCATAGAAACCTAGTTTCTCTAGGTTTCTATCCATCCATTCCACCATTTCCATGCTCTTGGGCACCTTTGGAGGAGGAGGTTCGTGGCTAGAAGCAAGGAGGTGAAGGTGGTCGAGCTACATCAAGCATCCATGGCGTTTCTTACTCTCTTTCCCTTCTTCTTTGTTCCTAGTTTGATCATGTATAGCTAAGCCCCCTTGGGTGGGCTGTTTGGGGCAAAAATGTGACTGTGATACCATGTTGGGGGAATATAATTTGTAATGAACATATTTCATTTCTATGATGATTGCCTTTGCTTGTGTCTCATTTCCCATTACTTGTACATGTGGTTGTTGCTTAATTACATTAATTGCTTGCCTTGTGGTACTTGAAGACTTTTGCCTCTAGGGTGTTGGTTTCTATGTAGCTATCATAGGATTGGCTCCTAGGTCCTTAATTTGGATACCTAGCTAGCCCCCTATCTTCCTACATAATCACCTTCTTCCTACATGCAAATGTGAGTTCTAAGTGACTAGTATAAGTGTGGTTAGTGCAATTGCCTAGGATTTCCTAAAGACTAAGGTGGCTAGTGGCATGAGGTCAAATATACTCATCTCTACTCCCATCCTTACCCTTGGTCCTCAATTGACTAATACCACTTATCCTAGAGACCTAGACTTGGTACGTCCTATGAGAATTACACCTAGCCCTAGTTCTCCAATTAGTAGCTTAGGGTACATTCTCATAGCACCCACCTTGTTGTTTGGTTTGGTAATATAGAATGAAATATGTTAATTGCTTATTATGGTGACATCCCCCAACTAATGTCAAGGTCACATTCCCAAATGGCCCACCTCCTTCATGTAATTGCTTAAAACCCTAATTTCCTAGTTTGCTTGTTAATGCTAGTGTAGTTCATTTGCTTTAGTTAACTTAGTCGATTGCTTAGTTTTTTCTCTTTAGTGTTAACTTAGGCTCTTGCTCTTGCTAGTGGTTAGTTTAGTTCTTAATTTCTTCTTGCCTTGCTAGAGTAGTGTAGCCCTCCTTGCTCTTGCTTAGTTAGTTTGATAGCTTAGTTTACTAATTTGCTTGCTCTTCCATAATTTAATTTCCTTCTCGCATCTCTTACTTTCTCATTAGCGTAATCAACCAATCAACCTTAAAACCCTAAAAACCTTACTTTCCGCCTCACCTATATTATGACACGACCCCATGCGCTTGCGGGCGTAGTATCTTAGTAGACGTAGGTAGTTAGTGTGGGACCATACAAATATCGAAAGAAAAGATCCCATCTCTCCCGTACCTCCCGACCTCATGGATTGCACTTGTTGCAAGCCTCTAGCGGGAGCGCACCAAGCTTCCTGGCGCCGTTGCCAGGGATAGAGGTGCTCGGCCTAGTTAGATAGTGTAGATTAGCCTTTCCTTTTGCCCTCACCATTGCTATTATTTATTCTTTGTGTTACTCTTGCATATTGGTTCGCTAACTTGGCTCCTTGTTGTTTGTTTGTGACTTGTGCAGGTGACAGCTGTGCATGTGTAGCACGCATTCGACTTGCACCGACTTGGTGGTTTACGACCTCGAGATTGGAAGAAGAAGGCGTCAAGCTCACCGCAACCTACACCGAGAGGCCAAGATGGCACAGAACGACCCGCCACCGGAGGTTCCACCTCCACCGCCACACCGCCCGCTTCACGAGTACTTCACACCCGGGAACTACAACTCCCCCATCGCTACGCTGGTTGACCAAATGCCCGGTCAACATTTCTCCATCCCACCGACACTCTTGGGGCTTCTACCTACATACTTCATCATGGAGAACGAGAACCACTACCACCCATAGACGCGTTCCTTGAAACGTGCTCTACATTCCGCACTCCTACCACCACCGACGACTCAATCAGGAGGACACTCTTTACCTTCTCTCTCAAAGAGAAGGCCAAGGAGTGGTACGTCTCGAGGCCAGAGTTGGTCACTTGGAATGAGGTGAAGAATGAGTTTCTCAAGAAGTTCTTCCCCATCACCAAGTTATCCTACATGAGAAGGTGCATCACATCGTTCGCTAGAAAGAGAACGAGCCCTTCCACGAGGCGTGGGAGAGGTTCCAGAAGTTGTTTCGTGACTGCCCTCATCATGAGGTTCCTCTTTGGCAGCTAGTTCAGGCCTTCTACACCGGGCTTGAGGAGCAAAGCCAAAACAACGTCAATTCTTCTTGCGGGGGCACATTCATGGCAAAACCGCCTGAGGAATCATGGCCACTGTTTGAGCATCTCACTGAGAATTCACGCCACTGAGCTTCCACTAAAGGGGGACATTGTGGCCGGAACTACACTCCTTCCCCTTCTTCTGTGGCTCCCGCATGCAATGCCACCGACCCCGACATGATGCAAATGATGGCCGATATGATGCGAATGATGAAGAATCAAGTGGGTGGATCTTCTAGCCAACCCGCAATGGTTGTTGAGACTGTAAACGAGGAAGTCAACGCTTTACATTCCTTTAGTGGACGCAACAACCAGGGCCCAATGTCCAGCTCCTACACTCCCGAGTGGAGGAACCACCCCAACTTCTCATGGAAACAACAGAACAAGGATGGGCAAGGACAGGGGCAGAAGAAGCCACGCTACAACTCAAAGTTCGAAGAGGAAGTACTTGGAAGATTGAGGAATCTAGATGAAGTAAAGAGAGAAGTGTCTTCTCAAGGACAAAACATCAGCCATCTTGAGCAAAGGCTCGATTAGATTTCTATCTCACTTGCACGTCGTGAAGAGGGGAGACTGCCATCTCAACCTATGACGAATCCTAACAGCGAAGGTAATTATGTGACTGCCACCCAAGCCGCATACATCCCACCACATGGCCAAGCAACCTCACTTCCACAATATCAAGGGCCACCGCACCCATATGCTCTGCCATCCCACCAACCCCCGCTAAACTACCAATACCCACCACCACCTTCACATACTTACCAACTCCCACCTCCACCACAACCAACTTGCATACTCCAAAATCCTAATCCTTCCCAGCAAAGACCACCACCACCTCCGTCCTCACAAGCCCCCCTTCTTCACATGAGCAAGTGAGTATGATCAATATCATATGGGGTGAAGAAACTGCCCATGGTTGTGAAAAAAAAGGGAAAGAAAGTGACTGAGGTTGGAAGAAACGTCCAGATGCTTGAGGGATCTAGCAAAGATAAAGAATGCTCTGAAGAAAGTGCCACCCAAGCACCACCAGGGGATGCTAAGTGCACCCGGATTTCTACTGCGCCCGACGCGAATGTAGAGGCACCCTCCTTGGTTCCATCCGTATTTGGGGATATGGAAATTACAATAGATATAGCTTAGCCGGCTGTTGGTGACGGTGTCATGTCTACTATTTCACATACCATGGACATAACAACGCTTGAAGCCATATCCTTATGGGAAACAAGACCTTTACATGAGATGAGCGTTGCCATCACCCCTTCGCCAGTTCCGGCTAGTACAATGAAGATAATTGATGAAGACAGAAAGAAATTCCATGAAAGTTTGACTCTCCAAAAAAGGGGCAGAAATGTCATGAATCTCCTAGGGAACTTGAAGCAAGGAACAATAGGAATTACATCTCTGTTCTCATTGATGAAGGACATATGCATGGGAAGGAGAAAGTTAGTGCTACTGCCGACCGAGGAGATTGTTGCCTCAAAATCTGTGAACTTCATCTATGATAATGGCTTCCCAGAAAAGAGAGGTGATCTGGGAGTACCACTGATTTCTTGCTTCATTGGCACACAACCCGTCCAGCACGCTCTCATCGACTTAGGTGCAGGGACAAGCCTCATGCCATGGAGCATGTACCTACGGCTTGGCCTAAACAAAATGAAACCAGTGGAGTGTGCCATTATCTTGGGTGACAGAACCAAGAGGAAGCCCTTGGGAATCATGCAGAACACAATAGTGGCGATGGATGAAAGAGTGAACATTGCCTTTGTGACCGATTTCCTGATAGTGGACACCGCACCTATTGATGGAGAAGAGTACCTCATATTGGGTAGGCCCTTCCTATCCTCCGCATGCGCAGAAATCAACATCCGCAAGGGCACGCTGACGGTTACTTATAAGAGGAAAAAGTTCGACTTCTTCATGTTCACCAAAGAAGAGAGAGACGACCTTGCCAATGAAGACTTCAGAGAGAGTTTGTGCTATAATGATCCCCTGGAGCTGTGGAAATCGAGCCCATACTTCTATTCCATGTACACTCCTTGGGACGAAGCATATGTCGTCAGAGCGCTCGACAAGATCACCATAGAAGAGAAGGAGGACACCGTGGGTGTCAATACATGATGAAAAAGAGCAACAAGCCCGGCTGAAGGCTATAAATTTAGCGCTAGTGGGAGGCAACCCACGTGGTTTGAGATTCTCGAACCTTGTTTTTACCATACTTTCTTTTGGTTTCCAAGAAACACACACACACACACTATACTTGATAGTTTTTCTATTTGTGAATCATTTTAGCACAGGCATAAGAAAGAAAAGATGATGCTGAAGGGTTTAGCAGAGACAGAGGTCAAAGTGGAAGAAAAGATTGCAACTCAATGGAGGAGCTACAGGAAGAAAGCCATAACGGCCGTGCTGCTCAGCACGGCCGTGGTGACCATGTCCTGCTCACCTAAAATTACTTTGACCACTCTGATTCTCGTCGGTTGCCTTTCGCAACCCCACGCCTTGTCACCCTGCTAGTCTAACCTTCTATTTCATGATGAGGACATCATGATTTAAAAGTTTGGGGTGGTAGGGCAGTAAGCCTTATTTCGCCGCATCTTTCCCTATGTGCCTTGTGCTAAATTTTTGCAAGATGATCAAACAGTTTGACTGACTTACCATACTCGATTACACTGACCTTGTGTGCCTGCTTGCATTCACGCATTCATGTAATTAATTTCTACATTTTTGAGTAATTTTTCAAAATTTTTGCTTCTTCATACCATGCATTGCATTCTCATCTAGTTCTTGATAATTTCTTATGCATGTTAAGTAGGATTTGCTGCTTTATGTCTTTAAATTCCCTAAAGTAGGTTTAGATGTGATTTAGTGCAATTTGACACCTTTTTGGCCAATTTTGCCCAAATTTGATGTTTCTTGTCCAAAAAGCGTGTTTTGACTCAATCTTTACCATATTGAATGAAATTGCTTATCTTTGATAAATACAAGATGATATGCTATGATGAAGTGCTATGTGGTATCAACGAGTGACTTCTTACATGCTCATCACCTCCCTTGGGAATGTGTTGGTTTGATTGAATTATGATCCGAGCAAGCATAGAACATTTAATGTTTGTGGATTTACTTGATTGATATATGGATTTCATTTGGTTCATTCATGTGATGTGATATCTATGGTGAAGTGTCGGACTAGTTTTCATGCAGGAGATCTTATGTGGAAGATTATGCCAAGTGACCCCTCTTTGACCCGATGACTCTTTCATCATCTTCATACCTCTCCGCCTCATAAAAAGATGCCAAAGCGCACATATTAGCCGTGGCCACCTCCAAAAGTGGGTGGCCACATCTTTATCTCCCCGCTTCACTCTATCCACCATATGCCCTATCTACACCAAGGGAAAGAAAAAGAAAAGAAAAGAAAAAGAAAAACAAAATAAAATAAAAGGATGCTCATGTTTAAGAGCATTCAAATAAAGAAAAGATGAGTGTGTAAAAACACTCCAAAAATCTTACCGCATCCCTTTCTTCCACTTTTATACCCATTGAGCTAGGAAACTTCAAACCTAGCTCACTTTATCCCTTTTCCGCAGCCATGTGGGTCATTTGGCATAACTTGAAGCATAAGGTTGAATGCATGAAGGTGAAACAACACTCCTAGTCATCGGCGATTAACATCATTATGAAACGGTCTACCCAGAACCTTATGGATGAGATATTGATAACTTGTGCAATCTATGCATTATATGCGAAGTTCATGTGCTCTGTGCTCTCTTCATGGTTGGTTTGTGAAAGTAGAAGAGGAGGGAAGTGATTTGCATGTACCTAGTCACCTTTGATCCCATTTAGCATTTGTCGCCCATCATATTGCATTTGTCATTTCTTTTGATTGTGGAAAATGGTAAAGAGATTGAGTTGGAGCATACTTGAGGACACGTATGTTTCAAGTTTGGGGTGGTGATCCAACCCTATTCTAGGGCTGTATCTTGTGTCATTTTTTACTTTTATCACATTCAAATGCATTAGAATTACATGTTATACTCCCCAATATGATTATCATTGCAAATATGCTTATGGATGGTCTTTGCACTGTTTTTCAGGTACTTGGACCATGCTTAGATGGAAGAGAGAGAAGGAGGGACCCAAAGAAGGCCCCAAAGTCTCCCTCAACCTACCTCCAGTGGCTAAGAATCATTCCCGAGCAAAGACATCCGAAATTGACAAAGTAAGAAGCAAAATCAAGAAGTCAAGCCTCACTACGGCCGTGGCCCCAATGCCACGGTCGTGGGTTTATTGCCAAGTTCCAACAGGTTGCAATAGGGAAATCCATAGATCGCTCACGACCGTGGCCTCCCAGCCATGACCGTGGCCATCAACACGGTCGTGGTCAGGAGAAGAGAACACGGCCGTGGCACCCTGCCACGGTCGTGGGAATTAAATTGCAATAAGTCAGTTACCAATAGGGAATTTGCCTCCCAGCCATGACCGTGGCCAAGTCGCCACGACCGTGGCCAATGCTGATCAAGACGCCCGTGGCCCCTCCCCACGGTCACCTCCAACTCCTCCAAAACGGCTGTGTTAAGCCACACGGCCGTGGTGCATGTTACCCACCGCGACCGTGGCACTCCGCCACGGCCGTGGCCAGCACCATACTTTGCTTTTTCACCACTTCCTTCACCCCACGACCATGTTCACCCCCCACGGCCGTTCCCCACTACCCCCACCACGGCCGTGGCACACCCACCACGACTGTGGTGATCACCTATCCTATACAACTTTCCACTGTTTTTCCTATTTTACCCCCACTTAGCCCTAGCTCCTATATAAGCACTAGTTGCTTCTAGGGCTCAACAGAGAGCACCTCCTAGCCGCCCCCAGCTGCTCCCTTGCCACCATTACTCCCATCCACCTACTTCCTTGCATTTAAACACATTTCCACCTACTTTCCACTCATTTCCACCATAGAAACCTAGTTTCTCTCGATTTCTATCCATCCATTCCACCATTTCCATGCTCTTGGGCACCTTTGGAGGAGGAGGTTCGTGGCTAGTAGCAAGGAGGTGAAGGTGGTCGAGCTACATCAAGCATCCATGGCGTTTCTTACTCTCTTTCCCTTCTTCTGTGTTCCTAGTTTGATCATGTATAGCTAAGCCCCCTTGGGTGGGCTGTTTGGGGAAAAAATGTGACTGTGATACCATGTTGGGGGAATATAATTTGTAATGAACATATTTCATTTCTATGATGATTGCCTTTGCTTGTGTCTCATTTCCCATTACTTGTGCATGTGGTTGTTGCTTAATTACATTAATTGCTTGCCTTGTGGTGCTTGAAGACTTTTGCCTCTAGGGTGTTGGTTACTATGTAGCTATCATAGGATTGGATCCTAGGTCCTTAATTCGGATCCCTAGCTAGCCCCCTATCTTCCTACATAATCACCTTCTTCCTACATGCAAATGTGAGTTCTAAGTGACTAGTATAAGTGTGGTTAGTGCAATTGCCTAGGATTTCCTAAAGGCTGAGGTGGCTAGTGGCATGATGTCAAATATCCTCATCTCTACTCCCATCCTTACCCTTGGTCCTCAATTGACTAATACCACTTATCCTAGAGACCTAGACTTGGTACGTCCTATGAGAATTACACCTAGCCCTAGTTCTCCAATTAGTAGCTTAGGGTACATTCTCATAGCACCCACCTTGTTGTTTGGTTTGGTAATCTAGAATGAAATATGTTAATTGCTTTCTATGGTGACATCCCCCAACTAATGTCAAGGTCACATTCCCAAACGACCCACCTCCTTCATCTAATTGCTTAAAACCCTAATTGCCTAGTTTGCTTGTTAATGCTAATGTAGTTCATTTGCTTTAGTTAACTTAGTCGATTGCTTAGTTTTGCTCTTTAGTGTTAACTTAGGCTCTTGCTCTTGCTAGTGGTTAGTTTAGTTCTTAATTTCTTCTTGCCTTGCTAGAGTAGTGTAGCCCTCCTTGCTCTTGCTTAGTTAGTTTGATAGCTTAGTTTACTAATTTGCTTGCTCTTCCATAATTTAGTTTCCTTCTCGCATCTCTTAATTTCTCATTAGCGTAATCAACCAATCCACTTAAAACCCTAAAAACCTTATTCTCCACACTAGGAACGTAGCTCATGCCATCTAACTCTAGTGCCCCCTCTATCTCCGCGGATCGACCCCGTACTTGCCACCTCACCTATACTACGACACGACCCCGTGCGCTTGCGGGCGTAGTGTCTTAGTAGACGTAGGTAGTTAGTGTGGGACCATACAAATATAGAAAGCAAAGATCCCATATCTCTCGTGCCTCCCGACCTCGTGGATTGCACTTGTTGCAAGCCTCTAGCGGGAGCGCACCAGAGATGCAAGAGACCAGAACAGGGAAGGGCCTGTACCTGAACAGTCCCAGATTGACCCAGCTGTGATAGAAAATCCAGCTCTCCATGCTTTATTTGAGAAGTTCCTGACAGTCATAACACATATGGCAGACAGGATGCCACCACCTGCACCTAGGGTACCAACCCATTATGAGGGTTATGGAGTCGGCAAGACTTTTGAGAGACTTTTCCGTGTTGGAGCCATAGATTATGCTGGTACATCCGATCCAACAAATGCTGATATGTGACTGACAGAGCTGGAAAAGGCTTTTAGGATTCTTGATATTCCTGAAGCTGAAAAAGTAAGACATGCTGTATACCTTTTAAAAGGAAGTGCTGGTCATTGGTGGATGATAGAGGAAGATAAGAGACCAGGTGAAGAAATTGGATGGGAGGTTTTTCGACGAGAGTTTGTCAGTAGATACTTCCCTAAGACTTATCTAGATGAGAAGATCTCCGAATTTGAGAGGATCAAACAAGGACAAATGAATGTTAGTGAATATGAGGCTAAGTTCATGGAGTTGTTGCGGTTTAGTCCGCAAATGGCAGTTAGTGATGAGGAAAGAATTCAACATTTTGAGAAGGGGTTGAACGCCGAACTAACCACTCCTGTGTCTGCTTTAGAGAACAGGGAAATATTTGCCACCTTTGTGGAGTCGGTAAGGAGGATAGAGAGGTCTGAAATTAAGAAACGACAGACTAGTGACAAGAAGGTGTACACCCAGTCTCAAGGATAAAGGTCCGAAAGTTTTAAGAAATCGAGATTTTCTACATCAGCGACATCATCAAGATTCCATGACCAGACACAATGGATGCCAAGTGGGGATATGGATCATAGTAATGTTCCAAGAAGAGCCCCCGGTATAGCATCAACATCGGGAACTGGATCTCACCGACCCTATTTTGCGACCAGGGTCTGCTATCAATGTAGACAATAGGGACATCCAACAAGGGATTATCCATATGGGAATTCAATAATGACTCAACCTCAGGGGCAGAGTCAGCAAGGATCACAAAGGAGGCAGTTTCCTAATAACAATAGAGGACGTGGATAGACGTCCCAGGCAGGTCAGAGGAAATAAAGTTATTGTGATATTTTAATTTCTGATTCTATGTGCTAAAGATATGAAAGTAGTTGTTTTTGAATTCCTTTGATTAGTCCTATAAGGACACAAGGAAGATGAGAATTTACAATTTCACAGTATTCCTTAAAAATGCTTTATAATCTCTCTTATCCGAGTGATAATGAAAAATGAGGAATATCATAGCAAATAAAGTGCATACTACCTAATCTCCCAATACTTATATACCCTGGCCAGGTATACAACTATTGATGATAAGGTGAGTATGGAAACTCTTATATTGATATCTTTTTGATTGCTCTGATCAAGCAGTCATTCTGATACAATCTAATGAGTATCATGAAATAAGAAATATGGAATAAATAGAGGAAGATGCTTTGTGCAATTCCAATAAAGAAAGATGCTTTGTGCAATTCCAATAAAGGAAGATGCTTTGTGCAATTCCAATAAAGGAAGATGCTTTGTGCAATTCCAATAAAGGAAGATGCTTTGTGAAATTCCAATAAAGGAAGATGCTTTGTGCAATTCCAATAAAGGAAGATGCTTTGTGCAATTCCAATAAAGGAAGATGCTTTGTGCAATTCCAATAAAGGAATATGCTTTGTGCAATTCCAATAAAGGAAGATGCTTTGTGCAATTCCAATAAAGGAAGATGCTTTGTGCAATTTCAATTAAGGAAGATGCTTTGTGCAATTCCAATAAAGGAAGATGCTTTGTGCAATTCCAACCCTAAACAAAGAGGGAAAAGCTATGTGGCATTCCCAACTAATAGGAAGAACTATGTGAACATTCCCAATTACATAGAGTTTACTAAATAAACGTAATGAATAAAGGATTTCTGAGTGAATTATCTCTGTTGGATATATATGTTTTTCCTTTTTGATAAATATTCTTGGGTGATGATAGAAGTATGCTCTTTTATGCGTTTTTCCTTTCAATAATATGGACATCATTGTTAGGGGTTTATGCTCTGCATAAACATAAACATTGATAAGGTTGAATCAATGAAAGGAACTTTGTGTGGATTACAGAATCCATGATATCTCCATGATACTAAAATATTATGCGGAGACTTGAGGGTATGGCAACTGAATAATCTGTCTCTCCTTTTTCTTGGGATTTCGGGGACGAAATCCTTGTTAGGGGTTTATAATTTGTAACACCCCTGACCTGGGTTATGTGTTAACCCTAGATGTTTTTCCTAATAAGGTTGAGTAGATACTTAATCTTATCTTGGGAAAAGTAATTAGGGCTCATGAGAAACTTATGTTTCAATTTTGGTCCTATTTGAACAATGTTGAAGCAATGTTTGCTTATTTTGGACTAAAGTCCAAATTACCCAAGTTGAGGGGTTAAATTGCAAATGTTGCATGATAAGATGTTCCTATGATGTTTATACATCATAATAATGAATATGATGTAGTGGTATGGTTTTCACAAGCTTGGGCACCAAGATTAAGCTTGTAAAGCAATCCTTGTGCATTAAAACCTAGTTTTGGTGTAATGTGCAATTTACCCAAAACCTAGGGTTCAATATGCAAATTACCACTTCAATAAGGTCCCTAATGTTTCTTGGCATATTTTAGAGCAAAGAAAATGAGAAGGGCGCCTCATTTGAATTAAGTTGGAGGAGAGAGAATCTTGATATTAAAATAATCAAGATTTAATCCTAAGTGAAACCCTAATCCAATTTAGGGAAAAAAATGAATGTATTAATTAAAGGGCCTTAAAAAAAAATTAAAATGGTTGGATTCAGATGTGTGTGGATAAGCCTAAAGCCTTGCAAAGGCATGATCATATCCTAAGGAGGTGAAATTCCACTCACCATTATTATAAGAAAAAGAATTTCCACTCAAATATGGATATTCTTATTATAAGGGTTAAGGTGCTTAATTTCTTTTCCCTTAATTCATGGATAATGGAAGGGAGTTCAGTGGGGATAGAGATTACCTTGCATGCAAGAAACCAAGGGGGAAGTGGTGGCAACAATTTTGGAATTAAAAGACTTTTATAAAGTATCTTCTCTCTCATCAATTTTCTTATAAAAGTACCATTTCTAAGCCAAAACAAAGGCTTTTTCGGATTTCTTTCTTTCCCTTGCTTGCAAAACCGACCTAGGAGCTAGGTAGGAGCAGGAGGACTACTCGATACCTGTTGGTAAGCCCTTGACCTTCGTTCTCCTTGATTCCATGGTGGAAATCGAAAATAAATCATTGATTTCTTCTTATTTCGATCTCCTCTTCAACCCTAGCAAACTTTTACAATCAAAAGCTTAAGGAAGAGCCTAAGGGGAGTTGTAAGAGCTTCATCCACCATTTATGGCGTGATCTTGGAGCTTTGGAGCTCAATTGGAGGCGGGTTTTATAACTTGAACCCTTTTACATTGTTATTCAACCATTAATCTTGTAATTTCAACGATTCCTTCATTATCTTGATTAATTGCTGGTTGAAAATGGTTAATTCATGAAATCTGAAGTTGTCAGAACTTCAGGTATGAATCTTGATGATGATGACATCATCATAAGCACACACCTCCCCAAATATCTTGGGAAAACGGTTTGGAAGTTGGGACCAAACGGTTTCACCAAACCGTTTGGTGACCAAATGGTTTGCAAACTGTTTATAAGAAAACAGTTTCAAAACCATTTTCGGGAGTTGACCAAGGGTTTATCGTTTGAGAATCCTGTTCTTAATTATGTTGGTTAATAACTCACCAAATTTGACGGGTTAACTCCCAAGGAATCGTGAATTAAAGGCTAATCAATTAGGGAAACCTAATTGGATTAAGTGCTGATTTTTTTCAGCTTGATTAATTTAACTTTTTGGGAAAACGGTTTCAAAACCGTTTGAGATGGTTGACCAAGGGTTGACCGTTTGATATTCCTGTTCCTAATTATGTTGGTAGACAACTCACCAAATTTTATGGATTATTTCCAAAGGAATCGTGAGTTGAAGGCTAATCAATTAGATAAACCTAATTGGATTAAGTGGTGATTTTCAATATGATTAACTTAACCTTTTTGGGAAAACAGTTTTAACACCGTTTGAGTGAGTTGACTAAGGGTTGACCGTTTGGGATTACTGTTCCTAATTATGTTGGTTAATGACTCACCAAAATTTAGGGGTTAATTCCCAAGGAATCATGAGTTTAAGGCTAATCAATTAGGAAAACCCTAATTGAAATTAGTGCTGAAATTCCAATGAGTTAATTTGAGGTTTTGGGTTGATTAGCCCAAACGGTTTCAAAACCGTTTGGGGATCACCAAAACGGTCTCACGACCGTTTTGGGGTCACCCAAGACCGTTTGGAGGTCTAGGGTCAAGTATGGATATGTGTTTGGAGATCCAAAGATGTGGTATGAACTCTAATCGGCTAAGTGCTGATTTTGCAAGTGATTGAGATGATGTTTTGGGTTGATTGGCCCAAACGGTTTCAAAACAATTTGGGGATCACCCAAACGGTTTCAAGACCGTTTGGGGATCACCCAAGACTGTTTGGAGGTCTGGGGTTAAGTATAGTTGACCAATTGAAGGTCCAAAGGTACCAAATCATATTACAATTAAGTGCTGATTTGTTGATCAACTCGATAGACCAATCCTTGATGGAATTTCACTAGAATCCAAGGGTTGGATGAGCCAAACGGTCTCAAGACCGTTTGGAGCTCATCCAAACCGTATCAAGACCGTTTGGAGGTCACACAAGACCGTTTGGAGGTCTAGGGGTGAGTATGATTAAGCAATTGATGATCCAATGTTACTAAGTTAAAGTGTAATCAATTGCTGATTTGGTGATCAATCCAATGATCCAAACCTTAATTGGTTGACTTGGATTTTGATGATATGATGGGAAAGTGGTCTCAAGACCGTTTGGAGGTCATCCAAACGACCTCAAGACCGTTTGGGGTCAGGTCATACCCAATTTGGATGATGGTTCTATGGTTTCAAAGTAACTAGTCTTACATTGATTAGTATTGAAGGATCATCGATTCCAAACCCTAATTCAATTAAATCAAACCCTAATTGATGAACAATTGAGGGTTAATTGAGGGTCAAATCAGTTGAAATCTGACCTATTTATCTCAATTTAAGTATGAGTATAGGTCCAATTGATGATTGGTTCCATGAATTCAATGATTGAAGGAATCAACATTGAAAACCCTAATTCAATTGGATACCTTATGTAATGGAGGTCCAATGTGATTGAATCTTTGAGAATTAAGATGATGAATGTTCTATTGATCCAATAATGATTAGTAATGATAATAAATGAAGGTACAAAGGTTGAAACCCTAATAGTACCTAAGTGATTAGTATCAATTAAGGGATGAATTCTTAATTGCTTATAGGATCAATAACTTGATGCACTAGGATAATCATAGTTGTATGTACTTGATTGAAGGGTTGATATGACCTAATCAAGTTGAAAGGACGAAAGATTAGAATTCATATATAAATATGAATCATGTAGTGATCTTCTGTAGCACGACCGTGCAAGGTAGCACGACCATGGTATCTTCCCTTTGCACGACCGTGCAAGGTAGCACGGCCGTGGTGGCTTCCCCTCGCACAGCCGTTCTTGGTTGCACAACCATGGTACTCTATACTTCGCTTGAAACCAATTTGTAAGTGACCTAACATGGCCATTTTGTTAATTCCTAACTTATGGATGAGTCGTAGTATTGGCAATGGCTGTATATTCTAAGTGAGTGACTAATGATCACTACCTTATAGGATAAATGTGATGAACTGGTACATAAAGTATTAGGATGGGTAATACCCTAATACAAGATAAGTGTATGAAACTCAAGTAAGATAAAGGTGTTGAGGGAAGTGATACATCAAGATATGATAAATATCACATCCAACACCCCAATACTGGTATACCTTGATGTGTTATAAGTCCAATATAATTGGATGAATAACACATGAGATGTGTCATGTCAATGGTTACATTGAGATGAAATGTACCCTGTTGAATTTAGGCCAACATGCCTTATAAAAAGGGTTAATCCAAACCTATAAACTATGATGTAATCATAGTCTGGCAAAGATAAAAGAGAAACTCATGCTGTGTGTTGATAATTCGTTTAATGATAAATGATGAGGATAATGAAGTATGATTAAAATACTTATTATTCCATAATGATTCCTTGCTATGTGAACCCTAATACAGGGTAATACTATATGAACCCTAACACAGGGTCATTGCTATGTGAATCCCTAATGTAGGGTAAATGCTATGTGAATCTCTAATGCAGGGTAATTGCTATGTGAATCCCTAATGTAAGGTAAATGCTATGTGAATCTCTAATGCAGGGTAATTGCTATGTGAATCCCTAATGTAGGGTAAATGCTATGTGAATCTCTAATGGAGGGTAATTGCTATGTGAATCCCTAATGTAGGGTAAATGCTATGTGAATCTCTAATGTAGGGTGATTGCTATGTGAGTCCCTAATGCAAGGTGGTGTTATGTGAAGCTCTAACACAGAGTAATTCTATGTGAAGCTCAAATAAAGACTAATGGGTTATGAATATAATAAGATAACCCTTGTATTGCATGGTACTGATATGTAATTGCATCATGATTACTAATCATGCAGATATGATGAGAAGATGAGCATAGCCAGGTATGGGCTATGATGTTCTGTACATTGAAAATGTTCTATAGACCTTATAAGCTTTCATATGTCTTGTTGCCTATTAAGGGGTAATAAGAGGTGATATGAGCTTTGTGAACTATGTGCAATACTTTGTGTAGCAAGAATTATAATGTCCTTGGTCAGACGACCTAAAGGTATGAAGTTACTTAATAAGTGGTAACAAGTGTTCTATGATGAGATAAGGGTTTAAATACCCATATTCTATAATCATAATGACGAATGTGTTAAGAAGTGGATTTGTACTTGATGAGTTGAGGGATTGAGATCCCAATACTTTGAGAAAAGAGTGTGGCTACAGGCCATGACTCCATTATGACAATGCCAGGTTTTAGATATATGATCTAAGCCTGAAGAGAGTTAATGTTGTGATAATGATTTTGTAGTGGATAAATGTTATACATGTTCCTAATATTCCCTAATGGATATGTGATATGATTCTCTTTCAAGTTATAGCTGTAATGTTGAATAAGATTAATATTCTAATTTGATAGACATTGAATTAGCTGCTATCAAGAAAATATGATTCCTCTGTTCATATTTATCTTCTTAAGCTGCAATAATAATGTTACTGGCGGAGAGTTATATCTCTCGCTGGGGCAATTTACAATTGTCTCACCCCCGTGGGAACTACATTTTTAGGTGGTCGCGGACGAGGAGACAGAAACCCTTCAGTAAGGGAAGGATAGCAGCATCATAAGTAACAGTAGTGAAGTCTCAGGGGGAGACACTAACTGTTATGTCATGTATAGATGTATATAAAGTCCTATGTGTCGTCTCTGTACTCTCATGTCCTCGGCGTAGTATTTAGTGCTTTCGAGATTTTGGCTCAATGCCTCGAGATTTTGAACTGTCTGTGTTTAGCTTGACAGGACAGTTAATGCTTGTATTTCTCAAAAGGAGATGATACAGAATATGTACATGTGAACAAGAATGTAATTGTGTTACTTTTGTTCTATGTGAGAAAGTTTTTACTTGATGGATCTTTTGATAAAAAGGTTTTAATTTTTAGTGATTTTTGGTAATCCACTGCTTAATGAACACTTCCGCATTAGTTAATCATGTTTTTATGAGTTGTATGCCACATGATGAGTAAAGGGTGTCGAGCTTTCCTAGAAGTAGTTATTGTGCCATAACCCAGGGTGAAACCCTTAGAAGAAATAGAGGTAGTTAGGAGCTATGCAGATGTTTTCCCAGATGATTGACTTGGGATTCCTCCCAAGAGAGAGGTAGATTTCTCCTTAGAGCTAGCTCCTGGTATAAGCCCTATTTCATGAGCACCCTATAGAATGGCCCGTGCTGAGTTGCTTGAGTTAAAGAAACAACTGTAGGAATTGTTAGACAAGGGTTTTATCCACCCTAGCACATCACCATGGGGAGCACCATTTCTTTTTATAAAGAAAAAGGATGATTCACTCTGAATGTGCATAGACTACCAGATGATCAACTGGGCTACCATTAAGAACAAATACCCTTTACCTCGGATAGATGACTTGTTTGACTAGTTGAAATTAGCTCGAGTCTTTTCCAAGATCGACTTGAGATCGTGTTACCACTAGTTGAGAGTTAAGAGTGAGGACATTCCAAAAACAGCCTTTTGAACCCGTTATGGACACTATGAGTTTGTGGTTATGCCTTTTGGGTTGTCCAATGCACCCAGTGTTTTCATGAATCTTATGAATAGTGTGTTTCAACCCTTCCTTGACTCATTTGTCATAATATTCATAGATGACATCCTGGTTTATTCAGATGACATAGATCAACACCGAGACCACCTAAGTAAAGTCCTTGATATCTTGAGAAAGCAGAAGTTCTATGGGAAATTCTCTAAATGTGAGTTTTGGATAGACCGAGTTATGTTCCTCAGACACATCAACTCAGGAGGAACGATCATAGTAGATCCAGCTAAAGTGTCGGCAGTTCGCGACTGGCCAACACCAAAGAATCCCTCAGAGATTCGAAGCTTCTTGGGGTTAGCATGATACTATCGACGCTTCATCACAGATTTCTCAAAGACTGCCTTGCCTTTGACCATGTTGACTCAGAAAGATGTGAAGTTTGTGTGGTCTGATGTTTGTAAGGCTCATTTCCAAAAGCTAAAAGAGAAGCTGACCACTGCACCAGTTTTGACTCTACCATCAGGAAATGAGGGTTTCATGATTTTCACCGATGCATCAAAGATGGGACTTGGTTGTGTGTTGGAACAGAATCGACATGTGGTTGCATATGCCTCTCGACAGCTCAACCCAACGAGGTGAATTACCTGACACATGACTTAGAGCTGGCTGCTATTATCCATGCATTAAAGATTTAACGACATTACCTGTATGGTGCTACTTTTGAGATCCTCACCGACCATAAGAGCTTGAAATACCTCCTGACACAGAAAGACTTGAACCTACGACAACGACGATGGATGAAGTTCATGAAGGATTATGACTTCACCATCGCTTATCATCCAGGAAAGGCGAACATCGTAGCCGATGCTTTGAGTCGGAAACAACTCAGGTGTGTAGCTGTTTTGTCCAGTCAATGGAAGAGCTTAGAAGAGATGGTAGAATGGTCTCCTCAACTGTTAGATGATCGAGTTCATTTGGCCAACATCCAGATTCAGTCTGAATTGTTGAGTGAGATTGTAGCAGCCCAGTTGGCTAGTGGAGAACTTGACAAGATGAAAGGCTTGATGAAGAAGCCTCAGACCTGACTTTCTTTGGGAGTAGATGGAGGGATCCAATTTGAGAATCGCATATGGGTCCCTGAAGATTCACCGTTGAAGGAACATATCCTACAAGAGGCTCATGGTTCTAAGTACACGGTGCACCCAGGAACTACTAAGATGTTTAAAGATATGTAGAGGTTTTTTTGGTGGCCAGGAATGAAGAGAGACATTACAGCTTATGTGGCTAGTTGTCTTACGTGCCAAATGGTGAAGGCTGAACACCAACGACCTGGTAGACTTTTACACTCTATAGAGATTCCACAGTGGAAATGGGAGCAGATCACCATAGATTTCGTGGTGGGTCTACCCAGACCAAGAGAGGTCATGATGTGATATAGGTTGTGGTAGATCGCCTTACCAAGTCAACACACTTCCTTGCACTGAAAACCACTACCAAAGTGTCAGACTTAGCTGAGCTGTATATCAGAGAGAGTACATTTACATGGCGTACCCAGTTCCATAATCTCCGATAGAGACCCAAAGTTTACTTCCAAACTGTGGAAGCAGGTTCAAGAGGAACTAGGTACAAGGTTGAAGTTCAGTACCACTTATCACCCCTAGACAGATGGTCAGTCAGAAAGGACAATCCAGACCTTAGAGGATCTACTGAGAGCTTGTGTGCTCGATTGGGGTGGATCATGGGAGTAGTACCTACCTTTAGTTGAGTTTGCTTACAACAACAATTACCAAGCCAGTATCGGGATGCCTCCATATTGAAGCTCTTTATGGGAGACCGTGTCGGTCACCACTTCATTGGGATGATGTCGGTGAAAGGACCTTATTGAGGTCAGATGAACTCCAAGTGTATGCTGATAAAGTCACTTTGATCAAGAAAAGGCTAAAGAGAGACCAAGACTGACAGAAGTTGTATGCTGATGTGAAGCGGGCTGATGTGTACTTTGCTGTGGGAGAACATGTTTTTCTAAAAATCCGACTACTCTGAGCTATAGCTAAGAACAGAGGAAAGTTGATCCCCTGATACGTGGGTCCGTTTGAAGTGTTAGAACGGATTGGTGAAGCCACATATCATTTGGCGTTATCCCCTCAATATAGTATGATGCATGATGTGTTTCACATGTTCAATCTGAAGCGATATGTGCAAGATCCGAGCCATGTGCTGAGCATTGAACCCATTGAGCTTCAAGGAAAGCTAACTTACCCTGAGTTGCCTTTGCAGATTATAGATACCAAGGTAAAAGAACTTAGAAATAAGAATATAGAGATGATAAAGGTTCTTTGGAAGCACCATGGAGAGGATGAGGCCACATGGGAGCTGAAGACGGATATGGAAAAAACATATCCTGATTTGTTTGCTTGATTGTTGAATTTTGAGGGCAAAATTCCTATAAGGCGGGGAGGATGTTATAACCCCATTTTCTAAACCATGTAATGAGATTTGTAAATCTCTTTTAAAAATATAAATGAAATCAATGAGGGATTTGATGAGTTGATTTGAATGAATTTCATGTATGATAGCCTTGTATGCTTTCTTGATGGGCCTTATTGGCCATTAAGCCCATTTGAAAGAGAAAGAAAAAGAAAAGAAAAAGGAATTCAATTAGATAAAGGAATACATAAGAAAATAAATAAAAATGATTAAAAGGGTTAAAGGATATTTTCCAAAATAGAATTTCGTAACATAAAGGTTCCTTGGGGTTCAAGGAACTCATGATAATGACATAACAGCAAAAGGAATAGGAGATATGGGGAAAATATGAATAAATAAGTGATAACTTGAAACTGAAGAAAATGGCTCATTTTCTTTAGATAATGACTTCAATTTTTGCATGATGAGAAATAAAAGTATGAACGAGTTTCCCTTAAAATTTGAATAAAAATGAGTTAATATTTGGGAGATCGATTTTTCAAGTTATCCTTGATTTTGGAATTTATTTCAAAAATTAGGAAATTGATTTTCCTTTTGCTACATCGGGCATGATGAGGGCCATTGGATCTTAATCCAATGTGTGCCACTCATCGTCTAGAGTCCCAGAGGGACACAAACTCTGTGCTCACAGGGGGACTTTCCCCTCATTTTTCTGATCGACTCAGTGCATGTGCACTCGAGTTTTCTGTCCCATTGGGTCCGGGAGTGAGAGGCGAAACTTCTTGACCCTAATTTTATGGGTTCCCATCGCGAATAGGAAAAATGCCCAATTGGGCAAAGGATCAGTTGACGATGGGGTTAAGAAGCCCTAGGAAGAGCCACCCTAGTGGTGCGATTCCGCTAGTGGTGCTACACGCTAGCCGATTTGACCCGACTAGATGCGCCCCACGAGGTCAGAATGCACGATGGATGGGGGTTTGCTTTCCAAATTTATAAACATAAACTAGCTACCTACGTCTACTAAAACACTACACCCACAAGCGCACGGGGTCATGTCGTAGTATAGGAAGGTGGCAAGTAAAGGGTCGATCCACAGGGAAAAGAGGGGGCGCTAGAGCTCGGTTAGTTTGGCTAGGTTCCTACTGCGGAGACTAGGATTAAGGGTTTAAAGGTTGTTTTGATTGTTAACTAAGGATGAACAAGAAAGTAGTTAAAGGCAGGAATGAAATCTACATTAACCCTAGACTAGATTAAGGCTAAACAAGCAAGAAAGGATTAAGCTAGGTCTGAAAAAGCAAATTACACTATGACAAGCAAGAGAGAAGCAAAAGAGCAATTAAAGAGCTATACTATCATGAAAAAGACAAGAGCAAAGCAAGAAGCTAACTAAGCAAGGAAAGAACTAATTAAGCTAAGCAAGCACAAATCTAGGGTTTTAAGCAGTAAAGAGATGTGCGGGCTGTTTAGGGGTATGAACTTATCACTTAAGTTGGGGGGTGACATATGAACATTATGATTTCATTTAGATCATCCAAACCAAACAAAAAGTTAGAGTCTAATGGATTAACCTAAGCTACTAACTGGCCATGGATATGCTAGGTTGTGTATAGGGGAACTAGTCCCTAACACCCCCTACTACCCTTATGAGGCTCAATTGGGTTAGGGGTTAGGTTCAATCCAATTAGAGTCTAATCAAGTCTAGGTTTCTAGATTAGACATTCCTAGGGAAATTAGGGGTCGAGGGTAGTAATGGAAGGTGAAATTAGGGTTTTCGACCCCAATTCCCCCACATTCTAGCCTTGAGAAGGCTCCATGCTAATTGCACTAGAATCATCTAATCTAGCTACTTAGATCTCTCACTTAGGTTTAGGGAGATTGATTAGGATGTAGGAAGATGGGAGGCAGCCTAGGGATCCAAGAATTAGACCTAGGGGCAAATCCCAAAATTCACACATATAAGCAATTTGCCTAAATTCCTAGGTGATTTCACACACAAACCAACAAGCAATCCATGGAGAATGCGATATAAATAGAAAATAATCATTAACAAATGAAATTACAAAGTTTACATGTCATTTTCCCCCAACATGGTATCAAAGTAACATAGTTTCCCCCAAACAGCCCACCCAAGGGGCCTAGCTACTCATAAAAATGGAAAATACAAAAAGGGAGAAGAAAGAGGTAGAAGAAGCCATGGAGCTCAGTGTAGATGAAGGAATCCTCCTCTCCAACAGCTGCAAGGTCGTCCTCCTCCTCCTTCTTCTTGGATGGAATGGTGTAAAATAGTGGTGGGAAGTGGATGGAAGGCTTAGATATGGGGGGTTATGTGGTGGAAATGGTGAAATGGAGTGGATTTGAGGTGGATATGGAGTGGAATGGAGTGGGTGGCAATTTGGGGAGCTAGGAAGGGGTAGAAGGTATCCAACCTTGTGCCCCAGCCGCCACCTAGGTATATATAGGTGTGCGGAGGAAGCACTAGGTCAAGTAGGGGCAAAATGGGCAAAACAGTGAAAACTAGGTGAGTTTTGTAAGTAGCACGGCCGTGGTGGGTCACCATGGTCATGGTGGGTAGGGTAGGCCACGGCCGTGGTGTATGGGCACGGTCGTGGGAATTAAAATGGCTAAATGTCAGGTTGGTGGTCGAATTTGGGCTGAAAAGGCCACAACCGTGGTGGGTTGAGGGTAGCACCGCCGTGGTGGGATATGGTAGCACAGTCGTGCTGTGTAGCACGACCGTGGTGGGATCTGGTAGCACGGCCGTGCTGCGTGGCACGACCGTGGTGGGAGATGGTAGCACGGCCGTGCTATGTTGCACGGCCGTGGTGGGTTATGGTAGCATGGCCGTGCTGCGTGGCACGGCCGTGGTAGAATATGCTCTGTAGGTTCTTCAAAACTGAGATTTTTTCTGTGATTTCTTCATTTGCTGCACGACCATTTTGTGTTACCTCGGCCGTGCTGGGGGCTTTGCTTGCACTTTGAGCTTCAAACTTCATTATCCATGGACGTCTTTGCTTAAGCTTGACTCTTGGCCACTAGGGGTAGGTTGGGGGAGCTCTGGGGCCTTCTTTGGGCCCCTCCATCTCTCTCGTCCATCCAAGTGTGGTCCAAGTACCTGAAAAACATGCAAAAAATGTCCATAAGTGCATTTTACACAAATATGCATATTTAGGGAAATAACATGTAATCTAATAGGTATAGATGTGATTGAAGCGCAAAAAGACACAAGATTAAGCCCTAAAATAGGGCTGAATCACCACCCCCAACTTGAAACATACTTGTCCTCAAGTATGCTCCAGATCAATCTCTCTACAAAACTTCCACAAAAAGAAATGACATATGCAAAGTAAAAGATGATTATTGCTGAATGGTATCAAAGATGACTAAGTACATGCATTTCACCTCTCTCCTCTCCTGCTTTCACAATCTAATCATGAAAAGAGCACAAAGCACATGAACTTCAAATATAGTGCATAGAATACACAAGTTATCAATACTTCTTCCAAAAAGTTCCGGGTAAACCATTTCATGATGGTGTTAATCAAGGATGACTAGGAGTGTTGTTTCACATTCATTCATTCAGTCTTATATTTCAAATCACACCAAATGAACCGCATGGTTGCGGAAAAAGGCAAAATGAGCTAAGTTTGATGCTTCTTAGCTCAATGGGTATGAAAGTGGAAGAAAGGGTTGCGGTAAGATTTTTGGAGTGTTTTTACACACTCATCTTTTCTTTATTTGAATGCTCTTAAATAGGAGCATCCTTTTATTTTATTTTGCTTTTCTTTTTCTTTTCTTTTCTTTTTCTTGCCCTTGGTGTAGATAGGGCATATGGTGGATAGAGTGAAGCAGGGAGATAAAGATATGGCCACCCCAAATTTTTGGAGGTGGCCAAGGCTGATTATGTGCACTAGGGCATCTTTTTATGAGGCAGAGGGGTATGAAAATGGTGGAAGAATAGTCGGGTCAAAGAGGGGTCATTGGTATGATTTTCCACATAAGACATCCTGCATGAGAATTAATCCAACACTTCATCCAAGATATCACACCACATGAATGAACAAAATGAAATTGATATATCAAACAAGTAATTCCACAAACACTAAGCGTTCAAAGCTTGCTCAATTTCACAATTCAACCAATTCAATCACAATACTAAGAGAGGTGATGCACATGTAAAAAGTCAAACATTTATACCACTTAGAAACAAACAATGATAATTCACTTGCATTTGTCAAAGGTAATCATTTTTACTCAAAATAGTAGAGATTGGGTCAAAACACACTTTTTAGATAAGAAATCTCAAATTTGGGAAAAATTGGCCAAAATGGTGCCAAGTTGCCTCCAATCACATCTAAGCTTATATTATTGAACTTAAAATAGCAAACAAGCAAATCCTAGCTAAAACATGCAGAAATTACCAAAAATCTACATGATATGCAATGCATGGCAAAAAGAGCAAACTTTTTGAAAATTACGCAAAAATGACAAGAAAGTAAATGACATGGCATGTAGGTATGCAAAGCAGTAAAGATGACTAAGGTAGATAGCAAAAGTAAGAAAACAAAAGTGGATGTGGCAGGTGAAATGCAAAGTGAAACTAGGGAATACCTGCCCTACCACCCTAAACTTTTGAATCATGTTGTCCTCAGCATGATCCTAGAGTTTAGGATGATAGGGTAGACGATCATGGCTCCCTCAAGGCTCTGGCGGTGTTCCTCCCTGTGGTGGAGGATAAGCGTAGTAACTTCCCCACTAATCTGCCTTGAGTGGCTGAAATTGGTCTGCTGCATGGCCGTGTTGCGTAGCACGATCGTGGTGGCTTCAGGTTGCACGGCCGTGCTGCCTGGCACGGTCGTGGTGCAGTCCTTTGGCAGCTTTTCTCAATTTTGCTTCTGAATCCAGGGACTTGGTGTTTTTTTCATGCAAATGACCACGGTCTTATTGATGTGCCACGGCCATGGTGGTCCCTGTAGCTACTACTCTCAAAATGAGGAACATCAAACACTCAAAAACTTGACTCAAAGTGATTTTTTTTGGAATCCTTCTCTCAATTGTACTCAAATTTCCTTCATTTCACCATGTTATCACCTACACATCTTAAAACTAGACAAAAACTATCAAACACAAGTGTGTGTGTTCTTGGAAAATGTAAAAACAAAGCAATTGTATCAAAAAGTGAAAGTTGGGTCAAAATTTCCCAAACCTATGTGGGTTGCCTCCCACAAGCGCTAAGTTTCATGCCTTTAGCCGGGCTTGTTGTTCTTTCACCATCAACCATGGTCCAAAAACAAAATGTTTGCACCCCCATCATAAGCAATCCTCTCAAATGTTTTCATTTATTGATCTTCCTCCCAAGGGTCATGCGAGCTTCGTAAGTCTTTTTCAACAATTCTCTCTCCTTGGGGATCATCATCATAGATCTTAATAAGCCTTAAGACCCTCAGAAATCTCATGCCATAGGTTTTCCCTCTCTTGAGGAACGAGTCTTCATAGGCACCAAAGAGAGGGGTCTCAATCATATCCATTTAATCATGGGAAGTAGGGGGAGCATGTGATAGTTGTGGTGGTGGCATCAGTGTTGATGGTCCTTGGACTTTAGGTGGAGGAGGGCATTGAGGTTGGAAGGTGAATTGGTGGGAGGGTTGTGGTGATGGAGGTGGTAGAATGAATTGAGGTTGGAAGGTGAACTGGTAGGAGGGTTGTGGCAATGGAGGTGGTGGTAGTGTGTAAGGATTAGGATAGCCTTGGAGGTAGGGTAGTGGAGGAGGGAATTGAGGTTGGAAAGTGAAGTGGTGGGAAGGTTGCGGCAATGGAGGTGGTGGAGGTGTGTAAGGCTTAGGATAGCCTTGGAGGTAGGGTGGTGGAGGAAATGGATGGGTTTGTACATCTTGGCCTTCCATCTTGTCTTCATCGAATGGCTTGTCACATGCACAAAGCACAACCAAACAAAAGAGAACAAGTTAGTAAACCAATATACACAAAGAATGCAAAGAATGATGAATAAAGAATAGAAATGATGAGGGCAGTAGGAAAAGTCAAAGCAAAACTAACTAGCTAGGCCGAGCACCTCTAATCCCCGACAACGGCGCCAAAAAGCTTGGTGCGATTCCGCTAGTGGTGCTACACGCTAGCCGATTTGACCCGACTAGATGCGCCCCACGAGGTCGGAATGCACGGTGGATGGGGGTTTGCTTTCAAAATTTATAAACCTAAACTAGCTACCTACGTCTACTAAAACACTACACCCACAAGCGCACGAGGTCGTGTCGTAGTATAGGTTGGTGGCAAGTAAAGGGTCGATCCACAGGGAAAAGAGGGGGCGCTAGAGCTCGGTTAGTTTGGCTAGGTTCCTACTGCGGAGACTAGGATTAAGGGTTTAAAGGTTGTTTTGATTGTTAACTAAGGATGAACAAGAAAGCAGTTAAAGGCAGGAATGAAATCTACGTTAACCCTAGACTAGATTAAGGCTAAACAAGCAAGAAAGGATTAAGCTAGGTATGAAAAGGCAAATTACACTACAACAAGCAAGAGAGAAGCAAAAGAGCAATTAAAGAGCTACACTAGCATGAAAAAGACAAGAGCAAAGCAAGAAGCTAACTAATCAAGGAAAGAACTAATTAAGCTAAGCAAGCACAAATCTAGGGTTTTAAGCAGTAAAGAGATGTGTGGGCTGTTTAGGGGTATGAACTTATCACTTAAGTTGGGGGGTGACATATGAACATTATGATTTCATTTAGATCATCCAAACCAAACAAAAAGTTAGAGTCTAATGGATTAACCTAAGCTACTAACTGGCCATGGATATGCTAGGTTGTGTATAGGGGAACTAGTCCCTAACACCCCATACTACCCTTACGAGGCTCAATTGGGTTAGGGGTTAGGTTCAATCCAATTAGAGTCTAATCAAGTCTAGGTTTCTAGATTAGACATTCCTAGGGCAATTAGGGGTCGAGGGTAGTAATGGGAGGTGAAATTAGGGTTTTAGACCCCAATTCCCCCATATTCTAGCCTTGAGAAGGCTCCATGCTAATTGCACTAGAATCATCTGATCTAGCTACTTAGATCTCTCACTTAGGTTTAGGGAGATTGATTAGGATGTAGGAAGATGGGAGGCAGCCTAGGGATCCAAGAATTGGACCTAGGGGCAAATCCCAAAATTCACACATATAAGCAATTTCCCTAAATTCCTATGTGATTTCACACACAAACCAACAAGAAATCCATGGATAATGAGATAGAAATAGAAAATAATCATTAACAAATGAAATTACAAAGTTTACATGTCATTTTCCCCCAACATGGTATCAAAGTAACATATTTTCCCCCAAACAGCCCACCCAAGGGGCCTAGCTACTCATAAAAATGGAAAATACAAAAAGGGAGAAGAAAGAGGTAGAAGAAGCCATGGATCTCGGTGTAGAGGAAGTAATCCTCCTCTCCAGCAGCTGCAAGGTCGGCCTCCTCCTTCTTCTTGGATGGAATGGTGTAAAATGGTGGTGGGAAGTGGATGGAAGGCTTAGATATGGGGGGTTTTGTGATGGAAATGGTGAAATGGAGTGGATTTGAGGTGGATATGGAGTGGAACGGAGTGGGTGGTGATTTGGGGAGGTAGGAAGGGGTAGAAGGTAGCCAACATCGTGCCCCAACCACCACCTAGGTATATATAGGTGTGGGGAGGAAGCACTAGGTCAAGTAGGGGCAAAATGGGCAAAACAGCGAAAACCAGGTGAGTTTTGTGAGTAGCACGGCCGTGGTGGGTCACCACGGTCGTGGTGGGTAGGGTAGGCCACGGCCGTGGTGTATGGGCACGGTCGTGGGAATTAAAATGGCTAAATGTCACGTTGGTGGTCAAATTTGGGCTGAAAAGGCCACGACCGTAGTGGTCACCACGGCCGTGGTGGGTTGAGGGTAGCACGGCCATGCTGCGTAGCATGGCCGTGGTGGGATATGGTAGCACGGCCGTGGTGGGATTTGGTAGCACGACCATGCTACATGGCACGACCGTGGTGGAAGATGGTAGCACGGCCGTGCTACGTTGCACGGCCATGGTGGGTTATGGTAGCACGGTCGTGCTGCGTGGCATGGCCGTGGTGGATGGTCACAGCACGGTCGTGCTGTGTGGCACGACCGTGGTAGAATATGCTCTGCAGGTGCTTCAAAACTGAGATTTTTTCTGTGATTTCTTCATTTGCAGCACGATCGTTCTGTGTTACCACGGCCGTGCTGGGGGCTTTACTTGCACTTTGAGCTTCAAACTTCATTATCCATGGACTTCTTTGCTTAAGCTTGACTCTTGGCTACTAGGGGTAGGTTGGGGGAGCTCTGGGGCCTTCTTTGGGCCCCTCCATCTCTCTCGTCCATCCAAGTGTGGTCCAAGTACCTGAAGAACATGCAAAAAATGTCCATAAGTTTATTTTACACAAATATGCATATTAAGGGAAATAACATGTAATCTAATAGGTATAGATGTGATTGAAGATAAAAAAGACACAAGATTAAGCCCTAAAATAGGGTTGAATCACCTAGTCCTATATATATGCCACCTCTTGAGTCCTCGCACCCTAGCGATCTTGAGCGGCCATCTATTACGTCTCGACACCCTCTCCCTCGCACGATTGCCATCGGTCCGACGAGCCCCATCCACGACGCTGCCGCCAGTTCAAGATAAAAAGAAGAGGAGGACGATGAGTAGGAGTCATCAGATCATGGAACACGGTGGGCCGGAGTGAGATCTAACGACCTCAGGAGAAGCACACTGAGATAGCTCACTGAGTGGAGCGAGTTTGCGTGAGGCATTTGATCAAGAGTCCATCGTGGACTCAAGTAAGATCCAACGAACTGGGCCTTGGGGGCACACACGTAGGAAAGCAAGTGGAGGAAATTGACGTGGAGTGTCAGATCCGAACGCGGTCCATTGGCGCATTGATCCAACGCTCGAGGAAATTTGGTAAAACCCCTCTCTGATCAAATAATCCAGAATGTTACTTTTCCTTGCAAAATTAATAGAGAACGCTAGAAATATCCAATGTAGAAACTTTATATATGAAAGTTGTATAGAAAAATACGAGGAACATGATAAAATACTTTGATAATCTATATCTATCTCATTTTGCAAAAGTATTTTAATTTGGTAGAAAAGTGTATTAAAAAGTAATTAGAAACCCTAATTGTATATACAAGATGATTCTTTGAAGATTAATAGGTTAAATTGATAAGTTTTAACCTGTTGATTAGTAATATAGAGTTTTCATCCATTTTGATTACAAATTTGGCTAATTTAGGGTTTTACTCTATAAATAAAGGATAATACATGTAGACATTCTAATTTAGGGTAAAAGAAGAGGAAAACCATGACATTTTGGATTAAGGAAGTAAATTACTAAATAATGATCCTAACACTGTTGGGAATATTAAAATGAGAGAATTTAAAGGTTTTAAGTAAATTTGATGAATTAGGGTTCTTAATAACTAAGAATGGAGGCAAACCCTAATTTCCAAGGAAACCCTAAAAATTGGAATAGAAATCCTAAGGAATATGATGAAATTGGGTAAATATTAATAAAAGGAAACTTGTACTTTTATTTTAGGGTTTCTGTGTACTTTGCTTGCTTGTTTGGATTTTCTCTCTCTACATAGTTGATTTTGTATCCAAATCTAGAAATACAGGTATGTGGTCACACTTATGAATATTCCAAATTAGTTTTTCGAGGGTTTGTCGAGGTTTTTATCGGTTGCTTGAAATTAACTGTTGGATGCTTTTATTTCATGAAACTATAGAGTGACTATGACTATCACTATATATATATATATATATATATATATATATATATATAGTTGGTACCACTGGGCTATCATGAGTTAGAAATTGGGCTACACATGTATAGTGCCATGAGACTCATAGCATGCCATGAGTTAAGGAGTGGGCTACCTACGAGTAGTACCATGTGACTCAACCCTATAAACTGATTCACCTATTAGGTGGGATCATGAGGGGTATAAGGGGGAAACTACCATAAGGAAGGTAGTATCCAAGTCCACTACAAGACAACGCATGGGATAGGATATACATGGATCGTGCAGTTATATTTAAACTGTAAAATTGTTTGTTAAACTATAATTGATTGCAATACATTGTTATGGATAATTGCACGATTAGTGTTTCCCCCACATACCAGCCTTGGCTGACCGACGTTTTGTTTGTCGGCGTTTTAGGTACAAAACCAAAAGGACGAATAGTAATTCATCATATTGTGAAATACATGAATTAAAGTTCAAGGAGGATTAGTTAGATTAGTCCCAGTTTAGGATAGAAGTTTAGAAATCCAAAATTTTTAAAGGTATGCAAAATTGTATTTATTACATATTTCTAGTTTAGTATGTTAAAATTTAATAATTGTTCTTGGTTAATTGCTGAACCTTTGATCCGAAAATTATGTGTGCGGCTTTGACCTCTCAGTCTCCCTTAATTGGGGGTTACCGGAAGGTGGGGTCGTAACAATGTCAGAGGATGATGATGATAAACAATGCATGAGTAATATCAAACTAAGCAATTATTCTTGAATTACGTAGCAAAATAGCCTATGAAATGTAGATAATGTTTAGTGCATCAAAATACCCTAAGATTATATGTTGCTCGCCCTCAAGCAGCACTACCCTTGGATATGTTTGAGATAACTCAATAAGATGACAAATAAAATGAACTACTTTTCTCAACTACCCCCACCTGGTGGACGCAAATCGTACCTTACCAACCCCAGAACATATAAGTACTCTAGAGTGATAAAAAATATTTATTAAAGATATCCACCCTTAGATCAATGAAACATTATTAATAGAGTAATTAATATCATAGTCAATAGGGGACTTGCTTGGTGCATCATGTGATTCCCTATCAACATTGCTAATTTTTACCTACCAAACTAATTGGAAGCAGTTCCCCTTATAAGAGTGAATGAGGGGATCGATCATATATGTAGCCTACCGTAAAGATCAATTGGTGGAATAAATAGGTAGATTATGATGAACTACAAGTAACATCCGAATCATTTATGTAAAAATAACACGATGAACCTATAATATGAAAAAATCAAGAAATGCATGACTCCTAATGCCTACTATTTTAGTAGAATGATGCGTGCACTAAAAGTCTCATATGATTTGATGTGAATAGATCAAAATAATACATCATGTAGTTGTTTTCATCACTTCTTGAAGAAAATTTAGAATTGAATTAAAGGCATCCTTTTCTCCCTCTTTAATTAGTACATATAATTATTTTTTTCTTTTTCTTTGCCCTATTACTTTTTAGATTGGTTGGAGAGTATGCCCGAGCTTCATTGCACCAACTCATTACTTTTTTTTCATTTAGAGGGGTATGTATGAGTATCGTTTCACTTTATTTTCACTAGAAAACAATATAGATACATGATGAAAGAATGATGCATAGAATATGCAATCTACATGAATTTTGTTATGCAACAAATTGATATGTACATATTTTTTTCATTTTATAACTAATGCAATAGAAGGAAACTAGCTATCATGTCACCTATAATACTATGCAATGTAATCAAGAGGAAACAATTTGGGGTACTTGATCATCTTATGATGATGGATGAGATGTAATGAAAAGTGGCTGGAATGACATGATTAAGAGACAATGCCTTTCTTAAGCTATGATATGTCCCTCTCCTATCAACTTGTGTATAGGGTAACCTCAAAGTTTCTTCCTAAAAATCCCAATGAATGTCTCATTACTCATTTGGTCAGTTTGGGCTCAAACCCCACTGTCATCCTCAATTCTATGATAACTCAAGACTTTCCATTCATATTAAATGTCCTCAAGCTGACTAACCCATACACTTCATCTAGATGATGCTGCCTTAAGGCTTTGGAACTAAGTTTTCAAGGATATGAAAAAAATTTAGGTTGTTTCAAAATTATCAGATTTCATTCCAGAAGTACACATTATGATGAAGGAAGAAATCATGTTATTTATGATTCACGATTACGTTAGGTAGTTTTGGATCCTACAAATTCAGAATGATGGAAACTAATGCAAAAACTAAAATAACTAAAGAAAACATAAAATAGAGTTGTTACAACAAACCCAACTTTGAACTTGACTATGTCCTCATAGTAAGAATCCAACCGAATAGGTCGAACAGAAGTACCCAATCAGAATGGTGGTGGTGGCATGTTTGGATCACGTTGGTAGAGTGTGCTAGTAAAACTGGGTGGCTTCATGGGCATCTCTAGCGTCTGAGGATAGTTTGCAAACTGGCCCTAGATCCAGTAGTGATAATAAAGCAGTTGTTGGTAATACTCAATCCGTTGTAGGTGAGTATATATATTCTCCTAGTTGGCTAGGAGAAGGTTCTCATTGTCATAAATTGCCTACTACCACTAAAGAAATTGCCCTTGAACGTTGTGGATCTCTGCCAAGGTGGTTTATTGTTGTTGCTGCCCTTGTTGAATCGACTGCAACATCCCATACATACCTGCCATGGAAAAAGAGTCATCCTATTATGCAAGTGGTGGAGAGATGGAACTGGATGTTGCATATCTTCATGAAGTCTGGTAGATAACCCACTGCTACGTGAATGTCATCATTTCATCTTCCTCACCTGCTTCCCCAAACTACTCTAGATCAAGGTCATCTGGATCCTCTGACACTGGTTCTGCACCCTCTGCATGCCATCTCAAGAATTGCACACCTCGTCAATGGAGGATGGGTTTAGGTAGAGCCCTTTCCTATATCTGGTCATCCACTATGCAATAAGCAAACATCTTACCGTCACATTTACTGAAAAGGTGTGCCCTCTTGAAATGATTGAAGTCTGCTTGGAGGAGGTCTTCAAAGAGTTAGTAGTGGAGAGGTTGAGGTTAAGGTGTAGTGCCAGTGGTGTAATGAGCCCTCAAAAGTGAATAGGGGGCTTCCTTTGACTACCTCTTTACCTCTAGCATGTGTTGCAGAAAGAAGGAAACCAAATCTACCTTATCCAATCCTTGGGATAGGAATGCTCATAGGATGAAGAGATCGACTTTCTAAACCTTCCCTTGCCCTTATGTAGATCTGGCAAAGATGGCGTTTGTTTGATACCAATGCAAAATCTGGGAAAATGGATACTCAACAACCATGAATGATGAATGATTCCAGTTGATTGTTAACCCTTGCGGCAGGTCCGTATAAGCCTTCATGCCCAACTGAAGTTGAATTCGCTAGGCATGAAATGTATGCCTCCTACATGCCTTCTAAAGATTGCATTGAATTCCTCCAGTGTGAGGTGGTGGATGGTGTTGTAGAGGAAGAAGCACACCCATCCTTCCTCCCAACCTCCCCCATGCTTGGGATGTAACAAACTTCCAAGGATGCCAACAACTTGCAGACAACCGCTTGGTAGGTGGGCCAATCACCAAAGAAAGGGTGATCACCCACCATGCCTTGGCCAACACATACTTGACGAAGACTCTCAGTGAAACCTATATCGTTGAGGAAGGCTTGGTCACCATACCATGTGGGTATGATTTCTCTATTCATCATGATAGAGAATAGCTTCTTTTGATCTTCATTGACAAAATCCAAGTGTGTTGGATTTGGCACCATCGGGTTGGCTCCTCCCACCGATGAAGCTAACCTCCATGTAGCCATGGATCCAATGAGAGAATAAAGATTAAGAAGAGAGATTGGGGAAGACTCAAGTGTTGTGGAGAACTAGTTGCTTTTGAATATGAAAGGGGGTGATGTGGGTGTGCTTGAATAACACCCCATGTCTCCCTTATATAGCATTTGATTTAGCCTGACACGATGTGTCGGTACAACTGACATGGTCGTTGGTGGTACCGAGTCATTTCCTGATCTGTGTGTGTCGGTATTAGCCGTTGGTACTGACAACTCATGGTTGTTGATGTATCGATGTAGGGATAGCTCCTCGTCAGTAGTATTGATGTTTTGTTTGTGGTATCACCATCTGATATGAGTTTTAAAATTGGTACTAGAGACCATCATATAGAATTGATCTGGGTCATCGATCTTGATGTTACATATTCTATGCTTTCTTGTTTTGATACACCCAACTGGATGCCAATGGTACTAAGTGGTATCTTGGTCGCTACTGTAAAAAGTGTCGATGCCACTGGCTTTAAGGGTCAGTGGTACCAAGTCATTCAATTTTTTGGTGCTCTCAAATGGGCCCCTTGATATCTCGAACCCGAAGCTTCTCAAACTTCCGGTTCTATCAATGAAAGTGCCAGTGGTACCAACTATGCACAAGGTTTTTGGATATTGACTCTATAATAAATCCATGCCATCGATTGGTGAGCTGGTGGTACTGAGCATTTGGCACAATGTCCCTGTGATTTTTTGTGCATAACTTGGTGCCACCAACTTTTCTATCGGTGGTACTAAAATTGTAAAACCCCTGACCTGACTTTTTGGGTTAACCTTGTTTTCTTTTCTTCATTATATGCTTAGAACCTTAATATAATGCTTTGAGATGTTTTCATAACATGAGTTGAGATTAATTTTCCAATTTGGTCCCATTTGGATGTTGTTTGTGCTATGTATGCTTGTTTTGGGTCAAATTGTAATTTACCCAAGTATGAGGGTTATATTGTAATTTGTAACCTCTAGAGTTTTCCCTTTATATCTTGGATTCATGAGAGAGAGTATGGAGTCAAGGGGCGCCTTGCTTGGACCTTGGTTGATGATGTGACACCTTGTGGTGACATTAGGGTTTCTAGAGTTTGGCTTTGGTGATGTGTAGCGACCTTGAGCTTGAGTTGGGAGTGTTGTGACTACAACACCTCACTTGGAGGAGTGCTGGGACCATAACACTTGCCCTAGATGATGGTTGTTTTGACTTGGATACCCTAGAGGTGGTTTGATCACAAGGATGGCCTCTTGAGGAGTGTTTCGACCATGTGAGGTTTGGGTGACTTAGTGTTGCGATCGCAACATGTGCTTGGTATGTTGCGACCGCAACAAGGGTGGTTTCTTACCTAAGTGGTCACAACACCACATAGGTTGTATCACTCTTTGATGCATGCATGTATATAGTGGCCGCATGCTTGTTTTCTTGGTGGACAAGTTTCCTTTTGATGCCCTCTTGTGTGACACCTCATATCCACCTTACATCCCTCCTCCTTCATATATATAACTCCTCTCTTCTTCATACAAGCATTCTTTTAGCTCTCCTTCCTTTCTCCTCTCTTGTGCTCTACCTTGGTGCTTTTTGGAGCTAAGGAGGGCTGACCTAGGTGCCTTTGTGACCAAACAACCTTGCTTGTGGTGCTTTGGAGCTTGATCATCCTCTCAGTGGTGATCTTCTTCCTTAGTAAGTGGATCTCTTTCTTTGATCACCTTTTCTCTTGGTCTTCTACCCTTCCTTCTTCTCTTTTCTTAGCCATATACTATGGTTCATCCATGGTGGTCATCTTTTGAGAAACTTCTTTTCACAAAGGCCATAGACCATAATTTGTCCATGATGGTATCTAGTAGAGAAGGAGTTCTCTCTCTCTCTTTCATCTTCTTCTTCTTGCTCGATTGAATAGGGTTTGGTATTTTTCTTCACCATGAGATATCTTTTTACCTTGGTTCTTTGGTGGATCTTCATCTTCCTCCTTGGTGATCAAGAGCTTGGAGCTTGTTTCTTCACTGAAGGTGGGTTATATAACTCTTCTCTCACTATTATTGCACCTCTTTCTTACATGCATATTACCAATTTCATCTCTAAATCATAACCTAATATGCTAGAGTAAGTTATCATGATCTCTAGCTTGATTTATGGTGACAATCATGTGTGGTTTTCTTAAAATCTGAAAAGCTAGTTTGCATGTACAAGGTTGTTGATAATGGTGCTAAATTACATGCTTTCTTCTTTCTATTTGTTATGGAAATGCATCCCTAATTATTTTTTATGGTTTACTCACCTTGATTAAGAGAAGGTTTTAGTTCTATTTACATGCAAGAGAATTTCGTCTTTCACCCCTTTGATCATGAGTGTTGTGATGGATCTATGTGACTTATATCTTAGGGTTTTGTTGATCATCTTTCAGTGGATTTTTCCCCTTAGATGGTGCTAAGAGTCTTGGTGGTTAACCTTCTATTTTGACCATGCTTTAGTGTTGTTCTAGGCAGAGTTGGGTGGTAGACTTATGGTCACTACACCCTTGACCTTTTGGGCCTTTGTCGCTACACCTATGGGTGGATGTTGCGGTTGCAACAACCCTAACCCTAGGGTGATTGCTACTCTTGTGTTATGTTGGTTCCATCTTCTATTTTGGCTTGGTTGGTCACTACCCCTTGAGTTGTTTGGGTCGACATCTTAGTTTTGGTCTTTTTTTCACTACCTAGGTGGATGTTGTAGTCGAGACATGTGATGATGGGTGAAGGGTAGCGGGCGCTACACATGTTGCTTAACCTCATGGTCGCTACACCATGCAAGTCACTACACTTTCTTGTGTTTGGTTGCAACATTATATGCTTGGGCATTACATGATGATGTGAATGTGTTTGGTTAATAAAGATTAATGATGCTTATCCCTAATTCTATCCAAACATGTGGGAGGTGTTTAGCCTAGGGTTTGGTGATTGAATAATGCTATGAAACCGTAAGCGGATATACATGTAACCCTAACTCAAATTCACTGTATGTGATGTGTGTGCTATTATCATTTGAAGTGATTATCATATTATGATGTTTTCTCTCTCCCCTTTATAAACCCCTAACCTTGCAGGTGGAATGAATGTAATAGCTATGAGAATGCTATGGTGAGATATATGTTATACAAGGTGGTGATTATGAGAATTGTTGAGGCATAATATAATATTGAATGTGCAATGATTGTGTGATTGGGTCTGATGATCTGGAAAGTGCTTTGTGCCTAAATTGAGGTGATAACCTATAGAGATGTGATTAAGGGATTGAAAATCATTTGGGATTTGACACTCCGTTGTGATGCGACTATGGTGATGGCCTTGTGAATGGTAGTAATACAAGTTTCATGTGATGATGTGACAAGTTCATACTTTATATGTTTTATATCTTCTGAAGTTGATTCACAGTTATGCTTGCTAGATTGAATTAGGGTTTTGTATGTCCACTTGTATGATGAAGCCTTAATTAACCCAATTGGCATAACTAATAAAGTGAAACCCTAATCATGTAGTTGCATTGTGCCATAGATCCTTTCTAGTGTCAATTTTAATTGCTGGATTGGTGAAATGAGTAATTCCTATTGGAAACTCGAAGCGTACATTGTTGAATATGCGGGGCTGCAAGTTGAGTGGATATCCTTGCTTCCACAATCATATGTGTTATGGAGGGTGACTACGCTCATGCCTCAGTGATTGTGATATGTGATATGTGTGATGGAAGTAGTGCAACTGCATATGCCTTTTTATGACAACCATGTGTGAGCCTATCCCCTAGCACTGTGACCTATGCCAAGGTGGGTAGGAGTTTTTAGCTTGACTATATGTTGCCGTTGTAGTTGACTGATATGTCTCTGTGGTGTTCTCTTGTAATAACCAAGAGGTGTTGGAGATGTCGTTGATCCTGACTCTTCCATAGACCTTGTATGGCACTGGTTTTGACTTCTTAGTGCTCAGTTGGATTTGGGTGGTATGACTCAAATTATATAGGCATTAATAAAATATGTAACACAGCCATGTAGCATATTTGCATAGGGTCAAACATGAATAACATTGGATGACCCCTTTCCTTGTTTCTTGTATAGTTAGGTTGATAGAGGATATACATGTTCTTCATATTCATTCTCAAATTATATGATGTTCTACTATCCAGTTGTAGGTACTTCAACTTCTTTTATAATGTTATCATCTCTAAAATGCTCATTTAGTTGAATCTATTTATCTTGTTAAAAACTTTACTTTCTGCTCTTCATTATCTTATGTCTGTGTTATAATAGTATTGGTGGAGAGTTATATCTCTCGATGAGATATGGGTCTCACCCCATGGGTTTTCCACATCTTTTAGGTGGTCGTGCATGGAGAGGTAGAGATTGTGCAATTGAGGAAGAGTAGAAACAAGAGCAGTACATGTTAAAGGTTGGATATGCTGCTAGTCTCTTAGAGACAGAGTCCTAGATGTCTTCCCTATACACTCAGGTCTTTGAGGTGTTCTCGATGTGTTTTGTGGATATAATATCAATATGAGGTTCTTGGGCATGTGTTCCATGGATGTATATATATGGCATGCGTATATGTATATATGCGAAACAACTATTTCATGTAACATGTTGATGAACATGAATGTAAACATCTTGTGATATGTTATGCGATACAGGTGGCATGGTTATGGACTCAAATATAATGAGTTTATGCTTTTTGGGATTAGGAGAAATCATTTTAATTCTTGTATTTTCTGGTAATCCACATGTTTAGTGATAATTCTGCATTTTGGTTTGAGTAACCACACTTTGTGTGGCATGGGATGTCACAGTTTGGTTGGTATCAAAGCTTTAGGTTCGTTGAGTCTACATGGACCTAGGACTAGGATTTGTGTTTGTTCTAGTGTCTTCTAGTATATCTTATGGTAACTTCTTCTTATGCAGAAGAAGAAGAGTAGAAAAGATGTTTGGAGAATACGAAGAATAGGATATTAAGAGAAATGTTGCTGCACCTAGAGATGGTGAAAGGAGGAAGGTGAGAGAAGGTCGGGTGCCTGATGTGCCCCAGTTTGACCTGGCCATGATGATAAACCCTACCTTCCAATCCTTGTTTAGGTAGTTCATGGCAACGACGCACATGGAAGACGGAATGCACGTACCCCATTCAAGGACACATTTTCCCAATTCTGTATCTCTTCGGGCCCTGGGAAGACCTTTCAGAGGTTGAGGCGAGTGGGGCTGTGTAGTATGTTGGTACAATAGATCCAGTGGATGCAGACCTTTGGCTTATGGTTGGAGAAGGCCTTCAAGATTCTCAACATCCCCGAGGTCGACAAGGTGAAGCATGTTGTATATCTTTTGAAGGGGAGTGATGGCCATTGGTGGGCCATCAAGGAGGAAAAGAGACATGGTGTTGCTATCAGTTGGGAGGATTTTTTCCGTGAGTTTTTTAGTTGGTACTTTCCTCAGACCTACCTAGATGAGAATTTATCCCACTTCAAGAGAATCTAATAGGGATCCATGATGATCAATGAGTATGAGGAAAAGTTTATGGAGCTGCTAATGTTCTGCCCTCATATGGCTGCAACAGATCAAGAGAGGATCAGACATTTTGAGAAAGGTTTGAGTACAGAGTTGACGATGATAGTGTTAGCCTTGGAGAACCGAGAGAGGTTTGCCATGTTTGTGGAGTCTGTTAGGAGGATAGAGCGGTCAACAATAGATAAACATGAGGTAAGTGCCCAGAAGAGGCCACCAGAGTATCAAGGGTAGTCTTCTAGAGGCTTCAAGAAGCCTAGGTTTTCTGCACCTCAATCACAATAAAGCTCAGGTGTGCAGACAGAGTGCTCACTGAGTAGAGGAAGATGCCATAGTTTTCCACAAGAAGGAGCCTAATGCAGCCCCATTCTTAGGCTTCATCTTGAGTCATATTGCATTTCAATCACATCTATACCTATTAGATTGCATGTTATCTCCCCTAATATGCATATTTGTATAAACTGCACTTATGGACATTGTTTGCATGTTTTTCAGGCATTTGGACCGTGCTTGATGGGGTAAAGAGAGAGGGAGTGATCCTAGGGTTTCTCTACCCTTGGAGAGGCCTAAAGTGAACTCCAATGCTCCCTCAACCTACCCCTAGTGGCCAAAGCTCCATTGAAGAAAAGACATCCAAGAGAATATAAATAATCAAGTCAAAGTGCTGCAACAGAGGCCACCATAGTCGTGGTACCTTAGAATAGAAGTGCTGGCTCATCCAAAGTCAACAGAGTCACATTGAAGCAAAGAAACTATCACAACGGCTGTGCCACTCAAAATGGCCATCGTGGACTGACCCAGAATGACCGTGCCATCTTACATGACTGTGTGACAGCTGATGAAAAACTATCATGGAGCCAAGAATGGGCAGAGTAATCCAAGCCACCATGACCATAGTGACCACCACAGCTGTGCTATCCTAGCTCCACTACGGTCGTGGTGACCACCATGGCTGTGCTACTTCAAGTACATTTTTGACCAAGTTACTATGATTTTTACCCATTTCTCAGCATGATTGTTCCACACCACCATGACTGTTCTCACCCCTTCCCACCACGGTCGTGGTGACCTCCACGATCGTGCTACTCACAAAAACCTAGCTACTTTTGCACTGCATTTCCCACTTTTCCCTTACTTGGCCTATTTCTTCCCCCACACCTATATATACCTAGGTGCAGCCTAGAGCACAAGGTTAGCTACCTTCTACCACCTCATATCTCCCCATTTTTGCATTCCACTGATTGCACTCCATTTCCACCTCCATTCCACTCCATTTCACCATTCCCACCACAAAACCCTAGTTTCCTAGTGTTTTGACCCAATTCCACCACCATCCCATGCCTTCGCACCTTGGAAGAAGAGGGAGGACATCCTGTAGCAGTTGAAGTGGAGGATTTCTCCATCTACATCGATCTCCATGGCTTCTTCTACCTCTTTCTCCTTTTTTGTATTTTGCATTGCTATGAGTAGCTAGGCCCCTTGGGTGGGCTATTTGGGGTGAAAAATGTTACTTTGATATCATGTTGGGGGGGAACTGATATGTAAACATTGTAATTTCATTTGCTAAGGATTATGTTCTACTTCTATCTCACTCTTCATGAATTACTTGTTGGTTTGTGCTTGAAATCACCTATGAATTTAGGGATAATGCTTATATGTGTGAATTTTGGAATTTGCTCCTAGGTCCAATTCATGGATCCCTAGCTAGCTACCAATCCTCCTACATGCTAATAAATTATCCTAACCCTAGTTGAGAGATGTTAGTAGCTAGTTTAGATGAATTTAGTGTGATTAAATGTGGGTCATGTGAGACCAAAAACCTTATTTCCGCTCCCATTACTACCCTCAACCCCCAATCACCCTAAGACCATCTAACATAGAAACCTAGGCTTGTCTATACTCTAATTGAATTGCACCTAAACCCTAACCCAATTGAGCCTCACAAGGGTAGTAGGGGGTGTTAGGGACCAATTCCCCTATACACAACCTAGCATATCCATGGTCAGTTAGTAGTTTAGGATAATTCATTATACTCTAGCTTGTTGTTTGGTTTGATAATATAAATGAGACTATAATGTTTACATGTCACCCCCAATCTAATTGATAAGTGCATCTCCCAAACAGCCCACACATCCCTTTATTGCCTTAAACCCTAATTTCCTTCTTGGTTAGCTAGTGTTAGCTTAGTTAGCTCTTTACTTGCTTAGTTAGCTTCTTGCCTTGTTCTTACTAGTTTAGGTCTTTAATTGTTCTTTTTCCTTATCTGCTAGTTTAGTGTAGTGTAGTTCCCTTCTTGCATGCCTTAGTGTAGATTGCTCTTTTCCTTGCCTTGCCTTGTCTTTTCTTATTTAGTATAATTAACTGTCTAGGGTTAACTTAAATTTTGTTCTTGCTCACTTTCCTTTACTTGTTTTCTTTCTCAACTTAGTGTAATCAATCAAATCAACCTTTAAACCCTTCAACCCTAGACTTTGCAGCAGGGACCTAGCCCAAAAACTAACCTAGATCTAGTGTCCCCTTTTCTCCCTGTGGATCGACCCTATACTTGCCACCATCCTATACTATGACACGACACTGTTTGCTTGTGGGTGTAGTGTTTTTAGTATAAATAGGTGTGTTTGTGTAGGTCATTATAAATTTTGAAAGTGATCCCCTCGTGTGTGTCTGTTCACGGAGTTGCATCTATTCAAACTCCAATTGAGTAGTGTGTAACACCATTGGCAGAAACACACCAAACTTTATGGCACCGTTGCCGGGGAGAAAGACGCTCGACCTAGGTAGTTAGTTTTGCTTTGACTTTTCCTACTACCCTCATCATAGCTATTGTTTATTCTTTATTATTTGTATTCTTTGTGCATATTGGTTTTCTAGCTTGTTCTCTTTTGTTTGGTTGTGCCTTGTGTATGTGAGAAGCCACTTAGGGAAGACAAGATGGAAGGCAAAAATGCACCTCACAAGCCACTTTAAGATTACTTCATGACTAGCAACTACAAGTCACCAATTGCTAGCAGAGTTGAGAAAATGCCAGGGGAGCAATTCTCCATCCCTCCAGGTCTTTTTGGGCTCCTTCCTGCCTTCTACAGCTTAGAAGATGAGAACCCCTACAAGCACTTGGACTCATTTGTTGAAGTATGCTCCACCTTCAAGATGTTGACGACCAGTGATGACACAATCTGGTTGACCTTGTTCTCATTCTCCCTCAAAGGAAAAGCTAAAGATTGATATGATTCTAGGAGGGGCATCATGAGTTGGAAAGTGATGAATAATGCCTTCCTAAGACAATTCTACTCTGTAGCAAGGTTAACACAAATGCAGCATGCCATAATGAGTTTTAGTCAGATAGGCACTGAGCAGTTTCAAAATGCGTCAGAGAGATTTAAGAAGATGTTGAGAGAGTGCCCGCACCATGAGATCCCTTCATGAACACTAGTTTAGTCCTTTTACTCCGATCTATCTCTAAAGAGCCAAACCTCAGTGCATTCTGCTTGTGGAGGAGTTTTCATGGGTAGGAAACCCGAGGAGATATATCCCTTGTATGAGCAGCTAGCAGAAGGTTCAAGAATTCAAGCTTCTAGCATGATGAATGACGGTGTCCATGCCTTTGATATGATATATCTGAATCATAATGACTCAAGCCCATAAGTGATGAAGATTCTTGGTGACATGGAGAGATTCATGAAGAACCAAGTGACAAATGTTCCTTGCCACTCGGTCAAATTCTAACGAGTGCTATGGTGAAAAAAAGAAGACACCTCACTCTTATAGCTACCCAGAATCACAAAGTCCAAGATATAGATCAAGGTTTGAGGAAGAGGTTCTCTCTAGATTGAAGAGCTTTGATGACATACAAATGAATGTGACAAGGCTTGAAGAGAGGGTAGAGAAGCTATCTTCCATAATTGCTCTCTAAGAAGAAAAATTGTCTTCAATACCCATCTTGAGTTTCAATGAAGCAATTGGACCAATGCCTTCTTCATAAGTTTTCTATAGTCCACTTCCCATGCAAGTACAACCCATATACCACTTCCAAGGTCATCCAAAGCATTACACTCCTCCCCCCTCCATTACCACAACTTTCTCAACAATTTACCTTCCAACCTCCATTCTCCCCTCCACCTCAATTTCAATACCAAGTACCACCCCCACCTCCTCCACAACCACAACTAGCTCCCCCTCACAACCATGAGAAAGGAAGTGTTGTGATATTTCTAAGGAGTGGGAAATCTCTTGAGCAGCCTGCAAGTCAAAGAAAGGTTGATAAAGCAAAGCAAAGACATCCAAGTGGTGATATTGTGGTTGAGATTGCCGAAGATGATTTTGTGATACCTCCTGATGATTTTGGGATACCATGTGCTTCAATTCACATTCCATTTGTAGATCCCACCATCCCCAGTGTTCCATATCAAGTTGATGTAATCAAGGCCAAAGCAAGTGAGCCACCATTCATTGAAGCATTAGATGAGCCACTAGAAGTAAGGAGGAGACAAAAGCACAATGTTGACATTCTTAAGGTGTTTTGCCAAGTGAAGATCAACATTCCATTGTTGGATGCTATCAAGCAAATCCCTTCATATGCCAAGTTTCTCAAGAACTTTTGCATTGTGAAGAGAAGGTCAATGAGGAGAATACCAAAGAGAGTGAAGTTGACTAAACAAGTGAGCTATATCATCCAACACTCACTCCCTGTGAAGAGGAAAGACCCAGGAACCCCACTCATACCTAGTTACATAGGGGGACATCGCATAGACAAATCCTTACTTGATTTGGGGTCTAGCATGAATTTGATGCCATACCGTGTCTATGTGGAGCTGGGATTGGGCAAGTTGAAGCTAAAACATTGCACTCTCCAAATGGCATACCATTCCATAAAAGTGCCTAGAGGAAGAGTGGATGATGTTTTGATGATTGTAGGCAAAGAAAAGGGCGCAGTGTTCCCGACGGATTTCATTGTTCTTTATATGGAGCTAGAGGATAGGAAGATTCCCATTATCTTGGAAAGATTGTTCTTATCTACAACTGATGTACAGATACATGTGTGCAGTTTCACAATGACAGTCTCTTTCATGGACATGAAGATAAAGATCAACATATACAAGTCCTCAAACTGACTAGTTTGAGATGAGGATATTGGATATGGTCATTTCAAGAGTCTGATTGATCATTTGAGAGGAGGAGATCTAGATAAAAGGTCTGATGACAGTTTTGGTGATCGAATGGATGAGGAGCATAGGTTGATTGCAAATGAGAGATGCACTTATTGCAAGAATGGGCACATGAGGATGCCAAATGGATGAATGATTGGAGAATCTCTAAGAGGCCCAGCCGAAGGCATGAAACTCAATGCTTGTGGGAGGCAACCCACCTAGATTTAAGATGTGCATGTGGAAATAGGTCGAAATGAGGAAATTAGATGAAAATTTGACAAGTAATCCATGAATAATAACTTTGGATCAAAGATTTCAAACTGGTGAGTTCGAGATGAGGATATTGGATATGGTCATGTCAAGAGTCTGATTGATCATTTGAGAGGAGAAGATCTAGATGAAAGGTATTATGACAGTTCTGGTGATCAAAAGGATGAGGAGCATACGTTGATTGCAAATGAGAGATGCATTTATTGCAAGAATGGGCACATGAGGATGCCAAATAGATGAATGATTAGATAATTTCTAAGAAGCCCAGTTGAAGGCATGAAACTCAATGCTTATAGGAGGCATCCCACCTAGTTTTAATATGTGCATGTGGAAATAGGTTGAAATGAGGAAACTTAGATGAAATTTTGACAATTAATCCATGAACAATCACTTTGGATCAAATATTTGATGTTTTGATGAGATTCAAGTTGAAATGAATTGTCACAGTACTCACCATGACCGTGGTGACATGGAACGGCCGTGGTGGTGCACTCAAAATCAACAGAGAAATCAAAGTGAATCAAAGAAAATTCGAGAACTGAAGAACAAACCCAACATGATCATGCTACATGAAGCCACCACGACCGTGATATAGCCTGACCCATCACTTAAAACATCCATTTTGCAAATCTCATTTTACTTGCTCATTCATTTCTTCCCGAACAAAACGTCCATCTATGTGCCCTAATGGCCGTGCAAAACTTCACACCTCCTCTCCAACCCTCTAATCACCATCAAATCATCCCAAATCCATCTCCAATCAATCCCCTCCACTATTTCCACTACATTAACATACAAATTCCACCCATTTGCATCCACAAATTTTCCCATTTCTCTCCAATCCACCCCAACAACCCTATTCTTTAGAGAAATTAAAAAATTCCAAAATCTTCCGCCAAAATCAGTCAAATATGAAACAAATGGCAAAGAAGGTTGTGGCTAAGACTAAGAAGATCATTTCCTATGGGCACTGACCCAGGAATGCATTGACTCCAACCCCAGTGTCTACCGCCCCGACGTCTGCCTCTGGCTCCATCGAAATTATCTATTTGACGAAAGTCGAATCAGATGTTTTGATAGATCCAATTGTAGAGGAAGTGTCTTTGCAGCCACGACGTGCACCTACACAACCCTCACCATTTCGACCATTAGTTTTAGTGCCACATCCCTCAACATCCTCGGGACCACAACCACAACCTCAACCTCAACCTCAACCTCGAGCACGGAGACAATTATTTTTAGATGATGAGGATGAGGTGATGTCAGATGCACCACAACCAGAGGAACCCCAACAATAGCTATAGAGAGAGAGCCCAAGGTTACTAGCAGTCAGACAAAGAAGCCGAAGCACCCCAAGTGCTTAACACGTAAGGTGATAGCCATCCATTGTGCGTGTTGGGCAACAATGGAGATCATGGGTTTCTATGCCCATTTCTAGGGCGTAGTGGAATCAGTGGGCCTTTTTGACATCTTGGAGACACCACATGAGACTTACGTGGAGCTGACACGTTAGTTCTTCGCCACTTTAGAGAAGATTTTTGATGATGGTGAGGATGCCATTAGAGTGGTGATTGGAGACAAGCACTGGGTTATCACTTCAAAGGTGCTAAATAAGATGTTTGCTCCCAGTGATGAGATGGCAACCCTCTTGGATGGGGGAAGGATAGGGAATGAGTCGAGTACTACCTACATCAAGATGTGGAAGTACTTCACCTACCATACCAATTTTTTAGTGGGTAAATCCAAAACAAGCCTGATCCATAATCCATTCCTCCATTATGTACAGAAAGTGCTTGCAAACACAATCTTCGACATGTACAAAAACCAAGACAGCTGCACAAAGAAAGATCTTTTTGTCTTGGGTTGGCTGGTAAAAGGAAAGTTTGTAAATTTGGCTACTTTAATGATAGATCATCTGAGGACAATCCCCTCTAAGAGAAAGAATCCATTCATTATGGGAGGGATTGTGACGTCTATTGTTATCGTCCTAGACCGTGATGTTACAGGATATACCAGGGCCGAGGAGAGGAAGTTCGTGGACCTGTACGACTTGGTTTGTTCTTCTATGATTGTAGTAGTGGATCAGAAAATTATATACCAAGTCAACCCCCGTATGCAGGTGTCACATTGGAGCTAGCATACCACACTATACCTTTCTTAGAGGGGCATGGACACACTCCAAACTTCTTGGAGACCCTGAGGAGATACGAGGAGGAGCACCCTAGAGGGGAAGGAATACTAGAGGTGCTACTGGTGGAGGGACTGGGAGATACCTCATGGGCATTAGAGAAAAGGAGAGAAATAGAGGTGGTAGGTGCACATCAAGTTAGGAGATGGGAGGTGGAGGCATGACAGAAGCCACAAAATCCCACAACAAATGCATATGACATGGCAGCTATACATGCATAGATGGAGGGCATCTAGAGCACACATGACAACATACTGAGAACTCATAAGGGCATTTTGAGGGCACATGAGGGTTTCCAGTGTACCCAGGATGCAATGTGGTTAGATCATTAGAAAATGCACTATTAGGTAAGTGACATGCATCAGTTTCAGCATACCCATGCCCAGAGGAACCCCCAGTGGGGGGAAGATTGGTGGAGCGCACTGTCAACATATCAGGATAAATACCCTCCTCCACAGTCAGACTACTGGGGTTCCTAATACCTATATCCCCCACTACAAGGAGGACCACCACCAAAGCCACCACATTGATCATCTACCCTATCACTCCTATACTTTAGTTTCATGCTGAGGACAACATGATTCAAAGTTTTGGGGTGGTAGGGCGATATGCCCTTTTTCCCATTTCAATCTTTTTGCATTTCACCTACCATTTAGTTTTGTTTTGTTGCTCTTTCTATCTAGATTATATTTTACCTACTTTACATGCTTTCATGTCATAGTTTACTTTCTGTCAATTTTTGCATAATTTTCATTTTATTTTGCTCTTTTTGTCGTGCACTGCATATCATGTAGATTTTTGTAATTTGTGCATGTTTTAACTAGGATTTTCTTGTTTTCGACTTTATGTTCCATAATGAAGGCTTAGATGTGATTCATGGTAGCTTGGCATCATTTTTGTTAATTTTTCCCAAATTTATAATTTCTTGCCTAAAAGTGTGTTTTGACCCAATCTCTACTTATTTGATTGAAAATGATGACCTCTAACAAATGCCAGTGAATTATCATGGTCTATTGCTACATGGCCTCATTTTTGACTTTTTACATGTGCATCACCTCTCTTATGCTTATGAATTGTTTGGTTGAATTGTGATTGAAGCAAGCCACAAATGCTTAGAGTTTCATAGAATCTCATGATAAAAATTTGGTTTTAATATTGCTCGTTCATGAAGTGTGTCATTGCTTGATTAAATTGTTGGAGTAATTTTTATGCAAGAGATCTCATGTTGATATCCACACTAGTAACCCCTCTTTGACCCGACATTTCTTCCACCATCTCCTTACCTCTTCACCTCATGAAAGGATGTCAAAGTGCACATATCAGCTGTGGCCACCTCCAAAAGGTTGGGGTGGCCACATCTATATCCTCCCACTTCACTCTCATCATCATGTGCCCTATCTACACCAAGGGAAAAGAAAATAAAAAGAAAAAAATGAAAAAAGAAAATAAAAGATGCTCCTGTTTAAGAGCATCTAAATAAAGAAAAGATGTGTAAAAGCACTCCAAATTCTTACCGCAACCCTTTCTTCCCTTTGCATGCCCATGGAGCTAGGAAATGTCAAACCTACCTCATTTTGCCCTTTTTTGCAACCAAGTGGGTTACTTAGTGTGGATGGTGATGTATGCACAAATTGTCATTATTTTGATATCTAATTTGGTTATTTTCTTTGTCATTTGTGCTTAATTGAATATCTTTTTAATACATATTTTACCAAATTAGTAAGATCACTTGTGCATCATTCTTATATTTTTACATGCATTTTACATGTTTTAATTATTATAATAATTATTTGATTTTATTCATTAATTATTTTATTGTAGATAATTATTATTTACTAGAGCAAAATTGATACTACCGATTTGCAACTCAGTGGTACTGATATGGCATCAGAGTACAAATAGTTTTGCCCCATATCGAAAAGGAAAAGGATTTTTTACTGTGAAGAAGTCGGTAGTACCGACTTCCAACTCGGTACTACCGACTCAAACACTGCAGACCAAATTTTAACGTGTTAAATATAACACATATTTTATTAAAAATTACATTTTAGGTTTCCTCTGGACCTAAACATGTAAGACGGCTATAAAAGGCATCACTAGAACCGCAATTGAAAGATCTATCATGGGGGGACGATACGACAGCCGAAAGGAGGGAGCAAAGTGGAGGAACCCTACCTAGAGGATCTCAGAGGTGTTTTGGCGGTGGAAACGATGACAAATCCTATCCATCTTCTCCAAATCCACTCTTTAACCCTTTCTCCAACTTAATGTATCTCGAAATTCATGTTTTACATCTTTTCAACTTACAGTGATACCATGTCGTCTATTTTCAGCTAAAAACCTTAATTTCTTAAGACCCGGGAGTAGCCCATGTATGCATTGTGTCTGATTCTTATGAGTTAATATATAGTTTCCTCTTAATTTTTGAATATGAATCTATGGAAATCGCATGTCCTTATTGTGCTTGATCACCACAATTAGCGTATCAGATCCTTAATTACTGCTGAAAAGGGGATTAAGGGTTAGAAACACATAGGTTCACCCATTTATTGGCGTCCCTTGTGAAAGGTGGGGCATAAATGGGAGGACATTACCCATAGTTAAACCAAAAGAACCTAACTAATGAATCAATTACTATGAGAATGGAATTGGCTTTAGATTAGGTAGGGTAATTACACTGTGAAAGCGGGTAGTTTCTAGCTACATGCTCTTTATTTAGGATTAGGAGGGAGTTATATTAATAATTAGGGATTAGATTTAGTGTTTCCCGTGGTAACCAAAAGTCCTAAGGAATTCATCCCTTCTTGATCACAACGACCTTAGTTAGATTTACTTTTTGTTCTTAGTTAATAAAACAACCAATCAAATATTATTTTCAACTTAGCTGATCAATCCTAATTAGTAATAGTGTTTAACCTCACAACTCCCCGTGTTCGATAACTCGTGACTCATAATCCCATATTACTTCGACACGCACACTTGCGTATCACACACACGTTATACGCGTGTCCAGTTTTTAGCACCGTTTCCGGGGAGCTGGCACGGTTAACCCTATGAAAAGTTAGGATCGACCACTCTAGACCATTTTTTTTCTTTCAAAATTTCATTGCTAAATCTTTTCCCCACAAATTCATTGATCCATATATTTTTTTAAAATTCACTATGTTATCATTTTTAATCTCATTTGTAGAGTATCTTTGATCTATATATTTTTTGATCTTATGTAGGTAGTTGAGCGCCATGGAGGCACATGGAATGAGCGAATTGATTATTGAGTTGATTACACAAATGAATGCCTTGACAATGCAGTTGGGGACCTTAAATCTGAGTAGAGCCCCAATTTATGAAGATTGTAGGTATTCAAGGAAACAAATTAGTGAAAAGTGTGATGATCACTCATGGAGGGTTGATCCCTATTCGTCTTGGAGGGGTACAAATTGTTTTTCTCAGGAGTCATATCAATATGAGAAGCCACAACAACTATACAATGATGAGGACCAAGACCCATAAATATTATCCAGGATAAAGGTTATGATTACTACCAGGAATGCATGTTTGGAGCAATCATGAAGGGAGCTGGCAAACCATGGAGATTGTTTTAGAGGTTTACAAACTCAATTATCACAGATAGTTGCAGATGTATCAGAGTTGAAGAAGATGAAACAACAAAATTTCTTGGGGAACACTGAGCCAGACCATTGTCACCAGCAAGTAAAGAGTATTGTTTCCATGGAGAAGGAGTCCACCATTGAGAAGACACCAGAAGCACACGTTCCACAACCTCAGCGTGTCTACGTTCCACGAGTTCCTTTTTCCAATATCTTGTATGGAAGACCACGGGGTCTTAGAACACTTGTGAAGTCTGTAGAAGTGAGTTCTCCAACCACTGAAACAAATTCAAGGAGCGGAAAAGAAATTCCAGCAACATAGGACTTCCAAGAAAATACAACCAAAGTGTCCACCGCCATTATGTCTACTCCCCCAGTTCTATAGGAGGTGCCCCTTCAGCAAGCGCAAGTGAAGGTTCTACTCAGTAGTGGAACAGTCACAGTCAACAAGAAGGTGCCTACAACAGAGAAGGTCCATACACGGGTCACTCCTGCCACTCTAGATGTGCCAAATTCTATTCCAGAGGGTGATATAAATTCAAGCTTAGGGGAGGATATCCCCAAGGTGCTATACATTCCTCCACATTAGAGAACATGCCAGTGTCATTTTTGAATAGTTTGAAGTCATGAATGAAGGACAAATTTTATAAGTTTTGTGGTCACTTATCTTTAGGGATTGGTGATGACAAGGTGGAGTTCAGATTGTCACATTATTCACCACCTTTTTGTGATAACCCAAGTTAGAGGTAAGTTTCATGTAGAGCCTGAGACATAAAACAAGGGCGCTTTAGGAGGCAACCCACCAATTAGGACTATCATATTAGATTTTCTTTGGATGATTTTTTGTTCATTAGTTATATGTTCTTGTTAGAAGTAGTTCATTTGATTTCATAGATTGTTGATATCTAGTTTGATGCAAGTAAAAATGGTACCTTGATGTGTGTATTCCATGTGCAGAAAATCATGAAGTCGATATCACCAACTACATAGTCAGTGGCACCGACACATGCTACTAGATCCATGTACAGATTATTGAAGGGAGATTTTAAGGAGTTGTTTCTTCATACTATCACATACACTCCTCAAACATGAGCTCATAGATGGATCCCACCCACACTTTTTTCCCTAGATCTCATCTCACATATCGGTACAACCGTTCTATTTGTTTTCCTTTGCTTTTGACATTTGGGACAATGTCATATTCAAGCTTAGGGGGAGGAATGGAACGGTGCTTCTATCTTAATCTCTTGCATCCTTACTTTTTATCATATATCTACATGTTTTTGTTTTTAAGAAAATAGATTTTCCATCTTTATTTTTAGGGTCCACTTCTATCTAGTGTAAGTGTGGAAAAAATTTAAACTTTTAGTTAGGATTAGCCACTCTTTGATGACGTGGTGTCATTTTTTCAAAAATGTGCACTTAGGCTTTGTTCTTTACACTAAATTGATATGTTTAAGAGTACATAACTGGAGGAATTGTTTGGATTAGTCAGCTTGAAAACATACTGATTGAATGAAAAACCTAACTTAACCCTATGGCATGTGTTATGACGACAATGTTTGAGTCCAAACCAACCAAATAGTAATGTGATCTTTAATGTGAATTTTAGAGATAAACTCTAAGGTTACCCTGTTACACAAGTTGATAGAAGAGGGACATATCATGGTTGGGAAAGACATTGTCTCTTAGTCATGTGATCTCATCCACCTTCCATTCATCTTCATTCACCACCATAGGATGATCAAGTTTAATCCAAGTTATTTTCCTCTTGCATGCATTACATGGCATGATAGGAAGCATATAGTTAGTTCATTTTATTATGCATTAGAAAAGGAAAAAAAATTCATATCATCTTTTGAGCATTTGTAGTTTGCATAACAAAATCGCATATAGTTTCATTTGCATTGCATATTTCATAAGGTATTACATATTTGTTATCTTCTACGATCTTCTCTCATGAAAGAATGTAAAAAAAGTTGTATCTCCTTACTCTTTATCCAAAAAAAAGTAAAAAAAATCCCAAGAATGAACTATTTATCTTGCTAAAAATAATAGGACAGAGAAAAAGAGTTATTGAAAAGAAAAAAAAGAAAAAAAGAGAAAAGGAGGAAATAGATTTTTCAATTTAGTTTCATATTCTCTCTAAGAAATAAACAAGGGAATTGTGGAAGTTTTATTTGTAAACACCTTTCCACCTATACTCATCATCAGGATGAGACATCCATTCCATGCATCATTCTAAAAAAAGGCATTAGAAGGCATATATTCACATTTTATCCATCATCTAGGTGCATCATATTTTTTATGTCTTGTATAAATGATTTGAATTATTCTTGTGATTCCTGATTTCACATCCGCCCATCTTTTCCACCCATTGCTTTGCATGGTAGGCTACTCATATGATTATTCCCGTCATTCAAGCTTATATGGGGAACTGCTTCCAAGTAGTTTATTTAGGAAGATCAGAGAAATGTAGATAAAGAGATCATATGGTGCATTAAGTAAGTGTCCTACTGATCATGATATTAACTGCTTCTTATCGATAGTGTTTTCATTGATCTTATTGTGGACATCCTTTATACACATTATTGATCGCTTTAGAGTAGTTACTTGTTTAGTGGTCAGAGAAGACCGATTTGGGACCGACTGGTGGAGGGTGGTTAGGAAAAATAATTCATAGGTACATGTCTTCATGCAGACTATTTCAAATAAATCTAAGAGTAGTGTTGCTCGAGGGCGAGCATTATTCAAGCTTGGGGGTGTGTTGTATGCACAAATTATTATTATTTTGATATCTAATTTGGTTATTTTCTTTATCATTTGTGCTTAATTGAATATATTTTTAATACATATTTTACCAAATTAGAAAAAATCACTTGTGCATTATTTCTTATATTTTTACATGTATTTTACATGCATTTTACATTTTTTAATTATTATAATAATTATTTGATTTTATTCATTAATTATTTTATTGCAGATAATTGTTATTTACTGGAGAAAAGTTGATACTACTAATTTGCAACTCGGTGGTACCGACATGGCATTAGAGTACTAATATTTTTTGCTCCAAATTGAAAGGAAAAGGATTTTTTACTATGAAGAAGTTGGTAGTACCAACTTCCAAATCGGTACTACCGACTCAGACGCTGCATACCAAATTTTAATGTGTTAAATCCAACACATATTGTCTTAAAAATTACATTTTAGGTTTCCTCTGGACCTAAACATGTAAGAAAAGGCATCATTAGAACCACAATTGAAAGATCTATCATGGGGGTACGATACGGCATCCGAAAGGAGGGAGAAAAGTGGAGGAACCCTACCCGGTGGATCTCAGAGGTGTTTTGGTGGTGGAAATGATGACAAATCCTCTCCATCTTCTCCAGATCCACTCTTTAACCCTTTCTCCAACTTACTGTATCTCGAAATTCATGTTTTACATATTTTCGACTTACTGTGATACCATGTCATCTATTTTTGGCTTAAAACCTTAATTTCTTAGGACCGGGGAGTAGCCCAGGTATGCATTGTGTTAAATTCTTATGAGTTAATATATATTTTACTCTTAATTTTTTAATATGAATCTATGGAAATCGCATGTCCTTATTGTGCTTGATCACCACAATTAGCGTATCGAATTCTTAATTACTACTGAAAAGGGGATTAAGGGTTAGAAACATATAGGTTCACCTGTTTATCAGTGTCCCTTGTTAAAGGTGGGGCATAAATGGGAGGAGATTACCCAGAGTTAAACTAAAAACACCTAACTAATGAATCAATTACTATGAGAATGGAATTGACTTTAGATTAGGTAGGGGAATTACACTGCAAAAGTGGATAGTTTCTAGCTACATGCTCTTTATTTAGTATTAGGAAGGAGTTATATTAATAATTATGGATTAGATTTAGTGCTGTCCATAGTGAAACCAAAAGTCCTAAGGAATTCATCCCTTATTGATCACAACAACCTTAGTTAGATTTACTTTTTGTTCTTAGTTAATGAAACAACCGATCAACTCTTATTTTTGGCTTAGCTGATCAATCCTAATTAGTAATAGTCTTTAACCTCACAACTCCTCGTGTTCGATAACTCATGACTCATAATCCCATATTACTTCGACACGTACACTTGCATATTACACACACATTATATGAGATGGACATATGATATTGAATGCATGAATGTAAAACAACAAAAATTAATTATTTTTGACCTCTGCTACCATGAAATGGTTTACCCAGAGTGATATGACAATCATATGGATTGATTGTGTTTTCTATACTCTATATTTGAAGTTTGTAGGATCAGTGCTCTAATCATGATTGGTTTGTGAAAAAGGAGAGGAAAGAGGTGGAATGCATGTACTTAGTCATCTTTGAGCCCATTTAGTCAACATTCACTCATTACATTGCATATGTTATTTCTTGATTGTGGAAAAATTATAGAGAGATTGAGTTGGATCATACTTAAGGACAAGTATGTTTTAAGTTTGGGGTGGTTATGCAACCACATTATTGGGCTTCATCTTGTGTCATATTGCATTTCAATCACATCTATACTTGTTAGATTGCATGTTATTTCCCCTAATATGTATATTTGTATGAGCTACACTTATGGACATTATTTTCATGTTTTTTAGGAATTTGGACCATGTTTTATGGAAGAAAGAGGGGGAGTGATCCTAGGGTTTCTCTACCCTTGTAGAGGCCCAAAGTGAAGTCTAATGCTCCCTCATCCTCCCCCTAGTGGCCAAAGATCCATTGAAGCAAAGATTTCCAAGAGAATCCAAAGAATCAAGTCAAAGTACTACAACAGAGACCACCATGACTGTGGCACCTCAAAATGGACGTAATGGCTCATCCAAAGTCAACAGAGTCACACTGAAATAAAGCAAGAATCACCACGGCTATGCCACTTAGAATGGTCGTAGTGGACTGACCTAGATTGACCATGCCACCTTACACGACTGTGTTACAGCTGAAGCAAAACTGCCTTGGAGCCAAGAACAGGCAGAGTGATCGAAGCCACTACGATCGTGGTGACCACCACGACCATGCTACCCTAGCCCCACCACGACCGTGCTACTTCATGTACATTTTTGACCAAGTTACTATGAATTTTACCCATTTCTTGCGATGGTCATTCCACACCACCATGACTGTTCTCAACCCTTCCCACCCCAACCGTGGTGACCACCACGACCGTGCTACTCACAAAAACCTTGCTACTTTTGCACTGCATTTCCCACTTTACTCCTACTTGACCTATTGCTCCCCCACACCTATATATATCTAGGTGGCAGCTGGAGCATGGGGTTAGCTACCTTCTACCAGCTTCTAGCTCCCCATTTTCACATTCCACCCATTCCACTCCATTTCCACCTCCATTCCACTCCATTTCACCATTTCCACCACAAAAATCCTAGTTTCCTAGTGTTTTGACCCTATTCCACCACCATCCCATGCCTTTGTACCTTAGAAGAAGAGGGAGGACGTCCTGTAACAGTTGAATTGGAAGATTTGTCAATCTACACTAATCTCCATGGCTTCTTCTACCTCTTTCTCCTTTCTTTTTGTATTTTGCATTGCTATGAGTAGCTAGGCCCCTTGGGTGGGCTGTTTGGGGGTGAAAAATGTTACTTTGATACCATGTTGGGGGAAAATGATATGTAAACATTGTAATTTAGTTTTCTAATGATTATGTTCTATTTCTACCTGACTCTTCATGAATTTCTTGTTGGTTTGTGCTTTAAATCACCTAGGAATCTAGGGTTATTGCTTGTATGTGTGAATTTTAGGATTTGCTCCTAGGTCCAATTCATGGATCCCTAGCTAGCTACCCATCCTCCTATATGCTAATCAATTCTCCTAACCCTAGTTGAAAGATTTAAGTAGCTAATTTAGATGAATTTAGTGTGATTAGCTTAGAGTTTTCTCAAGGATAGAATGTGGGTGATGTGAGGCCAAAAACCTCATTTCCACTCCCATTATTGCCCTCAGCCCCTAATCACCCTAAAATCATTTAACCTTGAAACCTAGGATAGTTTAGACTCTAATTGAATTGCACCTAAACCCTAACCCAATTGAGCCTCGTAAGGGTAGTAGGGGGTGTTAGGGACTAGTTCCCCTATACACAACCTAGCATATCCATTGCCAGTTAGTAGTTTAGGATAATTCGTTGGATTCTAGCTTGTTGTTTGGTTTGATAAACTAAACGAGACTATAATGTTCACATGTCACCCCAATATAATTGATAAGTGCACCCCCAAACAGCCCACACATCACTTTATTGCTTTAAACCATAATTGCTTTCTTGCTTAGCTAGTGTTAGCTTAGTTAGGTCTTTACTTGGTTAGTTAGGTTCTTTCCTTATTCTTGTTTTGATCTTGCTAGTTTAGGTCTTTAATTGTTCTTTTGCCCCGTCTACTAGTTTAGTGCAGTGTAGTTTGCTTCTTGCCTGCCTTAGTGTAGATTGCTCTTTTCCTTACCCTTCCTTGTCTTTTCTTTTTCAGTAGAATTAACTGTCTAGGGTTAACTTAGGTTTTGTTCTTGCTTACTTTCCTTTGCTTCATTTATTGCTCAACTTAGTGCAATCAATCAAATCAATATTTAAACCCTTCAACCCTAGACTCTACAGTAGGAACCTATCCCAAAAACTAACCAAGTTGTAGTGCCCCCTTTTCTCTCTATGGATCGACCCTATACTTGCTGCCCTCCTATACTATGACACGACCCCATGTGCTTGTGGGTGTAGTATTTTTAGTAGAAGTATGTGTGTCTGTGTAGGTCATTATAAATTTTGAAAGTGATCCCCTCATGTGTGTCTGTTCATGGAGTTTCATCTATTCAAACTCAAATTGAGTAGTGTGTAACACCATTGGCAGAATCACAGCAGAGCCCACAATGTGACATCGATATCAATGATAGGGCTGTCAAGGCCATGGTACGAAAGTATGATGTGTTACAAGTTTGGACAGACTAGGCATACAAAGATGTATTGCCTAATGAAAGATGATGAGGTGACCCAAGAGTCAAGACAGCAGGGCTCACACTGACATCCGTTTAGTACTGGTGGAGGCCGAGGATGTGGATAGGCATAACATGCTGGTTCTTCTGGGAAGGCCAACAGAGGAGGGGGGATGAAAACATGAAATGACTTGATTCTACGCCATGAGTCAGCTAGAAGGAGTGGTCAACCCATGAGTTGTGTCAAGTCAGATGGAGTTATTTCATTCTTATTTGTCTTCTTCTTTCTTTATATCCATTTTTGTTGACCCGGGTGTGACCCACTCTATTGTCACTCGAGAAATGATTGATAGTTGTTCTTTGTCTATTAGTCGCTCATTGGTTGATTCCATTGAATTGCGGGTGTGTTGTCCTTCTTGTGTCCTTTCTCAGGGCACAACATTCAAGTGGATCTCTTACCACTTGACATGCATGGATTCGGTGTGATCCTTGGAATATAAACCTTGGAGAAGTATCAAGTAGTTTTGGACTATAGTTCTAAGGTGGCGATGTGATATCAGTCTTCTAAGGAGATAGGAAGATTCTTCTATCATGTCTAGTGTTAGCGATTGTGGCAGAAAAGTTGATGAGGCAAGGCTGTGAAGCATTCTTGGCACATGTGGTGAATACTAAGGTGAGGAGTCCTAGTATTCATGAGGTACCAATTGTTTGTGAGTTTGAAGATGTGATTCTAGATGAGTTTCTAGGTGTTCCCTCACATCTAGAGATTGATTTTTAGATCAATCTAGTCCTAGGTACGTAGTCGATAGCCTAGACATCGTACATGATGACTCCAATTGAGATTGTAGAGTTGAAGAGATAGTTGCAAGAAATGCTTTACAAAGGTTTTATCAGGCCAAGTACATCATTGTGTGTTGCTCCAGTGCCATTTATGAAAAAGAAAGATAGATCTATGAGGTTGTGCATCGACTATCAATAGTTGAACAAAGTGATGATAAAGAACAAGTATCCTTTACCCCATATTGACAATCTGTTTGACCAGTTGCGAGGCACTATAGTGTTTTCAAATATCATCCTGAGATTAAGATATCACCAGTTGCGGATCAATGTAGACGACAAACCCAAGTCAGCCTTTAGGACTTGGTATGGTCATTGCAAATTTGTGGTTATTCCGTTTGGGTTAACCAAACTGACAACAATCATGGATCTGATTAACATGGTGTTTTGGTCATATCTTGATCAGTTTGTGGTAGAGTTCATAAATGATATGTTGATATACTCTAGAGATAGCCAACAACATGAACACCATCTTTGTTAGGCGTTTACCTTGTTGAGGCAACATTAGTTGTATGCTACGTTCAACAAGTGCGGGTTTTGGTTGAAGGAGGTGTCTTTCCTAGGATATGTGATATCTGTTGAGGGTGTTCGTGTGGACCCCAAGAAAGTTGAATCCATGTTGAAGTGGGAGCAACCAAAGATGTCGATAGAAGTTTGCACTTTTCTAGGTTTGGCATGCTACTACTATATCAAGAACTTCAGTGCCATAGCAATACCCATAATGAAGCTGATGAGGAAGGAAGTGCCTTTTGTTTGGGATGACAAGTGCCAGTGTGCCTTTTAGTCATTGAAATAAAAGTTGATTAATGCACCAATGTTAATTATGCATGAGCAAGGGAAAGGATACATAGTCTTATGTGACACATTGAGGAATGGTTTGGGTTGCGTGCCGACACATGATAAGAATGTGATTTCTTTTACATTCACGAAAACTTAAGAAACACAAGGAGAACTACCCAACCCATGATCTGGAGTTAGCTGTAGTGGTTCATGACTTGAACATATGGAGGTACTACCTTTATGGTGAGAAGTGTTGGATCTTCATAGATCAAAAGAACCTGAAGTATATCATTCGCAACAGGAGCTGAACATGAGACAATAATGTTGGATGGAGTTAATCAAGGACTGTGACTGCACTATTGATTACCATCCAGGGAAGGCAAATGTTGTGGTAGATGCACTGACAAAAAGTCCTCTTCATCATCATTTAAAGTATTAGAGAGAGATAAAACATCTATATAACATTATAGATATGATGGCTCAGGGTGGAAGAGGCAGAAGGGGAGGAAGAGGGTGAGGGAGGGGGAAATCCCTAGAGGCAGTGAAGGTTCATCGGCAGCAGAGTCTCTTCCAAATGAATCATATATGATTCCTCATGGCAGCTCAAGAGTGGCTACCGGAGAGCAAAGGACTCTGCTCCTCCAAATAATCACTCCTCACAGGCAAAATCACCCAAAAAAATCCCTCATCAGCTTCTTCCTCGATCCCACAAACCCCGATTGGTGGACATGATTCATCCACACCGGAGGCTGTGGTCGATTGGCTGGCGGCCAGTAGACTAGACAGACGCTGTGTAGATGTTTCTATTGTCAAGTTTATCGAGCCTGAGATCCGTAATGGCACCAAGTGCTTCTCAATCTCGAGCGAGGATGAGACACTCCTGTCATGGCTTGAGTACGTCTCAGTTAGATTTACATGGAGGAAGCCATTCTCCAGGCAGCTTCTCAGTTGGATCCGACGTCAATGGCGACCCAATAGTGAATTGAAAATCATAGCAGAGGAAGCAGAGGGCTTCATCGTCAAGCTACCTACTCCCATGGAAAGGGAAAGGATACTGGAGGAGGCGCCTTGGATGATGGATGGCTCCCTCATCGTCGCCCAAGCTTGGGAATCTAGATCCCCTCTTCCCCCTCTATCCTTCTCCAAGTTGCCAGTCTGGGCTGTCCTTGAGAATCCCAGACTCCATTGGACGTCTAGAAGATTGGGAGATTGAGTTCAGCACAACGTTTCCGAAGGAGGTTACCATCGTGGTCGACGGAACCCCAAAGCCTCTGAAGATTTGTTATGTAGAAAAACCTAAAGTCTGCTCTGGTTGCAATCTCTTTGGGCACTGGTTGCCATTGTGCCCAAGAAATGCCAACAATAAGACTCTGCCTATCCAGATGCAACTTAGAGTCGGGAAAAGCAACAACATGCAAGGTGTTCGACATATTGCTGAAGAACACCAAGGTCAATCCGCGATAGATCCATCTACAAGTACCCTTACTGGTGCAGCATGGCCTGAAGTAGAAGGTAATCCTTGCAGATTACCTGAACTAGAAATGCACTGTTGCTCTCCAGAAGAAGGAAATGAGGCACTCAATTTGGAGTGGGAGCTTCTTCTGTCCAAGTTGAGTTCTACGCCCAACTATGTGAAGCAGCTGACGATTGACACATGCTTAGCCCTGGAATATCAATAGAAGCTCACATGGAATTCAGAAGAGGTTTCCACTATCAGCTCATGCGACTTGGACCCAGATGTTCTCGATGACTTCAGGGTGAATAAAGAAGCAAGGTCGAAGAAGAAGAAGAAGAAGAAAAAGCACATGTCTGTTGATGGCAAAGAAATTCCTATGATGGATTTCTATGGGTCCATCTAGTTTGACATGCTATTTAAGAGACAAGTACTCTGGTGTGGGTCTGAACATGATGCATTCTTGGTTTTTGGGGCTTCTTTCAAGTAGATGTCAATGGATGTATGCAGTTTTTGGTTGTTGATCATGTCCATTTCTTTGTGGGTGTTCAGATTGTCGTGGCTCCATGGTTACCTGCTCTTAGGTGCAGAAGTCTAGAGTTGTTTATCTGTGGTAGTCCTCCAAATCTGGGTATGTATTCTATTTAGTTCCTTCTCGGATGGTATACTATTATAGGTGCAGCTGTTTCAATATGCCAGGAGAGGAGGCAATGAGTGGCAGTCAGTTCCTCTATTCTTGGTTTGTTTGAGATCCAACTGTTATTTTGTTCTACAAGAAGGATAGGAGATTACTGTTTAGTGGAATCCGACGGTCGATTTGTAGTTTCATACAGGTAATCTTTTGTGGGTGTTTTTAATGTTTTTGTATGAAGCTCCTCTACCCCTTCTTGGGTCTTTCTTGTCCTGCTATTGTCCTATTTCTCTTTCTGAACCTATTTTAGTTTGGAGTTTTTTGTTTGGTTGGATCCCCTAATTTTCCCCCTGAGTGGGGATGATGGATCTAGTAGTCTCTTTATGGGGCACTATCTTGTACCCAAAGTTTTGGTTTTATAGTAACAAGTTTTTTGCGTGACAAAAAAAATCATTTATGGAGAAGGCACAACTATGTTCCTTAGTGTACCATAAGCTAGACATGTTGGTCTCCTTAAGTCAGATGAATGTTTAGCTTGAGGTGTCCTTGTTAGTAGGACTGTTGGAATGGTTACAGGTGAAGCCCACATTGTACGGAGGTGGGATCACCCCCTTACTAAAAAAATTTGAAGAATAAAAAATCCATTCCAAACACAGTCAAAGGTATGCTGGAATAGGTGTAACATTTTCAAATTTCAATAAATGGTATTCAAAACAACCAAAGTATAGCAGCAGAATAAAAATGTTGAATATATTCAATTTATCACAAGGTTATTACAAAAGTACATCATAATATCCCATAAGGGTTTACATGTATGATACAACATAAGGATCTAAGTAGAGGGAAATCTAAACCATAACAACTTTGTCTCCAAGCTTTAACTCCTTAAGCTAGTCCAAAACTTCATGCCTAATCATCCAAGTCCTTCACCTAGGGTTGGAATCATACCCCAAAAAGAAGAAAAAATAGATGACATCAACAAAGGCTGGTATGTGCATACTAAATAGGAAATTGAGAAATATATGGAATAAAGGACATCAAATATAAAAGGCTTCCCATATAAAGGATAAGGACCACCCAAATGGGTATCAAGAGAAAAGGAATTGAAATCATATGATAACAAAATAATACTTGCAATTAATAAAACATAAAGATTGTGCCACACAAGCACATTTAAAGAATTAGGGAACAAACCCCATATCATCAACCTACATGCATGTGAGATAAACATAGCCCTAGAGCAATATAAACACTAAGGCAGCCAAGTCTCATAAACTTGAAACCTGATAGAGAAAGGATTACTGCCAATATCCCAAATATATAAAACATGGGACAAGAATCACACATCTTGCCTAGGTATGAGGTTCCTTTCCATCCTAAAAGAGCATGAAATATCACATCTTCTTGGAAGGAAATAACACATCTTCCATAAAAACCAATGCAATTACACTACTCTAGTGCTAGTGATTCACATAGCATGTTAAATTTAGAGGCAAGTAGAAAGTGTAGTTAGAATATTTAAACTAGTCACCACATAAGTGACCAACATATACATCCACCTCATAAGTGGGCAAAATACATCACATGTCATCTTTTAGAGTTCCATCATGAACAAAGCATAAGATAAGAGTTCAAAAGAATATCCATGATCACATGATCAATATCAAAGAAGGTAGTTCACATGAACCACGATTTTCAAAAGAAAAGACATTGTGTATAGGCTAATGTCCATAGGAAAAAGAGAATGAATAAGCATAGGTGAATTGGTCAACATAGAAGAATAGGGGATACATCATATAAAAAGAGAGAGAAATTGCTCAATATGAATAATCAGGTCTGCAAACATACCTCAACTTCAGAGTCTAAACAGTCCAAGTCAGTCCTAGATCTAAGCCTAGACCTCCAAAGAACCTCTAGGGAAGGTGGACATGTCCAATAAGCAATGTTCCCAAGCTTATAGAGGCTGGTTTCATCAACAAAGCTCCTATCTCGAGCAAGAAGCACCTTCTCCACTTTAGAGGTGAAAAACCCTAACAAAAGAACATGGAGATGAGGTGTTTATGGGTTCTAGGTGGGGTTTCACCATGGAAGGCCATGGTTCTGACCAGGAGGAAGGTGGAAGGAAGACTGAAAACATGAAAATAGGGAAGTAAAGGAGGATACTTACTAATTTTGGTCAAAATCACCAAGGAGGAGCTTAAGAAATCCTAAATAGAGAATTTTGGAACCCTAAGATCCTTCTTCACCAAGGTAGACACCTCCTTTTACCTTGGGACAACACATTCGTGGAAAAATAGAGTAGGAATGATTCTCTAAGACATAGGAAATAAAGGAGAGCAATAATTTTTGAATTTGGAGTTGGGAAGGGGTAGATATGGCTATATAAAGAAAGAGGTCATGTATGAGGTGTCTATGAGACTTTCCATGTGTCATGTATAAGGGTGTCCATGGACATGCAAGCATTTATGGATAAGGAAGAATTCAAGCATGAGGTGTCAAGTTACTTTCCATGTGTCCAATGCTAAGGGTGCCTATGGACATGCAAACCTTTATGGATAAGGAAGAAGTCAAGCATGAGGTGTCCATGGAGCTTTCCATGCATCCTTAGCTTAGGGATTTCATGGCCATGCAAGAGGACAACTCATATAGGATTAATGAATATCAAATTTCAGTTTATGGAAACTTATAGGCCATCCCAACTGACCTCCAATCAAAGAAATAACCCCATTGGTTGATAGCTTCTAAAGATAAGCTCATATATAAAGAGAGTAATCCCTAAAATACCCTTGGAAAGAAACACCTTCAAACCAAGGTGCAACTAGGTTCCCCATGGTTCAAAAACTTGACAATGTTAAGGTAATATATAAGTATTATAATGCATGTAACAATTTTCAAAGAAAACCTCCCAATTGGGTAAATTACAGAAAAGTCCAGAATGTACCTAAAATTGCATAACTTGCACAAACAACATCCAAATTGGACAAAAATTCATCCACAAGTTATCTTTGATGTGTTAAATATGAATTTACTATTATTTCCATATTTTGAAGTTATATAATCATGTTATTCATTACTTATTCCTTTTACTCATTTTCTCTCTCCTAAACTTATCCTAATATTTCAAGTTGTCCAAATTAGATGACATTTGATATGTAGACTAATTTTGATTTCTAGATTATGAATTTGAAGTTTGTTTCCAATTTTGAGACCATTTTATGAGATATGTCATATGGCCCATGAACATCCCATTATCTAAATTATTCATCCAATTAAGTTCATTATCTTCATATTACCACCAAAATGAGTTATGTGGCATATTTTATGTATCCATTATTAACCTAAGACTAATGTGAAAACATTGGGATACATTAGGGTGATAAATTCAAGTATTAGCTCATTAGGATCATATTAAACATCTTTTTATCATCTAACCTTCAACCTTGATTGGCTAAGTCCAAAATGTCAACTTCCAAGGTAGGGTATGAGATCTAGTATGTTACACACGTTGAGACAATAGATCGAAGAACCACAATAGATTGATACTATGATAAAATTGATACCAGCATAGTTTGGCAGCGAGAAGCATGATGGCTTCCATGAGTCAAAGGATGGGACAATGTGTTACCATGGCAGAGTGGTGGTTCCTGATGTTAATAATTTGAGAAAGATGGTTTTGGAAGAGGCTCACTCTTCAATGTATGCTATGCACCCAAGTAGCACCAAGATGTACCATAATCTAAAGAATCTGTATTGGTGGCCTGGTTTGAAGTGTTACATGGTGGAGTTCATTGCAAAGTGTCCAATGTGTCAACAGGTTAAGGCAGAGCATTAGAAGCATGCATTGACTTTGTAACTGTTGCCTATACCATAGTGGAAATGGGATCATGTTATGATGAACTTTGTGGTTGGCCTTCCAAGAACAACCAAAGGTCATGATTCCATTTGGGTGATCATTGACAGGTTGACCAAGTTAGCGCACTTCCTTCCTATGAAGACCACGTACACGACAGAAATTTTTGCTTAGATATATGTTGATGAAATCATTAGTTTGCATGGTATTCCATCTACCATCATGTTAGATAGAGGTCCCCAGTTTACTAGTCACTTTTGGGAGTGATTGCACACAACTATTGGTATGTAATTGAGGTTCAACACTACGTTCCACCCAAAGATAGACAATCATTCTGAGAGGACCATACAAACCTTGGAGAATCTGTTGAGAGTTTGTATCTTGCAATTTTTGGGAAATTGGGATGTCCACCTCAGCCTGATAAAGTTTTCTTACAATAACAATTATAGAGGAGCATCGACATGGCACCTTATGATGAATTGTATGGGAGATGTTGCAGGTCTCCTTTGTGTTGGTATGAGAGTGGTGAGTACCAGCTTCTAGGTCCTAAGCTTGTGCATTAGACAATAGAGAAGATCAAAGCGATTCAAAAAAAGTTGAAAGTAACACAAGACAGGCGGAAGTCATATGCTTATAACTGCAGTAGGCCATTGGAATCCCAAGTGGGAGACAAGGTGTATCTTAAGGTCTCTCCTTGTAAGGGTATTTTGAGGTTTGGGAAGAAGGGTAAGTTGGCTCCCAGGTTCATGGGACCTTACCCTATGGTGGCACGTGTTGGGAAGGTAGCCTACAAGTTGGAATTGCCACATGAGTTGCACAAGTTGCATCTAGTGTTTCATGTGTCCATGTTGAGGAAGTCCATCCAGATACCAAGTTAGTGCTACATACAATAGAGTTTGAGTTGGAAGAAGACATGTTTTATGTTGAAGGCCCTATTTTGATCCTTGATAGAAGAGTGAAGAAGTTGAAGAAGAAAGACACAGTGTTGGTGAAGGTTTTATGGCATCACTATGGCATTAAGGAAGCCACATGTGATCTTGAGGAATAGATGTGTAGGAAGTACCCATCACTTTTCATGTAGTGTTCTGGGGGCAAAATCTTTGTTAGGGGTTTATGGTTGTAAGACGCCTAACTTGTATTTTTGGGATAACCTTGTTTTCTTTGATTGATTAAATTCTTAGAACCTTAATCTAATGCTTTGAGATGTTTTCAGAACATGTGTTGAGCTTAAGTTTCTAGTTTGGTCCTATTTGGATGTTGTTTGCGCTATGTAGTTTTGGGTCAAAATTCAATTTACCCAAGTATGAGGGTTATATTGCAATTTGTCACCTTTAGAGTATACCCTCTATGTTTTGTCTTCATGAGAGAGAGAGTATGGAGAAGAGGGGCACCTTGCTTGGACCTTGGTTGATGATGTGACACCTCGTGGTGACATTAGAGTTTCTAGGTTTGGCTTTGGTAATGTGTTGTGACCTTGAGCTTGAGTTGGGAGTGTTGTGACTGCAACACCTCACTTGGAGGAGTGTTGCAACCATAAAACTTTCCCTAGATTATGGTTGTTTTGACCTAGATACCCTAGAGGTGGTTTGGTCGCAAAGATGGCCTCTTGAGAAGTGTTTTGACCATGTGAGTTTTGGGAGACCTGGTGTTGCGATCACAACATGTGCTTGGTATGTTGCGACCACAACAAGGGTGGTTGCTGACTCAAGTGGTCGCAACACCACATAGGTTGTATCACCCTTCTATGCACACATGTATATAGTGGCTACATGCTTGTTTTCTTGGTAGACAAGTGTCCTTTTGTTGCCATCTTGTGTTGACACCTCATATCCACCTTACCTCCCTCCTCCTTCATGTATATAACCCCTCTCTTCTTCATACAAGCATTCTTTTTTACTCTCCTTCCTTCCTCCTCTCTTGTTCTCAACCTTGGTGCTTTTTGGAACCAAGGAGGGCTGACCTAGGTGCCTTTGTGACCGAACAACCTTGATTGTGGTGCTTTGGAGCTTGATCATCCTATTGGTGGTGATCTTCTTCCTTGGTAAGTGGATCTCTTTCTTTGATCACATTTTCTCTTAGTTTTCTACCTTCCTTCTTCTCTTTTCTTATTTGTACACTGTGGCTCATCCTCTTCACAAAGGCCATAGACCATGGTTCATCCATGGTGGTATCTAGTGGAGAAGGAGTTTTCTCTCTCTTTCATCTTGTTCTTCCTTGATTGGCTAGGGTTTGGTGTTTTTGTTCACCATGAGCTATATTTTGACCTTGTGTTTCTTCTTCCTTGAGATGATCTTTTTTCTAAGGATGATCTTTGATGGAGCTTCATCTTCCTCCTTGGTGATCAAGATATGGGAGCTTGTTTCTTCACATAAGGCGGGTTATATAACTCTTCTCTCAATATTATTGCACCTCTTTCTTACATGCATGTTACTGATTTCATCTCTAAATCATAACCCTAATATGCTATAGTAGTTATCATGATCTAGAGCTTGATTTATGGTGAAAATCATGTGTGGTTTGCTTAAAATCTGAAACCCTAGTTTGCATGTATAAGGTTGTTGATAATGGTGCTAAATGACATGCTTTCTTCTTATTATTTGTTATGGGAATGCTTCCCTATTTATTTTTTATGGTTCATTCACCTTAGTTAAGAGAAGGTTTTAGTTCTATTTGCATGCACGAGAATTTTGGATTTCACCCTTTTGATCAAGAGTTTTGTGGTGGATCTATGTGACTTCTATCTTAGGGTTGTGTTGATCATCTTTTGGTGGAGTTTTACCCTTAGATGGTGCTAAAAGTCTTGGTGGTTAACCTTCTTTTTCAACCATGCTTTGGTACTATTCTAGGCAGAGTTCAGTGTCAGACTTATGGTTGCTATACCCTTGACCTTTTGGGCCTTGGTCGCTACACCTATGGGTGGGTGTTGCGCATGCAAAAACCCTAACCCTAGGGTGGTAGCTACTGTTGTGTTATGTTGGTTCCATCTTCTATTTTGGCTTGGTTGGTATCTACCCCTTGAGTTGTTTGTGTCAACACCTTAGTTTTGGTCTTTTGGTTGCTACCTATGTGGATGTTGTGCTCGAGACATGTGATGATGGATGAAGGGTAGTAGGCGCTACACATGTTTCTTAACCTCATGGTCACTACACCATGTTGGTCACTACACCATGCAGGTCACTACACTTGCTTGTGTTTGTCTACAACACTATATGCTTGGACATTACATGATGATGTGAATGTGTACGGTTAATCAAGATTAATGATGTTTAACCCTAATGCTCTCCAAAAATGTGGGAGGTGTCTAACCTAGGGTTTAGTGATTGAATAATTCTATGAGACACTAATCGACTATAGATGTAATCCTAACTCTAAGTTCAGGGTATATGATGTGTGTGATGTTCTCACTGGAAGTGATTATCATATAATGATGTTTTCTCTCTCTTATTTATAAACCCCTAACCATGCAGGTGGAATCAATGTCATATCTATGAGAATGCTATGGTAAGCTATATGTTGTATAGGGTGGTGATTATGAACATTATTGAGGCATAATGTAATATTGAATGTGCAGGGATTGTGTGATTGGGTCTAATGACCTAGCAAGGGCTTTGTGCCTAAATTGAGGTGACAACCTCTAGAGATGATTTTGAGATTTATACCCATTTGGAAGTTGACACTCCATTATGTGATGTGATTATGGTGATGGCCTTATGAATGGCAGTGGTACAAGTGTCATGTGATGATGTGACAAGTTCATACTTTATATGTTTTATATCTTCTAAAGTTGATTCATAGTTATGCTTGATAGATTGAATTAGGGTTTTGTATGTCCATTGTGTGAATTGGCATAACTAATAAAGTAAAACCCTAATCATGTAGTTGCCCTGTGCCATAGATCCTTTCCAGTGTCAGTTTAATTGCTGGCATGGGAAACTCATAGCTCATATTGTTGCATATGCAGGGGCACAAGTTAAGTGAATATTCTTTGCGTCTACAATCATATGTGTTATGGAGGGTGACTACGATCATGCCTACAACATTATGATTTGTGATATGTGTGATGGAAGCAGTGCAACTGCATATGCCTTTTTATGGGATGACCATCTGTGAGCCTATCCTTTAGTGATGTGACCTGCACCACGACGGTCTAGGAGTTTCTAGCCTGATAATATGTCATTGTTACAGTTGACTGATATGTCTCTACGGTGTTCTCTTGTACTGACCAGGAGGTGTTGGAGAGGTCGTTGATTCGTTCTCTTCCACAGACCTTGTATGGCATTAATTTTGACTTTGTAGTGGTCAATTGGACTTGGATGGTAGGACTCAAATAATCAGGGAATTAATAAAAGATGTAACACAGGCGTGTAGCATATTTGTATAGGGTTAAAAGTGAATAACATTGGATGACCCCTTGCCTTGTTTCTTGTACAGTTAGGTTGATAGAGGATATACATGTTCTTCATATTCCTTCTCAAAATATATGATGTTATACTTTCCAATTGCATGTACTTAAAACTAATTTTACAATGTTATCATCTCTAAAATGCTCATTTAGCTGAATTTGCTTATCTTGTTAAAAACTTTACTTTCTGCTCTTCATTATCTTATGTCTGTGTTATAATAGTGTTGGCAGAGAGTTATATCTCCCACGGAGACATGGGTCTCACCCCATGGGTTTTCCACATCTTTTAGATGGGTGTGCATGGAGAGATAGAGATCGTGCAGTTGAGGAAAAGCAACAACAAGAGCAGTAGCTATTAAAGGTTGGATGTGCTGCTAGTGTCTTTTAGAGATAAGAGTCCTAGATGTCGTCCCTGTACACTCAGGTCTTCAGGGGTGTTCTCAGAGTGTTTTGTGGATATGATATCGATATGAGGTTTTTGGGCATGTGTGCCATGGATGTATAGATATGGCATGCATATATGTATATATGTGATACAACTATATCATGTAATAGCTCAATGAATAAGAATGTAAACATCTTAAGATATGTTATGTGATACTGGCGGCTTGGTAATGGACTCAAATGCAATAAGTTTATGCTTTTTGTGTTTAGGATAAATTAGTTTTAATTTCCTGTGTTTTATGATAATCTGCATGTTTAGTGATAATTATGTGTTTTGGTTTGAGTAATCACACTTTGTGGGGCATTAAAAAAATGATCATGGATTCTCCTATTGCAATACACATGACCCTCAGTGCCACCAACAGGGGCGTTAGTGGTACCAACTTTTCTACTTCCTACAAACCAAACAAAAGATGATCACGATACCTTTTTTAATATCAAGAGATTTCTAATAAATTTTATATGAAATTTAAACAAATAAAATTTCTAAAAAGCATGTAAGAAAATAAATAAAATTAAAATTGGGTTGCTTCCCAACAAGTGCCCTTGTTTTATGTCCTAGGCTCGATGATGTGATCTTGTAGACTCTTAATGAAGCTCAAGGAGTTTCAAATCCTCTTTCTCATGGACTAACTCTCCCCCATAGTAATGTTTCAAATGCTACCCATTTGCTAGAAATGACTCATCCCCATCACTAATTTCCACTGCTCCATGAAGAAAAGTTTTAACCACCACATAAGAGCCACTCCATCTAGATCTTAATTTTCCATGATGCAACTTCATCCTAGAATTGAACAAAAGCACCCTTTGTCCTAGAGTAAACACTCTATGAATTATGTGGTGTCTTGCACTTTCTTAGTCATCTCCTTGTATATCCTAGAGCTTTCACACACATCTAGCCTAAGCTTATCCAATTTATTTAGTTCTAACATGAGCTTCTTCCCTGCATTATCAAGATTAACATTCAAATTTTCAATTCCCACTTGGCTTTGTGTTCCAAATCCATTGGTAAATGACAAGCCCTCCCATAGAACCACCTAAATAGGGTTGTTCCTATCGATGTCTTATAGGCTGTCCTGTATGCCTAGAGAGCATCATTCAACTACATGCTCCAATTGGTCTGACATGTTTAGATTGTCCTTTCTAAGATTTTCTTAATTTCTCCATAAGACACCTCAACTTGACCATGGTTCTGGGGTTCCTACCCTCTGCCTCACTCCATACTTGCTCGACAAGGCTTCAAATTTCCTATTTATGAAGTGAGACCCCCATCACTAATCATAACTCTCGGCACCCCAAACCTATAGAAGATGTGGTCTTTCACAAATTTTCAAACTACATGTGCATAATTAGTGGGGGTTGTAATTTCTTCCACCCACTTGCACACATAGTCCACTGCAAGCAATATATATATATATTAGAATTGGAAGACATAAGGGGTCCCATAAATCACTCCCCCATAAATCAAAAACTTCTATCTCCTGAAAGGTATTCAAGGGCATTTCATGTCTCCTAGATATATTACCTGCTCGCTGGCATGCATCACACTTTCTCATAGAATTATAATCATCTTTAAATAGCAACGACCAACAAAAACTTTAGCCGCCATCTTTGAGCTAGCATGGTGTCCCCTAATAGGTAGGTAGTGAATAATGTGCCAAAATGCTATCAAACTCACATTCAGACACACTTCCTCAGAATGCCATCCCTACATTGCTTCATTAATGTTGGGTCATCCCACACATAAATTCTCAAAGAGTGAAAAAATCATGTTATCGTAATACCCTCAATCTTCTGGTAACTCATCACATGACAAGTAGTTCACTATGTTTGCAATCTATGGGTCTTTATTTTGCAAAATAAATAGTTGTTCACCAGGGAACTCTTCTACAATGGGTATCTCTAAATCTGTCTCATCCACTCTTTCCAACCTAGACAAATGATCAACTACCACATTTTCTATCCCAACTTAACTTCTGTATTGAATTCGTGTCAACAAAATCCACTTTATCAATCTAGGTTTGACATCTTTTTTCTATATCAAATATCTTATAACCGCATGTTCAGTCCAAACTACCACCTTGGCCCCTATTAAATATTGAGGAGATTTTTCAAAAGCAAACACTACAACCAACAATTCCTATTAAGTTGTAGTGTAATTAAGTTGGGCATCGTTAAGGTTTTGATGCATAACAAATGGCAACATGGGATTTATCTTTGTGTTGCCCAAAAATAGCCCCTACCTCATAGTCTAATGAGTCACACATTAGTTCAAATGGTTGGCTCCAATATGGATCCTGTATCACTGGTGTGGAGATGAATTTCTCCTTCAACACCTCAAAGGCCTTTAAAAAATGCCCGTCAAAATTAAACTCATCATCTTTCTCTAGAAGTTAACAAAGAAGTATGGAGATCTTTGAGAAATATTTTATAAATCATCAATAAAAGTCATTATGTCCTATGGAACTCCTAACCCCCTTCACTGATGTTGGTGGAGAAAGCTTAGAGATCACCTCTATCTTAACTAGATTAACTTCAATTCCTTTATTGAACACCTTGTGTCCCAAAACTATCCCTTCACTCACCATCGTGTGACATTTTTTCAAATTCCAAATGATGTGAGTGTCCTCACACATTTTTAAATCTTTATCTAGACTGAAAGAGTCCTCAGAATATTCTCCATACACCAAAAAAATCATCCATAAAAACCTATAGACAACACTCTACCATGTATGAAGAAATGGCGAGCATACATCTCCAAAATATAGTCGGTGCATTACAAAGGCCAAAAGGCACTGGACATTACACGAAAGTTCCATAGGGGCAAGTGAAGGTGGACTTCTCTTGCTCCTGTGGTTAAATGGAAAATCTATTGTACCCAGAATATCCATCTAAAAAACAAAAACGAGAGCGGCCAACAAGCCTCTCAAGGATTTGGTCAATAAAAGTAAGCAAAAAATGATCTTTTAGCGTGGTGGTATTCAATCTATGATAATCGATACACACATGCCAACTGATCATTGGCCTAGTTGAAATTAACTCTCTTATTGAATTTGTGGTGACTGTTATCCCCCCTTCTTAGGAACAACCTGAGTTGGGCTAACCCAATTAGAATTAGATATACAATAAATTATACCTACTGATAGAAGTTTCACTACCTCTTTCTTTACTACCTCAGTCATGATGGTTGATACGTCATTGAGGTTGTACTATTAGTTTAGCTCCTTCCTTGATCCTAATCTTATGCTGGAAAAAGATAGGGGGTATCCCCTTAATGTCTACAATAGACCACATGATTGCTATCCGGTGGTTCATGAGCACAACCAGAAATTTCTCCTCCTCATGCATGCTCAATGAAGATGAAATGATGATGGGGAGCTTCTTGTCAACATGCTTCAAATGCGGAGGAAGCAGTTTCATATCAAGCTCCGAGGGGAGGGGGGTGCAGACGGGATCAATGGTGGTGGAGGCGATCCCAAATCTTCATAGTGCTTGGAGTACAAGCATGGAAATACTTTCAGAAAAAGGGCACACTCCTCAAGTGATTTACAACAAGTGTAATAATCCACCAAGTTCATGATGCACACATATAATGGTAGTTGTGGATATGCTTGTGTGAGAGTAGAAGATGCTGCCTCTTCAATTGTCATGTGGCATGCTTCTTCTTTCAAGTCACAAGAATACTTTATAGTATTTATCAAGGAAACTTGCTTAGTATGGTCCATGATATCTTTGGCCTTTGTGCCTTTTTATGCTTTTGTTATGATGTGAGACATATCCATAAATGGCTTTCCCAGGAACAAGGACACCTCCCTATTCCATTGTTGCAACATTTGCTACTATGCCTTCTCACCCACCTTTGATTGATAGTGCAACATCTTTATTTCAAATCGGTCATCTTGAATGCCCAATATCACTCTTCCTTTTGCCATTTCTAGGATCATATTGTCTTTATCTTGGAATGTTATCCCTAAAAGTTGCTCATTGTCATGGTCTTCTTGCATTTCCATAACTAAAAAATTTGTGGGAAAAATGATTTTGTCAACCTTTACTAACACATCCTCGCAGAGTCCTATGGGTCTCACCACTGAATTGTCTATCAATTGTATGGTCATATTTTTCTTTCGAAATTCCTTCGACTCCAATTTCTCGAATGTTGTCAAGGGCATGAGATTTATGCTTACCCAAAGTCACATAATCTTCACCAAATTTAAGTTTGTCGATGTAGCATGGTATGTTAAAGCACCCAATCTTGCCTCTTTTGTGGAAGTTTCTTATGTATAGTGCGCTGACCTCTTCCTTTAATGCCACTACATTAGAATCAACTATCCTCCTTTTCTTGTTGATTATGTCCTTCAAAAATGTGCCATATGATGAAATTTGTTCTATTGCATCTATAAGAGGTATGTTGACATGAAGTTTTTACATGTGTCTAGAAACTGCTTGAACTCTTAGTCAACCTTCTTTGCCTTCAAACTGTTGGGGAATGGTATTAGAGACACCATCTTTCTCTGGTAAGGTGGAATATAAAATTCCTTCCTATCTTCAGTTGGCTCTTCAACTTCTTAGGCTAGTTCCTCTTACGGTGTGGTATCTGGCTCAATGGAATCACTAGCTGACACTACTCCCATGTCACATGTCTTGTCATTATTTTCTGGGATTTTCTTCTATTCTTTCAACAACACCTTGCCACTACAGAGTAACACTGCCCTCACCTGCTGGTTAGTAGATAGAATATCAATATTTTTTGGGAATCCTTGTTGTTTAGGCTTCTTCAGAGATTCTACTTCTACTGCTACCTGAGAAAATCTACCTTTTTATGCTACATATCTATGACCCTTGATTCTACAGGTCCCTTTGTGTTTGTCCTATGATTGTCTTGTTCTGACTGACCAATTTGCCTAGCATGTCCTCTATGCAATCTATCTTGCTGGGACCCCTATCTTGTTGATACTACTATTTTGCACTGCCTTGTTGTGGCTTGGACTGTTAATTTGAGATGGATCCTTCTAAAATTTGTTGGGATCCTTCCATGAGAATTTATCCTTCCTCCATGCATATTCATTTCCACCCATGTAGTTATGTTGTCACACATACATGCATTCTTCTTCCACACCTCAAGATGAGCTTCCTGATTTCTGATCTAATTTCTTGTAAAGGTTGTCCATCTTATCTTTCACTATTTTGATTTATTTGGATTCTCCTACACTTTAGTAGTTGTTGGAGTTTCTCTTTCTTCTTCCCATGATTGAATTTTAGCCATGTTTTTAAGATTTCATGACACTTGGACACCTTGTTGTTGAGGAAGAATCTTGATCCTATGCTATCAAGTGTGGTCCTTTCCCCTATATGCAATCCATAATAGAATGTCTTTGCTTGTCCATAAGAGTCAATCCCATGATGAGGGACTTTCCTCAACATATTTTGAAATCTCTACCAAGCATCTAAATAATCTCCTCTACATGTTTCTTAAAGTTGTGGATCCGCCCAACTAGGCCCCATGTCTTCTATGGATAGAAATATCTTTTGAAGAATGCATCTGTCATTCCCTTCCAGGTGGATATGCATTCTAAGGGAAGGCTTAAGAACCAAGCTTTTGTCTTACCTTGCGGTGAGTATGAAAATAACTTCACGTATAATACTATCATTGGTACCCTATCAATCTTCATCATGTCACAACTTTCCAAGAAATTCTTGTTGGCAACATAGGACCCTTCATGTTGTGCCCATGAAATGGTTATGATTTTATGAGTGTCACCTACCTTGGATCTATTTTATAGATATCCACATTTACTTCCTGCTTTACAATTGGCCCTAACTGTGTTATAGCTAATAAAGCTTTGATCTTCTCCTAGATAGTTTGCACCTCATATTCTACATTGGCATCTTCAATATCTACTTCTTCTGGTTGTGTTGTCTTTGGTGGTGGGCTTCAGAAAAGTCTTTCTATAGAGTTGCCATACTCCTTTGCTCTATGCAAGATTCCTCTTGGCCTATACTCTTTGGATTTGATTCTCAGTAGTCAGTGGTCCTAGTCAGAACCATATACCTACAAATAATAGAAAAATGTGAGAACTGGATACTAGTGATTTTGATGGAAATTTGTATTTTCAAAGTAAAAATGATGAATCAAATAAAAATAAAAACATACTTTAAAATGTGGCTTAGAGTGGCCAGTCACAAATAGTGTTGGATTTTACTTTCCCCAAGAACAATGCCAAAAACTTGATGTGTGTAAACTACACGTGTAAAATGCAAGTTCATGTATCGCATAATATATACCTGTGAGGCCCGATGTCAAAATTAAGGAAACATTATCCAGAGACTATTACTAACTGTGACTCGAGAAACTATACCTAGTGCAGAAGTGATTGATTGACTAATTAACTAATTGCAACAATAAAAACTAAATTGATTGGTTTGTGATCACAATTTGGATGGAATCCTTAGGAATATGGTTTTACCATGGTTCACACCACAATTAACATCATTTACTTAATATTTGTCTCTCATAGCCCTGGACCAAGGGACCTTTAGAAATAATTACCCACTCTCGTAGTGTAATTCACTACATACTCTAATATAAACCCCACCTTCATAACGATTTGATTATCATCTAGGTGCTTTAACAAATCCTATGAGCTATACCCTTCATAGTTGTAAGTCCTCTCTCGAGGCATGATATAAACTATGTAATGATGTTATTTATCTAACCCTTAGTCCCTCCCTCGAAGAAATTAAAGATATGAGAAATTACCTATGTTGATCATGCTTAGCCAATTCATTATGCAATCATAGAATTATGTTTAGAAAAAGGGAAAACATATATATTATTTCACAACATCAATTATAGTTCAAACTTGGGCAACGCTCAAATTTTAAGGAACTATGGGTTAGCCTCGCATGATTTCTATTATCACATACATAGGTGGAAGATGAGAAAATAAGGGATACATTAAAGAACTAATGAAAACCTCTAGTGAAGATGATTCAGATGACTCCCTCTGATGAACATGACAATCTGTTGCATTTTGGCTGCAAATATGCTTTCTGAAGGTGCCCGAGTTGTCCGGGAAGAAGTTGTCTACTTCTCTTTCTCCTCTATTTCCGTGCTCTCATGCAATGGATAGAACGACAACAATAGGTTTGGATGAACTCCTCTTAGGTCATAAGAGGGTCTCCAACCGTCATTAAGTCATGATAGTCTAATTAATTAAGATCTTTAATCTCTTCTAGACGTGCAAAGTTATTACCATCGACACCAATTCTGTAGAACCAAGACATCTCTTGGATTCACGACTCCTTATAAGTGTCAGTACTACCGACAAAGATGTCGGTAGCACTGAGTTGATTTCTAACCTTTTTGAAAAATTCTTCATATAAAACTTGGTACCATGGACACCTAGTCTATGGCACCGAGCTGCTTTGGAGTGGGTGTGTTCTTTTTCTCCAAAAGTCAGTACCACTGACATGGTTGTCAGTAGCATTGAGATGACTTAGAACTATTCAAATTGCCTAAAATTTAGAAATATAGAACATAAGTCCAATTAAATGATAAATCTATATAATACAATGAGAATAGATAATATTTGATGCAATACTATGTCACAACCTAATGATGATAAACAATGCACACGTAATATCAAAATGAGTAGATATACATGAATTACATAGAAAAATAGCATGTGAAATACAGATAATATTCAATGTATCATATATAATCTTGTAAATGTGATGAAAACATTTAAGTGTAGGTGTTATTACTAAAATTAGAGGTGATAATTATGATTAAGATCATCTAAGCCTAATGAATCCATTATAGTGTAATGCATGGAATGATGAGTAAACTTCATATGAATGCAAGTGTTTTCATTAAAAAACATTGAATTGAGAACATAAGTAGACATTAAGGAGTAAGAAGAAGTAACCTTGATACATTCTATTTTCCTAAAGTTAGTAATCTTACAAGGAATATAAGGATTTTTTTTAATCGCCAAAATATGACTAGAAGTCAAACAACATGGAACATGTATCTAAATGTAAGGAAGGAAATGAACACGTGTGAATTGGGTTATGAAGATAAAATATGGAAGAAACATTTACGAAATGACTATTATGAAGTCTATAATCCATTTGTTTTTAATTACATTTGGGTTGACCTAAGTTAAAAGAAATACACTAGAATTAGGCTATCAATGAAAGAGAAGCATTTTATTTTAAGTGAATTAAGAATAATGATTCCAATAGTGTAATGAACATGAAAGGAAAAAGTTAATTGTAAATAATCTAAAATGAATAGAAAACCAAATAGTTGTCATGGTGGATCTAAGAACCTAATCCTAAACCTTAAGTGATAATAATAAATAATATTATTTAACTAGGGAATTTGGAATGTATGTAAGTATGGTGCAATTCAATTAAAAGATGAAGTTCATGGATGTGACTTGATTCATAAATGTACATTCTTGTATTTTAATTGTCTACTCGAATACTTGTGTAATGAGAATGGTCTATTTTGTTGGATATTGAATAAAATAATATATTGTCCAAGAATAAACTGAAGAGAAGCATGAAAAGAGTAAAAGATGAGGAATACATGTTTTATGTACATTTATGCATTTCGACTTCTTTATATCTGTGAAACATAAATGGAATAAGTATATGTTAAATGGTATACCTAATCTGATCATGATAAGTAATAAACAAAGCTTGCTTGATGATCGTGTTGTGAATGTTGGTGTATCTATGAAAGTGTAATAAGGAACAAAAAGATATGAGATATATTGAGACTAAATAGTATGTATAAATTTGCAACTGAGAAACCCTAGTTAGGGTGAATACCTGATAATGAGATCATATTTATAGTTGATATCCCACTGATGTTGAAATGGAAAGAAACATAAATCTTACAAATTAAAGGCTATTTTGCATCTTGATATAATTATTATCTTGCTTTTTACCATGCTATCTAGTTGCATGAGAATACAAATTCATGATAAATGAAATTTGGATTCTCTTTAAGATGAGTAAGGAGTATTAATATCAAGTGAAATAACACACATCTAGTTAGGTGCGTTGAATATCATAAATTCTTGATGACTACATATTCAACCTAGTTTTAATGGCAGTTTAAGTCCAATTTAGCATTCAAATTTCTTCGACTTTAGTAGAAATATCTTTGTTTTGATATGCTTAGGTTCGTATGATAATTTGTAAGAATTTGATACTTTTCTTGGCTCCTCTTGTAGGTTTAGAGTCTTATCACTCTACATCAAGAATGTCAATCAACCTTCAAAATTGATCAATATTTATGGAAAGGGTATCGACCGCAACAAAGAATATTGACTCATTGAACTCTTATGATGACCTAAGAACTTTAATCAAGAGATCGATAGATCAATCCATCAAGATGAAAGAATCATGAAAGACTTAGACCAACGAGGTTGATGAATCCAAGCTTGACACAAACACATCAATGTTGGAGCTCGACCAAGTTCTATTGAGAAACACATCCATAATATGTCATCGAGCTGATAATAGCAAAACTATCCATCAATCTTTACATTGAAAGTTCATAAAAGTCAGCCTATTAATGTCCAATAGATTGACCTCCTCAAGATCGACAAAGATTTAACTGAAGCAAAGACTCATCGACCTCCCAAGTCAATGGTTGGAAGCCTAAGGGTCAACGCCACATGGACCAATCATAGACTAACAAGGAGAAAGTCAAACCCTATAGACACGTCCTAGGGGCATCACTTCAAGCCATCTCAGATTTGTGGGGACAAACAAGCTAAAATGATATCACTGAGGTCAAATCCAAGCTTGGAGACCATCAACCTAGCTCTAGCGTCATCGTCATAGTGAGACCATCGACTTATGACTTGACGACCAACTACTTCCATCGATAGGTCGATAGACCTACATCAAATGCTTATGTGAGAGAGAGTGGAAACCATCAACCCCTTCCTTCAAAAACTAAACAACCATATACCTCTTTCTTTAGGGAAATTGATCTCTTCATTGAGTTGTTGTTGATCCACCTACTTCAACCGCAAGTCATGGTTAATACCAGAAGAGAGAAAAGTAAGAAAGTCTCATATCACATACCACACTGAGATACTTTTGCTACATTCATGACCATGATCGTGGCCCTCTTTCTGTATCATTGATATTCATCTCACCATGTCAAGGGATTAGTCATTTCACTAGGGTGTGGGGATCAACCCCACTACCCATTTCTTGCAATTTCATTTTTATTCCAACTCTTGTTTGAACCCATTTAATTCATTCCTAATAGTTTAACACATGTCTCATGGATTGATCCCCACTTTACATGACCTATTAGAATCTTATACTGTGAGAACTTCAACGTTTAAAATTGAAATATTTATTGGTTTTGGTTGATGTCCTAATGAAAACTTATGATGGGAAGTCTTCATATTAGTGTATATGTAAAGATCTGATATTTATGGTCGAACGTTTACAAAATAATATCAGAAAATATAAACAAATCTTTTATAATAATGCTTTACAGTCACAGAAGCTTACATGTATGTGAGAGAGAGTGGAATCCATCGACCCCTTCCTTCAACAACTCAACAATCATAGACCTTCTCTAGGGAAATTGACCTCTTCATCGAGTTGTTGGTGATCCACCTACTTCAACCACAAGTCAAAGTTAGTACCTAGAAGAGAGAAGTAAGGAAGTCTGCCATCACATACCACACTGAGCTATTTTTTCTACATTCATGACCATGATCATGCCCCTCTTTCTCTACCACCGATATTCATCTCACCATGTCGAGGGAGTAGTCCTTTCACTAAGGGTGTGGGGATCGACCCCACTACCTGTTTCTTGCAATTTCATTTTTTCCCAACTCTTGTATGAACCCATTTAATTCATTCCTAATCGTTTAACACAAGTCTCATAGATTGATAACCCACTTTATGTGACTTATTATAATCTTATACTATGAGAACTTCAATGTTTAAAATTTGGATATTGATTTATTTTGGTTTATGCCCTGATGGGAACTTATGATGGGAGGTCTTATGATGGGTGTATATGTAAAGATCTAATCTTTATGATTGAATATTTACAAAATAATATCAGAAAATATAAACAAATCTTTTAGAATCATGCTTTATAGTCGGAGAAGCTTACAAGTATGACTACAAATTTAAGCATACGTATTGATTCCTATCTAGTCCTCAATATGGGACAACTCCTATACATCTCTTATAGTTTTCCTTTGTATCACATGTTCATGAGTTTCCAGAGGAAAAAAAACCACTCATGGACCCAACAGAAGTAAAAATGAGCCAGCAAGGCTGATAATAAATTCAATCATTGAGCTATTAATTTTTTTATGAGATCAAATCTAAATAAGTTTGTTTGGTGGACTATGATAATACCGAGGGTATTCTAACCATATAAATTTCAAAAGAGTATAACAATATAAAGTGGTAACTAAAGTCAAAAAGAGAATTTTCAAGACTAATATCAATATATAAAATTATATAAAATGAAATGATTTATCCATTAGCACAATTAATCTAATATATTGTCTTTTCTAGTGGCTATGTGTGTAACATTTTCCCATCTATTAGTGAAAAACACTTTCTCCTGGGTTGGGAAATATGACCCGATAAATCTAGTGAGCCAAAACTCTTAGCCAATATTTTCAATTTTTGTGATAATATCAGAATCAACTAATATTTAATTGCTCAACAATGTTCAACCTTCAATTTAGTCGTAGTGACCTTAAGTAAAGACTAATAAAAAAATTGATTCATCACCTTTGTAAAACTATGTAGATGAAACTCAAGAGGAAAATAAACAATTCAATGATAGAATCAAAAATTTAGTACCTTTTCTAAAAGAAAGATTGCAAGATGTTTCATACTCATGGTTCAGTGAGCTCCAAATATTAGAGATCTAATAAGAGAAGGAATCTCTATGTCATCATAGAATTAATGGATTGGAATCAAATGTTCAATTTCTACTATTCACAATTATTACTTCATTTTACAAGTTGTTATCTCCATTTAGGGTTTGACTTCCTTCTCTACATTGTTATGTTATACACACACACACACACACATATTATCAGATTGTAAACATGTACGTTGTCAATATACGTATGTATCTAGACCAAAAGGAACTTGAGTACTTTCGTATATAGTTCAACTCATATAAATGCATAATGTATCCAGTAGTATAGTATAGATGGTAGTAATAGTCAAGCTGTACGGTTTATTTCTACATCCAAATACTCTTGAGTATCTTATAATTTGTTATCTATGATATCTTCACCAATACATTTTCCAAGATTAACAATTAGAAAACCCACTCTCCATAAATATGAACACTCTCATATACATCTACCAAAATATGATACATGGTAGTAATAGTCAAGCTATACGGTTTATTTCTATATCCAAATACTCTTGAGTATCTTATAATTTGTTATCTATGATATCTTCACCAATACATTTTCCAAGATTAGCAATTAGAAAACTCACTCTCCATAAATATGAACACTCTCATATACATCTACCAAAATATGATACTTTGTCTAGGTATCGTAACGCCTACTTTGCTTGCATGTTAATTCATGCTATGTTAGGAGTAATCTAAATTATTCTTATCTAGAGACCTATAAACTACTACTATGTGAGACGTAAGTACCCATATGAAATGCCTCCTTATAGGACTATTACTATACTTAGTGTCTTTACGAATATGATATATTTGTGGGTGTTAGACCATAATTATGTTTTTTATGCCCTTAGATCTTCAGATTTCCATTCACTTATTAATGGGTTTCCCTTTCTAGATGAGTCGTAGAAGGAAAAGGCTGACTTACCGTTTGATTGGGCTGAAGCAGTCCCAATTTCTCCACATTCACGATGGATGAACTCTATTTATTGCAGTACTTATTCAACTTGGTCGGAGATCTACCCAGTGTCAATGTGTCTAGCGGTCGGAGTCTCTATCGTCGTCCTCCACGTTTAGCGAACCGCTGGAGTCGAAGCTGGCCGTGGTTTGCGGGTGAGGAGGTCTAGCCTCAGCAACAGCACAGCAGCGGGTAGTGAGTGATCTGAAGCAGTGGGTGATCCGCGACTGAGGAGAGTTCAATTTTGGTGGTGGTTTAATGCCGGTTGCAAGCCGCGGTGGCGCAGTAGACCTGCACCAGACCGACGGCCTTGGATTTACAGACGGTGGAGACTAGTTGGTTCTGCAAGTCATGTCTTTGCGCAACAGAGAGCGACCGATGAGAAGGTTGGGTTGGGTCGGGGCAATGTTTGGTGGTGGGATCGTCAGGGTCCCTCGTTGGCTGGCGGCTTGGAGCCCGACTTTAGAAGTGGTGAGGTTCTGAAGCTCTGCGGCAGTGAGTTTATGGTGTAGCAGGTCTGTGGTGCGAGTTCATGGCTGAGGGAGTCGGATGGCTAGGCTGGGAGGTCAAGAACGAGGAGCTGGCTCTCAGCAGTGGCGGTTGTTCTGCAGGTTTGCATAGGCGAAATAGTGAGAAGGCAGAGGAGAGGCTGAGGCAAGGTGTGCGATGAGGCTTGCAGGTTCTGATTTTCCGGTCTCCTGTTTCTTTGTTGCCGAGGGCTATATAGGGCGAGGGGTAATGCTAGGGTTTGGGTTGCTTGGTTCCGGGGAGGGGAGGCGTCGGGTGTGTTAACTGGTGATGAGGAGTAGGCGTGTCTTGGTTGGCGGTGAGGAGTAACGGACGTCAACGTTACCGATTTCTGGAGGACAATGATGAGGCAGCGCCAGGGTTCATTTTTTGAATAGCCGTTTGGGTAGGGAGCCGATGGCTGCTTGAACACAGCAGAATCGTCGAAACGGCAGGGGAGAGACTTGCCTTCATCTTCTGTAACGGTAGCTGCTGATTCGGGGGTAGGGTTGGTGGGTTAGGGATGGTAAAGCTGGTTGTTTAACTTTAACTAACACACTAAAATGATTTTTTTGTTCATTTTGATACTATATACCTCCTCACTTTGGGAATTTATATTTCCTGACTTACACCAGTTTTTACTGAAATTTTCACCATGTGTTTAATTAGCATTAACTCATTCATTTAAGATTTCAAGATGGCCCATAAATTTACTCTCCTAATTAATTTATATATAGTTATCTAATAATTAATAATGTATTTTTGGGTGATTCTAACACCAATAGTCCATAACTAGGTTCAGCTCTTCAATTGTGGGTCCCAAGTGGTATGACTAAATCAAATTGAGAAAAAGTTGCATTATTATGCTCATATTTTAAGACAACTTAATGAATGTAATCATGAATGGAAATATAGCAAATAGGATTTTTTATTTTAGAGGATTATGCATAATAGCTCAATATTAAAGTTAGTATCAAAATTGAGTATAATAAAATATATATGATATGTAAGTAACTACACATTGAGCTTATGGAGATCTATGCTCATGCAAGTTTCTGACACCGAAAGGAGAAACTTGTATTATTCCAATTATATCTTGATACGAGTTTGGATTTCAATGAAAGCGCATATTTGGGTAATGGTGGTGAAATCCAATTCCACCATAGTGTTTCGATCCATTTATAACTACTTAATCTAGTTTTTTCATTCTTACAATCTTATTAATTAAATCAACTAAATCTTGTGACAAACCTAATTATGTTTGGTCACCTTTGTCAGTTGATTCTTAAAGATGTTGTCATTTGGGTTCGATTCTAAATTGTACTACAATAAGATCCATACATGTATGGGTAGTGATTATTGCATGTAGTCTAAGTAAACTCTAGAGATTTCACCCCTAATTAATTTTTCTATGCAATATTGATAGCACGTCATTTTGTTATTTTTTTACACCTATTTTATTTCCATATTGACACCCCTAGGATGGATCTTCAATGTCTAATTTAATGCTTTTGAGAAAAAAAAGTTGATTTATCTTAATATCTTTTCTTGCTCCATGCAGACTCATAATAGGTCGCGACCGTAATGGTCCATGAATGTCTCACCTAAGATAAATCTAATGATTAGCGGTTCGTAGCCACAACCTCAGCATTTGCCAACTGCGGCATCAGTCGTGACGTATCATCCCGGTCGCGACCCAAATGACGACCTTATGATCTAGATCTATCGTAAGCTCGAGTGAGGAGGGAATATACATATATGATGATTTCTTATAATCTTGTTAAGGGTATACAAAAGGGTGTAAGTATTGTCGGTTGGTGAGAGATCTTAGTAGGTGAAACCCAATGCAAGTTTCCTTCCATACTTTGGTTACATCCTTCTTGTTTGATCTCATTCTCTTATTTTGTTTTCTTACCTTTGTTTTTATTGCTTTGCTTGGTGTAACATCATTCCGTGAGGAACACCATCTTTATTCTACCCCTTTGTTTGATGTGTTTGAGTCTAAGGCCCTACGTCCTTAACACATACCAACTTTGTCCTGTGGTTCGATCCTAATTCACTACATCAGACTTCGTATAATAGCTATGGGGGCCTGAGTGTCGGGTTATAAATCTAAGAGTCTGAGTACTCTAGA